>CM072995.1:327901634-329187134 GCA_037038555.1 Rhynchonycteris naso | reverse complement strand
ATCCTAGGAAATTTATTATGGGCTGTCTCCCCACAGAGCCTGCTCGATTACATCTTTGGGAGTACAGGAGCCCAGAAGACGCCATCGGGGATAGCTGAGTCAGGCTTAGTCAAGGATAAGGGTGCTTCTGACAGTGCTGGAGACCTTGACACTAACTCCCAAAGGGATGGGTGATCCGGGAGCAGGACAGGGACACAAGTAGGGACATCTCTCCCCTGGGACCGTGTGGTGCATTCTGAAGCAGAGAGCATCAGAGAGTGAGACCCTCATCCAAGCTCCTGTTAAAATGAGACCCCCTCTCTCTTCCATTATGTGAATGAAGAAAATTAACACAGAGACAGAAAAGTCATGGAACTAGTATAATATTATTATATTCTAATAAATAAGCACAAAGCAAACGCCCATGTCCTTACCACTCGTATCAGGAAATGAAATACTGTCAACACTCTGGAACACCCTGCATGTCCCCACCTGATCATTCTCTCTCTTTCCTTCAGACTTCTATTGTGTCTACTCCCTTTGCTTTTAGTTTTTTAAGTTTGCGTCCCTAAAGAAAATAGTATTATTTTGCTTGTTTTGAGTCTTATAGGAATAAAGTATTTTGGGGTTTTGCATGTCTGGCTTCTTCTGCTCAGTTATGTATATGGGATCCCCCGGTTGTCACGTGTGGCTACTGTGCATTCTTTTTCATAGCTGTACAGTATTGTATTCCGCTGTGTGCATACTCCATGTTTACTCATCCGCACTTCAACACAGACACCCGGGTTGTTTACAGCTTTTGAGTATTATGAGCGATACCGCAGGGAGCGGTCTTGGTATGTATATCCCGGGGCAAATATGCACGCACTGCTCCAGGGTGTATTCCTGGACCTGGAATTGCTGGGCCATAGGGTACGCCTGTCTTCACCTTTACTAAATAAAAACAAATGGCTTCCACGTGGTTGCACTGCCTCCTGCTCTTTCTCCCTGGTGCACAGTTGGGGAAAAGGTGACCACAGGTTCAGAGCAGCTGGTCCCACACAGATAGCTCAGGAGGAAGCAATCCTGTTGAGAAATCAATCCATGTGCACTTTTGTGTCTTTCCCGGTCTCACTGATGGGCCCCGTCAGCCACTGCCTCACTCCCCATAGTGAGCCCGTGACTCCCCAAGCTCAGGCTCACTTCACTGTGGTTCCTAGAATAACCTAGTCAAGGACGTGATGAGCAATTTTCATCTGAAGGTTAGTTGACATCTGAGGGAGAGTGGGACCGCACCCATTAGACAGGAAACCAGAGGAGATTATATAGGTCAGAGGCTTGAGCAGGGCAGGTGGCAGAATAGAACTGTCATGGCTGGGATCTGGGGCGTGATCACCCCTGGAACCAACAGGGAAGAGGAGATAATAAGATTCCCACTAAGCCCAGGGACTTGGGACAGGCCTATGTCTGCCTTCAGTATAGCTTGTCACTTATCACTTTTTAAACTATATATATATTGTGTGTGTGGAGGGGAAGCTTGACTTCTCTTAAACAAAAAGGGGAATTCACTGGCTTGTAACAAAATATAAGGATAAGTTTGCTTTCAGGAGAAGCTTGATCCAGAAGCTGTAACAGTATCATCCACGGACCATCCTGCCTCTGCTTTAGGAGAATCAGTAGTTGCTAAGAAGTAGTAAGATGAAGGGCCATAGAAAAGATCAAATTCTGGAACAGTAATGGAAATCAGTGTGGCCCTGGCGGAGGCTGGACCTCAGCAGGATCTATCAGTGAGGACAACACAGGAAGGGATCCCCTGTGTCTGGGTACAGTGGGTACCCGAGATGTTCCTAGGGCCTTGTACACCGCTTTCCTAAGTGTGCGGATTGGCAGGCTTGCACAACACTGTAAGGGCATTTTTGTATTCTCAGAGTCCGAAAAAAAAATAATGCATTTGGGAGGGTACTCTCAGAAAAGAAAGGAAAAAGATGAACATTCTTACTAGACCTAAAAATGTTGAGTATATTTTCTTTACTAAAAACTGGAAACTGAGGTCTGACTAGTGATCTGGCACTATCTCCAGGCAGATACAGAAATCCAGGTTCCAACAGTCAGGATTTCTGGGGCATTTCTATCGTGCATGAGAGCAAAGGGACAGGGTACGCTGCGTTTTGACTCAGAACTGTCTTGGAAACTTTAGAGCAGGGGCCCCACACTGTTTACACAGGGGGCCAGTTCACTGTCCCTCAGGCCGTTGAGGGCCGGACTATAAAAAAAAACTAGGAACAAATCCCTAGGCACACTGCACATATCTTATTTTAAAGTAAAAAAACCAAAATTGGAACAAATACAATATTTAAAATAAAGAACAAGTAAATTTAAATCAACAAACTGACCAGTATTTCAATGGGAGCTATGGGTGCGGATGCATCCTGTGCTCCTCTCACTGACCACCAATGAAAGAGGTGCCCCTTCTGGATGTGCGGCAGGGCCAGATAAATGGCCTCGGGGGCCACATGCGGCCTGCGGGGGCCGGTAGTTTGGGGACCCCTGCCTTAGAGGAACAGTAGCTACACTGATTGATGTTTAATGACATTTACTCATTTTCTTAATAAAAAAAAAAAGTAAAAACCAATTGGCCTAAAATCCCACTGATGAGATAACTTCTTTGGCATTTTTTATAAATAACACCTCCGCCTGTTATTCATTACAGAGAGCTATAAAGTGACAAAGCTAAATCCTCTGCCTTAGCCTCACACTCCCCTCCCCCCACTTTCTTCCCACTGGGACCCGCTAGTCAAACTTTCTTATGCACATTTTACAAAATCTTTTCTTCAGCAGCCAGGCCCAGACTAAAGGTGAATTGGAGAGTGGCTCTGTTAGCT
The DNA here is from genome assembly GCA_037038555.1 of Rhynchonycteris naso. Lineage (NCBI taxonomy): Eukaryota > Metazoa > Chordata > Mammalia > Chiroptera > Emballonuridae > Rhynchonycteris > Rhynchonycteris naso. The sequence goes on along the minus strand of CM072995.1, from coordinate 329,184,294 downwards.
GCCCAAACTAAATGGGGGAGACCCAAAGCATTGCTGGCCCTCTGGCCTCCTGCCTAGCAGGCCTCCCTGCCTGGGCTCCAGACTAGATGAATGCAGCTACCTGGCTGCAGGTTGCCTCCCCAGTAGGCTCCGAAGCTGACCCTGCACCATGCCCCCAGCCCCACCCTCGCCATTCTGAGGATGCTAGCAGCAGGAGAATATTTATTGAATGAGAATGCCCTACAAGGACAGAGTTTTCTACTGATGACATGTCTGGTGCCCTAGAACATCGTCTCTCTATTTTTCTATGGTGATTCATCGAGGGATCATCAGAGACAGCCTGCTAGGGAGGATGCCCTCATTCTTCCCAAGCTTTGATCAGGGTTATACAACCCTGTTCTTAATTGGTGTTCAAAAGCCTCCTCACTTTCCCCTTGCCATTTGTCCCCAAAACTTAGGGAAGAAAACTGAATAGTGCCTGTGGTTTACGTGAATATGAAATCCATTTCCATAACCATAAGTCATGTGTGTCCATAGCATGCTTTTGCATAATATTGGACCTGGAAAAAAGGGGCAAGGTTTTCAAATTTTTTCACTATTCATTCCTTATACAATTACTGAGAGTTTGTCATATGCTAGGCACTGTGGCAGACCTTTAGTACCCTAGGAGTAGGCCTTAAAAGATAGCCAAGTTTTTCTGAGGCTGAGAAAGAGAGAGAGACCACTCAGGCATAAGGAATAATGGGCTCTAAGGGTAAATGGCTCCTTATCATTTGATATAGAGTAAGTGAAGGCCAGTGTCAAAAAAACAGGCTGGGAAGGAAAATGGGGCTAAATAATGAAAGCCCCTGAATCCCAAGATCATCAATTTGGACTTTATTTTAAAGGCTGTGGAAGTTGAGGGTTTTGAGTAGGAGAAACGAACCATTCGGGGACCTTGCAGGAAGAGATGGCACACTCAGAGGAGGATAGTTGGAGGCGTGTTAAATGGAATAGCTATTGCCTAAGGTCTGAGCGGCGTGTGGTAAAACTGCAAGGTCTAGTGCTAGCCCTGGGACAGCAACACCAGGGCTGTTAGGCAGGAGGTGGGGGGAGGGAGAGGAGCAGCTGCTGTGAGTCATGCAAAGGTCGTCTTGCAAGGAGCTGTGGCCTTTGGCTGAGATGACTCCACAGTGAGAGAACCAGGGTGTGAAGACCCCCAACCTCACTCTCCTCCCCTTCTGACCTTCTGCCAATGCCTCCCATTGGCTAAAACCAACCAGAGACCAGAATCCAAGGGAGGCCATTGTCATGGTCACCCCCAGGGCCAAGAGCTGGATAGAAGTAGATTTGTAGGAGCAAACAGGTGTCCTCACAGGAGTAGTGTGATCAGGTGAGCAGGTCAATAAGACCATCTTGGGCAGGGTGGAGGGTGAATTAGGGGCCGAGGGATGGGGACAGGAAGGAGTGCGAGGTCTGAACTTACATGGGTCACAGAGATTGGGAGGAAGAAAAATATTCAAACAATATTGAGGAATTAGAATAGTCATGACCTGTTGACAGGGATTAAAGACATGAGAGGTGTCTAGGGGGGCCTGGGTGGATAGAGACAACCTTCACCGAGGAGAGTGCTCAAAGCCAAGGGCAAGTAGTGCTCCCAGAGAAAAAGAAACTACTCTTTTCCAAAGGGAAAGGCAAACCAACCAGGGGCAGAAAGACAGATGGCCTCCGGTGTCCCTGTTTGGGGTAGGATGAAAATGGCTCTGGCACCTTCTTCCAGTCCTGTGCCCCTCTCTTTGCACTTAGCAGTCCTCAAACACCCATTTTCATAGAAGTCTCACCTCTTCAAACTGTCCAGGCTACAAATTAATTTCTATCTCCAATATCTCCCCCTTCCGCTATTCAAAAGACTACAGTACAATAGTAGTCAAATTACAATAAAAAGTGATTTATTGCTACAGGTAGCTCTCCGTGGACATAGGTGCATATTTTTAAAATATCAATGGGCATGAATTTCTAATTAATAGACTATGAGGGGGAGATTTTTAGTTTTAGTTTTAGACTCACTCAGGGGCACTCTGAAGGCTTCATATCATCCAGTCCCCCAACTCCATCCAGTCCCCTACCTCTCAAAAGAGCCATGTAACCAGCTTAGTGCCTAGTCTACAATGCCAGCAGCCCCTAACCTGCCATCTGTTGTTACTCAGAACTTTCGGTGGTGGGCGTAAACTTCAAGTCTGGCTCCTAAGAAGTGTGTGATATGTTTAGGGACAGGGGGGAACCAAACATATTCTAAAACAACAAGGCAACTTTAGGAAGCTTTGCAAGCAGAGTCTCCAGGAGTGCCCTTTGCCTCCTCCAGTGAAACCCAATTGTCTTACCCACAGAAAGACGACGTTGCTAGGCAGCTGGCTGCTGTCCTGCAGTTGCCCTGGTGATGATGGTTTGTGTGTACAAGGGAGGTGCTTGTGGGTACTTGCTGTTTGTCTATATAAGCAGGCTAGACTTTTTCACCATGATGCATTCTTGGAAACCAAGTCATAATGTGGTTTGTCAAAATTTCCCAGAGAAATAACACTTGTTCTCCTTGAGGGGTTGTGTTCCTTTTTTTCTTTTTTTTTTTTACAGGGACAGAGAGGGAGTCAGAGAGAAGGATAGATAAGGACAGACAGACAGGAACGAAGAGAGATGAGAAGCATCAATCATTAGTTTTTCGTTTTGACACCTTAGTTATTCATTGATTGCTTTCTCATATGTGCCTTGACCACGGGCCTTCAGCAGACCGAGCAACCCCTTGCTGGAGCCAGTGACCTTGGACTCAAGCTGGTGAGCTTTTGCTCAAACCAGATGAGCCCTCGCTCAAGCTGGAGGCCTCGGGGTCTCGAACCTGGGTCCTCTGCATCCCAGTCCGACACCCAGACCACTGCGCCACTGCCTGGTCAAGCGAGGGGTTGTGTTCTTGATTACATACAGCAAGAGAGAAATCATAACTGTGATCAACAATCTTTCATGAGCACAAGGCACAAGTGCCCACCAATCTTCAGTGAGGATCAGATTACACGCCAAGCCTCACTACAATGCTATCACTGGACTTCAAGTGAAGCCCCGCATACCATGGTCATTCATTCTCTCATTGATTATTTCAAGGGCCATAGGGCCCACTGTGGTTTACCTCCAACCTCAGTTCCACCTTAGATAGTCTTCTAGGCAACATCACGGGTATAGTCCCCAAAAAAGCTATGCTGAGGTCCTAACGCCTAAAACCTCAGAATGTGACTTTATTTGAAGATAAGATCTTTACAGAAAAATCAAGCTAAAATAATGCTATTAATCCAATATGAGTGATGCACTTTATAAAAGAAAGAAATTTGGATTGACAGACATACACAGAGGGACAATGATGTAAAGACAGAGGATTAGCAAGATGCAGCTGCAGGCCAAGGAATGGCAGTGATTTGGGGCAAAATATCAGAAGCTAGGAAGAGACAAGAAAGGACTCCCCTACAGGTTTTAAAGGCAGCACGGCCCTGCCTATACCTTGATTTTGAACTTCCAGCCTCTTGTGAGACAAGCAACCTCTGTTGCTTTAAGCTACCTGGTGTGTGGTCATTTGAATGGCAACCCCAGGAAACTAATACAGCCAACCATGGTGGTCCCACCCTCTTGGCCCAGTCCTGGTAAAGGAACTGTAACAGGAAGACTGCTAAACTGGACTCTGAGAAAGGCTTCCACTTTTCCCTCTACACACACCTGGATGTGACTTTGGAGATTACTATGGTCGCCATGCTGTGAGCCTAAAGGGCAAAGCCCTCACTGAAAAGGGCAGAAATTGGGTGGAAAAGGCCCGAGACAGATGACCCCATCGAGTTGCCACCTCAGCCATGCTGGAGCGTGCCTGGTCCTTGCATGCTCTGTCATCTGAGATGAGGTATTTCCCTGCGGTTTAAGGCTGACAATGAAGTAGTCTCCTCGCTAACACAAGGGTCCTCCATGTCTGGATCCACTATCACTTAAGCTCAGCACTTCTCCCTGCCACCTCCCTCATGTTAATTGGGCCTTCGGCCTCCTCCCAACCTCTTTCCTGCATCTCAGCATTGACTGTTATAGATTGTTTGCAAGGATGCCAGCAATAATTCCTTCTAACCTGTATACTTTGCAATGTGACTATGCTACTCCTCCCATCAAGAGGTGTAAATTCATTTCTTCATCCCTTCAGGCTTGGCCATGTGACCTGTGTTGGACAATGGGAATTAGCAAACCCTAGGCATCTGACTCCAGAAGCTTCAGAAGCACTTGTGATTCGGGTTTGCTCTTTTGGCTGCAGTTGGAACCCTAAGATGGAAATGGGTCTGAGCTAGGCTGCTACAAAGGCCACATGGAGGAGAACAGAGGCACTCCAGCTGACAGTCAGCATTAACTGACGGTGTGTAAGTAAAGCCATTTTGGATCATTCAATCTTAGTCAACTGCCTATAACTGCAGCCACATGAATGATTCCAGGTGAGACCAGCAGAAGATCCACTGAGCTGAGCACAGCCTGAATTATTGACCCACAGAACCACAAGCAAGTAAAGTGGCTATTGTTTTAAGCTCGTAATTGAGGGTGGTTTGTTACACAGCAATAGCTACCTGCTATACTGATCGGCAATCCCCATTCTGGCACAACCCTCTCAGGCTCATTCACGTGCCAGGCACTGTGCAAGGCACTGATATAATCATGAGCAAGAACAGACCTGGTTGGTCTCTGCTCTCTTAGGAGTACTCACAATATCACATGCCAGGCATTGTGTCAAAGGCTTTTTTTAGATACATTAACCCAGGTGAGAATACTATAGTTATCACCACTGTCTTCCTGCCAAAGAAACCACATCTCAGAGAAAGTAATGAAATTGCCAAATGTTGCAGGTTATATTTTTCAAAGATGGCTACAACAGTATCTGGTATATCTATTAGAACCTTGCCACTGCCCACCAAGAGATAGAATCTAGTTCCCCTCTTGGATCTGGTGGGCTTATGATTTGAATGTAAATGAATAGAATGCAACAGAAGAGACAGCACATGACTCCTGAGGCCATGTCATAAAACAAGTGACCAGCTCAACTTTATGAGCTGGGGCACTTGCCTTTGAAGCCCTAAGTGTTCACAAAAGGTTGCCATCCTACATACATGTGTATATAAAATCTGACAACTCAAAAAAAAAATAAAAAAGCTGACAACTCCAGCAGAAGGCCCAGCTGACAGCCAGCCCACATCAAACTCAAGATAATTCTAGTCCCTAGCTATTGAGTCATCCCAGCCTTTGAATATCACCCTCTCAACCCAAAGGCCCAGAAATCACAGATCAGAGATAAGTTGTCCTCACTGTGCCTTGTCCAATCAACAAAATGCATGAGCATAATACAATGGTTGTTCCACAACACTAAGTTTTGGGATGGTTTCTTATGCAGCAATAGTAATACCACACCCAAGGTTACACAGCTAGATAACAGGAAGGGGAGTGAGATCAGCCTTTGAACCCTAGCAGTCCAGCTGCCAGCTCAAACTCTTAACCACCAGCCTTTCCACCCATCCCCTTAGTAAGCCTTCTACTCCTATGCTCCTCAGCTTCCTCCCCAGAATGGATGCCGGGCTCCTGCTACACCACCACATCTCCATGAGGAACCACTCCATTCCCCACAGGCTGGACTCAAAGAGTGACAAGAAGAGGAACAGGAATGCTTCTTATTCTGCTGCTTCTTTGGAAGTTCAATCCCCTCCCTAACCTTGGCTCCATGACAATATTATCCCAACCTGTAGAAAGCAGCCCCACCTTCCTTGATGACTTTAGTTCCTGCTTCACAGGTTTGTTTTGCTTCAAACTCCATGTGAAAATGCACCTACTATGTGAACCTACTACAGGTCAGGCAGATGGCAGGGACACAAAGTAAAATGAGATCTTCTTTTGTTTCCTATGGCTCTGTAACAAATTTGTTGGGCAGATATAATATATTATGCTCACTTTGTTAAAGATGGCGCTGCCCTCATGGAAGTTCGTTGATATTAGTGTGTGTTCTGGAACAGGATGTGGGCAGGCCGGGTCATTATAGCCTAAGGCTTAGTTTTAAGACTAAGCTCTTCTCCACACCCTTGACTGATTGGATGATGTAGGGTGGTGATGTAGGGAGGAATCCCATTATGCCTCAGATGGGTGGCTTTGTATCAGAGACTTTCTTGTATGTATAATTGGATTAAAGGTTTGGATTTTCTATGCTATAAACTGGGGCAGTCCGGGAGCTTGCTCTCTCTCGGTTCCTGGGTTCCTGAGATTAGTATAGAGAGGAGAGCAGAGTAAGGCCATGTGAAGGCCAGGAGAAGCAGCCAAGATGGCGCAGTGCTGAGGGAGAAGCCAGTTTGTTAAGAGTTTGTGCAGGAGGAGATGGGAAACAGAGGTGAATAAGTCTGGTGAGCTAGAAAGCTTTGATTCTAGGAAACTCGGATAAGTCAGTAGCTTTGTGAGCACTGAATGTGTGGGTTTTGGAGCCCAGTGTGTGTTTTTGCTTGCCCACCGGGTGCAAGCTAGAATTAAAGCTGATGGCTCACCAGTGTTTGGCTCCGTTGTTTCATTACCGACTGTTCGAATCTAATGCGAACCTGCACGGGTCAGGCGGCTGTGATGGTGGCCTTGACTACTGGCTTTACAAAATTGCTACAGACTTAGCAGCTTAAATCACCATAAATTAATTATCTTACAGTCCTGTAGCTTGGAAACCTGAAACGTTTCACAGGGATAAAATTGAGGTATCCACAGGGCTGCCTTCCTTCTGGAGGCTCTGAGAAAGAATCCCTCACCTTGCCTTCTCCAGCTTCTAGAAGCTGCCAGCATCCCTTGTCTCATAGTCCCTTCCTCTATCTTCAAAGCCACCAGGGTAGCATCAACAAACCTCCCTCTCCAACCCGCCTGCCTCCCTTTTCTACTTATAAGAACTCTTGTGATTACAAAGCATCCACCCAGATTATCCAAAGCATTTCTCCAACTCAAGATTTAATCACATCTGCAAAGTCCTTTTTGCCCGTAAGGGACATAATCACAGGTTCCGAGGATTAGGATATACATCTTTGGGAGACCATCATTCTGTCTGCTAGAAGCTCTTTGATCAAGCTCACACGAGGGTGAGATTATATACTTGCAGCAGAAATGGCTGCTCCTTGCCAGTATTCACCTTCTCTTCTTACTAGACTGTAAAGCCAGTGGCCAAGGCTACCATCACAGCAGCCTGACCCGTGCAGGTTCACATTAGATTCGGACAGTCGGTAATGAAACAACGGAGCCAAGAACTGGTGAGCCATCAGCTTTAATTCTAGCTTGCGCCCAGCGGGCAAGCAAAAACACACACTGGGCTCCAAAACCCACTCACTCAGTGCTCACAAAGCTACTGACTTATCCGAGTTTCCTATGGCAACTGAGTTCTGGCCAATGACACGTAAGCTGAAGTGATGGGCAGCACTTGCAGCCTGGCACTCACAAACCTGCTCACAGGCCTGGCTACATGACCCCTTCCACACACCCCTCACTTTCCTAGTCCATGTGCTGAGTGAAAAGAACTCCAGGACCCAGAAGAAGATGGAGCTACAGGGGTGAACAAGTCAGGGTCCTTGAATGACAGTGGAGATGGGCCCCCTGCAAATTTACATTGTATTTTGACATAAATTAAGACATTGATGTCTGAGGGTTGTTTGTCAGAACAGTTAGCCTACACTGATAATATACAACTATGGAAATGTACGTTTGCTTTTTTTTTTACAGAGAGAGGGATAGATAGGGACAGACAGACAGGAATGGAGAGAGGTGAGAAGCATCAATCATCAGTTTTTTGTTGTGACACCTTAGTTGTTCATTGATTGCTTTCTCATATGTGCCTTGACAGACCTTCAGCAGACCAAGCAACCCCTTGCTGGAGCCAGCGACCTTGGGTCCAAGTTGGTGAGCTTTTTGCTCAAGCCAGATGGTCCCGCGCTCAAGCTGGCAACCTTGAGGTCTTGAACCTGGGTCCTCCGCATCCCAGTCCGACGCTCCATCCACTGTGCCACTGCCTGGTCAGGCTGGAAATGTACTTTAAAAAAATTTATAAAAATGTATTTCATAAGTTGTATATGGTATTCAATTATTGTTGGACAAATGAGTTTATAAAATTTGTGTTTTATGAGTTTGCTCACTTTTATTATTAAAAATGGTTCTGGTCTGTGAAATTGCTAATTACTTTTCTGCTTGGCAAGGGCCATTGTTATGCTAATGTTTACTGGAGGAGGGGTTTTCATGCCAAAAAGTTTTAAAAAGAGAAAAAGAAGGAGAAAGAAGAAGGAAGCCGTCTTTGGAGAATGTGCAGAGGGAATAAAGTGTGCTGAGGAGAAGGAAGCCAAGATGGCAGGGTGCTGAAGGAGAAGCCAGTTTGTGTAGAGAGGAGAAGGGAGAAGGTGTGCAGATGGGAAACCAGAGGTGACTGAAACTGGTGGGGGCCTTTGATTCTAGGAAAAACCAGAGAAGATTCTCCTGGTTGTGGAACCGGAGAATGGGTCAGAGTTTTAGAGCCCTGTGTGTGTTTACTCGCTGGCCGGTGTGAGGCTAGAATAAAGGAATGGCCCACCATTTCTTGGCTCTGCTGTTTCTTTACCATCTGTCCGAATCTAATGGGAACCTGCATGTGAATGGCCGCAACGGCCGTGACTACTGGCCGTACAATTATATAAGTCCATATAAAGTTTACTTATAATAATGAGTTCATCTGTGACATAGGCATTATGTGGTTGAGGAGGTTACTTGATAAACACACTAAACACACACACACACAATCGAAATCAGGGATTGTGCTCCTCAGCCGCAGGCAGCCCTCTTTCTCTGACTTGTTTCTGTGTTTGTTTTGACTGTTTGCACAATATTGCTGGTTAACCCTGGTTAACACAAATAAATAACTGCAAATGGTAACAAGTATATTTTAACCCACTGTAATTTCCAGAAACTCAATAAACAGAAATGCTCAGAAAAATCTTGTTTAAATCTAGTTAACTGGGCAACACAAGTTAATGTTTTCAAGAGCTTCTACACAAACAGATGTATTTACATATTATTTACTTTCTAAAGGACCAAAGACAATTTACTCAAAAACTTGCAAGACAAACAAAATGAAAACCAGGCAAACAAGAACAACAAAATATGAGTTCAGTGGTCAAGTGACTGGAATTAGGAATTTTATGGGCCAAAAAGCAAGGAAATGTGTGTATTTGTGTGGGGTAGGGTGTGTGTGTGTGTGTGTGTGTGCACAGTGAGGAGCCAGAGGAAGGGTGGTCAGAAAGACCCTGTGCCCTTGAAAACATGTAACCTCTGTTCCAAAATGGTCCTTTCTGGTCAAATGACTGAAGGATCCCACATGTAGATGACAGGATGTCTGGCTACAGTAAGAGCTGAGGGTTCTACCCAAACACAGAGAGAGCTGGGGAGAACCTAGAACCCAGAGCAGTTCCTTTTAGGTTGTAATCAGCATCTCACCTGTGATGCATTGTGGGAGACTGGACTGTGGCCTCATCAGGATTGGCTGGAAGGTGAGCCCTGAGCAGTCCCTGTTCCCTCTGGCATCAAAAGAGGTAAAAGCTTCTGAAAGTCTAGTCAGCAAACAGGCAAGCGCTGTGCTCTGCCCTTTACATATAGTTCAGCTGAACCTCGCTGAACTCTGGAGGTACATTTCCTCTCCAGCCCAGAGATGGGGGATTGAGACTCAGCAATATTGGAAGCCAGCGCCAGGAGCACCGGCCATTCGCGGCAGAGGGGGCATTCCAGTGCAGCACTGCCAGAGCCACAGTCCATGTGCTCAGACACCTGCCGAGAGCACGCCAGCTGCGCTTCAGCCTGTTTGCACCTCCACTGCCCATCTTCCTCCTCCTGACTCGCTCTGACTGAAATAGACCAGTGGAGGGAGGTACCGTTGCCCCCGGTGCCACATTAAAGCTATAAATGTTCCCAGGAGCTGCAAAGCCAGGGTACACGGCGTGCACTGACAGTGCTCACCGCAGGCACCGGGGTGGCGGGCACAGTGTGCTCCCATCCCTGTTGACTTTGGGGCCTCAGATTTCACAGGCCCAGTGACACGGACTGTCTTGGAACAGCGTGAGGTCCCGCAGAACACTCTGAACCACTCACTGTTTCCACAACAGTGGCCGCTGTAAGCTTCCCAGGATTAATCTCTGTGTAACTAACTGCCCGTGGGAAGCGGGGAGACTGAGGCACCTAGAAGTTTGTGTCTAAACCAGCACTCAGAAGCTGGTGAGGGCTGCTAAAGTGATGGTTCTGTGGTTTTAATAGTAGCAGTGGTAGGGAGCATTTCCCAAACCAAAGCTTGACTCCACCTCTGTGCGGGCCCTGGACGGCAGTGCCCTGGACGGCAGTGCCCCGAGTTCTGGATTTCAGGGGTTGACTGGTGGTAGAAAGCGCTCTCACCCACTCCCCAAACTTAGTGGTTCACCTGCCAAAGTACACATCTCACAGACTCACCTGGTCACCTACACAGAATGGGGTTCCTCCTCCCTGGGACAGCAGACACCGGTGTACAGGAGACCCCAAACAACCAGCTTTGTAAGTTTTGGGTTGTGTGTTTGTGACAGTATGTGATTGTATGTCACTTTTTCTTTCTTTTTTTTTAAGTGAGAGGAGGGGAGATAGAGAGACAGAATCCTGCATGCACTGTGACTGGGATCCACCCAGCAACCCCCATTTGGGGCCCGATGTTCGAGTCAGCTGAGCTTTCCTCAGCACCTGGGCCGATGTTCAGACCAATCCAGCCACTGGTTGCAAGAGGGGAAAAGAGAGAGAGAAGGGGGAGCGGGAGGGGAAGGGAAGCAGATATTCGCTTTTCATGTGTGCCCTGACTGGGAATTGAACTCAGTACATCTACATACTGGGCCAATGCTCTATCCACTGAGCCACCAGCCAGGGCTACCTTTTCTTTCTAAGTGACATAGGTAGTTAGTTACCTGAGTCTCAGCAGCCCAAGCAGGGTTTCACCAATGGAATAAAAAAGGTTTTTCTCTTTAGTAAAGTGTTACCCAAACCCTTTTTCTCTCAACTCTTCCCTATAAACTATGTCAAGCCATGATCATTTGCAGAATAATACTGACATGCACAGACTTGAGTGAGAAAGGACTTGGAAGCATTTTAGTAGACTAGACATTGGTAAGAATGTGACTTTTCTACAAAACACTAGTTTGAGGACTTTATAATTATTTAAAATTTTTAAAAAATTAACTAGCATTTATGCACAATTGCCTTCTCCTAAGCATTTAATTTTTACTGTTGACTATTTTATTTAGAATTTCCACAAATTTCCTAGAGAGGAGGTGGAGCTGATGGAACCGAGAAGGATAAGGAGAGGAACAAGCACAGGGTCTGGTGACCAGGAACCCAGAAATGTTTTAACTGAGTAAATGGATAAAGGAATGAATGAAACTATTATCCACCAGTGGATTTAATTGACCTTTGCCCATCCCATCCCTCCTTTTCATCTGCAAAATAGAGTCCATAAAGTTTATATACTTTACCCCCAAACCTACCTGTTCAGGCCTCAGACCCATCTTTAGGAATGGGGTTACCTGGGGCTCAGGTCAGAGCAGTGGCTGATGTGATTCAGGTGCCCCAAGGCAGCCACCAGCCCTCCGCACCTGGGCACTGCTGGTTCCCCCGGGTGCTCCACAGAGCACCCCAATAAGGAGGAAGAGCATGGATCATTCCTGTTGGACACTTGAGGTCCTACACCTGGGACCAAAGGAGCCATTGCTGCCAGCTGGAAGAGGGGCAGTCAGGGCCGAGGTGTCCAGGAGTGCGTCAGTGTGGTCAGAGCACTCCAAGCTTGGGGGAGCGGAGCAGGCGCAGAGTCCCAGCCAGCTTCCCAGCCCCTGGAACCCTCCTCCCCAGCAGTGCCTGCACACTTCATTTTCTCTCCCCACCAGGCAGGACAAAAGTGTTGAACTTTGATTTAGAGATTAAACTATAAGAATAATAAGAACACTGTACATCCTTTTTCAGGCTGCATCCCCTTCATCTCAGACCCTGGTAGCATCCCCTAGGATGAGACCCCGTGTCCCTCCCCCTCCCTCAGGTGAGCACTGCCCTAGAAGGGGAGAGGGATGGTCCCCGTCTCCTCTGCTAGGTGGGACCACACAAGGCACTCTGCCTTCAGTCCCTCACCCATCGCCCAGGTCCTAACAATTATGGAAGGACAGGGTAGAGTCAGTAGACATTCGGTCCTCCAAATCCAGAAGTCTCTACCTTTGACTACTGTTCACTGGAAACTTGGGGCAAAGGAACAGAGTGAAAACTAGTTAAAAATATCAATCCTCAGTTAAATCCACTGACTCTTTTTCTGCCTAAAAACTCTGAGCACGAAGAAGCGAGCTCCATGACTTCTGAGGGAAGAGGGTCTCAAAATCTGCAAACTGCCAAGATTTGCTAAGGGGGTCAAAGAGTTCACCTAACTTATTGAGGGACAGTGCCCCATGCCAGTCCTTTGGAGGAGGGTGATTAGGATGGCACTAATATATGAGAGATAGCCGAGAGAAATGGTGACATTCACCTGGAAAGCATGTGGGTGGTGGCTGTAATCAAATCTCTGGATGGCTGGACTGGGGAAGAGGTACGGGCTTCTTCAGAGGGTCCGTGTAAGTGAGGACATGGAAGAAGGCCACATGGAGGCAGATGGCAGCCAACTGAAAATGAGCCAATAGTCAAGAGCCATCCAGACAAAGGATGGGCTGGCCTGTCAGGTGGTGAGTTCCCCACCTCTGGAAGTATCCAAACATCCATCCATTCATTCATTCATTTACTCTGCCAACATAATGGATTGAGGTCCAGCAGTGATTTGAATGCCAGATAGGCAAGGTTCCTGCTGTCGGGGACCCTTTATTTTAGTGAGGAAGGCAAAACCACAAAAACTGAAAGAGACTGAAAAAGAAAAAAAAATGCACAAAATATATATTCAGTAGATATAGGGTTATGCAAAAGAAAATTAAGTAAGGTTATGGGAGAAAGAATGGCAGTTGTCTCCTTCGGATTGGGAAGTAGGGGCAAATATCAAGCAGAAGCAGAATGGCCTCTTAGCAAGGAAGATGTTAAGAGAGCATCAAGTAGGAGCCTTTGGAGGCACTTCCACTCCAAGTCTATGATCTCACATAATACTATCGCCAACTCATTCACTGACTACTGGTTGACTCCTTCCTAGAAGGTGGACATTAGCTGAAGACACCTTGAACCAAGCCCCCCGTGGGTACATAACTGGGGCCAGGGGTCCCGGCACAGTGGGACGGTAGCTTCCCTTGTCTCCTACCTGCCACCTCCTTGCAATCTGCCTGCCTCACATGCCTGATTGTGTAACTGCTGGACCGGGGTTTAGAGCCTAGCACCGCGTGGAGCTTGTAAATCTTCTCTCACATCATGAAATGCCAGCAATTTCACAGCCAGGGATTCCTGGTCTCATAAAGTCTCCACTCCAGCAGGCTTGCATCTAAAAGTGTCTTCTGACTGATGGATTGATGTCAGAGCTGCTGCTCTGGAGCCAAACCCGAGGGCCAGCAGCTGCCAGCACCTGCTTGGCTCCTCCAAAGCCCCCAGAAATGAAGGTAGTGATTTCCAGACCCGGGTGCTGGGGCTCTGCCTGCAAGGTGACTCTCAAACACGTCTCCCGCTGGAACAGAGGGACAGAAATGGCAGCCCCACACTGGGAACGTAGGTCATGTTTGTTTTTGAGACTATTTGAGGGGAAAATATACTTTTAAGCAAGAGGCACAGTGGTAATCCATGTGAGGAAATATCCACTTACGTTTATGTTTGCCAGTGACTCTCAACTCTGGCTCCTGTTAGAATGACCTGTGGAGTGTTTAAAACAGTGGTTCTTAACCTTTTTTGAGGTACCGAACCCACCAGTTTCATATGTGCATTCACCGAACCCTTCTTTAGTGATAAATAAAATATGATTTTTTTTTTCCAAATTCAAGACATAGGTATATGTTTTTATACTGGTGCACAAAATGAGCCGTGCATGAACATCACCTTGCTCAAAGAACAAAACCAACAAAGTGCATGAACTCACAACAAATTACGGTATTACTTTATTCTGGCCTCCGCGGCAGAGGCTTCTCCGAACCCCTGAGACCAACTCATCGAACCCCTAGGGTTCGATAGAACCCAGGTTAAGAACCACTGTTTTAAAAGCTAGACTTGCAGAGAGACATCGTTGCCACCCATAGAGATTCTGACCCACTAAGATCTAGAATCTAGAAAGGGGCCCCTGCATTTGTATATTCCACAGGGTAAGGTTCACCACCTAATTCATTAAGAAAAATAGAAAGTAAGAACATTGTGGCAGCCTTCTAAGCTGGTTCCCAAGGATCCCCACCTCCTAGTATTCATACCTTTGTGTAATCCCCTTCCCTTGAGGGTGGACTGAACCCAGTGACTCACCTCTATGACTAGAACAGGGTACAAAATGATAGACTGTCACTTCTGAGACGAGGTTACAAAAAGATTGGCTTCTGTGTGGGCACCTGTAAAGCCAGTAGTCGTGGCCACTATCACAGCAGCCCGACCCACGCAGGTTCGCATTAGATTCGAACAGTCGGTAATGAAACAATGGAGCCAAGAACTGGTGAGCCATCAACTTTAATTCTAGCTTGCACCCGGCGGGCAAGCAAAAACACACACTGGGCTCCAAAACCCACACATTCAGTGCTCACAAAGCTACTGACTTATCCGAGTTTCCTAGAATCATAGGTTTCCAGCTCACTAGACTTATTCACCTCTGTTTCCCATCTCCTCCTGCACAAACTCTTAACAAACTGGCTTCTTTCTCAGCACTCTGCCATCTTGGCTACTTCTCCTCCACATGGCCTTAATCTGCTCTCCTCTCTAATACTAATCTCAGGAACCCAGGAACCGAGAGAGAGAGATCAAGCTCCCGGACTGCCCCAGTTTATAGCATAGATAATCCAAACCCTTAATCCAATTATACATACAAGAAAGTCTCTGATACAAAGTCACCCATCTGAGGCATAATGGGATTCCTCCCTACATCACCACCCTACATCATCCAATCAGTCAAGGGTGTGGAGAAGAACTTACTCTTAAAACCAAGCCTTAGGCCATAACGACCTGGCCTGCTTACATTACAGCCTCTTCCCCACACCCATCCCAAGCATAAGGGCAAATAATATCACCTGGGTGACGGGCTTCCATGTGAGCAGCGCCATCTTTAACAAAGTGAGCATATTATATTTTATCGGCCGAACAGCACCCTCTTGCCTCTCGCTCTCAGGGAAACTAGCAGCCATGTTACAAATTCCCCATAGAGAGACTCCGGTGACAAGAAATTGATGCCCCCTATTGTATAGCCAGTATTTGCGGCCGTCATCAAAGCTGCCTGGCCAATGCAGGTTCAGTTTTGATTCGGACAGATGGTAAGGAATCAACAGAGTGAAAACTGGTGGTCCATTTTCCTTTATTCTAGACTCGCACTCGGCAAGCAAGTAAAAATATATACTGGGCTCCAAAACCCACTCATTCAGCGCTCACAAGCTACTGACTCATCCGAGTCTTCCTAGACTCAAAGGTTTCTACCTCACCAGTCTTATTCACCTCTGTTCCCTATCTCTGTCTCCTCCACGAACTGGCTTCTACTTCCCCACTCTGCCACTTTGGCTGCCTCCTCCACGTGGCTTCCCTGCCCTGCTCCAGCCTGGGATCCTCCTCCCTACAGAGCGTGGCCACTCTTTCCAAAATGGCCTCCTAGCTCCTCCTTTTAAAACCTTTTGGCACAAAAGCCCTCCCCCAACACACATTAACACAACCACACCCCTTCCCAAGCAAGAAGGGTGTTAATATTATTGCCTGAGTGACGGGCAGCACCATCTTTAACAATAAGGTTTAGAAAAAAATGACTTTATCTGCCCAACACCTATCCACAGCCGCTAAAGACCTGAAGTCTGCCAGCAGTCACAGGAGTGAACTTGGAAATGCATTCTCTCCCAGTCAGGCCCTGAGGTCACTGGTGCCCCACAGACACCTTGATCACAGGCTTGTGAGTGATCCTGAGACAAGGCACCCAGAGAAACGTGTAGTTAATCACCCATCTCACCTTAAACCCTCTATGACTTGGATTGGGGAACTTTAGTGAAAAGCCCTGAGTGAATGTCTCTTGGATGCAAACACCAAGAAGCTGTGTGAGTGAGTGACCTTTGTGCAGACACAAAGGAATGCATGTGAACAGGCTTTAGAAAATTAGCCTAGAGGTTCTAGATTGCCCCTTCCTTTGTGCTTGTTAATTAGCAAAAGAAAAAGAATGTACTGACCAACTTAGCCCTTTCTCCATGTCAGCAAAATGGCCATTAGTCATTCTTTCCTCTTATCACCTTGTCTCCCTCCCTTGTAATCCTGTTACCTCTGTTCTGCTTCTGATCAATAAAAGCTAAGAAGGAGATTCAGGAGGTCTTCTTTGCCTCCCTTGTCAGGCCTCCCCCTCTTCTTTTTGACATCAGTTTGTGTCTTGAGTAGATTTTTTCCATGTGACACTGGTAGTTCCCAGTGGACTGGAGTGCTACAGAAACGCTCCCAGATTCCAGATCCACAGAGACTCTGAGATAAGTGTGCGTTGTTTTAAGCTGTTTGTTTTAAAGATGATGCATAAGGCAGCAATAGACAATCTATGCAGACCTATGTAATTAAACATTAACTGTGGTTTATCTCAGGGTAGCAGGATTATGAGTGATCAGTGTTTTCTTCTTTTTGCTCCTTTATATTTCCTAATTGTTGTATATCACCGTGGATTATATTCAAAATGAATAATACTAAGGTAACCAACTTTTTTTACAATGAAAAGGAGGACAAAAGAAATTGAAGAAAACAATATCATAAAAGAAACATTGTATTCATTGCAACAACATACTATAATATAATAAATGCATAATAAAAACATTTGTAATATTTTGTATTGTAAAGATGCTTACATGTCTATTAATTTTTAATAATAATTGTAAGAAAAGAATACTCATTTATATACAAATACGTCACATCACACGCAATGGAACAACTCTGCATTGATCGAATACGGACATTTACAGATTGGTCTTCCAGTATCAAAAAGGAGGACATGTAGGAGGACTCTTTTTGAGGGAGGACAGAACTTACAAAAGAAGGACTGTCCTCCCTAAAGGAGGATGATTGGTTACCTTAATAATACCAAATAAACATCATTTCAAACTTACGTTCAAAGCAACTCCTAAAGGAAAACAAAGGAGCAAACATTTATTACCCTATGTTAGACAGATTCTTAGACAACTCACAAAAAAAAAAAAAAAAAAGAAAAAGAAAAAGGTGATCCAAAAGAGATAAATTTGATGCTATCAAAGTTAAGAAAAAAAAGAAAAACAACTTTGCCCTTCAACAAACATCATTTTTTCAAATGAAAAAAAGAAATATTTTTCCAGGCAGACAAGATTTACAAATCATGTCTGATAAAGGACTTGTTTTCAGAATCTGCAAAGAACAGTAAGATTAAAAAAAAGAAAAGGAACAGTAAGATAAACAACCCAATTAAAAACTAAGCAAAAGATTTGAATAGACATTTCTCTAAAGATACACAAATAGCTAATGAGCACATGAAAAGATAATCAACATCATTAGTTATTAGGAAAAGGTGAATTCAAAGCACAAAGATACTAATACATACCTATTAGAATGGCTATAATCAAAAGGTCAAGTGTTGGTGAGGATGTAAAAAAAAATAAGGGAAACTTTTATACCCTGCTGGTGTGAATATAACATGGTGCAGCCACCTTGGCAAACAGTTTGATGGCTTCTTAAAAACTTAAATATAAATTTACCAGATGACCCACTCCTAGAGAAATGAAAACATGTCCACACAAAGATGTGTAGGCAAATATTTATAGCAGAATTGTTCTTAATAGACAACAACTGGAAACAATCCAAATTTCCATGGACAGATGAATGCATAAACAAAATATGGCATATCCACACAAGGAGATACTCCTCAGCAATGAAAAGGAAGGAAGTCTGATCCATGCTACAACAGCTCTGGACCGCAAAACAGTATGATAGTTGCAAGAGCCACACAGAAGAGAATACATAGTATCTGATTCTGCTTAAGCGTCCAGGAAAGGAAATTTTATAGAGACTGAAAGCAGATCAGTAGTGGTCAGGGGCTAGAGTGAGAGTGAGTACGGCAACAAATAAGCACTAGGATGTGTGTGACAAAAAGGTCCTAAAACTGGGGGGGATGGTTGCATGATGATATAAACCTAGTAAAATCACGAATTATATACTTACAATGGGTAGATTTTATAATATAAATTATAGCTCAAGAAAGCTATAAAAAATTTATGTTCTTAATTTTGGACCCAATAATTTCATGCCAAGGGCATGGTCAGAAATGTAGGCAGACTTATGTTAAGTATGTTTGAAACAGAGTTTTTTTTTTTTAAGTTAATGAATAAGTAGAAACAACCAGAATGCTTAGTAACAGATAACAAATGATTATTAAGTGGTGATCCACTTGATAGAATAGTATGCAGCCATGAAAATGGTATTCACAAAGAATTTTTTAATGACCTGGGTAAAGGCTGAGGAGAGAGTACAGAGTTGTTCCTATGGCCAGCTTTCCCCAAAAGTAACAAGAGTCTATATATTAATGTTCATTTCTACACCTAGTTAAATTTGTTCTGTGAATGTATTTGTTTATATATACTGCTCACAAAAATTAGGGGATATTTCAAAATGGATATGAAGCGATAAAAAAAGAAACATTTGATTTTTTTAAATTAAACAAAAACATCAGAAAAGCAAACAAGTCAAAGAAAGTTGTTTGATTATGCAAATGAGATGCAAACCCAACTTTTATTTCATTGGTGAAAATGCACTATTCAAAAGGTTGAAAGTGCTAGAGTATCTGCATGTTCCCTAATTCCCTAATTTTTGTATATAGCATAACCAGATGCAGAACTATATGATTTCACATATAGATGGAATATAAAACTGAGACTCCTGGACATAAATAAAAGTGAAGTGGTTACCAGGGGGAGGGGGCTGGGGGAGAGGGGCTTAAAGAGGGACAGATAGAAGGTGACAGGAAACAGTTCGACTTTGGGTGATGGGTACACAACATAATCAACAGTTTGAATTCTATAGAGACGTTTACCTGAAACCTAAGCACTCTTATTGATCAATGTCACCCCATTAAATTTTTTTTTTAATTTTTAAAATAAATATAGGGGTTTTTTTTCTTTTGGGCATTTATAAATAGTAAACTGTTGGTGGCTATAAAAGTAATTTCTGTTTCCTTCTTTGTCCTTAATTATCTTTTCTGATTCTTTTTTCTTCCAAAAAGCAAGTAATTCATTTTAAAATCTGGGGGAAAATTGTTTTAGGAAAGCAAAGCCGTGGCAGTCCCTCCTGCCCCAGTCGTGGGTGGGGGAGGCTGAGGTTTCTCAGTGAGGGGCATGTTGTGGCCTCCGCACTGCTACAGAGGGCCTGGTGGCAGCTGCAGATATAAACAGCAGTGAGCACATCTGCAAACAGCTGCCTGAGTCCCATTCATCCCAGCTTGGACTCATCAGCCTGTCAGTGATGCAGGAATAGGGTGTGACCTAATGCAAGGCACTTCCTTCCTCATTCGCCATGCTCTGTGGAGTCTAGGACAAGTTACTGATCTTTCTAGAATTTCAGTTTCTTATCTGTAACATAGGGACAATTGGGTTGCTTATTTCCAAAGTGGAAATCTGTCACGTTGGTTAACAAAATTCAAGGAATAAAGGGGTTGTATTAACTTCCCAGGGTTGCTGTGACAAGTTATCACAACCTGAGTGACTGAAAACAACAAAAATGTATTCTCTCAAGTTCTGGAGGCAAGAAGTCTTGAAGTGTTGGCAGGGACATGCTCTCTGCAAAGCTCTAGGGAAGACCTTGTCTATCTTACTCGTGGCAGAGTCCCCAGTGACCAGAACAGCACGGAGACATGCTAGATGCTCAACAGAATTTGTACAAAAAGCAAACTGGTTAATAATTCAGAGAATGGATTCTTGTTTTGTTTTAGGACAATCTCTTTTTTTCTTTAAAAAAGTGACACATGCATTTTATAAAATACCAAAAACACACACAAGCAGAAAGATCAAAATGTATCAGAATCACACCTTTTACAGATAAAACACCGCTAATATTTTTTCATATAGCTACCCAGTATGTATAATGCAGTGGTTCTTAACCTTTTTTGAGGTACTGAACCCACCAGTTTCATATGCGCATTCACTAAACCCTTCTTTAGTGATAAATAAAATATTTTTTCCCCAAATTCAAGACATAGGTATATGTTTTCTTACTGGTGCACAAAATGAGCCATGCATGAACATCACCTTGCTCAAAGAACAAAACCAACAAAGTGCATGAACTCACAACAAATTACGGTATTACTTTATTCTAGCCTCCGCGGCAGAGGCTTCTCCGAACCCCTGAGACCGACTCATCGAACCCCTAGGGTTCGATAGAACCCAGGTTAAGAACCACTGGTATAATGTTTTTAAAACATCATACTGTAAACATATTTTTTAAACTAATTTTTACACTCAACATTTTATGAATACAGCAATCCCCCATTATCCTCTGGGGATCTGCTCCAAGACCCCCAGTGGATGTCTGAAGCCACAGATAGTATCAAACCCAATATATTATGTCTTTTCCTATATGCACATACCTATGATAAAGTTTAATATATTAGGCAAGGTAAGAGATGAACAATAACTAATAATAAAATAAACTAATTAGAACAATATATTGTAATAAAAATTATGTGAATATGGCCTCTCTCTCAAAATATCTTATTGTATTGTACTTCCCCTTCTTGTGATGAGGTGACATGATACCATGTTACATGATGAGATGAAGTGAGGTGACTGAATGGTGGAGGCACTGGGACGTAGCCCTAGGCTACTATTAACCTCTGACAATACATAACAAGTATTTGACGGCTTCTCTTTGGCATATCTGAGTTGCCAGAATCAGGACTCTTATGCCTTGAGGCCAATTAGTAAATAAAATAAAAATTACTTGACCACAACCTGGGCAGTACCGCAATACTTGACCTGACAACCAAGATGGCTACTAAGCAACAGGTGGAGCATATTTTTTACGACCTGGGCCAGAGGGAGCAGAACTCATGAGATTTCATCACACACTTCAGAACAGCACAAAATATAAAATGTATGAATTGCTGGCCCTGGGGTAGCTCAGTTGGTCAGAGAATGGTCCCCATTCGCCAGTGGGGTTGGATTCCTGTTCAGGACACATACAGAAACAGATTAATGTCTCTCTCTCTCTCTCCCTTGTTTTCTAAAATCAATAATTTCTTTTAAAAAAAGAATCAACCAATAAATACATAAATAAGTGGAACAACAAATAGGTATTTTTCTCTAAAATCAGTAAGTAAAGCCTGATCTGTGGTGGCTGTAAAGCCAGTAGCCACAGCCACCATCACTGCCTCAGGCCTGTGCAGGTTCGCATTTGATTCGGACAGATGGTAATGAAACAATGGAGCCACCATTAGCTTTATTCTTAGCTTGCACCCAGCGGGCAAGAAATACACTTAGTGGGAAAACACTTCCCTTTCCATTCAGGGCTCCCAAAGTCACTGACTCATCCGAGTTCCCTAGAGTCAAAGTTTCTACCTCACCAGCCTTATTCACCTCTGTTCCCCATCTCCTTCTCTCTATACAAACTCTGCACAAACTGGCTTCTCCTTCAGCACTCTGCCATCTTGGCTGCTTCTCCTCTCCTCCACGTGGCCTTCTCTGCTCTCCTCTCTAATGCTAATCTCAGGAACCGAGAGAGAGCAAGCTCCTCATCTGCCCCATTTTATAGTGTAGAAATCAAAACCTTTAATCCAATATACAAACAAGGAAGTCTCTGATACAAAGTCACTTATATAGCCTGACCTGTGGTGGCGCAGTGGATAAAGCGTCGACCTGGGAACACTGAGGTCGCCAGTTCAAAACCCTGCACTGGCCTGGTCAAGGCACATATGGGAGTTGATGCTTCTAGCTCCTCCCCCCTTTCTCTCTCTCTCTCTCTCTGTCTCCTCTCTAAAATGAAAAAAAAAAAAAAAAAAAAAAGTCACTTATATAAGGCATAAATGGGATTCCTCATAAGAGTGCACCCAATGCCTAGCCCTCAAAACAGTGCCCAAAGCAGGGTGGCAGATGTAACCAAATAAAATTACAAGACGTCCTGTTAAATTTGAATTTCATATCTATGATGAATAATTTTTTTAGTATAAGTATGTCCCAATATTGCATGGGATAGGCTTATACTAAAATATTCTCCATTGATTTTAATATAAAATTCATATTTCACTGAAATTAAGTGTTATCTTTATAGTACTTAAAGATAAATTTTCAAGTTTTCTAACATTCAATGATAATATATCCTCAGAATTTACAGGTAAAATAGCCATCGCATTTTATCTGGCAACCCTAGACCAGAATGCAATGTATGCTTCATACCGTTGAGTTTCAGGGTGGTGGTCATGCACCAGGACACAGTCAGGACAGTGGGAAAGAAAGGAATCTGGGATGGATTACACACCAGCTTTGAAGGTATGCGGTTGTTAGGCAGAGCTGTTTTTCTCATCCTTGAAAGCAAAAAATAAGACTTCTTTGGTGGAAGAGGAGGAGAAATAGAGGGGCTGGGACAAGAGCTGAGTTGGTGTCCTCAGCAGGGGCCACTGCACTACTTTCTCCCCACCCACCCCCTCCCAGACAGAGTCCCTGGGGTGGGGTGGGGTGGGGGACTGGGTGGGAAGCATGACATTGGTCACAAGTAGCTAGGGATTGAGCTCAGAAAGCAGAAGGAAACTGGGCCTTTGCATTCAGCATGGCGAGGGGCATTATGGTGATGCTCGTGCCCCTGAGAGGACAGGAGATTACTGCCAACAGACCCAAAGAGAGCGCGCAGGGTCTGGATGCGGGGGACGGTGCCGTGGATGGAACAAAGGGCTCTATAGAGCATAACCTTACAGGCTGATGATAAGAAATTCCTACCTGGGCCGATCATGGTGGGTAGTCAGCCCGAGGCCTAGGACTTCTTCAGTAAAAGACTTACCTTTGCCTGAACAAGCCCTGTCCATCGTTTGTGTTCATCTTTGAAATGACCCCTTTCAGATCGTTAAACTGTGACAAAAATGGGCAATCACAGTGGAAGTCATTCTGAAATGAACAACTTCTGGATCCGTTTGTCACCTGTAGGTTCAATTGTTAAAGAAAAGGACAAGATTGAGAAAAACATACCAAATGGCGTCTGTAACAGACTCTATCAGTGCCCCACCACATCCCGTCAACATTTACCATTTCTGCGCACTCCAGCCCGCTTCAGTGACAGCCCAGGGGACTCGCTCGCTCCGGCTTCCTCTGGCCACTGGAGCCAGTTCTGCCTGCACGTGTGAGACAGACAGGAAGTGTTGGGAAGCCCACACCTAGGAACAGCCGCAGCCGATGACAGATGGGCTGGAGGGTAAATACCCCAGCTCTCTGGCCCCTTAACACACTCTTTCCCAAAACCCCTGGTGAAGTTAAGCTTCAGTTACCTACAGAGGTACCGTGCTGGATAAATCACCCCTTTCCAGCTTTCTCCCTTCCCTTTCTCATGTCCTTCTTTCTCCATCAGCATTTCCTGGGATCACCCTGCAAATGAACTACTTGACTCAATGTTTTTGTTAATTTTGGGGAAACTCAGACTAAGATTGTGTCAGAAAGGTGAGGCACAGAAATGCACACCCCAGGGGCACACGCATAGCCAGTAGCACACACTCTGAGTGCTACTCTCCGTCCTCCACCGACCCCCCCCCCCCACACACACACACACACCGGTGAGGCAGCCATGGCAGGTTTAGTCTCAGGGGGTTGGGAAGTAGGCATAAAGGACATCGGGAAGCAAGATCAAATGGGTAGCGGGAGCATAGGCGGGACAGGATGCATACGTGTGTGCGGAGAGTTTGTGCACAGGCCAGAGTGCCAGTGTGAACTGAGGTCACAACGGCTCTCTGCTACTTATCTGGAAACGCAGTCTCTGTGCCATCCAGGGAGCGCTCACATAAATTAGCGTCCGTCCCCCACACGGACGGTGCACCTCAGGTGTACCTTTGAGCAGAGCACAGCCTGAATTCTGAACAGGAGCAGCAAGGCATCTTTCATTCCCGCCTATGAGCTGCTTCCCCAGGGCAGAGCCCACCTGGTGGTGCGCGGCTCCTCAGACCTCTGGCCCTGCTCAGCGTAAGCCCGGGGACAGAGCACAGACTTCGGTGACTTCAGCAGGGAGGGGATGGGAGGCTGAGTCCAACCCAGGCCTCAGCCATCAGGTAGCTCTCTTGGCTCAGACCTGCCAATTAAAGGCCCTAAAGATGAAAGAGGAAGGCTTTGTAAGCAGCCAAGGAAGATGAAAGCCAAGCCCAAGTGGTGTTTTATGGAGGATCTTGGTGCTCCTTATTATGCTCAATCAAGAGCTGGTAATTACAGAAACCCAGAAAGATTCTCACCAAGGCAGCCACCTGGCCTTGGCTTTCACTCCTGACTGTCTCTGACAGATGATATGCTCTCCTCTGCTCCCCACCAGCAGGCATCTGGGGAACACGCTAGTCGCCCCAGTTTGCTGGTAGCAGGCCCACCCACTCCTGGGCCAGACCCTGTGTACTGCCCACTCCCCAGCCCAGGAGCCTTAGCTGTGCCTCAGACCAGAGCCTGGGAGCACTGGGACAGAGAGGCCCTGCCCTTCTGCCACGTGCACCCAGAGGCCGTGAGAAGTGGGGGTGCCCATGGCTCGGGGGCCAGCAGCCGACATGCTCCAGCCACACTGTCCTGCCCCTTGCTCCACGCTGCTACACCTGTGCTCAGCAGCCCCACTCCTCACCCATGGGAAGAAGAGGCGATACCCACCCTATGCACCTTCATTTTACTTATTTCCTTCTTTTCTGTCTCCCCTGTACGAATGTGAGCCCCAGGAGGAAGGGCTTACATTAGAATTTTCTTGCCACTACAACAAATTCCCACAAATTTAGTGGCTTAAAACAACACAGATGTGTTATCCTACAGTTCTGACGGTCAGAAGTTCATTAGGCGGAAGTCAAGGGCAGGGCAGCATTCCTCCTGCAAGCTCCCGGGAGATGTCGTGGCCTTGCCTTCTCCAGCTCCCACAGGCCGACCTCATTTCTGGGCTCCTGGTTCCTTTCCTTCCAAACCAGCCCCCGCCTCACCAGCCCTCTGCTTTGTCTCCACGTGTCCTCTCGGACTCTGCCTCTCCTGCCTCCCCTTCTGCTGCGTAGGGCCCTCCTGATTTCCTTGAGCCACCAGGTAATCCAAGATAATCTCCCTATCTTCGGGTCAGCTGATGAGCAATCATAATTCCCCCTGGCCATGGAGTACAACACACTCACTGATTCTGCAGATTAGAACATGGACGCCTTTGATGGTGGTGGCGATCGGGGTCCATCATTCTGTCTGTTGTGCCTTGTTTGATGCTGTATTCCCAGTGTCTGGCACATAGTAGGCCTTCAATATATACTTACTTACTGAATGAATACATCATTAAGGAGGATATTTAATGTTATAGTAAACAGTGATAGTGCTCATTAAGTGCAGGGAACTGTTTAAAGTGCTTTACACATATTATTAACTCATTGAATCTCTATCGGTTTTGTGAGTGAGTTTAATTTTGTAATTATCTATGTCGTACAGACGAAGAAATAAAGGCATGGAGGAGCAGCCTGTCCAGGCTGCACAGCTGGCGACTGGTGACTCCGGGA
Organism: Rhynchonycteris naso; assembly: GCA_037038555.1. Taxonomy (NCBI): domain Eukaryota; kingdom Metazoa; phylum Chordata; class Mammalia; order Chiroptera; family Emballonuridae; genus Rhynchonycteris; species Rhynchonycteris naso. Next base: position 329,158,475 of record CM072995.1, on the reverse strand, counting down.
TCTGTCTCAGATTGAGTGAGCACGGTGTCACCCGCCCTTGCTAGCATGTCAGAATTCTGATCCCATTCCATCCTCAGGAAAGGTCGGGAGGAAGGTGGTCAGGATGTGAACCCTGATCTTAGGCACTGATCAGGTGATACATTTAGCTGAGGTACTCTGAGGCAGGCACTCTGTGTGTCAGGGGTTGGGGCAATGGATTGCATGTTGCTTCTTGAGTCTCCAACAATGCCAGTCAGACCGAGAACCAGTGCCCCAGGGAGACCATGGGTGCTCATGTTCCTTCCCACGGTGAGGCAGGCTCTCGCATCAGACCCTGCTTTCTGGGCCTGCTCTTTCTCTATCAACTAGTGCCCAGGCCCCCGGCAGGCCTGCAGCACACCATGACCTTCACCTACAGCTGGGCTGGGCAGCTGCACCTTCTGAAAGCCTGTCTTCCTGCAGGGGACAGGACCCTGCTTCAGACCTCATCCAGAGCTGAAGTCGCATTGCCCGTTTCCTTGGTGACAGCTCTGGGAACCCTGGTGGCTGGGCCCCCGCCATGTTTTGCAAGTGCTGCATCTGCTTGCTCTCTGCATGCTGGTCCCTGTCACTGTTCCCTGTGACAGGCTGTCCTCCAGAGCCCCCTCCCCAGCTGCTGGACTTCCCCTGCCAGCCTGCTCTTCAAGGCACACAGGCCATCAGGAGGCTCCCACACACGCACAGGCCTCAGCTTCTCCCAGCTCTACAGGGAAAGAGCTGCTCCGACAGAGAGGCCGCGCTGTTCCCTCTCGTTTGTATCTTCACCGTTGGGATCAAAGCCAAGAAGAGGGAAATGCTGGTGTCTGCCAGCACAGTGGGCCATCGCACTTTCTGTTCCTGCAGCACATTTTTCTAGGTCAGTGTCAGGTCAGGGAAATCCAATACCACATGTCCCAACTTTTTATTTGAAAACAGAGAAGTTGCTTTCCAAAATAAATAATGTTTACAAGTAAAGCCTGGAGAAACTTCCAGCAGGCAGGACAGACGCTTCCTGGCTGCTTCGCTATAAACCCAACACCAGCCCCAGCTCCAGCCCTAGAAGGATGGGCTGAGCAGGGGGGAGAACACATGTAATATACATGTGTGTTGATATGTGTCTGCGCATGTGCATGCATGTGCATTTGCACAAATGTGCATGTTCATATTTCCTTAAGGGTCTCTGGCTATGATTAGTATGTGTATATAAACTGGGAGGGTTATACGTGTGTACTTGTGTGTATACAGGCATGTGCCCTTGCGGGCTGTTTCTGCCTGATGATTTTGCACATCCAGTCCTCTCTGTGGACACTTTCCTCCTCTCCTCACTGCTACCTTCTGTCTCAGCCATCATCCCATTCTTTTCCTCAAATGAATCAGGTGCTGGGGTCAGATATGCGGTAAATGCATCTCCTCCATCCTGTTTCCTGTCGGTGCCCGCCACTGCCCAGGCCATTAGACGTGGACTTGTTTACAGACCAACTGACATCAGTTCTAGTTACCATGCTGGGGTTCAGCAACTTGAGCTCACATCTTGCTGAGGCCACTGTGACTTCAGGATCTCAGCTCAAGGTCCCACATGTCTGGGTACCACCTGCTTCATCAAACTCATGCAAGTCCGCCTACCTCCTGAGAGCTGAGTGACTTTCTTGGCAAACCTCTGGTTTCTCCAGGAGAACCTCAGCGGGGCTGCCTCTTACTGTGCATTGGCTCCGGCCCCTCCCTTTCTTACCAACCTCTGAGCCTGCCTTTGCTCCCATACTCCCCGCTCCCCCTCAGTCAGGTCTGCCTGCCCACACCCTCTGCTGCCTTTCAGACCAGTTCAATTCTCACCTCTCCCCCTATCAAGCCTTCTCAGATAAACCTCCCACCCCACCAAATGCCTTCTCCGTGGAGCCCTGTATCACTGGATGACACACTGCCCTGGGTATTACCTAAGAGTTGTTTTCAGGTTGCTTCATAGCTCTTATCTCACCCTCCCACCTAGATTGCAATCTCCTTCTAGGTAAGAGTCAAGCCCTGTGTTCTCTTTGAATAAGCAGTGGAACCCGACACAGGTTGGCCACGGCATAAACCAGTGATAAGGGCTTGTGGGTGAGTGGATGCAAGAAGAAAAAATCAGGGTGGGGGTGGTCGGGCCATAAGACTGCGTGCCAGGCACTGTGTTCAGTGACTCTCTGCCCTACCTCATTTAATCCTCCCAGTGACTGTGGGAGCTGGGTAATAGTGTCCCCTTTTCACAGATGAGAAAATGGAGGCAGAGAGGTGAAGTGACTTCCCCCAGGCTGCTACACTAGTAAATGGCAAGGTCAGGGTTTAATCCCAGGTCGACTGTACTTCTTTATTATGTTGCAAAAACCGTATCAGCAGAAGGCAGTGTGCTAGAGAGTCAAGAACCTTCTGAAATTCTAAAGCACACTGTATCCAGAAGGTGAACTCAGCACTAGGTCAGTGCTGTTCAACTACCTTTCCTGCAGTGATGGAAATGTTTGTTTCTGTGCTACCCAATCTGGCAGCCTCTAGCTACATGCAACCACTGAGAGTGGAAGCCAGCTGAAATGTGGCTAGTGTAACTAACAACCTGGGCTTTAAATGTTCTTTTTATTTTAATAATTTAAATAATCACCTGTGGCTAGTGGCGACCACATTGGACACTATAGCCCTGGATAATTGTTTCCCAATCACTTTCATGCTAAGAAAATATGGAAAATAATAATTACACAATAAATGAGGCTGCTTGTTAGTAGGGCAATTGGTTCAAGGTGTCCTGCCCTCCTGGCCCCATCCGGCCACCCTGAGGGTCAATGTTATAATAAATGGTAATCTATTCCACGCACAGCAGCGCTTAATGAGAGCCAAGTTCCCTGCCAGCTCTAGCCCCTAAGCCCAGGACACTGAATCCCAGCATGGGAAGTGTGCAGGACCTGTCAGTCCTTACATGGCAGCCTCCATTGTACACACAGTGCCAGACCCTGAACAGGGCAGGGGACCAACGAGTGACTCAGCCTCACTGAGCACAGGGCAGCAGTCATGAACGGAACCTTCCTGACCTTCACTGTCAAGGAGCCTGCAGCCCTATACTTGTTAGAAAGCAGGAGTCTGGCCTGACCAGGCAGTGGCGCAGTGGATAGAGCATCGGACTGGAAAGCGGAAGACCCAGGCTCGAGACCCCAAGCTCACCAGCTTGAGCGCAGGCCCATCTGGCTTGAGCAAAAGCTTACCAGCTTGGACTCAAGGTCACTGGCCCGAGCTTGCTCGGTCTGCTGAAGGCCCGTGGTCAAGGCACATGTGAGAAAGCAATCAATGAACAACTAAGATGTGGCAATGGCTCCTGTCTGTCTGTCCCTATCTATCCATCTGTAAAGCCAGTAGTCGAGGCCGCCATCACAGCAGCCTGACCCATGCAGGTTCACATTGGATTCGAACAGTCGGTAATGAAACAATGGAGCCAAGAACTGGTGAGTCATCAGCTTTAATTCTAGCTTGCACCCGGCAGGCAAGCAAAAACACACACTGGGCTCCAAAACCCACACATTCAGTGCTCACAAAGCTACTGACTTATCTGAGTTTCCTAGAATCAAAGGTTTCTAGCTCACCAGACTTATTCACCTCTGTTTCCCATCTCCTCCTGCACAAACTCTTAACAAACTGGCTTCTTCCTCAGCACTCTGCCATCTTGGCTGCTTCTCCTGGCCTTCACGTGGCCTTAATCTGCTCTCCTCTCTAATACTAACCTCAGGAACTCAGGAACCAAGAGAGAGAGCAAGCTCCCGGACTGCCCCAGTTTATAGCATAGAAAATCCAAACCTTTAATCCAATTATACATACAAGAAAGTCTCTGATACAAAGCCACCCATCTGAGGCATAATGGGATTTCTCCCTACATCACCACCCTACATCATCCAATCAGTCAAGGGTGTGGAGAAGAGTTTACTCTTAAACTAAGCCTTAGGCTATAACGACCCAGCCTGCTCACAGCCTGTTCCAGAACACATATTAATATCAACGAACTTCCATGTGGGCAGCGCCATCTTTAACAAAGTGAGCATAATATATTTTATCTGCCCAACACCATCTCTCTGACTCACTCTCTGTCCCTGTAAAAAAAAAAAAAAGAAATTTAAATTAAAGAAAAGAAAGAAAGCAGGACGACTCTGGTCACAACAATAGAACCAAAGGCGGTTGCGGTCTCTGGTGGCCGGGTCTGGCCGGGTGAGAGGGGAACCCAGGCAGCCAGAGATGGAGGGATTCAGGTTCCCACCAAGTTATTCTTTCTGACAGCGCTTTGGCGCCACCTGCTGGCAGCCTTCCAGAATGCCAGTGCGTACAAAAATGCCAGGAAGAAGCAAGGACTGGACACTGCTGACCCATAGGGCTCTCAACCTCCCAGGGTGGGCAATAAAAGAATGCCTACCTGGAAGCCGAGGCCCGACTGGGGCACAACAGTCGGCTCCCTTCCTGCAGGAAACAGGCACTCTATGATGGGAGGCAAATGGGTGAACACAACAGCACTAGGGAAGTCCAAAGGGAGGCAATAAGAACATTCCAGAATCCAGGAGTTCGATCATACCTCCACCATTAAACTGCCAGGCTCTGGATATACGGGGAGAAACCGGAAACACGCTTGGTGGTGGCTGAAATGGGGTGTCTCTAGAAAGAGGGGTGATGTCTGGCTGGTCTCCGAGAGTAGGAGGGGACAGAGAGTCGTCAGAGGAGGGAGCAGCCTACGGGCTAAGCCCTGGAGGTGCGAAAGGGGGTAGTCCACTGGGGAAGTGAAGTGGCTCAGGGTGCCAGGAAGCAGAGGATAGACTGGGGGGTGGGGGGCTGGAGGTGAAGCCACTATGGTGCGGAAGGGGCAGCAAAGTCCAGCTCACCCAGGGCCTTGTTTTCTGCAATCGCCACCCCATCCAGCAGACCCCCAGGGCCAAACCCCTGGGGGCTTCTGAGTTGAGTGGTTTTGCCCATGACTACCCATGATGGACCTAAGTGACCAGCAAATGCAGCGGACGGGTACGGACCCTCTGCGCTGCATGGTTTGGTACTGAGAGGGGTGCAGGGAGGTAAGGGGGGCACCCCAGAATGGAGGTGAGAGACTCTGCCACTGACTAGCTCCATGTCCTGACGACACGTCTCTCTGGGCCTCGTCGGTACATGCAGAGGTTGACTGATAGTCTCCAACAGCTCCCGCCTAACCAGTCTGGGTCCGAAAGTACAGGGAGAGAGTGAGGTATGGAGTGCCTGTGCTCTGGGAAATGGACCTGGCCCAGGAGGTGTGTGGGCGAGGGGCTGTCCAGCCAGGCTCCAGGTACCTGCAGAAGGAGAATGGGCTTCTCAAGCTGAGCCTCCAGTTCCCTCAGTGGGGGAGCTAGTGTGGGGCCCCCTTGGAGGGTTAGAAGCCTGGCTGAACCACAGAGGTCTATGGGGTATGAGTCTCTTGTTCAGATCTCAGCGGCACACGATTTCTACACAGCAGAGGGAAGCCTCTGTCAGTTGCTGGGGTGGAGGAGGGGAGCCTGGAGCCCTGTCTAGCTCTGGAAGTCAGAGGGGCTCACCTCAGGTTTCTTCCGGGGGTATTCCCAGGCCCAGGAAAGAGGGAAGAGCCCCCTGAATGAGTTGAGAAGTTCTTTTTTGGGAGCTGCAACATCAGGGGCATCGGCAGACACCGGCAGGCATCGTTGGGGCTGGAATCTTCTGGTAAGTAAGTCAGGACGGCTCCTGGCAATCCTCAGGAAGCTGGGATGGGGAGGTAGGTCGCTAGTCAACAGACATCAATTCAAAAGCACTCCCTGGGTGTCAGTGGGCTGCTACCCTCAGCTGAGCCACTTACCAACCCCTGAAGAAGGCAGGGCAGGGCCAGGCAAGGCCGGGCCGGGCAGGGTAGGGCCTCATTTCATGGCAGTAACACGCTCCAGGAAGAAATGCCAGAGGTCAGCAGTCCAGCCCCAGGATTCACAGAAAGGGATGACAAGACTCACATTGGGTAACAAAGGGCACTGAGCCATCAGGAATATTGGTGACGCCATGACAGACAAGTCTCCAGGTCTCCTTGGAGGGGGCGTGCTGCAGTGCCAGACACACAGTTTCACAGACTTAGTACAGAAAAAAAGAATATAAAACATCTTACTACTGATTTTTACTTTAATTACATGTTGAAATGACAAGATATTGGATAGATGAGGTTTAATAAAAGATACTAAAATTAATTTCACGTGTTTCTTTTACTTCTTTGAGAGTGGCTGCTAGAACAGTTTACATGACATGAGCGGTTCAGGCCAGTGGCTCGTGTGGTATTTGTACCCGGCCGCACTGTGCCGGCTGTGAGTTCCCACACTGGCTGGGCCAGCTTTACTGTTGTCAGCCTGATGTCAGGTCCACAGAGTGGTTGGAGTGGACATGGGAGCCATTGAGGACTTCCCCTGTGCCAAGTCTCTTTCCCCGGACTAAGTCTCTTACATCTTGTTTTATCCTCCCAGCGACTCTGTGCTGGGGGTGGCAGGGCGGTGAGAGAGGGGCACAGCAGGGGGGTTCATTCCAGGTCCTGACTGGGGTCAGGGTGAGGTCAAGGTGGGTGGATCAGTCCTTGCACAATTCTGAGTTTCTGGACAAGAAGATGCCTCCTCTCACCCTCTCTCCATGTATTTTCTGATCAACAGTCTTTCCACTTGGCCTCAGTCACTTTGGTTGTGAAACCTGTCCCATCTCCTTTCAGGATGGGCCATGACACCAGGGACAGTGCACTTGCCCGCAAGCACGCACCTGCCCTGGCAGCCTTCATGGCCTTCAGCGCATGGCAGCTGTCAGAGAAGGGCTCCCAAGTCAGACAGCTGGGCCTGATGCCAAGCAGGGAACTGGTCACAAAGCCAAGTTATGGCCTCAGAAAGGGCCTTTCCAGCAAACTCAGAATTCCCAGTCCCAGGAATGTAACCCTTTAAGAACCTCCCCTTAACTTCGGGACCAACCGGGCCCTGCTCAGGCAAGTGACCACGGACACCACAAGGTGGTGCTGTTTCCACAACCCTCTACTCCCCAGCAACCTCCTGTCGTCACGCCTGCATCTCAAGTACATATATTCCAGCATTTGGAAGAAGTTTCCCCTAGACCAACTGTTAAATAGCTAAAGGATATTCAGACTCAGGAGTTCTGCTATGTAAATAGGTCATCTCTGAATGCATGCATTAAAATAAGTCAAGCAGGCTACAAACTCATGGCCAAGTCTCCTCTACAAAAGAATTTTGCCCCCAGAAGCCCTCATGCACACCTAATACACACATACAAAAAAAAATGCACACATGTTAAGCAAATAGCATGCGGGTCCACATGTGTGTGAACATGAATGTCTGAGCCAGAAAGACATTACAGGTTATTTAGCATGGGGTTTTATTTCCCTTTTTGGTTTTAGCTCCACAAATTTTTATCCAAAAGAGAAGAAAAATTTACATTGAAGCCAAATATGTAAAATAAGAAATATATTTTTATTATGGATGCTTCAGTTGCAGATGTGAAGATAAAACTCTCTTCCCAGTGGATAATTTTTTGGAATATATCTTGAAATTCATCAGTCTAGTAGTCCCTCTGCCTTATTTTATAAAGGGGAAACTGAGACACAGACAGGAGCAACGAGCTATTCCAAATCACACAGATACTTTTAAATGCTTTCATTTTCAATCTAATATCCAAAGGCAGGTGTTTCCATTGAAAATATAAAAACAATTTCTATTTTTTCTGACTTACATCCAGCTACTCAGCAGAGTATAGTGACAACCCAGGGCAGAAGGACAGTAATGCATGACACAGCCACCCAGCTCTGTTTATCTCCAGCTTTTCCAGTCTCCCTTATCCTGCACGACCCGCACAAAGCCCCTGAGAACTAGGAAGGGTGAGTAGATAACCCAGGGATCTGAGGAGAAAGTAAGGCACAGAGAGGTGACTGGACTTGCTCTTGACCATAGTGAATGTCAATTAAAAAAATAAAAATAAAGTAGCCTGACCAGGCGGTGGCGCAGTGGATAGAGCATTGGATTGGGATGCGGAAGACCCAGGTTCGAGACCCCGACGTTGCCAGCTTGAGCGCGGGCCCACTTGGCTTGAGCAAAAGCTCACCAGCTTGGACCCAAAGTCGCTGGCTCCAGCAAGGGGTTGCTTGGTCTGCTGAAGGCCCACAGTCAAGGCACATGTGAGAAAGCAATCAATGAACAACTAAGATGTCGCAACGGCAACGAAAACTAATGATTGATGCTTCTCACCTCTCTCCGTTCCTGTCTGTCTGTCCCAATCCCTCTCCCTGACTCTCTCTCTGTCCCTGTAAAAATAAATAAATAAATAAAGTAAAAGACTAACACCCAGGACTCCTGTGACAACTCTACACAGCAGTCTGGAGTTGATTTATTCCAGGCTTGACAGTTAAAAAAAAAAAAGACGAAACTTTTTTTTTACCTACACTTGATCTTAGCCAAAAGGCTGAGAAGTGACAGGGGAAGAAAATTTTTTTTCAAGGAGGAGGCTGTTAGGTTTTGGTTCTCAAGCTGACAGAAAACAAAAGTGAGAACAAAAGATTCTGCTCCTTAAGAACAGGACCCTGCCTTCCTCATCTTCCTATTTCCGGGGCACGGCATATTAGCTGGCACATTGTAAGCCTCCACGTATTCATTGAATGGTTAGATAAACATGACATAGACACGTCAATAGATATATTTAGTTCCTGAGACAAGAAATTAACATTCTGCACGTTAATACCATTTTCATAATCCACCTGACAGAAAGTCTTGAGAGAGATCTTGGGAGGAAGAAAGCTCACAGCACAGGGATTTGTTGGTTGTTCACTCCTGTCACTCTGAATAGGACCCTCTGGGAAAAGGCAGCTTCATACAGAGCTGGGCTCCTGCCACATTTTTATTGTTCAAATCATTCATCTAGTTCATATATTCCACCCACCTACTAAGGCTCACTGTGCATTAGGTACAGAGGGGTACAGACTAGACAAGTCAGACAGCATATTTAATGATATTTCAGGACTTAGATCTAAAACGAGAACATTCAAAAGGAGCTGTGTGATCTTCAACAACTACTGATTCATTGTGTAGGTGGGGACAGGGGAAGTAATTATTAGCAATTCAGTCCAGCAACAATTTGCTAAACCCTAACCCGCCCAAGAACAAGTGCTAGGTCAGTAGGGAGATGGGGATGAGTAAGACAAACCATGGAGCTCACCAGGTAGATGGAACAAGACCAGCACATAAAGGCAATGCAAAGTGATCTATAACAAAAATAGCTATTGTCACACTCCCCATTCAGAACCACTCACTGTTGGATGTGCTGTCCATCTTTTACTCATCGTTGTATAATCGAACACATCCTCTTTATACACATAAGGCATCTTTTCCCCCATACAAAGGTGGGATCCTGTTGTACATGTTTTCCTGCAATCATTCCACACTAACATATGGTGTGCAGCTTCATTCATTCTAAAGAGTTCCCATGCCATTCATCCTCCAAATACTTCCTGGGGCTGATCATGAACCAGGCACCATTCTGGATGTTGTGTAAGACAGAGTAAGAGATGGTCCCTGCTCTCAGGTAGCTGAAACCATATGAGGGTACCATAATTCAGTAAGTCATTTTCCTATTGCTGGAGATTTCTATTGTCACATTATTTTCTTTGTTGGTAATGATAATGATAGCTAAGATTCATTGAGCACCACCTATGAATGGGCCAGTAACTAGAAGAAGCACTTCATGTGGATACTTTCATTTCATCTTTGTAAACAGCCCACTGTTGTAGGATCTATTGTAGATGAGGAAATGGAGGATAAGGGTTTAATAATTTATTCTTGCAGCTATGAAGTGGGAGAGCCAGAATTTAAACTCAGGCATTTTGACCTCAGAACCCTGAATCTTCCATCAGTAGAAATACAACTACAGTGAACATACTTATTTATATACCTTTTTTCTGAAGAATAAAGTCTTGGAAATCGGAATTACTATGCCAAAGGGCATACAAATATTTTTATGTCATACAGAAGTAAGCCTTAAGACAATTGCTGACAGATCATTTTTGTGACTGTATATGACTCTGTTACCCAATACAGCAGCCGCCAGTCACATATGGTTATTGAGCTCTAGAAATACCAGTTCAAACTGAGATGTGCTGAAAGCACAAAACACACATCAGATTTTAAAGACATAGTATGAAAAAAAGAATATTATATATCACATTAATGAGTTTTATACAGGTGTAGACAAAAGTAGGTTTATAGTTGTGAGTATGAGAAAGTTTTTTCTTGAGTTATTTATTAATTATTGTATTGTCTTTCATATGAACAACCATAAACCTACTTTTGTCTACCCTTATATTGATTACATATTACAATAATAATATTTTGGGTTCATTAGGTTAAATAAGCTACATTATTAAAATTTTTTTTTGCCTGACCAGGCAGTGGCACAGTGAATAGAGCATTGGACTGGGATGTGGAGGACCCAGGTTTGAGACCCCGAGGTTGCCAGCTTGAGCTCAGGCTCATCTGGTTTGAGCAAGGCTCACCAGCTTGAGCCCAAGGTCACTGTCTTGAGCAAGGGGTCACTCAGTCTGCTATAGCCCCCCGGTGAAGGCACATATGAGAAATCAATCAATGAACAACTAAGGAGCCACAACAAAGAATTGATGTTTCTCATCTCTCTCCATTACTGTCTGTCTGTCCCTAACTGTCCCTCTCTCTGACTCTTTATGCCTCTGCCACAAAAAAAGAAAAATTATTAAGTGACAGGCAGGGAGGCAGAGACATGGACTCCTGCATGTGCTTCAACTGGGATCCACCCAGCAAGCTCCCTACCTGGTGATGCTCTGCCCATCTGGTGCTGCTGCTCCATTGCTCAGCAACCAAGTCATTTTAGCTTCTGAGGAGGGGCCATGCCATCCTCAGTATCCTGGGCCAACTTGCTCAAACAATTCAAGCCATGGCTACAGGAAAGGGAGGAAGAGAGAGAGAGAGAGAAGGGGGAGTGGAGGGATTGAGAAGCAGAGGGTCACCTCTCCTATGTGCCCTGACTGGGAATAGAACCTGGAACCCTCCACACGGAGGGCCAATCTCTACCGCTGAGCCAACTGCCTAGGGCCAACATAATTAAATTTTATTTAGATGTGTTTTTAAAATTAAATTTGACTACTAGAAAAATTACATTTGGATTAGAGTAATGGTGGCATGAGAGACACCCTTGATCTCTCCACTTGAAGTTTCAACAAGTTGAACAGCTATAACTCAATGAAGAAGCCCAGATGGGCTTGCCGTCTTTCCTGAAAAGATCTGTGCACTGAATCAACTAACAATGGAAAGGGTAAAAAAAAAGGGGGGGGAGGATGGAAGATAAGACTCACTTGTGGTGGTCAGCTTTAGAGAAGAGAAAAACTTGGAGTGACTGGGTCTTATGCTGGGAGGAGCAGAAAGGTTTAAGGGAATTTAGAGAGATACTGAAGCAAAGTGGGGCCACAGCTAGTGTTCCCATGGTCTGCCAGCTGGCACTCAGACAGAGACACAAAAATACAAAGTGCAGACCCCAGCCTTCCAGATCCTGTCTCCCTCCCTCATGGGTACAAAGAATGGCAAAGACATACCCCACAGCTAGCTCTACAGGACCACTCTTTTATTTTATTTTTTTTATTTTATTCATTTTAGAGAGGAGACACACACACACACACACACACACACACAGAGAGAGAGAGAGAGAGAGAGAGAGAGAGAGAAAGGGGGGAGGAGCTGGAAGCATCAACTCCCATATGTGCCTTGACCAGACCAGTGCAAAGTTTTGAACTGGCGACCTCAGTGTTCCCAGGTCGACGCTTTATATCCACTGCGCCACCACAGGTCAGGCTCTACAGGACCACTCTTGCTCTGAAGAATGGAGGTACTCTGTGTCTGGTCCCCTGGTCTGTTGAGGCACAGGGAGGAGTACCCATAGACCAGGCCTAATATTGCCATTGCTAAAGCTGTAAATCTCACAGCATGCCCCACCCATCATTGCAACTTAAGCCTGCCTCCATCATCAGTCAGTGGCTTCTCAGTGGAGGTCAACCTGGGGATTTCACAGAGCTAAAACTTGTAAGACAGTGATACCTACTAGAAAATGATAGCAAAGCTTCTCTTTTTTTCATTTGCATTTTTTTGGGGGGTCTCTCTTTTTGTTTTTGTTTTGTTTACTTTTTATTGTTTTTGTTCCTTTTTGTGGTTTTCTCTTTTATATTTATATTTATTTTTAAATTTATTTTGTTGTTTTTTGCTTGATTTCTCCTTTTTTTCTTTCTTCCTTCTTTTTCTTTTTTTAACTTTTTTTTTAAATTCATTTTAGAGAGGAGACACAGAGAGAGAGAGAGAAAGGGGGGAGGAGCTGGAAGCATCAACTCCCATATGTGCCTTGACCAGACCGGTGCAGGGTTTTGAACTGGCGACCTCAGTGTTCCCAGGTTGATGCTTTATCCACTGCGCCACCACAGGTCAGGCTCTTCCTTCTTTTTTAGTGAGAGTGATAGAGGGACAGATAGGAAGGGAGAGAGATGAGAAGCACCAATTCTTCATTGTGGCATTATAGTTGTTCATTAATTGCTTTCTCATATGTGCCTTGACCAGGGGGCTCCAGCCAAGCCATTGATCCCTTGCTCAAGCCAGCAACCTTGGGCTGAAGTAGCAATGGAGGAGGAAGTGCATGCAGAAGCACTCATAAGACAAAAGACTCTTGGTTCTATAGTTTAAATCCAATTGGAAATGTTTGGTGGTAACTGCTGGCATAAAGTAGAAAGTAAAATTTGGAAAACATTTCAATTTTCCTCTCAATTTTATCCATAGTCTCAATCTCTTTCACTTGGACTGGGATGCTACCAGCAACTCCATCAGTACCTTCTGATCACTGGTGAAGCTCAGTGTCTCTCTCAATTATCAATAATAGAGGTTCTTTGAAGCAGGAGGTATCACACTGACTGACTTCAGATTACATTACAGAGCCATGATAATCAAAACAGCATGGTATTGGCAGAAAAACAGACATACATACCAATGGGACAGAATTGAGAACCCAGAAATAAAACCACACATGAGCAAATAATCTTTGACAAAGGAGCCAAAAACACACAATGGAAGAAAGAAAGCTTCTTCAATAAATGATGCTGGGATAATTGGAAAGCCATGTGCAAAAGAATGAAACTTGACTACAGTTTGTCTCCATGCACAAAACGTAATTCAAAATAGATCAAAGACCTAAATATAAGATTTGAAAAAATAAATTATATAGAAGAAAACATAGGTACTATACTCATGGACCTTGGTCATAGAGACATTTTATAAATTTGATCCCAAAGACAAGGGAAGTAAAGGCAAAAGTAAATGAATGGAACTATATCAAACTAAAAAGCTCCTATACAGCAAAAGAAACTGACAACAAACCAAAAATGAAGCCACCCAAATGGGAGTTGATATTCACAAACAACAGCTCCAACAAGGGGTTAGTATCCAAAATATATGAAGAACTCACAAAGCTCAGCAACAAACAAGCAAACAATCCAATTAAAGGATGGGGAGAGGACCTGAACAGACACTTCTCACATGAAGGCATGCAAACAGCAACTAGATATAGGAAAAAACTCATCTTCACTAGCTGTTAGGGAAATGTAAATCAAAACTACAATGAGATACTACTTTATGCCTATTAAATTAGCTGTTATCAACAAGACAGGTAATAACAAGTGCTGGAGAGGCTGTGGAGAAAAAGGAACCCTCATTCACTGCTGGTGGGAATGTAAACTAATATAGTCACTATGGAAGTCAATATGGCAGTTCCTCAAAAAATTAAGAATAGAGCTACTTTATGACCCAGCAATCCCTCTACAAGGTGTCTACTCAAAATACTCAAAAACATTTGTATGCAGAGACACATGCACCCCCATGTCCATCACAGCATTATTTATGGTGGCCAAGACATGGAAACAACCAAAGTGTCCCTCAATAGAGGATTGGATAAAGAAGATGTGGTGTGTGTGTGTGTGTGTGTGTGTGTGTGTGTGTGTGTGATGAAATACCCCTCAGCCATAAGAAATGATGATATATTGCCATTTATGACAACATAAATGGACCTTGAGAATATTATGCTAAGTGAAATAAGTAAGTCAGAAAAAGCTAAGAACTATATGATTTTACACATAGATGGAATATAAAACTGGACATAGAAAAAACTGAAGTGGTTATCAGATGGAGGGGGAGAAGGGAAGTAAAGAGGGCCAAATATACAGTGACAAACAATGATTTGACTTTGGGTGGTGGACACATAATGCAATAAACAATTCAAATGCTATAGAGATGTTTACCTGAAACCTGGATGTGCTCTGGAGGCCAATGTCACCCCACTAAATTTAATTTCTAAATAAAAAAGAAGAGAAGTTTTAAAGATTTGGCTTCTGAACAGATAGTATTGGCATCACCTAGGACCGTGATGGTGAACCTATGACATGCGTGTCAGCACTGACACGCGTAGCCATTTTCGATGACACGTGGCCACATGCGGCCGCATACCAGAGAAGTATGGGGCCGCATGCTGAGAAGGACGTTTCATCCTCGGCTCCTGCATGGCCCGGTGCAGTAGCCGAGGACAAAACATTTGCTGTAGTGTAGACACTCTGTGCCGGAGCTCTGTAGGCCAAAACAACAGAACTCCGGCACAGAGCGTCTAGTTCTGGGACTTCTGGTCAGGCCGTTTTTCTCGAAGTGACACACCACCCGAGTTATGCTCGGTTTTTCGGTGAATTTTGACACACCAAGCTCAAAAGATTGCCCATCACTGACCTAGGACATTTTTTTCCTCTAGGAAATTGTTAGAGATGCAAAGCCTAGGAGTCTGTGTTTAACAGCTGCATCCCCTGTCCTGAGGTGATTCCAATACTGGCTAATGTTTGAGAGCCCCCGGTTGAAAAGGCAATAGGCACTGGCCATGCTGTCTGCCAGTGTTGGCCAGCCTCAGGGCCTGCAGGGTGAATTTTTCAAAGCAGCATAATCAAACTAGCAAGGGACAATCGTCTTACAAAGATACTCAGCAGAGCCACACCAAGTGGCTGCTTCAGATCAATAAGGAACAGCCAGAGGAATAAAGATAAGACACAGTTTTAGCAGTACTTATCCAAATCACTTCAATAGTAGAAGTCTTTCTCGTGTTATCAGTGGGACATTGAGCAAAGCCCTTTTGAATCTCACCCACAGTTCATCAGAGGGCTGGATGGAAATCATGTTGCAGAAAGAAATGTGCCGACCCTGAGAGATAAAAGGAAAGAAGCCTAAAATGTGAGAGCCTCAGTAATGGAACCCAAGTGCGTTGGACGGGAGCGTGTTTATTATGTGAACTTCTTCTGACCCAGCCATCTTGGCGACGCTGTGCGCCAAAACAGATAAAAGGCTTGCCTGCGTAAGCAGAAAAGAGCTGTCTGCTCCAAGACGCGCTGTAACCCTTCCTCCATAACCCTTCATGGTCTGAGCAGAGTTTCTGAGGACGCTCTCCTCACCATGCCTTCCCTGGAGCTCCAGCTGAGCACACGGATACAAAGGGAGCTCTGTTTTCTGCTCACTTTGCAAGACCTTTGTCGGCCAGGCCTGGTAATAATGATGCTGAGGATGATAATCTCTTATTAGCTAACACTCACAGGCCAGGCACCTTGCTGAGGGCCTTAATGAAATCTTTCTTGTAACACTCACAAAAGTACCATGAGGAAGAGGCAGTTCTTGTACTTCTTTTATATACATATTTTTTATTATTATTATTTTAATTTCTTTTTATTTTATTCATTTTAGAGAGGAGACACAGAGTGAGAGAGAGAGAAAGAAAGAGAGAGAGAGAGAGAGAGAGAGAAAGGGGGAGGAGCTGGAAGCATCAACTGTCATATGTGCCTTGACCAGACCAGTGCAGGGTTTTGAACTGGCAACCTCAGCGTTCCCAGGTCGACACTTTATCCACTGCGCCACCACAGGTCAGGCTTGTACTTCTTTTATAGATGAAGGAAGTGGGGCTCAGAGAAGTGGAGAGACTTGTCCCAGTCACATGGCTGGAGAGTAAAGTGGGGCCGGGGCTGCTCCAGGGCCCCGACCTTGACAATGACACTGTGGTACCTACCAATAAAAATTTGTTTTTTTCTTTTTTTTTAATGTGGAGTTTGTTTGGTTTGTTTTTTTAGATTCTATTTATTCATTTTTAGAGAGAGAGGAAAGAGAGAAAGAGAGAGGGGGGAATCAGGAAGCATCAACTCCCATATGTGCCAAGACCAGGCACACCCAGGGTTTCAAACCAGTGACCTCAGAGTTCCAAGCCAGCACTTTATCCACTGGGCCCCACAGGTAAGGCTATTTTATTTATTGATTTTAGAGAGAGAGAGAAAGTGGGGAAAAGAGCAAAGGAAAGCATCAACCTATAGTAGCCGCTTCTCGTCTGTGCCTGGACCTAGCAAACCCGGGATTTTGTTCCAGCGACCCCACCATTCCAGGTCGATGCTCCATCCACTGCACCATCACATGTCAGGCTGAAGACTTTGTTTCTTAAAATTAGCTTTTATTTCTCTCTTTTAATAAAGGAGAAATTATTTTTCAAATGATAAAACTAGGGATTAAAGATATAAATTATCTTATCCAAGAAATCTGGAAGATAGCAAAACCATGACTACAATATAGTTCTTTTCTCCACACCATGGTGTCCTTAGCACTGGCTTCTTTGTCTGACATCCCTGACCACAGACAGCAACCTGCTACCTGAGAAGTGCCCCCTTCACCTGTGGGGCTACATGAGGTGGTGAGCACCCATATTGCGGAACAATTCAAAGTCTGGATTGAGGAGTTCAACACACCTACAAGAATTCCTGGCTCTGACCTTGGGCAAACTACATTGCCTCTTTTTTTATCCCATTATCTTTGAATTTGGGTGTAAATTACTTATGTACATTAAATTCAGTTTTTTTAGTGTACATTTGTAAGGCCAGTAGTCGGCAGGATTCGATACAGATCGGTATGGAGCCACCACCACCTTTGAGCGGTGGAGTACAGGACTGGATGCTGTTATGGTTCCCCATGGCTGTCCTTCTGAGGACTGTAGGCTGGCTGACTTTTACAGCCATGCATAAGGAAACCGAGAGCTCTATGGAAGAGGCTGCCTGGCACCTGCAAGCCGAGCAGCGGAAGGAGCTGGAGGGAAACGTTGGAGAAAGAGATGCCGTCCCTGGAGCTGGAGGAAGCGCTGGAGGAGGAGGCCGACCAGGTTTGCGAGATTCACCTGGAAATGGAGCGAATGCTGGAGAAGGAATCACAGGTTCGTGAGTTGGAGATTGCCCTGGACATTGTGGAGAGCCAGCAGCAGCGGGAGGCCGAGGATGAGGCCGCGGCTGGAGCTGCAAGACCTGCTGAGCAGAAGGCAGTGGTGGCCTGGGGCTCAAGCCCAGCAGCGTGAGCTGGTGTTTCCAGCTCCTTTTCGGAGGATGAAGAAAATTGGGCCAGAGTTGCAATCCGCAGTCTCTAGAAGATGAGAGCCCAGCTGGAAGGAGGACCTGCAATGCTCCTGGTAGGTCTGCCATTTTGGGACATAGGGGTGGATGCCATCATGCTCCCCAGAGCAGAGATGGAAATGCTGACTGCCATTGCCACATGCTCCTCTTTAGGACAGTGTGAGAACTGTCAGGATGGCCGGAATGAAGGGGGAGGCTAAAGCCCCATGTGCGTGGACTGATTTCCTGGACTATGACCAGAGTGAGCACTGGCTCCTTTGTTGAATGGACTTATTAATTTTGGACAATGTGAAATACCCTGATGGGGGTGGAGAGTGGATTTGATGGAGGCCCTCCCCCTGCCCCTGGAAGCCTTTCAAATGGCAAGAGAGAAGGCCAAGGACATTTTGCACTTTTGGCAGAGTGCTCAGAGACTGGTGAAATGTACCTTTGTAATTGTTAAAATTGTATGATTTGTCATGTATTTGTAATTTGTGTAATGTACCTAATTTCCTTGTACAGGGATGCCGGTGGTGTAGATTGTGGGTAGTAAAGTGAACATAGTGGTAGATTGTTGGGCAGATAAAACATATAATGCTCACTTTGTTAAAGATGGCACTGCCCACATGGAAGCCCATCACTCAGGTGGTATTAGTTGCCCTTATACTCGGGGTGGGCGTAATTATATTATTGGGTGTGGGGGACAGGCTGTAAGCAGGCAGAGTCCTTATAGCTCAAGGCTTAGTTTTTCTTTTAATTTATTTATTCATTTTAGAGAAGAGAGAGAGAGAGAAAGAAGGGGCGGAGGGAGGAGCAGAAAGCATCAACTCCCATAAGTGCCTTGACCAGATAGGCCCAGGGTTTTGAACAAGCGACCTTAGCATTCAAGGTCGATGCTTGATCCATTGCACCACCACAGGTCAGGCCCAAGGCTTAGTTTTAAGAGTAAGCTTTTCCCCACACCCTTGACTGATTGGATGATGTGGGGTGGTGCACTCTCATGAGGAATTCTCCCATTATGCCTCAGATAAGTGACTTTGTATCAGAGACTTCCTTGTTTGTAGATTGGAATAAGGGTTTGGATTTCTACACTATAAAATGGAGCAGGCCGGGAGCTTGCTCTCTTTTGGTTCCTGAGATTAGTATTAGAGAGAAGAGCAGGGAAAGGCCACGTGGAGGACGCCAGGAGAAGCAGCCAAGATGGTGGAGTGCTGAGGAAGAAGCCAGTTCTGTGCAGAGTTTGTGCAGAGAGAAGGAGATGGGAAACAGAGGTGAATAAGTCTGGTGAGCTAGAAACCTTTGATGCTAGGAAACTCTGATAAGTCAGTAGCTTTGTGAGCACTGAATGAGAGGGTTTTGGAGCCCAGTGTATGTTTTTACTTGCCCACTAGGTGCAAGCTAGAATTAAAGCTGATGGTTAACCAGTTCTTGGCTCCGTTGTTTCATTACCAACTGTCTGAATCTAATGCAAACCTGAACTGGTCAGGCGTCTGTGATGGTGGCCTTGGCTACTGGCTTTATAACATTTCTGCAAGTTTTAACAAATGTATATTACCTCCTCTACCTACCACCACAGTCAAGGTATAGAATCTCCCAAATGTTCCTGTACCCCTTTATAGTCAACCCCCTTCCCCCAATCCCAGCCTCTAGCAACCAATGATCTGTTTGCAGTCTCTACAGTTTTGCCTTTTCTATAATTTTTTATAAGTGGAATTAGTATATAGTCTTCTTAGTCTGCCTTCCTTTATTTAGAATAGTGCATTTGAGATGCATCTCTGCTGTCGTTTGAGTAAGTAGCTCATTCTTTCTTACTGCTAAGCATTAAGAATCTTAACATAGCAGAAACCAATGGTAGCCACCCCCACTTAATGGGAAACAACTTCCAGACAGTTGAGAACACCACTTATTACATCTGAGCTCATTATTTTCACAATGGCACAACTATCTTGGAGGTAACGGTGGTGGTGAAGGTGACTGGAAAGCAGGACTGAATCTCAGGTTTACAAATACATCCCTTGGGAACTTTCCAGAACTTTTCACTATTCTTCTAGTGAAACTAGATGTGGGCTAAGAGCCCTGTGATTTGGGCACTCACACACTCATTGTAAAGTCAGTAGTCGCAGCCATTATAAAAGCCACCTGGCCAGCGCAGGTTCACATTAGATTCGGACAGTCAGTAATGAAACAATGGAGTCAAAAATTAGTGAGTCATCAGCTTTAATTCTAGCTTGCACCCAGCGGGCAAGCAAACACACACACTGGGCTCCAAAACCCACTCATTCAGTGCTCACAAAGCTACTGACTTATCGGAGTTTCCTAGAATCAAAGGTTTCTAGCTCACCAGACTTATTCACCTCTGTTCCCCATCTTCTTCTCCAGCACAAACTCGGCTCAAACTGGCTTCTTCCTCAGCACTCTGCCATCTTGGCTGCTTCTCCTGGCCTCCTCCATGTGGCCTTACTCCGCTCTCCTCTCTAATGCTAACCACAAGAACCGAGAGAGAGCAAGCTACCGGCCTGCCCCACTTTATAGTGTAGAAATCCAAACCCTTAATCCAATCTACAAACAAGGAAGTCTCTGATACAAAGTCACTTACCTGAGGCATAATGGGAGTATTCTCCATGAGAGTGCACCACCCCACATCATCTAATCAGTCAAGGGTGTGGGGAAAAGCTTACTCTTAAAACTTGCACGTGGCAGCGCCATCTTTAACAAAGTGAGCATAATATATTTTATCTGCCCAACAATCCACCCCTATGCTCCACTTTACTACCCACAATCTACAACACCGGCATCCCTTTACAAGGAAATTAGGTACATTACACAAATTACAAATACATGACAAATCATACAATTTCAACAATTACAAAGATATACTTCACCAGTCTCTGAGCACTTTGCCAAAAGTGCAAAATGTCCTTGGCCTTCTCTCTTGCCATTTGAAAGGCTTCCCGGGGCAGGGGGAGGACCTCCAGCAAAGCCACCCCCACCCCCAATCAGGGTATTTCACATTGTCCAAAATCAATAAGTCCATTCAACAAAGGAGCCAGTGCTCACTCTGGTCATAGTCCAGGAAATCAGTCCACTCACAAGGGATGTTAGCCTCCCCCCTCATTCCTGCCGTCATGACACGTCTCACACTGTCCTAAAGCGAAGCATGTGGCAATGGCAGTCAGCATTTCCATCTCTGCTCTGGGGAGCATGATGGCATCCACTCCTATGTCCCAAAATCGCAGACCTATCAGCAACTTAGCAGGCACTCTCTGCCGTTTCAGTGGCCATTCGGTGATGCATGCCTGGCTCCCGGGATGTCCATTCATCCTCCTGCCACAGCTGCCATCATTGACCTTCTGGAGTCTGTGAATCACAACTCCAGCCCAATTCTCCTCATCTTCTGGATAGGAACTGGAAACGCCAGCTCCCGCTGCCGGGCTTGATCCCCAGGCTGCCGCTGCCGTGGGCCTTGCCGCCCCAGCCCCAGCTCCAGCCTCAGCCTCCTGGTGGAGCTGGCTCTCAGAAATCTCCACAACTTCCAGGGCAATCTGCAACTCACAAACCTGTGATTCCTTTTCCAGCATCTGCTCCATTTCCAAGTGAATCTCGCAAACTTGGTCGGCCTTCTCCTCCAGTGCTTCCTCCAGCTCCAGGGTTGGCATCTCTTTCTCCCACGTTTCCTCCAGCTCCTTCCACTGCTCGGTTTGCAGGTCCCAGGCAGCCTCCTCTATAGAGCTTTCAGTTTCCTCATGCACGGCTTTAAAGGTCAGCCAGCTTACAGTTCCCAATAGGACAGCCATGGGGAACCATAACAGCAACCAGTCCTCTACCATGCACCTCAAGGGTGCCGGCTCCATACCAATCTGTATCAAATCCTGCCACAGACTACACCAAATGTAAAGCCAGTAATCGCTGCCATTATCAGAGCCTCCTGGCCAGTGCAGGTTCACATTAGATTCGGACAGTTGGTAATGAAACAATGGAGCCCAAAACTGGTGAGCCATCAGCTTTAATTCTACTTGCACCTGGTGGGCAAGCAAAAACACACATTGGGCTCCAAAACCCACTCATTCAGTGTTCACAAAGCTACTCACTTATCCGAGTTTCCTAGCATCAAAGGTTTCTAGCTCACCAGACTTCTCTCTGCACAAACTCTGCTCAAACTGGCTTCTCCCTCAGCACTCTGCCATCTTGGCTGCTTCTCCTGGCCTCCTCCACGTGGCCTTTCTCTGCTCTCCTCTCTAGTGCTAACCTCAGGAACCGAGAGAGAGCAAGCTCCCGGCCTGCCCCACTTTATAGTGTAGAAATCCAAACCCTTAATCAAATCTACAAACAAGGAAGTCTCTTATACAAAGCTACTTATCTGAGGCATAATGGGAGGATTCCTCATGAGAGTGCACCACCCCACATCATGCAATCAGTCAAGGGCGTGGGGAAAAGCTTACTCTTAAAACTTGCACGTGGGCAGCGCCATCTTTAACAAAGTGAGCATAATATATTTTATCTGCCCAACACCCACAATCTAGAAAACCCTGAGATATTCAGGTCATGGTAGTTAGGATCAGAGCCACCTGAACCCAGGACTATCTAGCTCCAAGCCCAGCCCCTTTTCCACCGCTCTGGCAGCTTTCCACCACATCTGTGGGAAAGCAGGCCCTGCTGGCCTGACCACACTGTTCCACAGGTGGAAGGAAAGGCTGATGGGAGGGAGGGGAGCTTTTTTGTTGAGACCTGATGATAACAAAATGTTCATCAGGGACCATTCCAACATATAGCTTGAGGGGCCCCATCTCATACTTTGGTGAGTCAGCATCTCCCAAAAATGCCCAGGCATCTGCATTGTTTAGCAAGTGTTGGGCAGAAAAAATATATTATGCTCACTTTGTTAAAGATGATGCTGCCCACATGGAAGCCCATCACCCAGGTGATATTAGTTGCCCTTATGCTTGGGATGGGCATAATTATATTATTGGGTGTGGAGAACAGGCTGTGGGCAGCCCGGGTAGTTATAGCCTATGGCTTAGTTTTAAGAGTAAGCTTTTCCCCACACCCTTGACTGATTGGATGATGTAAGGTTGGTGCACTCTCATGAGGAATCCTCCCATTATGCCTCAGATAAGTGACTTTGTATCATAGAATTCCTTGTTTGTATAATTGGATTAAAGGTTTTGATTCTACACTATAAAGTGGGGCAGGCCGGGAGCTTGCTCTCTTGGTTCCTGAGATTAGTATTAGAGAGGAGAGCAGAGAAAGGCCACATGGAGGAGATGAGAAGCAGCCAAGATGATGGAGTGCTGAGGAAGAAGCCAGTTTGTGCAGAGTTTGTGCAGAGAGAAGAAGACAGGAAACAGAGGTGAATAAGTCTGGTGAGCTAGAAGCCTTTGATTCTAGGAAACTTGGATAAGTCAGTAGCTTTGTGAGCACTGAGTGTGTGTTTTACTTGCCCACTGGGTGCAAGCTAGAATTAAAGCTGATGGCTCACCAGTTCTTGGCTCTGTTGTTTCATTACCAGTTGTCCGAATCTAATATGATACTGCAGTGGCCAGGTGGCTGTGATAATGGCCTTGGCTCCTGGCCTTACAGCAAGCTTCACAGATGATTCTGTTATGTACTCACCATTGAAAATTGCTCCAGGGAGGAGAAAAACATACCAGTCTGTCCCCCAAGCAATGGAGAAAATTGGGTAAAAACAATTTCTAGAAATTCTTCCTCCATAGTTGCCTAACAATATCAATTTTTTGCTTTTCTTCTTTTGGCACTGGCTCCACCAAAATTCTCTTGCTCCTTAGTCATCCTTCTCCACTAAAGACATGCATGCAGGAATGTACAGTACAGAGCATGAATCCACCTGCTAAAAACAACAACAACAACAACAACAAAACCCAAGACAGCCAGGATCAGGGCTCATCCCTCCTGTGCTGCATTCCAAGGGGGCTGGTCAGGAATATGGTCCTCTGGGTCGCTTTTATCCACTCACCCACGGAAACTTGGCAAAGTAAATGTATGTTTTGGATATTCAGTGGCTGTTACTCATGGAAACCCTGAATCCACGTGAACACTCTTTCCAAAGCCAGATGGAGTTTCCATTCAGAAAAATCTTGGCACCAGTTTCATCAGAACAATTACAAGTTCCAGGCAGGACCTGGGCAGGCTCGATGAAATTAGTGGCTGGCACTGTGGGTCAGGGGTCCTCTAACCAAGGGGAGGAGGGCTCTTGCCTGGCATTTTCCCTGTCCACAAGACCTGGTGGCCCTGTGTTTCTAATCCGTGGGTCTCAGAGGGAGGTAGTAATCTTCCCTAATGCAAACCTTCCTTGCAAGGATTGCTTTGGTAAAATCTAGGCAGCCCCACCCCAGACAGTTGGGTAGCCAGGAGCAAAGTTACTAAACCTAGCTCAAACAGAAAGGAAAGAATCCAAAAACATCTCCCAGAGTCTAGAGAGATGGTGCAGCTGGGTCTCAGATTCACAAAAGAGTACAACCAAGAACCAGAATGACATCATGCAACGAAGCAGCTACTCTCTTCCTCCCCGTCACTCCCCCTCAGGCTCATGGAGTTTCAGTTCTTAAATGTCACTCCCCCTCATCCCCTTCCTCTCTGACTTATCTCTCCATATTCACTTTTGGTGTCACCAGTCTCAAAGTCCAAAAAGAATCTGATGGGTCAAGAAAGAATCCAATATCCAGTCCAATCAAAGTAAATGTAGATTAAGAGGTAGGTCATCTCTGCGGATACTACATGATTCCACACTCCCAGCAGAGTTCACTGGACCAAGGCTTGAACCAGCACCCTCAGGATTGAACCAGTGACCTTAGTGCTCTGGTTCCACCGTGCCACTGGCCACACTCTATCCACTGTGCCACTGGCCAGGGCACTAAATTTATTTTTTCATATACAGTTGACATATAATATTATATTAGTTTCAGATGTACAACATAGTGATTAGACATTCATATACTTTATGAAATAATCACCCCAGTAAATAATCACCACAGTAAGTCTAGTAACTCGCCTGACACCATACATAGTTTTTACAATATTATTGACTATATTCCCTATGCTGTACTGTACATCCCTGTAACTATTTATCTATTTTTATAATTGGCAATTTGTACTTCTTCACCCTTCTTTCCTTTTTTTTTTTTTTTTTTTTTTTTGTGACAGAGACAGAGAGAGGAACAGACAGACTGGAAGGGAGAGAGATGAGAAGCATCAATTCTTTTGTTGCAGCACCTTAGTTTCTCAGTGATTGCTTTCTCATATGTGCCTTAATTGGGGGGCTACAGCAGACCAAGTGACCCTTTGCTCAAGCCAGAAACCTCGGGTTCAAGCTGGTGAGCCTTGCTCAAACCAGGTTAGCCCGTGCTCAAACTGGCGATCTTGAGGTTTCGAACCTGGGTCTTCAGCGTCCCAGTCCAATGCTCTATCCACTGCGCCACCGCCTGATCAGGCCACCCTTCTTTCCTTTAGCACCAGTTTCTCTCTGTCTTTTCCTTCATCTTACTGTCCCTAGCATTTTCTGCTTACTTGTCTGTTTTTTTAATATACTATAGATTCCTTGTGGACCAGGCTCCCTGCCCCTAGCAGGCCTCTCATTCATTTGGCATCTCCTTATTGAATGCTTCCTCTCTGCAGGTCCCACTTGGACTGGCTGTGGCTGCGAGAACAAGCATCCCACCCCCCATGCAATCTCACATGGCTTGCATTCTGGCAGGGGAAACAGATACTAAATAAATAGTCATGCAGCAGAGTTATCTCTGAGCTGATTTTTCCCAAATCAACCTTTTTTCCCATGTTATGTTCAGTCCAGTCAATTGAAAATGGAAGGGAAAGAAAAATAAATGTGTAATCAACCCTACACTGGCCCAATTAATTATTGTGAATGGTTAAAATGTTTAAAAAATCCATGCATAGTAGTCACCTATGCTGACTAAGTGCTTATAAGTTGTGGGTAGCTGAGGTTTTCTTGTTTGTGTATTGCTCCCTTCCCTGGGGAGGAAACAGATAAGCCTTATCTGCTGCCCTGAGCCATTAATCATCTCCAGCTGCCTGGTACTTCCATCCACCATTCAAACTGACAGAGGTCGTTTTATGAAGAGAAATGCCCCTCTACCTGGGCCTTGTATGGGCCCTTCCACTCCTGCCTCTCACCTCACAGTAATGGAGGCCACTGCTGGGTCTTTGGGAAGTAAGCATTTCTGTCTGTTGAGAACAGACCTAACAAAAAATCCGTTTGGCCGTAAGAGGTTTTGTCTTGTTTTATGAGTGTGGAGAAGGAAACTTGCCTTTTGCTTTTTGTTGTTTGTTTCAGTGTATTTACAGACTGTTTTAAATACACCAGAAATAATACAATAGACACACCCATAAACCCACATGCAATTAATCAACTGTGATGATTAAATAGATGTGAATATTTGGACACTTGAGTCAGAGCTCCATACTTTCTCTTAAAGAGAAATAAAATGTTGTGAATACAGCTGAAGATGGTTGCCATCTCTTCCGCTGCTTTCCACTTCAGAGCAGCCTGCACGTTTCTGTAATCTTCACTATATTTGTAGCATCCATAAACAATATGTGCTGCTGTTCTGTGTTTTAAAAATATGCACAAGCAATTTCTGTACATATCATTATGCAAATTGCCTTTTCCATTCCACATTATGGTTCTTTGAGATTTTCCCATGTTGCTGCCTAGAAATATTGTTCATTACTGTAATTGCTGTATTTCATTGTTTGTAGGAATCCCAGTTTACCCATTTTCCTCCTGAAAAACACTAATAAGTGGTTTTCACATTTTTTGCTATTGTACACAGAGTTGCAGTCAACATCTTTATATGCAATTCCTCCCAGCTAGGCTTATAGCAGAGTTTGTGAAGGGTGAAAGCTCTGGAGCCAGAGTCCTAGGTTTGAATGCCAGTTCAACCACTTACTAGCTGTGACTCTGGAAAGTGTCCTTATTTGCAAAATGGAAATAGAAGTAGTAGGACCAGCCTCAGAGGTTAAGAACTAAATGAGTTATACCTGTTTCTGGCACATGGTGAGTGCTCAGTAATGGTGTTGCTATATTGATATAGTAAAAGCTATTGTTATAATGACCAGTCCATCTGTTTCTCAGGGACCAAGTGTGAATTATGGCTCCAGCCCTGGTAACACAAAAGTGAGCAAGTCAGTCCCTGCCTCCCAGGAGCTCCTGGTCTCTGGGGGAAATGGGCCAGTGACCAGATAGACCATGTAAATCAGGGCTACTTGGGGAAGCACATGGTGCTGGGGCAGTGTCCTGACCAACAGGGTAATAGAAAGAAATAGAAGGAGGTTTGACACATAAAACACTTATTTATTCAATAAAATATGTGAGTAATCCCTGTTCCAGATACTCACGTAGTTTTAAAATCGTTTTTTCTAAAAATAAAATACAGTGTGTCCATAAAGTCATGGTGCCCTTTTTACCGGTCACAGGAAAGCAACAAAAGATGATAGAAATGTGAAATCTGCACCAAATAAAAGGAAAGCCCTCCCAGTTTCTGTAGGATGATGTGGCAGCATGTGCGCATGCACAGATGATGACGTAACACTGTGTATACAGCGGAGCAGCCCACGGCCATGCCAGTCGAGATGTGGACGGTACAGAGGAAAGTTCAGTGTGTTCTGTGGCTCGCTAAATTCAAATCCGTGAATATCGGTGCGTTTATAACGAAGCGCCACCATATAGGAATAACATTACTTGGTGGGATAAGCAGTTGAAGGAAACCGGCAGTTTGGTGAAGAACCCCCGTTCTGGTAGGCCATCAGTCAGTGACGAGTCTGTAGAGGCTATAGGGGATAGCTACCTAAGGAGCCCTAAAAAATCTGTGCGTGCGTGTGCTCGACAATTACACCTAAGCAAGACTACAGTTCATAAGGTGTTAAAGAAATGTCTGTTTTACGGGGCACAAATTGCGGCTGTTGCATGCTATCAAACTGGCGGATAGACCCACACGATGCGTGTTTGCTACAGATATGCTTCATGAGATCAACAATGATGCAAGATTTCTGCAGAAGATTGTGTTTAGCAATGAGGTGACCTTCCATATCTGTGAACATGTTCATCGCCATAACGTCTGAATATGGGCTGCTGAACATCCTCATGCCTACGTTGAGTATGAACATAACACCCCTAAAGTGAATGTGTGGTGTGGCCTGATGTATGATAAGGTGATAGACCCATTTTTTTTTGCGGAGCAGTCTGTGACGGCAAATACCTATATTGACATGTTGGAATTGTATGCAGTGCCACAATTTCCAGAAGGTGTCATCTTTCAATAGGACTGCAATCCTCCACACTATGCCACCATTGTTCGTGAGTTTCTGGATAGAACATTCCCCTAGCGATGGATAGGCAGGGGTTCTGTCAAGCCATCGCCACCATGATCCCCGGGTCTGACGCCCTTAGACTTTTACTTTTGGGGTTAGGTGAAGCAACATGTGTACATTTAATGTATCAACATTAATCACTTAAAACAGAGAATCACAGACGTTATTCACTCTGTTACACCAGATGTCCTTACCCATGTGTGGCAAGAACTTCACTATCATTTGGATGTGTGTAGGGCAACAAATGGAGCCCACATCGAACAGCACTGAATAAATATGAAACTGGGAGAGTTTTCCTTTTATTTGGTGCAGATCACATTTCTATCATCTTTTGTTGCTTTCCTGTGACTGGTCAAAAGTGCACCATGACTTTACTGACAAAATGTAGAGCCACCTATTCTAGGTGATGGGGAAACTGCTGTGATTAAGACAGTTCTGTTCCCATTATGAAGTTAACACTTAAAACCCACGCGTGCCATACACTTCCCACACACGTTCTGCTTGTAAACTATGAGGTCCTCTTACCACTATAGCCTCCATTTTATATTTGGGCTCACTGGAGCGCAGACAGATCTGGTAACTTGGAGGAACAGATGAGATCCTAAAGAGCAGAGCTGGGATTCACTAAGGTAGCCCGGCTATGCCGCCCTCGACCGGCTGGCTGACATTCTTCTGACTTATTCCGGGGCTGAAGTACGCTGTCAATCATGGCAGACAGATAAAGGTCAGCTTTTGACGGGTCTTAACCGCCAGACTGAGGGGCTGGGATTTCGTCCTGTATGGCTACATGCTGAGTTGAGGGTGACTTGGAGAGGGCCAGGTGGGAAGCAGGAACACTCCCTTCCCTGTTCCCCTTCCGTATGCTGTTGCAAGAATCCAAGCCATGGATGACAATGGACCCCGTGGAGTCACGGGGATTCAGGATAGCGGGCATCTTCCTTAGAGTGTATCACGGAGGCAGAGGAGGCAGGCCTGGAGCGTGAGGTGTGGGCGCCCGAGCTGGCCAATGGCGGCGTGCTGGGCGCGGCCCCTCCGGCGGGGCGGGGGCCTGGCCCGCCCGCGGGCTGGGCGCGCACGGTGCTCGCTCGGGTACCAGCGCTGCGGCATCCCCACCGCACTCCTGTACGGCGGCCCGCCCACCGCGCCGCTCCAGCTCCAGCATAACTGCGGCGGCTTCCAGGCGAGGCCGGGCAGGTCCAACCCCGAGCACAGCTCTGTCCATTCGGGTGGGTGAGGGGCGGCGGCAGGGATGGGGGATGGCTCTGCTTGGTCTCGCCTGGGTGGGTGAAGGGCCGGGCGTTCGACTCAGGTTCCACCGGAGGAAAGCGTGCTGACCTGCGTTTTGACCACTCAGATGGGGTTAGGGTAAGGTTGCGATGGGAGTGGGGTCGTGGCACTAGAGCTGCGCTCCGCCCTGGTCAAGAAGAGGGGCAGGGCTCGAAACCGCTGAACCCAGGAGGTGGGGCGAATTGGGGGCTATTAGCATAGGGGACCCGGGTTCCGTTGCTCGGGTGAGGGGCCCATCATTAGGGGCGGGGACAGAGCTCAGCCTGTGCATGAGGATGAGGTTAGGGGTACTAAGGAGATCAGAGCGTGGGGGTGCGGGGCTGGATCCAGGGCTTCTTAGTCCGAAGGAGCTACGTCCTGAGGGGACTCGGTTTCGTTCCATCTGGAGGTGGGTGCGGGAAAGAGGAGCGCCGGGGGCGGGCCGGGACTCCGAGTGTCCCAGGCGGCGGGGCGGGGCGGGGCAGCGCGGCGAGATTGGCGAGGAGGTGGTCGGCCCCCTCTGACCGCTCTCCGGGACACAGGAGGAGGCAGCGGCGTTGGGCGCAGAGCGGAGATGCGGCGGCTCCGGGGCACGCTGCTGTGCCTGCTGCTGGCGGCGGCGGTCCCCACGACTCCGGTGCCGGCTCCGACAGCGACTCCGGCTCCCGTCGAGCCCGGCCCGGCTCTCAGCTACCCGCAGGAGGAGGCCACCCTAAATGAGATGTTCCGCGAGGTTGAGGAACTGATGGAGGACACGCAGCACAAACTGCGCAGCGCCGTAGAGGAGGTGGGTGCGCCCCGAAGGCTCTAGGAAGCACCAAGGCTCGGGCTGGGGGAGATTGGGTGGCAGGAGGGAACAAGTACTCCGAGTGCTAGCCAGGGTCCTCGGTACCGCCAGGGGCTTGGTAGGGCCAGCAGCAAATTTCAAGTGATCTGGGGACAGCTCGGGGTGATCTCAACTCCCACCTTGCGTGACTTTCTGCCAGAAGATCTGGATCTGAGCCTGTCCACTGAAAGCCTCCAGCTGGACCCACCCACGGGCAGCCAGCCCTGGTCACCACCTGTCTGCAGCCTGCCCGCCATTACCCAATTTCCTTCAGGTGTACAGTTGGGCTCCCACTGCTGTAAGCGGATATTTGCAAGGCCCCTGGTATTCCAACATTGCGGTTTTGCAGAAAGTCTGAGGAAGCCGGAGGTGTGTCAAGTTCTAGCTTGTCCATTGGGCTTTGAGCATGTGCCATCTGCCCAAAACACAGGATATCACATAGGAACCAAGAACCCTGAGCTTTGCTAGTCATTTCTCTGGGCTTTCCCCAGTGCCGTGTGGGTTAGAAAAGGAACATTAGAATCCTGAGCCTTGCAGTGTAAATCATCAAAGAGCGGTGGTTGAGAGGATGAGGGGTAGTGTGAAAAGAAACCCCACCTTTACTCCATGATTGCTTTGAAATCAGTCCTGGGCTCAAGGCCCTCTTCTACCACCAGCAGGATGACAATGAACAAAATCTCTTAACATCTCACTCATCAGTTTCCTGTGGGAATTAAATGCCATATGTGGGGGTACCTGGCATATAATATATAGCACCTGTTTCTGGTGATTGTTTTTTTTTTAAATGAGAGGAGGGGAGATAGTGAGACAGATTCCTTCACGCACCCCAACTGGGATCCACCACGATGCTCAAATCAACCTCTGAGGCCGATATGCTGCGATCAACCGAGCTATCCTCAATGCCCAGGACTGACATTTGAACCCATCGAACCACTGGCTGGGGGATAGGAAGAAGGAGAAAAGGGGAAGAGGCAGAGAAGCAGATGGTCCCTTCTCTTGTGTGCCCTGGCCAGGAATCGAACCCAGGATGTTGCCAGGTCGACGCTCTATCCACTGAGCCACTGGGCAGGGCCAATATAGCAGCTGTTAATATCAGATATCAGGCATCTAGGCAAACCTTTGTTTGGCTTCTTCCTTCCATTACCTCCTAGGTCCAAACACTATGGATGGCATCCTTTTGGGCAGGTGCACAACATTGCCTGGGCTGCCAGGCCAGAAAGCGCTTGCAGCTGGCCCCACTCTAGGGCATAGTCACTATTGGGCCCAGCTCTGGCTGCAGCCTGTCTTTGGAGAGAAGGAGTTAACGAGACCAGACGTCTAGGGTGATATGTCAAGTGTCTTCACATCTATTTGGGCAAATCCAGTTTTAGCTCTGGTCTACCAGGAGAAGTTGTTTTCTCCCCCACCCCTGTGTAGTTTAGGGATATATCCCCTTCCTTCCATAATAATCAACCTGGAGTTTTCAGTAAAGGGGACACTGGATATGGAGGCAGTTGCATGAACAGCTGTACCCGAACATTCACTGCATGGGCCACATCCCAAAACTTGTGGACTTTGTTTCCTGTGTGAAAGCATGGGTATCATGGCACGGAACAATTAAAAAGAGAGGGGAGTCAGATAGGCCCCCCTGTTTTTTAATTTTGCACCTTCAAATTAAATCAGGCTTGTGATCCCTCTGGATTTCAGGACTTTCCCCCTGCACGTAGATTCTCAGTGAAACTGACTAGGTCACCGCCATATTTTTTCCATGTGAACTTATCCATCTAGCGTGGTCCTCTGACGGTAACTCCTGGTGAGAGAGGTGTGGGAGAAGCAGGGACTCTTCACTCTTGATTGATCAGGGCAGTTTAGGGTCCATCTGTAATGGGCATTGTCCACTTTTGCTCTGCCTGGGCCCCAGTCTTCCTCCCTCTAGATGTGGCTCTGCTTGACTTGTGCCGATGGGCAAACTGAAGTTTGCCACCAAGGATAGACATTGGCTGCCACTGATAACCTATTCAATGGTTGTTTTCCAGAGTGTCCTCACTAGCAGTGGGGCAGATTGAGAGAGAGGCTGAATACTTGGTTGGCAGGAGAACGGGCCGTAGGGACCAACCTTTCTTAGATCCCAGCTCTGCCAGTTACTAGAGGCAGCAACATCCAGGCTCTGGGATGGAGAAAGTACCCACTGCTTAGGTTAAAGGAAAGAATTAAATGAGAAGACGCAAGTAAAGCAAGTTATCTGACCATCTAAAATGAGGTTAAGTATAATTGGGATCATATAAGAGCCCCTAATGAGGTTGTTGTAAGATTTAAGAGAGATTGTTTGTTATCAATAAATAATGATTATTATCATCATATTAATGGTACTAGTATGAATAATAACAAAGAACCACCCATGTTAAATATATAATAGATTCTTGATAGAGTGTGGCTATTGATACTGTTTTTTTTTTTTTTTTAAGAGACTGTCAGAAATCCCCTTAAAGCTCATAAACACAGAACAGTTGCTGTTTACTTGTCCCGGGTAAGAACCAAAAAGAACTGGGCCAGATGGATTAATTGTTTATATAGTTGAATCATGAACTTACCAAGTAACTTCCTGACATTTTAAATATTCCAGCTGAGTCCAGCTGTTGATTTATCCAAGGGGAAAGATAAAGTTAACTCTATTCATAGGATCATTATTGGGGGAGTCAAATCTTCCAATAGTTCAATCCAGGCTGTTTCTGTTTTCCTGTCTTATTATTCTTTGTTACTGATAAATGTATTTTAGGGATAAAACCACTTTAATCCCCCCCCCCCATGTACTCATTGCCTCACCTGTAACTGGCACGTTTTAGAATGTTCCTAGGAAGGACCCCAATACCAAGCCTGGATTCCTCTCTCCAGTTTTTCTTACTGTACCCCTGTAACAGACACACAGATTCAACCAACCATAAATGCCATATTAAATAACATTCACATTCCTCCTCTATGAAACAAGTCCTATTGCTTCAGACTGAAGTTTTCCTTGCTAGTGGCAGTAATAGTTGTGGTTGAAATTTCCATTGTAAACTGTACTTCTAGTTCATGGCCACCATAAAAGAACTGTTAGCTCATTCTGTTGAAATAACCACTGGTTGAGAGGGAGGTTTTATGAAAAGACTATCTGCTCAGCCCAAAGCAAACTCTAGGTTTGGGAACTTGTCAATTATTTGAAAGCCAAACTGGAGGATTCTGATTCCCATGGGAATTTTAAAAGCATTAAAACATTCTTGTCTCCTTCTGGAGAGTAGCCTCTGCCGCATCTGCAGGCTCCTAGCCTTTTCCAGCTCTATCTTTTCCACCACTAAACATGCCAGGCTCTCTCACTTCAAATATATATGTGAAGTTCTTTTCTTGCCCGTCTTGTTTCCTAACTTAACTCCATTCCATTTTTTCTCCATCTGCTAGCAAACTCTTCAAATGTGTGACAGACACCTGCTCTTTCCACTTCCAGCTAAACATTCCCTGGCAAAGTAGCTTCCCAAACTGCTTTTTGTGAAGGGCAATGTTGTGAAAGTAGCTATCTATGACACCTTTGCTTGATGGTACAGTGCTGTACCAAGCACTTGGATTTTGTGATCCTAGCTCTTACATCTGCTCAGCAAAGTTGGATCATTTCCCCATTTTATGAAAAAGAAAGCTGAGGTTTAGGAGGCTTTTGTTATCTTGTACAAAGTCACTCAGCTGCTCTGTGGCAAAACTGGGACGTGGCCTCACCTTGCCTGACTACAGAAGCCTGGCGCTTTCTACTGTACTGTCCTCTGAACAGGCTGGGCCAGCTCTCAGTGACTTAATCCTTCTAGACATATTTGAAACTTTCACCACCTAAAATTCCCCTCCTCAGATATAACTTTCTACCCCAGACTTGGTTCTAGCCAGTCCTCTGCCTGGTTCTTCTCTTCCTTTTCTGGGTTCTATATGATTTCCCATCTAGTCCTTAGAACTTGCTACAACTCCCCATTATTGCCTGGAGCAGAGGTTCTTCCCTGGGAGCAAGTGGAAGGGAGGGAGTTCCTCAGAATCATCCAAGAAGCTCATTGACATCTGAGGTCCCACCTACAGAAGTTCTAATGTGGCAGGTTTAATAAGGGAGCCATGTATATATTTACAGTTTGGGGCATGATTGCTGTACCCGCCTGATTGAAAACCAGGATAACGCCCTCTGCTTTAGAACTACTCCCTGGATCTACCTGTTGAACCTTCTCCACTTCATTATTACTATTTTACCCTGTGCCTAGCGTGGACCCTCTGCTCTAGCCCTCAACACACACCGTTCTTGCTCAGACTGCCACAGCTTTGCCGTCTTTAGGTTCCCTCTGTTTAAATCCTACCCATTTTTGAGACCAACCCAGTCATGCCTCCTCCTGCTCCTGAAAGCCTTCTTTTTCTCTTCTTTGAACCCCTGACTTGCTTCTAGAGTCTACCATGTTATCCTCAGACCGGTTTGTGTGGGGCTCTCCTATCTCCTCAGTAAAAGCATAAGCCACTCTGGTCAGAAGTGACCTGAGTTCCAATTCGAGCTTTGCCACTTACTACACATTTACTTCTCTCAACCTTGTTTTCTTCATCTGAAAAATGAGGGTAAAAACCCCTTTCTCATAGGATCACTGTGAATATTCAAGGAGATGTGGCAGGTATCTGGTGCAATGGCTCACACACAGCCGATGCCCAAGCATGGAGGCTATGGTGATATCAATGTGGATGATGATGATAGAGCCAGTGATCAACTTTAAATATCTCAGCAGTTTTCTCAGGCAAACACAGCAGTCACCCAACAAGTCCTCATTGGATTGTTCGAGCCTTTGTGCCTATCAGAATTTCTTTACACTTCTAGTTCAGTCTTTTAGAGACATGGAAATCCTTTTCCCGTGTCCACCCCAGTTTAGTAAGTCTGGTTGGAAGAGAGGTTGGAAGATGGGTCTAATCTAGTTCCTAAGGAGAATAAAAGACAGTGGTTTTTTTTTTTTAAAGGGAAATATTTTTGAGGATTCATTTATAGGAATGAAAATAGCCCAAAGTCAAAGACGGCAGTGTTGCAAAATTGCCAACCACCAGCTAGAACTTCTCTTTGTGTCTCTCACTTTTAATTCCTAGAGAGTATCTGATTGGCTCAGTTGTTCCATAATGTGGCCTCCCTCTGAGTGCAGTCAGCTGTGAATGGGTCATGTTGTCAACTGCCCACTCATCAGGGCTGGGTGGGGTGATAAACCTGGAGCAGGAAACTGGGTGCAGATGTGCGTCAGCTGACCCCTTGTAAAGGGCTCTCTTATATCCAAGAGGTGAGTGGGGTAGGAGGCATAACTGTAGCCCGACCTGCAGAGCTGCCTTACTGTGGGTCCTCTACCACCACCGGACCTTGCAAGAGGGGTTTGGAGCAAATAATTTACTTTGCAAGTGATCCCAGAAACACTAGGTTAAGGTGACCAGACTTCCCGCTTTTGGCGGGACAGTCCTGATTTTTAACAATTTGTCCTGCCTCCCGCAGTGTTTTTAAAAAGTCCCGATTTTTGGAAAGAATGCACAAAAAGCTAGGGAATGGCAAGAGAATGGGAAGGGAATATATGGTTTTCGGTTGGGAGACCCCACCTCCACCTGGAAGCACCCGCACTGCCTCTGCTGTAAGAGCTGTCTGCCCCGTGCATGCAGGGCCCCGAAACAAAGAACTTCGGGTGGGACGTACCTACTGGGGCGGCGGCTGTCAAGTCCCCTAACTACCCATAGGCCCGCATCCTGGACACTGGCGTGAGGCTCCGGGCTCCGCCAGGCACAAGCGGCTCGGTCTCCCCGGGCTGCAGGGCTGGATGCGGGGAGCACGGCCACCGCAAGGACGAGTCCATATTTCTCAAATGAGAAATATGCCAAAGAATAAAATAATACTATACATAATTTTTAATGTATTATATTTGTAAATTGTACTTATGTTGAAATTTTAAAAATATATTACAATACTATTTTTGCATTCTATGAAAATTTTTTTTGCTCCATATAGACCAAATTTTTAATCAAGACACCCCCCCACCCCCCAATCAATGGTGTCCCGCTTTACCAATTTTAAAATCTGGTCACCTTACACTAGGAGGAAGTGAGAAACTGAGATGGTAGAGAAGAAAAACAATCAAGGCTGCGCTATTGAACAAGTTACTGCTAGGGGCAACAACGAGAGCTCAGTCCCACTCCGCGGGGTCCTCAGAGAGAGGCTGTCCCATGGCGGGGGAGGGAGCTGGGTTATTTACCCACCCCCCCAATCTGTTCCTCACTGGCTGAGGATTGTTCCTGGGGTGTAAAGTCCCTAGCACTTGGGGCCTGTGCAGACTGAGCACACTTTGGCAAGCAGAGATACCCTCAAAGAGAGACAGAGTTGGTTGTTAACACAAAAAGGAATGGAATTCAGGTGACTTCCAGATCAGGGAAGATGGGAGATGGGCAGGGCACCAACAACATGTGTACAGGGGCTAAGACTGTCCAATGGGAACATGCTCAAATAAATCCCAGTTCTGCCCTTCACCGAGTCTTGGAAATTATCTAGTCTCCCTGATCCTCAACTGCCCCATTTATAAAACAAGGACATTAACATGCACCTCGTAGGGAAGTTGTAAGATTTATGGATATAATATATGCAAAACATTTAGTATAGTGTCTTGTCCTAGTGGGAGAGCAATTAAAGCTACCTATCATTATTACCAATATTTGTAATTGCAAAGAAAAAAAGAGCCATGGTTCTTTCTTCTTTTTTAAAAACAATTATGTTCAATTACAGTTTACATTCAATATTATTTTGTATTAGTTTCAAGTGTACAGCACAGTGGTTAGACGATCATATACATTACAAAGTGTTCCCCTGTATTTCCAGTGCCCACCTGGCACCGTATGTAGTTATTACAATATTATTGACTTTACTCCCTATGCTGTATTTACATCTCCATGGTTCTTTTTCTTCTAATGGACTCTGACTTGTATCAAGAGAAAACAGTTGTTCATTCATTGATTTAACAGATGGAAGCAGAAGAAGCTGCGGCTAAAACATCGTCAGAAGTGAACCTGGCAAACTTGCCTCCCAGTTATCACAATGAGACCAACACAGAAACCAAGGTTGGAAACAGCACCATCCATGTGCACCGAGAAATTCACAAGGTAAGGGCTGTCATGGCCAGCGCTTCCTCCCTTCTGTAGCTCCCAGTCCCATCTGACAACAAAGGTTTTGTATATATCAAATAATATACAAGCCAAAAATACAAATGAGGATGGTACAATACACATTAACAACCAGAGGGAGTGAGAGCTGTTTAAAAGGGAGAGATCTGTATCAAAAACCTAAGTTGCTTTTGCATTTAAGCAATAAATTTAACTCTAGGCTTCCTGCCAGTCCAATTGCAAAGGAATGTTCAGGGATTTTTGTTACTTGAAAGAAGCAAGCAAACAAGGGTCTACAGAGAAATACTCTGCCAGTATTGAATTTGAGGACTTTATCTCGTAGGTTTTTGTGTATGCTTCAGTAGAGCTGAAATAGAGTTCTGGGGTCCATATTACGGTAAGCACACTATTTTCTTAGGAGGAACTCAAATGTGACATACTCTGTCTTCAGAAGGGAAAGCCTCTATTGCCACACATTAAACATCTTGTTTGCTGATTTTCCATTTAAAATTCTACAGCAGAGTTTTCCCCCACATATCACATGTCTCTTGGTCAAATATCTTGCACGAAAAGCAAGCAGGTTCATTCCAGATCTGAGCTGAGTAAGAAAACACTGGAAAAAAAAAGAAAAAAGAAAACACTGCGTATATGGAGGAACAGAGCATAAGCTGCCTCCTGGGGCATGAGGACTTTGTGAGCAAGCTCTGTAAGCCTGTGTTATCAGGAGGAGAGTCTGCTGCACAGATATTCAGGATCGTGGTCAGAGGCTGTAGAGTTGACATGCTGTTGTGACCATCAAGAAGCTTGACCTCTGATCTCATCTCAACTCCTATAAGCAAGGCCACAACAGCTGTCACAAAAGAGGCTTACTTTTGTTGAAGTGCTCAGGTAATGAGTTGGTAGAAATAATAGCATTTGTGTGTCATACAGCACAAAGGGGCCAATTTTCACGGGCCATTGCCTCGACTATAAAGTGGCCTTTGTGTGTGGCTCTCCTCCGCTGCATACTGATGGGCCCAGCTCCAGATGGTGCCCTTCCCCCAGATAAATGAATGAGTCACCTACTGAGCAGACTCCTTTAGCATTTCTCATCTGAAGACTGGAAAGTGTTTTCAAAAGTGATTTTTTTATTTGTGTCAAAACCAATATAAACTCATCCTTTCTGGCAATAATTAGCTAACAGGTTCAACTGCTTCTTAAAGTTGCTTCTTGAAGATGTCAGAATAGCCTGACTAGGTGGTGGCGCAGTGGATAGAGCGTCAGACTGGGATGCAGAGGACCCAGATTTGAGACCCTGAGGTCGCCAGCTTGAGTGTGGGTTCATCTGGTTTGAGCAAAAGCTCACCAGCTTGGACCTAAGGTTGCTGGCTTCAGCAAGGGGTTGGTCAGTCTGCTGAAGGCCTGCGGTCAAGGCACATATGAGAAAGCAATCAATGAACAACTAAGGTGTTGCAACGGCAACGAAAAACTGATGATTGATGCTTCTCATCTCTCTCCATTCCTGTATGTCTGTCCCTATCTATCCCTCTGTCTGTGAAAAAAAAAAAAAAGATGTCAGAATATTTTAAGTGTGAGTCCTCCCAATAACTAGTGTGATTTTGAAAAAAATATTTAAATGCTCTGACCCTCAATGACCACATTTATAAAATGGGAACATCAGGACCTAATTACAATATTGTGATGGTCAAATACCCTAAAGTATATGAAAGTTTGTTGTAAACTATAAAGGTGCTATGCAACAGCTAGTTGTTTTTATTATTACTATTGTTATTATGGCAAAGTTATGTTAACAGCACAGCGTAGTAGTCCCTGTCGTGTACAATGCTTCATGAAAGAGGGGCTCAGTGGTGGTGAAACATATTTGGAAACATTGTATATATTCTCCTCCTATAGATACAAAATTGCACATTAGTATAATAGAGGCTCTGAGAAGTCCTGCAACCTATATGTACAAGACTGTAGAGTTTTAAAAGAATACAACATTGATTAATCCTGTAAAAATTTAGCATACAGGGAGAAGACATCATCTCTTTGCTGGGGAGAGGAATCATTTAGATAAAAATTTTAAAATATGTTGATGAAGACATGATTCTTATCTCCTTAGAAATGGAATTTGATCCACCACCATTAATTAGGCTAAAAGTTTCTACTTTGTTCTAGCTGCAGGTTCCTGTGATATTAGAGCTGGCAGAAACTTGAAAGATCACCTAGAAATGAAAGGTGGGAATCAAAGAAGGGGAATGACTAGTTTCAGGTTACATACTAGATAGTTGTTGGCAGCTGAGCCAAGGCTCAGAGGTCACAGATCTAGCTTTGGGTCAGAAGCCCTTCTGTTCTTTACCATCAACCGAAACACTAGACATGGCCTTTAATGGGGCAGGAATGACCTGGGCTCCACATCAGAATTCTGAGGCTCGGCTCTGACGTGCCTGTTCCTGGTCACAGAACCAGAGGCAGACAACAGATAGAGGAATATTGGGCCAAGATTCTCCTTTTATTACTTAAGTACTTCCTTTCTTTTTTTTTTAAATACAAATTATTTTTATCATTAAATATTTAGTATTTATATTTTCTTATCACTCTTTGTCTTTTATTCACTTTTTAACATTCAAACATGGACTTTCTTATTCTGCTCCTCAGCAGTTTCACACACAAGTCACATTTTCCCCTCAATTGACTGTAATCTCTGGGAGGTGGGGCGAGGAGTATACCACTGGTGTTACATTCTTAGCGTGCATCAGAATTACCTGGGGAGCCTGTACAATTTATCTACCTGAGCCCAATCCTCAGAGGTTTTGTATAATTGGGTAGTTTTCAGAATTTTGCTCTGGTTCTCACACATGGCTATACACTGGACTCCCCTGGGCAGCTTCGCAAACTAGTACTGCATGCGTCCATCTCTGGAGACTTTGATTTCATTGATCTGAGCTTTGCCTTCGTTGATCTGTATACTTCATTGATCTGAAAGTGTCCTTTATTGATTGAACTGCCACCTTTGTTGATCTGAGAGACACCTCCATTGATCGGGTGGGATGCCTTTGTGAATCCCAGGATATCTTTCTTTGATCTGTTTGTGTCCTTCATTGTGCGAAGTTTGAGTGCTTTCTTGCCTGACCAGTGGTGGCGCAGTGGATAAAGCGTTAACCTGAAATGCTGAGGTTGCTATTTTGAAACCTGGGGCTTGCCTGGTCAAGGCACATACAGGAAGCAACTATATATTATGAGTTGATGCTTCCTGTTTTCCCCCTTCTCTCTCTCTCCTCTCTCTAAAACTCAATCAATAAATTTTTTTTAAAAAAGCACTTTCTTGACAAAACAAAACAGTTCACCAAAATCAGGAGTGGAACAGCTGTAGCTAAGACCTGCTTGCTTCTTATGAAAGATGTTCAGTTAGACACCTAGCCTTGTAACTGCTGAAAAGAAAGTTTACCTTGAGTTCCAAGTGATGAGCCCCAAGAACAATAAAAATTTGCTAGGTGACAGGTTCTGTGTGGAGTGGTTTACACAGACCACCTCATCCCTTCGCATAGCAACACTGTGAGGTCGGCTCTGTTGTATGTATCTCTGCTTGGAGGGGAAGCTCTTCCTCTGAGAGCCGCTAGTGGAACTCAGGCAGAAAGGGGGAGTGTGCGGTCTGTCCACCTTAATGGATGCCCCTGACTTAGAAAATAGGAAAAAAGAGTTGTGGGAGCTTCCCAAAGTCCCTTCTATTTCACATTCACCGTGCCCACTCTCTTGTAGATCACAGACAACCAGACTGGACAAATGGTCTTCTCAGAGACAGTGATTACGTCCGTGGGAGATGAAGAAGGCAGAAGGAGCCACGTGAGTTGTCATCTGCCCCATGCTCACAGCCCCAAGCACAGGAACCTTTGTGTATCCGGCCAAGGGTAACCCAGGATTCAAACCATGGGTAGGAAGGAGCTGACGCTCGGGCACCTCTCCTGCCTCATTTCTGCCAAGATTGTCTAAGTTCTGCTAGACCAGTGCAGCCTGGGAACAGGCTCTACTTTTGTGCACTTTGCATCAGAAATAACAGAGAAATTAATCTAATTGTCATTTGCATGGCTCCCTCTCACCCTTGAAAGGGGAACAAGGAAGTGCCAGGTACATTGATTAGGGACCCTGGTCTTGAAATGTCCTAAAGCCTCTGGTCTGGCCTATGCCTTATATAATTTCAGCTGTAATGAGGCATTCTGAGAGCAAGAAATCCTTAAGTAGAAGCCATGGCTTAAAAGGAAAAGGGTGTCCTCCCACCCCATCTTTATGCTCTGGCCCCCTTGTGATTCTGCCTGGTACTTAGGTGCCTGTTGTTTTGAACATAGAATTATAGAGTCCTAAAGTTGGAAGGGGTGTTGTTTCACAGAAAGAATACCCGGGTACAGTGACCCAGTCGGAGTTGCTGGTCTCCAGACTCCCAGGCTAAAGGTGACTCACCTGCAGCTTGTCTTCCCAGAGAAGTAGCTGGCTTAAGGTGTAGATGCCTGATGAGGCTGAGGCACGGACCAAGTGACCGCCTGGCGACACTGGCTGCAGTAACAATATGTCTCTTTTGTGGAGACCACAAGGACCAACTTCCTTGTACATAGGCACTTTATGCAAACTTCTGGAGCTCTTTCCCTGAGGTGCAGAGCGTATTCCTGGCCTTCCAAGGGCATCGAGGATGTTTGCTTGGCTCTATTGGCCTCATCTCCAGGAGAGAACCAGTGTATTCACATTAGGGAGGTGGTGTTGACATGGCTGGTAGTCAATGGGTTCTTCTTTGCTTGTTTTTGGCACAATACTCAGAGACACTTTCTGCAGGCTGGGGGGCGGGGGGTCCAGTTGGCTCTTGCAATGCTAGTGACACACCATTGAAAGGACCTGGAGGTGGGTGGGGCAAGCTGTATGGTAAAATGAAAATGGCTCAAGTGGTGAAAGCTAGAAGCATGAATTTGTCACCTACGAGCTGGGTAACCTTAGTTTCCCCATTCTTTAAGCAAGACAATGATTGTCACCATCTCTCCCAACTGTGAGGGTACAGCAGCCTTTGGAACAAAGACAGGATTGACTAAGGTCAGGGAAGAGAAGCCAGCTTTCAAAGATGAGAGAGAGGGGGAAGCGAAAACAAAACAAAACAAAGCAGCTGTAAGATACGGTCCTGGTACCCGGAGGAAAAAGCTTTAGGATAGTCCAGATTTAAGTCTGTTTGAGGTCCTATGAGGGAAGGAGGGCCTGAGCAGAAGCCATGAAATGGAAAGGGCAGGAGAAAGAACTCTCAGGGCTATGAATTAGAAAGAAAAAAACCATTGTCCTCAAGTTAAAAAAAAGTATATGATTGCACAATGATAGAAGTTTGCTCCAGGGAGCTTTCCAGAGCCCAGCGGGCACCAGCCCCGGCTATAAGCATACCCACACCTGCTGGAGGTCCAAGTGCACACATGACCTGCAACTTTCAAATCCCCCCCACCCCCATGCTCTTCCCCATGCCTCACCCAAGTGAGATGACTGTCAGGTTTTGAGCCTTGTGATGGGGGAACCAAGGCTCTGATCATGATGCACAGGTGAGAAACAAGATGTCAAAGATTCAAAAAGCATGCTTGGCTCAGAGAGCCTGTGCCTGTGTGCTGCAGCCAGTGAGTTTGTGCCAGCTTTCTCAAGTGTGCGTGGCCTTGTGTGTCTGTGTGTTCGTACTGCAAGCTCAGATGGGAGGCCCAGGATCTCCATGCCTTTGTACACCACGTCCTCTGTCCATTGTGTGATGGGGAATGTGCATGCAGCCCTTGTGCAGTGCATGATCAGAACCCTGTATAAATGGCCCTGAGAATGCAGGAGGTTGACAGGGAGAGATGGATCCCAGAAACCCAGAAGGTAGAGACTCACTACGTTTTTCTTGATTTCTGCTCAGGCCTTTAAAATATTAACTCCTTGATTTTCTCTATGAGAATAAATTACAGTTTGGCTGGCTAGAAGGGAGACTGGGGCATCTGATGCTTGACTAGCCAGTATAAGGAGAACACCAGGGGTCTTTAGGGAATAGACTGGAGACTTTTCAAGCCACCTGTGACAGGGATGTCATGGTCAGAAATGGAGACACGTATCTTACCACAGACCCTTGTTGCCAGAGTGGCTTGCTAAAAGTCAGAGAAGCAAGATCTAGTTTCAGATGCCTACAGAATTCTTCCATCCTGCTGCTCTTTGATTTGTGGGTTACCATGGTCCTAACTCAACTGAACAGGGGTTCAAACATCATCTTTACAGAGACATGGAGTCCCTTTGTCCGTGGAGGAAGCTGTAAAGACTCAATTGCCTTTAAAGGAGTGTAAAGGGTCACATATTGTCACCACTGTCCCATTCCATAGTTTTATAATTTAATGGTTTTTACAGTTGGTTCTAAATGTATTACATGCTGAAGAAACCTCTTAAATGGAAAAGGGAGAGTTACCATTTGAAATGACAGAAATCTTACACTGTTCCAATCTTCGGTTACTATATACAGGGGCTAAATTTCCAAGATTTGAAATTCCCAGATGAATTCAATTAAACATAATCACCGAGCACCCTGTTTTCCTTTCTTCAAATGCTGGTATGTGCATTAATATGTATGGTAACCCGAGGAGGCCCATGGAAAGTTACAGACAGTAATACTATATGCCTGTCTAGAAAACTTAGCACTGTATGTGCAAGGTATTGGTCTGTTTTTACATTCAAATGAGAAAGGGGAAAAGGACATTGAGGCTTGTTATTTCACCTGAGTGCTTTGGCGATGGTGATGTGGCCTGACGTCTTTCTGTGAGGCTTTTGTGTGGAGCCCTCGGCCTGTCTCCCTTCATGGCCAGTGGGTGGCTGAGTGATGTGGTGCTACTTTTGTGCAGGGTGAGGTTAGGAGGAAAGCAGTGTGTTGGAAGCTAGAGAACAGACAAGTCATTATGCATCAATGGGAACCTTTTATTTCTAGTACCGTGTCCCCAAATATAAAGAATCTGGCTCAGTTAGCCAAGGCACCGTTTTGAAGGGACACATCTCTAATTACAATACAGCTCACAGCTACAGAGCTTAGTGTGTCATGCATATGTTGTCTCTT
The DNA here is from genome assembly GCA_037038555.1 of Rhynchonycteris naso. Classification (NCBI taxonomy): domain Eukaryota; kingdom Metazoa; phylum Chordata; class Mammalia; order Chiroptera; family Emballonuridae; genus Rhynchonycteris; species Rhynchonycteris naso. Next base: position 329,114,360 of record CM072995.1, on the reverse strand, counting down.
GTTTATTTTCTAATATTGATTGATTTGAGAGGGAGAGAATCATTGATTTGTTGTTGCACTTATTTATGCATTCATTGGTTGATATTTGTATGTGCCCCAACCCACGATCAAACCTACAACCCTGGAGTATCAAGATGATGCTCGAACCAACTGAGCTATGCGACCAGGACATCTTTTCTGTTTTTTACATGAGAATATGACATAAAAGAGTAGGTCTGTTTGTTTTTCAAATTAACATACTTTTTTCAACCTATAGCTTCAATTACATACAACCAACTCCAAGATCTTAGTCAAGACTTTCAAGGCCCCAGGGAGATAAATTTCACTACCAAAATCATGCAAATAGTAGCAATTTGAGTGACCTCGTGACTTCTTTGTCCCAGAGAATGATTGGGGTGACAGTACCGTTTTGATCCGACACAATGGATGGAGAACAGTGACAATAGACTTTTCTACAAGTGTGAAACAAATGTCTTCTTTGCTGTGAGGATACTTGTCTGTTATTTTTGTTGAAGATTTTGAGAATTGGGAAGGTAAACTGTGGCTGAACTTTTCAGGACTTGTTTATTGGTTTGCCATTGAAGAGTAAGCATCTTATCACCTCTAAGCCCAGGCAGACCAAGTGTGGGAGGAGCAAGTCTGTTGAATGACAGCCTTCCCCATTAGGTCTCAGGTTCTTCCACACCTTCAGTTTGGCCATCCATCATAAAATAAGCATAGGTGGGTGAGGGTTTTGTTTGTTCCCTACTCCCTGATTCCTGATGCTGGAGTTGCTGTTATCAACTTAATAAAACGGCAGAGGGGAGGACCCATGATAACAAGTCACTAGAGTTTATTTTAATAAATGTACTAAGAGAGGGCATGGGCCTGTTAGAGAAACTCAGTTCCCAGACATCCCTGCCTCCTGGAGTGTCCTGCTGAGCAGTGGCTGACCTGGCGTCCAACACTTCCCTAACCTTACAGCTCTGGCCTTTTTGAGTCAGCCTCTTCATTTACCAAAGGGGCTCATAATCCCTGGTTCACAAAATTGAGTAACTAGTAAGGCAAGGTTTATAGCAGCTCTTTGTATAAGGCTCATTATTACTGAAAAGTGATTAAAAGTGGGTTCCAATTGGTTTCTCCCATGGTTCCCAGCAACCTGTGGCCAAGAGAATGCAGGTGCCTGGAAGCTAAGGATGTGTGTAAGGACTCCTAGGCCTCTTCCCACTCATATTTGCAGCCCTGGGCTAAGTTCTCCAGAGCCCTGCCTCACCCTCTGAGTAATGCACTTCACCAGCTCTGTGTTCCTAATCACAAGGTTGACTCACCTGCTGTCCTTGTAAGTCGGATGTGTCTGGTTTGGGTGTTAGGAAGACAAAGGGAAGAAAGGATGGGCAATGATGAACTGCAAGGAAAGCTGATGGTCACATGCTGACAAGTTCCAGGACAGGCCTCAGGCTGGCAGGATGTATACTGGTTTCCGTAGAGAACAGCAGACTTGTGGTTCTAAGAGTGATGACGTAGTCTTGTGTGAATGTGCATTTCCACGGTCCTCTAACCAGACATTTGGGTACATTGTGTTTCCAGATTTTTATTTTGGTTGACTTTGTGATTTCTGGCCAAGGATAAGGCCCTTGTGCCTTAATCCAGCAGGAAAAAATTACAGGGAAAATTGAAGAGCTCTGGATCCTTCTGAGAAATGGATAAACAATCTCCAGGGAAATGAAGTTGATGTCGGCATTTCATTTTGAGCTATAACCTGGCTGTATTAAATTATGCCCTCCTCAACCTTAATGTCATTCAAGAAGGAAGTCATTAAATATACATGATTCTACATCCAAAATCTGAGTATTGTGGGGTTACTAAATTAGTTTTATGTAGTTTTCATATATGTTGGTATAAAAGGTTGCTTCTTCAATAAAATGTTAAGTGAAAAAAAGCAATTGCAGAGCAATATCTATACTCTAGTAAGTATATAAAATATACTGTATATATACAGTATATAAGTCATTTTTAGAAAACAGTATAAAAAAGCTTAGCAAAATATATACTAAATCATTAATTAATACCTCTGGAGAAATTGAAATTTGCAGAGACTTTTCCTTTATAGACTTCTAAGTGGTTTTTTTGAAAATTTGTTTAAGACTATTCATTTTAGAGAGGAGACAGAGAGAGAGAGAAGTGGGGGAGGGACAGGAAGCATCAACTCCCATATGTGCCTTGACCTGGCAAGCCCAGGGTTTTGAACCAGTGTTCCAGGTTGATGCTTTATCCACTGCGCCACCACAGGTCAGGCCTTTTTGGAATTTTTAAAAAGAGCTTGTGAATTATTCAGTTTTGCTACATACATCTACCTATCTATATATTTTTTTTGTTTTGTTTTGTTTTTTTTGTTTTTTTAATTTTATTCATTTTAGAGAGGAGACACAGAGTGAGAGAGAGAGAGAGAGAGAGAGAGAGAGAGAGAGAGAGAAAGGGGGGAGGAGCTGGAAGCATCAACTCTCATATGTGCCTTGACCAGACCAGTGCAGGGTTTTGAACTGGCGACCTCAGTGTTCCCAGGTCAAAGCTTTATCCACTGCGCCACCACAGGTCAGGCTACCTATCTATATTTTTGAACAATTTTGCAAGTACTTCTATTGTGCTGATTCTGGAAATCAAATTGCTGAGTCATAAGGTGCATATCTAAAATTTTGAAAGAGATTGCCAATTTTTCCTCTAGAAAGGCGATATTACCTTTATTCTTAGTGCAATTTTCTGAGAGTGGGTTTCACCAACCCTCACCTACAATGAGTGTGTTACAGTGGGTGATGGATTTTGATCTTCTTTTGGTTTCTATTTCTTTGATTATTAATAAGGTCAAGGGCAGTTGCTGTTTGTGAATCATTGTAGCAAACATAGAACGTGCCACAGATTCATCTTATCCCCTCTCCTTCCTTTTTTCAGAGTAAAAGGTCAGTTCTGCATTCCAGGCTGTTCCCAAGTCAAACACCATATGCCCTAGTGCGGGGCAGATTAGGAAGGTGTGAAGTCCCAGTGGGAACTGTAGGTGTTCAGTGTCCATGTGAGGTGGCCTACGGGCTGAGTCACACCAGGGAGTAGGTGATGGTGACATGCAGGCTTCTGCCTCCACCCCTGTAAACATACAAAGACAGGCACTTCCTTCTTCCCTGACCTCCACTAACACCCCCCCCCCACACACACACACACAGAGGCTTAGATGCCTCCTGGTTCAGAGAAGCGCCCAGTATGGTGGCTGAGTTCACAGGCAGATGAGTTCAAAGTGCAGCTCTAGTGTTCTTTGTGAACCATATGACTGTAATTAAATTCCTTAACTGCTCTAAGACCTTAGTTTCTTCTTAGGCACAGTGGGGTTCATAAAAGTACCTTTCATATAGTGTTGTCATCAGGATAAAGTAAAATAATCCAGGTAAAAAACACCACACAGCACCTAGACTGCAAGAGTAAGCAGTCAGCGTCAGCCGCTTGCTGCTATTATTTGATTACCCCAAACCATGGCTGTCAAAATCCCCTGAATTAATTACTCAAGCCATTCTTTTTGTGCACATTCATTGAGCATTTACTATAAGTGTGGCAGATAAGTGTAAAAGATAGTCCCCAACATCAGAGAGCACCCAGGCAGATAGTGCATCAAGAAACAGACCTTTATAATGTCGATTTTCTGTTTCCTAAGGCAGAGGTTGTCCAGGGCGTGGTGCGAGCACTGTGCAGGCACCAGATCGGTGAGCCAGGAAGACTCGTTGGCCGATGATCCTTCATGGGCTCTGGCATTTCTGCTCATTTTATAAGCAGAGGCATTACTATAATTACCCTTTTGTTCCAGACGATCTTTTCAAGGATGTTTGTCCAGCAAGCAGCCTTGGAAGACAAACTACACAGCGTCTTGGCAGAGGGCCGGTTTGCTGGCCATCCATTAGAAACAGTTCAGATTCTCTGAACTTGACATTCCTCAGCCGGGGTGCACCCCGCTGCAGGCACAGCACGCACGCACCTGGGCCCCTCCGTGTTGCTGGGTGGGAGGTGGGGGGCAAGGCAACTGCTGCAAACAGGAAGTTCTTGCTATTTCTGTGCTGTGGACAGTAACGTCCTTTGTCCCAGACCCAGGAGTCTCATGTCTTCTGCAGGCATCCGTGAAACTGTGGAAGGCTCACTTGTCACCTTGTAAGTGAAGTCTCGGACCCTTCACACTTTTTGGCAGGCTTCCTGGAAGAGGTGGCAGTTAAGGTGTATTTTAAATAATGTCTAAGACTTTTTAGTTGTGGGTATGAGGGGCATTCCTTGCAGAAGACTGTTTTGTTCAGTCAAGGAAGCATGTGGAAATAAAAACATGCGTGGGGAACGCTGTGTAGTTTAGAATCCCAGAGCTGGGGTGTGCTTGAGGGAGCAGCAAATGAGGCTGGGGAGAGACAGAAATTAGATCAGGAAGGGCTTCAAGAGCCTAGCCAAGGAGTTAGAAATACATGCCGAGTTAGGAACACATCCTGCGCCTGAAATGTGAAACATGCTCCGTAACGCACGCAGTCCGCAGAGCAAAGAGCTGGGACGCCGTGGTTTGGTTGGCAGATGAGTTGGTGGAGACAGAGTTTTGCTTAATCCTGGTGAAGCCCAAGGCCTGAGTCCTTTGTGCCCTTCAAAAAACCTGGCTTCAGGGCTTGAAATCAGGACACTTTTAGTTAGAAATGGAACATTCTGCTTTTGTGCGGTGCCAGTAGGCAGGCCAGATAAGTGGCAGTGATTGAACTTGACATCTCATTAGGCTGGTGGTTGCAGAACAAGCTAGCTTCTGTGGTGTCTGAGTAGCCTGTGGCTGAAGAGCTGCCTTGTGCAGTCCAGTGGCTGTCCACTGCTATTAGAACTTGGAGATGCTTCCAGACCAGCCTGGACAGCACTTGCCGTGGGGCCTTTGCATCTAGCTGTAAGATAGGTGGCCTGCCCTTCCTTGACTTTGCTATCATTCTGAAAACTCACAAAGCTTGTGAGTCCATTTTGTTTTATTTTTAAAATAATATCAAGGACCACAATATTCCCTCATTTGGCCACTAGAACTCTGAAAGTGACTAAATTAACCACCCCCCTGCAAAGCTGCCCATTCCTCATTTTCAGGGTAAATCCTGGTAACAGCTCAGACCAACCCATCAGTGAAGTAATTAAGTGCTCAATAATAATTTGTGGTCATAATGACAATAATAATAATAATAGATGATGATGAAGATAAGAGTTGCCATTTATGGGGCCCTTGCAGTGTGCCAGGCACTGTGCTTGGACTCTGACCAGCTTCCTCTCACATAATCCACAGGACAACCATGTGCGGCAAATACACTACTGACCCCATTTTATACATAAAGTACCAGTGACTTAGGTTCAGCGAAGTTATACAACAGAGCTAGGTAGCAGAGCCAGAACTAAGAAAAAACAACAAAACAAATCACTTAGATCTTATTGATTCCAAAGCAGGAAGCACTAATTTTTTGAATATGAATGTGACCAATTGGTAAATATGTTAATTTTATTGTAAGGATGCTGCTGCTCAAAACATAGCAATTGAGAAAGTTTCTCAGGTAATGGTGGCTAAGGTGTTAGGCCACACATGAAGAAGATATGTGTTTAGACAGACCATCTGCCAAAGATAGGGTAAAGCAATATGCCACTGAGACACAAAATACAAATAGCAGAATCCACAGAATTCTTTGAGATCCTGTAGACCAGGGATAAAAACATGTAGCACATACACTACCATCTACCCATTGCCATGTCTGTGGCAGACATCATTAATCAATGCAGTTCTTTCCCGATGAGCCCCGATAGAGCCTCAGAACTTGAGACAACACAGCACTTCAAGCAGGTAATCAATTGGAAGAACAGTATATTTGAGATCTATTTCTTGTCCCTGTTTTACCCCAAACCTCTCATTTTACAGATTAAAAAACAGAAATGGGAAGGTGCATAATTTTCTCCAAATCATGCAGCTATTGGAGTTGAGACCTCATGTCCAGTTCATTTCACTATTTAAACCACTGTGAACCTGAAGTTGCCTGTTCAGGAAGCGAGGTCTAGGTGCCACCGTTTTTGTGATATCTCATTAGACTAGTAACAGGGAAGATGTTCTGCCTGATGCTGAGAAAGATGGTCAAGACCAGTGGAGAAGGGTTTTCTGAGGCCCAGGGAGCAAAATCAGAAGTTCATAAAGTGGTGGCTAGGAGAAGTATCTAGAAGAGTGTGAGCCCTGGGAAGGCAGGGACTTTGTCTGTTGTGTTCACCTCTGTATTGACATGAGTGAGGTAGGCACTCAGTAGTTGAATGAACAAATTTATGAATGAAAATTGTGCCTGGCCTGTTGTGGCGCAGTGTATAAAGTGTCGACCTGGAACGCTGAGGTCACCAGTTCAAAACCCTGGACTTGTCTAGTTGAGGAACATATGGGAGTTGATGCTTCCTGCTTCCCCCCCTTCTCTCTCTCTCTCTCTCTCCCTTCCTCTCTCTCTCTCTTTTTCTGTCTCTCCTCTCTAAAATAAATAAATAAAATAAAATAAAAAAAGAAAAGAAAACTGGAAAAATGTATGACCAGGGAGTGAATAGGGGAATATAAACAGAATCAGAAATCTATGAAGAGTCAGCAAAGAGCTACAAGTATGAGTTTTATTTGCTTGAAAAATGATTTTCTCATGTTTTTCTCTCATTCATTTATTTATCTACATTAGCGATTTTCTACCTTTTTTATGACATGGTATATATAAACTAATTACTAAAATTCTGTGGCACACCAAAAAAATTATTTTTTGCTGATCTGTCAAAAAAAAGGTAATTTTCATTTACTCATACCAAATGGCTATTGTTGTGTTGCCTGTTGTCAATTTTTTATTTGACCATCTAAGGCAAAGAGGTCAGCACCTCTGACTAAATAGTCACGCATGCATGTTTTAAAAATTCTTGTGGCACACCGACTGAAACTTGCTGATGTACATTACTGAACACCTGTCGTTTGTTGGGCTGTAAACCAGGTGTTTTTACATGTTTTATTTTCTAGTCCTAATAATACTGAGAAGTTAATAGTTCACAGATGAGGACAGGAGTTTAGAGAAGTTAAAGTCATGATAGATGTTGAATAGAAGAACTGGAATACAAACCCAGGTATAAATTTTGGCCTTTTCAATATAAAGATATATTTTGGATAGAAAAAGTCATGAAAGTTTATAGCCACAATCTGGGTGGTTTTGAAGAGGCTTTCACAACCTTCCACCACCTGGTTATGTTCATGTCATTTATATCAACTCATTAAACACCCACCTCCCCCAAGTATGCCCCAAGTGAAAAACCAAGAAACACAGTAATCACCCCCTCCCAGGGAGGACAGAGCCCCTTGGGGTCACCAGGAGAGGGGATCAGAGGAGGATGGTTAGGAAACTGTGGAATCTCTCACCCACTTTTGCCAATGATGGGGTATGCGATCTGCTGCCACTCAAGAGGGACAGATGTTCTAAACTATTGAAGAGGAGTATTTTAAGTGGGTGGCATGTGCTCGTATCTGAAGAAGTTGGTCACTGGCACATTTCAGTGATGTAATGTGGCAAATATAGCCCCAGGGAAACAGCCTGAATTTTCCAGTCTCATAATCCAGGGCCTCCTGGAAGAAGAAGCAGAGACAAAAGGCAGAGAGCCCGCTACCTCATGAGTCGTGGTCAGAGTGGAACACATGCTGGCTGGAAGATGGGGGAGAGCCTGCGCTCCAGGCTGGTGGGTCCCTCATGGCTCGAGGTTGGCAGAGGCCAGCAGGCTCCATCCTCCTCCAGCCCTGAAGCAGCAGGACTTAGGCTCAGCCCCACATGCACAAGTTTTTGGGGTTTTTTTTTTTTGCTTCTATGCTTCCAGGGTCCCATTTTTCCTGACAGTGTCTACAGGGACCTCCTTCCCCAGAGAATGCATACTGTGTAGCAGAAAGGCCAAATCAAAGGCCAGTAGTAGTCAGTCACATGTGGTGCCTGCCTCAGTGGAGCAGCTCTCTCCCCCTGGCATTTTGCTAGGATTTGGGGGTGAGAGGAAGGAAAGAGAACTGATATTCATTGAGCACCTGCTACATGCCAGGTACCATGTGACCATTTCATATAAGCTCTTTTCCTTAACTTTTACCAAACCTACCCCAAATGGGGCACTAGCCCCGCTCTAAATAAAAGGAAGCACAGAGTGATTGCCAAGTTCACACAGCTAGTAAGTGGCAGAGTTGGGATCTGGAAATAAGTCTGTCTAACTCCAAAGCCTACACTCCTACTATGTAACATGACCTTACAAAAGGGTCACATAGGAAAGTCACCAATAGTCATTGAATGTCTGGCAAATGTTGTGGTATACGGAGACACTTATCACCCCTTATATACCTGGCAACAAAATTGGTTGGGTTTATTATCCCCATTTTACAGATGAGATAACTGCAGCCCAATATTATTAAAAGACTCATCTACGCTTGGCCAGTGTAACGCTGGTGGTTGAGGCCAGGCAGGTTCTCATTGAATTCCCGCAAGGTGGTAGAGGAACTGTGGAGCTGGAAAGCATCGGTCCGCACCCATTTATTGGAGGCTCGCGAAGATAGGGGAGAGAATGAACAAAAAAGGAAAAGGGCTAATAAACAAAGGAAAGCCTACTTCTCACAGGGAAGGACAAGGGAGCAGGAAAACCACACCTCGCAGTGGCGGGAGAGTGATCTGGGAGAATGGCCGCTGAGGAAAAGCACCCTTAGCCTTACATAGGCCACACACATGTGGCACTGCCATGTGCTCACGCACTACTCAGACAAAGTGCTTGCAGCTGGTAAACCAGCAAGCAAGCCCAACACAGCTGTTTTTCCCACAGCCAGCGACAAGAACCAAGGAAGGAAGCAAACTTAGGTAGTTCACTAAGGCAAGCATGGGTCCTTTCTGTAGCCTGTGGCCCAGGTCTGGGCTTGGAGAGCTGGAGCAGACAGGGTGTGATGGGCGGGTTCTTGGTGCTGGCACCTCACCGGGCAGCACTGGAGCCATTGTGATGATGGGTGGCTCCGAGGTGTCTGGGGTGTCCCGGTTGTCCCTAGACCGCCTTCTCTACACCACTGTACATGGCTGACATTTGCCGTGTGCCTGGCCATTCCACCAAAGTGAAGCAACTAAGACGTGGCTGCTTGTGAACAGAATGAGGTCAAAACCTATTTTTCCATGCCTGAAACATATTAAGGCTTTTTTTCAGGCTCATTAACATAAATGGTTCAACTTGAAAGGTTGAACAATTCCACAAGCACCTTTTTTAGTCCTCTCTGTGGTAGAATTTTGTGGGTAGTGCTAGCGGGAGAAAGAAACTCATTGATAAGGGCAGGAAGGAGGCCAGGGCCAAGGGGTTTGGAAGCTCATTCGAGGCCCAGGGCACATGCCAGCCTGCTTCCCCCACCCAGTGGCCTGGCAGTGGACTGGGAGAGTGACTTTTTTTTTCCTGTAAAGGGAAAAACAATTTTGTGTTTGTTTTGTGTTGATTTAAACTTTCTTCTTTTCCTATTTTTTTTTCTTTTTTAAAGGAAATTGAAGGAATTCTTTGAGCTGTATTTTTGGAAGAGGGTGATAGGTTGCGGACACTAACGCAGTGGCTCTTAACCTTGGATGTGCCTTAAAATCACCTTCTCCACCTGGATAGAATTGCGGGAAAGAACCGCACCCTTGTTCTCACTATCTTTTAAACCAAAGCAGCATTTCCTCCAATCTTCAAAATAGGCAACAGACCACAGCATGACCAGCAGTGCCTCTGTTCCCAAGACCATCCCAGATACCTTCATATTCTCTTGCTGTAGTTGCCAATGTCTTTAAATAGCACTGACGCTCATCCCGTCCTAAAAATTAAGATCGCTGTCAGACCTTATTATTCAGCATGTGAGTAAAGAAGTGCATAAAGCACTGTATCTCAAAAAATATTTTGATAAGTGTATTTCAGTGTAATCATTTTTTATCTAAATGCATTATTCTGAGTAGGGGCCTAGGGCCCTCATGTAGCTTCCATAGGAGACCATGGCACAAAAAGGCTCTGACCCCTGACCCCTGTTTTTAAAAAGGGAAGTGGCCAGTGCCTACACTGGGGCCTCTTGGTCATTCAGGTTTAGTCACGGCCTCTCAGACAAAGGGGAGCTTGTTGAAGGGAACCTGTCTGTTGCATTCGCTGGAGTGGAATCCCCACCATTGTAGGTGGGATCTGAACCCAGGCTTTCCCAGGTACTGCCGGCCACCATTCAGGTGGTTTGAATCCTAAGGACTATGAAAACCTAATGGCAGGAAGCTAAAGTTTGAACAAATTCTGGTCACCAGCAAGACGGGGATCAGGGTCCATCTCAGAGGTAGGCATGTGCAGGTGGTCTCAGATCTGTTGTCTGACACCTTTGTGGCCAGGTGGGAAGTCTGTAGATTCCCGTTGCTTAAGACTCCAGCAGAGGTTAGGGACAGGAAGGCCAGAGGCCTTACCTGAAAGTGTGAGGTTGCCTTCTGAGGTGTCTCCTGACCTCCTCACTCTGAGGCCTGTTTCACCAATGGCCTAGCTTGAGGACACAAATGAGACATCCAGTTGGAGGTTTCTGGTGTGTCAGGAGGAATCACGTACCACACCCCCCAGAGCCAGTTCTTCCTCAGAGACTTCACCTGCTCCACTGAAGAGCCCAGCCCCAAGCCTAGGGGATAGACAGAGAAGAGAAGAAAGATCTAGGCTTCATCACACCACAGGGTTGTCCAGTGCATGTGCATAGGAACTGTGTCTCAGAATACCAGACTTTGGGAAACTAGGTCTTGTACTATCTCTAAGTGCTAAGAGTAAGTAAGGACATGATACATTTATTTATTTGAAGGGGTTGGTTTAAGCCAGATGAGCTCACTGAATCATAAGGAAAAAGTAACAAGGAACCAACTGAGTAAATATAGAGACATTCCATCCCCAATGACAGAGAGAGGGTCCTGAATATACCTGACTGAGCAAAGCATTCTCAGTAGCTTTTTGTAATTATTAGAAAGAATAAACAGACACTTATACTCTAACCCTAAAACTTACCCTCTTTCTACCTTTAATCTTCTGCATTATTCTTTCCCTTGGATGAATGAAGCAATTACACAGCCAATGGTGTGAACAATACCAGGCTTATTGGGTGCAGGTAAATTACCTGAATGTGACTAAGTTTAATGCTAGTTGCTTTGTTTGAAGTAAAGTGATTTTGTGCTGGCCTGCATAGAGATTTCGGAGGGTGGAGACACAAAGCTGTGGCCACCCCATAAGACCCTGATTGGACCCCATTCACCATAGTCACATGGGAGCATCATCCTGGTTGGTAACCCGAGGCACAGGCCATGATCTTCCCTGGTCCAGAAGCATAAAAACTCAGAACACCGCTATCATGGCAATGGCTCTGCTGTCCTCTAAGGCCAAATGCTATTTGTCTGGGGCAGATGCCAGCACTGAGGTGGGTGTCCATTCTGGTTGCATGTGTTGCAGAATGGCCAAGGCCTGGCAGGACTGGAGGTGAGGGGAGGCAGAATGCAGGTGAAGCCATGAGCCAGACTGCTAGTTCATCCCCCAACTAGAAGAGGAGGAGGAAGAAGGAGGATGGTGGAGATTTACCTGAGGTGGCTGGTTTGTGGGTGAGAAGTCAGAAGGGTAAAGCAGATAAAATCCTTTGGACAAGTGACAAAATGTTTGTGAGAAACAAGAGCCAAGACCTGCCTTCCCATAGACATTCCTGTCATGACTTCCCGGAATGGTATCCTAGGAGACCTATGGCAGTGACACCCCAGATCTCTCTCTCCCTGGGAGGGCAGGTGACAATTCTCAAATAAATCTCCTCTAGGCCCGGGTACATCATTGTAAAGGAGTGCTCCTGGCCCCTCAGACAGCACAGTCCACGAGGGCCTACTGTAACTCTCCCCCCAAGATGTTGCTTCTGATGCCTGCCATTCATTGCCAAGAACATTTATTTTAAAATAGAGAAAGCATAAAGCCCCTCCCATGGGGCTCCTTTTCAGCACCATGGAGCCAAGGCTGGGGTTGGAGGGTGGCCTCTTCCTCAAAGATCAACTGGAACCACAGGGGCACCTGCAGCAGGTGACCCCAGAGACTCAACATCAACAGGGACTGATACTTCATGAAAGATCACCGGGATCCTAGGAATGCTAGCCCTGCCAGACCCCTAAACAGCAAATGGGGCGTTGTCCAGCGGAGGAAAAGGGCATGAAACCTGCTTGGCCTGAAGAGCAGCCAGGAAGGCCAAAGAGACCGTAGAGTGGGTGGGACCAGAGAGGGCCAGAGTAGAGATGAAGGAGCACATGAAATCGGCCACTGAGCCATAAGGTCACCAAGCAGAGGGATGTGGAGTTGGCCTCCTTGCTCTAGATGACTGCCTGAGATTGCTGGGAGAAAAATGTCCCCCTAGCTGAATCTCGGCTTTCCCAGTATAAGTCTCGACAAGTCTTACACCTGCTGGTCCTTTGAGCCCCAACTGCATTCCCATTTTCATCCCATTTACTGGGTAGGACACTGAGGGCTGGGGGTGGGAGGCACCGAGGTGCTAGTTGCCCAGTGGGGAGAGTCAGGGAGGGCTTCATTGAGGAGACATTTTTGCTGCTCCTTAAAGATGAATCAGTGAGGGCATTCTAGAAGCAGGGACCAGGATTGGGTCTTGGGGTAGGTCAGGAAATCGGACTTAAAAGAAGGTCAGAGATTGACCCTGAAGGACTGTATGCCATGCAAAGCATGGGGTAGGTTGGTTGTCTAAAGGTTGCTGAGTGAGAGACTGTTACGCTTCGGGAGGCTGAAACGGTTGAGGGCCGCCATGGCTTCCAGGCGCAGCCCGAGCAGAGAGCCCCGTTGCACACCAGGTTTTTTACTCAGTCCACCCTTGTCACGTTATTATGCCAGTGTCACAAGTGCAGTCTGGTCATTCTACGGGCCTGGAGGGCAGCCTGTCTCCTTCCTTTAGATGGTGATGGAATTAGTCTAACCTCAGTGTTCTCCAGGGCCCCTTGGCTGTGGTACAGCTATCAGAACAATGAAGATTAGGGCCATATGTCATCAGTTTTGTGTTGTAGGAAGATAATTTGGGCTGCAGCAGGGGGCCTGGTAGAGAAGGAGGGAGACTGGTGCCTGGAGCCCCGGTGCCCTAATGTTGGTGCTTTTGAACCTGAAGTCACTTTCTCTGGCTCTTGATGACTTGAACAGCAGTTCTCTGCATAAGGAGAGCTAACTGGGTCCCCAGTATGTTTGGTGAACATCTGACCCATGCCCCAGTGGTCCCCTCACTGTCTGCCTGTGGAATGGGGGTGGGAGCCCTGCAGAAACATGGGTTGGGGAGAGGGTAAACGGGCTCCCTCCACTGCTTCGAACTCCGAAGGGCAATAGCACACTCATTTGGTTAGAGAGGACTTGGGCACGAGAAGAAGTTTCTTTTGGAGTTAAATATGGTGTAAGTTTGCCAAAGGCAACGTCACTGAGACTAAAGGAAAGCCTTGGGAAGTTCTGTGAGTGTGGCCTGGCAGCCAGACAGGATCCCCGGAGGAAGGAACAGGCCCTTTTCTGGAACACCCCCATTCCATCCCTGAGGGTCTCCCCAGGAGGCTGGTGGAGAGAGGGGGCTCCTGAAGGGTGGGGCCTGGGGGCTGTGCATGTTGGGGAGGGAGCCGGAGGAGGGGGAGAACTCCAGGACTATTTCCCCAATGCTCCTGGCACAAACAGATTGGGGGTGAGTGTCTGTGCACCTGGGATGCCCAGCCCAGCCCAGCCCAGCCCGAGGATGCATTCCTCTCTTTCAGGGCCCTGTGACTGGGGGAGGAAGAATTGGCTGGAGTAGCCCCAGGAGACACAGGCTTTTTGCAGACATTGGGACTTTGGGATAATAATAGCTGGCGTCAGCTCCTGGCTTCTGCCTGGGTTTTTCCACAGGGCAAGCTCCACATCGTGGGTCAGGCCAGACCCGTGGTGAGGTTTGGGGCCCCTGACTGCCCTGAGCTGGCTGAAAGTTTCCAATGCAGCATCCAGGAGGGGCTGTGGCCACTCTGCTGTGTGCAGACATGTGTGTCTTTTACAGATTCTTGTGATTGGCTTGCTTTAAAGGTCAAAAAGGACTCTGAGGAACCTGAAGACCCAACTTGAATTGTGAATGGAAGGGAGACTTCCTGCTGCGCTCAGCACCTCTTAACCCTCTAGGCACCAGGGCCCCCTCCAGGACCCAGCCCTCCCACGAGGCAGAGCTGGCAGCCCCCTTCTGCTGCCTATCTCACACTGCCCCCTCCTGTCCTCTTCCTGGTACCCCAGCCGCCCGCGCCCAGGGACACCTGTATCTCCCTAGACCACTGGATGAGTTTGGCAAGTGCCAGCCCTGGCACATTTTGTCCATGACCTTGGTGAGCGACTTCATCTCGCTGCCTCTCTTCCCTTGTCTATAAAATGGGGCTTCTCTTGCTCACCTTGGAAGACAGTGAGGATGAGGTGATGGATGCCAGTATGCCCAGCACTGAGAGGCAACTGAATTGTGTTGAGTTTTCCTTTCCCCTTACATGCCCACTTGTCCTCCTTGGTCAGATGGCCAGTCTGGGCCCCTTGTAGTTCTGTGTGACTGCCTTCCTCCCCCCTGCCTCCTCCCACCTTGGTCTGGCTTCTGGGTTCAACACCCTTCAGAATGTTCCAGTGGCTCCCCACTGACTTCCCTTCTGTCACCTCCCCAGGGAGCAGAGGCTGGGAGTGGGTAGAGAATCCAAAACAGAGGGGACTGGGGCAGTGTGCTGCGGGGGTGGGGGCGGGGGCTACTAGATTAGGAGGGCTGCTGTCACAAAGTGCCACAAACTGGGCACTCAACAGAAATGGGTGTCTCTCAGATCTGGAGGCTAGAAGTTCAAAGTCAAGGTGTTAGCAGTGTTGGGTCCTTTAAGGGCTGCTTGGCAAGGATGTGTGCCAGAGCCCTTCCTGGGCTTGCAGATGGCCCTCTTCTCTCCATATTGTCCCATTGTCTTCCTCCTGCATGCATCTGCCTCTGTGTCCAAATCTCCCCGTTCTAGAAGGACACCAGGCATACTGGATTAGGACCCGTCCTGAGGACCTCATCTTAAGCAATTACATTTGCATTGACCCTGTCTCCCAATAAGATCCCTTTAAGAGGTAACAAAGGTTAGGATTTCAACATATGACTTAAAGGGGGAACAGAGTTCAACCCCTAACTGTGCTTTTGGAGACAACAGGGTGCAGTGGAAGGAACAAGACTTGGCTTGGGGGGGGGGTCTGATGGGTTTGGGTTTCAATCTTAGTTTTTTAAACTTCATCTTGGGTTCTGACCCTCAATTTCCTTATGACCAAAATGGAGATTGGTCAGTACTTCATCTTTTCATCTCTTTATTCCTTTTTTTGTTCTTTTAGTGAATGGCAACTTTGTGCAAAGCACATGCTGGGGGATACGCAGTGGGAGGCCGTGAGGATCAGAGAGCCGAAAGCCCAAAGCCCAAGCAGGTGCAGACACATTGTAGGTGCCCTCTGGGCCTTCACTGCCGCCCTCCCCGCCTCTGCCGTAGCGCGCAAAGCTCTGAGGGCCAGCAAGTTTCAGTTGGTGCTCTCACTCCTTCCCCTGAAGATGTTCTTTCCAGAGCCTTGGGCTCGAGAGGAGGCTGGGGACAGCCTGGCCCTAGAGAGGTGTGCCCACATGGCTTCCTCCTCTGGGCCTCATGAGAACAAGAATGTCTGGGATTCCTGAGCAGTGTGGACAGAGTGCCCAGCCAGTGTGAGAAGGGGATCGTGGCAGCCTGGGGGCCATACAGAAGCCTGGCCCCATTTGCCCACATGTTGACCTGCAGACAGCTTATCAGGGGTCATGTACGGTCTTTTCCCTGCCTCCTCAGAGCTGCTCTCCTCTGATAAACTCCGAACAGGAAAATCAAAGATGCAGAACAGCTCTTTTGACATTTCCCACTATTTCATGGTAGTGGCAAAGCACCAGGGCCATATCCAGGCCCAGCATTCTGCCAGAGCTATGGTGCGTTCCTCACTAGCCCCTCTGTGCTGCCAGCATTGGGACGGACAGATTGCCTGGGGCTCTGCCCAGAGCTTTCTAAATATAGCTCTCTCCTGGGACAACAAAGACAGGATTCTCTGAATGGCTTGGTCTTAATGGCCAGCCTCAGACTGTTTGTCAGATTTCCCAATCAGGATGGGAGGGAGGAACACAGACAGACAGGAAGTGACTGGACTAACAGAGACTAGAAAGGGGTTGCTGAAGCCAGTTCTTAAATGACTTTGAGATCCAGATGTCCAGCGCTCATGGTCTTGGCACTGAGTTCTGGTCTTGTCTCCTGAAATGTGTGGGGCCCGTGGCTTTATCTCAGGCAAATCCTGTCCCCTGAGGGGACTGATTAGTGCTGAAGGGAGAGGAGAATGATCTTCCCAGGAGATGGAAAGAACTTGTCTTTACAGTCAGACCATCTGGCTTGGACTCCCAGCTCTATCTCTAAGCTGGGTGACTTTGGGCAGATCCTTCACCTTGAATCTCAACTTCCACAGCTGTGAAGTATGGATTATAAATCCCATGTTGAGGGCATTAAGGAGAACTTGTGACAAGTGGCAGGCCCCTCTTGCCAGGTCTCTGTGTCAGAATGTCATGGGTTGCTATTCTAGGCTCTGAAGGGTAGATGCTCAGAATGGCGTCCCCTCCTCCCTGCTCTGGGGCACTCATGTGACCTTACCCTTCGCACTGGTGAGTGTCCTTAATTCCATCTCAGGATAGCCTGCTGGAGCCCATCTCCCAGTCCTAATGGTCTAAGGGGTACCGCAAACCCAGGACCTCCCCAGCCTCTTCCTTTAGAGCTCACCTTTTCAGACATCGTATGCCCAGCGGGATGCTGAGGCTCCTTTAAAACATTGGCCTACATGTGACTATAACCTGTAAGAACAAGTTAGAGAAACTAGAATTGTTGGAAAGAATAAAATCCTGGATTTCTCAGTTCTGGGCCTGGCTCTGCTTGGGGGTCACCCACCCATGTCCTACCCTCCCACCCATTCAGTTCTATTTAAGGTGAGAGGACCTGACCTGTTTCCCAGGTCTCTACCACCAAGAAAGATGGGACCCTTCTCCTACTGGTAAAGCCTTACTGTATGGAAAGCCTGGTCTTCATACAACGAGAAGCTACTCTGTCCCAGGAACTTTACTCCTCTGGAATACTCTCTGGATACAGATAAGTCAGGACTGGTGAAATCTCCAGGTGTTGACAGGCATAGAGGTGGAGAGTTGTTGGTGGAAACATTAACCCCTATTGTTTGAACCTGCTTTTCTGCTGACAAGCTGCTCTCCTGGCAGGGGTGCTCCCCAGGGGAATCAGGCATTGGATGGGTATAAAAGATGCACAGCTGCTGTTGCTATGGCTACCATTCAGAGAGCACTAAGGCCATACAGCAGCCCAGTGAAATAGGTCACACGGCTATTAAAGGATAAAACCAGGATTCAAAAGTGTTGTTTTGGCCTCTGGGGTTTCTTCACGCTTTGGAGGTCTAAGGTTTCCAGTTTGATTACAATTCTTTTTATTATTTCTTTATTTTCATTTATTTATTTATTTTTAGTGAGAGAGAGAGAGAGAAAGAAAGGAAAGGAGAGAGATGAGAAGCATCAATTTTTCATTACAGTACCTTAGTTGTTCATCGATTGCTTTCCCATATATGCCTTGACAAGGGGATGGGGGTGGACTCCAGCCTAGTGAGTGACCCCTTGCTCAAGATGTCAGCGACCTTGGACTCAAGCCAGTGAGTTTTTTTTGTTTTTTTTTTTGTACAGGGACAGAGAGAGAGTCAGAGAGAGGGATAGATAGGAACAGACAGACAGGAATGGAGAGAGATGAGAAGCATCAATCATCAGTTTTTCTTTGCGACACCTTAGTTGTTCATTGATTGCTCTCTCACATGTGCCTTGACCGTGGGCCTTCAGCAGACCGAGTAACCCTTTGCTCCAGCCAGTGACCTTGGGTCCAAGCTGGCAAGCAAGCTTTTGCTCAAGCCAGATGGGCCCGCACTCAAGCTGGCGACCTCGGGGTCTCGAACCTGGGTTCTCTGCATCCCAGTCCAACGCTCTATCCAATGTGCCACCGCCTGGTCAGGCAAGCCAGTGAGTTTTGGGCTCAAGCCAACGACCCCACACTCCAAGCCGGCGACCTTGGGGTTTCGAACCTGGGTCCTCTGTGTCCCACGCTGATGCTCTCTATCCACTGTGCCACCGCCTGGTCAGGCTGATCACAGTTCTTAAGGAGCTTTTGTAGAAGTTACTGGGAATGCACATCCACAGTAAACAAGCCTGCAGACTGTCAGAACAAAAGCACTGACCTTTCTCAAGGAGGGGTCACGCTGACCTCACCTACCAGACCTCTTGCAGGTCAGTCAGCAAAGGAATCCAGTAGCTTTACTGTATTTCAGTTTTTGAAAAGTATTTGGCAAGGTTCCATGCCACAAAACAATTTTCCATACCAAGAAAAAAAAAAATTGCTTCACTGTGGCATTGCACAGAATGCTTTGTCATGCGTAGGAGCGAGTTTAGGGAAAGAAAAATATTCCTAAGGATGAATGTGTATTTTTCTTGATGGAGAATTGTAAACAGCAGAGTCTTACAGGGGTTGGTGCTAGAAAAAGTCTTAGCTCGTACTTTTTAAAATAAGCGATCTGGAAAAGAGAGCATAGAGTGAAAATTCTACGTTGACAGGATTCTTGGGAAATGAGAAGCCAAATTAATGGAATATATGTTTTTTGTTTTGGTTCCCAGATCCTTGCTAATGATCTGCATTTTGTTAGCCTGTTTGCCATAGTAATGTACTAGAGGCTGCATCCATTCAACATGTATCTGTAGTGTGCCCCTGTGTACCAGGTGTCAGGGTCAAGAGGTTCCTTGGGAGGTGCGGCGGTGCAGAGGGAAAAGAATGCACAAGGAGTCAACACCGGGGAGAGCAAGTTACAGAAGCTGCTACACACTTTATTTCCCAAAGCCAGTTTTATAGGGTGCAGAAGAATTCATGCATGCGCGAGCCCCCTTCTGCCTTATAGATAAGGCAGCCGGTTATATAACTGTGGGAGTAACTGCGCATGCACTCCCACTTCCGGGTCATGTCCTTTGGCATAACTACTGCACAGGCGCTCTGGGCTCTAGCTGATAGCTGGGCTCTCACAGCCAGGCGCTGTGCTTTATTGTACATGTTGTTATTCTGCTTTACAAAAATGGGATTTTGTACCTTCACCTACTAATGTAAACATTACAATGCACAGAACTACCTCCTCCTTTTTCTTGTCCGCCTGGTGGCATTTCCCCACAAAATGACTATATAGCTGTTAAATGCCACTCTTGTTGGGCATTTCTATTGTTTCTGGACTAGAGATATCACAATGTAGCCTTAAATACCTCTGTACTCAGATATATATATATATATATGAGGAAAAAAGTTTCTGAGGATAGTCACCTGGAAGGGAAATTACTGAGTCAAAATATACATGCATTTAAATGTTTGATAGGTGCTGATGAATTGCCTGCAAAAAACATCTAGCTTAATTTTAATTACTCCCAAAGTGCCTGGCACTGCCCATTTCCTCTAACCCCTACCAACACTGGAAATTATGTTAGTTTCCTATTGCTACTCTACCAGCTTATCATACATTTGGTAGTTTTAAAAGGACACAGATTTATTATTTTACAGTTCTGTAAGTCAGATGTCCGGCAGGAGCCTCACTGGACCAAAATAAAAGTGTCGGCAGGGCTGAGCTCTTCCCTAAGGCTCTAGGTGAGATTCTGTTCCCTGACCCCTGGCTCTCGTCCATCTTCAAAGCTGGCGAAGTCTGGATGGACTGGTGGAGTCTTTCCTCATGGCATTGACTCTGTTTCTGCCCCTGTTTCATCTTCATAGCTCCTTATGATTACATTGGGCACACCTGGATGACCCAGGATGCTCTCCTTATCATCAGGTCAGCTGATTAGCAACTTTAATTTTATCTGTGACTTTAATACTCCTTTGTCACGTAATGTGACATAGCCACAGGTCCCAGTAAGATATGGATGTTGGGTGGGGGTGGGGGAACAGTATTCTGCCAACCACAGATATTATCAACATTTATAATTGTTTTCACTGCAAACGAAAACATGGTATTCTGCTCTTTTATGTTGCATTTTCTTAATTATTGGTGAGGTCAAACATCTTCCCTGTGGAGAAACAAAGCAGTTTCTGTTACTGGGCGTTGTCTGTTTATACCCTGTCTCTCCTTTTCTACTGGGTTGCTTTTCTGGTTTATTATTATTATTATTATTGAATTATAAACTTGTTGAGGGCAAGAACCTTCTCATATTTGTCCCAGTACTTCAAAATTTGGCCGGGTTCAGAGAAGAGACTCGATGTCTTTGGGCCCTCCCTCCCCTCCTATTCTTGCGCTGTTCTACTTGGGGAGAACTATCAGGACGCTTCCGGCTGAACTGGCAGAGCTGAGTCTGTGTCTGGGAGGGTGTGGTGGCTGAGACAAGTCTCCTCTTATGGCTCTGGGCTCAAACAGACCGAGTGCCCAGCCCCCAATTCAGCTTTGACTTGGGCAGCCCTTTCACCCCTCCACCTCACCAAGCCTGCTTTCTCCTGTGTAAAAACAGCGACAGTGGCATGCTGACATTTTTGAATTGCTGGCATGGGAACAGGGACAAGCACTGACTCCATTCGAGAGGGAGGACCCTGCTGGCCACAGTGATCAGTGGGCTGACATGAGTCAAACTCTGGGGAGACACAGAGAAAAGCAATTTCTGGTCACTTTGCAGGGTGCCAGGCAATGTGCTCTCTTTGACATTTTAAAAGAATTTACAGTAAAGATTTAAATTGCTTTTTAGTTATGCTGGGTGTTGGCCCTTGTTTCCTCTGGGGCCCCTGGTGACCACAGGGGCTGGTGCAGGGTGTGACTTGTACCATCATCTCCAAGTTGGCCTCTTTCCCGTGACCCTTCAGAGGAGGCCTGGGAATTTGCTGTCCAGTGGCACTGGCAGTCTTCCTGGTGGGGCAGGCCTTGCTTGGTGAGCAGTGCAGGACCCGTTCTCCGAGATGTGCCTACTGGGGGTGGGTACCAGGGCTATTGTTGCAGAAGCCATGCCTGTAGTCTCCCTGGGCCAAATGGCCACCCTCTCAGGCCTGCCATCAGGCCAGGGTACACCCAGACCTGAGCCAGAGTTGCTAGCCCCTTCCCAATGACAGAGCTAATGAGTTCTCTAAGCCGCCTGGCCAGGCAGCCTACCCGCATGTTCTGGTCCCCAGGGGTGCCCAGAAGGCCTTGGTGGCAGTTTCCTTGTCCATACCTATGAGCTCTGCTGCCTCAGTTCACAGAGCAGAGTGGGGGCTAGTCTAAGGTGACCAGATTTTAAAATTGGTAAAGTGGGACACCATTGACAGAGGAGGGGTGTTCTTGATTAAAAATTTGGTCTATATGGAGCAAAAAAAAATTTTCATAGAATGCAAAAATAGTATTGTAATATATATTTTTAAATCGGGACTTTTTAAAAATGCTGCCGGATGCGGGACAAATTGTTAAAAATCGGGACTGTCCCGCCAAAAGCGGGACTGGAGCAGATAGGCCAGGGCCTGCCTATCCGGGCCTTCCCAGATCCGGTTCCACAGCTGCTCTCAGGATGGAGCATGCCTGGTCAGAGTGGGGAGGCAGGTCCCTCCTTCCCTCTAGAACCTTGGAAGGTTTGCTAGTGCCCCCAAATCCCTGTCCTGGGAGTCTTTCTCATACATAGTCTCTGCCAGCTGCTCTGGAGCCCTGAGTCCCTTCTCCCAAGGCTAGTGGTGGGAAGTGCCCCCTACCACGAACTAACTGCACTATCTTGGGGGGGGGTGGCCTCTCGGAGCCTCCATTTTTAGTAAGCAGTGTGGGAATAGTAATCCTTCCTGTTGCCTGCTGGAGGAGTCACAGGTGGCCCAGGATGTAGACAGAGCCCACCCTGTGCTGGCCCCATGACAGGGTCCTCAGTGGTGGTTCTTGTGATAACGTCCCCACTTCATCTGCCCTTCTTTTCCTCTGCAGCTGCCAGAGGTCTGAGCTGACATAGTCCTGCTCCTGCTAGTGACTGGTGACTGTGGCAGGCCTGCAGTGACCTTCCCATGACCTCCTCTCTCTGGGCCTCGGTGGTGGATAGATTCCTTTCCTTACTTCTCTCCCCTATTTCTCCAGCCGAGTGGGGCTGGCAGCCATGAGAAAGCACCTGGGCTGGGGCTGGGGGTTGCCAGAATGCCCCGCCCTGCCCACCCCACTCCCCTTTCGGAAGCTGGCAGCAGCCTCTGTCAGCCTCAGACCCAGGACCCCGAGGTGCGCTCCCCTGAGGCCATCCTTTTCCTTCGCAGTCAGCAGGGTCCTGCTGAACTCCAGCCCACCCTGTGCAGCCGCCCAGCCTGGAACTCATTCAGCCTTTTATTAAATCCATCTGCTCTGTGCTGAAGAGTGGCTGAGGTCTCCGTGCTCCCCACCCTGGGTGTGAGGGGAGGCTGCACACAGAGGTGACTGTGTGCACTGGGTGTGGCATTCTAGAGGGCAGAAGCTTAGATGTGCTGTGCCAGTGAGGGCCCTGCCAGCCGGGGTGGGGAGGTGGGTGGGAGGGGGCTGATGAGAGAGCCAGGCAGGGCTGTGGGGAGGGGCAGTGAAGGGCATCTGGAAGCTGTTTCTGCGCCCTGAGCCTGCAGGGCTGAGATGGGGTATAAGGCTTTGCCCTCCCTGGGCATGGTGGGCTTGCTGACCAGCTTTACCTGACAGAGCTGCCTTCCCCCACACAGGAGTGCATCATTGACGAGGACTGCGGGCCCCGCAGGTACTGCCAGTTTGCCAGCTTCCAGTATACCTGCCAGCCGTGCAGAGACCAGCAGACGGTGAGTGTGCCCAGAGACATCTGGGGCTGCAGCTGCAGGGCCATGGGGGCCCAGAAAGAGCCCTGGGGGAGAAGGCTGGCAGTCCCACTTTCTCAGCTGGGCTTTCTGGAAGCTTCTGTGGAGCTCAGCCACGTACCCTCTTTGAAGAGCCTCTCCATGACAGCCAGTGGGGCTGACTCCTGGAGTAACCAGTAAGCCATCCTCAGAGCTGCTGCCTCATGGATGACAGGGGAGAGGCACCACACCTGTCCCTTCCCCTGGGAGAGGCGCCACACCTGTCCTTTCCCCTGGGAGAGCCGCCACACCTGTCAACACGGGTTAGCTCACCACTCTTCAGCACAGAGCAGTGGGCTTAGCCAGCAGGACCCTGCAACCCTGGGCAGGGAAAGGGCAGCATCTCACCTTCCTGGCCTTTAGCCCACCCCCCACCCCCCACCCCGATCCTTCTCCCAGTCTGCCTCATCAGATAGGGCAGAAAAAGGGGCCAGGAAGAAGCCAGAAGGCTTTCCTTACAGAGAGTGGAGAGCTCGAACCAGGGGAAGGAGACTGCTGCCTCCCAGCAGGTGTTTGGAAAAAGCCATACCGCTTCACAGACTTTTCTTGATCCTTTTCATCCTTAAGACAGTAGCTCAGCACAATAACAAGTTTGTAAAATAGAGGGCTTCTTATGACTCCCCAACCCAGCTCCATCCCTGGTTAGAAGCTAAAAGTGTGCCTCCCAGCCTGTCCTGCCGGGTGCCATCATTAAGCATGGTCAGGGGACACACTTCAGTCTCTAACTGCCATTCCCCATGTGTGGCTCTAAGCCCACTGCACCCACATGCCTGACTTCCCGTGGCCTTCCCAGGTTTGGACCTTTATGTAATCAGCTTAGAAGACTCACATTGCTGCCTGCATCTGTAGGCGGGAAGCCACCTTCCTTCCTGACCGAGGACCTAATAAGGAGGCAGGGCATAAGTCTGTGGGTGAACTGTAAAGACAACCACATCCTTTAAAGGCAAAATCTCAAGCTGTGTAGGAAGACCCAGACTCGTGCATCCCCTCGGAATCATTTTCCCCAGAGTTCTGACCCCTCATGTCTGTCTCACCAGCCCTGCTCCCCTAACTTCCATGAGCAGCAACCCCCACACTGACCTAGGACCTCAGTTTCTTCATCTGTACAGCGGGACAACATGGGTTAGCTCACCTGTGGCATCTTCAGGCTTTGCCAGCTGGGGTTGGTGGCAGGATAGGCTCTCCCCAGTGTGTGAGCGGGTGGGCTGTGGTGTTTCCCACCTCTCTGCAGCTCTGCACCCGGGACAGTGAATGCTGTGGAGACCAGCTATGTGTATGGGGTCACTGCACCAAAACAGCCACCAAAGGTGGCAATGGGACCATCTGTGACAACCAGAGGGACTGCCAGCCCGGGCTCTGCTGTGCCTTCCAGAAAGGTGGGTGGCTCCCTTCTGGGTGCAGGGTAAGCCCTGTCCCAAGCTCCGCTATCTTACTTTACCTCACTCCCCAGGGCTGAGTTAGCACCTGGCTCCTGTCCTGCTTCCTGTGAAGAACAGCCCCCTTCTACCCCCATCCTCCTAGCTCATGCCCCTCCCAGGTGAGGTCAGCTCAGGGTTCTCCCCTCCCACAAGCATTTCTGAAAACCTCACCCTCAGCCACCTTGCCCATCCCCCGATCTACCTGATACCTGCTGCTCCTGCAGTTTTTCTCAAGGACAGGTTTTCTGGCTATCACTCCCCTGGATGCTACAGCCACTTTTACTCTGTCACTTTACTTAGACTCCCTGGTCTACCTGCCAAGCCTTGGCCAGCTCCAGCTGGCCTGTTCTCTATTTCTCTCTACTAGTCCTTGGCCCCTTTGGGAACCTCACTGGCCCAACTTGAGCCCAACCCTAGGCTTTAGTTGATGTGGTGCCCCGGCCTTGAACACCTTTCTTCCACTCTTAATTTCTCCAGACCTTTGGCATCAAACCCCAGCACAGGACCACCTCTTCCAGGCAGTCCTCCTTAACTGCTCCAGCTCTCTCAGCTCATTCTCTCTTGAGCCCATACTGCCATTCTTGTTTCCTCTCATTCTGCTTTAATCCTAACCTCCACATGGGAGATGAGGGTGGAAAGTGGGAGGCTGCATCCCATTTCTCTGCTCCCTCCCTTGGTTCCTGCCTTGGTGCTGGGTCACAGGGGTGACGTGTGGTCGGTTCTAGGTCTGTTGTTCCCCGTTTGCACACCCCTGCCTGTGGAGGGTGAGCTCTGCCATGACCCTGCCAGCCGGCTTCTGGACCTTATCACCTGGGAGCTGGAGCCTGATGGAGCTTTGGACCGATGCCCGTGTGCCAATGGCCTCCTCTGTCAGCCTCACAGGTGAGGCTCTACCTGTCTTCCTTGTCAGGGGCCAAGAGGAGATGAAATGCTACCCAGTGGGGACTCAGGAGCAGGAGCAGGGGGAAAGTGTGGCTTTAGTTTAGGATAGGTTTGATTTGAAGTGTCCTTGGGTCTTCCAGATGGAGGGGTTCAATTGCCGTCAGACCTATGGAACTAGGACTAGGGAGAAGGTATGGTGGGGGATACAGAGTTAGGGCTCATCTAGAGAGTGGCAGAATCCTCGTGAGTGGGTGGTCTAGGAAGAGGGTGAGAGTGTGGACGGAGAAGCACTGAGGACTAAAGGGAGCCCAGGCCTGTTACGACAAAGGACAAGCTAAGAAGGAGCACTGGAGAGGTAGGAGGGCAACAGGCCCAGGGTTCCCCACAGGCACATGGGACGTTAGGTCCTGTCCCCCTGTCGGGTGCTGCTCTGCCTGGAAGAGATGGGCGGGCGGCTCTACATCCTCAGACCCTGTGACCTGGGAAGCCCAGCACAAGAGAGTCAGTCAGTCACAGGAAGACAGACCATCCCCTAGAGATGGGGGGAGCTGCCCCTCAAGTACATTATCCAAAAGTAAGCCTCCTTCTCTACTTTTCTAAGGCAAGGTATTGACAGAGAGTTGAGACTCAGAGAGATGTTAGAGGGGGTGAGACTGGGAGACCACCGGCGGCAGTGTGAGATAGAGCCTGTGTCTCATGTCCAGGCTCCCCGTGTGGAGGGCCCAGCTTCACACCCATAGGGAGACATGGCCCTCTACCAAGTCACAGCCCTCGTGTCTCCTCAGCCACAGCCTGGTGTATGTGTGCAAGCCGACCTTCGTTGGCAGCCGGGACGAAGACGGAGGGAGCCTGGTACCCAGAGAGGCCCCTGGCGATTATGGAGACGGCAGCTTCATTGAGGAGGTGCGCCAGGAGCTGGAGAATCTGGAGCGGAGCCTGTCTGTGGAAATGGCCCTCGGGAAGCCTGCCGCCGCCTCTGAGCTGCTGGAGGGAGAGGAGATTTAGACACAGGCTTGTGTGCGGGTAGACATGCAATAGAAGTAGCTAATTTATTTCCCCAGCTGCGTCCTCTAGGTGTTGGCTCGCCAGGCTTTTTTTCCATGGCCTCTTCCCAGAACATTTTCTCTCTCGCTTGAAACAAAACAAGGTTCTGTGCGCTTGTCCTGCTCCCCCAGACAGCACACCATGCATCCTGGTTCTGGTGACGGGGGAAGGATGGTGTGTGGGGGAGAAGACAGAACAAGGCTGCTAAACTGGTCCAAGTTATTGGCCACTTTGCCTCTGCTGGCTGGCAGATGGCACATTTCATTTTGTTCTATGTCCCCAGGAAGGGATGGAAAAGGATGCAGAATTTCCTCATGATGGGTTTTGGGGAAATGTTGATGCTTACCCACGTGGAGAAGAGTGCCCAGTTTTGCCAATGTATACCCGCCAAAAATGCAACAGATGAATTTTTCATGCAGTTCTCGCATGGGCATAAGTAAGCCGTGCCTGCCTTCAACTGCTGCAGGTGAAATGTTCTGCTCTCTCCGGGTTACATGCATTCAGCTTTTCAGCAGTCACTCAGCTCCTATCTCTGTGCCAGGTAAGCCTTTCACATCCACCATCAAGTCCTGCTGTCACCAGCGCCTGGTGAAGGGGCGCAGTTCTCCCCAGCTGTCCGCATCTCAGAGGCTCTGAGATGCCAAGTTGCTTGCCCCAGTCGACTGAAGACCAGAGCAGGACTCCAAGCCCAGTGTTCTCCCCACTTTTCCCACCAGCCTTGGTGCCACCAAAAGTATCCCCTAAAAAGAGGAAGAGTGAGATTTTTCTTTTTCTGAGGCACAGCTGGAAGTAAGGTCAATCTAATGTACAAGTCTCTGTAAGAGTAAACTGCTCTTAGAAATAACAGCGTTTTCCCCGTGTGGGGCGGCCATCATTCTAGTGGTGGACAAGTGGACACTGTCCCCTATGGCAGTTAGCTACATTAGTAACTTTGAGGGTACATGACTGGAGCATAATATTTAAGTTAACTTGCCAGAAACAGAACTTAGGTAATGGTAGGACCAAGAGTGTAAATGAAATTTGCAAAATCACTTACCAGCAACTGTAGACCATTATCAGCCACATGGAGAAAATCAAACCAAGCAAGGCTCTATGAAATATGGTTGTAATATCCAGACTGAGAGCATGGGACTGTATGCTTTCCACAGATTATATTTTCAGGTGTCATGGACTGTTGTTCCCACTGTGTATTCATTCAGAGTCATTAAATTTTAAAGTTGCAAACGACTGTATAAGCATGCTTTCTTTGAGGTTTAGTTATGTATAAACACAGATGTTACGTTTAGAAATCAAGCATAAATCACTTAAACTCCTCTTGTATAGTTCTTAGACTTTATTTCCTTTTGACTTTGAATAAATATAAAATCCCTTTCATCCAGAAAAAATAAAATAGAAATTACCTGTATTGTAAAAAAAAAAAGTTCTTTCCATGTAAGCAAATTTTCCAGACAACGAAAACACTCCTTTTAGAACAAAATATTTTAGAAATGTTAACCATTTTTGGATGGGAATTAATCTTAAGAGTGTCAATATTTCACTCTTCTGAAAGAGTAACTAGAATTTTTATGACTTTTCTTGTGAGCCTTCTCTAATCAAACGCAGTTCTGGCCTATAACAGTAAGATCTTCAGGGAATGTAACAATAAAGCCATAATACACACACACACACACACACACACACACACACACACACACACACACTTTTTTTTTAGAAAATTATATTTAAAAGGGTGACATTGATCAACAAGAGTACATAGATTTTGGGTTATCATCTCCACATCATTTAGACAGGTTGTTTTTTTTTTACAGAGACAGAGAGAGGGATAGATAGGAACAGACAGACAGGAACGGAGAGAGATGAGGAGCATCAATCATTAGTTTTTCATTGCAACACCTTAGTTGTTCATTGATTGCTCTCTCATGTGCCTTGACCGCAGGCCTTCAGCAGACCGAGTAACCCCTTGCTGGAGCCAGCGACCTTGGGTCCAAGCTGGTGAGCTTTTGCTCAAACCAGATGAGTTCGCGCTCAAGCTGGCAACCTTGGGGTCTTAACCTGGGTCCTCCACATTCCAGTCTGATGCTCTATCTACTGCGCCACCGCCTGGTCAGGCTAGACAGTTGATAATTTTGTATACCCATCACCCAAAGTCAAATCATCCTCCATCCCCCTAATATTGGTCCCTCTTTATACCTTTTCCCCACCCCACCCCCACTTCACATCCCAATCCCCCTGGTAACCAGTGCACTCTTGTCTATGTCCCTGAGTCTCGATTTTGTATCCCACCTACATGTGGAATCAGTTTTTAGTAAAGCTACTATATATTAAGGTTACCTGGGTGGCAGGCAGTCTCTATTAACTCAACTACACTTCATTGAATTCATGAGTGTTTTCTTCATTTAACAGGTGAAGAAATGGAGGCTTCAAAAGATTAATTGATAGAGCTGGAAGTCAAACAAAACAGTATGAAGTATAGAATGCCAGGATCAAGTGATAACTTTAAGATCAAATACAGAGCTGTCTCCATTCAGTTAAAAATCATCAGAAACATTCTTTTTTTTTTTTTTTTTTTTTTTACAGGGATAGAGAGAGAGAGAGTCAGAGAGAGGGATAGATAGGGACAGAGAGAGGTGAGAAGCATCAATCATTAGTTTTTTGTTGCCGTCGCAACACCTTAGTTGTTCATTGATTGCTTTCTCACATGTGCCCTGACTGCGGGCCTTTAGCAGACCAAGCAACCCCTTGCTGGAGCCAGCGACCTTGGGTCCAAGCTGGCGAGCTTTTGCTCAAGCCAGATGGGCCCGCGCTCAAGCTGGCGACCTTGGGGTCTCGAACCTGAGTCTTCCACATCCCAGTCCAACACTCTATCCACTGTGCCACCGCGTGGTCAGGCCCGACATTCTTATTATTCAACAGATATTTATAGAGAGCCTGCTCAGAACCAGGTGCTGTGTGATATGCTCTGGGAGCTCCACATTGATCCAGGTAGGGTCCCCTCCATGAAGGCATCACAACCTAATGGAGATATACTAAACCCAGTCATATCGTAAACAGTCAACCTGATAGCGTAACAGAACATTATGGTGCTTCAAAGGGGCACTTGGCTTGGGAGACCTAGAATGGGAACTGGTTCTCAGAGATGATAGGAGTTGATCAGGAGGCCAGAAGGAATAGGAAAAGGCATTCTGGGACACGGGCAGAGGGAGGGAAGCAAGAAGGAGGGAAGTGTGTAGGGGAAACTGCAAATAATTCATAGTGGCTGGAAGACAAGATCAATTTGAGCAAGTGTTCGGAAAAGAGGCTAAAAATTATTTCAGTCAAAAACTTTGACCTATGGTGGCGCAGTGGATAAAGCATCGACCTGGGAACACTGAGGTCGCCAGTTCAAAACCCTGCACTGGTCTGGTCAAGGCACATATGGGAGTTGATGCTTCCAGCTCCTCCCCACTTTCTCTCTTTCTCTCTCATTCTGTGTCTCCTCTCCAAAATGAATAAAATAAAAATAAAATTAAAGAAAAAAAAAAACTTTGAGCACTGACTTATGTCAGATCTTACATTAAGTACCAGGTAGATTGTGTCCATGAGATAACACCAGGTTCCTCCCTCAGGGAGCTTATGTGCAGGTATATTATTTTGCTTTACTCTGTCATCATAACCAGAAAAATATAAGCACAGGAGAGGTTTTGCAAAATACTCAGCTGGAATCCACAGAGTAGATGGTGTATTTCCTTTACTCACAACTCTAAATGAAATGTGGTGAGGGTTAGGTGGTGTTTGGTACTTGACTCTTATCGCCTTCCTCTGCAGTTGAGATCCTGCTGAGGAAGACAGAGCAGATACTGTTATTTCAGATGCATATATATATAAGGTTATATATATATAACCTTAATATATAGTAGCTTTACTAAAAACTCTGATTCCACATGTAGGTGGGATACAAAATCGAGACTCAGGGACATAGGCAAGAGTGCACTGGTTACCATGGGGATTGGGATGTGAAGTTGGGGAAAAGGTATAAAGAGGGACCAATATTAGGGGGATGGAGGATGATTTGACTTTGGGTGATGGGTATACAACATAATCAACTGTCTAGCCTGACCAGGTGGTGGCGCAGTGGGTAGAGCGTCGGACTGGGATATGGAGGACCACAGCTATTTCCAGCCCTCTTTCTGGCCCTTCTCCCGTACACCACAGGGCTGGAAAAGCCAGTACATCCCGTACAGCTAGGGATGCCCACTTGACCTAGTTTGGGCCAAATAAATGTGAGAGGAAGGCCGCCCGAGTTTCTGGATGGAGTCTTCAGTGATTTTATAGAACAGATGAAAGGAGACAGTAACCTTACCATGACAGACAGGAGGCTGTGCATGTAAGGGGATGTCTTTACCCCTCTTCCTCTCTCTCCTCCAGTCCAGAACTGGTGCAGGAAGAGCAGGTGAGGAGTGAGCACCAACCACATTCTCCTAACTTCTCCAGAGCTGTGTATGATGGTGGAGCTTTAAATCAAATGATTAAAACTTTAATAAGATCAGGTTGTTTTAACAAAGCCTTTACTTAAAAGTTACAGGACTGCACTGAAAGCTTGATGACAGCTGCCTTCCAGTGGGAAGCTACATTCAGTAGAGCAAGTAGGGTTGGCAGTTGCTGGAAGAATAGAACTATTGCATATTTGTATCTCCACTTGATACTTCTTAAACAAATGGGTTACTTAAGCATTATAAAACAGGCTGAGAACTA
Source organism: Rhynchonycteris naso (assembly GCA_037038555.1). Taxonomy (NCBI): domain Eukaryota; kingdom Metazoa; phylum Chordata; class Mammalia; order Chiroptera; family Emballonuridae; genus Rhynchonycteris; species Rhynchonycteris naso. The sequence goes on along the minus strand of CM072995.1, from coordinate 329,083,363 downwards.
TGCCCTTGTACTGGGGGAAGAGGCAGGTTGGAGCAAAAACAGCAGTGTGAGCATCGTCCCCACCTTTCAGGCTAGGCCATAGGGTCCAATAATTCCTGGTGGGGAGAATTCTCAGGCCAGCTTCTTCTTAATTAGCTGGAAGATGAAAGGAGCAGGCATTCTGCCCTGGGTGTTTTTCTTTTGCCCTAACTTGGCCGCTCCTGGTTGCTGCCTTCTTTTCTAAATGGTTACACTTGCTTTAATGTGCTCTTGATTTTGTCAAGCGTTTTTGTTTCTGAAAAACAAGTTTTGAAAATTAAGTTTCTAACCATATGATCACAGCAACCCTTTTCCCCATGTGATCGACACTGAACGAACATGATTTCATATACCCAAAGGTGGTTATAAGCTTTATTTGGGCAACAAACTCCTTTATAAACCAGATTTAAATATAAAACATTTTATGGACCCTCTAGAAAACTATACATACACAATTTTGCATTTCAGAATGTATGGCCTTTTGATTGCTAGTGACCAAAGTATTGAGTTTTCAAAAATTACACAGAATTTCGATGGAATAGTTTTATTTAGAAAAAAGAATTGCTCATTCAAATGCTATTCTAGACTAGAGTTTGCAAGTCACAAGCACAAAAGAGCTGGTTAGGGTCTTTGTGCTGAACAAAAAAGGCCAACCTTCAGAGAGAGAAAACTTCAGCAGCTTATTAAAAGGAAATACTAGCAAATGAAGCAGAATAAAGGATTTTATTATGTTCCATACATTCACAGGTCACTCCCAGATTTAGTGCGCTTACTCAGCTTGGACCATATTGTAAGTTTGTAGCTCTCCTTCTCTGTTGGCCCAGAGATGTCACAACGCTGTTCCTAACAGTGCAGCCTGGTAACCAGTCGCTACTTGGCTATTTTCCAGCTGGGACATAGGTTCACCCTTGCGTTCTCAGAAGTTTCAAGTACTTCCAAATTACATTGCAAAAGAAATCACCATTCTATTGTAGGGCTCCTTCACTGACTTTTCTCTCACTATGACCCCTATCCTTTTCACTTAGGTGTGTGAAGTGGACCTTCAACTAGCAAACTTCTGTCTAGAGCTGTGTAATCCTAAAACCATAGCCTTTCCTTTTTTGACTAGAAGGTAGCCATTGCCTTCAGCATGTGTGTCAGAAATGTCTTTGTTCTCACAGGGCATGCTGGTTGACACAAGCCCACCTGCCCCACAGTAAAAGTGCTTCGTGACCTTGGTGTGACCTGTGGGGAGCAAGGACACAGTTTATTGCATGTGGTCTGCCTTGGCCTCAGGAGATTCAGCAGATGAGTGATTCCGAGGCTCCATGCCCCGCCAGGCTTGGGCACTTGATCCAGTTAGTGCTGTGCTGCTTGGCCTCCAAGGCGCTCACTTGAGCCTCTCTGCATCTGAGGGGGGCTGTCGCACATTTACCTCCCTAATATATATTCCTGTTCCTATCACAAGTCCATTTTGAAAAGTTCACCACCCCCTTTGCTGAAATAACTAAAGTGCGACCTTGTTTTCACTCTATCAGGCACTGAAAAGCAAAAGGTTTAACTTTCCAAATATATTTCCTTTACTCTTGGTATTTTAATATGCCTGTAATTACAAGCAGCAAGCACAAAACAAAGATGAGGGCAGAAGGCACAGAATGAGAAGAATTTTACCATTTACTTTTACAGGAACACTGAATGAAACCAAACCAAACAAGCCCACAGCCAATTCTGTTTACAAATCAGCCGCCTCCGCACTAGGCAGTCAGTCCTTAAAAGTGGAAACCCAATGTATTAACCACCATGGCTCAAGTCACAGCATGCCTGTGTCAGAACCAAAGAGCTGTCATGTTACTTCAGAAAACCTGTGGCCTCAGAAGACAACTCACCACAATGCTTCCAGTTTTCCTGAGAACACCACCAATTCCAGGAACGCAAACACAGAACAGTACTTCAAACTGAGCAAAATGCTATACAGCTTACATGGAATCAATATTAGCCAGAAAAATACTTTAAAAAACTTTTTCTTGTGGATCTCAAGAGACTTTTAAGCTATATTAAGGAATTCTCAATCATATTCAAACTGCAGAGACAACGTCAGCTAATACTATTTTCTAATTATATCTTAAAAGGAAAAAAAATCTGATTTTGTTATATTGACAGGATCCTCCAAAGTTAAATATTAACATCTTTTCATCTCTTATGAGAACTCTACTGTAAACATACCTTATCACAGAAATGATAATTCAGTACACATTATAAAATGTTATACTTAAAGAAAACAAATCTATTCTTAACCCACATTCTTCATCCACAAAGGTTTAATGACTAAAATAACACAACAGAATGAACAAATGTTTTATTGGCATGTTCATTGTTGTAAACAGCATCTGGCATGAAAAAGTTTTACCAAAACCCTTTTTATTGATTTTTATATAAATTAGACGGCATTTTCAAAATTTACGTATAACTGTGTTCATTGAATAGTTGTATTAAGCAAAGCAAAAACTTGCTGACTCTAATCGACTTTGCAATGAAATCACGTTGACTGCATCAGCCTGTGCTACGACCTGACTTACTAGCAAGTTTATTCAACACGATGTTAAGACATTTCCCCAAAGTTAAACTACATATAACTACAAATCAACTCCAAAAATTAAAGTGGGACTTACGAGGGCTCTAGAAGATTCCAACTTGGAAGTATATTTTCAAAAATCATGTACAAAAAAAATGAAACTGAAGCTGAACAGAAAAACCTCATTAACAAGGGCAAATTCAATCGTATGGGACCGGCACTGAGGAACCTCGCTGAGGAGCACATTTACAGAGGCTGCAATACTCCTCAATGTACACAAATGTACATCATGAATGATACGTGGGAAGAACCAACATGGGAAATAGGAGAGCTGCAATTATAACTCAACAGGATCATTTTTATTTACATGCTGACTGAACGAGTGAAACGTATTCTCTACATCCATAACTTAAGTACAGTTATAATTACAGTGTTCAGCAATTTGAGTTGCCATCTGCTGGGAGTGGTCTAAGGGAAACGTTTTGATGTTCCAGAATAATGTTCTTTATACTTCGCAAATAATGAAACAAAAAAACACAATTTCACAATTCTTTACTGGGTTACGGCTGGTTCTAAGAATTTCTTTCTTCAGCTCCTATTTTTGCTGCTTTCCAAGAGTCAACACACTTTGCATTTACTTACGAATTGTCAATGAGGTAATGTGTGCATCAGTGAAATAAACAGAAAATTCATTCATTCATGGCCTTTGCACAGCTTTGTTTATTAAGCTATCAGCATCCTGTTCGAGGCTAGTTTTACTAGCGGCTATGTGCACATGTGTCCGCAAAAAAGACGTTTTTACTCATTCCCCTTCCCCTTTTTCTAGTAGCAGGTTTTGCTTTGTGTTTTTATTTTTTTGCACATCCCTTTTCACTTTACAGTACATTTGACTATAGTGCACAACATGATTCCAAGTCAAAACAGTGGCCCATTGGGCACTGAGCTTCTGATTGGTGAAGGGCAGTCCAATCAGTGCTGGTGTTGCGGGGTTACCCCTAACCATGTCCGGCCATAATGGCACTACACAGTAGCAGTGAACCATCTAATTAAAACCAAAATCCCCCAGGGAAAATGCTACACTAGCAGAATCAGTCTTGAGTCAGATCTTTATTTGGTGCTCCGTCCAGATATATTTTTAGTGCTTTCTCTTTCCGAGGTGAGTATGTTACACGATGTCCTGTCTTCTGGAGTCGACTGCTTTCTTTTTTCATCAGTTCATTTCTTTGTTCATCCGTCAACTCCATTAATTCTTCTGTTTTATCCCTACATTTAAAACATTAATAACATAATATTAGGCCAGTATATCCATCTGCCTCTATTAATTTATGCTTGAATGCTATAATGCTCCTGAACGAGAATATGAAATCTGATGTCACCATTGAAATTAATCTCATATACAGTGTGTCCGTAAAGTCATGGTGCACTTTTGACCTGTGACCAGTCAAAAGTGCACCATGACTTTACGGACACGCTGTACTAAGATGTAGATTTCTAATGTGTTTATTAGCATAGCAATCGCTTCTAAAATGGTATAATTTCCATGTTATTATTATAATAGCTGTCATTTATTGAACCTAAAACATAAAAACAAGCACTATAGCAGTTTTTTAAAATGCAATAGCTCTAATTCTCATAAAATCTTGCAAGGTGACATCACTGTCGCCACTTTACAGAGGGGGAGTTAGGTAAATAACAAAGCTAAATTTAAAACTATATCTTCCAGGCTCCAAAATGACTTCTTTTTCCTCTATATCTGTGTTGTTCAACATGTTAGCCTGTAGCCACACGTGCCTACTGATCACTTGTAGATCAGTAGTGCCTGATCTGAACTGAAATGTACCAGAAGTGTAACATACACGTATTTCTAAGACTTACTACAAGAAAAACAGTGTAAAATATTTCATAAATGATTTTTAAGTATTGATTATATGTAATAATCACAATGTTTTGGACACAGTGGATTAAAAATATTTTATTAAAATTAATATTCTGTTTCTTTTTACTTTGTAAAATGTGGCTACTAGAAAATTTCAAAATGAAATGTGTGGCTCTCATTGTATTTCTATTGGTCAGGGGTGGTCTATATCATAACAGTAGTAAGGGTATTTATAGAAAACAAGACATTTATGCAAAACAAAAATGTTCTATCTCCAGAAATAGCAAAAACATCGTGCATGTTTACCTATAAAATAAGACTGCACCATCATCACAGATATAAAGAGGCCAGACATTCAGGGTAGAAACTTTAGGATTCCAGTCCAAATCCTGATGAATGTCAAGGACAGAAATATCGCAGGGAAAAGTTCCTCTACCCTAAGGAAAAAAGAATGAAGGAATAAACCACTCCATTAACCATGTTTAATGAGCACTAGTAACCCGATGCAAACATTCTCAGAGCTTTACCTTGGCAAATTCAATATTTTCCAAAGGAATTCCACTGATTTCACAAAGCTGTAAAAGGAAACATTATAGAGGTTCATTTAAAATATAGATTTGCTTTAAAAGGTTACTTTCTTTTTACCCAGCATAGAAATAGCTTTTTTAAAAAAGTAATATATATTTGATAATAATTCAGAAAAAAAGCAGAAAGTGAAATTCTCTATCTACTCCACAAATACCATGTCCCAGAAATATCAATTTAGTACATCCCCCTTCAAGACCTTTACCTATGCCTCTATAAACTATATGCAGAAATTTCTAAATACGCTAACTTTATTTATAAAATATCTCTATATAATACCTTTATTCTGTAAAAATAATCATCCTGTTATAAGAATAGAGTGTGGAGCAACCGCACTCTCTTCAATAGCTGAACTACTTTATTTCCAACAGATGGACACTGAGCCTGTTTTAATTTTCCCAATCACAGTGCCATATACTAGACACCTCCATGAATATCCTTCTATACTTTTGCAACTACTTGTTTGGATTGAATTCTTAGATATAGAATTGCACATGTGGAATGTTTAAAATGGCAAACTGAACCCTGAAAAATTCTATCAATTTAACCACTGATCAAAGGTGTATGATATTGCCTGTTATCTTGATGACTTCAGGTATTGATTTTCTAAATCTTCATCAAGTTAAGAAGTGAAAATGCTGCTGTTTAATTTATATTTCAACAGATTGCCTATTCATGTTCTTTGCCTATTTAAAAATTAGATTATTCATCTTTTCCTTATTAATGTAGTGGCTCCTTATAAATTATGGCCATCATGTTTCATATGTTTCAAATATTTTGTCCTTTATTTTTAACTTTATCGGTTGTTTTAAAAAATAATTGTTTTTGGCTGTACAGAAGCTTTAACTTTTATGTAGTCTGTCTTTCTTTTTTAGCTTCTGGTATTATGCTTACAAATTATCTTTCACTGACCAGGGTTATAAAAATATTTTCATCTAGAATATTTATCATTGTATTACATTTTTAATATGAATTCAATACATTTAAAATTTATTTTTGTTTGGTGTAAAGTATCAAAATAAAACTTTTCCTAACATGCCAGTTGTCCTACTACCACTTATAAATAATTCACTCTTGCCTCAGATACTTAGAATCCCCTCCTTTAAAATAAAACATTCAAAAGAGACCTTCATCTGGATTCTATTTAATTTTACCTTCCTCACTTGTTTGTTCTGTTTTTTAAAATACATACTTTGGTAACTTCTAACTAATCCTAACTACTTAGAACAAAGCTGATCCAAATTACAGAAAGTAAGGTTTCACTTTGCCAGAGAAGCCAATGTTATTTTTCAAGGCCTCAGGAGCCTTAAACTACAACTAAAATGTGTGAGTCAAGGTGTCATAAAATGTGACAGAGACAAAGAAGGAAAGGTTGCTGCATCAGTATTTGGCACTCACTTCCTAGGCTTTTCTTAGTGAACACAGAGCAAAATATGAAATGTATACTAGCTTACTTGGCTAACTGAACTTACCTTTTCTCTCAACTCATCAACACTGCTGCTTTCCAACACCACCTCCTGGAAGGCATCCAACTTCATCTCTGAAGGCCTCCACCGTCGTGACAAAACTGCCAGCTGTGACATGGATTTCATCTTTTCAACCCCTATGAACATGCAAGATTAGGCTATCACTTCATTATCTCTTGAAGTTCATAATTCAACTTTTTGTATTTTGCCTGGACTAAACAGAAAGACTTAAACTTTAAGTGTTACTTTTAAAAGTGGACATAAAAGGGTCCTGGACAGTTGGCTCAGTGTCCTGCCTGCCATGTGGAAGTCCTGGGTTCGATTTCCGGACAGGGCACACAGGAGAAGCGCCTATCTGCTTCTCTACCCTTTGCCCTCTCCTTCCTCTCTGTCTTTTCCCTTCCCACAGCCAAGGCTCCACTGGAGCACAGTTGGCTCAGGCACTGAGGATGGCTCCATGGCCTCCACCTTAGGCGCTAGAATGGCTCCAGCTGCAACAGAGCAATGCCCCAGATGGGCAAAGCATCACCCCTTAGTGGGCATGCCAGGTGGATCCTTGTTGGGCACATGTGGGAGTCTTTCTCTGCCTCCCCGCTACTCACTTCAGAAAAAAAAAAAGGGCAGAAAAGAAACCAATTATCCCCAGGAGTTTTTGAGAATTAAATATTTACTCTTCCCTCCAGTCTCAAAGATAATTCCTAACTCTTCTGCAAGCTCTCCTTCTACTAGCATTCCTAATTTTACTCTCTCCTGACTCCCGCTGCGTCCTATCCTAACAATTACTCTCTTTTCTGGATTTCCCAATCTTTTCTGCTCTATTGGCTATTGTCCACAGTCTAAAATCATAATCAAACTGTCTTCACTTTACCTCCTTTTCTTACTCAAGCTATTATAAATTTTCTCTTTGCATTTGTACCCAAACTTATTGATTCTTAAAAACCCAGGTTTGCCTGGGTTTATGTGGTGGCACAGTGGACAGAACATTGACCTGGAACGCTGAGGTCCCAAGTTTGAAATCTCAAAGTTGCTGGCTTGAGCATGGGATTACAGAAATGACCCCGAAGCCACTGGCTTGAGCAAGGGGTCACTGGCTTGGCTAGAGCCCCTTGGTCAAGGCACCTAACGTATGAGAAAGCAATCAATGAACTGAAGTGCTGCAACTACGAGCTGATGCATCTTATCCCTCTTCCTTCCTGTCTCACTTAAAAAAAAAAAATCCAGCTCAGCTCAATTGTCATCATCCTCTCTTGTGTACACCAGAACAAATTATACTGATTTGGTCATTAGTACCTATCATTTTGGAATTACAAGTTTTGAATTCTGGTTCACCCACACTGACTACGTACATCTGGAGGACAATCACTAGTTCTTATTCATTTTTGTAGCACCAGATATTAACAGTGTCTTGCAAATTACAGATCAATAAATGCTTCTTAAATTTAATTTCATGACTTACTTCTTACTCAACTATTTGATGCTAAAATATATACTGGAACAATACTGATTCAGTTACCCACCTTTCGGTATATTTTCTGATAATCCATACTCAATCTTTCCTAAGAAGGGTGACTTCTATGTTCTTCATGATCTCTTCCTGGCCTACCCAGACACAGTGAGTATTCCCTAAGTCCCCAGGCTCTGAGAGAAGAATGTTTCTACATATGATTGTGATAGTTTTCAGAGGGCTCAGTAATACTCTTTATCTTTTTCTGGCTATTTCAGGTCTAATTTGTTTTAAATTTCTAATTTGATTTAAATGGTTAAAATCCTGATTAATTAACAAGTTATGGGGAGACAAGGAAAAATCATGATACCGTATACTTTTGTAACAAAATATTAGAAGTTTTCTGTAAAAAGTACTAAAAATACAACCTTGAAATGGACACTTCCCTGTAAGAAAGCAAATGGGATCCACAGAAAAGATGGAAGAAACTCATTATTAGATTAAAAAACAACAGACTTCCATTAATTCTAGGGCATTTCTAACTGATATTCTCCCCCCGCCCCCCAAATACTGGTAATACCATCAAGAACTTCAAGAAAAACCTCCCAGTTGCTGGAAATATTAATATCTTCTTCATAAATATGATAATCCAAAAAGACAGTGCCAGGATTCTTCCATGTTTTTTTCCTTAGACGAAACCTACAAATGTGATAAGACATTTTAAAGTACTATAATTTGAAATTCTTGATTTAAAGAAATGACATAAATCTGATATCAAGAAAAGAATGAATTATGCTTAAGTGGTTATTCATTAAAATCTGGGGAAAAATAAAATGCTTCCAATACTTCAAATTTAGTAATATTCTACAGAGAAAATTCAAACACAATTCTAGTTTTTTGCTTGGTTCCATTAAACTAATTTGCAGTACTTAAATTCTGAATACTTCAGGAATTTTAAATTCTTTCAGTTTAGGAAATCATCCAATCCATATCCTTTGACCACACAGTCTTTCTTCGAATCACTGATGACACTAATTTTACTTTACCTGTCAATACTGAGCTCTAAACCACACTGCTCCCTGAGTTGAGGAATTAATTCCTCTTTTGATTGCCGTACAGTCATTCCTTTAGCAAACACAGCATCTAGTAGAAACTTGCATGGCTGGAAACATAAATAATTAGAGCTTTAGTTATATATTAAAATAAGGATTAACAAGATATTTTATTTGTACTTTATACTATGACAATTATGGGCCTGAGTTTAGATGTCTAAGGTATCTTCCTAGGTTCCACAGTTTTCCCATCTATAAACTGGATACAGTGTCTTCCTTACAGAGTCCTTATAAAGATTAAGATAACACATTCCTATTTTCCTTTTTTAAAAATAAAGTGATCACAATTTTGAAAATGAAAAAGAATCACTTTTATGAATTAATAAAATACGGGAAATGCATACTAATTCTCTAAGGATACTCACTGTCTCAAAACAGACATAATATCCACAAACCCCATACCTGGAAGAAACAGCTAAGTCAAAATGACTGTAATAGATCACATACGTATAAGAGATATGACTGGTGCCCAACAAACTGCTGAAAGAATGAAGGAATTTCGTGAAAAATTTATCCCCTTATTGGCTATTTGATTTTCACATTTGTCTATGTCCCCTCCAAAATATTATAAACATCCTGAAAATAGGATCTTTGCCTAAACAGGACTCTTTTGGATATTTGCCACAACTTAAGTATTTTGTTGATTACTCCCTAAAACACAAGCTATTAGAATATTTAATCCACCATTTACAAGATGTATGACTCTGTGCAAGTTACTTCTCTGTGCCTCAGTTTCTTCATCTATAAAATGGGAATAATAAATAGTAATTACAGAGTTAACTGATGAGGATTAAAGGAGTTAATACTTGCAAGCACTTGGTGCACATGCACATGGCAAACACTAGATAAATGCTTGTGAAATACTGACATGATACTCTGAACATAAAAAGAACCCAGAGTCTATAGGTCAACTGTTATCCACCTGTAATATTATATAATCTTCCCAGAAAACAAGCAGCAGCAAATCTCCTTTTAAAAGCAGGAAGTTTTTGCCTCACTCTGGCATTTGTAGTAATGCTTTAGAGCAGGGGCATGACAAAACATGACCTGAGAGCCATACTCATTCCCTGCTTGTTTTTATACACAAGAATTCAGTGGGACATAGCCACTCACACTGGGTTTATGTACTGTCTATGTCTGCTTTCGTGCTATGACAGTAGCATTGAGGAGTTACAAAAGAAGCAGTGTGGCCTGTACAGTTAAAACATATCCTAGAAAAAGTCTACTGACCTCTGTACTTTAGAGAGGTTAAAAAAAAAAGACTAGTAATAAAATTTCTGCATTGCATGCAAAGATTACCTTAATTTGCTCTTAAGTATATTACTTACCTCTTGTTCATTGACTAGAAGCTGGTACACTTTAACTCTGTATTCTCCTTTTTTAAGTGCTCTCCCCAGTCTAATTGTAATCTATAAATTAAAAAAAAAATTTTAGATGTACATTCTCAGCAGAGCAACCCATTCTCACTCATTGTTTAGGTGGTTTTCCAAAATTCTCTTGATAATGGGCTTATTAAGAAAAGGAATATCTTTTACCTCTGATTCCCCAGCATCTAGAACAGTAACTGACACAGTTAACATTTATGAAGTGTCTGTTAGATGAGTGAAAGAAAGAACAGCAACAAATAACCACTAAACATCAAAGAAAAATTACCCTTTAGGGTATCTATGTCACTTTGCTTGGATGTAGTGCAAGAAGTTCTCATATTTATCACTTAAAAGACTAATTATTCAAAATTATTTTAATCAACCTTATTGTCATCTGAAAATGACGAAAGTGTCTCATTCAGTCGGACGCTCTCAAACTCTTGATTGCTGGCATATACTCGAAAGACCTTGAAGTGCGAGGACAAAACTCCAACAAAGGGCTCTAAATGTTGTTTGAAGGCAGCCAGAGTAATTCTTTTATCAACATGCACCATCAACCCTAAGCACACACAAGAAACAAAACAGAAACAAAACTGTAGAGGAAACTTCTTAAAGAGTATAAATAAAACATCATATACTTATTATTTTACTGTGAGCAGGAAACAAGTTCCTCTTTTCAGTTACTTGACTTTAAGCTAATATACATAATATGGACAAAATATATGGATACTGAGTATATGATAGGTATAACCTGACAGCTTTAAATGTTCTGAGAGCCTGATCGGTGGTGGTGTAGTAGATAAAGCATTGACCTGAAATGTGGAGGTCGCTGGTTCCAAACACTGGGCTTGCCTGGTCAAGGCACATATAGGAAGCAACTTCGAGTTGATGCTTCCCGGTTCTCTCCCACCTTCTCTCTCTCTCTAAAAATCAGTAATAAAATATAAAAATATAAATGTTCTGAAATATTTAAGTGCTTATTTATTTTGGATGCTGAATTAAAAAAAAAACTTCCATAGCCAGACCAGGCAGTGGCACAATAGATAGAGATTCAGACTGGGATGCGGAGGACCCAGGTTTGAAACCCCAAGGTTGCCGGCTTGAGCGCAGGCTCACCAGCTTGAGCACGGGGTCGCTGGCTTGAGCATGGGATCAGACATGACCCCATGGTCTCTAATTTGGACCCAAAGGTCACTGACTTGAGCCCAAGGTCACTGGCTTAAGCAAGGGGTCATTTGCTCTGCTATAGGCCCCCCAGTCAAGGCACATATGAGAAATCAATCAATGAACAACTGAACAACTAAGGTGCCACAATGAAGAACTGATGCTTCTCAATTCTCTCCCTTCTACTTTTTCTGTCCCTCTCTGTCACAAACAAAACAAAACAAAACAAAAGTTCCAGAAAGTCTTTTCAAATACATACATTCCTAGTTCTACCAGTAAAACGCAGGCTCTGGCTAGGTTCCAACACTATCTCCTGTGCTTCCTAGACATGGAGCAAGCTGCCAACCTCCACATCTCCATTTCTTCATTTGAAAAATTGGAGATAGTAAAAGTACCTACACCTCAGAATATTGCACTGAATTCAATGAGGTAATATAATTATCATGCTTTTAGCACAGTGCCAGATATATAGTAATAGCCTCAAATTTTATTAGTAAATCAAGTTCTGGGATTTCCACTAGGAAAAAAAAAACGTATCAAGACATGGTAGGATTGTAACAGGAACAGTATCTAAGTGGATCAGAAACTCCCACCTCCTCTGAGCTTCAATTTACACTTTCTTGGCACCGTAATGGAATTATCTTTGAGGACTTTCATTTTTTTCTAATACCTATTGTTTTAATCTTTTGTCCTTTATTTTGAGCCACTCATGAGCAAACATCTGGGATAGTTAAATATTTATTCTGGTGTTTATAGTGTCATAAAGAGCAAAAATGTCACCCATTTGTCTCTTCCTCTTCTAACAGGCAGTGCACACTACACCTGCTCTGCTGCCCAGGCTTGCAGTTCCCTGCAGCCCTGAGGCTCTCTCCAGGGTAGGCCTTGGTTTTCTGAGAAATTTACCGTATTTTTTGCTCCATAAGACACACCTGACCATAAGACACACCCAGAGTTTTAAGAAGGAAAATTAGAAAGAAAACATTCTGAACCAAATGGTGTGTTAAAATATTTAATAAAATACTGTATTTTTCGCTCCATTAGACATGCTTCCCCCCCCCCCCAAAAAGTGGAGGGGAAAATGCCCATGCGCCATATGGAGCAAAAAATACGGTACATCAAAAGTCAAGGATGAGACCCTAATAACACTGCTGGTTTATGTTCCCAGATCATCCTAATTTGGGGGATGGATTTTTCTGAAAATTTTCAAGTAAATGAATGTTCATTTACTGTTTTCCTGGTTATTAAATGCAAATTCACTGTAGGAAATGTCACAAGTATCAATTAGATGAAATACAAACAGGATAAAACGATCCATTTCTAAGCTTTAAGGAGTGCCCTAAATATTAATAACCCAGCTTTTAGAAAACAAGCCTCTATTTACACTATTCAGGAAGATACTAAATTTCTTGAGAAAGTGTGCAATGAAAAAAATTACTTGATTAGAAATCAGAAGCCTAATGGCCAAATTTCAGTTTTGCCCTTTAGTCTGATAAATGGCTATAGATATAGGGAAGCCATCCAATCTCTCAGAGCCTCAGTTTCCCTGTGGGTTCATTATACCAATCTTAATCAGTTTTACAAATGTAGTGAATTCAACAGTATTACTCAAATAGAAGGTACTATTGCCATTTTGGTTTCTCTCATAACTCATAGTAATGTTGCTTCACAGGAAGACCCAATGCTTGCCAATTACTAACATAGTCCAATATGATGATTAGGACCACGTGGTTCTGGAGTTAGAGAGGCTGGCCTAAATGAATTCCTGGCTCCTCCTCATATAGATTTGTGACTGTGACTATGACTTCTTACTTTCTCGGTACTAAATTACCTCTATTATAGAATGGATATAATAGCATTTATACCTCAAAATGTGTCTGTGGGTCAATTTATGTAAAATGTTTAGCACAGGCCTGACACAAAAGGGTTAGCATAACTGACTGACTACCAGTTTTAGAGATTACTATCCCACCATTCTTTTTACCCACCTCTTAAAAATGAAGAATTCAGTCTTTTCGCAGTGTAACTATCTTTAGGGTTTCCCTCTTTCTTTCCTTTCTTTTATGTTATTTCTTGAATAAAGTGGTAACCAAAATTATACAAAGGAATTTCTGTGCAAATGCACTACATTTTCATTACTTTTACCTCCTGTTTATACCCAAGTGCCTGCAAGCTACAGTAGGTACAACTAAAACAGCATTTTCAGAGAAAGCTATATAATTACTCCTGCAACAATTCCTAAATTATAGCAGATAACTTAAAGACCATTATTTTCAGGGCAGTTCAGTTATTACCTAAATGAATTGCCTATACTATACACAGAGTGTCACTATTCGGTTTCAAATTCTTTGTAGCTATTTTACCTTGCCATTTCATCACTGTGAAGTACCTGTACTATTTATTACTCACCATTCACGTTCCCCAGGAACCTAATCTCAGGTTACTGAGGAACTGAGATAAATCAGACTTACTACAGACTCCTGAAACTGCTGCTATAAACCCTACTTCCCTTTCTCCAAGCCAGTTCTCTAAACATAAAAAGGCATTTTGCAGTTTTCAATTTTTCAAACTAGCCTTCTGTATGGCTTCTAAAAGCCTACATAAATTGTAGTAAATGGTTTCTCTTCATCACCATGTTTATTATTTCAATGAATGCTAGTAAAGTAGCCCACTATGAATTTTACAAAAAGGTTAAAAAGGTCAGCACTCTTTTTTTTTTTTTTTTTACAAGGACAGAGAGAGTGAGTCAGAGAGAGGGATAGACAGGGACAGACAGACAGGAACAGAGAGATGAGAAGCATCAATCATCAGTTTTTCGTTGCCATTGCAACACCTTAGTTGTTCATTGATTGCTTTCTCACATGTGCCTTGACTGCGGGCCTTCAACAGACCAAGCCACCCCTTGCTGGAGCCAGCAACCTTGGGTCCAAGCTGGTGAGCTTTTGCTCAAGCCAGATGGGCCCGCGCTCAAGCTGGCGACTTCGGGGTCTTGAACCTGGGTCTTCCGCATCCCAGTTCGAGGCTCTATTCACTGCGCCACCGCCTGGTCAGGCAGCACTCTCCTTTTAAAAGATTTCACTAACTATTCTAAAATGGAAATGATATTCTTTAGACTATAATTCTAAGTATTCCCACTAAATTCTTCTTAAGGTTGAGGCTACATGCAAATTTTCAGGATGCTATTTTAAAACAAACCACTTAAAAAATGTCTAACGTTTTTCTAAAAAGGAGCTACTTTCATTTATTTATTTCAAGATTTTATTTATTGATTTTAGAGAGAGGAGAGAGAGAAACATGGTAGTGATGGGTGTGTAGGGGGCACGGGAAGCATCAACTTGCTTCTCTATGTCCCTTGACCAGCAAGCGCAGTGTCTCGGATTGGTAGGCAACCTCAGCATTCCAAGTCGACGCTTTATCCACAGTGCCACTGCAGGTCAGGCAAAAGGAGCAACTTTTAATTTCTATAATGCTCCCTAAGGATTGAGAATGGTAAGAAAGCACAGTAGCTACTGGCTAATTTTCTTGTCCGATGCTATGAGGAAAGGAATGAAGAGTGGTAGCAGTTATGCGGTGGAAACAGCAATCAGAAAACCTGAGTTTGATCCCAGAAGTGTGACCCACTAGCTATGTGACCTTAGGTAAATTATTTAACCTATTTGAGCCAGTTTCTTCATCAGTGAAAAGCATCTACCAACATCAAATTCACACAGCTACTGAGACCTAAGATAATATGAGTTAATGAGCTTATGAGGTAGGGGAAAAAAAACCTCCATAGAAATTTGAAACATTATTATAAAGTTTCTCTTTCTCCATTTTGGCCCACCAATTCACATTTTCTCATTTGAGTTTCTTCAAGATGTATGTATAAATGTTACATTTCCACTGTTATTTGGACCTAATTAGTTAAAAACACAAAAGCACCTTTCCTTCCTCTGACTTTCCCAGTTAGCTATGCACTTTTTAGGGGTGTGGGAGGGAGCTGTTTGCACTGCATTGGGGGATGAAGAAAAGGGAGATCAGGATACACAAAAGTATTTTTCTGGGCTTGAATGTAGCATTTCCTAAAGCATGTTTTTTTTTCTTTTAAATATTTACTTATTTACTTTTAAAACTACTGTATTTCCCCATGTATAAGACACATAATAATTTTGGGGCCTGGAAATTGAAAAAAAAATGTATTACATAAAATTATTAAACTCGTTTTATTCATTTTAAAATGCATATAATAACTCCTCATCCGTGCAAAAAAGTGGGAAATGCAAGTAAAATAACCTAGTCACTGTATAAGATGCACCCAGTTTTTAGATCCCAAATTTTTTGGAATAGGGTGCATGTTCTACATGGGGAAATACGGTATATCTTATTTTTTTTTACTTAGTACTTTTATCATAATTATTTCATTTTTAAAATATTTTTTTAATAATATATCTCACCAAAGTTTTGACATCATTACTATCATAGGTCTAATATGTTGCACAGGTCTAAGAACACTGTTTACTGTAACTGCATTGAAAATGAAAGCTAAGGCGATAGAAAATATATTCCAGGAAGTTACGGGTGGTCTTAGAACAAAGTACCTAACTTTTAGCTGATTCTTTTTCACCAAAAATTTAAATAAAATGACAATAACTGATGCTGTTTCAAGCTTTTTTCAAGTACATACATTTATGTCCTTCCCCAGAACCTTCATCGGCAGCATAGGACTCTGCTTTGAAATACATGTACTGTATTTCTCCCCTGCTCTTGCCACTCTCATCATATTCACTATCAGTTCCAGAGTCTTCTTCTGCTGTATCCCATGTCTCTTTTTTTCCTTCATTTGCTTTAGTTCTTCTACTACTCGTGATGCTATGAGAGTCAAGTCCATTAGCCAAAGGCATTTGAGCATTATCTGCATTGCACAAAGTGTCACTGCTGTGACTGGAGCTAAGAATATCACTGTCCACTGAACTTGTACTCCTGTCGTTATTCACATCTGAGTCTGATCGTTCTTCAGACTGAAAATTTTCAGGATCAGAACTCTGAATGTGGTGTTCAAGTTCTCTACTATCCACTAATGCTGAAGAGTCTCTCTCATTAAGAGGTGATTCAATGTTTTCAAAGTCACTTGTCTCAGTACTTTTGCTGCTGTCCCCATTATCTCCATCTTGCTGCTGCTGTAGTGACAGGCTTTTGAGTTTCTCAGTGCTTTCTTCTAGAATAGCTTCCACAGACTTTAGGCTCCCCACAGGTCCTTTGACTCTTTCACAATCATCATCCACATTGCCAGAATCACCCCCAGCTTTCTGGTATGCTGTCCTTTTGGAATAAGATCCTGGGGATTGTTCAGGTAACAAAACAAATAATCTGATTGTATTTGCATGCCGATCCAGGAGTTTCCATAAATGAGAGTCTGTAAAGGCCATCTGGTAATCCAAAGTTTCAGAACTTTCAACAAACACCTAAATATAAGTCAAAGAGTTATACTACATCATTAATTTCAGTGACATTCTCATTCATCCTAAGGATAATATCATGTCAATACCAGACAGTGCATATTAAGTTATAAATTTCAGGCTGTAATGTTCCTAAAGGGCACATTCATTATTTTTGGAGACTATATAAAAGAAATATTATGTTCATATGTTTATAATTAGCCATAAAACTGTGCTAAGAACACACACACATGCATATATCTTATGGGCTGTCCATTTTCAGAAAATTTCTGTATTCACATCTTCCTCTTTAGGAAATCAAAACCCAGACGAATATAGATTGAGAAACACATATAAAGACATCGTGGGAACACAAGATCAACACCTGGATTATAGAAAAAAAAAATCTAATGGACAAATGACTTAATTCTATAGCAAATTAACTGCAAGAAAACAAACAAAAAACATGCAGGGGAATCCTTATATTAAAAAAGACTTGAGAGGCCCAGGCTGGTTGGCTCAGTGATAAAACATTGACTCAGCATATAGATGTCTCAGGTTCAATTCTTGGTCAAGGTATACAAGAGAAGTGACCATTTGCTTCTTGCCTCCATCTTCTCTCTTTCTTCCGCTCCTGCAGGCATGGCTCGATTGATTGGAGCACAAATGCCTGGGCACTGAGGATGGCTCCATAGAGCCTCCACCTCAGGAGCTAAAAATAGTTTGGTTGTGAGCATGGCTCCAGGTAGGCAGAGCATCGCCCCAGAAGGGGTTGCAAGGTGGATTCTCATCAGGGCACATGTAGGAGTCTATCTCCTCTCCTCTCACTTAAATTAAAAAAAAAAAAAAAAGACTTGAGTGATACAATATGGGATTTATTTGGATACTGATTTGAAAAAACAAATCCTATTAGGAAAAAATTTTAAGATCATCAGGGAAATTTGAACACTGACAAGATATTGGTTGACATTAAGGCATTTCTGTTCATTTTCCTAGTTGTAATAATATAATTATTATTATGTTTTTTAAAAGATTTCTCATCTTTTACAGATATATATTCAGATATAGATAAAATTATTTTATGCTGGGGATGTTTTTCAAATAATTTGGGGGAAGTAGGTGGTTGAATACAGATGAAATGCAAGTTGATATGATAGAAGCTAGGTGATGAATACATGGGGGGTCATTACAATATTCACTTCTGTTTATGCTTTAAATTTTCCATAATAAAGTTAAAACATTGAAATGCATAAACACAGATTTGGCAATTATGAATAGTGCCTTGAGTTTTGAATAAAAATAAAACAATTAGTCAATAAATGTTACACATCAGGACTAACAGCTAACCATTTAAAGAAAAAATAGATCTCTTTCACTCCTTAACCTAAACCAGTATTACGGTAGATTAGAGATTTTAATGTTAAATACAAATATACCACAGAAAAGTATTAAAAAGAAAACAGAGGTGGCCCTGGCTGGTTGGCTTAGTGGTAGAGCATTGGCCTGGTGTGTGGGTGTCCCGGGTTCAATTCCCAGTCAGGGCACACTGGAGAAGTGCCCATCTCCTTCTCCACCCCTCCACCTCTTGCTTCTCTCTGTCTTCCCCTTCTGTAGCCATGGCTCTATTGCTCTATTGCAGGGGTGCCCACACTTTTTCAGCTTGCGAGCTACTTATAAGATGACAAAGTCAAAATGATCTACCTACAATAAAAATGCAAAACATAAATTTATTTCTCCTATATTATCATTATTTAAGTTACCATTATTACTATTTAATACTGTGTATTCTTCTTTCACCTTTCTCCTTCTCAGCTCTCTTTTCGGAGGAAAGTCAATGTCATAGTTTTTATGAGCAGTCTGAAAAAGCCGCTCCACATTTCCCTTCTTTGGAATAGCAATGGCACACAGACAGATGAGGCAAACGCACTTAGAATATGACATAGTGAAAAAAATCCCCTCCCATTCTGTATAAAAGTGGTAGGTTTTAGGCTTCTTACTCAGACCAGCTATGGCACTCATTTTTATACCCTTTGTTGTATTTAGTTTAAATAAATTGAAGGCTAACTACGCAGCAATGTAACTGAACAAGTTAGCGCGGTTTAATGTGCATGCGT
Organism: Rhynchonycteris naso; assembly: GCA_037038555.1. Taxonomy (NCBI): domain Eukaryota; kingdom Metazoa; phylum Chordata; class Mammalia; order Chiroptera; family Emballonuridae; genus Rhynchonycteris; species Rhynchonycteris naso. The sequence continues at coordinate 329,064,255 of CM072995.1, read as the reverse complement.
AGGGTGTCAAAATTCAGACGTCAGATTGGCTACCCTGTATGCCAATCAAAAGACAAATGTCTTTTTAATGTCATGTGATCTACCCACACTTCCTTCGCGATTGACCAGTAGATTGCGATCGATGTATTGAGCTCCCTTGCTCTATTGAAATGAGTCGGCTCTGGATGCTGAGGATAGCTCCATGGCCTCCGCCTCAGGCACTAATAAGACCTTGGTTGCTGAGCAAGAGAGCAGGCCCCAGATGGGCAGAGCATTGCCCCCTAGTGGGCTTGCTGGGTGGATCCCAGTCAGGACACATGCTGGAGTCTGTCTCTGCCTCCCCTCCTCTCACTGAATAAAAAAAAAAAAAAATAGAGGAAAATAAAAATTACACATTGGATTAATAAACAATACTAAAAATGGTTAAATAAGATAAAGACAATGAAGATGAATGAGACTGGAAAAGGCAATATATAAAAGATAACAAGGACATTATTGAGTGTAATTTATCCAGAGTAAATTAATGGTGTCAGGAACACACAGGAAAAATGATAAATAATGAAACACATAATGATATCAAGAGATAAAACAAAAACATCAACATGAACTTTCTCTTTTATAACAGATAAATGAGTAGACAAAAAGAATAATGTTGGGTGGAGCCAATATGATAATTTTCTCTAAACTAGGCATGCCTCCGACTTTCAACATGAAGTACTACTTTATGGGAGAAGCTCAAGAATAAATAAAATTCAGAGGACATATCATTGTGGATAGAAATAGTTATGAAGGTTTCATTGAAAAGGCAGGGCTAATCTGGGGCTTGAATAAAGCAATGAGGAGGACCAGCAAGATTGAGTCATAGGACAGAGAAAAGCCAGATTTGACCTGACTACACCAAGGGTAATTATTGGGAGTTGTGAGAATTTAAAAGGTAAATAGCTCTAGAGCAGTGGTTCTTAACCTGGGTTCTATCAATGAGTCGGTCTCAGGGGTTCGGAGAAGCCTCTGCCACGGAGGCCAGAATAAAGTAATACCATAATTTGTTGTAAGTTCATGCACTTTGTTGGTTTTGTTCTTTGAGCAAGGTGATGTTCATGCACGGCTCATTTTGTGCACCAGTAAAAAACATATACCTATGTCTTGAATTTGGAAAAAGAAATCATGTTTTATTTATCACTAAAGAAGGGTTCGGTGAATGCGCATATGAAACTGGTGGGTTTGGTACCTCAAAAAAGGTTAAGAACCACTACTCTAGAGGTTGAGCTTATAATGTTAAATTTAATTTCATTTGCTATTTACTAGCACAGAAAATAGTAATAAAAAGAGATACCTTGTTACTTCTTAAAAAGCCTTCAGCTTTCAGGGTTTTACTGGGCACAGTGAGAAGACGTAAATCATTGTAGCAGCGTTCCAGCACTATTCTCATAGTTTCAGCAGGTAAATGGATAGCCTATGATAAAAGTAATTTAATAAAAGAGTATTCTTTCAGGACTAATTCTGCTTGACTTGGGAATATGAGAAAATAAGACAATGCTGAGTTCTTAAAAACCGCAGAAAGAAAATTAAGAGGAAAATAATCTTAGTAGAGGTTTAAAAAATTTTAAAGAATCTCTGGAAATATTATTAGTTTCATTCATTAATAATGCTATAAATTAGGAGAACAAAGTATATACATATGTTCTGAAACTATTTTAAAGGTAATAATTTTTCACCCAAAATTCTATTTCTCTCAAACTGCAAAGTAAATGAAGAAATTTGATTATAAGAGATAAAATAACTGACTCTTTGGGAGCTGATGTCAAACATCAACCTTTTTTTGTGTAACTTCCTGACTTTTCATGGATTCATTTGAATTCTGTGAATAATTAATATTTTTATTACATCAATTTTCTTCTGTGTAAAATGAGATTAAATTAGTAGGCAAAATTTAAAGTTATTCTACACATACACACACAAAAAACAAAGTTATTCTAGAATTCCATGTCCTTAATTTTGGTGTTACTTTATGAATCACAAAATAAACAGATTTAAATAATTTACATTTAAAAACATATAACTGGTTTTCAATACAATTAATGATAACTAATTCCTAGTAATCACCGTTCCTTCCAGGCACAATGTTTGTGACTGCTTTATTCTCTACAGACATATTTTTTGACAACAAATTTATTAGCTTTTTCAGGGAAGGGAATGTCATGTGTTTCTGGAGTATTCTATATTGAGCAATTACAGTAATGTAGTTTTTTATGAGCAATTTAATCATAAAATATGGCTTCATAATATAATTTGTTTTCTCTAATTGTTACTTTGGCAAAAATGTTAGAAGTCATTTTTTAGCATAATAATTAAAACCCAGCTTCTATATAATACTTTACACAATTCTTTTCACAGAGCAATTTTTTGTTTTATTAACACTACCTGTTAAAAGACACACCAAAACCTCTGGGGACAGAAAAGACAAGACTACCATAAGATGAATAACTAAAAACTGGACTGAACTTCTTGACTTGTGATTGCTGTACAATTTGTACTACACCAAGAAATCTTAACCTGGGGTTTAGGGACACTGCAAAATTTTGCCTATTTGAATACTCAATGTTCATCTGAGGACAGAACCCTTGAAAGATTAATAATTATTTCTCCGCAATGAACTAGTTTTCTTTTTTTCCAAGAAAATGTGAATGTTTTCTAGCTCAGAAAGTCTGAATGAACATATTATCACTAACTCACATATAATATGGCCAATATTTAATCTATCATCTTTCCTGTCAAATCTGCTTCCCAACCTTATTCTTTTACTTCTTTTATATCACTACCTTTGTGGTTACCCCCAAGTTTGAAACTTCTCAGGTCACTTGTGCTCCTCCTGCCTTACACCAACATTTACCAATCACAAATCCTACAGATTCTCCTTTTATAATCAGTTTTACAATCTATATATCTTATTTCTAGACATGTCTTCATCTGAATTATCCCAACAACCTCCTCACCTACATTCCTGACACCTCCCTCTATCTGGAACACTAGTGTAGTGTTGGCAGACTTACCACTGTATCGTAGAGCTTATCAAACCAATGTACTTAGAAAAACAAACAAACAAAATATACGTCCTACGGTCTACAACAAATAGAGCCCAAATTTTTGTTTACTATTTAAAAACCTGCCATGAAATAACTGAACTTACATTTCCAGGCACGTATTTTACAATGATCTAGCCAAACACACACATTGTTGTGTTATAAACTTGCCTTACACCTTCTTACCTTGATACTTCAGTCAGTCTGTTTCTTCTATTTGAAGTGTTCTTCTCCTAATTAGAGCTGTCTCCTAGCTGTAATACTGGCTCCTTAAAGTAAACATTGATATCTATATCTTACTCATCACCATGTCACACAGTGCTGTGTGGAGAGCAAGCACTCAAAAATATTCACTAACCAATTTTAGAACTTACCTTTGAAATAAGTTGTTTGAACTCTGCGACTGTCTGATTTAAGTAAGCACGGACAGTAATAGGAGCAGCTACAGACTCTGCCTTTAGATCAACAACATGTACTTTCACCATCACTTCTGTCACATTTGAAAAAAAAGAAACATAACTGGAGGTTATTTTTAAAACTGTTCTTGACATGAGTTATACACTCTTAATATTTTTCTAATAGATGGGAAAGATAATATTTTTTCTAGTTATCAAAATGAGGTATGTAATATATGTATAAGATGTTAAAACTTTCACAATGTGTCACATTACAAACAAACATAAAAATATAGAAATGGGCCTAATCAAAAAAGTCCTAGGTCTCTTTTTTTAAAAATGACAAAAGTAGAAATGGGACTTTAAAAAATACATGTTTCCTTATAAAACCCTTGTCAAATTTATTAAGCATGTTAAAAATATATATCCAGAGTTCCAAAATACAAACCCAAACCACAACACTAAATACATATAAATAACTAGAGAATGCAAAACAAACAGTAAAGGGGGACACATCAGCCCTACTTGCTTTTGAACCCTTATTAAACCATTCAAAACCTTGTTTATAATCAAAGACTTTCTTTCCTCAAAAGAGTATTTTCTGTATCCTACTAAAAATTTCAACAGAAAAACTGTTTTGGTTTAAAAGTTTGTTTTTTCACTTAAAATCTTTATATTATAATTTAACTCCAACTTCACTTCTGTTTTCAAGAGATCATATATAACTAAACTTTCAGTCACCACAAAAATAAATGATCTTCAATCATTACATTTAATTTATTCTCTAGCTTAAGTGGTTTAATCTCTTATATGTAGTACTGTTTACGTCAATCCTCAGTTTTTTCTGTGTTGCTAATCTAAATCTGACAAAATATTCTTCTAAAGTCTTAATTATTAATGAATAAATGCAATTATTTATAAGTTTTACAATTCACATGCACAGGGTTCTCTTTCTAAAAAGTAGTTTTGGTCCTGGCCAGTTGACTCAGTGGTAGAGCATTGGCCCGGCATGTAGAAGTCCTGGGTTCAATTCCCGGCCAGGGAACACTGGAGAAGCCCCCATCTGCTTCTCTACCCTTTACCCTCTCTCTCTCTCTTCCCCTCCCACAGCCAAGGCTCCATTGGAGCAGAGTTGGCCAACTCACTGAGGATGGCTCCATGGCCTCCACCTCAGGCTCTAGAATGGCTCCGGTTGCAATGGAGCAACAGCCCAGGTGGGCAGAGCATCACCCCATAATGGTCATGCCGGGTGGATCCCAGTCAGGCGTATGCGGAAGTCTGTCCCTGCCTCCCCACTTCTCCCTTCAGAAAAATACAAAAAGTAGTTTTAGCCTAACCAGGTGGTGACACAATGGATTGAGCATCAGCCTGGGATGCAAAGGACCCAGGTTCGAAACCCTGAGGTTGCTGGCTTGAGTATGGGCTCATCCAGCTTGAGCACAGGGTTGCTGGCTTAAGCAAGGGGTCACTGGCTCGGCTGGAGCTCCCCAGTCAAGGAACATAAGAGAAAGCAATTAATTAACAACTAAGGTGCCACAACAAAGAACTGATGCTTCTCATCTCTCTTTCTTCCTGTCTGTCCCTATGTTTAAAAACAACAAAAATGTTTTATCAAAAGCATTTAAGATCTTGCTCCCTGACATGTATCAAGGTTGGTTCAAATAAATTCTTAATTTAGAAAGAGATGGTTTTATTGCCGACTCACGTTATTCTGTGATTATAGTTGCTACTAACTAGCTCAAAAATAATCTGCAATAAATTGCTCCAAAGAAACTCTACAAATAGGGCAGTCTGACTGAAGGAGCCCTTGAAAGAATATCACACTTCATCTACTTTGGAAAGAGGTGTCTTCATTAATGAAGGAAGTGTACAAGCAAGGGCAAGATGGCAATGGAGTAGGCGGACGTACCAACTTCCAACTCCCAGAACCAAAGTGGATTTTAACTTGATTTTAAGAACCATCATCTGTATAAACCAATGTTGAACTGGACTGAAAGAACTCTTCAACCGGGGAACACTGAAGAAGCAACATTGAGACTGGTATGAAAAGTGAAAACGCGGAAAGGGCTGCCCAGATCCCCGGAGCGAAAGGCAGCCCGGAGAGACTCATGTGGAGGGAAGAGGGGCTAGTGGAAGGGTAGGGACCTGGATCCCAGGAACAAAACCCCAGCCTACTGCCCCAGAGCCTAGAAGAGGCTTATGGACAGTATTTAGCTGTGAAACAGGTTAGGATACTTTTAGGGAGAAAGAGACAGTGGTCTCAGACCCAGGATTCTTCTTAAAGGAACGGCGCAGAAAACCTCTCTCACAACCATTCACCTGGGACTCCGGGAGACAGGGAGAGAGGAGAAGAACAAAGCAGCGGGAAGAGAGTGAAGTCTGGAAGGCACAGGGAGAAAAGCTTTGAGGGACAACGACCCTAACCCCTGGGGTGAGTCACTCCACAAGTCTGAAACAATAATTCCCCTGGAACCAGCAAGGGGAAGCAGGAAACCAGCCAAACAGGCTCCCCTGCGGCAATCAGAGCACAGTCGCTTAGAAGGAAGGAGCTTTCAGGACTACAGTGTGGAGTGTTAGGGTTTGAGCTGTAGCACCTCCACCGACACAGGTGAGAGCTTGCTGGAGAGCAGGCGGTGGCGGGATGCAGAAGCGCAGTTCCGCTGGCGGGGGCAGAGGCCAAGCCGGCTGGCGTGAGCTCGGTCTAGCCCAGTGGGGGTGAAGGGGATGTGCAAAATTGGTCTGGCGGCTGTGGGCCCGCCTGCAACCCCACCTGTGGGGGAAAAGTGGGAGCCTGGAATGGGCAGAGATCTGCCGCTGGGTGGGGGCGAGCGGGCGGCACAGCCTTATCCGGCCTCCGAGGCTTGAAGCCCTGCACGAACTGGCTTTGCCACCCCAGAGGTGAAGCGGAAGCCCGGACTCGCAGTTGAGCGTGAGAACAGCAGCCCCTACCTGTGGAAGAGCTGAGGTTGGCGGGAGCCGGGCGGAAACCTGGCTCGCAGCTGAGCTCGCACCGGCAGCCCCTCCCAGCTGGAGAAACCGGCTGACAGGGACCCGTAGGTGAGCAAAAGTGCTCACCCTTGCCCTAGGTGCCCAGGCGAGTGGCCTGAGTGTGGTGCGCAATCCCACCCGTGGGAGAGGGGCAAAGGCGAGACTGGCTGAGGCTTATAGAGACTGGTACGAAAACACAGCCCCTCCCGCGGAGGCGAGGCTGAGGCGAGGTGGAAACCACAGCAAAAGCTGCAGCGGCCAGCGCCAGCAACACCCATACCCAACCTCCATAGGCAGCGGGAGAGGGGGTGGTGAGCCTGCAGACAGACCACACCTAGGGAACACAGAAGCAACACCCATTGGACTTCAGTAGCCAAACCCTTCTTACACACAGACAAAATAGGCAGGCAGAAAAATGCAACCCAAATGAATCAAGAGAAATCGTCAAAGAAGGACTTGAATGAATCAGCTATAACCAAACTACCTGATGCAGAGTTTAAAATAATGATAGTAAGGATGTTCAAAGAGCTTAGAGCAACAATGGACAGTCATTACGAACACCTAAATAAAGAGATAGCAAGTATAAAAAAGGAAATTGAAATAATAAAAAATAATCAGATAGAAATGACAAATACAGTATCAGAACTGAAGACCACAATGGAAGAAATTAAAAGCAGGATGAACGTCGCTGAGGATCGAATCAGCGAGTTAGAGGACACAATAAAGAAAGGCACAGAAGCAGAGAAGAAAAAGGAAAAGAGACTCAAAAAATGTGAGGAAACTATAAGGGAGCTCTGTGACAAAATGAAGAGAAACAACATTCGCATCATAGGAGTTCCTGAAGAAGAAGAGAAAGAACAAGTGATAGAAACTTTGTTCAATCAAATCATAGCCGAAAACTTCCCTAAATTAAGGCTGGAAAACGTTTCACACATTCAAGAAGCACAGAGAACTCCACTAAACATAAACCCAAAGAAATCTACACCAAGACACATTATAATTAAAATACCAAAGCTAAGAGATTAAAAAAAATATTAAAAGCTGCAAGAGAAATTCAATCACCAAGTAAGGAGTCCCTATAAGGATAACATCTGACTTCTCAACAGAAACACTGGAGGCCAGAAGGAAATGGCAAGATATATTCAAAGTAATGCAGAACAAGAACCTACAACCAAGACTACTTTATCCAGTAAGGCTAACGTTTAAAATTGAAGGAGAAATAAAGAGCTTCCCAGACAAAAAAAAAAAACCTGAAGGAATTCATTAAAACCAAACCAATTCTGCAAGAGATGCTAAGAGGCCTGTTGTGAAGAGTTCAAAGGAAGAAAAGAACATAGCAAAACAAGAATATAGCTTTAAAGAATAAAATGGCAATAAACAACTACATATCAACAATAACCTTAAATGTAAATGCATTAAATGATCCAATCAAAAGACATAGGGTAGCTGCGTGGATAAAGAAACAGGACTCATACATATGCTGTCTACAAGAGACACACCTTAAAACAAAAGATGCACATAGACTGAAGGTAAAAGGATGGAAAAAAATAGTTCATGCAAATGGAAATTAAAAAAAGCCGGGGTAGCAATACTTATATCTGACAAAATGGACTTTAAACAAAGGCTGTAGTAAAAGATAAAGAAGGACACTACATAATGATAAAGGGAACAATTCAACAGGAAGATATAACCATTATAAATATCTACGCACCTAACATAGGAGCCCCAACATACATAAAGCAGACTTTGATGGATATAAAGGGCGAGATTAACAGCAATACTATCATAGTAGGGGATTTCAATACCCCACTAACATCACTGGATAGATCCTCAAAAAAGAAAACTAACAAAAGAAACAGCAGACTTAAAGGATACACTAGATCAACTTGATTTAATAGATATCTTCAGAACTTTTCACCCTAAAGCAGTAGAATATACATTCTTTTCAAGCGCTCATGGTACATTCTCTAGGACAGACCACATTTAGGACACGAAAGTGGTCTCAACAAATTTAAGAAGATTGAAATCATATCAAGCATTTTCTCTGATCACAATGCCATGAAACCAGAAATTAACCACAAAAGAAAAACTGAAAAATACTCAAACACTTGGAAACTAAAGAGCATGTTATTAAATAATGAATGGATTAACAATGAGATCAAAGAAGAAATAAAAAAGTTTCTAGAAACAAATGATAATGAGCATACATCAACTTGAAATTTATGGGACACAGCAAAAGTAGTCCTGAGAGGGAAGTTCATAGCACTACAGGCATACCATGAGAAGCTAGAAAAAGCTCAAATAAGCAACTTGACCCTACATCTAAAAGAACTAGGAAAACAAAATGCAAATAAAGCCCAGGACTAGTAGAAGGAAATAATAAACATCAGAGCAGAAATAAATGGCATAGAGGCTAAGGAAACAATACAGAGGATCAATTAAACCAGGAGCTGGTTCTTTGAAAAGGTAGACAAGATCGATGAACCTTTAACTAGACTCACCAAGAAAAAAGAGGACTCAAATAAATAAAATTAGAAAGGAGAGTGGAGAAATAACAACTGACACAACAGAAATATAAATCATTGTAAGAAAATACTATGAAGAACTCTATGCCAAAAAATTAGACAACCTAGGTGAAATGGACAAATTTCTTGAATCATATAAACTTCCAAAAATCAATCTGGAAGAATCAGAACACCTAGACAGACCAATTACAACAAATGAGATCAAAACAGTTATCAATAAACTCCCAACAAAGAAAAGTCCTGGGCCTGATGGCTTCACAAGTGAATTCTATCAAAAATTCAAAGAACTAACTTCTATCCTTCTCAAGCTATTTCGAAAAATTCAAGAGGAAGGATGACTTCCAAATTCTTTTTATAAGGCGAGCATAATTCTGATCCCGAAACTAGGCAGAGACAACACAAAGAAAGAAAATTATAGGCCAATATCACTGATGAATTTAGACGCTAAAATTCTCAACAAAATATTAGTCAATCGGATCCAGCAATATATGAAAAAAACATACACCATGATCTAGTGGGATTTATTCTGGAGCGGCAAGGCTGGTTCAACATTCGCAAATCAATCAATGTGATTCATCACATAAACGAAAGGAAGGACAAAAATCACATGATAATTTCAATAGATGCATAAAAAGCATTTGATAAAATTCAGCACCCATTCATAATCAAAACTCTCAGTAAAGTGGGAATACAGGGAACATACCTTAACATGATAAAGGCCATCTATGACAAACCCACAGCAAACATCATACTCAATGGGCAAAAATTAAAAGCAATCCCCTTAAGATTAGGAACCAGGCAGGGGTGCCCCTTTCACCACTCTTATTCAACATAGTTCTGGAAGTCTTAGCCACAGCAGTCAGACAAGAAGAAGAAATAAAAGGCATCCAAAATGGAAAAGAAGAAGTAAAACTGTCATTATTTGCAGAAAATATATTGTATATAGAAAACCCTAAAGTCTCAGTCAAAAACCTACTGGACCTTATAAATGAATTCAGCAAAGTGGCAGGATATAAAATTAATACTCAGAAATCATAGGCATTTCTATATACAAACAATGAACTGTCAGCAAAAGAAATTAAGGAAACAATCCCCTTCACTACTGCAACCAAAAAAATAAAGTACCTAGGAGTAAATTTAACCAAGGAGGTTAAGGACTTGTACTCGGAAAATTATAAAACATTGATATAAGAAATCAAGGAAGATACAAACAAGTGGAAGCATATACTGTGCTCATGGTTAGGAAGAATAAACATCATTAAAATGTCTATATTACCCAAGCAATTTATAATTCAATGCAATACCAATTAAAATACCAATGGCATACTTCAAAGATATAGAACACATATTCCAAAAATTTATATGGAACCAAAAAAGAACACGAATAGCCTCAGCAATCTTAAAAAGAAAAAATAAAGCAGGAGGTATCACTCTTCCGGATATCAAGGTATACTACAAGGCCATTGTACTCAAGACAGCCTGGTACTGGCATACAGGCAAATAGATCAATGGAACAGAACAGAAAGCCCAGAAATAAACCCACATCTTTATGGACAACTGATATTTGACAAAGGAGGAAAGAATATACAATGGAGTAAAGACAGCCTCTTTAACAAATGGTGCTGGGAAAACTGGACATCTACCTGCAAACAAATGAAACTAGACCACCAACTTACACCATTCACAAAAAGAAACTCATAATGGATAAAAGACTTAAGTGGAAGCCGTGAAACCATAAGCATCTTAGAAGAAAACATAGGCAGTAAGCTCTCCGACATCTGGCACAGCAATATATTTGCCGATTTATCTCCATGGGCAAATGAAATAAAAGGCAGGATAAACAAATGGGACTATATCAAACTAAAAAGTTTTTGCACAGCTAAAGACAATAAGAACAGAATTAAAAGACAAACCACACAATGGGAGAACATATTCGACAATACGTCTTTATAACCAAAAGTTATAAAGAACTTATAAAACTCAACACCAGGAAGACAAACAATCCAATCAAAAAATGGGCAACAGAAATTTCTCCAAAGAGGACATACAGATGGCCAATAGGCATAGGAAAAAATACTCAACATCACTAATCATTAGAGAAATGCAAATTAAAACCACAATGAGATATCACCTCACACCAGTCAGAATGGCACTCATCAGAAAAACAACACAGAGTAAGTGCTGGCGAGGATGCGGAGAAAAGGGAACCCTCCTGCACTGCTGGTGGGAATGCAGATTGGTGTAGCCACTGTGGAAAACAGTTTGGAGATTCCTCAAAAAATTAAAAATTGAACTGCCTTTTAACCCAGCTATACCACATTTAGGAATATACCCTAAGAACACCATAGCACTGTTCGAAAAGAAGAAATGCGCCCCCATGTTCATGGCAGCATTGTTCACAATAGCGAAGATCTGGAAACAGCCCAAGTGTCCATCAGAGGACGAGTGGATTAAAAAGCTTTGGTACATATATACTATGGAATACTACTCAGCCATAAGAAATGATGACATCAGATCATTTGTAACAACACAGGTGGACCTTGATAACATTATATTGAGTGAAGTAAGTAAATTAGAAAAAACTAAGGACTACATGAGTCCATACATAGATGGGACATAAAAATGAGACTCAGAGACATGGACAAGAGTGTACTGGCTACCTGGGAGGAGGAGTAGTTGAGTGAGGGGGTAGGGGGAGGTGAGAGGCACAAATAAAACCAGATAGAAGGTGATGGAGGACAATTTGACTTTGGGTGATAGGTACATAATACAATCAAATGTCAAAATAACCTGAAAGTATTTTCTCTGAACATATGTGCCCTGATTTATCAATGTCACCCCATTAAAATTAATAAAAATAAATAAAATTTAAAAAGTGTACATAAAAAAGAAGAAAAAGTGTACAGAGTCCATACAGGAACACAATTTGAAAAAGTAGAAATTTTTGTTAATTTAGCTGTGTGGAATAAAAGAAGAGAACATAAACGTGATTTCTGATTAATAATCAACACAAGGGAATTAGGGTCAAGAAAACAACAGTAAGTAATTGGGGAAAAAATTAAAACATTTTGATTTTGCCCTATTTGTTATAATATACATATAGTAAAAAATTTTGGACATGTAACAACTGTCTTTAGGAATGACTGGGTAAAGCTAAGGGCATGGTATTTTGCTTTCCAGATCAGTCTCAAATTGAAAAAAAATAAAAAAACTTCCATACTGAGAAATGTGACAGATTTAATAAAAACAGAAAAAGCTTAAGTCCCTGAGACCTAGAGAAATGGAGAACGGTGAAAAATTAAATATGCTGGCAATAATGGGTTATAAAACCACTTTTCCCTTTTTCTTTTGTTTTGAGAGAGAGACAGAGAGAAAGGGACAGACAAGAAGAAAGAGAAGAGAGATGAGAAGCATCAACTCATAGTTGCAGCACCTTAGCTGTTCATTGATTGCTTTCTCACTTGTGCCTCGATGGGGCGAGGAAGGGGGCTCCAGCTGAGCCAGTGACCCCTTGCTCAAGCCAGCAACCATGGGGTCACATCTATGATCCCACACTCAAGTCAGTGACCTCGAAAGCTGGTGACCTCGAAGTTTCAAACATGCGTCCTCTGCGCCCTAGGCTGATGCTCAATCCACTGCACCATCGCTTGGTCAGGCATGAAACCACCTTTTTCTAATGATAGGTTGAAAAAAAATCTTTTTAGAGGAGAAAGAGAGAGAACAAAGAGGGGAAGGATCAGGAAGCATCAACTCCCGTATCTGCCTTGACCAGGCAAGCCCAGGGTTTCAAACCAGCAACGTCAGCATTTCAGGGTGACGCTTTATCCACTGTGCCACCACAGGTCAGGCTAAACCACCTTTTTCAAGGAGACTCTGAAAAACAGACTCTAAGTCTTTAGGAGAATATATTTTTTTGTTCCAGGGTCGTCTTTATAAATGGGGAAGAAAAGGGAAGATTATTCAATACTGAAGAAGAGAAATACCACTGAACACTGTAAACTAGATGTTTTGTTGTTTATTAAATTTTGTGTATAGCTCTTTGAAAGTAATCAAGAATTTAACTACAAGCCTGATACTGACTACTTACCAACCTATAAAAGTTATCTGAAGAATGTTTATTGTATTTTAAGAACATATAAAATTTATAACTAAATTCATTTCCATCAACAAAAAACAATGAAAATTTTAAGTCTAGTACTACTCAAAATACTGTAAAATACCTTACCCCCAGGTTTATAAGACTGAAAAACCTGATCAGGTTTTCTCGTCTCCAAAAGCAGATCAAACATATATGTTGACTTGACTCCACCTAGTAGAAGTCCCATTGGTGTATCTTCTTCCCCTTCGTACGATCGTTCAAGATAATCATGGAACTCATCATATTTAACAAGGCGACAACAATCCATGGGTATCACCTCTTCTAAATCCATCATCTAAAATAAAACAACCACCAAGAAAAAACATAATATTTTAGTCTGTTGTGTAACTGCACTCACATTTAGAGTTCTCATTTACAACACCTCTTAACAGGTCCTAACAAACAATAAAATCTCCATGTTTATGATTTACATCAAAGCTCAAAGAAATCCAAGTTAAAAGCACAACTTAAATGCTATTTTCAAATAATCATATTTCATTATCCCTCAAATCACACAGCCTATGCACTAACATGTTTTAAGGACATATTTTGTTAAAAAAAAGTTAACATTCTAAGCTTTATATGGATTCAAAATCAATGTATAATAAGCTATTGTTCTATAACCACTAAACTAGAAACGTAAGGGGAAAACTACCAACTAGAACATGCATCTTTTGTTTCTTTTTAATCCACTTTGGAGAACTGGTAACTCCCTAAGTACAGGAGGACAGCATGCCTCATAGAGCTAGCATACAAGCAGTAGCATTTGTGTCTCCCAAGTGTTACCCATTCCTCTTTGGACCACTTCCCTTCAATATTAGCCTACAGGATACCTACAGTTCAGGGCATAGAAATTCCTATCATAAAATTTCTCCCTCTCCCATGTCACTAGTATACAGTATGCCCTGGATGCAACATAGAAACTTCATTTGGCCGTGACCGGTTAGCTCAACAGTAGAGCATCGGTCTGGTGTATATAACCCCTGGGTTTAATTCCCGGTCAAGGCACCCAGGAGAAATGACCATCTGTTTCTTCACTCTTCCCCTTCTCTCTCTCTCTCTCTCTCCCTTTCTTTTTTTCTAGTTGGCCCCGAGGCACTGATGCCTCAGGCACTAAAATAGCTCAGTTGCTGAACAATGGAGCAGCAGTCCAGACAAGCAGAGCATCAGCCCCAGACAGGGTTTGCCATGTGGATTGCAGTCAGAGTGCATGCAGGGGTCTATCTCTCTGCCTCCTTGCCTCTCACTTGACAAAAAAAAAAAAAAAAAGAAAGAAAGAAATCTCTTCTAAGTTTTGTGATTGTGACTTTAAAGAAAAACATGTCCTCTACTTACCCTCACTCTCATCTTCAAAGATGAACTTTATTTTTAGCACATAAGAGTGATTTATTTCTCTGTTCTGTTTGCTTAACTCTTTATGTTTGTAAACTGTTACTTCCTATTTTTAAGGCAATATTTTTTCTTCCTGCATTAAAACCTGATGGAATATAAGCTCCCTTACTGCTTGCTATCACTGACTGACCTTACTGTGTAAACCTGTTTTAAAGACATTTTCTTTATTTTAGTCTAATCTGATTGCACTATGGTTTTGCAAAGATGGTGTCTGCATATTTAAAGGATTTTTACTTTAATAAGGTGAATTCAAAGCCATCCATTCATCAATTTTATTGTTTGTTCATTTACTTACTCATTTACATAAGCATGTGATTTTGACTCTCCTATATATGAGTCAAAAGTAATGAAAATGCATTGTGAACAAAACTAGAACACTCTTTGCCATTGAAAGTGCTAACAATTTAGTGAGAAACAGTGATATTAATTAAAATAGTTACATAATATCAATTTTTAATACTGATGTCTACAAAGAACCAGGTACCTAATACAAAATGGGTCTCAAAATTCAGTATGCTTAAAAATCACCAAAGGTACTTGCTTAAAATGCATATTCCTGGGCACCAAACACAGAAATTCAGATTCATTTGCAGGAATTAGTTTTCTAATAGGAATACAATCCTGGTGCAGGTTGTGCTGAATCACACTTTGAGAAACAATGTCAGGTATCTGTGTACTATTTCCAGTTCCCTGTTGGTTCTAATATAATTATAAAGTAATGTTTTATGCAATTTTTTTCTCTAGGTAATGACTGTTTAATTTTAGTCAATGATACTGTTTATAGAAAACAGCAAAAATATTTAATTTGTCAAGTCTGACAAATGACAGAATAATCTGGTCAAAGAATGTTTCATATTCTATTTGCCTTTCAAGACCCACTAACACCTTTCCACTATTCTTAGAAAATGCCAACTTGTATTCTTGCAAGTCTCTAATTTCATTTTATGCTGTTCTATTCTGATTCAAGACAATCCAACATAATGGCCCTTCTTTCAGTTTCCTGGTCATGCAACATACTTCCTCAATTCAGTCTTCACACATGCAGTCACCTCTACTCAAAATATTCTTCCCCAACTTTTCATGTAACTGTCTCCTTCTCAGGGTGAAAGTCTCAAAATAAATAATCTCAATCAACTACTGATTTGTTTTACAGCATCTAAACCAGGGGTCCCCAAACTACAGCCTGCGGGCCACATGCGGCCCCCTGAGGTCATTTATCTGGCCCCCTCCGCACTTCCGGAAGGGGAATCTCTTTCACTGTGGGTCAGTGAGAGGAGCATAGGATGCATCCGCACCCATAGTTCCCATTGAAATACTGGTCACTTTGTTGATTTAAATTTATTTGTTCTTTATTTTATTTTATTTATTTATTTTTAATTTTATTTTTATTTTATTCATTTTAGAGAGGAGACACAGAGTGAGAGAGAGAGAGAGAGAAAGAGAGAAAGGGGGGAGGAGCTGGAAGCATCAACTCCCATATGTGCCCCGACCAGACCAGTGCAGGGCTTTGAACTGGCGACCTCAGTGTTCCCAGGTTGATGCTTTATCCACTGCGCCACCACAGGTCATGCCTTGTTCTTTATTTTAAATATTGTATTTGTTCCCATTTTGTTTCTTTACTTTAAAATAAGATATGTGCAGTGTGCATAGGGATTTGTTCATAGTTTTTTTTTTTTAACTTTTATTTTTATTATTTTATTTATTTTAGAGGAGACACAGAGTGAGAGAGAGAGAGAGAGAGAGAGAGAGAGAAAGAGAGAAAGGGGGGAGGAGCTGAAAGCATCAACTCCCATATGTGCCTTGACCAGACCAGTGCAGGGTTTTGAACTGGCGACCTCAGTGTTTCCAGGTCGACGCTTTATCCACTGCACCACCACAGGTCAGGCTGTTCATAGTTATTTTTATAGTCCAGCCCTCCATTGGTCTGAGGGACAGTGAACTGGCCCCCTGTGTAAAACGTTTGGGAACCCCTGATCTAAACAGTAAAATATTTGCAAATTTTACTGTTTAAATGTTTTTTGTTTGTTTTTATCCCCAATGGATTATAAACTCAATGAGGGCAGGGAGCATGTCTTGTTCACTCTGGTATCTCTAACATCTCATGTTGTCTTATTCATTCTAGTGTCTCTAATGTCTCATATAGTAGACACTCAAAATAGATTAAATGCATGTAAAGAGATAAATGTTTTTTGAGAAATTTCACAATACCAACTGTGTTTCAAAGAGGAGGTATATAAACTATACTTTTAAAAGATAAATTATTTAAATGGGTTATTGATGTTATTACAAGTACTTATATTACTATTGACTAATAAAAACTTGAAAATATCTTAATAGTGTTATATATAAGATATCAGTAATTAAATGCTAACAATACAATTAAACATACCTTGTAAGCCATTTCTACCGCTTCCTTTAATGTTTTATCCTTATGAACTTCCAGTTTATTTTCCATCATTACTTGTTTAACAGGATGCAAACAGAATAATTTTATCTAGAAATTGTAAAATATCATCAATTTAGTGGGTCTTAAGTCAAAGCTTAATACTTCTATAGACAGCATCATTTTCCTAATAGTTAAAAAAACTATACGATCAATTTTAACAAGTATATTTCTTTTTAAGCATATATCATAATTCATATAATCATTCCTCTAGTGATATACATTCAGGTTTTTTCCAATTTATCATGAGTTTGGAAAATAGTGTAATAAATGTCCCTGTGGTAAAAATGTTCTCATTAGTAAATATTTCCTTAATTTTATATATATATATATTATATATATATATATAAATAAAAATTTGCATAAAGTTCTTGATAAATTCCACTCGATATCTAGGCAATAAAGTTTTATACATTTATTCTTTTTGTAGTGGAATTTGACAACGTTCATCTTATTATAACCTCACCAGCACTAAGTATTATCACTATCTTAGTGCTCTTTAATGCATACTATAAGATCATATCTTACCTCAATAATACAGTTGGTTACACTGCTTAATGAACATGATAGCATAACCGTCTACAGAATCCGTTAGCTATGAGAACTGCAGTTAAGCAAACTTCTATAGCACTTTACAATTAAAAGTATAATCATGAACATGAAACCTAACCTTGCATGTGTTGCGCTCAATTTCTCGTTGCCTCTTTTCTTGTTCTTCCAATTCTCTTTCTCTCTGCACCAAATTTTTAATATGTTCTGGATATTCATCTACTTCTAGAAATTCTATTAATAATAAAAACAGGGTAAGACAGTGTCACTGAAATTGAGCTTCCTTTATTCAATCTGTTCTACTACATTCACACTGTACATAACACTACTAAAGCTTGCATCAAAATATACTGTAATTACATAAATCTCTCAACTTGAAACATGAGCTCCTTCTGGACAAAGGTAAAGAGGTAGTTAATAATAACACATGGTTATGTCTCCTATTTTAACAAGTTGTATTTATCCATAATAGCTGTCTGCTCTAGAACACCTCTATGAAGATTAGGATTTTTAGAATAAAAAAGCTTCTCTGCAACCTAGAAATAAAACTATTTCTAATTTCAAATCACATTATCACCATAAAATTAAGTGATTCTGGGCAAGTTTCTTTCTCCAGAGTTTGGTTTCTTTAGCTTTTACCAACACCTACCCCATAGTTATTACCCGGGATATATAAAATATAATAAATGTTGTTGTTGTTGCTACTATTATAAATGCTATTTGTTTATTATTCCTTAATACAATTATCCTTTTTTTGTTCTCAAAACTGTCTTTTAGCTGCCTTCTAATCAAAGAATTTCATATATCACTCAAAGTATTAAAAGTGATATTATAAGATGACACTGCTTAATAAAGACAATGATTTTCAAACATTAAATGAGAACAATTTATATTTACAAAATCTACTGTTCTCAGAAATGAGCTCTAATTCTAAAAATATTCCATGACGTACACAGAGCGCCCCCTGGTGCTTCATCACAAATCTAAAGCTGGGGGAGTAAATAAAGGAAAGTGGAGTATTTTACTCTCTTGGAAATATCTGGAATGCTAGGTGCCGAAGAGGCATATGAACTAAATCCTGGGTCTGCCTTCAGTACCTATGACACTACAGAAGTTCCTTTTTAGGTTATATCAAATGATTACTTCTACTCTGAAATCTTTGTTTTAAAATGACTTCTTGTTATAATTACCTTTCTTTTCATTAATTCTACAAGTAAATTATTGAAAAGCCACTATAACAGACCCTGGACTGTGCTGCTGATGAAAAGATGAGTAAGTCCTAAGTCCTGTGCCAAGTGACTTCACAATCTAATGAAAGCTTACAAAAATGTAAATAAAACATACTGTTTAAAATCGATTTATTCCTAGTATGGTAGTTTCTAAATAAAGAACATATGTTAAAATCAATGCCAGTGAGTATATTATTTTAAATATGAAAAGAATATAAGCAAACACAGCATCTGTGCATTTATATCTATGTTCAGGCACAAGCACACACCTCTACCTATTTGTGATGCAGATTCAGAGTTAGCAAGTAAAAACCGAAAGGAGCTGCAATTTTTGGAAAGTAATAATTAATAACAACAACAAAAGACAACCCCACATGCTTTGGATACAGAATTATTTTAGGGAGTTCTTAGTAAAATTAAAATATAATAAAAAAGGCATACTAGACTCATAAAACTTTACTTGCTTTTTAGGCAAACAGCAAAGATATTTAACTCTAGTTCTTAAGAAATTTCCAGAGTGGTAAGTGGGAAGTTAACTTCATCTATGGTCCCCATTCAAAGTATTTAGATACTAAATACCCAAAACAATTATAATAGGAAAAAAAACAATAGCTAAATTTGAGTTTTTACTATATTATCTCATTTAACTTTTATAACAACCCTGAAAAATACTATAATTTTTCCTATTTTACACGTGTGGAATGTAAGAAAAATTAAGTAACTTGGTCTGGAACATGCAGCTGGTGAGTTATGACTGCTGCACAGGTCTGGAGGTTATCGACATCACTAAACCAAAGTGCACATAATATAGTCTTACTGCAAATAAATACCTGGTTTACTTAACCCAGAGTAAGTTTTGTTCCATAATGTATTTTAAAACTTCATTTTTTTCTCAAGTGTTTTTTTCAATGCATAAAAAACCCTAATTGTTCTATCAGTTAAAAGTGGTTATCTGGGCCTGACTAGGCGGTGGCACAGGGGATAGAGCGTAAGATTGGGAAGCAGAGGATCCAGGTTTGAAACCTGGAGGTTGCCAGCTTGAGTGTGGGATCATAGACATGAACCCATGGTCGGTGGCTTAAAGCCCAAAGGTTGCTGGCTTGAGCAAAGGGTCACTCGCCCCCGGTCAAGGCACATATAAGAAAGCAATCAATGAACAACTAAGGAGCTGCAATGAAGAACTGATGCTTCTTATCTCTCTTTCTTCCTGCCTGTCTGTCCCTCTCGGTCCCTCTTTATGTTCTGACACACACACACACACACACACACACACACACACACACACACGTTATCTGGGTTTGCAAAACTTGCAAAAGAAATTAGTTTATACTGCAGATTAGGATCAAATAATTACATGTTAACATACTTGCATTTCTTGCTGGATCCTTCAGTCTATATATCAGCATATATGCATTTGTAGAGCTAGTAGAAATACAAAAGATTAATGGAGACAAAAGTAGACTGTAAAGATTCTATTTTCTAGCATCAAATATTTATTTAAAATATTTTTTGTTGTTAAAAACAATTAGAAAATCATAAAACTGTTCTCAAACAGGTTAAAATTTTAAAAATTCTAGGAAAAAAAATCTACTTTGCTTTTACTGATATATTTATGAGAATATTCTGTACCTCTTATTGGTAACATAGGAGTCCTCAAAATATCTATGTCCTAGAATGATTACTATAGTTAAGTCAGGAGTCGGCAATAATTATTCTGGAAAGGGCCAGATAGTAAAAGTATGATATGTGTTGCAATCACCTAACTCTGCTGCTGTGTTGGAAGAGATCAACATACAATATTTAAACAAATGAATATGGTGGTGTTTCAATAAAACTCTATTTCTAAATACTGGATTTGGCCTGTGGGTTATAGTTTGCCAACCTCTGAGTTAAACCTTTAAATGGTGAAAAGTGTTGAAAAGCTGTAATTAATTTGCAGGCACTAAAAATCACAGTTATTTACCTTGCAAAAGCACTGGAGTAATACCCTCTGCTTCCTGAAGATCCACCGTGTGTTTTCTTAATGTCATCTTGTGTTATCTAAAAAGTTAATTATTTAATTTTGATAAAAATCTGCAACACTATTACCTTTATGTCAATATGTAACACAACTTCTAAACTCAGAGTTAAATGAATCACCCAGATAACAATCATAATCAGTGGCTACTAGTGACCAATCAGAAATAGTGCTCCTAATCATCCTACATGAAGGCTCAGGACAAGGGGAAAATTGAGAGTCTCTCTGGAAACTCTCAGTAAACCCCAAACAAAACAAAACCAAGAAATAACAGTAATAATAACAAAGCAAGAAATTCACTGAAAGCAAGAACAAAACACTAGTTTGGTATGTGTCTTAAAATGCTTCACTGGACACACTCCTATTTCAATAAACCCTGTTATCAAAACATCCCTCCTCTTGTTTTTTATAATTATAATCTTAAACACTCCTTACCCTGCTGACATGTTGATCATTGAAGCTGTACCACTGATCATCACTGAATGACTTTATACAAGCATAATAATGACCACCAGCAGCACTCCCTGAATGAACCATAACCGAGAAGAGCTCATAGATCAAGGAATTCTAAGGAGAAAAAAATAAAGGTAACTCAAGAAGAGGAAAAACATAAAACCCTTATTTATATATTTCCTATTTGCTATTAATATTCAGTGAAGTATATCATGTTAGTTGTCCTATACTTTTTTTTTTTTTATTTTTTCCAAGAACAGAGAGAGAGAGAGAGTCAGAGAGAGGGATAGATAGGGACAGACAGACAGGAACAGAGAGAGGTGAGAAGCATCAATCACTAGTTTCTCGTTGCCGTTGCGACACCATAGTTGTTCATTGATTGCTTTCTCACATGTGCCTTGACTGCGGGCCTTCAGCAGACCGAGCCACCCCCTGCTGGAGCCAGCGACCTTGGGTCCAAGCTGACGAGCCTTCGCTCAAGTCAGATGGGTCGCGCTCAATCTGGCGAGCTCGGGGTCTCGAACCTGGGTCTTCCGCATCCCAGTCCAACGCTCTATCCACTACGCCACTGCCTGGTCAGGCAGTTGTCCTATACTTTTATGGTAGGTTAACTTTCCTCTAAGATAATTAAAATGGCAAGTAACCATATAATTTTATACAAGTTTTAGTCAGTGTATTCCTTCGCATTTTAATTATGATATAATCTCTAAAGCTATGCATATCTAAAATGCAATTGATTTGTGCAAAAAGGAAAATAGTCTGAAATTTTAGAAATGCCAATTATAAGACTAGTCTACAATGTGCAGTTAAGATAAAAAAAAATACCAAATAACTTTTTTATTCAAATAAGATTCTATTTCTGCCTGATCGGTGCTGGCACAGTAGATAGAGCACCAACCTGGGACACTGAGGTCCTAGGTTTGAAACGCCTGAGGTCACCAGTTTGAGTGCGGGTTGTTGGCTTGAGCAAAGGGGTCACTGGCTGGGCTGGAGTGCCCCCCTCCCCCATCAAGGCACCTATGAGCAATCAAAGAACTAAAAGTGACACAACTGAGTTGATGCTTCTCATCTCTCTCCCTTCCTCTCTTTCTTTTTCTATTAAAAATAATGTATATTCTATTTCCTTTACAAAGGAACTGAAGCAGATAACAATAAAACAATTATTGTATTTATGTAATATCTATGATACAATGATCTACTGATTTCATCTTTTAGGTATGCAGAGCTGGCTCAACTTTAGAAAATGAATCTATGTCAGCAATTTTCAACCTGTTTTATCTCTTGGCAGACATAAATTAATTAACAAAATCCTACAGCACACTAAAAAATATATTTTGCCCTCTGACCAAAAAAATAAAGAGTATAATTTTGATTCATTCACCATGGACAGCTACTGTTGTGTTAGTTAGAGTCATATTTTTATCTGACAATCTAAGGAAAGAGAGGTCAGAGCCCTGACTAAATAGTCAAGGTACTGCACGTTTAAATAATTCATACCGGTACACCATTCGAAACTGGTTGATCTATGTAATCCAGGTTAAAAAAGAAAATTATATGATCACATCAACTGACTCAGAAACAGCATCTGACAAAACCCATTCATTTTAAAAGTCAACAAACTGCGAAGAGGAGAACTTTCTCAACCTGATAAAGAGCACCTACAAAAAACCTATAGCCAACATCATAATGAAAGATGAGAGACTGAACATGTCCCTCGTGAGACTAAAAACAAGGCTAGCATATTCTCTCCCACCACTCCTACTTAACATTGTAAGGGAAGCGCTACCTAATAAGACCAGGGTAAAAAGGACATAATTGTCTACGCAGAAAAACAGGCAGAGGGTTGGATTTTGCTCTTAAGCCAGTGTACCAACCTTTGCTTGAATGTAATGTTCTTTATACTAAATTATAATGCATCCCCTACATTATTCATTTTATAGTAATTTACACTCATCTACATATTTGCCCTGAAATAAATAGATCATTTTAAAAGGTAAAGGATGATGGTGGTGATAATATTGGTCTTGGTCTAAAAATAGATCTATGCAAGTGAAACTCCATTCTCAAATACTGCCTTAAAAAGCATGTATATGCACTATGACTCTAAGACTGAGCTAGCGATCTCTCTTCATGCTAGTGATTCATTTCACACCATGCTCAAGATATTCGACCTGTAATTCTCCCCTCAATAAAGCTGATTATATAAATGTGAAAGAAATGGTTTGATAAAATGTTAAAAATCACTGACACAGTGACAAAAAAGATTTTCTCCTAGAGATCATCCAGTTTTGTACTTTTAAAATTATAATCCACGGAACTCTAACATTTTTTGAAGTGTCTTAAGGGCTGTCATGGGTTGCAGGTGGGGATGGGAAGAGGAAGCAGATCGAGGGCTTTATCTTTCCCTCAGTGTAACAAGATCAGTTGTATTACTAACTGTTCTATAGACAGAATTTTAAAAACCAAAAGATCTAATGTTTTCATTTTGCTATATGAAAAAACTCTAAGATATAATATGTAGTCTTGCTGCAACTTTAAAGGCAGAAGTCCTGATTACTAGGACCCCTTCCACACCATCACCCACATTGCCTATGTAATCACAGTTCAGTCTTCTAGAAATTAATGCCACCATTAAGTAGTTTTTCATAAGTTTAATTATAGTCACATAAATGCATAAGAAAATAATACCTTAAAAGTCTTAATTTTCAAAAATTAAAAGAGAACTTTACTGGTCACACAGCTACAGAATTATATATATATCAGCTCAGAAATTACATTGTTCTCTCTTTCAACTAAAACCCACAAACTATAAAAGGTACCTTTTCAAGACCAGGTTTGGAAATCTTTTCAGTTCCACTATTGCTTTCAAGGCAGATCCCCTCATCAACACCATCATCATTGGAGAAGTCATTGCTCATTTGATCACTGTGACAACTGCCTTCATTCTCCGCTCCACTGTCAGTGCAACTTTCTGTCTGAGGAGATTTCTTAACAACACATAAGCATCTTACAATTACACACTAATAAAAGGAAAAATATATACTCAGGTAAAACTCTACCTACATGCTTCTTTTTCACATAATTTATTATTAATAAAAATATTTTTAGTTTTTCTTAAAAAGTGAGACTTTAAAAATATGAAACCAACAAACTGCATTTTAAAAGCATTCGTATTAATGTACTTAAAATTCTAATACAAATTAGTGATTCAGAATTCTATTACACCCCACTTTTGTTTATAGTTGCAACCTAAAAATAACAAATTATTTCTTTCATTAACATCAATAAAAGCAGAAAACCTAAAATCCAAAATAAGCTTCTTTGTTCTCAACTCCTTAAATAATATCCTAACTATT
This sequence comes from Rhynchonycteris naso, assembly GCA_037038555.1. Taxonomy (NCBI): domain Eukaryota; kingdom Metazoa; phylum Chordata; class Mammalia; order Chiroptera; family Emballonuridae; genus Rhynchonycteris; species Rhynchonycteris naso. The sequence goes on along the minus strand of CM072995.1, from coordinate 329,039,711 downwards.
CTTGAACAAAAAGTTCAATTCAGTTTATCATTGTGCTACGTATTGTAGAGAATTATAAAAAAAAAGACATTGTATTTACCTCAAGGATTTTATAGGAGGTAAAAATGTAACAACAGAGTATTATAACTTTCCATGTATTTTATGATTTTTAAATCTCTTTCATGCATATTTAAATTAATCTACTACTTAGAAAACCTCAATCAACTCTTTTGCCCTTTTCCTTTAATATTTTACACACATATCTAAAAATGTTTTTATTTAAGTAATTTAAGAATTCTTCTCTAAGGTATTGCATAGACATTCTTGAATTAACCAAGCAATATAAAATAAGCACCGATTTTTTTGCCAAGAACTTTGCTGTCGGGCTGCATCTAACGTATAATCTTCATCCCTTTGATTGGTTAAGGAAAAATGGAGGCAAAACCCAACTTCAGATCCACACAAAGTACAAAAAGATCATTCCTGAAACTCCTTTAAGTCAGACCATCTCTTTTCTTCTCCCAAAAAATGGACTTAGAACTTCCTGTTTCTGTCAAACTTATATTTAGGTTTTCTTCCCTTAGAAAAGATTTCCCTTTACAAGAAATGTATTAGGAACATACAGAAGACTGAAGTAATAATGATCTCTCAATCGGAATCCTACAGTAATTATGTCTCCTTTGAAAGTTGAGCAATACTTTGGGTACTTTTCTTAAGCACAAGTGTTTGAGATATTATTTTAAATTAAACCTTTCAAAATGTTACCTGGTCTAAGGTATCATTCCATGAACATCTACTTTATCAAAGGCACTACCTTCTTATAAAAGATATAAGAACCAATTATTATCCTTACTTTACAGACAAGGAAAATGAGGCTCAGAGAGATTGCTCTTAGTACTTAACAGCAACAAATAAAATTCATTATTTAAAATTATATTTGAGCTTCTTTGAAAAGGGATTTTTATAACTATACTAATCAATTTCAATCAGAAAGAATGCTACAGGGCAGTTTTGAGAATAATAAAGATTTATCACTCTAACTACTATGTTAAGTAAATATAAATATTCCCCATAATAAAATATTAAAGAGTTTTCAAAAAGAAAATTGTGGGACATGACATTAAGAATCTTTTACTGGATAAGGAGAATGAAACCAGAGAATTCAAGGAGGTCAATCAGTGGAAAAAATGGATGAGTTTTACCTATTTCAAGTCCTATTCTCAAACTATTTAAATAATGTTTTAATTAAAAACAAATTAACTAGAAAATAGAGACTGGAGAGTGATGTCAGAGAAATGATGGCGTGAGACATACTCCCAATCTTTCCCCTTGAAATTTAAACAAATTCTACAACTATATGCAGAGAAAAAACCTCACATGACCCTCAAATATACACACGCCAGATAGACAAAGGTATGATTGCACAAGAGGGTGGGTCAAAGATAGAATCTGCTCACAGAAGAAAAAAAATGCCAGAGGACTGAGTCTTTTTCTTTCCTCATGGACCTGAGGAAGGGAGGCACCACTGGCACAAGTTTTGTCTTGGAGCTGGAGCCGCGATAAGAGGAGAATCTGGAGGGAAGGAGCTGAGGTAGGGGCAACAACCAAGAATGGGAGCAGGGAAATTTCCCAGTGTCTGCTGCACCCATGATTGCAGTTGCTGGGCGCACATGAAGCCCATGGCTTGCTCCTAGACTGTGTGCAAATAGTTTGTGAAGATCGGCCCATGGGGCACAGGGGCACGCTTGATCTGCCTACCTGACCAGCAGTTTATTTAGCCTTGTGGCACCAGGCATCCTTGATCTGGGATCTGTGCTGCCACCGGCTCTGAAGCTCTACACCGGCTACCCCGGCAGATAGCGTGTGTAGGCGGGAAATCCCTGATCTGCGATCTCTGCTGCAACTGCTTCCAAAGCTCAGACACTGGCTTGTGGCAAGCAGTCCCTGCCCTGCCCTGCCCTGCCCATGGCTGTGCTTTGAGTGCTTAGAGTGGTATCGGAGGAGGGATTGGATTGTCACCCCAGACTCCCGGTTGGACATTGCTCCCCTTACTGTGTAAACAGTGACAGTAGCGGACCCCCATCAGCTGGGTCTCCAGGCTGCTCTCTCCTGAGAGAGGCGGGGGTGCCTGGGTGTTTGATCCCCTGCTCTGTTGGGGCGTCAGGGAGGGCTCCAACTCCTGGTAAGCCATTGCTAGAGCCATAAAATTGCAAAGCCCTAACAACACACTTCTACCAATGTGATGGCCTTGCCTGCATCATTACGACAGCTACACTTCAGCAGATTTCCACCCAAGAATCTTGCAGAGGCAAACCTTGTAGTACAGCACCTCCTACCGGAAAAAAGAGTAAGTTACCTCTCAAACCTGGAAAAACTTTTTTTTTCCACGTTTTTCTTTTTCTGCTTCCTCCCTTTCCCATGTGAACTTCAATATCCTTAGATATTATTTTTTTTATTCTTGGTTTTTGCAAGGGTTTCATTTGACACTTTTTCTTTTTTTTCTCTCCTTCTTCTATCACTTTTTCCTTTTCCTTTTTTTCTCCTTTTCTCCCTTCTCACCAGAATGTCATTTTTCATCAAATTATCATATTTTAGACTCATACTTCTTTTTGTGGTGTTTTGCTGGTTTTTCACTGCATTTTTTGTGTTTTTTTTAATTATTTTCTCAGTTTCTGCTTTTTACTATCTATAGTTTTTGTTATAGATATCATTATTTATAGAATTTTCATTTTTTCACTGTATTTTTTTAAATTTAATTTATTTTTTATTTTTCAATTATCTCTTGCTAAGGTTATTAACAATACCACCCACAAGTGCCATTAAGGAAAAAGAAATCAAATATGAATATATAAGACATAGACATAGCTCAGATAGATGATGAAAAATCTCCCCCAAAAATCTCAATTACATGGAAGCCTTGGAGCTTAATTACAGAGAATTCAAAATTGAAGTTCTAAAAATACTCAATAAGATACAAGAAAACAATGAAATGCAATTTAGTGAGCTCAAAAAACAACTTAATGAGCTAAAAGAATACACCAAGAAACTAAAATGATAAAAAAGAACCAAACAAGGATGAAAAACTCAATACACAAACTGAAAAATGAGTTAACGAGCTTAGCTAATAGAACAGGCCAGATAGAGAAGAGAATCAGTGACACTGAAGACAGGTAACTAGAGATACCACAGAGAGAAGAGACTCACAAATTTAAAACAATATGAAATCCCTACAAGAATTGTCTGATTCAATCAGAAAGAGCAATGTAAGAATAAGGAGTTTATTAGCAGAAAAAGAGAGGGAAAAGGGAATGGAGAACATTGAAACAAATAATCGATGAAAATCTTCCAAGCCTGTGGAAAGAGAGCCTTTAATCAAAAAAACAAACAGAATGCCAAGTTACCTCAACCCAAACAGACCTACTTCAAGACACATCATATTGAAATGATCACAAATCAATGATAAAGAAAGAATCCTCAACGCAGCTAGGAAGAAGAACATAACATATAAAGGAAGGCCCATTAGGCTATCATCAGATTTCTCAGCAGAAACTCTACAAGCCAGAAGAGAGTGGACTCTTAACATTTAAAGTACTGGAAGAGAGGAACTACCAGTCAAGAATATTATACCCATCAAAGCTATCCTTCAAATATGAAAGGGAAATGAAAACATTTACAGACATACAGAAGCTGAAGGAATTTATCACCAGAAAACCCCCACTATAGAAAATACTAGAGAGTATGATCCGACCAGATACAAAGAAAGAAACAAAACTACAAGTAAAAATTTTAACAAAACTACAATACTCTGATTTATCAATGATACCCCATTAAAATTAATTAAAAAAAAACAAACAAGGATAATCTGTGACAGCAATAACATAAAAGGGGAGAGTTTGATAAAGAACAGCAGCAGCAGTAGCAAAGGAGGATGGAGTGCAGAAGCAACATGAGATAATGGACTCTAATAAATACAATAATTTTTCTTTTAATAACCTAATGGTCCTGACCAGGCGGTGGCACAGTGGATAGAGTGTCGAACTGGGATGCAGAGAACTCAGGTTTGAGACTCAGGTTGAGGTAGCCAGCTTGAGCACAGGCTCATCTGGCTTGAGCAAAAAGCTCACCAGCTTGGATCCAAGGTTGCTGGCTTGAGCAAGGGGTTACTTGGTCTGCTGAAGGCCCACAGTCAAGGCACATATGAGAAAGCAATCAATGAACAATTAAGGTGTTGCAATGAAAAACTAATGATTGATGCTTCTCATCTCTCTTCGTTCCTGCCTGTCTGTCCCTATTTATCCCTCTCTCTGCCCCTGTAAAAAAATAAATAACCTAATGGTAAACACCCTTGAAAATACCACTACTGAAACACATAGCTTAAAAAAAGAAGAAACAAAAGATAGTAATATGGAATACCACCAAACAAACAAACAAAAAAGACAAATAAACAAAGAAGAACCAAACAAGACACAAAGCTATCAGAAAGCAGTATATAAAATGGCAATAGGAAATCCTCAAGTGTTGATAATTACACTAATTGTAAATGGATTGAACTCACCAATAAAGAGGTATAGAGTAGCAGATTGGATCAAGAAGCAAAAGTCAACAATATGCTGCCTTCAAGAAACACATCTAAGATACAAGGATAAAAATAGATTCAAAATGAAAGGTTGGAAAATAATTCTCCAAGCAAATAATATCCAAAGAAAAAGCAGGTGTAGCCATACTCATATCTAACAATGTTGACTACAAGACAACCAAAGTAACAAGAGACAAAGATAGACATTTCATAATGATACATGGGACAATGTATCAAGAAGACATAACACTTATTAATATATTAAATATGCACCAAACCAGGGAGCACCAAAATATATAAGACATCTACTAACTGATTTAAAAGTACAAACCAAAAAAAATATAATCATACTTGGAGACTGCAATACACCATTGATGGCTTCAGATCGTTCATCCAAACAGAAAATCAATAAAGAAATATTGGCTTTAAATGAAACATGAGAACAAATGGACATAATATACATCTGCAGGACATATCATCCCAGAATGTCAGAGTATCCATTTTCCTCCAGTGTAGATGGCATATTTTCAATAGACCATATGCTGTGCCACAAAACTAACTTCAACAAATTCAGAAAGATTGGAATTATACCAAGCATATTCTCTGAACATAAAGCTTTGAAACTAGAATTCAACTGCAAAAAGGAAGTAAACAGGAGAGGGCAGAAGTCGCGGTGGCTGCTGCAGAGGTCCGGTCGGTGTGCAAACCAGCCCATGGCGCGGGTGTGCCCACAGCAGCAGCGGAGGCTGGCTAACCTCAGGGGTTGTCCAAGTGGGTGTGAGCAGGTATGGCCGCAGAGGTGGGAGCCACAGCGGCTGCTAAGGAGGTCTGAGCCGATGCGCAAACACCCCTAGCGACACAGACCGGCCCTCAGCAGCAGCGGAGGCTGAGGCAGCCCCAGAAGCGGTCCAAGTGGGAGTGCGAGGGCCCTTCCACTTGGACCGCTTCCACCAGGAGGCGGAAGCCATGGCCAACACTGCGGAGGCCCAAACCCATGCACAAACTTGCCCATGAGGCAGGCTCGCTCTCAGTGCCAGCGGAGGCTGGGGCAGCCTTGGAAGCGGTCCAAGCTAGCACAGGCAGTACCTCACCCCAAATGCCCCAGGCAGCAACAGCGACAGTGGGCCGGTGGACAGACCACACAACAGGAGCACAGGGGCCACATCCACTGGACCCCTGTGACTATACCCTACTGAGTGCTGAAAAAGAAGAAAAAAACAAAACAAAATAAATAAAAGTCTGGATAGAATGACACCTGAAGCTAAGGAATAGGCCACATTCAATACCGTATCTAATCACTGAATTACAGTACTGAGCCCAACAAGTAGCCAGCAATAAGAGGCAACAGAAAGCAGATCTCAGGGGAACTTGAACTTTTAAAGGAACTTCCCCCTCAGGCCAAGAGTAGATAAAAGCAAGCCTAGGAGTGCAACTGATATTTACAACAGCACCTGGGCCCAGCAGAGGCTGCCATAAGATCTGGATCAACTGTAGCTCCAAAAAGGTTGGCAAGAGCCAATCATAGGATGTGACCTTCACTGATCTGCACCAGGCCCCGGACAGGGAGGTCCAGAGCAGGCACATTCAGCAGCCAGATACGGAAAGCACCAGTTCAGAACTTAACAACCCTTGTTAGCATGGAAGACTAAGAAAGGGATCCTCACACCTGACCCAGCTAAGACACAGAAAATGCCAACACAAACAGCAAAAATAACATTGATAACAGATAAGTAGCCCACAGCAGATTACAAACAATAGCCACAGTCAACCCAGTAAGACCTAGAAATAACACAACTGAAAACTGGAGGCAGACAATACCAACCCTAGACTTACCTAGCTTTACGAACAACACACCCAAACGAAGAGTGTATACACAGACAAAACGGGAAGACAGAGAAATGCAATCCAAATGAATCAACAAGAGAAATCCCCAGAGCCTGACCAGGCGGTGGTGCAGTGGATAGAGCCTCAGACTGGGATGCGGAAGACCCAGGTTCAAGACCCCGAGCTCGCCAGCTTGAGCGCAGACCCATCTGGCTCCAGCAAGGGGTGGCTCGGTCTGCTGAAGGCCCAGGGTCAAGGCACATGTGAGAAAGCAATCAATGAACAACTAAGGTGTTGCGAGGGCAACGAAAAACTAATAATTGATGCTTCTCACCTCTCTCTCTGATCCTGTCTGTTTGTCCTTATCTATCCCTCTCTCTGACTCACTCTCTGTCCCTGTAAAAAAAAAAAAAAAAAAAAAAAAAGAGAAATCCCCAGAAAAATAACTGAGTGAGATAGAAATAACCAAACGACTGGATGCAGAGTTTAAAATAATGATTATTAGAATACTCAAAAATCTTAGAGCAACAATGAATGGACACAATGAGAACCTAAATAAAGAGATAACAAGCATCAAAAAGGACATTGACATAATAAAGAAAAACCCGTCAGAAATGACAAATACAATATCAGAAATGAAGACTACATTAGAAGGAATTAAAAGCAGGCTGGATGAAGCAGAGGATCAAATCAGCAATTTAGAAAACAAGATAAACGAAAGCATGGAAGCAAGCAACAAAAAGAGAAGAGGCTCAAAAAGTCTGAGGAAACTCTAAAAGAGCTCTGTGACAACAAAAAAGAAACAACATCTGAATATCATAGGGGTTCCTGAAGAAGAAGAGAAAGAACAAGGGATAGAAACTTTATTCAATTAAATCATAGCTGAAAACTTGCCTAAATTGATGCAGGAAAAAGGCACACAAGTTCATGAAGCACAGAGAATTCCCTTAAAGAGAAACCTAAAGAAACCTACACCAAGACACATCATAATTAAAATACCAAAGCTAAGAGATAAAAAAAAATATTAAAAGCTGCAAGAGAAAGTCAATCACCTAGAAGGGAGTCCCCTTAAGGATGACATCTGACTTCTCAACAGAAACACTTGAGGCTAGAAAGGAATGGCAAGAAATACTCAAAGTAATGCAGAAGAAGAACCTACAACCAAGACCTCTATATCCAGCAAGGCTATCATTTAAAATTGAAGGAGAAATAAAAAGCTTCCCAGACAAAAGAAAATCAAGGAATTCATTACAACCAAACCAACGGTGCAAGAAATGTGTGAAAGGACCTTTTGTAAACAGAACAAAGGGGAAAAATATATACTAAAAGAGGAATGTAGCTTTAAAAAATGAAATGGCAATTAACAACTACATATCAATAACAACCTTAAACGTAAATGGATTAAACGATCCAATCAAAAGACATAGGGTAGCTGCGTGGATAAGAAAACAGGACCTATACATCTGCTGTCTACACGAGACACACCTCAAAACGAAAGATACACATAGACTGAAAGTAAAAGGTTGAAAAAAAATACTTCATGCAAATGGAATGAAGAAAAGCTGGGTAGCAATACTTATATCTGACAAAATAGACTTTAAAACAAAGGGATAAAGAAGGTCATTATAATGATAAAGGAAGCAATTTAACAGTAAGATATAACGATTATAAATATACATGCATCTAATATAGGAGCAGCTAAATATATAAAGCAGACTTTGATGAACATAAAGGGAGAGATCAAAAGCAATACTATAATGGTAGGGGATTTCAATACCCCACTAACATCACTAGATAGATCCTCAAGAAAGAAAATTAACAAAAAAACCAGCAGACTTAAAGGACACAACTACATTAACTGGATTTAATAGGTATCTTCAGAACCTTTCACCCTAAAGCAGCAGAATATACATTCTTTACAAGCGCTCATGGTACAATCTCTAGGATAGACCACATATTAGGGCACAAAATGGGTCTCAACAAATTTAGGAAGATTGAAATCATATCAAGCATCTTCTCCAATCACAATGGCATGAAACTAGAAATCAACCACAACAGAAAAACTAAAAAATACTCAAACACTTGTAAACTAAATAGCATGTTATTAAATAAGAAATGGGTTAACAATGAGATCAAAAAAGAAATAAAAAAATTCCTAGAAACAAACAAAAATGAGCATACAACTCAAAATTTATGGGACACAGCAAAAGTAGTCCTAAGAGGGAAGTTCACAGCATTACAGGCATACCTCAAGAAGCTTGAAAAAGTTCAAATAAACAACTTAATCATCACTGCATCTAAAAGAACTAGAAAAAGAACAGCAAGTAAAGCCCAGAGGAAGTAGAAGGAAGGAAATAATAAAGATCAGATCAGAGCAGAAATAAATGACATAGAGGCTAAAAAAACAATATAGAGAATCAATAAAACAGAGCTGGTTCTTTGAAAGGTAAACATGACCAGTGAACATTTAAACCAGGGGTCCCCAAACTTTTTACACAGGGGGTCAGTTCACTGTCCCTCAGAACGTTGGAGAGCCAGACTATAAAAAAAAACTATGAACAAATCCCTATGCATACTGCACATATCTTATTTCAAAGTTAAAAAATAAAATGGAAACAAGTACAATATTTAAAATAAAGTACAAGTAAATTTAAATCAACAAACTGACCAGTAATTCAATGGGAACTATGGGTGCGAATGCATCCTGTGCTCCTCTCACTGACCACCAATGAAAGAGGTGCCCCCTCCGGAAGTGTGGCGGGGTCTGGATAAATGGCCTCAGGGGGCCGCATGTGGCCTGTAGGCCATAGTCTGGGAACCCCTGCTTTAAACAGACTCAACAATAAATAGAGAAAGGATTCAAATAAATAAAGTTAGAAATGAGAGTAGAGAAATAACAACTGACACAACAGAAATACAAAGGATTATATGAAAATACTATGAAGAACTATAGACCAAAAAATTAGACAACCTAGGTGAAATGAACAAATTCCTTGAAACATACAAAAATCATTCTGGCAGAACCAGAAAACCTAGACAGACCGATTACAACAAATGAGATAGAAACAGTTATCAAAAAACTGCCAACAAACAAAAGCCCTGGGCCAGGTAGCTTCATAGGCCAATTCTACCAAATATTCAAAGAGGAACTAACTCCTATCCTTCTCAAGCTATTTCTAAAACTTCAAGAGGAGGGAAGATTTCCGAACTCCTTTTATGGGGCGAGCATAATTCTGATTCCAAAACCAGGCAAAGACAACACAAAAAAAGAAAATTATAGGCCAATATCAGTTGTGAATTTATTTATTTATTTAATTTTATTTTTTAAACAGGGACAGAGAGAGAGTCAGAGAGAGGGATAGATAGGGACAGACAGACCGGAATGGAGAGAGGTGAGAAGCATCAATCATTAGTTTTTCGTTGCCATTGCGACACCTTAATTGTTCATTGATTGCTTTCTCACATGTGCCTTGACCGCAGGCCTTCAGCAGACCGAGCCACTCGTTGCTGGAGCCAGTAACCTTAGGTGCAAGCTGGTGAGCTTTTGCTCAAGCCAGATGGGTCTGCGCTCAAGCTGGCGAGCTCGGGGTCTCGAACCTGGATTTTTCGCATCCCAGTCCAAGGCTCTATCCACTGCGCAACCGCCTGGTCAGGCTCATTGTAGTTTTGATTTGCATTTCTCTAATAGAAGATGAGCATCTTTTCATATATCTGTTGGCCATTTGTATTTCTTCCTGGGAGAAGTGCCTGTTCATGTCCTCTTCCTATTTTTTTAATTGGTTGTTTGTTGTTGAGTGTTATGAGTTCTTTGTATATTTTGGATATTAGGTCCTTATCTGAGCTGTTGTTTGAAAATATCATCTCACCTTTAGTTGGCTGTCTGTTTGTTTTGTTGTCAGTTTCTCTTGCTGTGCAGAAGTTTCTTAGTCTGATGTAGTCCCATTCATTTATATTTGCCTTCGCTTCCCTTGCCTTTGGAGTCAAATTCATAAAGTGCTCTTTATGACCAAGGTCCTATGTTTTCTTCTATGTACTTTATTGTTTCAGGTTTTATATTTAGGTCTTTGATCCAATTTGAATTAATTTTAGTACAAGGGGACAAACTGTAGTCGAGTTTCATTCTTTTGCATGTGGCTTTCCAGTTTTACCAGCATCATTTGTTAAAGAGGCTTTCTTTTCTCCATTATGTGTTGTTAGACCCTTTATCGAAAACTATTTGATCATATATACGTGGTTTTATTTCTGGGCTTTCTATTCTGTTTCACTGGTCTGAGTGTCTATTTTTCTGCCAATACCACACTGTTTTGATTGTCATGGCTCTATAATATAATTTGAAGTCAGGTATTGTAATGCCCCAGCTTCGTTCTTTTTCCTTAGGATTGCTTTGGCTTTTCGGGGTTGTCTGTAAAGTCATGGTGCACTTTTGACCAGTGCAAAATATAAAGTGCACCATGACTTTACAGACACACTGTAGTTCCATATAAATCTGATAAATTTTTGTTCAATTTTTTAAAAAAATGCCATTGGAATTTTGATGGAATTACATTGAATCTGTATATTGCTTTGGGTAATATGGTCATATTGACTATATTTATTCTTCCTATCCAAGAACAAGGAATATTTTTCCATTTCATTGTATCTTTTTCGATTTCCCTCAAAACTTTGTAGTTTTCTTTATATAGGTCCTTTACATTCTTTGTTATGTTTATTCCTAGGTATTTTCTTTTTTTTTGTTGCAACCATGAATGGGATTATTTTTTTGAGTTCGTTTTCTGATGTTTCACTGATGGCATACAGGAAGGCAATGGACTTTTGTATATTAATTTTGTATCCTGCTACTTTACTGTATTGGTTTATTGTTTCTAGTTTTTGTGGAGTCTTTGGGGTTTTTGATATATAGTCTCATATCATCTGCAAACAGTGAAAGTTTTGCTTCTTCTTTTCTAATATGAATGCCTTTTATTTATTTTTCTTGTCTGATTCCTCTTGCTAGAACTTACAGCACCAAGTTAAATTAAGAGTGGAGAGAGTGGACAACCCTGTCTTGTTCCTGATTAAAGGGAAAAGTCCTCAGTTTTATGCTATTTAATATGAAAACCCATACTTTATGGACAACTGATATTTGAAAAAGGAGTTAAGAGCATACAATGCGGTAAAGACAGCCTCTGTAACAAATGGTGTTTGGAAAACTGGATAGTTACCTGCAAAAAAATAAAACTAGAGCACAAACTTACACCATTCACAAAAATAAACTCAAAATGAATAAAAGACTTCACTGTAAGTCATGAAACTGTAAGCATCTTAAAAAGACAACGTAGGCAATAAGCTCTCCTACATCTCTTGCAGCAATATATTTGCTGATTTATTTCCATGGGCAAGTGAAATAAAAGATAGGATAAACAAATGGGACTATATCAAACTAAAAAGCTTTTGCACAGCTAAAGACAATATGAAACAATATAAATACAAACCACACAATGGGAGAACATATTCGACAATATGTCTGATAGGGGGTTAATAACCAAAATTTATAAAGAACTTGTAAAACTCAACACCAGGAAGACAAACCATCCAATCAAGAAATGGACAAAAGAAAAGAATAAAACACTTCTCCAAAGAGGACATACAAATGGATAATAGGCAGACGAAAAAATGTTCTACATCATTAATCGTTACAGAAATCCAAATTAAAACAATGAGATATCACCTCACACCAGTCAGAATGGCGCTCATTAACAAAACAGCACAAAATAAGTGCTGGCGAGGATGTGGAGAAAAGAGAACCCTCCTGCAATGCTGGTAGGAATGCAAACTGGTGCAGCCACTATGGAAAACAGTATGGAGATTCCTCAAAAAATTAAAAATGGAACTGCCTTTTGACCCAGCCATCCCACTTTTAAGAATATATCCCAAGAACACCATATCACTGATTCAAAAGAAAAATGCACCCCTATGTTTATGGCAGCATTGTTTACAATAACCAAGATCTGGAAATAGCCCGTGTGTCCGTCAGTCGACAAGTGTATTAAAAAGCTATGGTACATATATACAATGGAATACTATGGGACCAAGAAAAAGAAGGAAATCTTACCTTTTTCGACAACATGGATGGACCTGGAAACTATTATGTTAAGTGAAATAAGCCAGGCAGAGAAGGAAAAATATCATATGACCTCACTTATTTGAGGAATCCAATGAACAATGTGAACTGAGGAACGAAATAAAGGCGTGATCAAAGGGACCAGAGGAAAAGAGGATAGAGGGAAATGGGATGACAGGATGTGATAATTCTGAAGGGAAGGGGGGAGCGTACTGTTGAGAGGGGGGTAAGGGAGATGTGGAGGGGGATATGGGGAAGTGGGGATGCATTCAGGGCAACACTAGAATCTATGTAAACACAATAAATTAAAATTAATTAAAAATAGTAAACAAACCCACAAAAATGTAGAAATTAAACAACATGTTTCTAAAAAATGGGTCAAAGAAGAGATCAAAAGATATATACAGTGTGTCCGTAAAGTCATGGTGCACTTTAAAAGTGCACCTGGTCAAAAGTGCACCATGACTTTACGGACACACTGTACAGACAAACAAAAATGACAACAGGACATATCAGAATCTCTGGGATACAGAGAAAACAGTAATAAGAAGGAAGATCATAGCATTACAAGCTTATATGAAAAAACGAGAGAACCCAAGTAAATAACCTAACATCACATCTTAAGGAACTAGAAAAGAAAGAACAAAGGTGACCCCAAACCAGGAGATGAAAGGAAAAAATAACAATTATACCAGAAATAAATGAAATAGAGAACTATAGAAAAGATTAATATAACAAAGAACTGTTTCTTTGAAAAGATCAACAAAACTGACAAACCCCAGGCAAGACTCACTAAGGAAAAAAAAAAGAGAAAGGAATCATATAAATAAAATCCAAAATGAAAGAGGAGAAATTACCACAGATAGATATAAAAGGGATTACTGTACAATACTATGAAAAACTATACGGCACCAAATTCAACAATCTAGAATAGATGGATAAACTCCTAGAACAATAACAATCTTCCTAGACTGAATCACAAAGAAGTAGAAAGCCTAAATAAGGGGTGCTCAATATGTCGATCGCGATCTACTGGTCGATCGCAAAGAAAGTGTGGGTAGATCGCATGACATTAAAAAGACATTTGCCTTTTGACTGGCATACAGGGTAGCCAATCTGACGTCTGAACTTTTGACACCCTACGCATGAGCGTTAAACCGCGCTAACTTGTTCAGTTACATTGCTGTGTAGTTAGCCTTCAATTTATTTAAACTAAATACAACAAAGGGTATAAAAATGAGTGCCGTAGCTGGTCCGAGTAAGAAGCCTAAAACCTACCACTTTCATACAGAATGGGAGGGGATTTTTTTCACTATGTCATATTCTAAGTGCGTTTGCCTCATCTGTCTGTGTGCCATTGCTATTCCAAAGAAGGGAAATGTGGAGCGGCTTTTTCGGACTGCTCATAAAAACTATGACATTGACTTTCCTCCGAAAAGAGAGCTGAGAAGGAGAAAGGTGAAAGAAGAATACACAATATTAAACAGTAAAAACAGTAACTTAAATAATGATAATATAGAAGAAATAAATTTATGTTTTGCATTTTTATTGTAGGTAGATCATTTTGACTTGATCATCTTATAAGTAGCTCGCAGCTGAAAAAGTGTGGGCACCCCTGACCTAAATAGACCAATAAGCAGGCAGAAAATAGAAACAGCAATCAAAAACCTCCCTCAAAATAAAAGTCCGGTGCCAGATGGCTATACTAGTGAATTCTACCAAACATTCAAAGATTTGGTTTGTATCCTTTTCAAAGTCTCCCAAAAAATTGAAGAAGAAGCAAAACTTCCAAACATATTTTATGAGGCCAACATAACCCTCATACCAAAACCTGGCAAGGACAACACAATAAAAGAAAACTACAGACCAATATCTCTAATGAATACAGATGCAAAAATCCTAAACAAAATACTAGCAAATCGAATACAACAACACATTAAAAAAGTAATTCATCATGATCAAGTGGGATTCATTCCAGAAACATAAGGATGGTTCAACATACGTAAAAGGATTAACGTAATACACCCTATCAACAAAACAAAGAAAACCCTATGATCCTATCAATAGATGCAGAAAAGGCACTTGATAAAATATAACATCCTTTAATGTTTAAAACACTCAACAAAATGGGTATAGAGGGAAAATAACTCAACATAATAAAGGCCATTTACAACAAACCATCAGCTAATGGCCAATAGATATATGAAAAAATGCTCAACTTCACTAAATATTAGAGAAATGTACATCAAAACTACTATGAGATACCACCTCATACCTGTTAGATTAGCTATATTATCAAGACAGGTAATAACAAATGTTGGAGATGCTGCGGAGAAAAAGGAACCCTATTTATTCACTGTTGGTGGGAATGTACATTAGTACAACCATTATGGGAGAAAGTATGGTGGTTCCTCAAAAAATTAAGAATACAGTGGTGCCTTGAGATACGAGTTTAATTCCTTCTGTAACCAAGTTTGTAAGTCAGTCAACTCATATATCAAACAAATTTCTCCCATTTAAAATAAATGAAATAGATTTAATTTGTTCCAGCCTTGTGAAACATCCCCAAACCATCCTAAATTATGAAAAAAGACATGATTTTAATTAAGAAACACACATGTATACTTTACCAATGAATAACAAAATATATGAAATAAAAGAAAAAAGTGTTATTTAGTACTGTGTTCTTACCTTGGAGACAGAGGAGTGCAGATAATGGAGGTGAATGGCGGAAGAGGAGGGAGGGAGGAAGGGATGCAGGCACTGTAGACACGTAAACTAAAACTGCACTTTCTTAAAACTAAAACTACATTTTCTTTACTTAAAATGAAACCACAAAAACTTAATTGTAAAAATATGCACTTTCATAACTTTAAACTTAACCTAAGCTTAACATTATGTATTTTTCATTTAATCATCATCTGTTTTTGCCTTTTTGGCTGCACTTTCAGCACTTTCACTTGCAGGACTTTTGAATAAAAATCTAGCCAAAGAGGTTTGCTTTTGCCTGCCTTTTAAAATGTTACAGAAATGTGACAAACAAGTGTCATTAAAAAGTGCTGAAACGTGACCAGTTGAAACTTTTTCTGGGTGTTTTTCAATGAAAATTGAAAGCTTCTCCCACATTGCCAGCATGTCTTTAATTTCACTTGTAGAAATCACTTCCTCCGACTCTACCTCCTCCTCACTACTAATCTCCTGCAGAAGCTCGGTATGTTGCATCATCTGTAGCTCCTTCAACTCCTCAGTTGAGAGTTCCTCCTCATGTTCCTCGACGGGCTTGTTTACATCACCTCATCTACCTCCAGACTCATTGACTTTCCGAGGGACACAATCTCCTCCAACGATTCTCTGGTTCGAATCCTTCAAAGTTCCTGTCTGCAACAACATCAGGCCATAATTTTTTCCATGCTGAGTTCAAGGTTCTTCTTGTAACCTCTTTACATGCCAAGTCAATAATGCGTAAACATATTACAACGTTGTAGTGATTTTTCCAAAACTCTCAAAGGGTTAGAATTGTATTCTCAATCACCTCAAAGCAGCAGCGGAACAAGTGCTTTGTGTAAAGCTTTTTAAAATTGAAAATGACCTGCTTGATGCATAGGTTGCAAGATTGAAGTCGTGTTGGGTGGGAGATAGAGGACTTTCACGAATTTGAACTCATTGAAAACGTCATCTTCAAGACCAGGTGGGTGAGCTGGAGCATTATCAAGGATTAGTAATGCTTTTATCAGAAGTTTATTTTCTTGAAGATATTTCTTCACTGCAGGACTAAAGACAAGATTTACCCATTCAATAAAAAACTGCTGCGTAACCCATGCCCTAGCATTGGTGTGCCACATAACCTGCAGTTTTTCTTAAAGAATCTTGTGAGCCTTAAAGGCTCGAGGATTTTCTGAATGATACACTAGCCATGGCTTTACTTTACAGTCACCGCTAGCATTTGCACACAATCCAAGGGTCAGACGGTCCTCCATGGGTTTGTGGCCTGGCAGCTTCTTCTCCTCTGCAGTGATGAAAGTGCTTTAGGGCATTTTTTCCGAAACAATCCTGTTTCATCACAGTTGAACACTTGTTGGGGGATGTAGCCTTCCTTTGCGATAAGCGCAGCAAAACGTGCGATGTACTCCTCAGCTGCCTTAACATCAGCACTCACAGTTTCACCATGCCTCACCACCGAGTGGATGCCAGATCTCTTTTTGAAATTTTCAAACCAGCCGTGACTTGCCTTAGACGTATCTTCTGCTGCCTCTTTTGAGGTTGATGATTCTTTCTTCTTCAAGTCGCCGTAAATAATAGGTGCCTTTTAGCATATTACAGTCTCCGTCTGTGTATCTCCTGCCAGCTCTTTCTCTTTCACCCACACCAGCAGAAGCTTCTCCATTTCTTCATGGATATTTGTCCTTAATTGGGACAGAATTGTAGTTCCTTTCGCCGGATTTGTGCTTTTGATGGCATCCTTTTGTTTAAGGATGGTACAAATTGTAGATGTATTGCGGTTGTACAGCCTTGCCAGTTCAATCACTCATACACCACGCTCATGTTTTTCTATAATTTCTTGCTTTACTTCTATCGACATCATTCTCTTCTTCTTCTCACCACTGTCCTTTACACTCACTTTCTTTGGTCCCATGATAGCACACAAAAAGTTAGCAAAAAATGCAAAAATGATGCAAGAATGAGTACAGCGCACGAGATTCGACTTGATTCTGTGGGTAACATGTGAGAAAGAACGAGATGCTGGTGTTGTGCTGCTGATACTGGACCCGTGCACCAACGCATCAACTAATGGCAGCTTCCCAAATTACAACTCATATCTCATAATTTCGCTTGGACCTCGAACAAAAATACGGACCAAGTCACAGCTTGTATCTTAAAAAATGTTGGTCTGCTCGTATCTCAAGGTACCACTGTAGAACTACCATATGACCCAGCAATCCCTCTACTGTGTATATACCTGCAAAACTTGAAAACATGGGTACGTAAAGACACATACAGACCCATGTTCGTCACATCATTGTTCACGGTGGCCAAGACATGGAAACAGCCAAAATGTCCTTTAATAGATGATTGGATAAAAAAGATTTGGTACACATATACAATGGAAAACTACTCAGCCATAAAAAATGATGACATAGTGCCATTTATGACAATATGGATGGACCCTGAGAACATTATACTGTATGAAATAAGTAAATCAGAAAAAGCTAAGAACTATATGATCCCATACATAGGTGGGACACAAAACTGAGACTCATGGACATAATAAAAGTGCAGTGGGTACTGGGGGAGGGCAAGGGAAAAGGATAGGGGGCTGGCAGAGGGGGGGGGCTTAAAGAAACAAAATATACGGTGAAGGAGGATGATTTGATTTTGGATGATGGGTATACGGCATGATCGACTGTCCAAATGATGTGGAGATGTTTTCTCTAAATATATGTGCTCTGGTTGACCAATGTCACCCTGTTAAATTTAATTGTCTAAATTAAAAAAAAATAAAAAAGAAAAAGAAAATAGAAACTGACAAAATACATTTCTTTTCTAGTTTTCTAATCTAGTTCATTTAAGAGCAGGCAAACTTTAAATGAGAATAACCCACACACTTTAATCCTTGAAAAAGACACTAAAACAAATATAAAAAATCAAGGCGATCCTATCCAGTTTGCTCATTCATTCACTCATATATATTTGTTCTGTGCTTTTTATGTACAAGTGCAGCCCACCTCTAGACTGGTCTGTTTCAATAACTAAGAAAGTTATAAAACAAGATTAACTCACAAATTAAAAGAAATAATTTCAGAGTTTTAGATCTTTTTCTGTCTTTTCCAATAATATAAATTACTCTGATCAAGCAAGGATATTCGAAATATAATTTATGGTGGACTGGAAAAGCTTAAGCAAAGTTAGCTCTTTTTATAGAACTTGGTATCAGAAAATAAGAAAAGTAAAGGCTTCCATCAAGAACATAGTCTAAACAACATCAGTATTAAGTTACCCAAAATAGTTCTTTTAAACGCATCTAACCAAATGGATTAATGATAAACATCTTAAAAGAAGAAAATACAAAAACATTTACCTCGTCTTCAACATCAATAAATGTACTCATATCTAGCTCTTCGGGAAATGCCATCCGATCATTCAATTTAATCCTGTGCATGGTTGTATAATCAAAATCAAACCTTTTCAATTGTAAGGTCAGCAGATAAGGAAAATGCAAAAACCGAAGACCCTAAAAAAAAGAGGGACCTATTAAATATTGACTATTATCTCAGGTATTTAAGTATTAATTTCTATATGGCATCTACCTTTCGTGCATCACACTTCTTCTTACAACGTTCACAAAAATATTGATTTGGGCCATCCAGGATCTCTGGCTGAATAAATGCATGCAGTGCTTCTTCCTAGAGAGAAAAAATTTGTTTCATAATTACTTAGTATTATAATATTAATGACAAAGTTCTGAATATAAATACATTGCAATTACCAAAATACTTATGATAAATAGAATGGCTACAAAATTAGGAACTCAAAATGCAAAAAGGAACATACACAAAATCAACAAAATGTTATCATTATAAAAACTGAGCAAAAAGGTGATTATTTCATTCTGTATGAGATCTGCTTTTCCTAGTATTGCATATCACAGTTTTTTACCTAGTTTTTATTGACTTTGCATTATGGTGTTTGCCTAAATATCTAATAAAAATCCTCGGTCTTTAGATTAAAAATTCCATACTTCTTAGAAAAGCAGTTGCATGCATCATTTCAATCCTTGTCAAAGAAGATGTTTTAAACCTGTACAGTAAATAACACAGAACTCTGAAGAGTTCACAGTATGCATACACTTAAAAATCTAATAATTATACTTAATGACTATATTTAGATTCAACCAGTTATCCACCACTGCACTAGTATAAAGGTTGAACATCAATGTGCACTCTTCTCACTGCATGTCAGATACCGCTCCATTTGAAAATGTATAATGAGAGCTCCTGGCTTGTTCACCTAGTGTACCATGTGGTTCTCTTTTCTCCATACAGCTTAGGACAGAAGCAAAACATTTAGTATAAATATTGTTGAATCAATGGGCATTAAATTAATTTTTTTTTGTTTTTATTTTTCTTCTTTTTTTTTTCCAGGGACAGAGAGAGAGTCAGAGAGAGGGATAGATAGGGACAGAGAGACAGGAACGAAGAGAGTTGAGAAGCATCAATTATTAGTTTTTTGTTGCTGTTGCGACACCCTAGTTGTTCATTGATTGCTTTCTCACATGTGCTCGACCGTGAGCCTTTAGCAGACCGAGCAACCCCTTGCTGGAGCCAACGACCTTGGGTCCAAGCTGGCGAGCTTTTGCTCAAGCCAGATGGGCCCGTGCTCAAGCTGGCGACCTCGGGGTCTTGAACCTGGGTCCTCCACATCCCAGTCCGACACTCTATTCACTGCGCCACCACCTGGTCAGGCAAATTAATTTTTAATCAGTAATATTCTATAACTGAAAAAACAAATTTAGTTAATACAACATATAAGATTTCATAATCTCAAATTTCATTTGATGTCATCTCTTTTCTCCATACAGTCTAAGCAGAACTATTGACAACACACATTTATTAGATATAATAAAAAAGTGGAATCATTAAGATGAAGTATTTTCAAATATTTCTGTTGTTCCTCAAAAGACAGATAAAGGAGATTGATCTGACAAAATGGACTTCGTCATAAAATAGCTGCCAAAGCTTATAAAACTACCATGCACATATTGTTTGACATAGCTCATTGAAAAGAGATTAAAGATATGAAAAGATATTCAAATTATTTCTAACTTCATCCATCTTCTATTTGTTCTAAAAAATACTAGAAGACCAAAGGTGGGAAGACCAGTTACCCAGGCAGTTTTCCACATGACCAAGCATTTTACTGGAAGTCACAGAAAAGGACACATTTAGAAAAGGATTTTTTTCTCTAAAGTATATTTTAAGCATAAAAAATAGATTCTTTAAAAAGAGTAAAATAAACTTTCAGAAAAATCACATATATAGCTTAACACAGAACAACATAAAATTTGTTGTTTTTCAAATGGAGGTAATTTGAATTGGCAAAATATTCAATATCTGAAACAAGTAAGAGTCAGAAGGTTAGGGGAGGAGGAAGAGCGAAAAATTACCTAACTCAAATTCTACCATACTAGGCTAAGGTGAATATATGTTGGTCTCTGGCTTATAGTTTATGCCTAGAGATTATATATGTATCTTTTAACCCCGAGAAAAGTTTAAAGAACAGAAAATTCCCATTAGCTATTTAATTAGACTTACCAAGGTTAACATTTTGCTACCTTTGCTTTATTATAATCCCACCCATACACGTGTTTTTCATGCTTTTCCTCTTAATACTTCAATGTGACCTTTTAAGAACAAGATTATTCTTAAACATTAAGTTATAAAACTCAGAAAAGTTTAATATTGAGAAAGTGCTTCTGTCCATCCATATTCTAATCCTAAAAATGTCTATTAACAGCATTTCTCCCCTTCCAGTACAGAAAGAAATTCAGGGTCAGATTGCACCCAGCTGGATATCTCTTTGAATTCCTTTTTTTCTTTTAACAGTCTAAAGCCTTTCTTTCATGGCTTTCATACATTTTTGTAGAGGCTAGTTATTTTATACAATGTTCCATAATTTGGATTCTCTGATTTTCCTCATGATTAGATTAATATTATGCATTCCTTTCTAGACTACAATGGTATGTCCTTTTAAGTGTATCACAGTTTCAGGCCATCATACCCCTGTACTCCTTATTAATGACATTCACTTTAATCATGGTCAGGATATTCTCCAGTTTGTCTACTATACAGTTATTCTTCCCTTTTTAATCTAAAAAGAAATCTGTAAAAGGGTACTGGGCTGGTTGGCTCAGTGGTAGAGCGTTGGCCCATTGTGTTTAAGTCCCAGGTTCAATTCCCAGCCAGGGCACACAGAAGAAGAGATCATTTGCTTCTCCACCCTTCCCCGTCTCCTTTCTCTCTATCTCCCTCTTTCCCTCCAGCAGCCAAGGCTCCATGTGAGCAAAGTTGGCCCGGGCGCTGAGAACAGTTCCATGGCCTCCACTTCAGGTGCTAGAATGGTTCTGGTTGCAAGAGTAATGGCCCAGATGGGCAGAGCATTGCCCCCTAGTGGGCTTGCTGGGTGGATCCCAGTTGGGTGCATGCAGGAGTCTTTCTCTCTGCCTGCCCCCTTCTCACTGCAGAAAAATACACACAAAAAAAAGATTTTAAAGAAAGATTCTACTTATTATTCTAGAGAGAGGGGATACAGAGAAAAGTAAGAAATTTGGGGAAACAGGAAGCATCAACTTGTAGTACCTACTTCTCTTGTATGCCTTCACCAGTAAGCCAAAGGTTTCAAAATGGTGACCTCAACATTTTATCCACTGGGCCACCACAGGTCAGGCCTTGCTTAAACCAAATTCTAACATAATGTTTGCTTTTATGAGCCAACTTGTAAATCTTTTTCTTTTAACAGGAAATTTAAGCCCATTCATATTTGATATCACTGATGTTTCCTTTGATCTCGGTCACTGTTGTCTATTATGATTGTATTAAGTAACATTTGCTATGGTCTTTTCTATATGTAATGTTTTCTTTGCTGTTCTTATATTTTGGAATTTAGAAAGATCAGTAATTTTGTTGTAGTGCATTTATATTTTTGTTATTGCCTTTCATCCTTTTATTTTTCCCTTTATTCTTTCTTATGCTTGCAGTTTTTAGTCTGCCAATTCTAAATGGTACTCTGTACTTGCCACCTATTCAACAGTCTATGATCTTATTCTCCTTTCCCCTTATTGTTTTAATAGTTTTTGTACTTTGTCTAATATTTCATACTATTCTTTTACCCATGTCCCCATACTACGAAAATTTAGTCCTTATTTCTACAACTCAATAAATCAAATGCTCACGGTCCTTTGCTGGAGTTTCCCTAATGATCCTGCTGTTGGATGGATGTCATTCTCTAACAAACTTCACAGGAAGGGCTCATGATTATAACATTCAATGAGTTTTTCAATGTTCAGAATTGGTTTTGTATCGCAACGCTAACTGAAGAAACACTTAGCTGGACATTAAATCCCTGGCCTATACTTTCTTCTTTTAGGTTTCTTGATAATTTGTTCCTTTTTATTACGGAGTAGTATTCTATAATTTGTATGTACAAGTTTGTTAATCACTCACTTGTTGAAGGACAACTGGGCTGATTCTAGCTTTGGAATATTAAGATAAAGATGCTATGATCATTTTGTACAAGTTTAGTGTGAACACAAGTTTTCATTTCCCTGGGATAAATAACCAAGAGTACAATTGCTGAAGTTTATGGTAATTATGTGTTTAGTTTTATAACAAACTATCTGTAATATTTCACATTCCCACAAAATATGAGTTTGTTCACACTGTCACAAGGTTTTGATGCTGTCATTATTTTTCATTTTAGCCATTTTGTTGGTTGAGAATGATATTCTCATTGCGGTTTAAATTTGTATTTCCCTAGTGACATCGAACATCTTTACCTGTCTTTATTTAACATCTGTATATCCTCATCAATGAAATGTTTATATGTATTCTGCCAATTGTCAAAATGGATTGCTAGAGGTTTTTATTGCTACTGTGTTTTGAGACTTCTTTATATATTTTATAAATTGATCCTGTTAGAAACGTGGTTTGCAAGTATATTCTCCCAGTCTACAGCTTCTATTTTTATCCTCTTTGTATGACCTTTCAAAGACCAAAGTTTTAATTTTGAGTTCTGACTTCTCAATTTTTCCTGAATGAATTGCACCATTGCACCTTTTTTTTTTTTTTTTTTTTAAAGACAGACAGGAAGGGAGAGAGATGAGAAGCATCAACTCATAGTCACGGCACCTTAGCTGTTCACTGGTTGCTTCTCATTTGGGCCTTGACCAGAGAGCTCCAGTCGAGCCTGTGACCCCTTGATCAAGCCAGTGACCTTGAGCTCAGTCAGTAATCTAGGGCTTTAAGCCAGTGACCATGGGATCATGTCACTGATCCCACACTCAAGCTGGTGACTCCACACTCAAGCTGGTGAGCTTGTGCTCAAGCCAGATGAGCCCGTGCTCAAGCAGCAACCTTGGGATTTTGAACCTGGAATCTCAGTATCCCAGGTAGACTCTCTATCCACTGAGCCACCACCAGTCAGGTTAGATTGCACTTTTGGTATCAAATCTAAGGACTCATTGCTTCACCCTAGGTCTGGAAGACTTCTTTACTGTTTATATTTCTAAAAGTTTGTAACTTCATACTTTACATTTAAGTCTATGATCCATTTTGAGTCAATTTTAGTATATGATGTGAAGATTAACCCTTTGAGTAGTAAGTTTTTTTTATGCTCGCTGACCCCCGGGAGTGAGTTGTTTTTCAAAAATGAAATTAGTTCCAGTTCCAGTTGTATTAACTTAAAATCATGTTTGTTTGACAACCAATTTATGGAAACAAGAACATACATTTGTCTCTTTTTTTTCAATGTTGCTTTACACATTTTTAAAATAAAAATTTTTGTACAATCATACTCTGGATGGTCAGGATGCACAAGGACCATACATGAACATTTGTACTACTCAAAGGGTTAAGTAGATGTTCTTTGTACATGACCAACTGTCCCAACACCATATTTGAAAAGAACATCCTTCCTCCATTTAATCACTTTTGTGTCTTTCTCAAAAATCAGGTATATCTGTTAAATCTAATTGTGCTTTCCACTGTGTTCCGCTAATCTATTTTGTCTATCCCTCCACCAGTACCACTATAGCTATATAAGTCTTGAAATCAGGTGGATAGATTTCTCCAACTTCACTTTTCTTTTTCTAAAATTCTAGCTATTTTAGTTCCTTTGCCTTCTACATAAATTTTAGAATGAACTTGAATATATCATCCAAAATCTTGCCACATTTCGAAAGAAAGTGAATTAAAACTATTTTGGGGGAGAATGCACATCTTTACTATATTTAATCTTCTGATCAATGAGCACAGTATGTCTCTTCATTTATTTAAGTATTCCGTTCAGTCTGTAGTTTCTAACACCGGTCTAATAGTACATCTTTTTTGGATTTACACCTAAGATTGTTAGTTTACCATAACTGTAAATTGGTACTACATTTTTAATTTCACTTTCCACATGTTTTTTGCTAATATTTTGAAATACAATTGATTTTTGTAAGTTTATTTTATAAGCTGCTACTTTGCTACACTCATTATATCTAGGAATTCTTTACATAAAATGTTATCTAAAAACAGGACTAGGGACAATTTAATTTCTTCCTCTAATTGGTATGCTTTTCATTTCCTCTTCTTGCCTTACTGTGTTAGCTAGGACTTCCAGTACTATACTGAATTAAAAATGTTGAGAGCAGACATTCTTGACATTCGAAGTAGAAACATTCAGTCTTTACTGTGAAGTGCTGTGTTAGCTGCAGGGATTTTTGTTGTTTGTTCTTTTTAAATTACATTTAAAGGGGTGAAGTGTAGGTTTTTAAAATGTTATTTATCAAGTTGTGAAAATTACCCTATCCTAGTTTTCTGAGTTTTTATCATGAGTGTTTATTGAAT
Source organism: Rhynchonycteris naso (assembly GCA_037038555.1). Classification (NCBI taxonomy): domain Eukaryota; kingdom Metazoa; phylum Chordata; class Mammalia; order Chiroptera; family Emballonuridae; genus Rhynchonycteris; species Rhynchonycteris naso. The sequence continues at coordinate 329,014,630 of CM072995.1, read as the reverse complement.
TTACTGCTTCTTCTGAGTCAATTAATAGGATCATGCAACTTTTCCTCTTTTGGTAGATTAACTCATTGATTTTTAAAAATATTGATCAGCCTTGAATCCCTGGAATGAACTCTACTTGGCCATTGTATACAATTTCTTTTTTTGTTTGTATTTTTCCAAAGTGAGAAGGGGGGGGGGGGGGAGGCAGGCATGCGCCTGACTGGGATCCATTGGGCACGCCCACCAGAGGGTGATGCTCTGCCCATCTGGGGCATTGCTTTGCTGCAATCTGAGTCATTCTAGCTAGCGCCTGAGGCAGAGGCCATGGAGCCATCCTCAGCACATGGTCCAACTTTGCTCCAATGGAGCCTTGCTGTGGAGGGGAAGGGAGAGATAGAGAGAAAGAAGAGGAGGAAGTGTAGAGAAGCAGATGGGCACTTCTCCAGTGTGCCCTAGCTGGGAATCGAACCTAGAACTTCCACACACTGGGCCGAGGCTCTACCGTTGAGTGAACCGGGCAGGACCAGCCATCGTATACAATTCTTATATTACTTACTTCTATCTGCTAACATTTTTGGTAAGGATTTTCCTATATATATTCATTAAGAACACTGGCTTAGACATAATTTTTGTTTGTTTTGCTTTACCTGTCTTTGGTTTAGTATTAAGATAAGACTCATCACAGAGTGCAGCATTCTGTAAGTGTTGACTAGACTGTTTGTTTATATTATTGAGTACTGTATCTTTGCTGTCTAGAGGTTCTAACTATCAATTATTGAGAAAGGGGCATTAAAGTCCCCAACTATAATTGTAGATTTGTCAATTCTCCTTTTAGTTTGAGCAGTTTTTGCTTCGCATATTTTGCAGCTCTATTATTTGGTACATACAAATTTATGGATTGATGGACTGATCCTTTTATCATTACATAATGCCCCCTCTTGCCTATACCAATATATCTGAAGAGAGATTATTGTAGATTGCATTCTACTGGGTCATTTCTTTTTAATATAATATACTAATCTCTATCTTTTAGTTGGTATAATTAGACCACTCATACATAACTAGGTTCTCTATTTTAGTTTGTTTCTCCCGACTTCCTATGGATTACTTAAATATTTTTTGAATTCTACTTTGGTTTATCTATACTTTTTTGAACGTATCTCTATAAAGTAGTTGTTCTAGGCATCAGATATATATAATGGTGCCATCCTTTTACTAGTTCAAGTGAAGAAGAGAAAAAACCTTACCTCCCTTTAGGTCTTCCCACCCTCTCCCACTTATAACAGTCTCAAACATTTCCTGTATATATTTAGAATCACATCAGACAGTGTGATAATTTTGGTTCAACCCTTAAACATAATTTACGAAACTAAGGAGGAGAAAAAAAGCCAATTCTATTTACCCAATTTTTTGCTTAACATGTTTTTTCATTCCCAATGTTCCAAGATACCTTTTATCATGCCCTTTCGGTTTAGAGTAATTTCTTTACTAGCCATCTTTAAAGTTAGGTTTGCTGGTGACAAATTCTCTTAGTGCTCTTTCTCTTCCAAGAATGTCTGATTTCCCCTTCATTCCTAAAGAAAAATTTCACTGGATCTAAATCTCTACTTGACAGTTCTTTCTTTCAACATCCACCTGAAAATTGTGCCACTTCCCTCTGGCCTCCATAGTTTTTGATGACAAATCTACTTATGAAAAATCAGAATGGTTTTCCCCTATAAGAAGGGGTACCTTTTCTCACTGGATGCTTTCTAGGTGTTTTCTTTATCTTTAGTTTTCAGAAGTTTGACTATAATTGGACTTGGTATAGAATTCTTTTAAATTATCCTATCTGAGGTTTGCTCAGCTTCTTGGATCTGTAGGTTTATGCTTTTTGCCGACTTTGGGTAGTTCCGCCATTATATCTTTGAGTATTTTCAGCCCTGCCTTTTTTCTCTCCTTCCAGGACTGCAGTGGCACAAAATGTTAAGATATTTTGCTACATAGTCCCATCAGTCTCTCTCTAAGGAACTCCCCCCCCCCCCCCAGTCTATTTCTCTCTGCTGTTTAGACTGGGTGAGAAAGTTTCCACTGTTCTATCTTCAAGTGAGTTTCACCGATGCTTTCCACTCTCCTCCATTCTGCTGCTGAGCCCACCCATTGAGTTTTCTGTTATTGCATTTTTCAGTTCTAAATTCCCATTTCATTTTTCTTTATATCTGCTACTTCTTCCTGGAGACTTTCTGTATTCTCACTTGTTTCAAGTGGGTCAGGGATCTCTTGTTTAAGTAGTTCTATGGTGGTTACTTTAAAATACTTGTCTGATAAGTCATATCTGTCATTTCAGTGTTTGTGTCTACTGTCTCTTCTTTCATTTAAAATGAAGATTTTCTGGTTCTTAATATGTAGACTGGTTTATTTACTTTTTATTGAAACCTGAACATTTGGAGCATTCTGGACCCTATTTAAATCTCCTGGTTTAGCTAGTTCCTTTGAGACTGCTCCAGATGGGGAAATGATCCCTCTCTCATTGCTGTCAGGTGGAAGCAGAAGTCTAGGTTTCACACTGGGCATCAGTTGACACCTGAGGTGGGGAAGAGCTCCTCATTACTATTGGGCAAGGGTACAGATTCTGGCTGCTTAGTTGGCCTCTGCTAATATTACCTTGGCTGTGAAGGGAGGTGGTAAAAGTCCTGATCCTCTTCCACTGGGCATCACTCCAGTGGGGAGTGGAAGGAGCACCTCCATACTGTCAGATGGAAGTTGAAGGCAAAGCTCCTCTTTGGTCTCTAGTGACAGTGAACCAAGTAAACTGGATAATGGCATTGAGGAGGTCTGTTACTGTCCAGCACAGATGAAACTCCTGGTTAGCTACTCAGCCTTCTCTGAAATCACCCTAGTGTGGTGTTGGAAAACTCTGTTCAACTTGATGAAGGTGGAAATTTAGGACTTGTACCAGGTTCAGCTGGCATAATTTGGGGGCAGGGGCCAAGCGAGGTCTTTCTGTAGAGTTTGGCTGAAGCAGGGCAGTTATTGTATAAAAGCTTTGGACCTTACTAGGATGTCCTTTTCCTGGTCTTTTGATTAGAAAAAGTAGGCTTTTTAGTCTGTGCCTGTTGTGGTTTCCAGGTTGCCAATTTCTTCAGTCCGAAGTATGGAATATATCAGGGAAAAAGAAAGCTCAAGGAATCCATCACCATGTCATTCCTTGAATCCTGAGGTATCTGGTCTTTACGGCTTTTCACCACCATTCAAAATCTATATATGTCTGTTTTACATATAATGTTTAAGATTTTTGTGTTGTTTCAGTGGAGGGAATAAGGAAATTGTACATCTACCCCATTCTCCTGAAAGCAGAAGTCCCCACTTTTTAAACTGGCTCCCACTATGTCCAAAAAAAACCAAAATTCCTGGAAAACTGAGGGTTGAGTCTGAAGCAATTTTTCTTTATGTAATGCTTACAGATTTGGACCACTCCTGAGACAGCCATATAAAAATATTCAAATCACCTCTTAAATCTGGGTGTATGTCTTATGGTATAAACTTGCTTAGAGTAAACATTTGAAAAGCTTATGATTTCATAAATACTTATAAATTTAACAATTTGCTATTCAAAACTTTAAACTAGCCATTAAACTACATTTACTTATGGAACAAAGGCTTTTACGTAATCTGATCTTTCCAAAGACACTATATAGAACTATATAGCAAACCCATTTCAGATTTTTTAACACAATTTTGTCATAATAAACAGATATTGAAATCCACTTTCCTAATAACAGCATAAAAGTATCTTACTAGATAATGGCCTAGAACAGTGCCTGCCAGAGTAGGCTACTCAATAAATATGTTACACGACAAAAGATACCCATAAAACATAGTGCTTAAAATTTTACTGTTAAGTAGAAAAGCATCTCCTCTGTTAACATCAAACATGAGGCTTTTATTTCCAGTTTTTTTATCATTTAGTTTGTGAAAAAGGCTTTCATAATTAACCAATATAAATTATGTTTCTACTTTTTATGTATCATTAGAATGTATTATTTAGGACTATCTCCTTATAATATGCTTTCAAATATGCCTGGCAATATGCAGATTCAACATTTCTTTGGTTACAAAATTCAGAAAAACTGGTTTTACATAGACAGCTCTAATAAGTGAAAATAAAAGGTTCCAATTACCTAATAAATTATTAAAAACAAAATTTTAAAAAAGACTAATACAAGCAATGTTTCAGCTGATATTAATTTTTAGGAGTAATAAAAAAATATATAAAACAACAGTAAATTGAAACATATATTTCAATATTCTCTCTCTCCTTCAACCTCCCAAGGACATAATTGTTAATATAACAAAGTAGAAATAGTCCTTAAATCACCTAAATCTAATGCAGTGCTTCCCAAAATCTGTTCCTCAGAATCCAAATGTCCCTTGAAATATTAAAGATGTCCCATAGAGAAAGATAATGATAGGTTAAATACCGTTATACAAATTTCTCTACTACAGGAATCCTTAGGGCATTTTAAATAAAATACACACTGTGAAACTCACAAAGAAGATTATAGTTACAGTTTCCCAAATTTAATCAAAGAAGCCCTCTCCCAAACATCTATTAAATCCTGTTGGAGATTAGGTTGAACAGAATTCAATGTGAGAGGTAGAGATTGGCAAAGAAGCCCTTAAATACTGATGCCTTACTTGACCAGGTTAAATGAAGACCAGAAACTTAATAAATATCATAGATATAATAATTAAAAAATAATTCAATAAGAAAATATTATGATAAAAAGTTTTAAAACTATAGGTAATTTCTAATACTCATTTAAAAAATGTTTTCTATCAATCATGCTAAAAACTATCATATAATTGATTATAGATTTTTTTAAAGTAAGAGCGGAGATGGTGACACAGACTCCTGCATGTGCCCCATCTGGAATCCACCCAGCAACCCCCATCTAGGGCCAATGCTTGAATCAACCGATCTATTCTTAGTGCCTGAGCCTGCCACACTTGGATCAACTGAGCTATCCTCAGTGCCCAGAGCTGATGTTCCCATTGGCTGCAAGAGGAAAAGAGGAAGAGGGGTAAGGGAAGGGGTGAAAAAGCAGATGGTTGCTTCTCTTGTGTGCCCTGACTAGAAATCAAACCCAGCACATCCATATACCAGGCCGACACTCTATCCATTGAGCAAACAGGCCAGGGCCAATTATTATAGATGTTTTAAGGCTAAATTAGCTAAGTGTTAATTTATTCATATTTTAATCTTTGAACATGGAAATAAAACTCCAGAAATTAGATGTTTTAGATAAAGGTTAAATAAAGAAAAAAACACTTTAACAGAACCTCAAACTTAACTGTCTGAAATTAAACATCAGGTGTTATTCAACCTCATTGTATATATATATATACATATCTATAAAATGGTAGCTCACTGAACAGAACATACAATAAAAGAACATATAGCCATTAATATTGTGTGTCTATACATATATATCTAAGAATGCAAAAATAAAAGTTAAAAGTAGAAAAATAAAATTAAAAAGAGTTCAAATCAAACCAAGTCCAAATATAACATATATAGCCTAAATGAGATTTCATAATGCTCCTTTTAATTTAATTTTTACAATCTACATTTATATCAACTTTTCAAAATCACAAAATTAACAAAATACACAATGGCAAGCAGTGATATAAAACTAATTTTAGATGCTGTGTGATGATTTCTGTGGATTAAGAAGTGTAGGCTATAGGTTTCAAATTCAAAAAATAATGGGAAATCACTTACCTCTAAATAAAGCTCTCTGAAGGTAGTATCCTCCTTAGAACTCCTATCTTGGGTAGTTTCACCTGCTATTATTTCCCTCAAGAGATTCCAGCAAAGTCTAGGAAGTTTTAAGTTGCCTTCTGCAAGCCCTATTAGCGCATGTGTATTATAAACTTGCTCACATATTGCCTCATAGCTGTAAATTTCAATTTCCACTGACTCACCACCATCTTCACCACCACCACCACCACTATCCATGTATCAATGGAGGATAATACCTTTGGAAAATTCCACTTAGAAATGTGACATTTTTCACTTCTCCAAAAATATTCTTCAAATTTCTCTGCTGCTGTGTCTATAATGCACTTAAGAGAATGGTGGTAATTCAGTAGGTAAGTCAGGACAAAAAAATTAGCTAAGCAATTATATTGGCTGAATACTCACATATAACATTGCAATGAAACACAAAAACTATCTTCCTCAACATTCAATTAATATATAAAAAAAACTAAACTTATACATGAAAAATCCTTTATAAAAAATACTTTTGTAAACAAAGTAGAAAAATATTCTATTATCACTTGGACCTATCAAATATTTCCCTAGTATATTTTGCTAAAGAAATGCCAATATTTAAAAATGAGTTAGAAAATAAAACATTGAAAGACAAGTGTTAACTAACTATCTGAAAAACCAGTTTTTCAGTATGCCACTTCTAACTTAAACTGCCAAAATAAAGTAAAAGCAAAACAAAAGTGAAAAACAAAAGTTCCTCAAACCACAGCCAATCTCATATACCTAGAATGGCAGTTTACAACACATACTATTAAGCACTTGACAAAATATTTCAAATTTAGGAAGCAGACTGAAAAATAGTGGAAAAAAGAGAGGAGGCCTGATCTTGCACCAAACAGAAAGGCCTTTTACTTTGGATTCCATAACTTCTGATTATTTTCTGACAACCATATAAAAATACAAGAAAAAAGCAGAGGGAATCAATTGTCCTAGGGACTAGAGGACTAAATCACACTGGAGCACATAATAGGTTCTAAATAAATGTTTCTGAATACTCTCATTTTTAAATATCAACTTAACTCCTCCCATATAACTAAACACACATAAGGATAAAGGCAATAATAAAATTACCAAAAAGCAATTAAGAAATGGATAACAGTATCACTAGGAAAATAATCTCCCACTTAGATACTCAATATATAAATTAACCATATATTTGCTCTAATTCTACAAATTATCTGTGCTTCTACAATGCATACATTTAAATTAAATTTTAGAATAGAGATGCTCCTTTTAAAATGTGGCCTCTGTTTATCATAAAATCAAAGGCTATTTTTCCAATTTTAAAAATGTATGGAAAATGTCCCCAAAACAAAATGTACTCTCTAATGCAAAAAAGGCCACAAAACAGTATTTCTAGTACAGACTGTTTAGAAGTAAAAAACAAAACAAAACCAAAGTGAAATAGTCTATTCACCTATCAGTGAATAAAATACTGAGCCATGAGGCAGTACATATGCATTCACCTTCCCTCTTATACATGCACTATTAGGACTCACTGAAGGGTCAAAAATCTTCTAGATTTTGTTAGTTTAAATGCAGGAATGACTAACAACCCAAGAAGGTGTGTCTAGGATGATACTTACCTTATGATAGATTATACCACTGTGCTATTATGTATTCTGTGTATGGATACACAAGCAGTCAGCGGAAAGGTACACACCACACTAGCAAATGCTTGGCTGGACCCATAAGGGCGGATGACCAATGGAATATCAAGATATGTGTCGATTCTCCAGCCCTCATAACCACATTCCAGACATCTCACGTAGTCCTTCAGTTTGCCTTGATACAGTTCATTTATAAGATCAGCCTAAAAATAAGAACATTTACATCTTAAAGTGTTCCTTAAAAATAATTTTTAAACTGTGAAAATAATTCATGCTTTTAAAAATAAATTTCAAAATGATATGAATTCTTATTAAAATCTTAGAAAACTTTTAACATTTGTCTAAAATTTTATTTAAAAAATTAAAGTTTGATAAAAATCAACTAAATCAATTAAATTAGATTAGCACCAATTAAAAAATCGATGTACAAAAATTATCTACTTCAATTCTCATATATTAAAAAAAAACCCACTATTAAAAAACGTTCTGTTGAAATCAGTCACCAATTTATGATACTATTAAGCCTCATATCTTTTCATCAGGCTGAAAGTACATCTCAATCTATAACTTTAAGCATATTAATAATTACACAGTTAAATAACTGGCTGTTTTTATAGCTTTACATATACATATCACCACTCTCACAATAATATATTCTGATTTCTCAAATCATATATGCTAGCTCAAAACCTTTTAGCATTTAGTAACACATATAAAACAATTTTAAGATTTTTAACTTTTTAAAAATGTATAGAAAATAAAAATAAAAAATCTTAAACTCCATCTCCCTTAAAATATCCTCACCTAAAAGAATGAATATCTCACTTAATCCCCAAACTTAGCCAACTGGAGCTGTTCTGCCCCAAAGAAGGCACATAACTCCTGAAGTAAGGACCCTCCATGTGAATGTTTTGCCTCAATATTCTTGTACCCAAACTTTGGACGCAGCACACATGTCCCAGATGACCTTAATGAAGTGTTAACCCATAGAGGGATGCAACAATAAGGGTAACTCAGACTTATAAAGAAGAAACAGGCCATTATACCATATACATAAATTACTAAAATACAATCCCACAGGACTATGTAGAGAAATTATATCACCAGATAAACTTATTTTATTTCCAAATTTCTTAAGAATAAACAAGAAAAATGCACACTACAGTTTACCTCATTCATAAATTTACATCTCTTCAAATGTCTAGGACTTATAAGCCTTCAAACTAGGATCTGCCATCATTATCAATTCCAATATTTAATGAAGTCTTCTTCATTCACCTGCCCCAGTAATATTTGATTTAGCCTTCTGTATCAATTCTAATTGGTTCAATCCAATGTTTTTTCAAATTGTTTTGATAGCAACCCACAGAAAGAAATTACTTTTCATTGTAACCTGGTACTTATAAGTGTAACAAAAGTTACATAATAACAATACTTCCCCTTACTTATGTGACACTTTCTTATACTCTTCTATTTCATTTTTTTTTAAATGCTGGTGTAGATTCACTAAACTAATTTCATAACCCAAGAATGGAACACAATCTACAGTTTAAAAAACGATGGTGCAAGCCATCCAAATAATTCCAATCAGACCACAGACACTCCAGGCTACTGTCCAGACCCCCCTCCCCGCCACCATTTTTCCCTTTTTTAATCCCTATGATCCTCTATCACTACACCCAGTATAAATCCTCTGTTCTGAATCCTGAGTCATGAGTCCCATCAAATTCAGCCTTATTTCTCATCCCAATGACTTGACTAGTGTTTTTCCATCTTCTACTCTGTTTCTCCTCCCACTGGGTAAGAAAAAAAGGGTCAGAAAAACAAGAACTCTAACCGTCGAAAGCATATGACTATACCTCATTGGTCAAAATGAGGTAATGCTTGATGAATATACTTTGTAATGTTCTACAAATTATAAGGTACATAATTTACTTAGTAAATATCTTAAAATACTATTCAAGAATCATCCCCGCAAATCATATAGACACACACACACACACACACACACACACACATATATAATCACATAGTTTTTAGCTAAAAAGAAACCATCTAGATAACAGAGCCCAATTTCCTTATTTCAAGGATGAGGAAATTGAGGTCTATGTTGGTTTAATGAGGATTTTTACGACTCAGTTAATGGTCAACTGAGAATCTAATATTTTCAATTCCCCATATAGTCCTTTCACGAGTAAACTATAACCAAGCTAAAATATTCTAATAGAATACAAGTCACATTAAGGTAATGATTGATTTACGTGAAAACACTCCCATAAACTTTGAGAGGGATGAATTACCTGTTCTGTTTGTTTCCATTTCTGTTCCAAAGCGTCAAACATGACTCTGCACAGTTCTTGTACATCATGCTGCTGCCAAGCTATTTTAAGAGAAAATTTAATTAAAAATAGCAATAAATTTAGTGTAATAAAATGTTAATATGTTCTTTAAAAACAAATTTGTCAGAAACATGGAAAAATCTATACAAAATAAAGCTAAATTTAAAAGGAACACAAAATACACATTAGAGTCATGAAGAGGCAAGCATAGGAAAAGAGAGAGATCTCAGCATTTACAAACATACTGGTATGCTGGTGCAATATATGGTATTTGATATTTTTGCTATTTTTTACTAGAGTTTTAAAAAAAAACCTAAAGATGATAAACCTAAAATATTTTTAGTTAAATTACATATAGCGTAAAACAAAAATGTATTTCATAGGAAATTTATGATTGATCAGAAATTTATTCCCCAGAGCTTACATTTTAAAAATAAGTTATTTCTAAATCTCGGCAAAAAGCAATGAAAATGTTTAAAGTTAATTAAGTTCTTGATTTGTTATTTTGTTACTTGTTTATAATGTTGGCTGCCAGAATTCCTTTGAATATTAGAAATACTTATCATTACAAGAGAATTAGTACCCTCACTACTATCCCATCCAAAGCTCCTTGTAACATCAGTGGTTTCAATTGCTCTCTTTTTGCTGGTTTGTAACAAAACAAAAAGCCTTTGTAATTGGTATGGGATACTTGTCACTGGATCTTCTTCAGATTCTTCAAATTCCCACCTATTGAAATAAAATAATTGAAAATTATTTATCAAATATTTTTATTCTTTAAAGCATAACATTAAAATAAAAATTATGTAAGATCCTATACATAGTTTGAACATTAACTAGTTATTAATATCTAATGAAAGATTATTCATTCTTCAATTCATAAATTCAGAAGAAATTTAGATTTTAATAAGGCATAAGAGAGCAATAAGAATGAATGACAAAGCACATTTAAAAGTAATTGTCAAACTTGAATCTGATCAAGATTCTTGTCTTAATTATTAATTCACAAAAAATACAGAGACTATAACAATATTAAATAACACTATGGCATTCAACCATCAAAATCAAACTTAAAGACTACAGAACAATTAACATCAGTTTCTTTTTCAAAGAATAAATTACAAGGGAAAAAAGAGATTAAAAATAGATTAAGTGTCTTATGAATCAATTTCAATATATGGATCTTGTTTGGATCTTGATTTGAACAGATTGTTTAAAAAAAATTAGGAGGCAATCAGGGAAATCTTAGTATTGATCTGAGATACAATTTACAAATGATATAATGGGGTATATTTCAAAAAAGTCAAAATGGAGGATTATAGTTTAAAAAGACTAATTATGAATTGACAATATTTCAAAATGGGTGACAGGTTCAGACAAATTCTTTATAGTATTTCACTATTTTTTAATGTTTGAAATTTTCCATAATACATGTTTTAAAAAGAAAATATGTTAATAAAATAAGCTGGATATGATAATTACCCTGACATACTTTTGATAAACATTAGTCTAGCCCTAACTACAGGGACTATCCCAATAACAAGCAAATCCTAACCAAAGAACTTAAGGATCTCATTGAAAAAATAAGATGGGTGGGATTAAAGTTTGTAATGTACCCAGTAAAGTCCTTAAAATAATTTATATACAATAAAATAAATGGCAAAGACAAAATTAAATAAGGATAATATTGCCTGACCAGGCGGTGGGGCAATGGATAGAGCATCAGACTGGGATGCGGAGGACCCAGGTTCAAGACCCCAAGGTCGCTGGCTTGAGCATGGGCCCATCTGGCTTGAGAAAAAGCTTGCCAGCTTAGACCCAAGGTCGCTGGCTCGAGCAAGTGGTTGCTTGGTCTGCTGAAGGCCCGTGGTCAAGGCACATATGAGAAAGCAATCATTGAACAACTAAGGTATCACAACGAAAAACTGATGATAGATGCTTCTCATCTCTCTCCGTTCCTGTCTGTCTGTCTCTGTCTGTCCCACTCTCTGACTCACTCTCTGTCCCTATAAAAATAAATAAATAAATAAATAAGGATAATATTAATGATTCTCTTTATCTTAAGCTGTCTTCCTCAGTAGAATCTTTTTAGTTCAAAGAAGGCTGGAACGTTAACTTTCCTATAATGCAATTTATAAACACAATAAAATATTTTCTGCTTTTGGTATGGCCCTCTGTTAAAGTATTCAATACTTTTCTTATTTTAGGGCTTAGAAGTTATAGCTCTCTGATCCTGTTCCTTTTTTTCACACACCAAAGTTCCCTTCTGTCTTGCAGATGTCAGTGAAATACATTTCACTTTTTTATTCTCAGAGCTTCCATGCAAACACTTCTACTCATTATTCACTCTTATATATTCAATTCGTAGCCCTTTTTTATTCTTGCTTTTCTCAATAGAAAGAACTTATACTTGACATTATGGAATCTAAAATTCTCCCAGTAGCTGTAAAGAAACAGTGAAGTCAAAATACAGAATGCTTAATTTCTTGCCAGTGAAATTCACTACTGGGGATGAATTACTGTAATATAAAACTGAATTCTCACCTGTCCTTTAGTCCTGGTACAAAGAACCTTAAAAAGGTTTTAAATCTTGTTGGTACTTGCTGTTATACCAGTCCCCTAAATTAGAAACTTTGGTGCCATGTTTGATTCTTCCTTTTCTTTTACTCCTAAATAAAATTTGTCACTAAGTTATATATTACTTTTCAATCTGAAATATTATAATCACTGCTACCAACTTCGTTCTGACCCTCATATATCTATCTGTACCTGGCTTAATAACAGATTCCTCCAGGGTTCCCTATCTTTCAAATCAATTCTGAATGCTGCAATATAACTTTCCTAAAACGACGTATTTAACACGTCACTCACATGCCTCCACATCTAAAGTGGTAGAGTATCTATCAGCTATCACATAACAAGTAAAGAAACAGAACCCCATCCTTTCATGCTAGTGCTACCCTGTCTGTAGTGCAGTGAGGTTGAGCCTTTTTAACAAGCCATCCTTTCCTTGGTTCTACATATGAAACATCATCAGGCTCTCAGGCTTTGTTTCCCAACTACCAATAAGCATCACTATTCTCACAATCCCCATGGCATTCAGCCTTCCTTTCTAATTTTATGTTTAACTCCCTCTTCTCAATCATTGAGCTCCAGTCACAACTGATTTTTGTTCCTTAAATTAAGGTCTTTGCACTTGCCATTCTGTGTGTCTTGAATGTTCTTTCTCCAGAGCTTCACAGGATTGGCTTCTGTGCAGTCTACTGATAATGGCAGTTCCTTAGGCACCCCGACTACCAAACCTCCTAACAGTTACTCTTTCCATTATGCCCTGCTTTATTTTCTTCACAGCATATATGACTATGTAAAATGGACTCATTTCTATAAGCTGACTTATGGAAGCTTGAAGAGGGTGCCTGTTTTATTCACCACTGTAATCTCTGCCTAAAAGAGTGTTTAACACACAGTAAGTACTCAATATATAATTGCTGAATGAATAGATCTGGCTGTGCTTAGTCTCTTCCACAGAGCTAAATATATTTACATACCACTTTCAGGGATTGGGACTCAGGGTTAATCAGTTCCTGGGATCCCCATTCCTATGCACTGCAATGTGTTCGTAAAATCATGGTGCACTTTTGACCTCAACTGGTCAAAAGACTTTAAGAACACACTGTACTTGGCAAAGCAGGCACATTACCCTAGACTGTTCAGTTTGTTTTAGTTTTCAAAGCAGGGTCTAGACTCCATCTATTAACCTCAACATTCAGTACTCTGACAAAACTCCAATTACGCTATCTCTTGGGGCCCCTATGACAAATTATACTTATCGGCATCAGCTGTAACACAGGCAGAATCGGGATATGAATACTGACATCTACTGAGTTGCATCACTTATCTAGCATAGTAGCCTCTGGCAAAGTACTTAATCTCTTTGTACCTTCAGTTACCTCCTTTGTAAAATGTGAGTAACACTGTATAATTCATACAGTTACCATTAAGAATTATATTAAGTCTACATGTAAAGTGTTCATTACAGTGTCTGACAGAAACTAATAACAACATTCAGGTACTACTTACTATTACTCATTTTTGCTCTTGAAAGTTCCCCCACACGTAATGTCTCTATCTTCCCAACTAGGCCAAACCTTACTTAGCTTCATGACCTCAAATTCTACTTTCTATCTAAGCTACTTCTCCAAGTTTTATTACTCTCCCTTCTCTCTAAACTCTCAGGGTATTTGGCTGTCCTTAAATGTTATCTAAACTATTTCATATACACATATGTTGCTATTGTGGAGATACCTGTAACTTCATCAAAACCAAAGATCTTATTTCTAACTCCATCTCTATCCATCAAGTGCCTAGCATATAAACACTACTGGGTAACAAATACTTGCTGAATAAAAAAGATGACAATTTTTATATATAAATTGAGCTTACATATGAATGTAGGGGTAAATATAATGTTGTTTAAACAATACAACCAATATTAAAAGTTCCCAAAATATTTTAAATGCATATTTATAGTTATTTCAAAGATGTTAGTCAAAAGTAACATCAAAAAGAAAAGAAATTATTTATATCCACTTCAAAATGTCTTAAAAAAATAAAAGTATGTAAACCTTGAAGAAAAAATACAAGGCAAGAATGTATTGTATATTACCAAAAGCACTCATAAAATAAGTGCCTGACATTAGGTTTTATTTACATATGGACTTTCTTCATAAAGCATTTAAAAATATACGATGTATGTACAGTCTTTTAGAAACAAACACAAAACACAGAACAGGTGCATTATATATTAATTAGAAACAAAGTTTGCAAGTTTAAAAAGACAACCTTTTCTTAAGAGTGAGAAATGAAGAGAAAGGAGAAGTGGTTTAGCTATACAGATGACCTCAAAAAGCAAGTAACATATTTATTCATAAATGTGTTAAAGCTATAAGGGAAGCGTATAAACAATAATTTATCCCTAATGTATATCTTATCAAATTTATCTTTTGCTGTCTATGCACTTTTGATTCTCTTTCCCCACAAAATTTTCATATGCCAATCTCTCATAAAATGGTTTTCTCATATACTATTCTGGTGCGACTTATGAAGTGAGAAATACCCCAAACTTTATAAATAACTCTAAGAAGATGAATTAGATTTTATTCATTAAGAACTGTATTTTAATTTTTGATCATTTTTATTCATATAAATTTTAAAATACTTACTTATATAATGCATTCCTAAATTCAGGAGTCATAAAAAGTGTTTGCAAAAGGCTATTCAAATAGCAAGTCATTGCTTGGTTTACTAATCCCACATATCCTTTAAAAAAAGAACAAATTTACATGAATCAGCATTTATATTTTAAAAATAACTTATAAACTTAATATACAGTAAAAATTGAGCGGTTCAGGTTTCTTAGTTGAAAATTACTTCCATTTTTTCAACAGCACCTAAGTAGTATGTATACTATATAAACCTTGCTTCTCAGGAAGTCAGGATATCTTGTTATATGTCCAGAGATACATATGGGTATTATATAGCATTTAATAAAATTTTAAGAGACATAATACGTTATGTTTAATTGACATAAAAATAATCTTTGTTCACCAAATCTAAAAGTTGCAGTTTAAAATGGAAAAGTATAAACATATTTACTTGATCCCACACACCCAATGTAGGATGACTGAACTGAACCAGTTAGCCCTGTCATCAGCCCCATAACACAATTTCTACCAAGAATTAATAATATATTAGATAAATTCATTATATAAACTCAGAACAACTTCCTCTTTTTTAACCGGCCCATACAGTATGAGACTCTATAGATCAGCGTACTATGCAGAGTGACTATAAAATGAGAAGTCAGAGGTGGAAGCAGGAAAGATTAGAGGGAGAGAAGGAGAAGAAGGACAAAAGGAGAAATGTATATGAACTTATAACTGAAGCTGAGGAGAAGTTTAAGAGTGTTGGAGAGGCCTGTGTCCTCAAAAGTTCACAAGTGCTTTTCAAAAAAATAAATAAACGTACTTAGCTTTATATATCTAATTGAATATGGCTACCATTGTGGAGAACTCCTCTCTGAAGTAGACTACAGCCCAGTTTATGAGATATACATAAACAACAAAAAATGTCTCATCATTTTAGTTATCCCTCATTATTTGAGTAAAATGTGGTAAACACGTTGCTTAATAATTAAACTTATTTACTTCTAATTATACTGAATGACTCAGATAGTCTCAAAAATTTTTTTAAATCCTTTCTCAAAAGATGTTAAAAGTGTTCACTAAAGCTTTTCAAAATACCTTTTCAATTTTCCAACAATTTTAAAAAATGTCTTAAGAAGTGGCAGGCCCACCTGTCCAGGCAGTGGCGCAGTGGATAGAGCGTCAGCCTGGGATGCGGAGGACCCAGGTTCGAAACCCCAAGGTTGCTGGCCTAAGCATGGGTTCACCAGCTTGAGCTCAAGGTCGCTGGCTCAGCTATAGCCCCTTGGCCAAGGCATATATGAGAAAACAATCAATGAACAACTATGGTGACACAACAAAGAATTGATGCTTCTCATCTTTCTCCCTTCCTGTCTGTCCCTATCTGTCTCTCACTGTCTCTCTCTCTTGCTAAAAGAAAAAGAAAAAGGGAAAAAACGGAAATGGAAGGCCCTGTCTACAACTATATCACCAAAGAAGGTAAAGAAAGGACTAAAAAATGTGAATGATAAATCTTGGTCAGTTGTGAAAAAGAGGAATAGATTCCACACTATCTGTACCTGTATAATTCTGAGAGACCAAGTAGCTACCCACCTTTTATTTTGGACTAAGGTTCAAGCTTTGATTTCTAAAGACTTTCATCTTTATTTTAAGAACACTGTGTTTATATATTTTACTTTACATTTTTGTATAATTATAATTTGCTTGAATTACAAACCACCTCCCAACTGAGTTGTTTTCATAACACTCTGTCCTTTATATATATTAAAGACTTTATCTCGCTATTCTGTAATTATATATCTACTGATATTTCTTCCTCATCAGATCAGGGGTTGAGTCTATAAACAGCAGGTGCACATGAGAGGGATGTGCCTGATTATTAATAATGAAAAGCATTATTTCATTTTTAGTTCATATACACAGATTCTTCCCCACAAACAACAGTGCTCTGGCCAGGAGACATTATTGTGCACCTTCTTCCAGCTAACGCTGCCTGGGATTTCTCTTCTTCTCCATCTCCTTCCCCAATTCCTAGACGGTCAAGAACAATCACGCTACCTATAGTTTTAAAAAATACTACTACTGAGTATCAGTCCAGCGTGTGGATATACCGGGTTCAATTTTCAGTCAGGGCACATAGAAGTGACCATCTGCTTCTCCACTTTTCCCCCATTTCTCTCTCTCTCTCTTCTCCTCCCACAGCCATGACTCAATTGGTTCGAGCACATCGGCCCCCGCCACTGAGGATGGCTCCAGGGAGCCTCCTCCACCTCAAGAGCTGAAAATAGCTCGGCTGTGAGCATGGCCCCAGATGCACAGAACATCAGGGCTGCTAGGTGGATCCCAGCCTGGCACATGCAGGAGTCTGTCTCTGTATCTCCCCTCCTCTCACTTGGAAAAGAATAAAATAATAAAAGAAAATAAAAATAAATAAATAAAAATACTACTATTGTCCTTTGTGTACCCATAGATCAATCATGTATTATGTATTTGTGACCTTGTTTCCCTTCTTAGGGCTTAAAAAAAAGAGAGAAAAAGTGATAAGGGAGAGGTTTAGGGGAAGAAAGGAGTAACAGCAATTCACTTTTGCCGTCACTCATTATTTTGCCAGAATAAAGAGTGTCTCACATAAATGTATTACTGTTTTCTTAAAAAATAAAAGTTTTAGTGAGACTAATAAGTTAAAAGTGCTACTGAATTAATAGAAATCTTTTGTCATTATGTATTATTTAAATCAACAATGACAACTATTACCAAGTGGGTAATAGGTGTGAATAAATATTGTTAAGCATTATAAGCCAGTAAGGGAGAAGAATATAAGAACATATGTTGTAATCTTCATACAACATCAGGGTGGTTAACTATTTCACAGACTAATAACACAACATTTCTGGCAGACCAGCAGCAGTTAGTACACCAGCAGTTGAAAAACACGGCTGTAGAGAATACATGCAGAAAGAAATCATGAACAGAACCAACAGTCAATAAAATAGCAATCAAAGAGGCAAGCTCTTTGGCAAGATGGTTCTGTGTATGGGGCATCAATGAGGCAAACTCTTAGAGTAGATAAAAGAATTGTTAAAGAAACTGGCCAAGAACAAATAGGTATTTAAATAATGAAACACCACACTCACAGAATTTCTAATCACCTCCAGGTCCACATCAACCTTTAACCCACTCCTTACACCTCAAAATTCATACCTCCCCACCTCCCAATCATTATCTATCAACAATGACTAGCTACCAGAGAGAGTTGGCAAGCAAAGGAGACAGGAAAGAATATGTTAAGTCCCCAAACCCATTGCATTATAGAGAAATGTATTCCTCGAACCTTGAGGTAAAATCATAAGAGCATTTTTCAATTAAAACATTTTGTACACAGTGCCAAGATGTATAATAACTTAAGGAAAATACAAATTCAACAGTCACTAACAAAATTAGTTTTTAATTTAAATTTTATTTTTCAAGTACAGTTTGCATTCAATATTGTTTTGTATTAATTTCAGTGTATATAGCATAGTGATTAGACAACCATATACTTTATAAAGTGTTCCTCCCAATATTTCTAGTACCCACCTGTCACCACTTATAGTTATTACAATATTATTGACTATATTTTCTATGCTGTACTTTACATCCCCATGACTATTTTGTAACTACCAATTTGTACTTCTTAATCCCTTCACCTCACTTTCCACTCAGCCCCCAATCTCCCTACCCTCTGGCAACCATTATTCTGTTCTTTGTATATAAGAGTATATTTCTATTTTGTTTAATTATTTTGCTCTTTAGATTGCACATATAAGTGAAATCATTAACATTTGCCTTTTTCTGACTGACTAATTAGTCTTAGCACAATATGCTCTAGGTCCATCCATGCTTTCATTTTATATGGCCAAGTAATGTTCCCCTGTTTCTATGTAGAATAGCTTTTTTTTATATACTCACCTAGTAATCAAAGTAAGTTTTGAAGCACAACTCCTTGGGATACTTATATACTATTTCAATTAACAAAGGCAGTACCCCAGAATACTGGTAAGATATACAAGTAAGAAAAAGGAGTGGAGTAGAGGTATATGAGGAACAATAATTAGAAATCAAGATTATGATTACATGGCAATGTATATCAAAGGCCTCTAAAGTTTTTAAAAGTAAATTACAAATTAGTAATTCTATTTCTGAAAATTTGCCCTAAGGAAATAATCAGAGATGAAAGTAAAGACTTATGTGCAAGAATGTTTACTACAAAACCAGTAACTTATATACCTAAGCCATATAAAAAAACACTAATTTTCAGCCATTCTGATTTTCAACTCCATATTAAAATACCACTTAATAGTATTAAAAAATGCTCCCCATATAGTATTAAGTAAAAAATATAGATTAAGAATCTGCTCGCCTGACCAGGTGGTGGCGCAGTGGATAGAGCGTCGGACTGGGATTCTGAAGACCCAGGTTCAAGTCCCCGAGCTCGCCAGCTTGAGTGCGGGCCCATCTGGCTTGAGCAAAAGCTCCTCAGCTTGGACCCAAGATCGCTGGCTCCAGCAAGGGGTTGCTTGGTCTGCTGAAGGCCCGCGGTCAAGGCACATGTGAGAAAGCAATCAATGAACAACTAAGGTGTTGCGACGGCAATGAAAAACTAATGATTGATGCTTCTCACCTCTCTCGGTTCCTGTCTGTCTGTCCCTATCTATCCCTCTCTCTGACTCTATGTCACTGTAAAAAAAAAAGAATCTGCTCATATTATGATTCTACTATATTCTTAAAAGCATGCATATAGATTAAAGTTAAGATAAAAAGAAATCACTTAAAAGTAGTTTCTATAGTATTACTATCGGTAATTTTCATTTTTTTCATTTGCAATATGACAATGAATGTGTTATTACATTTGTATAATCAGAGAAAAAACATTTTTAATGTATGTGTTCATTTTTGGGCATGAAAGAGCCATATAATAAATAGATAGCACACAAGTAGGAATTTTATAATTACTTGCTACATAAAGGCTGAACTGGGTTGTCAGAATACAAAACAAATATTTTAAGAATCCCGACTTGTTAAATCTAGATCTTTCTCAATGTTCCAACTATGTCAAAATAATCTGGGACGCTTATTTAAGATAAATTGCAATTTATCCAGCCTGCTCCAGAGCAGCTAAACCAGTATTGCTTTGGAACTTACATTTTTAACACATATCCCCAAATGAATTTTTTTTAAGTGAGAGGAAGGGAGACAGAGAGACAGACTCCCACATGCACCCCCAACGGTATCAACCCCAGCAAGCCCCCTACTGGCAATGCTCTGGACATCTAGGGCAGTTGCTCAGGAACTGAGCTATTTTAGTTCCAGAGGTGAGGTTCTACAGAGCCATCCTGAGCACCAGAGCCAACTTGCTCAAACCAATCAAGCCATAGCTGCAGGAGGAGAAGAGAGGGGAAGGAGCAATAGAAAAAAGAGAGGAAGGAGGGGTACAGAAGCAGACGGGCTCTTCTCCTGTGTGCCCTGACTGGGAATAAAACCCAGGACATCCACATATCATGCTGATGTTCTACCACTGAGCAAATCAGCTAGGGCCAAAATGAATTTTTAAGAAATAAGTATTTGAGGGCCCCAGCCAGTTGGGTCAGTGATAGAGTGTCAGCCCGGGGTGTGGATGTCCCAGGTTTGATTCCTGGCCAGGGCACACAGAAGAGCCCATCTTCTTCTCCACCCTTCCTCTCTCCTTCCTATCAACCCCTCCTGCAGCCAAGGCTCCACTGGAGCAAAGTTGGCCCGGGCACTGAGGATGGCTCCATGGCTTCTGCCTCAGGTGCTAGAATGTCTCCAGTTGCAACAGAACAACACCTCAGATGGGCAGAGCATCACCTCCTACTGGGCTTGCCAGGTGGATGCCGGTTGGGCACATGTGGGAGTCCGTCTCTGTCCCCCTGCTTCTCACTTCAGAAAAATACAAAAATAAAAATAATCAATAAAAAAAGAAAATATTTGATTCTCAAATATTTCTCATTAGACAGTATAATGAGAAAAATGATTTATTGTTACCTATCATCTGAAATAGAAGATAATTTTTCATTCCCTTTTATTTTTGGTAGTTTGCTGCAAAAGTTCTACTGATATAAATGATCCTGAATACCAAACATGACCGGCTTTAACTGCAATTTCCAGAACACCTTTAAACATGCACAAATGATTAGCTATGAGAAAATTAGTTTACATTTTACTTACAAAATATAGTAAATGGAAGATTATAGATCACAATCAAACAAAAATGTGCAGTGTAACTCGTCTTCTTTTTATACCAGGTATTTGTATTTAATACTTCAAATCATCTGTTTTGAAGTTCTAAGACTGACTAAAGGTTCAAAAGCCATACATACCTAGCATTAATTAGCTGCGAAATTAAAGGCTTCTCTCTGTACCGCAGGATCTATTTCTTATAATATGAATAATACTATCAGCTGCTCAGGTTAGTTTTAACATAAAATATGTAAAAGTATCTAAATTATGTTTTTAGGCAAATAACCATCACATAATATGGAATATTCTTTGTATTTAAAATAAAAGGCAATTCACTAGCTCAACAAATAGAAAAAATTAAAAATCTAGGTTTAATCATGTTTAGAAAACAGTTAACAGAATTTTTAAATTACATGATCAATGTCAAATATATGATTTGATTAAACTAGAAGATAAAATAGTAGGTCTAATAAACTAAGCCTAGCCTATCTGCTTCAAAATGGAAATGTCACTCATAACCTATTCTAATCCAAAAGGAGATAACAGAGACATTCCTTTCCAGAGGAAGTCAATATCAAAAATTTAAGATTAAAATTCAAAATATAAACTTACAAAAATTACGGGTCTTCCTTCAAAATACAAATTCAGTATTTTTTACTTTATTACTATATAGTGGCAGTAATAATATAGTAAAAACAACCAGGTGTTGAGGAAAGGAAAACCACATTTTTGTTTTAACTTTGCTTCTGTTAGCTACTCATCCTGGCTCTGGGTCTCAGTTTTCGAATCCATGAAATCCAGTTTTCGAATCCATTAAAGATAAATATTACTAATATTACTCTGGGCTAATGCCCTACAACTTATGAAAATACAAGAGTGATAAATCTTACCAGTTTCTGATTTATTCAAAATAGATGAGTAGGAGTAGCTCTGGCTGACATAATCACTGGTAGAACCCACAGAACCTTCTCTTGGAAGTGGACCTATAAATCTGTCATGGACACTGTCATCCCCAGCACTGGAATCCTCCTAAAATGCAGCATAACCAACAGTTACTAAATGGCAACAGTTGCTGAAAGAGTGAAAAGAAGACATACTACTTGTTGAGGCAAGGGAAAAAAGATGAGGCATTACTACTATAACTGTTACCACCAAGACATTTAAAGGTGTGTATACCTTTGGCATTTCCTATACCAGGGTTTAAAAGATGCCTGATAAAAACACTTCAGAGAGTTGTTCATGTCTCCTTCCAAAGTTCTTATTTTCTCAATTTTCTCTAATTTTCTTTCAAATTTCACTTACACAAGAAAAAGGAGACTTTTTTTAGTATTAATAAATCAAAGTACCATTGTGAACTCCTTGACAGTCTATCACTCATTTTTATACCATCCCTGCCAAGTGGGTCTGACAAGCTGGGAATAAGGATTGAATGAAATGGATAGTTTCCTACAGCTTCCATAAAGAAATCCCCTATTGATGAGAAAAATGTCAAAAAGAACTAAGGGATATAAAATCAGTGCAAACAAGACAGAGCTGAAGAGTAGTTATTAAGTATTTTAAAACATAAACCCCAAATTGTGAATCCAGATATTCCTACATTTTTAGCTGATTTCAATGTCAGACTAAAGAAAATCATCTTATATCATAAAAATAATGAGATTAAAGCAGGTCAGAGACTGTATTTTGATAATGCTTCCGTACAGATGCCCTATGTTTAATTATTACCTACTGTCCAGAGAGGCATTCTAATTTACAATTGACTTCTAAATGAAAAACATCAAATAGAACTTTTCCTAAGTCAAGTTTCATTGCAGAGAATGGTTCTGAAAAAGTCCATAAACTCTCTGAGCCTTCCATTCATCAGTTCATAAAACAGCAAAGTTAAATCAGAACAGGTTTTCTCAGTTATCTATCATCTATCTATCTATCTATCTATCTATCTATCTATCTATCTATCTATCTATCTAATGAATGCCCCTCAAATTGGAAGTTACTGGGTTAAATGATCTCTAAAGCCACTAGACCAGACAGAGAATCATATCAAAATAAGAATTGGAGTGAACACTAAAAGAATAGAAACCGCCTGACCTGTGGTGGCACAGTAGATAAAACACTGACCTGGAACGCTGTGGTCACCGTTTGAAACCCTGGGCTTGCCTGGTCAAGAAGCTTCCATTTCCTCCCCTCTTCTTTCTCCTTCTCTCTCTTTCTCCCTCCCTCTCTCTCTCTTTTTCCTAACTCTCTCTCTCTTTTTCCTCTCTAACTCTCTCTCTCTCTCTCCTCTCTAAAATGAATAAATAAAATCTAAAAAAAAAAAAGAATAGAAACATATCATACAAACCAGTCATTCCCCCAAAGGGTTGGGGGAGATAGTGAGAGCAAAATAATGGCAGAGTAAAGAATTCTGGGGTGGGGTCTGACCCTTCTTCAAAATACTAAAAAACCTTTGGCAAAACTGTCAAAAATTTATAGTAAAAACATGAATACTTAAACAAAGAAAAGGCCACTGAAACACAGTAGGAAAGCTCTGTGTCATTTTTACTTATCCAAGACCTCATCCCTATTGTGGTAGAGGTCTTGAAGATGGTTATTTCCAGCATGGCAACAGATTATTTATACAAACAACAGTGCTATGGATGCCCAGTGTTACCATGTGAGCATATACTTGTAACCAACCAATATAAAACAGAAATATAAATTTATTATACATAAATTACAAAACACATCTCTCTGCCTTCCTTTGGAAAACTGCTTCCCACGTAGTAGGTGACACTGCATAAAAATTAAGAATATCAGGGTTTCTAAATAGTTTACCATCAATATTTGAGGCTGTTCACCATCTTTATCTGTCAAATGCAGAAAGTTCTTCTTTCCTGGCTCAAAATTAGCATCAAGAAGAGACTTGTCACTGGTGTGATCTAGTGGAGGCTATGGGCATAAAGTAAAATATCTCAGATAATGAAAAACATTAACTGTGATAATAAAATAAAACAAGTAATATGCAAATAGACATATATCTACAATTACTGGACTAAAGTTATCTTTTTAAACAAAGATTCTGGTGAATTCTATTGATCTACACTTGGATTAACTCATCTACTTGTGTATTGGGACGGTTAAGCCCAGACACAGTGCATACACTGACAGGTATCCCAGATGGTCCCATTCCCCAACATCTAAAAACTGAAAAGAGAAAAAGTAAAGGTTAAGAACTAATGTAAAGTACTACACAAAAAAATAATGATAAACATCTGTGTTTTATGTTCTCTAAAATGTATGCTATAGTATTTAATAGATTTCCATGAAAATTAAAGATAATTTTATGTAACTAAAAACTAAAGATGTTTTATATATGAATATAGTGAGAACTCTCAGATAACCAACAAATTAAACAACCCAAAATAATTATGTAATATAACAAAATTATTTAATGGGAATCTTAAGAAAGACCCCTTAAGGAAAAGCCTGTCATAGTAAAATAGTCATCATACCTATTTTAAGTCCACTGCCAGGATCTAGACAATCTCAGGGGGATAAAAGTGATCACTCCTTTGAAAATTAAATACCTAAAATATTTAGTCCTTCCTTAACTCTTTTATTGTTAGGGTGATTTCAACCTTAGCTATCATTCTGATACACTCTAATTGGTGAACAAGAGGTGAAGCTCTGTATGCTTCAGGCCCTCCTCACCCACCCCCTAGTTCACTATTGAGAAAAATGCAGAATGGAATGAACACCCTACTCTTTTGTTTTAAAACATTTTTGTTACATTAAGAAATGTTTTAAAGATATGAGGAATGTCTCCTTAGAAGGACTTAATAGAAAAGCCTCTATTTCTTAGAAAAGTAGCATTTTATGAAAGTACATCGCTTCCCAGCCTTTTGGCTAAAACCAAGTGTAAAAGTAAAGGTATTAGGGACAAAATAATTAACTTAAGGAATTTTTCAACTTGGTATTTATGTGACTTTTGGCAAGTTAGTTACTCAACTTCCCAATCACTCACTTGCCTCAGCTGTAATACGAGGCTGTAACAGCACCTACCTTATAAAGTGTTTATGAGGATTAAGTGAGATAATATTTGTATAGAGCCTAGTAACAGAACAATGCTAGGTACCTAGTAAGTGCAAAGTAATTGTTAAGAAAATAAAATATATAATCTATTTCTTATCTTTGAATCTAGAAATCCATGAGAAAAAAATGGAGATAGAAAACATGAAGCTAAGAGAAGCCACACAGGACGAGGAAAGGTATCTTTGGGTCCTTTACATTTTCTGGCAGGAAATAAAAGATTAGATGATATAGCTCGAATACACAGGGGTTTCACCTCAATAAATGTGTCTATGTGTACAAAGTGGTGAGTAGCTAAGAGAGATAGGTTTTCAGAGAAGCATTACATTCAGCATTCTGCAATAAGCAAGTTAAAGTTTACTTACAGAAATGTACTGTAGGCAAATAAAAATATAGAAATGAGTACTTAAGAACAACCAGAGCTGAAGAGAAACAGTAATCCTGACACAGAGCTATTTGAAGTTGTATAGATGTTAATTTAATAAACACTTTGAGTACCTAAGGAAAATATCTATAGAGAATACAAAATTAATACTATGAGGTCCTAGACATCAAAATACATTCTACCAAATGGAATGACATGAATACAACTATAATAAAAGGAGAATATGATAATTGGCACAGCAGAATAAAAACTGAAATAGGAGAACAAAGAAAAAGAGATTACTTTTCAAATTGCATGAGAAAACATCATGTAAGGCTTCTTAAAAGTGAAATTTAACCTGACCAGTGGTGATGCAGTGGATAATATGTCAAGCTGGGATGGTGAAGACCCAAGTTCAAATCACCGAGATTACTGGAGTTCACCAGCTTGAGTGTGGAGTCACTGGCTTGAGCATGGGATTATAGACATGACCCCATGGTCACTGGCTTGAACCCAAAGGTTGCTGGCTTGAGCCCAAAGGTAGCTAGCTTAAAGCCCAAGATTGTTGGCTTGATTGAGCAAATGGTCACTGAGGTGGCTTGAGTGCCCAGGTCAAGGCACATAGGAGAAGCAATCAATGAACAACTAAAAGAGGCACAACTACAAGTTGATGCTTCTTTTCTTTCTCCCTTCCTGTCTGTCTCTGTCTTTCTCTCACAAACAAACAAGTAAATAAATAAATAAATGTCAAATATAAATAGGACTTCGGTAGACATATATGAGAGTATAGAAACTAAAAAAGAGGCAATACTAGAAATTTCATGGTGATATAACAAGGAGTATTCAAAGTTTCTGATTAAATATTGTTTCCCTTTGTATACTTTGTTGGACTACCAATTTGTACTGATTTCAGAGGAAAAAGTTGATTAATTTTATTATTAGTTCTATATTTTAAAATATAGCATGAATTTTAAAGGGATATCAGGCAACATCAAACACCTTGGATTCTTTCATAGAGTGAATCAAAACTATGCCATCCAAATACACATTTAATTTCATTTGCCATTAGAGATATCTTCCTGGAAAACTTAATAGGACAGAAAGAGGTATTATAAACAAAAGCATGGATACAGAAAAGTATGGAAATTCAAGTTAAGAAAATAAAGTAGTCCAGTATCTGGGAGTTAAGATTACAAAGATTTAAAAAATCTATTGTAGCTTGTCTTGAATGCTAACCTAGAAAATCTGATTTTTAAATGTAGGTAGGGAGCAGTCACCAAAGATTTCTGAACTGAAAGGTGGCACAAATACTGTGATTTAAGACAACTGAAGATAATTTTAACAGTAGTATGCAGAGTAAATCTGAACTGAGAAACAGAAAACAAAAAAGACTATATAAACTAACAGTCTAATACTACAGTTACAGCTAACTCAACAGTCTCCTGCACCACTCTCCCATGCAAAATTGATCAACGCCCCTTCTTTGCACTCATGGCAAATTTATAATATAGTACTTAAAACATATAAGTGTAACTGTTTTTTGATACATCTGTCTCTACAACTAGACTATAAAACCCTGGAAGCGGAAGTCATGGTACCACCAATCTTCCTGATCAGGGGCCTACTGCTCTACCTGGTACAGAATTTGTTAAAATTGATGGGCATATCCTTTCACTTATTTCTCTTTCTGTATAGACTTTTTTCTTATTTTCCAAAAATTAATTATAAAATACATATAATTTTGTATCATACATTTTTTCATTTAGAAATACAAGAACATCATTCCACTTAGCAAATATTGAAAATTTTTGGTAGTTGACACAATGTAAGTCATCTTATGTGAATTAAAAATAACTGGTGGTGCAAACTTTAGGATAAGCAACTAACTAGTGAATGAAGGCAAAGGGATGACGAGGGACGTAATTCTTGAGACTCAATATTACAGTTTTGCTTATATTAAAAAGGGTTCCAATATTTAATATATTCACTTATAACAACAATAATAACTATGTTAGCCACTTAAGAGAAGATACTTTAAGTCTAGGGCTTTACCATATCAGCAGTATTGATTCCATTTCCCCACACCAAATCAAAGGTTCCATTCATGTAGCCTACTTTGTTGGCCACATCTTCAAAGAGCTTTCTCAGTGGAGTAGATGCTGGTAAGTTTAAAGTGATCCGTTCATTCACTGTCTTTGAATTAGTAGTATCTTGTATTATACATAAGACTCTAGGTTCTTCAGCAGCATTTTCTATCTGAAATTAAGAATATAGATATATAATTTATCTTTAAAGAAAAGCAATTATGATTAGCTACATTTTTTATAATTAAATGTTTTAAAATCCTACAAAATGTTATTTGTGCATATAGTATTACTGTTTTGTTATGCCTGAAACATTTTAATAGATATGTCAAACATATAAAGCACCGCATTTGTTTGTTTTGGAAAAACTGGGGGCATATTTAATAATCAACAGTCAATTCTTGTGGATATTTGCTTTTACCTTTCAAGGCTTGTAAATCAGTGGTCAACAAGCCACAAAGACAGTATACCTTAGCAATTTTCAGTTGAAAATAACAAAATCCGATCCTTAAAAGTGTGCCATCACCTTGCTAATACAGTCAAACCAAGCATGTCTGGGTCTCCTGAAGAAACAGAAACAGAACTGTGTAGAAATGCAGTGAGGACTGTCTATAATTTTTCAAAATCTATAACTAAGGGACATAGGCAAACCATGCCTCCAGACCAGAAATCCAAAAAGTCCATTATCAAAGTTCTGGGAGCTGACAAGCTTATCCAAACAAATCAGCCAGCAGAAAGAATGCTTTGAAAAGCAAGAAAAATAAAAACTTTTCTATTACCAATGCAGAAAAAAGTTAGGGTCACAAATTTTCCTTTCTTATTTCTCAGTAATTATCAAGACAAAAAAAAATTTTTAAGGACATTTTCTCAAAGAAGCTATATCTCCCCTCAAGCTACTGATGGACACCATTTTTCTTTATAACTTTCCACAGGAGTAACAGGTTACATCAGATTCTTGTGGAAGTTCTTTCCCTCCTGCTATACTGGCCAACTCAGTGAATGGCACCTTGATCACCAGCTGGTAAAGTCAAAGGGCTGAACATCTTTCTTTTCTCCTTCCTCCTATTCACCTAACACAATCACCAAATTCTTATCTCTTTACTCTTCATTTCTGCCTGCAGCAATTAGAATCTTACATCAAGATGATGGCAATCACTTCCTGAGAAAGTTAACTTCCTCTAATGTTATCTTTCTTCAATCCAGAATAGTATTTATTATGCAACTGTGATAATGTAAATCTCTTGCTTCCCATCAAAGTCAAGTGCAGCAGTCATTTAACTGGAGGACCTTTCAGTATCCCCACGAAAGCCTTTTCAGAAATATGAACTGTACAGACTTGTACAGTAAGCAATAACATTTCTTTTCTTTTTAAGATAACCTTTTGTTACTTCTATATTATCCATTTTTAAGTAAGAATAATTATCATTAATTAGTACTGGAGACAGAATAGCCATAAGATTTGCCTGCTTGTTTGATGTGGTGATACAAATATAATTTGTTTCTGCCATATACAATTTTGGGCTTGCAAGAGATGACTGAAGTTGAATTTAATCCAATTAATTTAGAACAGAAAGAAACTGTTATAAAAGTATAATGTTTAAGACAGATTGGCTAGTACTATATTTTAGACAAATCAAAATACTTAATTACCAACAATAACCCATTTAAAAACAAAAAGGAGAATGCATTTCTATAAAAATATTCAGGTGACAAAAAAAAGAGCATTACTAATATACTTCTCAGAAATGAAAAAAAAAAAGCCTTGCCTTTATTATAAACTTAAGGTGTCATATTGAACATAATGAATTGTTTTATACATTTAATCCCAAACTGAGAAACACAAAGTGGACCTTTTAAAAATTAGTTTACAACAAAAGAGTGAAGAACTAAATTTCAACTACAAAAGATATATTTTTATTGTTTCAAAGGTATACTTCAGAAGTAGGTTCAAGTTTTCTGTATATAAAACACTAGGTGGCCAGTTTTTAAAGCTTCAGACAGGTTGGAGTTGATCCTCCAAGGAAGATGACACTAACTAGGAATTCAGGAAAAACAATAATACAGCATTATATACAACAATGGTGATGTGGCAACATCTAATTGTCAGACAACAGTTCCTCCCTCTTCCCCTAAATACACAAATATAAGGTTCAGGTACTACAGCCTCCTAATCTTTCATCCAAAAATGTGGCGGCCCTGGCCAGTTGGCTCAGTGGTAGAACACTGGCTCAGCGTATGGAATTCCAAGACTCGATTCCCAATCAGGGCACACAGGAGAAGCGATCATCTGCTTCTCCACGCCCCCTCCCCCATCTCTCTCTCTCTCTTCCCCTCCCACAGCCATGGCTCGAATGGTTCAAGCCCTGGACGCTGAGGATGGCGCCATGGCCTTGCCTCAGGCACTAAAATAGCTCGGTTGCTGAGCAATGGAGCAGCGGCCCAGATGGACAGAGCATCGCCTGGTAGGGGGCATGCAGGTGGATTCCGGTTGTGGTGCATGCAGAAGTCTGTCTCTGCTTCCCCGCCTCTCACTTAAAAAAAAAGTGGGGAAATTATCACCAACTGAACCTCATTTGAAGACTTAAATGTACAACAGTAAACACAAATTTAATTCCATGTGTGCTTTTTATTCTTTATAATGTCAAAAGCTTTCTTCTCTGTGCATTTCTTTTTTAAAAATTGCAAAATATAAAGAAAAAAGTGAAAATCACCTGCAATCCCATAACACAGAGATAACCATATATTAACATTTTGGTATATATCCTTCCAAATAGTTTTCTTACACACACACGCACACACAAATAAACATTCTAAACACTGGGTTAGGAAATACATGTTGTTTTGTAACATTTTTCTTTACTTATAAACATACCATGTAATCTTACCCTATCAAACCTTTTAAACTCATTATAATAGTTGAACAATATTTTATTACATGGAATAATAATACACTGCTCACAAAAACTAGGGGATATTTTTATAGCTTCACATTCATTTTGAAATATACCCTAATTCTTGTGAGCAGTATAATTTGATTCATTAATGCTATTCTGACTCTTAGCCTAGGATTTATTACACTTTAGAGATAATTTTGTGATGAACACCTACCTAACACTTCATGCGCTTTTCTATTTTCTTAAAATTCCTTTAAGCAGAATTCTTAAGTCAATCCCATTTTACTCTTAAACCCTTTGAGTAGTACGAATGTTCATGTACATCCTCGAGCATCCTGATCATCCAGAGTTCAATCGTACATATATAAGGCAACATTAAAAAAAGGCAAATGTATGTTCTTCTTATTTCCATAAATTGGTCAAACAAACATGATTTTTAAAAAAATTTTTTTTAATTTCTTTTTTTAATTTATTTATTTTAGAGAGGAGACACAAAGTGAGAGAGAGAGAGAGAGAAAGAGGGGAGGAGCTAGAAGCATCAACTCCCATATGTGCCTTGACCAGACCAGTGCAGGGTTTTGAACTGGCGACCTCAGTGTTCCCAGGTCAAAGCTTTATCCACTGCGCCACCACAGGTCAGGCCAAACATGATTTTAATTAAGTTTATAAAACTATAACTGAAACTAATTTCATTTTTTGAAAAAAAACCTCACTTCCGATGGTCAGCAAGCATGAAAAACTCACTACTCAAAGGGTTAAATTCTAGAATTATTTAAACAAACAAAAATCTCTGCTCCTCTTTAAAAGCCCAATCTTCTGGTCCATTCTTTATTTCTAATCTAATTTAATATGTGGTTATCGTCTGTGGACTGCACCCAAATTTCTGATACCACTATTGCCAGCACTAATCATACTGAGGTGAACTCTCTGTCGTCCCTAACCCCAACCTCCCAATTTGAAAACGAATTAAAATGTTTTTCAATTAAAAGATACCGTCAGTAAGGTGTACCAATACTTTTGTAACAGGATTTCAAAGAAAAGGCCAACTCTATAACGTTATATTAAACATGCAGATTTCCAAAACATTTAAATGTAGAAAGAAAAACAATAAATGTAAAAAGGTATTTGTTAGAATTGGAAAAACAAAGTAGCTATCTTTCTTAATTTCTTTGGAGTTCTACCCCTAATTGATCCTACTTAAGCCCAATGAAAAGAAAGCAATTATTGAGGTAAATTAAAAGATAGCTAAAAATTCTTTGCCACTCTTTTTTCTTTTTTCCTCTTCCCATAAACATGGGTTGGCCTTGTAACTAGCTCAGACCAGCAGAATGTTACCAAAGTGATACTGTGCGGGCCCTTAAGAAATCAGCAAGTTCTGAAGAAATCAGCAAGTTCTGCTTTTGCACATCTTGGAACATTCCCTCTTATAATGCGGTCACCCTGGGACAACCATGCTGTGAGGAAGCCCTAACAATCCATGCAGAAAGTGGCCATTCTAGTGGAGCACTGAGATGCCTGATATGAGAAAAAAGCCGCCTTGCATATTCCATCCAAAGCTAGCCACCAACCAAATGGAGCCAAGTAATGATCCCAGATGATGCCATGTGGAGCCAAACAATGGACCAGCTGAGCCTTTGCCCAAAGCCAATCTCACAGAATTGTAAGCAAATAAACTAGCTGTTTTCAAGTACTAAATTTTGGAGTAGGCTGTTCCATAGCAATAGATAACAAAAACGCACCTAAATTTAAGCACAAGTGAGCTCTAGCTGGTAAGGTGTTAAGAGCTAGGGAGGAGGATGTCCCTATGTAAGTACTGCACCCAACATTAAGGTAAGATATTTGAGGACAAAATGTAATTTATGAAAGGGAGCACAATTTTTGAGTTAAAAGAGTCCTATGATGAATAAGAGATAATAGGTAAGAAAAAAAATGCCGTTTTAAACAAGTGCAAAGCATGCTCTACTAGGGAAAAATATTTAATATATCTTAGCTGAACTATTTGAGAGGCACAAAGTTTTCTGCACAGAAAATCTAGCCAAGTACAAAAAAAGCTGTAAAGCATACAACTACTTATTTTATGGACAACTCATAGCAATATTACACTTGTGAGAATAAGGGGAAAGTCAATAGCAATTATATTAACAGTTCACATGCTAAGAGAACACAGAAACAAAGCTAGATATCCTAGCAAAGTCTGAAGAAAGAATCCTTGAAAAATCAAATGAAAAATAATAAAACCACAGTCTTATTTACAAAAGGCAAAAAATATTGGGATTTTTCATTGAAAATATGACTGCTAAAGGCATGTTTGTTTGGCTTTTGAGTTATTTTTTGACACTTTTTCTTGGCATTCCTAATAGTTCTAATTTCAAATCTGAGTTCTCTAAAGTTAACATCATAATTTTTGTTTCATAAAAAATACTTCATCAGTGTTTCTCATTAAAAATACACAAAACAAGGCATATAATTCATGGTAAATATTCAGAAAGGCATTAACATGTAGAAAACAATATCATATAAAATTCAGTTATCAAGGTTCAGGTTTTTCTAAGAGAATTAAGAATTTTAAAACAAAGAAGGGACCTTTTTACCTACAAATTTAATAGACAGTCCTTTTCTCTAAAAACTTTATTCCTTTTAATGTTATTACAGAGAATAGTATTATGGTTGCAAACTTAAAGATACACAAACACATACACACGTAAGTCCAAGCGATTTATATCTTGATATAGGAGCTGCCATGAGCTAATAAATTAGGCCTTAACACAATATCCTTCTAGACAGCCACAGTTCATGTTTAATACACTGTAATGCATTAAAAAAGAGAATTGTTGGTGTGAACACTTTTGCTGATTGAAATTTATTAAATTTATAGGCCATTCAGACTGTATTTTTACTTCAACAAGTAACAATTCCTGGGGCAATGATGGGGATCCTAGCTTATAGGGGGAAAAAAGATTATTTTATTTTTAAGTTCCTCTTTCCACTCCACTCCAACCCTCTCAGCAAACTCGAATGCAATGTGATGTTTCTAAAGGGTTGTTTGCCACAGGTCATGTGGAGAGGACAGGAGAGATTAAAGGAAGAACATTGGGAAAAAACCTTGGAGCTAAAGGGACCTGAGAAACTGAGGTATTAAGTAAAGGTTAGAATGAGATGATACAACACAGGAAAGTTTAGGGTGTTGTATAACAGACCGCCAGGAAGTTTGTTTTACTTAATTCTTCAAATAAGATTTCTGGATTTTGATTCTGTACATTATTAAATGATTAATTTCCCAGGACTATTAATATTTCAGAAAATAAAAATGTCTATAAAACAAACAGACAACTAATATACCTGAATGTCAAAACAAAGGGTTCTTGTGGGTTTTATATCAGTTTTCCCCTCATTCACTTGTAAAAAAACAAGGGACTATCAGACACATATTCATTTAAGGAAACTTTCTTATTATTAAAATTGGGTAGAAATGAAATTGTCAAACAAGCATAAAACTTAATACATGCCGTGTTATTAAATAAAAATACTAACATGCTGTTACTTGCTCTGCTGATTATCACACTAAAGCAATTACATCAGCAGTCTACCTGTAAAAATTTCTTCTTCATTTCATCAAAGATATTTTGTCTGCATCTCCAAAACACATCCTATAGTATACAGAGAACAAAATGAATTACAAATCATTCCTTTAAAATACAGAGGTAAGACAGTAAAATGAGAACAATTAACTTGGACATTCTTTTCTTGCAAAAAGTATGTATTAAAGTATTATTATATCATTTAGAATTGTATTCATAACTTACATTTGAGACTTTTACCTTAAGCCTCAATTATTCTCATAAGGTTACTGAAAATCTGTGCTATAGTTATAAAAAATAATATTAACATGGAAAACAACCACATTTTAACAAAAAGTAGTAACTTAAGAACTGTGTATAAATCAAATGTTCTAAGTCACATATTTTCCCCAGTTTTATTGATATAATTGATATACAATATTGTATTTTTACCATAATAAATTTACTTAACATCATTATCTCACATAGTGATGAAAACCTGGCCACTATGCTGTGTGAGAGGGA
The DNA here is from genome assembly GCA_037038555.1 of Rhynchonycteris naso. NCBI lineage: Eukaryota > Metazoa > Chordata > Mammalia > Chiroptera > Emballonuridae > Rhynchonycteris > Rhynchonycteris naso. Next base: position 328,979,951 of record CM072995.1, on the reverse strand, counting down.
GCCAAGTAGCCACATGGACAGGTCATGTGTAGATGTTTCAGCCTAAGTGAGATCATAGCTGGCAACCAGCATCAGCCACCATACATGTGTGAGAGCAAGCATCAGATGATTCCTACGGTGAGAGCAACTATCAGATGATTCCAGCCCTAGCCTTTTGGCTGCCCCAGCTGACGCCTAGCAGAGCAGAAGCAAACTGCCTTAGTCCAACTTTGTTTAAATTAACATCTGTGAGCAAAATTCAGAGTTCGGGGGGCAGACTATTATATAACATAAGATAATCAGAATAATAGTCAATTTCTCCATCTAGTCCTTCTCTCACCATCTTAAATAAAAGTACAATCTTCTTGGTATTCATTTCCCTTCTTTGCTTCAGGTTTCCATATAGTACTTATAACTACCTAATACATTTGTTTATATTTTACTTATTTATTGTTGTAAGGCCAGTAGGCGCAGCCACCATCACAGCCACATAGCTGGTGCAAGTTCGCATTTGATCCAGACAGACAGTAATGAAACTGCAGAGCCAAGAACTGGTGGGCCATTTTCCTTTATTCTAGACTCGTACTGGCCAATGAGTAAAAACAAACACACAGGACACCAAAACCCACTCACATGTTCTCCTGTTCCACAACCAGGAGAATCTTTCCAGTTTTTTCTAGAATCAAAGGCCCCACCAGCCTTATTAACCTCTGTTCCCCCCCCACCCCCATCTCCTCCTCTCTGCAGGCCTCCATCTTGGTTGCCTGCCTCTTCTGCCACCATGTGGCCTCTCCCCTCTCCAACTTGGTCTCCTCTTCTACAACAACGTGGTTTCTCTTCCAAAATGGCCTCCTAGCTCCTCCTTTTAAAACCTTTTGGTGCAAAAGCCCTCCTCCAGTACACATTAGCATAACCAAGCCCCTTCCCAAGCAAGATGGTAATTAGCTGTATCACGTGAGAGCATTATCACGTGAGCAGCGGCCATCTTTAACAAAGTGAGCAAAACCAGAAAATACAGATCACAAACTTATTGGTCCAACAACTGTCAATCTAGAAAAAAAGTCCACTATGAACCAAAATGAAGTAACAGACTGGATTCTCCCTCCAACGTTAAATAACTAAAAATTTAGATAAAATACATAAAGCAATAGTTTTCAAATACTGAGCAGCAAGCAAGACAGGACAATTATCCCTGAGAAAACAGAAACAAACAAGATAAGCCACCTTCCAGGCTGGGAAGGAGAAGCCTGGTAGAGTCCAGCAATCTACCTAAATTCAAGAGATTAGTTTAAGGGGGCCAACTCAGCTAGAATTTAGAGGGTAGAGTACTGAATAGAAGAAAGCTGCACAAATAGCAAGCTCCAGAGATCTGTAGAGTGATCTTTTGAGTGCTCAGCTGAGTATTTATCAGCATATGTATGTGAAGAAACTATGTGAGGAAAATCAGTAAGGGCACGGAAAAACCCAACAATACCATCAACCAACAGGATCTAATCAAAATTTAAAAACATTCCAACCAACAAGGACAAAACATATATTCTCTTTAAATGCTCATGGAACAAATAATCAAGACAGACCACATCCTGACCATAAAACAAACTTCAACAAATTTAAAAGGACTGAAATGATCATAAAGACTGTGTTCTCTAATCACAATGGGATAGCAAAAAATCTAAATAAATACTGACACATAATATGTTTTTACACTGGAAGACTCAACCTAGTATAGATGTCAATTCTTCCCAAATAGATATACAAGGCCTATCACAATTGCAGCAAAAAGTTTTGAAGATACAGGCAAGATTATTCTAAAACTTATATGTAAAGGCAAAGAAACTAAAATAGCTAAAGGGGTAAAGTAAGAAGACCCCAATTTTCTCATTATAATACAAGTGAATTAAATATAAATGACAAAACAATGACTAGGAACTTCATACATAACTACAAAATTAAGAAACAGTAAATTATATGGAAATTATAATTGAAATCAGAAAATATTTAGAGCCAAATAAAAGTATTATATCTCAAAACTCATATTGGGAGAAAAGTAAGGAATTTCCCAGCAGAATAAGTGAGCCTGCATCAGAATAGAGTGAGGTAAAATGAAGAGTGATCTGTCAAACTCTGAAAGATCTCTAAAAACCTAAAACTAAAAATATAGTTCCCTGCTGTTAATGTTGTTTGGAGTTGTAGCTGGTCCCCAGAGGCAGAAAACAAAACAAACTTTGTGCCACACTGATAAAGCAATAGAAGAAATAAAAAAGTTAAAGTAGAAATTAATGACATAGAAAATAAAAATACTATGAAGAAAATTATCAAAGCAAAAAGCTGATTCCATTAACAACAAAACCTAAATGACAAACCACTGGTAATACCAATCCCCCAAAAAGGAACAAAAACATTATGAATAAAGGAATATAATTATATCTATAACAACAAAAACATATAAAATAATGTCACAAGCAAATTTATGCCGATATATTTTAAAACATATTGAAATGGATAAACTCCCAGAAAAATGATTTATTAAACAAAGGAAAACAAAAGAAAACTTCAACTGTCCTAAAGTCATTAAACAAACTGAATTAGTATAGTAGTTAAAAATCGTTCAACAACAAAATATTCCAGGCCTAGATGATTTTTATAAAGATTTTACCAATACCAATGATAAACCGTTCAAGTTTTACAAAAATTGTTGACAGTTACAGAACACAAGGAATGCTCCCAAATCATATTATAAGGCTAGCATATATTAAACCGCAAAAAACCTAAAAACAAAGAAACAAAAACTGAAAGAAAAAAAAAGTTATAAACCAATAAATAGTACACAGGAAAACAACTGCAAAATATATGAAACAAAGAATTCAGAAACTGAATCCATCAATGTATTAAAGCATAAATGATTATAATCAGGCTCATTTAACATTGGAAAAATTAATTCATATAATGCAACACATTAACCGAATAAAAAAGAAAATCATATCACTACATAAAATACAGGAAAAGCATTTGAAAAATATTAAACATCTTTTCATGACGAGTTTCCACGGTAACTTCATGAACACATTTTCATAACACGTAACAAAATAAAAAAGGTATTTCTTTAACTTGATAGTGAACCTACAAAATTTTACATTATTTTCCCTTTCTTCTTTTCTTGAGAGAGGGGCTGGGAGAGAGAGAGACAAGAACACCAAGCTGCTCCTGTATGTTCCCTGACTGGGGAATCCAACTGGCAACTTCGATGCTCCTAGACAACACTCCAACCAATTGTGCTATCTAGCCAGGCCTTAATTTTTGTTTTCTTTTTTTTAGAGACAGAGAAAGGAAGGGAGAGAGAGTGGAGGAGGAAGAAAAGCACTCATCTGTTGTTCTACTCAGTTGTACACTCATTGGTTGCTTCCCATGTGTGTCCTGTCCAGAGACATAACCCACAACCCTGTTCTTTCATGAAAACAATCTTAATTAACTAAGTTAACTGGCCAGGGCCAAATTTTACAACTTTTATAAACACTTAATAATAAAATGCTGAAGCCTCTCACTTTTAGAATAAATATATTCACCTTAAGAATAGAAACAGCCTTGACCAGGCGGTGGGGCAGTGGATAGAGCGTCGGGTGGGATGCGGAAGACCCAGGTTCGAGACCCCAAGCCGGCCAGCTTGAGTGCAGGCCCATCTGGCTTGAGCAAAAGCTCGTCAGCTTGGACCCAAGGTCACTGGCTCCAGCAAGGGGTTGCTCAGTCTGCTGAAGGCCCATGGTCAAGGCACATGTGAGAAAGCAATCAATGAACAACCAAGGTGTTGGGACAGCAATGAAAAACTAATGGTTGATGCTTCTCACCTCTTTCCGTTCCTGTCTGTCTGTCCCTATCTATCCCTCTCTCTGACTCTCTCTCTCTGTCCCTGTAAAAAAAAAAAAAAAAAAAAAACTTAAAAAAAAAAGAATAGAAACAAAACAAGGCTACACACTAGTCACTACTTCTGATCAACACTGTAGAGGGACAATGCAATAAGCAAATATATGCAGTGGAGTACCATGCAGCCCTTAAAAATAATGATATATGACATTTATTGACAAGAGGAAATATGTTCACTGTATGTTGCTAAGAAATAATAAGACTAGCATTAAAAGACTAAACATAATGGCCTTTAAAAAAAGTCTATATTGAGGAGAAGGAAACATGTACAGAATAAAAAAACTATATCAAAATATTAACAGTATGGTCTTTCAAGGATAGAATTAGAGGTGATTTTTTTTCTCTTTATAATTTTCTGGAACTTCCAAATATTTGATATTGCACATGTATTTGTTTTTACAATTTATATGTAAGTCACAAAAAAAGAAACATGCAAATTTAGTTAACATATATAAAATAAAAAACTGTAAATGTAACAAGCCCACTCTTACTAGGTCAAAAAAGAAAAAACAAGTACACAGTAAGAAAATTAAAGCAACTTTCCTAGGCAGCAGTACACAGGAAAAAGATCTGGGGAGAAGTCAAGGACTACATTCTTAGTGTGTATAGCACTCAGAATGATGCATCTACAGAAAACAAACAATAAAAACTAACATAATCAAGATCAGGTTTATATGTTAAGAGATATTGACATACTGATTTTAGATAAGTTGAGGTTACTACATTAAAATATAATTAAAGAAACTAAGGATATATAAAATAGAAAAGACAAATTTCAACTTCTAGGATTCCTCTACTTCTATTAATATATACTTGGAAAAATACAGGGCACAAAGAAGGCTGAAAGTCTCTTAAAAGGAAATTTAAAAGAAAACACCATCATTTAGATAGTGGTTAAAAAGAATTATTGTCACTAATAGTCTTAGAGCCACACACAATATTATATTCTTTAAACTATCTAACACTTGCCTGACCAGGTGGTCGCGCAGTGGACAGAGTATCAACCTGGGATGCTGAGGAGCCAAGTTTGAAACCCTGAGGTTTGAAACATTGAGTGTGGGGTCACTGGCTTTAAGCCCAAGGTTGCTGGCCTGAGCAAGGGGTCACTGGCTTGGCTGGAGACACCCCCCTTTCCCCATCAAAGAACATATAAGAAGCAATAAATGAACAACTTAAGTTCTGTAACTACAAGTTGGTATCTCTCATCTCTTTATCTTCTTGTCTGTCTCTCTCACTCTAAAAATAAAAATAAAAAAAGGATTGCCCTTCTCTAGCAAAAGGATCAGAAAAGGGATAGCCTTATAATACAGAAAACTTCAGATACTAACCACACTATACCACAGCCAAACACCACAGAAAAAAACTGTCTCCCTGCCCACATAACCATCATTAAAGGCAGAGAAGCCTAGATTTCCATATTTGGCTGTCTGTATGTAACAAGGAACTCCCTTCTCCCCACTCTCCCCAGGATGATGTCAGAGAACACCTAGTGGGCAGTGATGACCTTCCTCACGGCTGAGTGGTAAGGAGAGCCTCCTTACTTCTCTATCAGTGGAGTCCATATGGGGATAACAAAGTGTCCCACACCCTACCAATCAAGCAGGTGTCCACAGAAGCTTAATGGGATCATGAACTTCAACCTCAATCACCAGTAATAAGGCACCCCTCTCAACCCAGATTGTAAATAAAGGTAGGATGAGGAACCTGGACTCCCACCCAATCTCCAAGTAACAAGGGAGTGGCATTTTTTCCTTGTTAGCATGGTATCAGAGGGGGTCTGTTAAAACAGGAGATTTAAATAAGACCCAGAGTCTCATAATATATATGATACCCAAAATATCCAGGATATAATAAAAAATCACTTGTCAGACCAATAACCAAGAAAATCTCAACTTGCATAAGAAAAAACAATCAACAGATGCCAACATAAAGATGACACAAATATTAAAATTATATGACAAAGATTTTAAAGTGGTCATCATGAAAACATCCAACAAGCAATTATGAACACACAAGAAATAACTGAAAACAACAAAAGTCTCAGCAAAAACACCAGCTAAAATACAATAACCAAAATTAAAACTCACTAGGTGGTCTCAATGGCAGAAAGAAGATGACAGGGGAAAGAATCAGTGACCCTGAAGATAAGAACAAAAATCTTTAAACAATCAAGAAAAAAAAAACCTTAAAAAACCTATCTCAAGCACCTGTAAAATTATAAAAAGATCAGTCTTAAGCAGCTGTGTTATAAAAAAGATTGAATATTTGTGTCATCCAAGTCCTGGAAGGAAGGAGAAAGAGGGCGAGTCTGAAAAAAGTACTCAAGAAAATAATGGATGAAAACTTCTCAAATTTGACAAGACATAAAACTACATATTTAAAAAGATCAGTGAACCCCAAGAGGATAAACCCAAGAAATCCCTGCCAAGACACATAATCAAACTCATTGAAAACTACAGTCAAAGGGAAAGATTTTGAAAGTAGTGAGAAAGAAAAGTCTTATCTGTAAGGCCAAAACAATTCAAATGTAGCAGATTTCTCCTCAGAAATCAGAGAGACAGAAATGACACATTTTACAAGTGCTGAAAGAAAAGAATCATTAACTGAGAATTCTATAATCAGTAAAAATATTCTTCAGGAATAAAGAAGAAATAAAGACTTTCAATGGAAGGAAGAGATTTGTTGTTAAGAGGCCTACCCTAAAGAAATTGCTAAAGGAAGTTCTCTACACAGAAGTGGTAAAAACGTTATGAAACCAGTTTGTATTAAAAGTGAAATATGACTATTATATTTTATGAAAATGTATAAATGCTAAGTAATTAAGAGTACTGTCCTGATTTACACACTGCAAAACTCTACAGTATAAAATAACTCAGAGCTGACTTAATGTAATGTTTGGGCTATTTCCACAAAAAGGCAGACATCATGAGCTCTTACTCAAGGCTATAACCTCCTGTTACATCACTATCTGTGCTGCAAAGTCAAATTCAGCTTACATCATTTCAGCTTACAAGTTTTCCAAAAATGTTACCTTATATATATCGCGTACACACATATATAAAAATTAAGCCTTAAAAAAGCAATTTTATAGTACATGCTACAAACTTAATAAACCTTGAGGAAATTATGCTAGGTGAAATCAGCCTGGCACAAAAGGTCAAATACAGTGTGTCCGTAAAGTCATGGTGCATTTTTGACCGGTGACCAGTCAAAAGTGCACCATGACTTTACGGACACACTGTAGTACTGTATGCTTCCACCTAAAGCAGCACTGTGAATAGTCAAATTCAAAGAGGCAGAAAGTAGAATGGTGAATGCCAGAGATTGGGAGTGGATGGGTAAGAAAATGGGAAGTTTTTGCTAAGGATACTATTCTGCAAGATGAAAAGATTTCAGTGAATGGATGATGGTGAGTAGTACAATGTGAATGCACTTAATATCACTGAACTGTACACTTAAAAATTGTTAAGATGGTAACTTTTACATTAACTGTATTTTACCACAATTTTTTTTAATTTTATTTTATTCATTTTTTAGAGAGGAGACACAGAGAGAGAGAGAGAGAGAGAGAGAGAGAGAGAGAGAGAGAAAGGGGGGAGGAGCTAGAAGCATCAACTCCCATATGTGCCTTGACCAGACCAGTACAGGGTTCTGAACTGGCGACCTCAGTGTTCCCAGGTCGACGCCCTATCCACTGCGCCACCACAGGTCAGGCTACCACAATTTTTAAAAACATTAAAATTAAACAGAATACTCATGACCATAAATTTGTAAAAGTAGATAAATTGTCTGCAAAATGGGTTTCTACTCATCTGTTACAGGCATAAATATGTATAAAATATATTATGGGTAAATGTAAAAACATAAGAGTGAACACTTCCTATTTTATCTTATAATCCATAAGATAAAAAATTTTCCTATTTTTAAGGGGTTTTGTGTGATTTGAGTATATATATGAATACATGTAGAGATAAATATAGACATAAAAACAGATTTCACATTTATGTATGTGTATATGCATATTTTCTAGCTCCTTCCATTAAGAGAACCTAGAAGTAATGGCATCCCTGTAGCAATTAACACATCTAGCATCCAGATCTTGGTTTCTAAATACCATTTTCCACAAAAAGGATCCAGAGTATTTACAGAAATGACTGATATTAGTGCGAGGGCTGAGAAAGTACAAGGAAAGTATAGAATACCTTGTACTGTGAGAAAGTAGAGAAGTTTTCCAAGAATGGTGGGATATGTCACTGGCCAAATCTGGAATAATGTAAACATCAAAATAAATAAATAAATAATTCAATTAAAGTTAACATTAAAAAGGCTGCTGTATATAAAATAAGAGGTAATCAAATCACTAAGAGTATATATGTTTTCTAAAACTTTTAATAATAATGCCCTACTTCTGAATAATATTAAGATACTGCAGATGGGAGTTAAGGATTCAAGAATGACTATCCGGTCTAATACTCCTTAAGGAATTCTTAGAAAAACTTACTTTCTGTATTTAAAACTCACTTGTTCACTTAAAAGCAAAAATGGTAGCTATGTAAGTTATCGGCCTGAAGCTGTGTTCCTAAGTCAAATATAAAAACTTTGCTTGTATTTTTTTAAAAATAAGATGAACTTTTTATTCAGCATATTTTAAATACTGAACTTACAAACAAATGTATACATAAATAAGAGAATTAAGGATAAAGACATTACCGTCAAATTTGACATGAACCAATTTAGAATATTTCGTGATTATTTCAGTTTGTAAATTTTTCAGAAATCATTTACTCTTTCCATTTTTGTAATTTTATGTTTTAAAAGTTCCTTTCTTTTAGTGAGAGAGAGAGAAAGAGAGGGAGAGGGAGAGGGGAAGAGGTAGAGAAGAACAGACAGGGACAGACAGACAAGAAGGGATAGCGATAAGAAGCATCAACTGGTTGCAGCACTTTAGTTGTTCATTGATTGCTTTCTCATATGTGTCTAGGCCAAGGGGAACTCCAGTTGAGCCAGTGACCCCTTGCTCAAACCAGAGACTTTGGGCTCAAGCCAGTGACCATGGGGTCATGTCTATGATCCCACACTCTAGCCAGCTACCCTGAGATTTCGAACCTAGGTCCTCAGCGTCTCAGGCCGACACTCTCCATCCACTGCACCATTGCCTGGTCAGACTTAAATGTTCCATTTTACTGTGGATGAAAATTGAAACTAAAGTATATCATTAAAATATGTAACATTTTTCATTTCCCATTTCCATTTCTGTTTAGAATTCCTAAACAGTAAAGCCTTTCTAATAAACATCTTTATAAATTATTATAATCAGAAAGTATTACTATTTACATATAATTAACAAAAATTTAAGACTTTCTAGAATCCACATTAAATCCATTCACACTAGTATCCTCTATAACTTCCCCCCTTTTGTTCAGTCTTCTAAACCCTAGCTTTGCATAACATTTACTATAGTATTAGCCTCAAATTTCAAAAAAAAAAATTTAAAAAACATATTTAGCTCTTATTCTTAAAAGAAAACAAGTCTGCCCAAGAATTTGAGATCAAGTATACATCAATACTTCAGAAAACATTAAGATACAATGACAATAATACTACAAGGATACAGAAAGTAACATAAGTAGATTCTCACGAATGATTCTGCTTAGATAAAAAATGAAAATGGCTACTTTACAATCTTTAGTACTAAAAACAAACTACAGAGTAAAGTCTAATTCCTTTAGGAAATTCTCTAAACAAAATATTTAGAAAACAACTTCATAATGTTCTAGTTGAGGCTTTTGGAAATACAGTTTGCTCTTAAAACTTTTAAGTAAAATTTTAAAAATTGACTATGAAACTGAAAAATTTCCAAGCTGATTTTAAATTTTGAAAATACTTTAGTGTAAGAGCTTTTACTATTTAAAGGAAATTTGATAATAATCACTCCCTGCTGTAAACTGCTTCCTAAATTAAAAATTTCACAGAAATTTTCTAAAAGATGACTTTGTATCTGGTTCTAAAAGCTTAGTTTGAGGCATAAAAAAATTGTAAGTATATTCAATTGTAAGTACTTTACTATTTTACTAAGAAAACAAGCTCCCATACTCCTTAACATTATAATAAAAAAACTAAATATATAAAACTCTCGGAAACTAACTTATTTATTTGTAACAAATTACATTAAGTACTCATTCATTTAGTAGAAAACTAACAATGTAAAGTTACAGAGCTTTCAAAGAATAATTTACAATTTATTTAACTATGATCAATATATTTAATTTGACAAGTTAAGAACAAATCAGTGGTGGGCACACGATGCAATATACAGATCATGTATTATAGAAATGTACACCTGAAATTTATTAGATTCTATTAACCAATGTCAACCCAATAAATTCAATAAAAATGAATAAATAGATAAGAACCAATCAATCAGATGACCTATCATCACACATGACATATAATTATTTTTAAAGCTGGATGGACCTATGATATCAAATCAAACTCCTTATTTTACAGATGAATAAAAAGGATTTCAGAAACCTAAAATGAGTTGCCTAAGGTCACACATGAATATAGATCTCTAAGAGATACAGGTTTTCTCATGAATTTATAATGTTGACATATCTGTGGCATTAAAATTGTTGTAGTATTGTTTCTCCTCTCACTTCTACTCTAACACTCTCCCCACTTTTGCCTTATTCCTTTTAACAGTAGTTGTCCTACTACTGGTAATAGTTAACCCACTAGTAACTTACTGTACGTATCTGCTATATTTTTCGCTCCATAAGATGCACAGGCATTTTCCCCTCCACTTTTTGCGGAAAAAAAATGTGTCTTATGGAGTGAAAAATATGGTAATTTTAGAAATTAAATAAATTACTCTGAGGAGGAGAAATAATATGCCGTTTACTATTCCTGTTATCTTAAATTTCATTACAGCTAAGTTTTCTTCTTTGAGTAGACTTGTTGACAGGTGGTGACTGTGATACAACTGATTTGTTTAAAGGCCTTGAATGTTCTGCACTATTACTAAATCAAAGAAGCTGTAACCATGCTTTTTGTTGATAAGCATGGATAATAATTTCAATGTAAAAATATTATATTCTTATAATACTCTGAACATGAAATTATACAACTAAAAAATGTTACAGTTATTTAAAACTATTTAAAGGCTTTATTTCCTATTGGAGTAAATTATAGTACAAAGAGCAATATACTGTAGAGGCAAAGATCTAGACTAGGATTCTCATCTCAGGTCAAGGGAGGCTGGTTACTTTTCTCGTTCAGCTGTGTCCTATACCTACATTCTCAGGGAACCACAAAAAGTTTTTCTGAAAATCAAAAGGGAATAACTTGAAAATGTTCTATAAATCATATAGATGTTCTATCTATATATTCTATATGTTCTATATAATTCTATATAGAACACTCTATAGATGTTCTATAAGTCATATATCATATAAAAGATATTATAGAACTATATATTCTTATAATAGATTTAAGAAATCTATAATCCTTGACTATAATATTTATACATAATTTATATTATTTAAAATTTCAAAAGATAATCTTTTTTTGGGTAATAGGAATTTAAACAGATAGGAAATTCTGCAAATATCTTTTGTCTTCTGATAGCACGCCTTCTCAAAAAGTTTAAAAACCTACTACCAAAAACAGCAGAGAAAAACCTACCACTAAAAAGTTTATATAGTCCTGACCAGGTAGCTAGGTTGGTTGAAACATTGTCCTGATATACCAAGGTTGTGGGTTTGATCCCAGGTCAGGGCACATACAAGAATGAACCAATGAATGCATAAATAACTGGAACAAGTCAATGTTTATCTCTCTTTCTTTCCCTTCCCCCCTTTCTGAAAATCAGTAAATTAAAAACACACACACTTTTTTTTAACAAAGTTCATATAGATTTATAATTAAAGGACAAATCCTAAACCTTATCTGGTCCAACTCCCTCATTTCAGAGAAGAGAGCCCATAAAGATTAAGCAACTAAGGCAAAGTCAAACCAGTGAGTTTTCTAATTCCCAAACCATTGTCCTTTCAACCACGCCAGTTAGTCTGTGAACCCTTCTCAAAGGGCCTACCAAAACTAGAGCCACACTGCCTTTTACACCAGCAGTCCTCAAACTGCAGCCCCCTGAGTCCATTTATCTGCCCCACCATTTCCCGCACTTCCAGAAGGGGCACCTCTTTCATTGGTGGTCAGTGAGAGGAGCACAGGATGCATCCGCACCCATAGTTCCCATTGAAATACTGGTCAGTTTGTTGATTTAAATTTACTTGTACTTTATTTTAAATATTGTACTTGTTTCCGTTTTGTTTTTTTTAACTTTAAAATAAGATATGTGCCGTGTGCATAGGGATTTGTTCATAGGTTATTTAATAGTCCGGCCCTCCAATGTTCTGAGGGACAGTGAACTGGTCCCTTGTAAAAAGTTTGGGGACCCGTTTTACACAGTTACCAAGTTTCCCTATGTAAATCCTTGAGAATAGGTACTCTTCTCTCTCCCTTATCAGTACCTAGCAAAACTTTAACCGTACTATTTTCCTAAGGCATGTTTTTGAGATTAGGCTTAATAAAAAAGCTCAAGCACCTGAAAAGATGCTCTATATCATCAAACAAAACCAAATAAAAAACAGTGATATTGCCAAGTACCAAGGATACATGGCCAACTACAATGCTCATACTTTGATAATTGAAATGCAAAAGGGTACAGCCATTTAAGAAAAGAGTTTGGCAGTTTCTTACAAAGTTAAACACTCACTTACCGTATGAAGACATGCTCACCCAAAAAAAACTGTACGCAAGTATTTGTAGCAGTTTTATTCAGAATCACCAACAACTGGAAACAACCCAAATACCCATCCAGCTGGTGAAGGATAAACAAATTGTGGCATTCAGCAATAAAAACTGCTTATAAATGCAACAAAATAGATGAATCTCAGTTTTATGCCAGATGAAAAAAGTCAGACTCAAAATTCTACATACTTTGAATTCCAGATACATGATATTCTGGAAAAGTAAAAATATAAGGGCAGAAAACAGTTGAGAGTGGTTGCAGGGCCTGAATGTGAAGGAAGGAGCGGACTACAAAGAACATGAGAAAATGTTTTTAAGGTGATAGAGATAATTCTGTATCTTTATTGTGGTGAAGGTTATACAATGTAAATGTCAAAATTCATAAAACTGTATACTTTAAAAAGGCAAATTTTATTGTCTATAAATTATACCTCAATAAACTTAACTTTTATAAAAAGGTCTCATTTAGCTCTTCTCCTCCCTGAGACCTTCAATAAATTACTGAGCTTTTACAGTCTTTATAGTTTTCAAACCTAAAAAGGAACTATAATAAGTGTTAAATCATATTACTGAACTGTAGAAACATTCTGTGTCATGTCTATTTTTCTTAGAATTCTTAAAATTATATTTGTATTATGTTTATGGTAAATAATGTAATGGCAAATATTTCAAGACATGAATTCAAAATGTCAAAACTAAAGCAATAATATTTTGCAGATGTCTTTTAATTAGAAACTTCATTGTTAGGTATCTATATATTTTTTAACAATTCCCTTCATTACCTCAAAGTACTAGAAATAAACAAAATAATATATTATACAACTTGATGTAAACCTAAAATTAAAGGCTATCAAATTAAAACACCCAAACTCATAAAAGGGTAGACATTTTATATTTATAAAATAAATGTATATAAATTCATAGTTTATTTATATTTACTAAAACAATATCTATCTTTCATGATTCATACAAAAATTCTACTTTATAATCCAACCTGGAACTGGGGTTGTAATCAAGAGCTCCTCTTAGATAATTATTAAAGTTCATTTTACTTGGAGCATTTGGGATATCCTTGCTAAGATTTTGTAAATCCCTTAATTAAAAACATTCCAGACCCTGGCCGGTTGACTCAGTACTAGTCGAGTGTTGGTCAGGTATGTGGATGTCCTGGGTTTGATTCCTGGCCAGGGCACACAGGAAAAGCGCCCATCTGCTTCTCCACCCTTCCCCCTCTCCTTTCTCTCTATCTCTCTCTTCCCCTCCAGCAGCCAAGGCTCCACTGGAGCAAAGTTGGCCCTGGCACTGAGGATAGCTCCATGGCTCCCACCTCAGACGCTAGAATGGCTCTGAATCCAACAGAACAACGCACCAGATGGGCAAAGCATCGCCCCCTATTGGGCTTGCCGGGTGGATCCCAGTCGGGCACATGCAGGAGTCTCTCTGCCTCCCTGCTTCTCACTTCAGAAAAATACAAAAAAAAAGTTCTTTGTGGTGCTTTCAGAAGCTGCTTTCTGGAATCCCCAGAGTCATCATTCTCTAGCACAGGTCTACCTATAGCCTGCAAGCTTCTGTCAAAAAGAAGGGGGATAAACAGGGAATTCTCTATACCAGTGATTTTTCAACCAGTGTGCTGCAGCACGCAGGTGTACCACAAGAATTTTAAAACATGCAATGCCTGACTATTTAGTCAGGGACACTGACCTATTTTCCCTTAGATTGTCAAATGTTAAAACAACAACAGCCAACACAACAATAGCCATCCATGTGAATGAATCAAAATTATACCTATTTTTTGTCAAATTGGCAAAAAATATATTTTTGTGCTACAGAATTTTAGTAATTTAGTTTATGTATTCCATGAGAAAATCATTTTCTATATTATAGCTCCTATCAACATGATTGCCTGCAAATAGACTGGTGGTAAATCACTCGGGAAGCAACCAGCTAAAAATGTGACTCTGAAAAGGCAAAGGAACCACATCATCACAAGGCTAGTATTGTGGCTGTCCATGAAAATCATTAAATACATTTGCAAGCTTCCCTTCCAGCATCAAGTGTGAGAAATCGCTTAGGACTTCCAAACAGAGATACCCTCCCACAGTGTATGTAGCCTATCTAGTAAGCCTATATTATCCATTTCTAATAAGTAACAATTACGCCAAATGACATCCTGCCAGCACAACTATAAGTGGAGAATGTGTTTAAGGTGCACTGTGATGGAAAAAAGTTGACACTTAAAAAACAAAAAAGTACCTAATTATATGATTGCAAATGAATAAGAAAACAGGTGAGAGAATAAAGTATTATTAGTAAATTCCCCCTTTCCCCATTTTCATATAAATTTTTAATATTAATCCAGGACATAAAACATTCATGTAAATAAAAGGCTCCAGTGAACAAATTTCAGCAATTAAACTTTATAACATTATGAACAAATCTGTTAACTTCTGGGGGAAAAAAACATTTCCTTGCCCCCTAATGTCTACATAATAAAAATCCAAACTCCTGATAGGTACAGAAATTCTCCAGAATTTTAAGATACAACATGCCAGAATTAACTTCTCTCACTCAACTCCAGGCCCCCCCATGCTTCTACATTAAACTTTTGCCTCTTTCTGAAATACATTACAAAGTTTGTGTTTTAAATATTTCTTGTAACTAATAGCTCTGACTTTCTTCTTAACCTGGCAATCAAGTCATCCTTTGTGACCTAGTTCGAATATTACATTCTCACAGAATCCCCTAAAGCCAATCATTTAGGATTTGTGCTATACACATAAAGATTAGCTGACAAATCATAATCAGAACTGTAACTATCAACAAGTAACATATTTAATAATTAAAATATAACTTTACTTCATCTAATCAATAAATAATTTTTGGACAACAATGGAAAAACAATGTTGTACTGGCCCCTAGGAAGAATCTAATAAAGGTGTGAGGGAAGAAAAGAACTTTCCTCTACCTCAGGTTCTTTAGACCAGTCTAATAATCAAATATACGTAAGAGATTAGCAAGAGAAAATAAATTTAACACACACGTATATATGAGAACCCCACGTACATGAGAGAAAGATCATATGCATAAGAAGTTCGTATATGTGACATTTTGATCTTGGGATGAGGTAAAGCACCTTGGGGCTTCAAAAGGTCATTGCAGGGAGAGCACATGTTTGGTAATTAGTGGTTTGCCCTGCCCTATCAGATAAATCAAAAAGAGGTTATTTCTGCTGATCCCTTATTATTGGCAAGGGCCCTAATTCAATAGGTAGTTAAGGGAAGAACAGAAATTTCTCTTGAGCCTGCAGCTGAAGTTATCATTAGCTCAAAACAATCCTCATAGAACAGAGGCACATCTTGGGGTGACCTGTTCTGAACCCTGACAAAGATAATAACAGAATTAAGGTAGTCCCAGTAATAATAAGCTAACATTTACAGAGCTTATTATGTCGGAGACACTTTATATGTATTAACAACTTTAATGTTCCCCAACAACCCTAGGAGGTAGTAGCTCATTTAACTAAAGTATTGAGAAGGAAAGTCACTTGACCAAGGTCACAAAGCTGGTATTTGAACACAGTCACTCTGGCTATCTTGACTTTAAGGAACTTCTTATTCAATAAAAGCATTAAAGTAAGTAACAAGTAACTTATAATAAAGAGGTATAAATTTTTAAATGCCAAAAACTATAGTGCTATGGGATTTCAGAGCAAGGAAAATGCAATCAGGTTGAAAGAGGAGAATCAGGAAAGGTTTCTTGTAAAGGCTGAATATTGCTGGTTAGACAGGATTTTAAGAGTAATTCTTTTTTTAAATCAGCTAACTGCAAGACATTTATCTCAATAATTTTCATAAAAATAGTAATCTCTCAAAAGTGGGTTGTAGCGTCAGTTTTATGTAAATCAAAATGTTCATATCCATGGCTACATTCAATATACATGATTCAAATTGGCTCCATTAACAACAACAACAAAAAAAATAGGGCAATTCTTATTCTGACACCTACAAATAGAAGAAAGTATTCAGTAGGGCAGAGAGGAGACATCTGTTTACTTATTATAGTATTACCCCAATAAAATAACAGGGTCAAAAATATATGTGATATTTAAGAACCTTGATATAAAAGATCACATTATTTTGTCATAGACTTTATTTTACAATGGAGAATTTTTGTGCAAAATTAAATTTTAAGCCAGCAATACCTGGGCAAAATACTTTATACTGTGTAATAATCAATTTCACAGAACATTCCTTTACGTATCATAACACCTAAATATGTTGCCTGAATTGAAGAAGGTCCTTAATACCAATGAACCAGGTTTAAAAGTAGATGTCATCTAGAACCTTAATTTACAATAGAAATTTAAATCTATGTATAATGAGGTGTTTTCACAACCCTCTATTTTTGATACAATCTTTTCTTTCCACTTTGGGCCATGATGGTACATGAGTACTCTGGCAATGTACTAATACTCTATCCTCCATTTCGGCAAAAAGTTACAGCATCTGGGCACTAAGATACAAAAAGTTTATGTGACTATCCAAAAAATGAAAAATAAAAAGAGAGGCAATAATCCTACATATTTAAGTACTTAAATATAAGTATTCATTGAAAATCAAAGTTCGCCCATTTTAAAATCCCTAAGAATCAGATGATAAAAACAAATTCCTATTATTCACTCAGGGCAAGAGAACAACAGTGACAAAGGAAGGCATACAGCACATCTGTGAACAGCAATTAATGTAGTCGAATGTGGCTAAAACAAAACTGGCTTGGAGCAGGACACAAAAACATTGTTAAGAATTTCTAGTTAAAGAGGATAGGCTGAATACAACAAGCCTTTAGCTCTGACGCTTCCCCAAATATATCTGAAACAAGAGTAGAGAACATTTATAGAGCATTACTAATCCATAAGAAACCAAAAATCCATTTTCACAGTGGGAAAGCAGAACAAGAGGTAATGACTATGACTACTACACCTGAGAAAGGTGAATCCTACAATAAGCCTAGAGGAAAACCATAGACACCTGGTTTATATCACATTTACATTTACACCAAAAGACCCCTAAACTCCTTGGAAAAGTGGTTGATTCCACGGTTGGGGCAGGGAAGATAGAAGATGAGATCAAGTATTATTTGGTGCCACAAAGTACAGAGTGCTCAAAAAGAAAGAATAACCACAGAAGCCAACCAGAAGCTTGGCCAGCTTCTGTATTCTTTTTGTACTCTTCTATAAAAAAAATTGAACCTAAAACGCTCAAAAATCAGCAGTTTCAGATACTCTGGAGTAAGGGTGGAGTTCAAACTAGAATAGACTGAAATCTGCTTAAAATAACCCCAGAACCTCTCTTCTACTCTTTGACCCTCCCTGTAAAAAGAGCAAGCTATCTGGAGAGCATAAAACAGGACATCTCTGGACAAGAAAACGCCAGGCTTAAATGAATGTGAGGGGGACTATATTGAAAACTGGAGAAATTAAATGAAAGTGAACTTGCATACTTAATGATGAAACACACATCCTCTCTTCCTACTCAGCTCCCAACCTTGTTCTCTTCAGGCAAAAGATCAAACACCTGTTTCTGGGAAAGCAATGCAGCACAAGAGAAAAAAATGTGTCACCAGGACTCTGCAAGGAAATTATCCAGAAATATCAACCTACAGGGAAAACCATAATACCTACTGGAAGAGTTTCCATTCAGCTTATTATTTTAATTAAATATATTCGGGTGACATTGGTTAATAAGATATATAGGTTTCAAGTATTTAATTCTATCATATAGCATCTGTATATTGCATTGTGTGCTCACCAGCCAAAGTCAAATTTTCTGTCACCAACCATGTATTTGACTCCCTTTCCCCTTTACTACCTTTCCACCCCCCTTTCCTCTGGTGACCATCATACTGTTGTCTGTGTTCATTCAGCTCTTTAAGATACCTCTGTTAAATAAGTGTTGACTTCTAAGGAGCACCAAACATCAAAAGAAGACACCTAATAGGAAAGACAAAGTTCAAAGAAAACAAACAAAGGAAATTTGGAGAAAAAAGAGACTATGCAGAGAAGAAAACTACCAACAATTTCCTAATAAAGATAAAACACTGCATCCATAAAACAAAAATAAGATATAATTAAAAACTTCTTCCAGAAATATAGTGCTTGAAAATTATAAACATGATTGGAGAAATAAAACCATAGTAGAACTGGAAGATAAAGTTGAGAAAAATTGCCCAGAAAGTAGAAAAAGAAATGGAAAATAGATGAAAACAGACAAATTAGACAAACTACTCAGTAGGCCCAATACCTAAACAACAGGAATTCGAGAGAAAAGAAAACAAATATTTAAGGAAATTTCTCAGAACTGATGAGATAGATTCCAGATTAGATAAGACTACCCTGAACCCAGCAGAAATGGATAAAATAATAAAAAAAAAAAACCATTTCAAAGCATATACTACATTTCCTAACTCTAGAAAGAAAGATTACCTAAGCTTCCAGGGAGAAAAGAAAAAAGAAATGAAAATGAAAAACAAGACAATGAACAAATGCTTTCAAAACTGAGGAAATTCTTTCTGATGGAGAATTCTCTGCCCTGATAAACTAACTACCTTATAAAGGAGATAGAAACGACATTTTCAGTGAGGTCTTGAAAAAAATCATACCCTATCCAGAAAGCTTTTAGAAGTGGTCCTCCAAAAAGTGTAAAAGCAAGCAAAGAAAGCTGAAGGCGTCAGACACAGAAGCTCCCTCCAACACCTGAAAGGAACTAAGATGACAGTAAGGGCAAATCTAAGACAACAACAAAACTGGCAGGTTTGGACACAGTAAGAGATTTTATACTCTTGAGACTTAGAACTAAATCGGGGTTTCTCAACAGTCACACTATTGAAATTTTGAGGCACACAGTTCTTTGTTGTGGTGGCTGTCCTGTGCGATGTGGGGTGATATTTAGCAGCACAACTAACTTCTACTCACTAGATATCAGTACATGCTCCCTACCGTCTCTCCACCTACCTAATGTTGCCAAGCGTCCTCTAAATTGTCCCCAGTGGAAAATCACTTGGCTGTATGAATAAGTACATAGCAAACAAACTAGGCAAAAAACAAAAAAAATTTAAGTATATTAACCCAGGGTATAAAACAGGAAAATAATCACTGTAAACTACATGGCTCAACTATGATTAGTTTATAGTCCCATTGATATAAACATTGAAGACTGATGCAGCTAAACAACTTGCAATATGATATTGGGAGGACTGGGCAGGACTGAGAAGTGCATCTCTGCATGGCTGGGGATAGTGGTAAACCATTTCTTCCATTGTGGGAAGTCAGTAGATAATCTCTTAAACTGAAAAATCAAGAAGGAAACCTGTAAGCATGCTCTGAGATACTGAGATAATTACCAAAACAAGGAGTTGAAAATAGTTGCCTCTGGAGATCCTGAAATCAAGGGGAGAAAGAATGTGCAGGGGACTACCATTTTTGTTACATAGTCCTACAGAGGTATTCAACTTTTAAATGCGTACATGTAAAACTTTGATAAAAATTTAATTTTTAACAATCAATTAGGACTAGATTATGAAGCATTTTCCTACTGGTTAAGGCCATATGAACTTAAAATCAAACAGCTTTACAACTTTAAGCAAGATATTTAACCTCTTTCAGTTTTACTTTCTTCATATACAGGATAAATAACGAAAATAAGCTGTCTCAAAGGGCTGTTAAAGAAATTAAATGAGATACTGTATGTAAATTATTTAGCAGAGTTTCTGGCACATAAGTAGTGTTTATAAATTGCACCTATTATTCGATTTGCAATGTAAGGTAATAATTATAAACTTGAAAGCAGATAAATCGTAATCTCATCTGTTTTAATTAAACATTTTATTTATTTATTTATTTTACAGAGACAGAGTGGGATAGATAGGAACAGACAGACAGGAACGGAGAGAGATGAGAAGCATCAATCATCAGTTTTTTATTGCCGTTGTGACATCTTAGTTGTTCATTGATTGCTTCCTCATATGTACCTTGACCTCGGGCCTTCAGCAGACTGAGCAACCCCTTGCTGGAGCCAGCGACCTTGGGTCCAAGCTGGCGAGCTTTTTGCTCGAACCAGATGAGCCCGTGCTCAAGCTGGCGACCTCAGGGTCTCAAACCTGGGTCCTTCTGTATCCCAGTCCGATGCTTTACCCACTGCGCCACCGCCTGGTCAGGTTCATCTGTTTTAGAAAGTAGTAATTCTGGAAGTTGTGAGGAGGAGGGCTAGGAAAGGGAAGAACTTAGAAGTAGAGACCATTGGAACTACATTTGAATGAGAAAAGAGAAGCATAGCCATTAATATAAGGAAGGGTACAAGAGATATTTTTCACGTGATGAACCAACTACAGTATATATGAGAAAAAGAAATGAGGAGGCCAAAACAAATGTTAACATAAGGACATAAATAGACATTGATGACACTAACAAGAGAATATAGAGAAAGAATTATTTTGGGAGGAGGATGTGAGAAGAGAGAGAGAAGACAGATAAGGTTGATATTACTCACATTTAATTTATGGGTAGTACAGTACAACCAAGTAAAAATATCCAGTATGCAGATAGAAATCTGAATCTAGAAGAGAGGTCAGACATGGAGCTATAAATGTGTAAACTACAATCAAAAGTCAAAGCCAATAAATGTGGATCAGATTACTCCGTGGCAAATATACAGAGCATGAAGACGTGGGGAAAACAAAAACCATAAGCATAAAAAATAATACAACTGTATATAAATTCTCAAAAACTGCAGTTAGATAATCCAAATTTCTTTTTTTTTTAGGAATGTACATGGCTAATTGTTAAAATACATAAAGAAGAAATCTAAACATAGACCAATAATCCAGAAATCCAGAAACAGCAATTGTTACCATTTTAGAATATTCCTTTTAAATCTTTCAATGCATATAACCCTAAATTGTTTATTTTTTCCTTGACAAAATTGAAATCATATACAATGCTGCATTCAGTTGGTTTTACTTTATTAAATATTTCCAATGATATCTGAAATACTAATAATTTTTATCAAACATTCCCATTTATGTAAACCACCGATTAGAGTTAGCTAACATACTTAATAACTCTTATGCAAAAAGGAGAATCAACACCCTAATTTTAAGAAAAAAAGATTAATTTTAAAAGAACCATCGAAAACATTGATAATCACCACAGGACATTTTCTCAGGTAATATAATTAGGAAAATTAAAATATTCATTTGACATGCTCCATAATTGACATTGATGGAATTAAAAAACAGAAACAGCCTGACCTGTGGCGCAGTGGATAAAGCGTCGACCTGGGAACACTGAGGTCACCAGTTCAAAACCCTGCACTGGCCTGGTCAAGGCACATATGGGAGTTGATGCTTCCAGCTCCTCCCCCTTTCTCTCTCTCTGTCTCTCTCTCTCTCTCTCTGTCTCTGTCTCTCTCTCTCACTCTGTGTCTCCTCTCTAAAATGAATAAAATAAAAATAAAAAAAAAACAGAAACAGACAACAGAAATGAAAAACTAGTTGTTTTAATGTATTGGGGGTTCTCAATATCAATTGCCCTTACATAGCTGTGAGGACACTATGAAGCTCAAATGAGTTAATACACATAAAGCACATAACAGTGGCCTGACCTGTGGTGGCACAGTGGATAAAGTGTCAACCTGGAATCCTGAGATTGCCGGTTCAAAACCATGGGTTTGCCTGGTCAAGGCACATCAGGAGTTGATGCTAACTGCTCCAGCCCCTGCCCTTCTCTCTCTCCCCTCTCTAAAATGAATCAATAAAATCTTAGGGGGAAAAAAAAGCACATAACAGTATCTGACATAATACATGCTTAATAATATTGATTATTACTACCATTATCATTAGTTCCACTCAGAAGTAGTGTTTACTGCATGGGAAAGAGAGGCAGAAGAAATCCACTAGATATGAAACTGCATTCTTTTTCTTTAATTTTCTCATCTTCTCTACATTTATATATTCGTTGGACATCACTTTAGTGCTGCAGTGAAAGTATTATTTTAAAAGCATGAATCAATGTTCACTCTATTCTTAATTATATTATAAGATACTTGAGGGAAGAATGAATATTTTGTTTTTTCTAAATTGTCCCTATATGGCAGAGTACAATAATATGCACAGTAACACTTAATAACTATTAATGTTATAAATCCCTAAATGAAACAGAATAAGTAATAAAAACAACGAAGCGAAAACTAGAAAGTGTGAAGGTATTAAAAGCAAGATATCTCAAAGCCATTATCTTTATACAACAATTCAAAGATATACTAGTACACGGTGGAATGAAAAAGTGAGGTGAAAAGCTTTATTATTAACCAAAATGAAGAGACTACTTTCTATGCTCTTCTCTGGGCACAACAATTTGGAAGGAATTCTAAAAACACTGAAAAATGTCTAAAAGAGAGCAACTGAGAAACAGTGAAAGAACTGAGATGCTCAGAGTATGTACACCACAGAGGGTTTACCCTTCTGCTCCCCTCCTTCACCTTCATCGATGAGAAAAAGGCATCCTACGTAAAATGATTTGAAGATTTCTCTGAACGTTGTCCAGAGGCAACTATCAAAAGATGGCTGCAAAAGAGATATAAACTTCTCCTAACTCAAAAACTTAACAAATCTATTCTGAGCCAAAGATATTATGAGATTAGTCTTAAAGGTATTCAAGTAAAGGCTGGAAATAGCTTGTCAAGGATTCTGTGGAAAACATCCAAGCAGGGGGCCAACATTTAGAATTCTAAGTTTCCATCCCACCCTGTAAACAATCAATAAATATTACTGAATCTGTGCTCCAGGAAGTACACTGTCCTACACCTGTAATATCCACAAACAACAGAGAAACACAAAGATCTCTGCTGCCAAGAAATTGATAATATATAAAATGTATATTGCAGTTTGATATCATAATAAATGTCAAAAAGCACTATTTGTTCACTGCCAAATGAATTATATTCATATTTAAGGTTTTCTAAGAAAGAGAAATCTCAAAGGTTAAAATGCTCAGAAAGGGCTTTTTAGAATAAGTAAGATATGAGACTTGTGGGAAAAAATGTGCATGAAGGTTCTGAACAGGTGGAGAGAAGTAGGAAAGAAGGATAGCAGAAATAGAAATGGAAAGCAAGTTGGAAACCTGTTTGACAAACTTGTTTCACAGGGGAAGAGTTGAGCTGAAAGGGTAGGTTGTGGCCAGAGTCAAACTGTACTGGGCCTTGAACGGCAAGCTAAGTAGTTTCAAATTTATCTTGAATACAGCAACTGTAGCAACTACTAAACTCTGCTGTAGCCAATGATAAATACACAGACACTGGTAAATAAATGGCGGCATGCCAATAAAACTTTATTTATTAATACTGAAATTTGAATTTTGTATCTGTGTATCACAGAGCTTTATTTTGATTTTTTCAATTTGAAAATATAAAAATCATTCTTAACTCATGGACCATACAAAGACTGGGAGCCAGACCTGACCCATGGGCTATAAGCTAAGCGGCCTTCTCGAGTAGCCCTCTAAAGATACATATACTTGTCCTTGAGCTTCAGGGACCAGAATAATATATTACTCATTCAACATGCATGAATGCACACACCTAACCAAAATCTAAATCTATCAGGGGTCAGAGGTTCCCTATACAAAGGTCCTCAAAACAACAAAAAGAACAAACAAAAAAATTGTTGATGAGCAGCCACTAAAATGAAAGAAAAATATTAAATTTTGTAACTTATTTTCACAGAGTAAATGTACCTAGAGAGTTACAAACTATTCTTAAAGAGCCTCTTTGTTGCTTGGAGGAACCTGTAAAACAGAGTATAATCAAGGAGATTATTGGTTCTAGTCCTACCTCTGTCATTTACTCATTATCTGACCCTGAAAAAGTCATTCTTAATCCTCTGGCTCTAATTTTCTCATCTGTAAAGTGAAGGGGTATAAGTTACTAGATGATCACTGTGCTCTCTCTCAGCTTTGGCACTGTATGATCCTACTCCTACCTAAAAAGACCAGAGAGGTGATGACAAACACCAGACAAAAGTGATAGTTGAGAACAGAGAAGAGAAAGGCACTGACTAAATGAGCGGGCAGATAGGACAAACAGGTAAGAAAAAAAGGAACAGAAAAGTACAGTATTACGAAAATCAAGGAATAGTCTGTTTACCTATCAAATGCAAAAGAAAATTATGTAAAGAAAAACAAGCAAACAAGAAGAATTAAGGAGTATGGCCATCAAAAAAAGAGAGAGAGTGAGAAAGAAAAAGGAAGGAAGGAAGGAAGGAAGGAAGAAAGGAAGGAAGGGGAGGGAAGAAAAAAAGAAAGCTAAAAAGAAAGGCAAGAACTTAAAGGACAGTCTTAAGATTTGAGACTACTGTGCATGCTTCCAGAAATTATGAGATGAACCAGAGGAAAAGACTGAAGATGAACCCAGAAAACAGAAAATAAAGGCATACAGTCCAGAAAAAGTAGGAAAAAAAAGTTGGGATGAACTAGAAGCCTCAGGTTAGGGAGTTATTCTTAAAGGAGAGGCATTTTATCTTCAAAATCCAAAAGGTAAAAAAAAATAAAACATTACAGTGTCAGTCTTCATATTTTCTATGAATTAAATGATTTAAGAAATACATCTAATGCTGGCTTTTCTTAAAGCAGAGTTTCACCTATATTATATATTCTAACGGTCAAAAAATTAGAACTTTGCTTTTTGTAAGAATGAAAATCAGCAAGATGTTGTAGCTCTAAAAGTAAATGCATGTTTATATCTTTCTTATAGCACCTATCACTTCCAGTGTTCTCTTTCTTAGCATCTTAAGCTCCCAGGACAAGACTTCTGATAAATTCATCTGTTTATATACTTTGCACAGGCGATGGCTTATGAATACTGACATGTGACTGAATTTTTTAAATTGTTGCAAAACAACTATCAGCACTGGAAAAATATATCATAGACACATAACTCCAATACACTAGAGCTTGCTTTAAGTAGTGACAAAGCAACTAAAAAAGGGGAAAAAATGATTTTTAATGAACTTCACTCATAAATATCAAGATCCTACTACATAGCTAATTTCAACAGACACCTGCCTCCATTCAAGGTACATGAGAAATAAAAATCGCAAAGCATTAGCCTGAAGATCAACCAGTTAAAAATACACATTTGTATATGCTGAAAATATTTATAAACCCAACCGAGATACTATTAATATATTGAAATTCACTGGCCAGTGCTGGGTTCTACCATTAACCTACTATTCAAGAGAAGCCAAGAAGTCGAGCCTTCTCATATCACTTGCTTTTAAGAATTTAAGAAGTCACCCCAACTGGCACACGCCACCCAACTTAACAAAAAGTAGTTCAGCTCTCCATATGGTAATGTTAAGCTCACTCTCACCTTTCCGTGAAAGTTACATTTACTACTTTTCAACGACTGTCGGTAGGCCCGACTGAGGTAGGCCAGTAGTACTACCGAGTACCAGCAGTTCACAGAAGTCTTCCCAGTTAACTCTGCCCTCCCACCGATCTCAAGTTGCGTGTAGATTTCTACAGCTCTGAAAGTTATACACCGCCCCTGTCAAACCCAGAAGCGCCGTCACCCTGTCAAGCCCACCAAGAGCTGTTCCCACAATCTTTTCTTTGAAATTACCTTGGCTCGACATGTTAAAATAAGTAATTCAAAGGCCACCTTCTGCCCCCAAAGCGGGACCTAATTCCTCCCAGTCCGCTCCTTTATTTTGTCCAGCTCCACAAACACGAAGGGGGTGATCTCTGCTTCCCCGACCCCCTAGATCCAGGTGGGTTATCCACTGCTCGCCGCCCCCACCATCCGCCCCCACCCCACCCCCGCCGCACACCTCCTCCTTGCAAGACACCCCGGCCCGCACAAGAGCTGGGCCCGCAGCCTGCCCCTCGCCCGGGCCTGCGCTGCCTCCAGTGGCCGCAGGCCTCGGGCCTAGCCTCCTCCGCTGGCCCCTCACCTCTTTCGGGACCAGTTGGTTCTCTTCGCCGGGCACCATCGCTCAGACTCCGGCCGCTCCTCTCCGCTCTGCCGGGGGAGGGGGGAGGTGGCGGCGGCTCCCTCTCAGGAGAGAATAGCAGCGGCAGTCATCCTCTCCACCGCCTGCGCTCCAGCAATCGCAGAGGCCTTAGCTTGGGCCTCAGACACTAGCGCGCAAATACCGACCCACCGCTCAGCCACCGCCGTCGCCGTCGCCTCGGTTGTCGGCCCCTCCCCCAGCCCGCTGCAATCAATGGAAAAATGGCGGCGTCCGCTCTCGCGAGAATTCGGGCCGTCGGGCTCTGAGCCCGGTGCCCAAGGTGCTGTGACAGCTGTCGCTCGCAGTTAATTACTTAAGATGATATTGGTCTCAGGGGGGTTCCAAGTTGGTTGAGGACTATGCAAACGCTTTTCGTCAGAGGGACTCTAGACCGTCCATCTTGGGACTCCCTCTGCCAGGCCTCCACGCGTTCTCGGGCTCTTGGTACTCCCTGCCCACCAGGGAGCTTCAAGCTCCTGCCCGGACCCTACCACCAATGCAGCTCTCCCTTCCGGTTAGAAAGGCGTCGGAACTTCACCTCCTCACGTACCCCAGGCCTCTTCCCGGAAGAGACTGCACTACGGGCTCCACCTCAAACACGGCCCCAGCCCGAAGGGGCTGCCTTTTCTATGCCCCTCTTCCCATTCTCCCGACGGCCGCGGCTGGAGGGACATCAGGGCCCATCTGCTCCGGGGAGGCAGCAGCCTTTGCCTCTGAGGAATGGTGTTATATCTCCCCCACGTACACCTCCATTAGACCTGCATTGCCCTGCTGCCTTTAAAAGGTACTTTCTTCTCCAACAGGTTCAAGTCTGAGAGTGAGATGGCTTCAAGAAGTAGGGCTGCAGATTGAACCTATGATTCTTTTAAAATGTTATTAAAGGACTTATTAATCTCCTCTAGCATTAAACATTGTGCTCTATTTTACACTCAAATTCTGCAACAGTTTTTTTCCCCCAAATCCTACTCATTCCTCAGAACTTTCCTTTCACTTATCAGTATCACCCCAATAAATTAAAATTTAAAAACCTTTTTGAAGACTCTGGGGTGTCCTTCATAAAGACTTCCACGGATACAGTGATTTACAGCACGCTGAGATAATATAATTCTGCCACGTACCTAACACTCACAGCATTAACTACCTGTGCCTGTGCTCTCCAAACTTATTTGATTGCACTCTATTACCAAAAAAGAAAAAAGAGTCTATATACTTATGTAAATTATACATGTCCTGTTGAACATGATATATAACATTTTTAAATGTAAAAAGTATAAGATAGAGATGAAATAAACATTTAAAGTAACTATAAGAGTTTCTTTTGTATAATTTTTATATTATTGGTGTTGGGCAAACCAATGTGTTTCAAGTATGAAACAAGTGATTTAGATTTGCTTGCTCGTACTGTATTTTGCATTGTATTGGGGTAGTGTCATATGAGTATAGTAGTCTATGGAAGGCCGCTGGTGCTTGCCCTCGGGGTGGCAGATTGCAAAATTGCAGATTATCTTCCTGCTTGGGAGGGGCTATTGTTTGCTGGAGAAGGGTTTTTTTCCCCAGCATAGAGTGGAGAAAGAGAGGGAGTGGTGAAGGGCTTGAGAGCCCTGCCCGTTTGCTGGTCAGCTGTTATGAGATTTGAATAAACAGAATGGCCCACCATTTTCTGGCTCCCCTGTTCCTTTACCGTCTGCACAAATCCAGTGGGAACCTGCATCTGTATGGCCATGGTGATGGCCACTGGCCTTACAAATGGTATAAACACCCTTGTTACTCTCAGTGAAAGCAATATGATTGACTACGTTTCAGTGTTTTTAAAATTTTAGTATCTTGTGAAAGTTATTAAAATTTCTGATTCAACCTTCAGGTACTTTGTTTTAATGGCTGTCATAGGCTAAAACAGATAACTCGCAAAGATATGCAGATCCTAATGGAAGAAGTACATCTTTGGATGCTTTTACTAGTATGTTTGTATATTTATCACTTCCACCCACCAACCTTGAAAAGTCTTTGTTAAAATTCAACTAGTAACTTTCTATTTTCCCTGTTGTCAGCCAGAATGTAAAGACAGTGGCCACGGCCACTATCAGAGCCGCCTGGACCATGCAGGTTCACATTTGATTCAGACAGTCGGTAATGAAACAACAGAACCAAGATCTGGTGAGCCATTAACTTTAATCCTATCTTGCACCCGGCGGGCAAGTAAAAACACACACTGGACTCCAAAACCCACTCATTCAGTGCTTACAAAGCTACTGACTTATCTGAGTTTCCTAGAATCAAAAGTTTCTAGCTCACCAGACTTATTCACCTCTGTTCCCCATCTCTTCCTCCTGCACAAACTCTGCACAAACTGGCTTCTTCCTCAGCAATCCACTATCTTGGCTGCTTCTCCTGGCCTCCTCCTCGCGGTCTTACTCTGCTCTCCTCTTTAATGCTAATCTCAGGAACGGAGAGAGAGCAAGCTCCCGGTCTGCCCCACTTTATAGTGTAGAAATCCAAAACCCTTAATTCAATCTACAAACAAGGAAGTCTCTGATACAAAGCCACTTATCTGAGGCATAATGGGAGGATTCCTCATGAGAGTGCACCACCCTACATCATCCAATCAGTCAAGGGTGTGGGGAAAAGCTTACTCTTAAAACTTAAGCTATACCAACCTGGCCTGCCCACAGCCTGTCCCCCAACACACATTAATATCAATGGACTTGCACGTGGGCAGCGCCATCTTTAACAAAGTGAGCATAATATATTTTATCTGCCCAACACAGAATATGTTGCATTTTTGTATTTTTAACAAAAAGGCTCAAAATTCTCTGGAATCATTTCTTGGAGGATTTTTAAGTAGGTTAGAAAATTCTGTCTTCAAGTATTAATGTACCTGTGTAAGTTTTTTTAAAGGTACTAACCTAGTCTTTATTTAAACTTTTGACATTTTGTTCATAACAGATTTTTGCATTAATTTTGGCTTTTTAAAATGTTCTGTTAAGCCTGACCAGGCAGTGGCGCAGTGGATAGAGTGTCAGAGTGGGATGCAGAAGATCCAGGTTCGAGACACTGAGCTTGCCAGCTTGAGCGCGGGCCCATCTGGCTTGAGCAAAAGCTCACCAGCTTGGACCCAAGGTCGCCGGCTCCAGCAAGGGGTTGCTCGGTCTGCTGAAGGCCCGCGGTCAAGGCACGTGTGAGAAAGCAGTCAATGAACAACTATGGTGTCTCAACGGCAACAAAAAACTAATGATTGATGCTTCTCACCTCTCTCCGTTCTTGTCTGTCTGTCCCTGTCTATCCCTCTCTCTGACTCTTTCTATGTCCCTATAAAAAAAAAAGGTAGATGCCAGTGTAAATCTATGTATTAAATATTTGTAAGACTTAATTTATTTTGTCTAATATTTTCTTCCCATAACTTGCCTTCTTTGGTTACACACTCTTCTCTTTAGAGGCCATTGGCATGACTATACAAGAGCCTGATGGGTTGATGGGTATACAATAAATATTTCTGGAATAAGAATATAAAAGCATTAATTGATTAATAAATAAATGAGCAAATAGATGTGTATGGCTACTCTTCCTAGTAAAGGAAGTTACTGAAATTACATATATGTGTGTTTATTTTATAGATGTATTTTGGCTCCAGCCTTAATCTCTTCCATGGGCTCCAAACTCATCCATTCATCTACCTTTTTAATGACTCTAAACGTCTCAATTTTAAACTGACCTGTGCAAAACATTTGATTTCTAAGCCTCCCCCTTGCAACATATGCTGTCAGTTCTCCCCACCTCAATAGATTGCATTATCAGTTCAGTTTATCTAGCCAAAAAGTTGAGAATCTTCATCTTTGTAAAACCAGTAGCCATGGCCACCATCACAGCAGCCTGGCCCATGCAGGTTCGCATTTGATTCGGACAGTCAGTAATGAAACAACGGAGCCAAGAACTGGTGAGCCATCAGCTTTAATTCTAGCTTGCACCCGACGGGCAAGTAAAAACACACACTGGGCTCCAAAACCCACTCATTCAGTGCTCACAAAGCTACTGACTTATCCGAGTTTCCTAGCATCAAAGGCTTCTAGCTCACCAGACTTATTCACCTCTGTTCCCCATCTCCTCCAGCACAAACTCTGCATACACTCATTTCTCCCTCAGCACTCCACCATCTTGGCTGCTTCTCCTGGCCTCCTCCACTTGACCTTTCTCTGCTCTCCTCTCTAGTGCTAAATCTCAGGAACCGAGAGAGAGCAAGCTCCGGGTCTGCCCCACTTAATAGTGTAGATTCAAAACTTTTAATCCAATATACAAACAAGAAAATCTCTGATACAAAGTCACTTATCTGAGGCATAATGGGAGGATTCCTCATGAGAGTGCACCACCCCACATCAGAAAGGGTGGGAAAGGCTTAGTCTTAAAACTAACGACTGCCTGCTTACAGCCTGTGTGCCCCAACACACATTAATACAGTGGTTCTTAACATTTTTTGAGGTACTGAACCCACCAGTTTCATATGTGCATTCACCGAACCCTTCTTTAGTGATAAATAAAATATGATTTTTTTTCCAAATTCAAGACATAGGTATATGTTTTTTTACTGGTGCACAAAATGAGCCGTGCATGAACATCACCTTGCTCAAAGAACAAAACCAACAAAGTGCATGAACTCACATCAAATTACAGTATTACTTTATTCTGGCCTCCGCGGCAGAGGCTTCTCCGAACCCCTGAGACTGACTCATCGAACCCCTAGGGTTCAATAGAACCCAGGTTAAGAACCACTGCGTTAATATAATCACCTGAGTGATGGGCTTCCACGTGGGCAGCGCCATCTTTAACAAAGTGAGCATAATATATTTTATCTGCCCATCTTATATTCAATTTGTTAATAAGTGCTGTTACTTCCTCCTCTGAAATATATCCCAGTCCAACCACTTCTCTTTATGTCCACTGCTGCCCATCCCATTCCAATCATCATCAGTTCTTGCCTGGACAATTGTAATTGTCTGTTAACTGGATTCCTGGCTTCTACTAGTATCTGCCAACAACTCATACTCCACACGGCATCTTTTAAAAATATACTGCTCACAAAAATTAGGAGATATTTCAAAATGAATATGAAGTGATAAAATATTCCCCCCTAATTTTTGTGAGCAGTATATATCAGATTATGTGCTTCTCTTGGTTCAAACCTAATGGAGAGCTGGTAAAATCCAAATAAAATCTGTAATTTGCTTATTAATGTTTCAATGTCCGCTTCATAGTTTTGTCAACTGTAAATGGTCATAAAAGATGCTGACCATGGGGAACCTGGGAGGGGTAAATGTGGACTATGTTCTATCTTAGCAACTTTTCTGAAAATATAAAATGTACCTAAAATAAAATGTATATTTAAAAATATGCATGGTAATAAAAACACTTTTTAAATTTTTTATATCAAGACCCTTTTTAGAGAGTTCCCATCCCACTCAGTTTAAAGCCCGTGTTTCTAGCTATGGCCTATAAAATCCAATGTAATCCAGCCCCTCTGCCTTGCTGATCTCATCCACCCCTCTTACAACAATGACCCAGCCACTGTGTTCTAATTGACGGTTTTTAAATACATCAAGTTTATCTCTGCTACAAAGCCTTTGCAAAATTCCCTTTCTCTGAATGTTCTTCCCCCAAATCTTTGCTCTTATCTATTTCTATCTTGTCATTTGTGCCTCTCAAATGTTATTGCTTCAAAGAGGACTTTCATGACCATTCAATCTAGACTGGTTGTCCTTAATGTGCACCCTCAGTGCCTAGAACAGTGCCTGGCACATAGTAGGTGCTTAATAAATTTTTGTTGAATTTAAGATGAGATTCACATTTTTAAAATGCCAGCATGGGTCTAAGTAAGAGGGTTGTTGCTTTTCCTTATAGCTTTTTTGGATCATTTTTCTTTTTCTCTTCACTTTAAAATGTTCATAACATAATTCGAGTCACAATATGAAAGATTTATCACATAAAACCAGATTGGGGGACATTCTATAGGATTCTGGCTACCATTCTTCAAGACAGTTAAGCTCAAGAAAAACAATGAAAGAGAGAAATTGTCATAGTGTCACAAACCAGAAGAAGCTAGAGAAACATGACAATTAAATGCTATGTTGTACGCTAAATAAGATCCTGGAATAAAAATTGAACATTAATGGAAAAACTGCTAAAAATCCAAATAAAATCTATAATTTGCTTACCAGTAATATTTCAATGTCAGCTTCTTAGTTTTGTCAATTGAATAATGGTCATAAAAGATGCTAACTATAGGGAAACCTGGGAGGGGTAAATGTGGACTCTGTTCTATCTTAGCAACTTTTCTGCAAATCCAAAAAAGTACCTAAAATAATATGTATATTTAAAAATATTCATGGTAATAAAAGCACTTTCTTTTATTTTATATATCAAGCCCCTTTTGAAATATTTCTACATTTTCAACTATTTTTAAAAAGTCATGTAGTCAGCCTGATCAGGCGGTGGTGCAGTGGATAGAGCGTTGGACTGGGATGCGGAGGACCCAGGTTTCACTAGTTTTTCAGCTAGTGTCTTTTTTCTGTTCCTTCCAGGATCCAAACCAGCATTCCATGCTGCATTTAGTCCATGTCAGTTTTTATGTTTCCACTTCACTCTATTTTAACAACTGCATAGTATTAGATAGTATGGGATATGACAATTTACATAATCCTACTGGCATATGTTCATGTTGTTTCTGGTTTTTGGTTATTACAAACCATCCTGTAATGAACATTATTACATGTATTATCTTTATTTGTGCTTGTAGGATCATCTTAGAACTATTAGGTTAAAAAATGTGTGCATTTCATATATAATATTGATATACATATTGCCATATTGTGAGTTTATACTAACTCACAAAATTTAAATGAGTTATTTCCCCATAAACCTTGCTAATCTGAGAGTGAAAATCGCATTTTGCTGTTTTGATTTGCTGTTCTGTGATGAAAAATAACATAGAGCATCTTTTCATGTATTTGTTGACAATTCATATTACATGTTTTTATGAAGTACCAATTTATCTCCTTTAAGTCTTCTTCTATTGGTTGTTCATCTCTTCCTTATTGATTTATAAGAGCTCTTTTAGCCTGACCAGGCGGTGGCGCAGTGGATACAGCATCGGAATGGGATGCGGAAGACCCAGGTTCAAGACCCCGAGCTCGCCAGCTTGAGCGCGGGGCCCATCTGGCTTGAGCAAAAGCTCGCCAGCTTGGACCCAAGCTCGCTGGCTCCAGAAAGGGGTTGCTCGGTCTGCTGAAATCCCGCAGTCGAGCACATGTGAGAAAGCAATCAATGAACAACTAAGGTCTCGCAATGGCTACGAAAAACTAATGATTGAAGCTTCTCACCTCTCTCTCCATTCCTGTCTGTCTATTCCTCTTTCTGACTCTCTCTCTGTCCCTATAGAAAAATAGAAGAGCTCTTTTATATTCAGGAAATTAGCCATCTGTCATATTTGTTGCAAACATCCTGCTAGCTGGTATTTTGTCTTTTCAGTCTGTTTATTTTAATATTTTGCTACACACAAGTTAAAATTTTTATGTTACAATTTTTTTCTTTATACTATGGTTTTGGTTCTTGTTCCATGACAATATTATTGCAAAACAGTCACCTTTGTATACATTATTTTTCATCACCACAATTCTATAAAGTAATTATTACAATGAACATTGATATTCTCAAGAAATATTGAGATGTCCTCAAATGCCAAATTTATAAATACTACTCTATTGCAATGATATTACTAAATCATTTAAAAACATTAACACTGTGACTCCAACTTTGTTTTATTGGATTGTTCCTTATTTTGGACCTTGAAATTTTAGTGTTTGCAGAACCCTAGAGAAAGCTAGGATAAATCATGGTCAATCTGTCTTCGGTTGCCCTACGGTCTGATATTTGTGTTTCCTCCTTCTATATGTTTGCCTCCCTACTTCTCACTTAAGAAAAAAAATGTTTTTTTCTTATAAAGTGTTTCATGGTAGTTTGGTAAATTTTAATATTATTCAAATCTATAGGTAATAAGTGGATATTTTGTGCAAACTGTTTTGTGTGCACAATCTCATCTCCCAGGAAATAACCACTACACTTATAAACAATTTGGAGTGTAAGTCTGTAAGCACTCATAGAAAATTGTTTAGCTGTCTGTTAATATCTAAGGTAGTGGTCTCCAGTCTTTTTTTTTTTTTTTAATCTGGCACTAATTTACTAAAGCACTAATATACATATGCTGATTCATTTATTTATAAATTCAATACATGTCCTACTAATATTGGCTAATATCCCAAGACATAATTAAACAATTTAAGGCAAAGTTCACCATTAAAGATAGTAAATGAAAAGCTTATTTGAAATACCTTCGTGATAGCTTCATAAAATTCTGTTTTACTGTTACACTAATCAGACTTTTAGCCTCTTAAGATGTCTGATTCAAGTGTTGTACCAAGAGGAAGAAAAGTGTTCACTCTGGCATTTTCTGTTCTTTTTTTCTTTTTAAAGTATAGGTTTTAGGGAGAGATGAAAGGAGAAAGATGAATTTGTTGTTCCACTTACATATGTATTCAATGGTTGATTCTTGTATGTGTCCTGACCAGGGACCAAACCCACAACATTCATGTATGAGAATGATGATCCAACCCACTGAGCTACCCGGGCAGGCTCCTGCCATTTTCTTGTTTCATTGTTCTTATAATGGAGTATCTATTGTGGTTAATTTAAGAGCACTGTCTGAGGTGAATTGAGGCTCTGTCATTGACTAGCAACTTACTTAAACTCTCCATGTTCCAGTTTCCTCATGTTTAAAATGAGAATAAAGACAGCACCATCCTCACAGGGTTTTTGTGAAGCTTAAATAAATTACTGGAGATGAAGCACTTAGGACAGTGCCTGGTATACAGTACATGCTATGTAATGTAAGTGTTTAATATTGTTGGCATTACGACTGTAGTTTTTTGTAGGAATCTTTTAAAGCCACTTTTCTATTTTGTGAGGGTAAGTTAGTTAAAACCAGATAATGTATTCTGTAAATCTACCTCACTTAACCCTCAGTGACCCCCTCTTTGCTGTGGGAGCTCCCCTTCCTCCCTTCCTGCAACTTGGGTAAGGTATTGGCCAAGAAACCATTAGACATGCACCGTGAATGGGAATGCTGATATTAACCCACACATAAAATGTTAGTAATCTTAATATTTCTCCTTTTTTAAAAATAAAAAGCAAATGTGTGTGTGTGTGTGTGTGTGTGTGTGTGTGTGTGTGTATTCTAGGAGGTCTTCTCGCACTTCAGTGGATTTCTAGGG
Source organism: Rhynchonycteris naso (assembly GCA_037038555.1). Taxonomy (NCBI): domain Eukaryota; kingdom Metazoa; phylum Chordata; class Mammalia; order Chiroptera; family Emballonuridae; genus Rhynchonycteris; species Rhynchonycteris naso. The sequence goes on along the minus strand of CM072995.1, from coordinate 328,943,874 downwards.
TATTCCCTGTGAGGAGCCCACCCACCCTGGAGGCGCCTGCGCAGGGCTGAGACTGGATCCCTGGCCTTGGGGAGCTGACAGCTGTGGAAGAAGGGCGTGAGCAAGGTGAAGCCTTGGGCTGGGAAACAAATGAGGGGGCATGAAAAGACAGGCAGAGAAAAGGAAAGCTGGCAAGAGCTCAGGAGTGGAATTTTAGCTGTAGGCAATCCTGCTCCGAAAGTTCTTCCTGGGCAGTGAGGCCATGGGGTTTCAGATCCAGCTTTTCCCACAGCCCAGCCGTGGGCTGGATGCACTGAGCACCTCCTGGGGCCCAGAACTGTGCTGGGGGCCTGCGGGGAAGTAGTCACTTCCACAGGAGTTTATGGTCTGATTGAGATGACCAACAACAACATAGAATTTCAATATGAATCAACTACTTAAATTCACTTAATATTAATTTACATAGACATACACTTCATGAATAAACCACATAGCACAAAATGTTGTAATTTACATTTAGAGAAAAATTTAGCTCTATTTGAGTTTTCAGAGGAACGGCTTCTTGGAAGAAGGAGATGGAGCCTGGGATAAATATTGAAAGAACAAACTTTCCTTCATTAATGCTACAAAAACCCTAACAAACAAAGACACTATTTCTAATGACCCACAACTCGTATAAAGCCACTACAGCCATTACAATATAAGCACCATGAGGATGTTGATCTGTTTGTTTATTTTTTTCACTGTTGTGTGCCTATGCCTATGACTATTTGACACACAGTGGGTTCTCATTTGTCAAATGAATTAGTAAATTTTTAGAGAAACTGACTGTGAAATGTTAGTTGGAAGCTTCATAGTCTCTCTTTAAATCATAGTGTATTACGGTGACAGCAGACCAAATTTAGTCCAAATTCCACTGCTGTAAAACCAAGGTCCAGATTGTTCAAGTAATCTCCTCAAGGCAATCCAAGATGCCAGGTCTATAACTGAAGCTAGAACCCCTACTTCCTAACTCCTAGCCCCGTGCTTTCTTCACGATCCAGTGGCACCTCCCCAGAAGTACCAGATGGCCACAACTCATCTTTCACTATTCAGACCTTCGCAAGAGCCAGGAAAGAATCTGATTCCAGAAGGTTGACAGAAATGAGGACAGCTAGAAACTTTTCTCTCCAGCTGCTCTGTTTGTGTCTGGCTTTTCTGGAAACCAGTGGTTTCCAATGATTGTTAAATGTCCTTTTTTTTTTGCAGGAATGAGGAATAAGAAACAAAGTAACATTAAATGTGTAGGTACAATTTAAATTATGTAACATAAACACATTCTCTAATTATTTCCATTATTCCCCAAGCAAATTAACCAGGCCAGTAGCCCAATATGTGTAGCCCAATGTACCACAGGAATATAACGTGAACATCTCAGAGTTCATCATTGTTCTTAAGGTTACATTTTAAATACATTTTGAATATATTTATAAATATATGTGTAACTAATGTGTCATATTTATAATACACATTATTTATAAATATATGTGTAACTAATGTCATATGTAAACTGTTACATTTCATATAAAATAAATTTATATACATATATATTATATATCCATCAACCCAGAATTTTAAGTTTTATGCATAAAATCTGACCTTGTCATACCCTTTTGTCTCTACATAAGTTTATTATCTCAAAGTAACCTCTGTAACCCTTTCTAAAAAAGAACTTTCTGAACCTTACTATGTTATTTCCCCCTATTTAAACTTAAATTGATATGTAACAGTTGTTTGAATTTTCAGGCCTTAGTTGTTCGTCAATTCTACCTCTTGAAAGTATTTCAAAACTGTCCAGTTTTCTCCATCTTCACTGTCACAAGCTAGGCCAACAACTATTGTCTCTCAAATAAGACTAATAAAATATGTTCTTAATTCTACTCCCTCCCTTCAATCCTTTTCACACACAACAGTCAGAATAATCTTTAAACAAAGAATCATGTAACTTTTTTGGTTACAATCTTTTCATATTTCCCATAGCTCATGAGGTAAAGACCAGAGTCTTCAACAAGACCAACAAGACCCCTGCTGATCTGTCCCCTGCCTACTCACCAGCTTCCTCTTGGGCATTGTCCTAGATCTTTGCATTTCAGATATATTCTTTTAGTTTCTGAGAGGAGTCAGCTTTTTTCTTCCCTAGGATTTTGCCCATGTTATTTCAACTTTTAGACTGCTATCTACCGTTGACACTTCCCACACCCCACGCACCTTACGCATTTCTGTGAATGGGCAGTGGAGCTGGTGGATGGTGGAGAGCCCTCGCTGGTTGCTCAATGCAGGAAGATGAATGGAGAGAAAAAAAAGAGAACTAGTTCTTGGATAAACCACAAGGTTGCCCTTTGGCAATTTAGGGAATGACTGGGAAGAATCTGGGTGGGGCGGGATTTTGGCTAGAGTAGGGGCAAAAGGGCTGGAAGGCTAGATCAAGAAATATATTGCTTAGGACCACGTAGGTTTTTGTTTTGTTTACTTTTACTTTTTTTTTTTTTTATTACTTTAAAGCAGTAGTTCTTAACCTGGGTTCGATAGAACCCTAGGGGTTTGATGAGTTGGTCTCAGGGGTTTGGAGAAGACTCTGCCACGGAGGCCAGAATAAAGTAATACCGTAATTTGTTGTGAGTTCATGCACTCTGTTGGTTTTGTTCTTTGAGCAAGGTGATGTTCGTGCACGGCTCATTTTGTGCACCAGTAAAAAACATATACCTATGTCTTGAATTTGGAAAAAAAAATCATATTTTATTTATCACTAAAGAAGGGTTTGGTGAATGCGCATATGAAACTGGTGGGTTCAGTACCTCAAAAAAGGTTAAGAACCACTGCTTTAAAGTGATGTGACCTGAAAAAGATCAGCTAGCTAAATTTTTATTCCCCAGTGAATATGGGTGGTACATAGGCGCTTATACGTGTTTATTAGTTTGAGATGACTAGAACAGCAGAAAGTTTTTGTGTACAATGTTTAAGAATATCTTCAAAATAATAACTTCTATTCATCAAACTACATGTTGCACATGATGCTACTTGCTTCATGTTTAAACCTCATAACCACATGTGAATGTTTTTAAGATCTTATTTTACAGAGAAGGATACTGAGGCTTAGAGAGATTAAATCACTTGTCTAAGTCACAGCCAGTAAATGACAGAGCCAAGGGCCTGATTCCATAGCCTGTGTTCCATCTTCTCATACTGCTCTGCCTTTCTGTTTCCTGAGTCATTACTTAGATAATTTTTGAGTGATATTAATCAGATTTCCTGCAGAATATTTACTTATATGTTTCTATTTGCTACTAATGTGTGAACTCCTAGGGTGAAGAGAGCTATTTAATTCCTCATTTTGTCCCAACTGCTTAGCATAATAACTGGTACAAAATAATAATAGCATCCATTGAATATTCACTGTTAAGCACAGTTCAAAGTGCATTATGTATATTAGCTTAATCCTCACCATAACTTCATAAGAACAATTTTATTATCCTTATTCTACCAAATGAAGAAATGGAGACACAAAAAAGGTTAAGTAATTTGCCCAAGATGTCATAGAAGCTTTTAGTGCTCACCCTCCTAGGTCTCCTCTCTTTCTAAATATGTGAAAGGATCATTTCCCCACCATCTTGTAGATAGATGGCCTTGTGACTGGTAATGGTCAATAAGCTAGAAGTAGAAATGATATATGTCACTTCTGAGCTATAGGTCGCTTCTCGCTCAAGCATTTAAATTTTTATTTTATTCATTTTAGAGAGGAGACACAGAGTGAGAGAGAGAGAGAGAGAGAAAGAGAAAGAGAGAAAGGGGGAAGGAGCTGGAAGCATCAACTCCCATATGTGCCTTGACCAGACCAGTGTAGGGTTTTGAACTGGCGACCTCAGTGTTCCCAGGTCGATGCTTTATCCACTGCGCCACCACAGGTCAGGCTTGCTTAAGCATTTAATTGCTGATATGAGACCCTCCAGTGCTCAGACAGCTGAGATGCATGCATAGCTACAAGATGCTGCAATATCCATAACCCTGGACTTCTAAGTGTTTATATGACAACAACTTTTTCTCCCTGAGGACAGAAATGTAGCATGAGTGAGAAATAACCTTGATGCTTCAAGATTTTGCTTTTGATTTGTTACCATATGCTATAGAATGAATATCTATGTCCCCCTCAAAATTCATTTGTTGAAACCCAATCCCCAATGTGATGCATTTGGAGGTGGAGCTTTTGAAAGGTGATCAGGTCATGAGAGTGGAGCACACATGAATGGCATTGGTGCCCTTATAAAAGGGACCCCTTCTGCCATGTGAACATATTGCAATAAGACAGCCAGTTGTCTATGAATCAGGCTCTTCCAAACACTCAATCTGCTGGTGCCTTGATGTTGGACTTCCAAGTCTCCAGAACTGTGAGAAATAAATGTTTGTTTTTTATAAGCCACCCAGTCTATGATATTTTTAATAAAAAAGCCCAAATGGACTCGATAATAGCTCATGTTGACTAATACACAGGATTAGAACTCTAGTCAGTGATGAAGTGAAAATTTAAATCCAGGCAGATATGACTTTGAAGACCATTTCTTTTTTTTTTTTTTTTTAAATTTTATTTTATTCATTTTAGAGAGGAGACACAGAGTGAGAGAGAGAGAGAGAGAGAGAGAAAGGGGGAGGAGCTGGAAGCATCAACTCCCATATGTGCCTTGACCAGACCAGTACAGGGTTTTGAACTGGCGACCTCAGTGTTCCCAGGTCAACGCTCCATCCACTGCGCCACCACAGGTCAGGCTGAAGACCATTTCTTAAATCACTCCCCTGTAAGTTATAGAAAATGTCAACTGACTAAATGAATGAATAAATGGTATTGTTATTCACTCATTCTTAATGATCAAGATTCAGTTCAGTGGGAAGTGGAATGCTTTTCTTTTTTTATTTATTGATATTTTCTTTTTTTAAATTGATTTTTGAAGAGGGGGAGAGAGAGAGAGAGAGAGAGAGAGAAAGAGGGGAGAGAAGCAGGAAGCATCTACTCATAGTATAATAGTTGCTTACTGTATATGCTTTGACCAGGCAAGCCAGGGCTTTGAACTGGCGACCTCAGTGTTCCAGATGGATGCTTTACCCACTGCGCCACCATAGGTCAGGCTGCTTTCCTTTTTATAAGAATGATATCTAATTTTCATCTTGAAATACTAGACAGTGTTGATATTTATAGGAGACGAATATTTCTAATCAGCACAACATTCATCTTAACTTTGTCTTTTGAAGGTATTAAGCTAAATTAGAGCTTTCAGGTCTCATTAAAATGGAAATATTTGGCTGTTTTGATTTAGTCATGTTTAACTCTATGTATTTAAGCATGACAGTACCATCAATCAAATGAAACTTTAAACACAATTGAAATCTTCAAAAACTATAAAAGGCACAGTAAATTTGCTAATAAAAGACTGTTCTCCAAAAAAGATATCCAAAGGTGATTTTGAATTTACTTAAAAAAATCAATCTTTTTCCCTTCTTATAAGGCCACAGTACCATAGAATTAGATCCCAGTCTTATAACCTTATGTAACCTTAATTACCTACTACAGACTATAGCCAGATATAATCACACTGGAAGTTACGGCTTCAAAATATTAACTCAGGGAGAAGGGTTACACAATTCAGTTTATAGCAGAATGTCACTAAGGAGCCACAGTCTAATGGCCAAAGAGAATGGAACATAATTCAAGTTTAACAGGTTTCTAAGTTTTAATAGTTTTCTTGGAGGACCTCTTGCATGTTTTCTACTTTCTGATGGCAATTATGTCAGGTTATCAAATTTCTCTTTGGGCCTTGTTACCAGGAGCCCAGAGCTCTGGCCCCATCTCAGTAATAAAGTGGCCCCTATTATTCAAATAGTTGCAGTTTGCCCTTTTTCTTTGTCCCCCCTTCACTGTATTTGTCTCTTTTTATTAGCCAATTCATATTTTATATGAATTAAATAATATAAAGTAAAAATTAAAGAAATAGACAATGATTTCAGTAGGCACAGGTTTTTGGTTTCCATTTTTACATACTGTCAGTTTGTAGTGATACTACGTTTTTCACTGGAACATATCCTACTTAACAACAAAGAAACAGTGGCTGAATAATGCTTTATTCCAATGAGGGCTTATTATTTTTCCCATATACTGTGTATTACTCTGTGTCTGAGGATTTTATTTTCTCTAACATTTAAATAACCTTAAGGACTAAGTTTTATCAAACTTAAGACATTCATATCCTTCAAGTAAAAAAACCAATATGAGTATAATTAATTTGAGTGTTGAACAAGTTAAGTTGCAAGGTCCTGACAATGCCAGACTATAATGAAAATATCTCCTTAACCATGACTGCAGTGGTTAAAATTTAATGCAACATTAACGGTGAAGTATGACTCTTCTTAATGGTCCCTGCTCCTGCTTTGTGAAGCTAAGGCAGAATTTATGCTACAAACAGGACTCTGTATTCAAGGAAATATGTAGCTTAGTTTTTAAATATCCCCAGCACATAAAAAAACCATTTGCTCTGTTTTATGATTTCATGTATTTATTAGTTTGTAATAATAACCATGGCCTCCAAAGGCTGTACATTTTCTGGGAGCTAATGATCTGTCAGAGTTAGAGGCCCAGAGCTTCATGCTGAGACCGTTAATCAGCCCACCAGCCCTTAGCTTATGGGCAACACCTTCTTCCATCAGTCATCATGACTCAGGTCCTGCAAGCCAGAGTGTGAGGTTTGGAAAGACTACCCTGTGGGCTGGCTTCGCTGAATACCACTGAATACCACAGCACTCTGCTAATCATATCCATGTAAACCAGTGTCAGAAACTTCACACCGCAGAGGACATATCTTCAATGCTTGTCACTCTTCTAAGACCTTGAGGCTATTTCTCAAAAGATCAGAATATGAGACAGATAATTATTAATTTTCTTTTCAAGCTATTGGTCAAGTAGTATTAAAAATATTTCAAAATATTTTAATATAAAAGAAATTTATTAAATAAGCATTATTTTAATAATTTTAAAACTAGGATGGTTTTTGTAAACAGGATAGTCACAAACAAACCTAATATTCCATTGTGTTTATTTACAATTGTATTATGGTTGACAATTCTAGGGCAGATTATCTGTTGAGAGCACACCAAGCTCAGACATCTCACTCCTTGGAAGGTCTCAGAACACCGAAGCCGAGAAAAAGTGACTTTCTCTATGGAGGCTGCAGCCCCTAGTTTCATCTCAAGTCTCAGCAGCTTCTTTAGAGCTTTTGTCCTCCACAACCTTTCTGTGAAATGTCCACTTCCTCTCTCTGGACGCTGCTGTTCATTCAGTCAACAAGAATTTATTTGGCACCTACAACACACCAGGCACTCGTTTCTCCACTGGCTTCAGTGCCATCTTCTTTCTTAGTTCTCACACGTCTCTACTCCTCCCCACCTTTCCTGTATCCTCATCCTTCTATTATCCAAGGTTCTCTTGTCCTGCTTAATCCCCCCCCCTTTTGGCAGTTTTTGAGGTGCACTTAACATACAACAAAACTCACCCATTTTAATTGTACAGCTTGATGAATTTGGGTAGATGTACAGAGTTGTGCAAACACCGTCACAATAAAGTTTTGGAACACTTCCATCACCCCTATACTGTCCTTCCTGCTCCATTTCTGGCAACAGGCAACCACTGATCTGCTTTTTGTTGCTATTGGTTTGCCTCTTTCAGAGTTTCATATTAATGAAATCATTGAGCATACTCTTTTGTGCCTAGCTTCTTTCCCTTAGCATGATGTTTTCAAGGTTCATCCATGTTACTGAGTGTATCAGTAGTTTGTTCCTTTATATTGCTCAGTAGTATTCCATTGTATGGACATACCATGACTGTTTTACCCATAGGTCTTTGAAACCACCAGGTGCCTCAGTCTCCTAGTTTGTAAAATGAGCAGACTACTGGTAACTTAGAACAAAGACTGGCATCTATTAGGCTCCCGTTAGCTCTATTATTATGTTTAATAGTTCACTGCTGGGGAGATACACATATCCTAAGGGGCTCACAACAAGAACTTTCAGGGCAGAATTTGACTTCCTGTAAGTCATTACTCAAGAATGGTGGGGGTTCTCTGAGTCAGTCTTCCCTGGGCCTGAAAGAGGGAGGAGAGGGAGGTACCTGCGGTGTGCCTGCGGGGGAGGGTTCGGGTCAGCATGGGAGAGCTGTGTACTGTGGAGTAAAAGGAAGGGGCAAAAGCAGAACAGGCGGTGGAAGTGCAGACAGCAGGGTGAATAGGGGAATGCGAGGGCTCGCAACTGAGCTAAGCAGGTCCTTTCGCCCCAGTAGTAAGGTGACTAGATTTTTAAATTGGTAAAGCGGGACACCATTGACTGGGTGGGGGGGGGGTTCTTGATTAATAATTTGGTCTATATGGAGCAAAAAAAATTTTCATAGAATGCAAAAATAGTATTGTAATATATTTTTTAAAATTTCTACATAAGTACAATTTACAAATATAATACATTTAAAAATTATGTATAGTATTATTTTATTCTTTGGTATATTACTCATTTGAGTAATATTTTTTAGTAGATTGCTGTCATTGTTTAAAAGGTCATGAAATTTTTCTTTTTTTTGAATTTTTTTTTTAATTTCTTTTTATTTTATTCATTTTAGAGAGGAGACACAGAGTGAGAGAGAGAAGGAGAGAGAGAGAGAAAGGGGGGAGGAGCTGGAAGCATCAACTCCCATATGTGCCTTGACTGAACCAGTGCAGGGTTTTGAACTGGCGACCTCAGTGTTCCCAGGTCAACGCTTTTATCCACTGCGCCACCACAGGTCAGGCTAAAAGGTCATGAAATTTTTCACAAGAATTTGTTAAGTTATATTTCCCACATAAAATGGCTTTCAAAGTCTCAACACTTAATTGTGATTTTTCTGATGTCCACACTTTATTTAGCGTAGAAAAAGCGTGTTCAGTCGCAGCATTAGTTCCTGGTAAAGATAGCGCGTATTCCACAGTTTTTAGTGCATTATTGTATGGAACATGGTTTGTTTCAAAATGCTGAAATATTTCTAATCATTTGTTCTCTATTGTGATTTTTGCTGATGCCCAAGACTTAACCTTTTCCTTATCAATCTATGTTTTTAATAATGATATCTTATTAAAAAGATCATTTTTGGAAATATTACTATATGGGAAATTTTGAGTGAGTCAGAGGGATTGGGTTACACAATCCCGAAAGCCAGAGCTGCAGAAGTGGGCAGGAGGAGGCAGGGCCGCACACTCTCCGCTTGGACTCCTGCTTGCGGTGGCGGTGCTCCCCACATCCAGCACCGCTGCCCACCTCCCTCCCCAAGCCCCCCCCCCCTAGGCAGCCAGCTCTTGCGCAGTGTGGGCGCTTCCAGGCCAGGCGCTTCCAGGTCGAGGCGGGGTCTCCCCACAGAAAACCATATATTCCCTTCCCGTTCTCCTGCCATTCCCTAGCTTTTTGTGCATTCTTTCCAAAAATCGGGACTTTTTTAGAATGCTACTGGACGCAGGACAAGTTGTTAAAAATCAGGACTGTTCCGCCAAAAGCGGGACGTCTGGTCACCTTACCCAGTAGCCAAGAGCAGCTGCCGCTGCCTGGGTCTCCCTTTGCTGGCGGAAGGGAAGGCCCAGCTTTGAGGCTGGTTCTCTGTTCCAGTCGCCGGCTGTGGAATCAGAGTCCTGAGGGTTCATCGGAATGTTGTGCTCTCCTTTCTTCCCGGGAAAGCAGCGGGATAAGCAGGACAGGCTCCCGGCCGGCTGACAATAGCCAAACCAGCTCTACCGCTGTTCCCCTTCCCCCTTGTCCTGGGGCTGGCAAGCCAGGCCGTGGGAAGGTCCAGGAGATCCTACAATCCCAGACCGCAGGTTCTGCGCTGCGGTTCCCCGCCCTCTGCCCGGGGAAGGTGTGAGAGCCCAGCACTCAGGCGCAGCTTTGATGCTCAGTTAACAATGAAGAGGCATAGCTTATATACTAAGTGTCGCAGGAGTTTAGTTTGCAGGAAACTTTTTTATTGAAATATTGAGAGGAAGAGATAGAGTCACTTTCATTCTCAGGCCCCTTCTTCAAATACACAGAAAATATTTGGGTATTAAAGACGTCCTTTAGGAGAAGGGGCGCTCAGCCGGGAATCAAGATAGTCCATTCAAACTGTAATTAAAAAAAAAAAAGTCCACGCTCTATCACTAGTGTCCCTCTGTTACTTCAGATGAGTCAGTTAACTTTCTGGGTTTACCTCATTTTGTCCACTAGACTGATCTCCATGACTTCTCAGTTCTATATTCTATAAAAGACAGTCGGGGGTAACCGAATAGCCTCAGCTTGTGTATCGGTAGTCACAGGTGGCAGCTGCAACCTCCTATCCCTTCCGCAGCCAACAATTACCGCCAAGAGAATGCAAGGAGCTCTCGACACCGTGGTTGATAGACAAGCCCCATATTCAAAAGCTATAATCAGTTAGCAGTTACTGTGAAGCCCAACTTTCCTTTCAGAGTCTTCGTTGTTTGGGAGAATGGATATTCAATGTGTATGTAGTATGTGGGGAGCAGGGCAGAGGTAGGCAGAGGAGGCTGTGTATGGAGAAGCCAAGAGGGCCCTCAGATTGGCAAGAGGGTGCAGAGTGTACAGGAGCCAGGCTGGTGTGGTGCGGCTGTCAGTGGACCATGATGTAAACCCATGAGGACACAGACTTGAACAGCTGGCTGTTCTGGGGCCGGCCGGGTAAAGCACATCTTCCTGAGGGTCCCCAATGCCCTACCAAGTGTTTTAACACAGACGACTAATACAAACCTACTTTATCAAAGGCCCTGTGTAATTATGATTCCCGTAAAGGGGACTGGGCAAGGGATGAACAAGAGTATGTGGACTCTTTAGGGCTGTATCTTACTCATATGTTTTTCCCTAGCAGAGAGCCTTGCATACAGCTGATTCTCATTTGTATTTTTTAATTTAATTCTAGAACCACAGAGTGAAAAGCATGGTGAACTCTCCCTCCCACCCCACCCCCGCAAGGAAAAGAAACAAAAACCCTCTGATAACAACACTAGAAACCCTTCTCTTGCTCATATGATCCTTGTTGCTTGCAATTCTTTTAATGGTAGACAATGGCTTTCATTCTGTATTTGGGCCATTCTTGCAATATTGTGTTCCATTCTGGGTGATGCTTTTGAAGAGGGACTTTATTGAACTGCAACATGTTCAAGAGTGGGTGAGCAAGACTGTTAGGAGCCTATAAATCATGTCATATAAGTAGCAGTTAAGCATATTTGAACTGTAGGGATATAGTACTCAGTGGGAAGGTGACAGCTGCCTTCAAACAATGTAAAAGGCTGCCAAGAGGAAAAGGCCTTATTTTATGTTTTGTAAGTAAGAAGAAATTATAAGGGGCTAATTTTGACTGAAAACCTTTTAATGATTAGAACAGTTCAGAAATAGAATGGGCTGCCCCAGGAGGCCTTGATTTACAATCATGGGAGGTATTGACTCAGAGGCTGGATGCTATGTATGGGATTATTTTAGAATTGAGGCAAAGGATGAGAATTAGAGAAAAAAGACTTGTAAGGTTACTTCCAGACATCTGATTCTGTTAAGACTATCTAGCTTCAACCGAATCACTGAAGATCTTTTCCTATTTCCAAACTCAGGGAGTCGGGTTGGGGTTAGGGAGTTTGGTTGGGGTTCAGGTGGGGTAACTAAAGAACTGTAAAGAGGAGGGTAGTACTCAAGGTGAGAAAGAGTCCAAGAAAGAAGACACTCCTAAAGGAAGGCTGCCTTAGCCCACTTCCCAGGTTTTTGTTTGTTTATTCCTTTTTGGGATCAGTTCTGTTTATCTTTGTATGGAGGGATGCCGTGTGGCTTAGTGAGCACGCTGGGGCATTGCCTTTTCTCCCTCTTTCCTACTATGTCCTCTCTGTAAGCCACTCTCTATTTGCTTGTTGTCATCGCTGATGAGTTGGAGTGGTAGACTTAAAGATGAAATGACAAGCATTTTAAATTAACCAGTGGCATCTAGATTTGTGTTCTATTTTTAATCCTTCCCTGTTATTGTGCAGGTCAGTACACAGAGGTTTGATTCATATACCCAATGTACTTCTCTTGTCTTGACTTTTAGGGAGTTTTGCCAGCCTTATTTGATTTTATTTTTATTTGAGCCCAGCTTCATAATCTGGAGTTTATCTTCACATAATACAGTGTCCCAAAGACAAAGGTGTCCGGCATGTAGCTGCAGCCTAATGGCCCACACATTTCCCCTCTTATTTTACATTATAGCTGCATCTGGCACACCCTATAAATTCCTTTTTCATTTATTGGTATGGGATGTGAAAACATTTTTAAAGTAGAAACATACTACACAGTGTAAATGACTATTATGGATAATATGCAATTCTTAGGGGGAAGTTTCTGTAGATATTTACTAGTACCTTACCAGCCGAACATGGCTTATTGGTTTTATGATACTGCTATTAGGTGGCTAAAGCTGTTAGTGTAAATTGGCACCTTTTTTGTGACTTGATGTGTCTGTAGTTTTAAAATAGCTTTTCTCCTAGATGCATGGTCTCAGATGACGTTTCATCATGGATCCTTAACTTTCTTTTATTTTTTAAAATTTTATTATTTTTTTAATTTTTCTGAAGTGAGAAGCAGGTAGGCAGAGAGACAGACTCCTGCATGTGCCCAACCGGGATCCACCTGGCATGCCCACTAGGGGGTGATGTTCTGCCCATCTGGGGCATTGCTCCATTGCAACTGGAGCCATTCTAGCCCCTGAGGCAGAGGCCATGGAACCATCCTCAGTGCCCGGGCCAACTTTGGTCCAATTGAGCCTTGGCTGTGGGAGGGGAAGAGAGAGATAAAGATAAAGGAGAAGGGGAAGGGAGAAGAAGCAGATGGGTGCTTCTCCTGTGTGCCCAGGCTGGGAATCGAAGCCTGGACTTATACACGCCAGCCCAATGCTTTACCACTGAGCCAACCGGCCAGGGCATGGATCCTTAACTTTTTACTCAAAACATCATGTACCACTTTGATACACTTTATCAAATAGAAACACTTTCTTCTTTAAACTTCATACTTCAAAAAGTTGGCAACTTGGCAACAGAAACTTGTTTTTGGCTTAAAAATTAAAATCACATTCTGTACTTTGGAGAGCAAATGCTTAGGAAAGTAATCATTTCTACCTAAAGTATATCAAGTCATGACTGGCTGCAACTGAATCATCTTACAGTGCTGTTAGATATATCAAATACTACTTATATTGTAATAAAATTATTATAATGTATACTATGTGTTTATATTACAGATTTACTTTTAGATATGACTGGCTGCAGCTGAATCATCTTACAGTGCTGCTAGACATATCAAATACTACTTATATTGTAATGAAATTATTATAATGTGTACTATGTGTTAATATTACAGATTTACTTTTAGATATAACCCTCTTCAGGCCAACTACCTATGATGTACTTACTCATATACTAGCTTGATTTATCTCTTTTCAAGGACCTGTATCTGCCCTTTTCCAACAAATCTCTTTGGTAACATGTAGTGTGGAGGTGTGTGCATGTGAAAACCATATAAATGTTTATTATATGGATGAATAGAGCTTACTGTTGTTTGTCATATTTTAATTATCATCACTTGTAACCAGATGAGCACCAGTGTGAAAATGCTATTGGCTATAAAGAAAAATTCCGAACAAGGTCATCGTCAAAGAAAAGATAAGCCAGAAAATCAAATAAGAAATAGAAGGTTTCCATGGATCATTAACATGTTTCAGCTGCAAAAGAAAATGATGGTGGCACACTGGGTAAAGTGTCAACCTGGAATCCTGAGGTTGCTGATTTGAAACTCCAAGGTTGCTGGCTCTGAGCGTGGGCTCATTAGCACGAGGTCTCTGGCTTGAGTGGGGAATCACACATGATCGTAAAGCTCTCCATCTTGAGCCCAAAGGTCACTGGCATGAAAAGCCCAAGGTTGCTAGCTGGGGACATTGGCTCACACTTAGTCAAGGCACGTATATGAAGCAATTAGTACACAACTAAAGTGAAAGCAAATATGAGTTGATGCTTCTCACCCTTTCTGTCTCTCTCAAAAAATAAAAAGAAAACAGAAAATGAAGATATGATACTATATTCAGAAAATGTGAATTAAAAAAATCTCAAACGTTTCCAATACTTTGTTTTATAAAAAGAAAAAGAAGACTCCTAAAACAAACATTTAAAACATGACAAAAAAGGGTCTAGGCACTATCATACCCACCAAAGTTGATATTTATCAGTATCAAATATTTTTCATCTTAATTCTCAGCAATTATTGACAAGAAAGGAAAGAAGAGAAAACATATTTAAAAAGCCTTAGCCAAGCCCTGGCTGGTTGGCTCAGTGGTAGAGCATTGGCCTGGCATGTGGAAATCCCAGGCATGTCGATTCCCGGCCAGGGCACACATTTGCTTCTCCACCCTTCCCCTTCTCCTTTCTCTTTCTATCTCTCTCTCTTCCCCTCCCACAGCCAAGGCTCCACTGGAGCAAAGTTGACCTGGGTGCTGAGGATGGCTTCATGGCCTCTGTCTGAGGCACTAGAATGGCTCCAATTGCAACAAAGCAATGCTCCAGATGGGTAGATCATCGCTCCCTAGTGGGCTTACTGGGTGGATCTGGTTGGGTGCACGCAGGAGTCTGTCTCTCCACCTCCCTGCTTCTCACTTCAGAAAAATACCAAAAAAAAAAAAAAGTCTTAGCCAGGTCTCATTGTCAGACATAAGTTCTAATAAGTTTTACAGAAACCTCATCTCTCCCCCAGAAAAGTGAAACAAAAACAAGGCCAAAAAGCTGTGCGAATGTTTATATACATTTGTCTATCAAAGATGAAGACAGTGAACATCAGGTAGCTAGTACTTCTGGAGATCATTGCAATGAAGATCTTACAACTGCCTCGTACTGTTTTAATGATAGGCTCCTAGCAGATTCTGAAAAGCAGAAAAAGACCCACAGGAAAATCATTGTTGGCCTTGTATTAGGAGTTGCCGTCTCTGAATTAAACAGCTGTCCTCATAGCATAGAGCTTCCTTTGTCAGCCAGCCCATCTGTGCTGGAATTGGAAACATGGAACTCAGAGGATGAATTTTGGGCGGAGGGCATGAAAGATAAGAGGGCTTCTCAAACCCTGTAAAAATAGGCAGCGGTTTTGATCACAGTTAAGAGAGTTTTCCAACTCAAATGACATAAAAAAAATTGGGACTTGTTCCCAGGAGACACAGCAGTCACTGTAGCAACTCCTGAACATGTCAGGGATGGGAGTGGGGAAAGCCATCACCATTTTCTAATTCTACAGAAACCGGGCAGAGATATTTAAGTAGAGAAACAGTTTATGAGTACAGCCGCTTCAGTCAGAGCAATTTAAAATCCTCTAAGAGAGAGAAAATAAAATAAAATAAAACTTCTAAGAGAACTGGGAGCCGTGTGGACATCAGAGAAGGCTACTCAGATTCTTTTTGTTCGTAAGCAATAACTACCTACTTGCTCTTCACAAAGAGAAATAGTACATTTGGATGAACAGCCTCTGATTTCAATTTGATGGGAAGAAGCAGGTTATGGCTAAAAGGATCTGGGAGACCTGACCAGGCAGTGCGCAGTGGATAGAGCATTGGACTGGGACGTGGAGGACCCATGTTCGAAACCTTGAGATCGCTGGCTTGAGCGCAGGCTCACCAGCTTGAGTGCAGGGTTGCTGGCTTGAACATGGGATCATAGGCGTGACTCCATGGTCACTGGCTTGAAGCCCAAGGTTGCTGGCTTGAAGCTCAAGGTTGCTGGCTTGAGCAAGGGGTCACTCAGTCTGCTATAGCCCCCCTGGTCAAGTCACGTATGAGAAAGCAATCAATGAACAACTAAGGAGCTGCAACAAACAATTAATGCTTCACATCTCTCTTCCTTCCTGCCTGTCCGTCCCTCTCTCTGTCTCTCTCTGTCTCTGTCACACAAAAAAAGAGAAAAATAATTTTAAAAAATGTATGACGGTCTGGGAGTATATTTTGTAACATGCTGGATGCTAGTGATGGAGTTCATATGATGCTAAAAAATGTCTGGAGACTGTGAGTCTTATGGAAGACAATAATGAAGTCTCAGGAAAAAAAAATGAGGTCTCAGGTATTATAACTACAGTACTTAGCAATTATAGCTGGAGGGAAAATGTGTCTGCATCAAGTTGAAAAATAAAGATGAGATAAAATACATTCATATAAAAAAATTCACCTTAAAAAGTGAGCATGATACTAATATTCCTAAAGAACCTTGGTGAAAATAGCAACCATGTGATATTTTTTCTAAGGATATTGAGGCCATTTGCTTACTTCATTTCTTCCTTTCATTTGACCTAATTGATCTTTGTGCTTCCGGTTCTCCTGAGACCCTTAGATCTCTTGTCAAACGCATCAGTAGCATCCTTCTTGTAAAATCCAAAGATTAGGTCTCTGTACTCTTATAACTTGAACTGTTAGCAGCACTCGACACAATTGGTCCCTTATCCTTTCTTGACTACTTTCTTCTATTAGTTTTCGGGATGCTATACTCTTTTTGGCTTTTTCTCACTTTTGACTACTCCATCTCAATCTCCTTCCCCAACACTTCTGCTTTCTTCGGCCTTCTAAGTATTTGAGTGTCTCTGAGTTTAGATCTCTGAGCAGAGCCTCTTCTCTGCTCTTCCTTTTTCACTAAGACAGTTCTATAGCTTTGAATACCATCTATAGGCCGATCATTCTGAAGTGAGCATTTCTGTCTTCAGACTCTCTCCTGAATTTCAGACTTGTATTTTCCAACTGTCAAGCTGGCACATTCCCTTGGGTCTCTAATAAGCATCTCAAACTCAACATGTCCAAAACTAAGCTCTTCATTTTTCCCTGCCAAGCTGCTCCTCCACAGTCCTCCCCATCATTTTTTCCGAAGCCAAAAAATAGTCATCCCTGAGTCTTTTCTTTCTCACCTTCCACATTTAATCTAACACAACAAATCTTCAATTCATTTCTCTTTCTTGGCAAAAATTTCCCTGCTTTCACCTTTGTCCTGCCTACATTTTCCGTATAGAAGCCAGAGTGATCACTTAGCTACTTAAATTCAGTCAGATCACTCCCTTGAGTGAAACCTTCCATCATCTTCCCATTATACTTCAAATACAATATAAGTTTTTTTAACCTTACAAAGAAAGTCCTGTGTAATCTGGTCGCTGTCTAACTCTCTAATCTTACTTTGTTCCCTTTCCTCCTCTGCCCATCTGTTCCATCTGCACTGGCCTGCTTTGGAATCTCCCAATCCAATAAGACACTTCTTTCTCTTGATTTTCACATGGACTTGAAAGCCTAAATGGCATGCCCTCCAAGAGGTTTTCTTTTCTTTTTTTTTATTAAGTGCATTTTATTTTTATTTTTTGACAGAGAGAGAGAGTCAGAGAGAGGGACAGATAGGGACAGTCAGATGGGAATGGAGAGAGGTGAGAAGCATCAATCATTAGTTTTTCGTTGGGACACCTTAGTTGTTCATTGATCACCCTCTTATATGTGCCTTGACCGCAGGCCTTCAGCAGAAAGAGCTTTTGCTTAACCAGATGAACCCGCATTCAAGCTGGCGACCTCGGGGTCTCGAACCTGGGTCTTCCGCATCCCAGTCTGACGTTCTATCTACTGTGCCACCGCCCGGTCAGGCGCAAAAGGCTTTCTTGACCACTCATTCTAACGGAGGCCAAACCCTATCATATCAGCTTAATTTGTCTGCATAGCACATATGTGCTGGGCATTTTTCTTGTTTATTTGGTATGGTCTATCCCAGTGGTCAGCAAACTGCGGCTCTCAAGCCACATGTGGCTTTTTGGCCCCTTGAGTGTGGCTCTTTGGCCAGCTTAGGAGCACCCTAACTGAGTCAATAACAATGTACCTACCTATATGGTTTAAGTTTAAAAATTTTGGCTCTCGAAAGAAATTTAAATCTTTGTACTGTTGATATTTGGCTCTGTTGACTAATGAGTTTGCTGATCACTGGTCTATCCCAACTAGAAGATTATCAGAAATCTTGTTTTGTTTATTCCCCTGTTTCCCCTGCATCATTTGACATAATACTCATGGGCTATTGGATATGTGAGTCTGAGGCACAGTAGAAGAGGTTGGAGATGTGGTCAGCTAAAACCTTATGCAATACTTCCCTTAGACCTGTTGATTTTATCTTCTAAGTATATTTCTCCAGCCCAACACTTTTCCTACATCATCAAAGAGATGGAGCAGGCAAAGGTGTCATGTTTTTCCTGTATTACTACTAGTATTGCAGCTGGTCTCTCTGCCTTTTATCCTTTCTCTTCCAATCCATTCTCCACCGTAGTTTCTTGCTTAAAACTCTTCAAAAGCTCCCAAATAATCAGTAAGGTAAAATCATTTGCCTAACTTGGCATATAAGGGCAACTTCCTCTTCTGTGCTTGCTCTCCATGCTCTGTTCATACCCAACTGCTTGTAGGTCCCTGAGAGTACCCTGCCTTTCCTCATCTTCATGTATTTGCTTTTGTTTCTACTATGCTTTGGAATGCTTATCACTTAGAAGCTGTACGACCTTGGGACATTATTTATTTTTCTGAACCTTAGTTTCCTAATAATCATAATTCTTCATAGAAGCAGCATGAGGGTGAAATGATATCATATACAGAAAATCCAGTACAATGCCTGGTATATATAGCATGTGTTCAACAAATTGTACTATTTTTATTGGCAGTGTTAGTATTAACAGCAACAATAAATAATACTATCATGGAGCTAGTATAGAATTTCTGGTAGTTTCTAGACCTTCTTGCTTTGGGGGAGAGTAACCAGATCTGGTTCAAGACTCAAACTATCAGCTTCAATTCTCTGATCCTCTGATTTAGCTCATTCTTTGTCTTGCTTGGAAACCCCAGTATCCACATAACTGCCACACCAGGAATCTCAAATATGCAGGGACAAGATAAGGACTTGTTTCTCATGGCTTTAGGATGTCTCCTTGGCTGTACACATAGGGTGAATAGTCAGCTATTGCTATGCATTTTCTTGTTTTGGGATTAGAAATAAAGAATTTGAAGTTTTTCTCCAATCTTTCCCTTTGGAATTTTTTCTCCAATCTAAAGAGCCTGGTTTCAGAGACATCCCGGAGCCCCCTAGTGGTGGCCTTTGGACATGGGAATAGTTATAACACTGGGGTGAAAGGGATCTGTCAAGTTCAAAGTACTTTGACCCCAGTTATTTTGTTATCACTGCAAAGAGGTTAGTCATCTACCTAGCATCTAATAAACTGAGACATAAAGAAGGGTGATGATATGTTCTGACCTTTCAGGGTGGGGTGGGAATGATGAGAAAGGGCTTTGGCGTAGTCTAGCCTGGAGTGCTCCATAGAAACAAAAGGCAGGGTTGCTATGCATAATGACCACCTTTACTGGATGAGAATAAGACCCAAGTGAACCAGGTCTCCTGGCGGTTTTGGTGATTTGAATCTACTTCCAAAGTATAGTTGCTCTGAGCTCTGTGAATTTCAAATAGTCAAACAAGCAGTTTGGCTAATACAATAATTTGCTTAGAGACTTGAAAAATTAAGCCAACCCACTGACTACCTACTATATGCTAGATACTGTATTAAGTGATGTGACAAGTTCTAAGATGCATCATGGTCGCTGCCCTTGTGGAACTCATGGTCCTGGTAGAGACTGAAATAGAGTGGAAAGTGATGATTCAAGACTAATATAAATTAGATGTAAAAGGAGTTCAGAGGAGGGGGTGATATCTGGCAAGGGCTGGTGGCTACCATTACCAGTCAAAGTAAGAAGTTAATGTAGATGAGTATAAGAAAAATACCATTAAGTTTGGGAGGGGAATATATTAGTTTGTTAGGGCTTCCATAGCAGAGTATTACAAACTAGGTGGCTTAAACAATAGGAATGTGTAATTTCACAATTCTGGGGCCTAGAAGATCAAGGTGGTAGGGTTGATTCCTTCTGAAGAGACGAGGAAGAATCTGTTTTGTGCCTCCTCCCTGGCTTCTGGTGGTTTTCTGGCAGTGTTGGCATTCTTTGGCTTGTAGCTGCAGCAGCCCAATCTCTGTCTTTGTCATCACATGGTGTTCTTCCTGTGTGCACCTCTATGTCCAAATTTCCCCTTTATATAAGGTCATAAATCATATTGGATTAGGGGCCCATCCTACTCCAGTATGACTTCATTTTAACTATATCTGCAACAGCTTTATTTCTAAATAAGATCATTTACTGAGGTATGGGGGTTTAGGACCAAGACAGGAATTTGGTAGGGACACAGTTCAACTTACAACAAGAAAGGTAGCTTTTGAAGGAACAGTTTCAGCAGAGATCAGATTATTCACAGAACAAGAGAAGTAAGATAGTGGAACTCTGAGTTGGAAGGGAAACAAAAGAGAGTGGGAAAAATTGAAGTGTATTGACCATGAGGGCAGAAAAGATGTTAATAATGATGACAAAAAGAAATGGATAAATGAGTGATAATTTGTGTTCATATCTAACTCCAGAGGATGGAGTTTTCTGCACCTTCCTGCCAGGCCCAAGATTGTCCCCCGCCCCCCCTCCATTTTTTTTTTTTTCCTGAAGTATATAAAGAATTGGTTTATCTCTTCAATTGGCTCATGAAAAAAATTTGTTAAAAAATTATCACAGGCCTGACCTGTGGTGGCGCAGTGGATAAAACTTTGACCTGGGAACACTGAGGTCGCCAGTTCAAAACCCTGCACTGGTCTGGTCAAGGCACATATGGGAGTTGATGCTTCCAACTCCTCCCCCCTTTCTCTTTCTCTTTCTCTCTCTCTCTTACTCTGTGTCTCCTCTCTAAAAATGAATAAAATAAAAAGAAATAAAAAAAAGACAAATGTCCAAATGTCTAAAAAAAAAAAAGAAAAAAAATTATCACAGAGAAAAAGTAAGCAAGTACATGCAAGCCACACTGATTGATATTATGTTATAGAAATATAATAAGAAAGACAGGAGCCCTTCTTTGGATACAATTTGTAGAATTTCAGGATTTCTTTTAAAATACATTTTTTTTCTAAAGAAGATATGTAGCTTTTTCCTTTGAGAAAAAGCTTTAAAGATAGTAATAATTTTAATTAGTCTTTCATATTCAGAAGGGAGCATAATTATAAATGTACATACAACTTTCTTAGCCATATGTTCTTTTTAATGATATTAGTATATCTCTAGAGATACTAAGCTTATTCCTAATTAGGTAGTATTTTATTAAACTGAATGGAATCTCATGTTAGTTTGAATACCATTTTCAAGAATTGAGTAGTATTTATAGTCTCAGATAAAGAGGTCTTTTTTCTTTCATGGAAATTATTGGTACAGGTCAAAACCAGTTTTAGGATGAAGGCAACAATGAGTCTGCTTGTCAAATGAAGACAATTCAAATTCCCCAAGATTTTACCAAGCATGAATATGTTATTGCTGGTTCTGCTTTTGCCATGATAGTTATTTTAAGCAAAAATGAGAATGATTAAAAGTTTGTAAAAATCAAATTTCTGTAATTGATTAATCTTTTCAATCTAATCAGCTGCAATGATTTGCATTTACAGATTTAGCCTTAATTAACCTTGAAGGGTATTATGGGACAATGACATGAGGACTGGCACTGGAGATAGAAAGACTAGGGTTCAAGTCCCTGGTTCAAGAGGTAGAGCAAAAAGTATATAAAAATGGAAATGGTAGGGATTAAAAAATATATATATTTAAATTGAGAGGTAGGGAAGCAGAAACAGACTCCTGCATGCACTCTGACTCTCTGACTGGGATCCACCTGGCAATCCCTTACAGGGCAATGCTTTGTTGCTCGGCAATGGAGCCATTCTTAGTGCCTGAGGCGACGCCATGGAGCCATCCTCAGCACCTGGGATCAACTTGCTCATTCCAGGCATGGCTGTAGGAGGGGAGGAGAGGATAGTGGAGAAGTAGATGGCCACTTCTCATGTGTGCCCTGACCGGGAATTGAACCTTGAATTTCCACATGCCAAGCCAATGCTCTACTGCTGAGCCAACTGGCCAGTGTGGATTAAAATAATTGTAAGGAGTACTATATGCACCTCTATGGCAATACATTTGACAACAGAAAAAACAGTTAATTTCCCATAAAAATATAAATCCCCAAAAGAAATAGGCTGAAGTGGAAAATATGATTGTACCAGTTTTATTCAAGATGTTGAAAAGGTGATTAAACTGAGACTTATGGACATAGATGAAAGTGAAGTGGTTACCAGGGGTAAGGGAATGTGGGGGAGGCGTAAGGGCATATGGGGGAGGGGAAAGGGGACTTAAGTGAACAGAGAAGAGGCAGAGAGTGGAGGAAAGGGTGTGAAGAGGGACAAATATAAGGTGGAGGAAAATGATTTGATTCTGGATGATGGGTATACAACATAATCAACAGTTCAAATGCCATAGAAATGTTCACCTGAAACCTAGGTACACTTATTGATCAATGTCACCCTGTTAATTTTCTAAATAAAATAAAATTTAAAAAAGCTATGATTGTAAAAGACAACATGATCAGACAGATTAATAACTGAGTTTTCACCTCATTTTTAAAGAATAGAGCTCTGGCCGGTGGCTCAGTGGATAGAGCACTGGCCTGGTGTATGGATGTCCCAGTTTCGATTCTGGTCAGGGCACACAGGAGAAGTGACCATCTGCTTCTCTCCCCTTTCCTCTCCCCCTTCCTTCCTTTCTATAGCCAGTGGCAGAGTTTGGTTCCACCATGGGCCCTGGTGCTCAATGCATCAGCCTCCGGCGCTAAAAATAAATACCTCGGTACCAGAGCATTGGCCCCAGACAGGGTTGTGGAGTAGATCCCGGTTGGGGCACATGCGGGAGTCTGCCTCACTCTCTCCCCTCCTATCACCTAAAAAATTAAATAGTTTAAATGTTTTATAAACTATTCTAGATCATAGACAATCAATACATAGTAATTAATATAGATGCAAAATTTCTAAAATATCAGCAAATAGATTCTAGTAATATATCTAAGAGTGGTAAAACAAAGACAGTTTATTCCAAGAACAAAAAGTACAGCAGAGGAAACTGATCAACATAATTCATTAATAAATTAAAGGAAAAGAAATGGATGTATCAATTAAAAAACATTTGATTCAATTTAGCAACTATTCCTAATAAAAACTCTCAATAAATTAAATATTATTTTAAAAAATTAACAGCAAATATTATCCTAAATGATAAAATAGTAAAACTATTTAAATCAAACCAAGAACTAGATAAGAATGCTTAGTTTCATCAGAAATGCCTACTCTCACCATTAATATTTAACATTTTCTTGGAGAATTGTGTAAATATAATGAATAAGTAAAATAATTGGTAAAAAATACTTTGAAAAAAAAGAAAAATAATCTCTTTTTCTGACCATATGATTATGTACATAAATCCAAGAAGCTATAGTAAAAACCTTCTTAGAGTTAATAAAATAATTTGGGTAGATATTTAGTTGTAACATAAATATACAAAAGTTAGCAGTTTTAATCTATTATAAAAATAAACAAGTACAGATGGAAATGTTTACAAGAACTTAATTAATAACAAAGTTAGCCTGACCAGGTGGTGGTGCAGTGGATAGAGCATTGAACTGGGATGTGGAGGACCTGATTTGAGACCCCGAGGTAGCTGGCTTGAGTGTAGGCTCACTGGCTTGAGCATGGGATTATAGATATGACCCTATGATGGCTGGCTTGGGCCCAAAGGTCGTTGGCTTGAAGCCCAAGGTTCCTGGTTTGAGCAAGGGGTCAGTTGCTCTGTTGTAATCCCCAGGTCAAGGCACATATGAGAACACAATCAATGAACAACTAAGGTGCCGCAATGAGGGGTTCATGCTTCTCATCTCTTTTCCTTCCTGTCTATCTTCTGTCCTTATCTGTCCCTCTCTCTGACTCTCTCTGTCTCATTAAACCCCCCCCCCCAAAAAACAAAACAAAACCCCAAAAGAATAACAAAGTTATAAAACAAGAAAGGCAGAGAGTATTTATGTGAAGCAAATAATTCATTAGAAGTCATGTGTCATATAGAAGAACATAAAACAAGATATAAACAAATAGAAATACCATATGTTTGGATGGGAAGACTTAATATTAAAATTTTCAACTCTCTAAATATAATTTAATTTCATTTTTATTAGGATACCAGTGGGGTTTTTTTGGGGGGGTTTATAAAATGATGTCAAAGTTAATATAAAAGAATAAATGTCTAAAATGACCTAGAAAAATATGATAGAAAGACTAGTGAGAGAGGGTTTACAAGATGTGAGGACATACTGTAAATTAAATATTATATTGGCTAGGTAACTAGATTAGTAGAATAGAATAAAGACTCTGGAAATAGATCCTGGAATATATAAGTACCTTCTATATTAGAAAGTTGGTAGTTTAGTGGTAAAAGGATGTATTTATAATGAATGATTCTGGCAAAACTGCATATTCATTTGGAAGAAAAACAAGGGCCTCTGTCTAATGTGTATTCAAAATAAATTAAAGATAGGTTTAAAACTGTAAGATACAGTGAAAGACTATATTCCTAGATTTTTTAAGAATTGGAAATGATGAGGAGAGACCCTTTTAGCTAGAAGTTTAATCATATTTAACTATATAAAAATTTACATTATTGTATGGCAGGGATATCATAGGCAAAGTCAATAAATAAAGAACTGATTTGGAAAAAATAATTGTAATTCAGGTGACAAGATTTGTGAAGAAAATATACCATGAATTCTTTACACATGACAAATAAAGGCAAACTACTCAATCAAAAATGGCCAAGTTGTATAAACAGGCATTTTGTGGAAGAGCGAATTTAATTGCCAGCAAACATGAAAAGGTACCCAAATTTATCGTGAGTTAGATAAATGTGAATTAAAGTAATACTTAATCATGACCTCTACCAGTTTGGTGAGAGAAGGAGTAAAGCCAACTGCTGGGGGGATACAAAGAAAGAGGTTATTTGCATCTTTTGCCAAAGAACATGTGACTTATTTCAGTTCTATAGAAGGTAACCTGGCAGCTTCTTTTAAAAATAAAAAAAAAACCATTTTTTCTTCAAACTAGCAATTCTTTGCACAGACTTTCGTTTAGACAAATATACCCATTCTGATTTGAAAGGATTTCTGCAAGATATCCTTAGGTGATAAAAACAAGATGCCTGGAACTGTATGTAATATGGCTCAATTTTTATATGACAATGAGAAGCCTCTGCCAATGTGAATATATGTATGCGATGCGAGCTTATGTAAATACAGGGAAATATATGGAAGCATACATGCTGGCTTATCAATATGGTTTTTTTGTGGTATTGAGAGAAGTGCAGTTAGTAAAACTCAGTATAGTTTCTTTAATAACTTTAATAACATTTCCCTCTTTTTCCCAATTAAAAATTGCTTTCACTGAACTTTTTTTTATTAAGGTCAGTTTTTCCATATGCAATTTTTGACAGACTCAACTAATTAGCATTTTTCTCCTGTTAAGCTTGACTGAATACAACTTTTGCTATTGTGAGTTTTCCCTTTGGCAATTATTTTTAGCAAGTACAATTCTTTTGGGTCAAGCTATCAGATCAAAATTTTGTGTAGATTCTATTGTTTTATATAAAATTTTGAGTTCAAATTTTGCTATATACAATATTACCTAAAAGATGTGTTTTTATGTTATTTTAAAATATATTTTACTATTTGAAGCTTTTTCCACTGCAAATTTTACTTTGTATAGATTATTTCTGCAAGTAATATTTGTTATGAATTAGATATGTTACTGATTTTATGTATTTTTTGGCCCAGAGAACAACAAATGCATAAAGCTACAATGTAAGATCTAAATGCACAATAAGATGAAAATACCTTTGAGGTCAGAAGTTAGAATCAAAATGTTCTTATGTATGCTTGACACCAACTGAGTGCTTGGTAATTACTAGTTATTATTATTATTTTACAGGGACAGAGAGAGAGAGAGTCAGAGAGAGGGATAGATAGGGACAGACAGACAGGAATGGAGATGAGAAGCATCAATCATTAATTTTTTTCTGCCCTTGCTACACCTTAGTTGTTCATTGATTGCTTTCTCACATGTGCCTTGACCCCAGGCCTTCAGCAGACCGAGCAACCCCTTGCTGGAGCCAGCGACCTTGGGTCCAAGCTGATGAGCTTTTGCTCAAGCCAGATAGACCCGCGCTCAAGCTGGCGAGCTTGGGGTCTTGAACCAGGGTCTTCCACGTAGCAGTCCGACGCTCTATCCACTGCGCCACCACCTGGTCACTAGTTATTATTATTGCTTGAAGGTGTTAATACTCTATTTGGCCATCCTACCCTCTGTAAGACTTTGTGGTTGGGATTTAGTGATACAACAGTTTGTGTAGAGCCGGAGTCAGGGGTTAGCAAGGTAACCTTACTAAGTGAGGCAGGCCAAGTGGCATATCCAGTAGGGATTAGTAGTGTCAGACTGGAGCAGGTCTGCCCAGGTTAAAGGGACTTCTTCTACTCAGCTCTAGCTAACTGCTGTCACAAAGGAAAGTGGGTTGTGTGTTGCCATATCTTTAGATTTTTCAACAATTTAAAAATCTGTGTTTGTCAAGGTGAAATCTGATATTTAAGCATTGGTAGGTAATTGAATTTTATAAAACATGGTATGGGCCAATATCATGTAGTTTCAGCAAAACATGTCTGCAGGATGCATACTAGTTTTTGACCTCATGCAGTTCAACCCCTGGCTGTCCTTATGTTCCCAAAGCTGAAAAATGTGACCTAGAAGGAAAATGTTGTCTTCTGTCTAGTCCTCTTGCCAAGGAAATTTGTCTGTCCTCAAGATCAGATCAGTCAGGCGTGTGCTTGGTACAGACCTGCAGGATGGTGTCAAAGGGAAGTGTACTGGGGAGGGATTTGTTTAGATAGACCCCAGGTAGTCTCCCCCATTTCTTTCAGTGCATCCCCTTGAAATAGCAGCCTGGGATGTTGGCTGTCCAGCAGCAGGTGGCAGCATTAGAACAAAGATTGGCCTTGTTGAGCATAAAATAAACTGAATTTCTTCCTTATTTGTGTATGAATGAGAGAAGGAACAGATTACCCCACCCAGATCAGTTTCAGAAGGAATGAAATTATTTGCCATACACTTTCAACTTAAAAATTATTTAAGGTCCTACTATGTGCCGGCTATTGTGCTGTGAATTTCCTCCATACTTCTTGTTTAATCCTCACACCCTGTGATGTAGGCAACTATTTCTCCCATTTTAAAGAGGAGGAGATTGAGTTTTAGAAAGCTATAGGAATTTTTCTGAGGTTGTACCGTTTCTAAGAAGTACAGCTGGGTCTGGAATTAACTACTAGACCTTTGACTCTTTTCGTGGAATCACACCCGTCATCAACAGCCTTGCCGTCAAGTTGCTGTCTCAATTCTGTGAACATTTTGTCTGACTAATATTCTTGAGAAACTTGGACAGGGAAAGCCATCATTGTGGAGGACATTTTCCCCAGATACCAGCCAACTGGTTGTGCCCCAGAGCTGGTGTTAAAGAGATGGGTGCTACTATGGAGGGACACTAGGTTCAGAGTCTACAGAATTGGTGGGGAAACTTGATGTCTTTTCTTTTTTTCTTTTTTAATACAGCAATTCCTGCGACAAAGAACAGATTACCTTTCCCTTATTTCTTATTGTTCACAGAGAAGTTATATGAGAAGTTTCTTCTTGTGATAAATGTGAGGGGCTAGCCATCATTTGAGCTATTGGGTAATTAAGGCTGCAAGATGTTTGCAAGACAGACCTACCCTCGGCTATTTCATACTGTGTCAAATTGTGTTTGATGAAAAGAGATTTATCTCATGATTTTGTATAAATGGTTTAAATCTGTTAAACAATTTGCTAAATAAGTTAGATCAAGGAGCAGAATTCTTAATTTCTTCCAGGGAAGGCAGTGTTGGGTACAGAGCAGTTTTTTTTTACTTTCTTTTTTTAAATTTTATTTTATTTTTATTATTATTATTAATTTTAATGGGGTGACACCAATAAATCAGGGTACATATGTACAATGAAAACATCTCCAGGTTATCTTATCATTCAATTGTTGCATACCCGTCACCCAAAGTTAAATTGTCCTCTGTCACCTTCTATCTGGTTTTCCCTGTGCCCCTCCCCTCCTCCTTATCCTACCATACCCTCCCTCCCCCCTACCCCATAACCACCACTCTCTTGTCCATGTCTCATAGTCTCACTTTTATGTCCCACCTATGTATGAAATCATGCTGTTCTCAGTTTTTATTTTCTAATTTACTTATTTCACTCCGTATAATGTTATCAAAGATCATTTATAACAAAATGGATGGACCTTGATAACATTATACAGAGCAGTTTTAAGACTACTCTCTGTATGTGACCCTGTGCAAGTAACTCATTCTTCATCTGAGAAAGCAGGGGATGAACTGGCTGACTGTAGACAGCTGAGGTGTCTTCTTGCTCCCCTAGGCTATGATTTTCTGGAGTCCCCATGGATGTGAACAAAATTAATCCCCTTTCATGCAGAGGAGCTCCAGAGGTGGGCTCAGAGACTAGGTAAGTCCTGAAGCTACTCCTATTTTTCCCGACTCTGAGTGCAGCTTGTACGGCACCTGTACAAGCACCTGTACAAGAACAAAGCTTTTGGTTGTGGTTTATGTTCACTGCTTCAGCTGCTCCCAAATGGTCAACCAGCATTTTGGATATTAAAATAGTTCACATTTATTGGTACTTTAAAAATACTTTATATGAATTCCATACATAAATTCTCACAACTCTCTGGGAAAGATACTATTATTTCTGCCATATTGTGCACCAGGAAATTGAGACACAGATATATTTAGTAACTTATTCCCATGGTCACCCATCTATGATGCAGTAGAACCAAGATTTAGATGAACATAGATTCTGATACAGAGTCCTTGCCTGCAATTCTCACAGTGAGCTCTTAACCACCATGAAGATAAGCTTGGAGATGACTGGGGTTGGAAGAAGAATAAGTCTAAATGGCCACCTCTCATCAGTAGGACTCCTAGCAGCAGGACAGAACTGACAGCTCTGTGTCCTCCGCACTGGCCTCCTACTATCTCATCATATCACTGGAACATTCTAGACAGAAGGTTGCCCACTGCTGTAGATCATTGAGCCTACTAAAGGGTCCCATTGGCCAGAACCCAGAGCTGTTACTCTCATGTTAGGTCCTGGACCCTTCATCTTTCAGGCTTTCCTAAACCTGCTATTGATGAACTTTTTTGGCTTCTGCCCAAGGATATGATGCAGAAAACTGCGATGGGGGGGGAGGGGCAGAATGCCATAGAGCTTATGAGTGTGCGCTCTGGTAGCAGATACCTAGGTTTGGATACTGGCTCTGTTAATTACAGCCTGGGTGAACTAAGGTAAATTATTTAGCCTCAAATCCTCACCGATAAACTAGGGATGACAATAGTACTTACCTTGTAGGATTGTCTTGGCGAGCATTATTAACACATGCACACATTAAATCAATACTTGCTGAATACCTAATACATGTTGGCTGTTCTTATACAATATCAATGGGATGGGATAGAGTACTGTGATGGTAATTGTCTAGGAGTGCACCTCTACCAGCAAAAAGACTGAACTATCTAGTCTATGGTAATATAGTCATAACATTTCAATAACTTGCCATCCATATTATAATAGAAATACAGAGCTTGATGCACATGTAATTTATTTCAAGAATTTTTCAATTTGATAGAAAATGTGCATAACATATAATAAATATTTGTTAAATGAATAAAATGTGAGGGGAGGCCAAGACACTGGAGGAGAAAGGGGAACACAGGCTGGCTGGTAGAATGAGGCATGGCAACTATGATAGCAGTCAGAGTGGTCAATTGTCCATATCCCTGATTCTAGAGGACGCAGTGAATTCTGATCCAGTCCAGACAATAAAAAAAGAAGTGAGAAGGCAGTGGGCATCTCAAGACTCTCACAGTGACTATCGGTGATGAAGGGGCTAAGGCAGGGCTGAGCTAGAGGACGCAGGGCTGTGAGCAAGGGCAGAGAGGAGCAAGAAGACTGGAAGAGCCTTTGTTATTTGGGCTCCATTTCAGGTGGGGAACTGAAGGGAGAGCCAAGGACTTGGTCAGAAGCCTGTCAGGCAGAGGGAATGACTTTTGTGGGAATTAGAGCTGGCTTCTGGCTCTGTGCTCACTTAGGGAGGCCCTATCACTCATGGGATCTCCAGAGACAGGCCTGTGGGCAGTGGAAGCATTGCAGCCCTGAGGGTCACGTGAGCCAAGCCTGCCTCCTGTACACCGAGGACAGGTCTTTATTGCTGGCAGCTGGGAGATGTTGGGCACCTGGGCTGAGAGAGAGTGCCAAAGACTGGATTCCAGTTCATGTGTTACTAAACACAGAAACTATACCCAAGCCTAGTGAGAATGGGCACTCCCAGTCTTTTTTTTCATCTTATTTTTCCAAGTGAGAGGAGGGGAGGTAGAGAGACAGACTCCCACATGTGCCCCGATGGGGATCCATCTGGCAACCCCAGTTTGGGGCCAATGCTCTGCCCATCTGGGGCTGTGCTCGCAACTGAGCTATTTTTAGCACCTAAACAGAGGCTCTATGGAGCCAACCTGAACACCTGGGGCCAATGTGCTTGAACCAATTGAGCTATGGCTGTGGGAAGTGAAGAGAAAGAAGGAGAAGAGGGAGGGGTGGAGAAGCAGATGATCTCTTCTCCTGTGTGCCCTGACCAGGAATCAAACCTGGCACATCCACATGCCAGGCTGACACTGTACCACTGAGGCAATTAGCCAGGGCCTGGGTGCTCCCATTCTGAACCTGAAACTTGCATTGTGAGCTTCCTACCTCCAGAATTTTAAAGTGGAGTTGATTGATGGCTTTTCAGAAACAACAGGAAGATTTTTATTGTGTTTGTCATTAAGAGGTATAGATTGTTATAATCTTTTTGGAAGGTGATTTTAAAATATTATCAAAATTTAAAGGATGTTATTGCCATGTTGTTTGTGGTAATGAAAAGGCAAAAATCATGTAAATGTTACCAACAGAGGGCTGGTTTAAATAAATAATCGTATGTCTGTACTGGCATAAAATGCATTAATCAAGGATGATGAAGTAAATATACATTTACAGACATGAAAAGGCGAACACATTGTATTACATTAAAAAAAGCATGCTTCAGAAAAATTAGTATTACCCCGTATGAGTAAAAAAATTATGTGTATGTAGTATGTTTAAGTAGTGCATATAATATATCTGAAAGGACACAAACCAAGTGAAGTGTGCTATGGCTAATTCTAGGAAGAAGGGTTGATAGGAAATGGGAGGGAACAGGGAATTTCACTTTATACTTCATAGATTTCTGTATTATTTGCTTGCTGTTATTTTGTTTTATGAGTATTTATTGCATGTTATTTTAAAAGCAATGTAAAAAGAACTCAAAACAAAAGTTTGTTACTTTGGTATTTGGGGTTTTATATTTTCTTGGCTTGTCTTCAAGAACAAGTTGCTTGTTTTTCTAAAACATTTATTTATTTATTTAAAGGGGGAAGGGAGAGAGAGAGAAAGAGAAAGAGAGAAAGAGAGAGAAGCATCAACTCGTTGTTTCACTCAGTCATGCATGATTGCTTCTCATATGTGTCTTAATTGGGGATTGAACTGGTGACCTTGGGATTGAGCTGGAAACCCTGAGCTTGGGTTTTGAACTGGTAACCTAGGTGTTCTGAGTTGATGGTCGACCCATTGCTCTACCACCACTCAGGCTGAGTTGCTAAAATAATATTATGTGGCTTTTTAAAGACCTCAAGGGCCTGTGGGGAGGCAGGCCATGGGGAATTGTCAGGAGGCTAGAGGGCCAATCCCAGGGAATTGTGGAGGAGAAAAGCTTCCTAGTTGTGTGACTCTTTGGGTTTTGAAGGCCATTCATTTGGTGCCACACAGGCCATCAAATGGGCACTCATTGGGCATTAGTCGTTTATACTTAGTACCATGTTGGGCTTCTCACTGGGCACAGCTCAGAATACTTCTGGCATAGAGCTGTTGACCAGATACTATGTTTGGGATGGCTGAGGTAATCTCACTGGCTCTTTCCAGGCTAGAGCACATTATACCTCATTAAGCTTAAGTGGTCATTGTATAGAGCACCTGTCTATGGCTTACACTAGGGACAGGATGGAATTCTATGTGTGCCACTGAATCGGACACTCAATAGAACTGCTACTGAACTCTACACAGAATGTGACTTTCTGCATCATAGTTGGCCTCATGCAGAACTGTGCTGATCCCCAGGAAGCACACCTTTAGGGCACTTCCGTGACCCCAATAATGGGCATGGATGGGCAGCTAAAGAGTTGGATTCTTGTATCCCAGGCTCTCTCAGGGGAAATTGTCCAGGAACAGAAACAGAACTCATGCTGTGGAGGAAACTGAGCTACAGGCCCACCAGGGCAAACATATCTTCTCCACCAGGGCTGCCTGAGAGAACTATGGTGATAAGGAAGGTAGAGCAGGCATAGAACCCACTCACACACATCTCCTCTTTCTTGCTTCCAGAAAGGCCGCAAGTATTTTAGAGACAGCTGCTGTGTGAAACTCCCAATAAACAAAAGCCACTGTCAGTAATACAGATAACTGTCTGACCAGATGGTGGCACAGTAGATAGAGTGTTGGCCTGGGATGCTGAGGACCCAGGTTTGAAACCCCAAGGTCTCTGTGTTGAGTGTGGGCTCACCAGCTTGAGCGCAGCAGAGTGGTCTGCTTCAGTGTGGCATCATAGACATGACCCTATGATCACTGGCTTGAGCCCAAAGGTTGTTGGCTTGAGCAAGGGGTTGCTGGCTTGGCTGGAGCCCCCTGTTCAAGGCACATATGAGAAAGCAATCAATGAACAGCTAAGGTGCTACAATGAAGAATTGATGCTTCTCATCCCTCTCCCTTCCTGTTTGTCTGCTCCTGTCTTTCTCACTAAAAAAAAAAAAAAAAAAAGTACAGATGCTTTTGAGAGTAGCTCACGGTAAAGACAAACAGAAGAAAAGAGAGAATGAAGCCTTAAGATAAGGTCTGTGTCCAAGATTACTGCTGCTTGGATGACTGACCCTTGCCTTTGGGTATGTTCTGGGGGCTTGGTAAGTCCCCATTTTCATGTAGCCTATAATTATTTACATAAAAGGCAGAACAGCCGAATTAAATATCTCAAGTGACCCCTTACACAGTTCATGCGTTTCTGCCCCCCTCAATGCAAGAACAATGCCCAGTTGGAGGGGATGCTGGGTAGCTGGTCAGTCACCTTCCTTAGCTAAGAAATCATGCCTTGTATTTCAGAATCCCAGAGATTCAGTTCCTCCTGAGCAACCAAAAAAAGGACCACAAAAAACGATATATTATGGATCTGTAGAGTCATTTGAGAATGATCAAATAGAATTTTGTGTCTTTTGAATTTAGGAGACCCATTGCAGGAGTGGCTTTCATCCCTCATAAATACTCTCAGGAGCATTTTGGACCGTCTTGGACAGCTCTTTCTATTGTGATTAATAAACGCGGGTGACTGTGCCAGGGAATCTCACTGTCAGCTAGGGAGCGAGGCGCACACCTTTATCTAGATCCTTCACTTGAGTCAGGGAGAAAATGTTGGCTTATTAGGCAGTTTTGCTTGACTCAGGCACCTCACTGTCTGAGGGAATTCTCTTGAAATTCTCCTCTCCCCCTACCCCTGGCTGCCACTGCATTTCTGTCTCAAGATTTACGATTGTGGATGTTGCATATAAATGGAGCCCCACAATATGTGACCTTTTGCGTCTGGCTTCTTTCATTCAGCAAAAAGTTTTTGAGATTCATCCACATCATCTTAATAGTTTTTTTAGGGACAGTGTGTGGTATGAAAGGAATTTAATATTTGGAGTCAGACAGACCTGGGTTTTCATACTGGCTCAGCCACTTAATAGTTATGGGTCCTAGGAAAGTTATTTACTCCTTCAGAGCTTCAGACCTTATTCATGAAATGAGAGTAATAATCCCTACCTGACATACAATGGTGAAAATGAATAGATAATAAGCTTGGGGCAAAGGTAGGTTTATGATTGTGAAGACGCGAAACAGACTTTATTCTTATATTATTATTTATTAATTATCGCATTATTTTCCATACAAACAACAGCAAACCTACTTTTGCCACACCACTGTATATGCAGAACCACTGGGTCAATCAAGTACCTGGCACACTGCAGGCACTCCTAGCTGTTGGAGGATAAGCAATGAGGGAAATGTGAGCGTGTGTGGTACACAGCATGCCAGCTTCATACCTTTGGCCCTCTTTCATGCCCCTTCCTTTGTGCACCCCCTTCCATAGCAGCAGCTCTTTTGTCTGAATTCCTATCATTCCTGTTTCCTTTATATAAATAATTTACCTTGCGCTGAGCATACCCTTCCTTGTACCTTGGTCGAGTAGGTTCTTTGTTCCTTTGTGTGTGTCTTACCTCTCCAACTAGACTGCACATTTTCCAATTAATTCTATTTTTATTTTTAAAAATTCTTATTTATTGATTTTAGGGAGAGAAGAGACACATAGAGAGAAAGGTGGGTGGAGAAGCAGGAAGCATCAACTCGTAGTAGTTGCTTCTCGTAAATGCCTTGACAAGGCAACCCCGGGCTTTCAAACCGGTGACCTCAGCAGTCCAGGTTGACATTTTATCACCAGAGGTCAGGTGACTTCATATTTTCTTTTTACAGATACAGAGAGAGAGTCAGAGAGAGGGATAGACAGGGACAGACAGACAGGAATGGAGAGAGACGAAAAGCATCAATCGTTAGTTTTTTGTTGTGACACCTTAGTTGTTCATTGATTGCTTTCTTATTTGTGCGTTGACCGCGGGTCGTCAGCAGGCTGAGTAACCCCTTGATTGAGCCAGCGGCCTTGGTTCCAAGCTAGCGAGCTTTCGCTCAAACCAGATGAGCCCACGCTCAAGCTGGCCACCTCGGGGTCTCAAACCTGGGTCCTCCCCATCCCAGTCTGAAGCTCTATCCACTGCGCCACCACCTGGTCAGGTTCCATATTTTCTTGAGGTTAGAGGCTATTTTCTTCTTCTAGGGGACATACGTTCTAGATTCTCCAGTCAAGTCATATTTTTATTTTTATTATTTTTAAAGGATTTTATTTATTGATTTTATAGAGTAGGGGAGCAGGAGCTATCAATTTATAGTTGCTTCACTTTAGTTGTTCATTGCTTGCTTGTTATATGTGCCTTGACCAGGCAAGCCCAAGATTTTGAACCAGTGACCTCAGTGTTCCGGGTTGATGCCCCATCCACTGCACCACCACAGACCAGTCTGGTCCCACTTTTAAATACTGTTGTGTAGTCCCCATCAACCACTGGCTTATCACAGAAAATCTAACAGTTTGGCATCCAAACTATGACTCCCTGACTACTCTGGCATTTACAAGTGACACAAACTTCTTCTTCAGCCTGTGGGCTTGTACAATCTGATCTCTTTCAATGTTTAGTGAAAGTGTCAGTCTCCCAGAAATGCCACATCTGTCTCCTGCCACCTATGTGGAAATAGAAGGGGTAGCAAGGGAGAGTCTTGTCCTAATTATCTGGCTGCAATTACAAGGTGCAAGTTGGCATTCTCAGGAAGGTGCTTCTTCAAAGGCCCTTGCTGCAGAAGCATTAAATCCTAATAAAATGGATTCCCCTTCTCCTAGAAGTGTCAGCTCTTAGAGAGTAGGTTCTGAAAAGGTATGTGTTATCAGAGAATGAGGTCAGGTATGGATGGTAAAAATGCCTTTCAGAGTTTCAGCATACCTTAGACTCATAAATAGGAAGTTGGTACTTAGAGAAGGAATGAAAACAGAAACTGAGAGTCAGAAACATTTATGAAGGTGATGAATTTCTAGAATAGTTGTTCTTAGCCATCTTTTGGGTCACAGAGCCCTTTGAGGGTGTGATAAAAGATACAGACCCCCTCGAACAGAAAGGTGTGCATATGTACAGGCACAAAATTCTGCATATAATTTTGAGGGGATTTGCAGATTTCCTTGAAGCCGACCTAACGCCTCCACATTATGACTCCTTTGATGAGAGCCACCTATGTTAACACTACACAAAGATGAAAAGACATGGTGCCTGCCTTCATGTGGCTTGACTCTGGTGAGAAGATCAAAGATATACCCAGACAGTGATATCTTAGCTAGTCAGTTGCAGAAACCTACGGATTCTCTCTGAGTCATTTTTTCTTTGGCTTCCTACTGCCCTTTCCCTGGTTTTGTCTCTCATTTCCGGGCAGGTAGCAGTAGCTCCCAAGCTGGTGGCCTATTTTAATTTCTCCATCCTTCACATGGATGAGCAGTGATCCTCTGAAAGCTTATCTATCTGAGGAAGGGTTGGGTCACTCCTCTCTGGAGAAACCTGACACACTGCTTTCCCAACGCCTCCAGAGTGAAGAAGCTCCTCCTTCCCACAGCACTCAGGGCCTGTGGGGGATGTTATTATACATTCCAGCTTCGTGTCCTGTCCTGCCCAGTGCGAGCACTTTTCTTTATTAGTACCGGGTCTCCCATTGTTCCCTAAATGGAACTTGCATTTTCTTTTATAAAAAATTAAAAATTTATTTTTCAGTTATAAAGTCTTGCATCTTCAAGCTTCTCTGGCTGGTTCATTTTGCAATCCCATCCTGGAATGCCATTTTCCTTGATGTCCACCTATTAAATCCTTCTTATCCTGAAAGAACCAGATCAAATACCTCCTTTGAGAAACTCCCTAATCCACTGAGTTAGAATTAATAAGGTCTTTTTTTGAACCTATATTTAGTACATAGTCTATTTTGTCTTATAAAAGTGTTATAGTCCAAGTAGGATTCTTTCTGTAGACAATGATTCTTTTGTTTCTGTTTTTGAGGCAAAGCTGGCATCAGACTTATCTCTAGGGTTTGAAGACCCTATCAGAGTGGTGGCCTACGAGGGGTTGAATCTGTGCATTTTTTCTCTTTTTTAATGGAAGGGATGCAGAAAGCCATCTCTGACTCCCTGAGGCTGGCATTCCTTAAAAGAGCGAAAGTGGAATTCTTGGGAAGGTCTCCCTGAGAAAGGCAAGCCCCTTGGAATCACTAACAATAGATTTTCTTACAAGAGGAGGTGCAGTATGATTGAAGGAAAGGGGCATAACAAAATCCTGTGTATAAGAATTCAAAATAAAAGCTGCTTAATTAATTCATGAAGACAAGCCCCCAAAAGGAAGAGGATAGTGATTCTTGGTCCAAGAGATAGGAGACCCCAGCCCAGACCAGCTCATTCTTGTGCCGAGCTTCAAACAGAGCGGACGTTCCATGTGAGGCTTGTGTCTGGGCTGGGTTGGCGTGGGAGCAGAAGACCCATCTTCGCCTCTAAGTACCTGCCTGCTCCTCAAGGGAGGGGCTCTTTGCTCCTCTGGAGGTTCTCTGCAGCCAAGTTTCAGGCTTCCCTTGTGCCCAGAAGATAGAGCTTTCATCACGTCTTCCATACCCATGCCATGCCGATAGGTGGGGAAATGGTTAGCTTGAGGGTCCCACTGGGCCCTTTAGGTTAGCTTCTGGTGGAGAGGACACACCCTAAAATACAGAGTTGTTACTGGAGCTTGAAGCCACATTTGTGGTGTGAAGGCAACTCCCCAAAAGGAACTTCTGCTCAACCACCAGTGCCCATCCCTGAAGCTGGAACAGTGAGGTAGAACCAAGGAAATCTGTACTTTTCTTATGCTGCAGGGATGCCTAGGCAATTACCAGGAGTCTGTTGTTACGGAATTTATGCTATTGTTGTCAGAGTGCAACCTGGGGCATCCTAGCTAGACCACAAACAGGACGGAGGAATCTTCTGCTATATCAGAATCTCCAAGCTTGTCCATAGTGGAGCACAATAAATGCTTGCAGAATTGATATCCAGGTGCTTCTTACTGGCTCTAAATAATAATTTTTCTATGCAAACATTTCTTCCCATCCTCTACAACAGCAAACACCACCGTTTTGGCCCCTCTCCAAGGTTTCTGTCTCTAAGCTCTTAATTAGAAAAAGGAAGCAGTAATTATTAAAGTTATTAAAATACAGAATACTGCAAAGGAGTGGATTAGAAGTCTTCATGCTAATCCAAACAAATTGTGCTAATGTTACTTTGATTCTAGCAAAACCAAATCCACAGAGGAAGATAAAAGCAAGAGCTTGTTTTGTAAGTGGAAGTTTTAGCTTATTTGCTAAGCCAGGATTCATCAAGCATTCACTAGAATCTGCAAAGGAGGAGCAAGAGGAGATGAAAGCAAGGAAGATATGAACATGCTAGAAAAGATGTGGAGGGAAGAAAAGAGAGCTGTGCCAGGAGTCAACCCAGGAGCTGTACCACAAGCTCCTCCCTCTTCTGGGAGCTATGGGGTCCAAGGAGTGCCTCCCCCACCCCTTCTTTTCTGAGTGAGAAGAGGGAAGATAGACAGACTTCCCCATGTACCCTGACCAAAATCTATCTAGCAACCCTTGTCTGGGGCTGATGCTCTGCCCATCTGGGGCCATGCTTGCAACTGAGCTATTTTTAGTGTCTGATGCAGAGGCTCCAGGAAGCCATCCTCAGTGCCCGGGGCCAATGCGCTCAAACCAATCTATGGTGTGGGAGGGGAAAGAGAGAGAGAGAGACAGAGAGAAGTGGAAGGGGTAGAGAAGCCGATGGTTGCTTCTTCTGTGTGTCTTGGCTGGGAATCAAACCCAGGACACCCACAAGCTGGGCTGATACTCTACCACTGAGCCAACTGGCCAGAGCAAGGTGTGCCTTTTCCATCTCTGACTTAAGCAGTTGCGTTCGTGAAAATGACTTCTCAAATCCTCTGTCTGGTCCAGGCTCACCTGCAGGTCTACTGAACATGACCACTTAGTAGAAATAAGGATGTACATTCAAACCAGCATGGTTCCCAGAGCTCCAACAGAGTTACACATTGGACATACCTTTGTCTGGGAAACTACGTTGGCCTGGAAGGTCCCCACATGCATCTCAAATTCAACAAATGCCTGGCTGAGCTGAAAACGTACACCCCCACCTGTTCTTCCTGCTCCATGTAAATCAGTGGACCCACCACCCACACAGTCCCCCAGGCAAGACCCCCGAGAGATCTTTTAAGCACTCCTCCTCATCCCTCTGCCAATGTCTTTGGTTGTGAAGAACTGATGATGCAACCTCAGATATGTCTTATATCTTTCTCTTCCTCTTTACCTTCAATACCACTGGTCTAGTTCATATCTTTATTATCTTTTCCTATACTGTTTCTGTAATCACTTCCCCCACCACATTTCCAACTTTTCATGTTCCAGTCAACCCAAACTTCTCACCATTCCTGTCTCCATGCCTTTGCACATACCACTCCTTTCCTGCCATTGAGAACCTGCCAAACTCTTCCCATCCTCCAGAGCCCAACCTAAAGGTCACCTTCTCAGGCTGTACAGTGTTGATTCTCCTAAAGCTTTGGGCATTATGTCATCAGAATCCTGGTCCGTGGCACTGCTGATGGGAACAGTTCTGTCTCCCTCGAAGGCCAGGAGCTGTTCATTCCACAATTCTGTATCTCAGGTGCCATGCAGAGTGCTTGTTTGCATACAGTATACCTTTTTTGGCAGAACGCTGGTGTTGGAGAGTGATTAATCCTGTAGATACATGCTGCTGTGAAGGACAAAACTGCTAGTTTGAAAGCAAGAAGCTTGGGAGATGCCACAAAGAGCTATAGTAATGTGTGATCTAGTGATTTGATGAATTATATTGCAGTGTCTGGGGAGGCAAGAAGCCTGGGTCTGAAGGGAAGGAGGGAATAATGAGAAGTTGCATTTGAGTCTGTCAACTGGTTAGGACTTTACTGTATTTTGTAACAAGATCTTGGTAGTGCTAAAAAATTACTACCATATTTAGGACTTGAACGACTTAAAATAAACATTTCAATTTAGGATGATTGCCACTTATTGAACACCTCATCTGTCCAGATACTGTTTTACCTATTTTATATTTAAACCTAACAACTCTGCATGTGAGGTATATTTACTCTTCTTTTTTTTAATTTATTTTTATTTTTTTCAATGTTTTTTTTTAAATTTTATTCATTTAGAGAGGAGACACAGAGTGAGAGAGAGAGAGAGAAAGAGAGAGAGAGAGAGAGAGAGAGAGAGAAAGAGAGAAAGGGGGGAGGAGCTGGAAGCATCAACTCCCATATGTGCCTTGACCGAACCAGTGCAGGGTTTTGAACTGGTGACCTCAGTGTTCTCAGGTCGACGGCTTTATCCACTGTGCCACCACAGGTCAGGCTATTTACTCTTCTTTTATAGATGAAATTGAGGCTCAGAGAGGTTAAGTAATTCACCCATGATCACACAGGTATAAAGGTAATGGAATACAGATTTTCTAAGATTTGGAACACAGATCTGATTCGAAAATCTGATCTCTTTGTACAAACCCATATTTACCCTGGCAAGCAGAAACATACTCCCTCTCCAGGTCCTGTGTATGTCAATCACATCTTCACCCTTCACCTTTTTCTCTTATCAGAAATTCTATAGGATTAACACAGTGGTTCTTAACCTTTTTTGAGGTATCGAACCCACCAGTTTCATATGCGCATTCACCGAACCCTTCTTTAGTGATAAATAAAATGTTTTTTTTTCCCAAATTCAAGACATAGGTATATGTTTTTTTACTGGTGCACAAAATGAGTCATGCATGAACATCACATTGCTCAAAGAACAAAACCAACAAAGTGCATGAACTCACAACAAATTACGGTATTACTTTATTCTGGCCTCCGTGGCAGAGGCTTCTTGGAACCTCTGAGACCGACTCATCGAACCCCTAGGGTTCGATAGAACCCAGGTTAAGAACCACTGGATTAACAATACCTGATAAAAATGGACTGAGATTTGTGTCAATTTGCCCTCCTTCCCTTCCCTCACTCTTGGTTGGTACCAAGATTGTAAAGATAATAGACCTAAAAGGAGCGGATTGAATGAGGAGAGGAGGAGAAGCAAAATGCCCAGGTAATCCACATGATTAACAATGTTTCCTCTTGTATCTTCAATGTGCTTTTTTTTTTTTTTACAGGGACAGAGAGAGAGTCAGAGAGAGGTATAGATAGGGACAGACAGACAGGAATGGAGAGAGATGAGAAGGATCAATCATCAGTTTTTCTTTGCTGTTGCGACACCTTAGTTGTTCATTGATTGCTTTCTCACATGTGCCTTGACCGCGGGCCTTCAGCAGACTGAGCAACCCCTTGCTGGAGCCAGCGACCTTGGGTCCAAGCTGGCAACCTTTTTCTCAAGCCAGATGGGCCCACGCTCAAGCTGGCAAGCTCGGGGTCTCGAACCTGGGTCTTCCACATCCCAGTCCAACGCTCTATCCACTGCGCCACCGCCTGGTCAGGCTTCAATGCGCTTTTTAAAGACCTTATTCTATTT
This sequence comes from Rhynchonycteris naso, assembly GCA_037038555.1. NCBI lineage: Eukaryota > Metazoa > Chordata > Mammalia > Chiroptera > Emballonuridae > Rhynchonycteris > Rhynchonycteris naso. The sequence goes on along the minus strand of CM072995.1, from coordinate 328,902,381 downwards.
ACTCTTCATAACAATACTGGGATATATACTAGTACTTCCACTTTCTGGGTAAGGGAACTGAGGCTCAAGAAGCTTAAGGGAATTAAGTAATTGGAACAACTAATAAAAGGCAGAGCCAGGATTGAAATTTAGGTGTTTATTCTCCCCAAACCACCACACCAGATGCGCCCATACTCCAGCTCTCAGCACAGTGCACAACAACTAATTATGTTTGAATATATGACTAGCAGTAGGACTAACCAATTTTTATTGCACTGACAATGTGGTAGGTACTCTACAAAGTAATTTGCATTAATTATATCTCAGTTCTCATTATGACCTGATGATGTACGGACTGCTAGCTATCAGTCTCACTTTGTAGAGAAGGAAATAGAGGCACAGAGAAGTTAAGGCACTTGCTTAATGTGCAGAGCCAGGATTTACACCTGGTTCTGATGACTGCTGAGGCCTTGCTCTTGAAAGGATAACACACCATTCTTTGTCTATTAATCATGGAGCCTCTTCTCATTATCTCCCCTCTCATACGAGACCATTGTTATTTTCCTTTGGGGTTAGATACAATTGGGTACAATCTTAACATGGCAGGGTTCCTCAAAAGTGTTTTCTCTAGATTTGGAAAACAAGTAAACTCAGTCCCCTTGGAAGATGGAGGAAAAAGATAGTGGTGGCTGGTTTTTCATTAGTCAGGACTAATTAATAACACCTTTTGAAAGCCCTGGGGCTAAGTGATGGATAGTTCCATGTATTTAATTTGAATTGTTTGCTGACCAGAATTCTGAGATGAGATTGTGCAAGCAGTGACCCAAGAGACTGCAGGTACTGTTTTCATTCTGTTAGTGGGTTTTACTAGCTAAGGACGATCCTGTTAGGGTTTTTATCTCTGTTTTTATAAAAAGCCCTGACAGGGAATTTATTTTTATTTTTTTTATTAATTTTAATGGGGTGACACCAATAAATCAGGGTACATATGTTCAAAGAAAACATCTCCAGGTTATCTTATCATTCAATTATATTGCATACCCATCACCCAAAGTCAAATTGTCCTCTGTCACCTTCTATCTGGTTTTCTTTGTGCCCCTCTTCTCCCCCCTCTCCCACCCTCTCTTCCGTACCCCCATTCCGTAACCACCACACTCTTGTCCATGTCTCATAGTCTCACTTTTATGTCCCACCTATGTATGAAATCATGCTGTTCTCAGTTTTTTTCTGTTTTACTTATTTAACCCTTGCCTGCCCCATACTGCTCTGAGGGCCGAAAGCTTGCTGCACCCTGGCTTAGCTCCTGGGACCGTGGAGGAGTTGGGGCAGATGCTGTTGTTTGGTTCCATCTCTCCTTATGTCGGAGTGTTCTGGTAGGTGCTGGGCCATGTTTGTTATTGGCATTTGAGGACTTTGTTATTTAGTGAGAAAACAGAGCCCTTTATTCCTTCCTTCCTGATCTCCATCCTCTGCCCAAGTTCTCTTCACCAGAATCTGCCCTTCCAAAAGCCCACAGGCCTCCACATCACACTCTCTGGGGGTTGCCCTGAGATGATTACTGTGTAGATAATGGAACTCGCATCTCATTTCCAAACCACGATTTTACCATATTTGTGTATTTTATTTTGTTTTGTATTGGTGTATTTTAATATATTTACTGTATGTACCAACTAACAGTCTCTACCTCTTTTTTTTTTTTTTTTAAGTGAGAGGCGTGAGGCAGGGAGACAAACTCCCTCATGCACCCCAACTGGGATCCACCCAGCAAGCCCCTTACCGGGCGATGCTCTGCCCATCTGGGCCTCTGCTCCGTTGCTCAACAGCTGAGCTACTTCGCGCCTGAGGTGAGGTCATTGAGCCATGACCTCCCCTCAGCGCCTGGGGCCAATAGGACCAGGAATCGAACCCGGGACTTCCACACGCTGGGCCAACACTCTACCACTGAGCCAACTGGGTAGGGCCCATCTCTACCTCTTGCTCTTGACAATATATGACTGATATATGTGAAAAGATGTATTTCAAGTCAAATGTTAGATTTTTTTTTAAGAAGGCTTTCTCCCACCATCCAAATTAAGATTAACCCCTCTCCTGCTCCAGTCACTCTGTCACATTTAAATAATTTAGTTAAGTCATGTTTATATCAAATTGAAATGATTGGCATGATTCTATTTAAATGAAATGTTCAGAAAAGGCAAATGTATACAGGCAGAAAAGATTCGTGATGGCCTGGGGCTGAGGGTGGCTGTGCAGGGATTAACCGTAAATGGATATGAGGTATCTTATAGCAGCAATGGAAATTTTCTAAAGCCGGTGCATGGTGATTGTTGCACCGCTCAGTAAATCTACTAAAAGTCATTGAATTGCACACTTGAAATGGGTGAATTTTATGATATGTAAAATATACTTCAACAAAGCTGTTAAGAAAAATAAATTGCCTTGTTCAGTTTGTTTATATTATTACTGTCTTGCGCTAGCATCTAAGTCACTGAGGGCGGGGCCCTCATCTGTCTTGTCACCAGGGTACCCCGCACCTAGACCAGCACCTGCCGCATAGTAAGGGCTCAGCAGTTATTCAGGAAATGAGTGAATCAACAAGCTAGCAATGCCTACCATTTTGCAGCACTCAGTGCAAGCCTGAGGAAGGACCTAGATGCAAAACGGAACCACAAACACACTTCAGATCTACAGGTTACATGCCAAGGACTAAAAAAACTGGCAAACCCCTCATTATCGGTGAGGGTGCCAGATTGTTGTTAACTCCGTTATCTTCTCTGTCTGCTTTTACAGTCTGTCTTCCTCATTCCATCATCATTACAGAGAAATCTGCAAGTACAGTTCCCAGAATTTATCTCTGGGTTGGTTCTGTGTTAGATTCTGTAAACTCATGCACAGGTTGAAGTAGGGCAGAGCGGGAGAAGCCATTTCTCACGGGCACTATTGTGACTGATGAGAAGGGGGCAAAGGAGAGCTTTGCAGAAGATTCGGGGTGAGTGCCTGTGAACCACCTGCTGCCGGAGCTGCGACTGTAGCTCTCTGCAGTTCCTGGGGTTTGCAGCACCTTTGGGCAATCTCCCCTATCACTTGCTATGAGCTGGGGACCGTGGAGACTGTCGGCAGCCACTTCCCTGTTCTGGTTACTTCTTGATTTCATGAATTCCAGCAGCTGCTACCCTATTCTCTGTTCTTTATGTCCTTTCAATCGTTGTGCATATGTCTAATTCCCTATATTATAATTTTCCCTGTTTGGAAAACCTGGAGGAGTCTCTTTTTCTTATTAAACTTTGACTGATATATTGGGTATAGAATATAATCTTAAAAAACACGGAGTTGGATGATGGTGGGAGAAAAGAAGGGTAGAGAGTCTGTGTCCCTTTTTAGACTCCAGCTGACCACAATCATTAATCCCTGGACACGTTGGATCTTGAATAAATAAGTCTCCTTTCCTCTTCCCATAGTGACTTCTTTTTTCTATTCTCTGTGCCGTGGTCACTGGAAGTACTTTCTTTCCCTTTGCCTCTCCTCACTGACTCCCAGAAGCCACCAACATACCTTTCCCCAGAGCACTAATTTATGGAACCTGGCCAGCTTTCCTGCCTTTGCAGTCTTGGTAAAATCATCTGGTTGCCTTGTTACCCTGAGGGAGTACAGCCAACAGTGGGCAAGATCCCCCAAAGCAAGACATATCCAGCCTACTCATCCACCTTCCCAGACCTCATGTCAGACACTTAAGGAGTCAAGAACTTAGATTTGCTGCCTTGAAAAAGATATTGTACAACTTGCTCTTTCCCATCAAATAACAAAGAAAACCAGTCAGGCCAAGGTCATCCTTTAATAATAATTCTGCTAGGATATACTGTTTTAGTTTATTTCAAACCTGAGCTACCATGTTTCTGAAGCCTCATTAGAAGCCAGTTGAGGAGGGACTGCAGGTTTTCCATTGCTTATGTCTTTGCCTTCCTCAGTTCCTTTTACCTATAGGTCCAGGGCCTCATTAATCTCCTAGCCATTCCTGACTAGAACACAGCTTACGTTAAGTAGCCTGACATGCATCAATGGGGGCCCCTTAAGTCACATGCCGAGACTTGATATTTGAGTGGCAAGGATGAGCTCTGCTTGTTTGAGAGCTGCCTGATACTGGGACTTCCTGATTCAGTATTAGACTTTGCCAGACTGGGCATTTGTCTCAACCTGTGCCTTGTAGTCACCTGGATATCATGCCTTGATATCATCTCTCTCCAGGACCGGGGCCTGACTTAAACTCTGATTCTGAGGTTGGGACTTATACCTAGTTCAGTTTCTTCCCTCCCTGTTGAGGTTGGTGGTGGAGAGGTACTGAAATCTCCTTTCTGAAATGTCCTTTCCCACGTTACTAACTGAAGCCCTTCTTTAGGAGTGGATGGATCACTAGAATTGTCATCACCTGTCTGTATGTATCTGTCCCAATGCCAAATTCTTTCACTTCAGTGCATCGTCACTCCCTCCACTTTCTCCCCTACCCATCACACCCCAGCAATGGCCTTGCTTTACCTAAGTGAGTGCAGAATAAATTATATCTGTTAGAACTTGAGTCTTGGACCATCTGGTTGCTGTTGCTGGAACTAGCCTATTCAGTTGAGATGGATTTAAGGATTCTTTACTAGGTGCTGAAGGATAGAGAACAAGGAAGCCCTTAGTTCCTACCCTCAGGTGCTCACAGTATTGCCCACAATAGTAGTTCTTCCTCTGCTGGCTGACCCACATTACAGAGAGCCCCCATGTATTGCCTCGAAGTCTTCCGTCCAGTATGGTAGACTTGCTCATAACTGGAGGGAAGAATGAAGGCAGTGCAGAATGAATCTTCTTGTTAGTTCAGGACAAAGCAACACTGGGGTCTGAATTCTCCAGGTAATAATGTTTTCATTTGTCTGGGGGAACTATATGGAGTCCTGGAATGCTTTCATGTTCACAAAGGCGAAGGGAGTTTTTCAGATTTCTGGAGAGTCCTAGTCTGATAGAAACAACAATGCAAAAATAATGAAATTCATCATAGGTGTACTGATAACTTAGGGAGACCCTTCAAGGCTGTGAGTTTTTGGTGGTTTGTTGTTTTAGTCAAAACAAGTGCCTGACCTAACAGGGATGGCAATAATAACAATACTGCTGGAAAGAAATCCGGAGGAAAGCCACTCACCGTGCTTTTGAAATGTGCCAGTCACTGTGGAAATGGAATTGTCAAATACTGGGAGGATTTTCTACTACAAATCTCAAAGACCCTGGGCATGGATAGGAGAGTTCATTTTGTGGAAGGGATATGGGAAATATTTTTTAACCACCCTCGGCTTCAATTTTTCTCTTTTCTTTGAAAAGCTATAAGCTTTTCATGCTATAAGCTGCCTTTCTTTATAGAACTATGAAAATCTCCTTCGGATGCAGTCAAATTTTATTGCCAAAAGGCAGAGGATATATGGGGGAGGGGGGTAAATACATCTCTGTATTCATTAAAACCTGCACTCCATAAAATGAATTTTACTCTCTATAAGCATTTTTTTTTCCACCAGCACTGGAAATGGGTGAAAGTGTAGCAATGTGTATCAGGAGACGCTGACACATGGAAACGAAACAAGGAGTTGATATGTCCTGTCCGTGTTCTCAATCACTGAGCTTCCTCAGTTTCCCCTCAAGGACTGATCATCCTAATGATGGGTTAGAGTGCCACTGATGGACATATGCACAAAGTGTTCTGGATTCCTCTAAAGGAAGGCATGCTAACTTGGACTGAGCCTGTCATCCTTAAGCTTAAACAATGGCAGAAAGCGCTGAGCTCAGTGGATTCGTAGTTATTTTAAACCAACAGCATTTCATCAACATATCTTGCAAACAGTAGCTTTCAGTCCCATAGGTCCCCACAGGCATTGCTAAGGTGTGTTATTGTTAGCAACCCCCTGATTTCTCCTCACTATGGATACCAGTTTCAGCTTAAGGTCTGTAAGCAGCAAGGGGGGGGGGGAGTCCTCCCCACATAGAGTATCTTTGATGTACCTAATAACCCCAGACTGTCTATAAGTGAACAATACAATTCTCACTCCAGAGTTGTGATGGCTAAAATGTGGTCAGATAAGATTTTATGGACCTGGATAAAGGGCATTTATTCTAAAGAAATCTGTCACTTTGGAAAAATTACTGATGTTTTCGCAGACACCTATCTTCATTGCCAAGAAGCTAAAAGAACTTCTTGGACACAAAATAATCATGTTCTTCAGAGAAAGTCACTTGCTCTTTGGAATTCTATTATTATCCTGTCCAATCGCTCATCATTTACTGATGGATGCTCTTGGCAGCAGGAATGTTCCTTATAAGGCAAGAATTTAAGTTTTAATCAGAAGAACATACATGAATCTAGAAAATGACTTAGGAATCCTTCTCCTTAGGAACATTTATACACAGTGAGCCTCTCAGAGAGTGCAGTTCTGTCCTGAGAGGGTCTAGAGCTAGACAAACTCTAGTGAGGCAGAATGGGGGCTCAGCTAACAGACTAATGTCCTTTGCATAGGAGCTTTCACTGCAGACTGTAGTGAATTTTCAATTCTTTAAGAATTAAAAAGCTCAAAGCTCCTTCTAGCACTGCCATCTTCATTGAGTATCTTTGGGGTTCAGTCTACCCAGAGGGAGGGCCTAAGCTGTTCTTGATCCTATTCTATATGTGCTCTTCACCACCAACAACTGAATTTAGCAACTGTAGCAACAATGACAATAGTAATAACTGCTAACACTTAAGAAGCAATTATGTGCCAGGTTTTGAGAAAGGTGCGTTTCATACTTTATCCCATTTAACCCTCACAATGACATTGAGACATAGGTATTACTTTTATCCAAACTGTACAAAGGAGGCAATAGAGGCACAGAGGAATAAAATAACAACTAACCCTGGGACTCAAACAAGTCTACTTGAGACTGAGTCTTAACCACTACACTCTATTTTCTCTAAATTTTTGGCAATGTTTGGAAAGACACTTCTTAAAAAAATAAAGTTTACATTTTTAAAATTAAAGTTATATTTACTCTAAGAATTGAAAACTAGAGAAACAGAAAGTAGAGAAAAATATAACTGAGCTGCTATAATAGAATTCTGTGGACAGGGTAGATTAAATAACAAACACTGATCTCTCACAGTTTAGGAGGTGGGAAAATCCAATATCAAGGGGTCAGTCAGCTGATTTGGTGTCTGGTGAGAGCGGGCTTCCTGATTCATAGACAGCAGTCTTCTTGCTGTATCCTAGCATGGCAGAAGGGCTGAGAGAGCTCTCTGGGGTCTCTTTAATAAGGACACTAATTCTATTACTGAAGGTTTTATTCTCATGACCTAATCACTTTCCAAAGGGTCTGCCTATTGTTATTATCACCTCGGGTATTAGGATCTTAACATGTGAATTGTGGGGGGACATAAATATTCAGCCCATGGTAATGTCCCATAGTCCTGCTACTCAGACAAGCCATGGTTAGTAGTTAAGTACACTTCTATCCAGCATTCCCTCTATTCTCTTATAGTTGCTCTTGTTACTGAAGACTCTGCATGTTATCCCATGTTCCAAACTTCAGAAATATTATGTTTAAAGGCTACATAATATCCTAACTAAAGATTACAATATGATTTTCTTGATTCTTCCCCTCTTGTTGGACATTTAGATTCCTCCTCATTTTTTTTTTTTATTTTTAAAAACAATTTTTTAGAGTTAAAGATGATTTCCTACAGGAAAGGTAGCCTTAACTGACTAGAATCAAACGGGGATACCCAAGAAGGGAATAGACAGAGAGAGGAGCTATTTTCATGGTGCTTCCTGCCTTCCACAAGAGATCACCCACAGGAAGCAGGGGAAGGGCTGGGGAACCGCGACACATGGAACCATCACCAGATCACCTTGATCTGCTGCTCTCTGCCACTCTTTCTTTTCTGTCACCCCTCCCCAGGCTCTATGCACAAAAGAGAGAGAGAGAGAGAGAACTTTCTAGAGTGTTGACCATGATCTCAAGGGGTCTCATGACACTGACAACATTCTCAAAAATTAAAGTGGAATTAAGAAAACATTGTCCCCTCTAACACTTGTTTAGGAAGGCAGGAAGATTAGGGAGATTAGGGGAAGCTGATGGAGTGGAAGAGCCCTGGAATGGGAATCTGAAGGCCAGAGTAAATAAGGAGTCTTCTGGATACCAGCTGTGTCTTTTTCAGTAAGCTGACCTCTCTGAGCCTCAGTTTCTTCATTTGAATATGGTAAGGCAAGAGCTAATATCCAAGCACATACCTCTGTTGGACACAGTCCCTATCAGGGTGACATGAAGCCTACTGGAGACCCCAAGCTTCCATTTGCTGTGTGTGATGGGGCATTTTCTCAGAGTCTCCTAAGATGGAAGTCACCCACTTGAGCCTAGGACCTGCTTGAATGGTGCCCCTGTTGACTCAATCTAAAACAAAGAGTTGATTGTGTGTAGAGGTTCTTAAAGGGCACTAATCCTATCCTATGGAAAAGAGGAATGTTCTAAGTCTAAATGTGTTCCCAAGTTCAGTACTGGAAATCTCTGAGCTTCCTGTCCATCTCCCTGCTCATGGCCAGCCCTGCATGTCTATACATCTCCTGTGTCTTCCATCGGGAATGAGAATCTGGCCACACACCGGTCCCATGCTGCCCCTTTCGTTTCGCTCCTGATTTTGGTTTTGGCATTCTGACTCGATCTCCCACAACTCTCCTTTTTGCTCCTTCTTCTGACTTCCTGCCCTTTACAGCACACGATTGCCCAGAGTTTTGAGTATTCCTAGCACTTAAAAGCCCTTTCATTTAAGTTGGGCTCCTGGATCCCACAGTACATGAAGAAGAGCCCTGAACTAGGAGTCGAAGTATCTGTGTTCTAGTCTTGGCTCTGCTGCTTACTGCTAACTTTCTCTGCCTCCCTGGGTCTTGGTCTCCCCACATCAGACATATGGCCTTATTGTGTGTGCTCAGGGTGGGTGAGTGGATACAATTTCCCTAATTTCAGAATTCTGGTATTTGGTGAATAAGGGTGAATTCTGAGCTTGTCAGAGAAAGAATCTTACAAGAAATCAAAAGGCATGGAGAGAAGGTAAGGGTGGGCTTGTGTGGGACTGGAACTTCACCATGCCCCAACCCAGAACAAGTTCACAGCAATGTGGGAGAGGGCAGAGTCTCACTCTAACTGCTCTGCTAAGCGAGCAGTCTCCTCCCTGACACCACACACAAGGCTGCAACTCACTCAAAATAATATGGGGATTATAAACTGCTCAGAGCTCCTCTTGAAGAATTTATGAGGGGTCTGAAAGCTGTATATTTACTCTAGAGACATCTATTGTTTGTTTATAATGTGTGCATGTTTAATTTGCAATAAAACTGGGAGGCACTACTGTACAAAAAAGCAACTTATCACCCTTGAGTGCTGTCTGGGATGAAGGAGGAGGGGAGAGGGGGAATTCAGGAAAAACTGATCACTTTGGCCTGTCAGTAGAAGGATTTTGAGTTGTTCTATAGCTAAAGGGCTGTCCTCTTATACTGGTCGGATAGGTGACTCTGTTTCAGGAGATTTCTGAATGTTTCCTTATCCCCAATAATCCCTTATCAGAGTTCAGAGTTCCCACAACCTGAATCCTCCTTTGGGTTCTGCAGATAAGTGATAGGAGCTCACAGTCCTGGGATCTTAGGGAGACATCAGGTTCTGATGGTTATCTGAGAACAGAAATGGGATATGGGAGTTTGGGTGAAACAAGGACCACCTTGGTAGGGGAAGAAAACCTGTGGGGGGCACTCTAGAAGCCATATGGGGTCCAGATCAGGAGGTAGGAGAAGGGACAGTCAGCCCAGTGGTGAGAAGGAAGCCGCTGGAATTTGCTGAGAGTCTTGTATGTCAGGCTTGGTGCAGATGCTTTAAATACAGTTCCCTGTCAATGTGTTTAAAAACTGGGAGGCTTGGATTAGTATCTTCATGTTACACATGGGGATACTGAAGTACAGGAGAAGTGGTAGAGTCAAGCTGTCTGACTCTAAAAGTTATGGCTTTCAGTCAATATGACATATGGCCTTATTGTGCGTGCTCTTATAAAAAGACCAGCTTCTTTGGGGACCAGGATGGGAGACTAAACTTTTCTTCCGAGGGAAGGTTCCTAGGATGTTGATTTGGAAATACATACCCTTGAAGGGGTGTAGGGCCTTCATATTTTCATTATCAGGAAACTTAATGCTTAAAACATGGTCTTGCTATATCTTACTTTACAAAAGGACATGGTGTTCACATTCAGTTTTATTAGTCAAAGGCCTGAAGGGGGTTGTGAGCCTGCTGTGTAACAGGGGCACCCGTTTATTTGCATTTCAATGGGAAAATGTGTCCTCTACCTTAGAATATAAGCTCCATGAAATCAAGAACCATCTCTACTTTTCACCTTAGTTTTCCTAGGATCTAGCATGATATCTGCCACATACTTAATGTATTCCTGAATGAAAGAAGAAAGACCAGAGACAGTTCTTTTGGAAGCTAAGAACTTCCTGTGCCATGCTGGGACTGGAGATGCCGCATTTTATAGATCACTTGCCACACTAGGAATTCTTATTTCCAAATTGCACTGGAGGCCCTTGGACTTTCTTTGGGGTTAACCAGAGAACCAGAGATATCTCCTCTGTGGCTGCTGGGGCACGAGACACAAATTTCTCAGACGTGTCTCTCACCTTCAGGACCTAGGTCCCTCACTGGTTCATTCCTGCATTAAACCTGAGTAGAGCTCCTGCCTCTTGTCCTGATGCGGTTATATTAGGAGGGCACTTGCGAGCACTGGACTCCCTAGAAAGTAGTGGTTTACTGTTTCTTGGTGTTCCCAGAGGGCTGAGCAGAGGAGTAATTAACCAACTTAATTTCTAGAGGGTTCCTCCTGTTTAGGGTCCAGTGGGGCTTGGGTGATGATTTCTTCTAAAAACAACCTCAGTGATAGTCCCTACCAAAGAAGCATTTTCTCCCCGACCATTCACTTTCCTATAGGTTAGTTACTCTTTCAAACCACCAAAGGTAATTTTCACAACCAAAACATACAACAGTGGTAACGTGTACCTTGCTACCCTGCAATCTCAGTGGTCTCCAGCATTATCAGAGGCCACGTTCTTATCTACCTGTTCTCTGCTCTATGATCCCACTTCCTATGACCCTCTGGTAGCAAGAAGAGCCCACACCTACAAGGCTGACAGAGAAGATTGTGTACCCTCTTTGGGTTGCCTTTGTAGCATGGCTTCCCCAGACAGCCCCAGGTGGTACAAAAGATTAGCAAGAATGGACACAGAAACGTGCTGTGCAGATGCCTTGAAGGTTTTACAGGGAAACATTGTAATCTACGAGCAACTACCCAGGCAGAGAAAGAAGTCCCTTGCCTGCAAGTCTGAGCTGGCAGTTGTTTGCCTTACTTACGCTGTGAGCCATTCACGGAGAGCCATCTGCTCTGTGAGCACATGCGGGTTGTCTGCTTTCTTTAGCCTTGGCATGTGGGTGACTCTCTCAGCCATTATAGTTGTTTCTGTTTTTGTTTTTAACTGTGGTAAAATACACATAAAATTGATCATCTTAATTGTTGTAAGTGTACTGTTCAGCAATGTTCAGTACATTCACACTGTTGTGCAACCAATCTCCAGAACTCTTTTCATCTTGAAAAACTGAAACTATATCCTTTAAACAACAGCTCTTCATAACCTGCCTCCCTCAGCCCCTGGCAGCTACTATCTGCTTTCTCTTTCTATGAATTTGACTATTCTAGGTAGCTCACATAAGAAGAAGCATACAGCATTTGTGGGTTGTTTTTAACTGGTTTATTTCATTTAATACAATGTCCTCAAGGTTCATTTATTTAGTAGTATGTACCAGAATTTCCTCCCTGTTTAAGGTGGGATGATATTCCATTGTGTGTCTATGCCACTGTTGTTTCCTGTTCATCTGCCAATTGACATTTGGGTTGTCTGCACCTTTTGGCTGTTGTGAGTAATGATGCTCTGAGTATGAGTGTACAACTATCTCTTTGAGGCTGTGCTTTCAATTCTTTTGGGTATATACCCAGAAGTAGAATTGCTGGATCACATGGTAATTGCATTCTTAATTTTTTGAGGAACTGCTACTGTTTTCCTCAGTGGATGCACCATTTTATTTTATTATTTTATTTATTTTTATGGGTCCATTTCTGTTTTTTTTTATTTTTATTTTTTTTTAATATTTTATTATTATTAATTCTAATGGGGTGACACCAACAAGTCAGGGTACATATGTACAATGGAAACATCTCCAGATTATCTTATCATTCAATTGTGTTGCATACCCATCACCAAAAGTCAAATTGTCCTCTGTCACCTTCAATCTGGTTTTCCCTGTGTCCCTCCCCTCCTCCCTATCCCACTCTTCCCTCCCTCCCCCCATCCCATAATCACCACTCTCTTGTCCATGTCTCATATTCTCACTTTTATGTCCCACCTATGTATGTAATCATGCTGTTCTCAGTTTTTCTTTTTTTCTGATTTACTTATTTCACTCCGTATAATGTTATCAAGGTACATCCATTTTGTTATAAATGATCCGATGTCATCGTTTCTTATGGCTGAGTAGTATTCCATAGTATATATGTACCAAAGCTTTTTAATCCACTCGTCCTCTGACGGACACTTGGGCTGGTTCCAGATCTTCGCTATTATGAATAATGCTGCCACGAACATGGGGGCACATTTCTTCTTTTCGAACAGTGCTATGGTGTTCTTAGGGTATATTCCTAAAAGTGGGATAGCTGGGTCAAAAGGCAGTTCGATTTTTAATTTTCTGAGGAATCTCCAAACTGTTTTCCACAGTGGCTGCACCAGTCTGCATTCCCCTAGCATTGCAGAAGGGTACCCTTTTCTCCACATCCTCGCCAGCACTTGTTCTGTGTTGTTTTGCTGATGAGTGCCATTCTGACTAGTGTGAGGTGATATCTCATTGTGGTTTTAATTTGCATTTCTCTAATGATTAGTGATGTTGAGCATTTTTTCATATGCCTATTGGCCATCTGTATGTCCTCTTTGGAGAAATTTCTATTCATTTCTTTTGCCCATTTTTTGATTGGGTTGTTTGTCTTCCTGGTGTTGCGTTTTATAAGTTCTTTATAAATTTTAGTTATTAACCCCTTATCAGATGTGCTGTCGAATATGTTCTCCCATTGTGTGGTTTGTCTTTTTATTCTATTCCTATTGTCTTTAGCTGTGCAAAAACTTTTTAGTTTGATATAGTCCCATTTGTTTATCTTGCCTTTTATTTCAGTTGCTCGTGGAGATAAATCGGCAAATATACTGCTGCTACAGATGTCGGAGAGCTTGCTGCCTATGTTTTCTTCTAAGATGCTTATGGTTTCACGGCTTACATTTAAGTGTTTTATCCATTTTGAATTTGTTTTTGTGAATGGTGTAAGTTGATGGTCTAGTTTCATTTTTTTGCAGATAGATGTCCAATTTTCCCAACACCATTTGTTAAAGAGGCTGTCTTTACTCCATTGTATGTTCTTTCCTCCTTTGTCAAATATCAGTTGTCCATAAAGCTGTGGGTTTATTTCTGGGTCCTCTGTTCTGTTCCATTGATCTATGTGCCTGTTCTTATGCCAGTACCAGGCTGTCTTGAGTATAATGGCCTTATAGTAAACCTTGATATCTGGAAGAGTGATACCTCCTGCTTTATTTTTTCTTTTTAAGATTGCTGAGGCTATTCGTGTTCTTTTTTGGTTCCATATAAATTTTTGGAATATGTGTTCTATATCTTTGAAGTATGTCATTGGTATTTTAATTGGTATTGCATTGAATTTATAAATTGCTTTGGGTAATATAGACATTTTAATGATGTTTATTCTTCCTAGCCATGAGCACGGTATATGCTTCCCCTTGTTTGTATCTTCCTTGATTTCTTTTATCAATGTTTTATAATTTTCTGAGTACAAGTCCTTAACCTCCTTGGTTAAATTTACTCCTAGGTACTTTATTTTTTTGGCTGCAATAGTGAAGGGGATTGTTTCCTTAATTTCTTTTGCTGATATTTCATTGTTGGTGTATAGAAATGCCTCTGATTTCTGAGTATTAATTTTATATCCTGCCACCTTGCTGAATTCATTTATAAGGTCCAGTAGTTTTTTTACTAAGACTTTAGGGTTTTCAATATACAATATCATATCATCTGCAAATAATGACAGTTTAACTTCTTCTTTTCCAATTTGGATGCCTTTTATTTCTTCTTCTTGTCTGATTGCTGTAGCTAGGACTTCCAGAACTATGTTGAATAAGAGTGGTGAAAGGGGGCATCCCTGCCTGGTTCCTGATCTTAAGGGGATTGCTTTTAATCTTTGTCCATTTAGTATGATGTTTGCTGTCGGTTTATCGTACATGGCCTTTATCATGTTAAGGAATGATCCCTGTATTCCCACTTTACTGAGAGTTTTGAGCATGAATGGGTGCTGGATTTTATCAAATGCCTTTTCTGCATCTATTGAAATTATCATGTGATTTTTGTCCTTCCTTGTTTATATGATGAATCACATTGATTGATTTGCGAATATTTAACCAGCCTTGTCTCTCCAGAATAAATCCCACTTGATCGTGGTGTATGATTTTTTTCATATGTTGCTGGATTCGATTGGCTAATATTTTGTTGAGAATTTTAGCGTCCAAATTCATCAGGGATATAGGCCTATAGTTTTCTTTCTTTGTGTTGTCTTTGCCCAGTTTTGGGATCAGTATTATGCTCGCCTCATAAAAGGAGTTTGGAAGTCTTCCTTCCTCTTGAATTTTTTCAAATAGCTTGAGAAGGATAGGAGTTAGTTCTTCTTTGAATTTTTGATAGAATTCACTTGTGAAGCCATCAGGCCCAGGACTTTTCTTTTTTGGGAGTTTTTTGATAACTGTTTCGATCTCATTTGTTGTAATTGGTCTGTTTAGGTGTTCTGATTCTTCCAGATTGATTTTTGGAAGGTTATATGATTCAAGAAATTTGTCCATTTCACCAAGATTGTCTAATTTTTTGGCATATAGTTCTTCATAGTATTTTCTTACAATGCTTTGTATTTCTGTTGTGTCAGTTGTTATTTCTCCACTGTCCTTTCTAATTTTATTTATTTGAGTCCTCTCTCTTTTTTTCTTGGTGAGTCTAGTTAAAGGTTCATCAATCTTGTTTACCTTTTCAAAGAACCAGCTTCTTGTTTCATTGATCCTCTGTATTGTTTCCTTCACCTCTATGTCATTTATTTCTGCTCTGATCTTTATTATTTCCTTCCTTCTACTTGGCTTGGGTTTTATTTGTTGTTGTTTTTCTAATTCTTTTAGATGCAGGGTCAGGTTGCTTATTTGAGCTTTTTCTAGCTTCTTATGATATGCCTGTAGTGCAGTAAACTTCCCTCTCAGAACTGCTTTTGCTGTGTCCCATAAATTTTGAATTGATGTATGCTCATTATCATTTGTTTCTAGAAACTTTTTTATTTCTTCTTTGATCTCATTGTTAATCCATTCATTATTTAATAACATGCTATTTAGTTTCCAAGTGTTTGAGTATTTTTCAGTTTTTCTTTTGTGGTTAATTTCTAGTTTCATGGCATTGTGATCAGAGAAAATGCTTGATATGATTTCAATCTTCTTAAATTTATTGAGACCATTTTTGTGTCCTAACATGTGGTCTATCCTAGAAAACGTACCATGAACGCTTGAGAAGAATGTATATTCTACTGCTTTAGGGTGAAAAGTTCTGAAGATATCTATTAAATCAAGTTGATCTAGTGTCTCCTTTAATTCTGCTGTTTCTTTATTAATTTTCTTTCTTGAGGATCTATCCAGTGTTGTTAGAGGGGTATTGAAATCCCCTACTATGATAGTATTGCTGTTAATCTCGCCCTTTATATCCATCAAAGTCTGCTTTATGTATGTTGGGGCTCCTATATTTGGTGCATAGATATGTATAATAGTTATATCTTCCTGTTGAATTGTTCCCTTTATCATTATGTAGTGTCCTCCTTTATCTCTTACTACTGCCTTTGTTTTAAAGTCCATTTTGTCTGATATAAGTATTGCTACCCCTGCTTTTTTTTCATTTCCATTTGCATGAAATATTTTTTTACATCCTTTTACTTTCAGTCTTTGAGCATCTTTTTTTTTAAGGTGTGTCTCTTGTAGACAGCATATGTATGGGTCCTGTTTCTTTATCCATGCAGCTACCCTATGTCTTTTGATTGGGTCATTTAATCCATTTACATTTAAGGTTATTATTGATATGTCGTTGTTTATTGCCATTTTATTCTTTAAAGCTGTATTCTTCTTTTGCTCTATTCTTTCCTCCCTTTAAACTGTTCACAAGAGGCCCCTTAGTATCTCTTGCAGAATTGGTTTGGTTTTTATGAATTCCTTGAGGCTTTCTTTTTCTGGGAAGCTCTTTATTTCTCCTTCAATTTTAAACGTTAGCCTTGCTGGATAAAGTAGTCTTGGTTGTAGGGTCTTGTTCTGCATTACTTTGATTATATCTTGCCATTCCCTTCTGGCCTCAAGTGTTTCTGTTGAGAAGTCCGATGTCATCCTTATGGGGGCTCCTTTGTAGGTGATAGCCTTTTTTTCCCTAGCAGCTTTTAATTTTTTTTCTTTATCCATTAGCTTTGGTATTTTAACTATGATGTGTCTTGGTGTAGATCTTTTTGGGTTTCTCTTTAATGGAGTTCTGTGTGCTTCTTGAACGTGTGGAGTGTTTCCCAGCCTTAATTTAGGAAAGTTTTCTGCTATGATTTGATTGAACAAAGTTTCCATTTCCTGTCCTCTCTCCTCTTCTTCAGGCACCCCTATGATGCGAATGTTGTTTCTCTTCATGTTGTCACAAAGCTCCCTTAGAGTTTCCTCACATTTTTTAAGTCTCTTTTCCTTTTTCTTCTCTGCTTCTGTGCCTTTGTTTATTGTGTCCTCTAACTCACTGATTCGATCCTCAGCGTGATTCATCCTGCTTTTAATTCCTTCCATTGTGGTCTTCAGTTCTGATACTGTATTTGTCATTTCTGTCTGATTCTTTTTTATTATTTCAATTTCATTTTTTATACTTGTTATCTCTTTATTTAGGTGTACATAATGACTATCCATTGTTGCTCTAATTTCTTTGAACATCCTAACTATCATTATTCTAAATTCTGCTTCTGGTGATTTGGTTATATCTGGTTCATTCAGGTCCTTCTCTGGGGATTTCTCTTGATTCATTTGGTTTGCATTCCTCTGCCTGCCCATTTTTTCTGTGTATAAGGAAGTTGTGGGCACTGGAGTCCAGTAGGTGTTGCCTTTGTGTTCTCTAGGTGTGGTCTGTCTGCAGGCCCCCCACCCCCTCTGCCGGTGCCTAGGGTGGTTGGGTATGAGCGTTGCCATCGCCGGACCACTGTGGCTTTTGCTGTGATTTCTGCCTCTCCTCCGTGGGAGGGGCTGTCACTGAAGCCACAAGTCTTAACACCAAGGGTAGAGGTGAGCACCTTTGCTCAGCTGCGGACCCAGCCTATTTCCGGACTTCCACCCAGAACCCTCAGTCAGAGCCTGCTCACCACAGTTTCGCGTGTTGGGCGGGGCTTTTGACGTGCTCTCAGCTGTGAGCGTTTGCCCGTCTGGAGATTTATCCCCGCCCTCGAGGCCAGGGCCCTTCTGCGCAGGGTCGGAAACCAAGGTTTATTGGGGCGGGCGTGTTTGCTGGCTTCCGCTCATCCCGGACTCTACCCCGCCCCCGCGTTCGGAGCCCGCTTGTGCATGTATGAATGCAATCCGCGGTTTCTCCGGCGGGGCGGGGCTGGTAGCGTGAGCTCAGCTGCGAGCTTCTACTTGTCTCGGGGTCTACCCCGTTCCCGTGCTCGGAGCCCGCTCGCGCACGTATACTGGCCAACCACGGTTTCTCTGGCCCGGGGGGGAGGGGGGTGGGGGGGGCTGGTAGCGTGAGCTCAGCCGCAAGCCCCTGCCCGTCCCTGGTCCTAGCCCGGTCCCCGCGGTCAGGGCCGGCTTGTGCAGGGTCGCAGAGCAGATTTCTGCTCGTTCCTGGCCTCCTGCTTTGTCCCCGTAAGTGGGATTAAAGGCGGGCCCGCAGCTTCCGGACCGCTTTCTTGCGTCCCCTTCGACCCTCTGGGCTAGACCGAGCTCCCACCGGCTTGGCCTCTGCCCATGCCGACAGAACCGCGTTTCAGCGTCCTGTTGCCCCAAACCCTTAAGCAGCCCTTAGCAGAGTAGAAAGGGACCTAATACTCCACACTGTAGGCCTGGGAGCTCCCTCACTTGTTTCACAGCTCAAAACTGTCCAAACGCCTCTTCTAGGCTCTGGGACTGCAGGCTGGGGCTTGGTTCCTGGGACCCAGGTCCCTCCCTCTCCACCAAACTTTCCTCCCGCCACGCGGGTCTCTCCGGGCTGCCATTTGCTCCTGGGAGCTGGGCAGCCCTCTTCGCATTTTCGCTATTCCTACCAGTCTCAATGTGGCTTCTTCTGTGTTCCTTGGTTGAAGAGTCCACTTAGTTTAGTTCATAGTTGGTTTATCCAGATGATGGTTCTTTAAATTGAGTTATAATCCACTTTGCTTCTGGGAGTTGGAAGTTGGTACGTCCGCCTACTCCGTCGCCATCTTGCTTCCTACTGCACCATTTTATTTTCCCACCAACATTGTACAAGAGTTTCAATTTCTCCCCATCCTCACCAACACTTACTCTCTCTTTCTTTCTTTCTTGTTTCTTTTCTTTTTAATAGTTTTCATCCTAATGGATTTGAGGTGGTATCTCATTGTGGCTTTGAGTCACATTTTCCTAAGTCATATGGAGCACTTTTTCATATGTCACTGTTGTGGTTTTGACTTCATTTATTTGATGCCACAATCAGTAACCACTGTTATTTAATGAGGCAGAGACTTCCTTGTTACACCTGGAACTTCCCTCCACCAGGTTAATCTGCTCATCTTTTAGGAGGCCAGGGACTTCTGTGCCTCTTCTGTCTGCTCATGCAGGGGTGAGGTTAGCTTGCCCTAGGTCACTTAGGACCTCAACCTGGTCCCCTCACTATATGTCCTTTGCCGTTTAGAATTAAATGTATCCTGATGTACCCAGGGGGAGAGCTGGGAGAACTTTCCTTGAATTCCAGTCTGCTGCAGACCGACATCCATAAGTAACCTTGGCTCCTCCTGGGAGCTGGAAACCAAGTTGTACTGTGGTGAGAATAATTAAGAATTGGGAGTTTTCCTGAAATGCTTTAGGAACAGCTGCTTTAGCTGAGTAAATAGTTAGATTTCCTACAGGCTAGTTGGAGCCCTATTACCCCAGGTTGGGCCCAACTTGAAAAGACTCAGTAATTTGAATTAGAATCCCAGAGAACTAGATTCTTGTTAACACCCTCTCAGGTGTTATTACTGCACATCTCACTGTGCCACCTAGTGCCGCTCCCAGTGTCTGGAGCTGCCTTTGCTTCCAGGCGGGGCTGGGCACTGTCTTGAGGAATGAGTCTATCCCGACGGCTCTTGCAGGGCCCTGCTGCTCTCACTACTTAGTTGTTTTTGGCTGCTGGCCCATTAATTAATTAACCAATTAATTAAATAAAAACTTTTGGATATCGACTCAATGCCAGATACCATGAAGTACTACGGTTTCATTGATTACAAGTATCAAAATTGAACTTAAGGTGTTTTACATAACAAAGGGAAGTCTGCCATAAAGATGGAGAGATGTTTCATAGCACTCAGTACAGGATATAGCCAAACCTGAGGAAGGGACCGGAAAATATCAACAGGCTGTGGCGGAAACACCATCATGGACCCAGAGAGGCTCTCAGTTGGTCCCTAGTTTCCACTGGAACATGTTTTTCTTCTCGTTTCTTGGAATATTGGCTTTCTCTGTGTCTTGATTCATGGGATAGGCACAAAAGGCTGATCACAGCTCCCAACTAATCTATGCGAAAGACTAGCCCATGCTGATATAGAGTCAATCAGTCTATCTGTCTCAATTAGAACAGGAGAGAGGATCTGAGTCATTGAGTTTGAATTAGGTATTCGTCATTTCTTTAACAAACTACAGCCAAGGGACCAGGACTGTGAAGAACAAACCCTCAGAGGATCACTCATGGGAACAAAATGTCAATTTAAGTGGTCACTGTGAATTGAAAGGCCCGATTTGAGAATTGAAGAGGTGACTACAGCCTAACTCCTATCTTCAGGTAGCCCTCAGTTAAGGGGAGACAGAGAAGTGTTCATTAAATACAATGAAATAGAGCAGTAGTTGTCCATTGGAGATGGATAACTTTGTTTCTCTCGAGTCATTTGAGACTATGTTGGAGACATTTTTGGCTGTCACGACTAGGGGAGAGGGGTTACTACTGGCATTAATGGGTTGAAGACAGGGATACTGCCAGACATGTTACAATACAATGGACAGCCACCACAATAAGGACTTTCTGGTCTCAGATAAAATGATGCAGAAGTTGAGAAACTCTGAAATAAAATAAATGTACAATATTCAAAGACTGTCTTAAATTTGTGGCTATGGTCTGACAACTCTTTCACTGTTTCTCTTAGTGAACCTAAAATACTTAAGGGAGGGGGGGCCCCTACTACCTTGACTTCTCAGAGTTCCTGAGGTCCATCTATAGATTAGACACCCCCTCCCTTTACCTTCCCCCAACATATACACACACCCAGTGCCATATGTTCATGTTCTTATACACGGCCCCTGACTTATTCTTATGGGAAAAGTCATTTCTTCCATTCTCATCCCTGAGCACAGGGCCAGAGTCTGGAGAAGAGCTGTATAGAGGAGTGCAGCTGTTTCCAGCCCTGCCTGCATCTTAGAACCCCCGCCCACCCGCCCCAGGACACTGTGGGCATGGCACACCTGCATCCAACCCCCAGTTTCATAACCTTTAGTCTAATTGGTAATGGTTTTTATTTGGCAGAAGAAGTCTGGGGTATCTACTCAGGAGAGCTGGGTTAGGTCATCCACATAGTTCTTCGATTTCGACAAGGACACCCTTATCTTTACCAGCCTTTATTTTCTGACCTGGAAAGTGGGAAAGCATCTAGCTCCTCAGATCGTTAAAATGCTTAAAAGAGGTAGTGAGTAGAAAAGCAGTCTGAAAATCAAGAGCTCTAGACAGGTATTGACACTAATGTTAGAGCTGGCTCTTGACAACACACACACTTTCAGGCTTGTCACTAAGTGCAAGAGACGGTAGCCTGAATCCTGGGTGACTCACCAGAGGATGATGTGCCACCCACACTGAGCCTATCGAAGGGACAGGAGAGACCCACGTCCTAGGGACTCCGCAGCAACAGAGTGAAAACTCTTCTGTTTTCAATGTCAAGTACTTCCTTCTGGAAAAAAAAAAAAGCTAAAGGGCGTGTTCAGGAAAGGAATCTCTTACACAGCATGGGACCGAGGGCAGCCTCAGAGACCTTGGAAATAAAAAAAAAAAATACGTGGAGTTCTGTGTTTAAAGCACACAGGGCCATCACGGCATTTCATCAACAAAACGGAGCTGCTTTAGGCCAGGACCCGCCTGGGCAGGGTGAATACTTGCGCTTCCCCTGGGGACACGTCTGTCAGAAGCACCCGTTTTATTCCGCAGACGCCTCTTCGGAAGTAAAAGAGGATTTCACACAAAACCCAAACAAGGTACTTTTCTGACAGGCAGGTAAATACCCCTTTGCGAAGGCAGTAATAATATGTTTGCCAGGGAGGTGAGGAATCTCAAACTGATTTTTGAAACAAGTTCAATTGCTCCTTTAATCCCAAATAACCACTCTATATCCATGTGAAACAAAGCAGCCAAGGGATAATTGCTGAAATGGGGAAGAGGAAAACCCACTGCTTTCTATCTTGAAAGGATTTAGCCTGCCTTTCAAAAGTGGTAAGGTGTGAGCACGGCTCACAGCTAGCATACTGCCCCTTCGGCTTCCTGCTCCTGGAGGCGGGCTTGGAAACCAGCTATTCATCGCATGCCCAGGAGAACAGAAAGTACTCTTTTGTAATCACCACCATTCTTCCCAAAGTACACAGATTGAAACATCAAATATTCATAGAATAATATATGTCAAAGATGGAAGAAAAGATGCACTGGGGTCGTGGATTCTGTCTTCACTGGGCCAGACAGTGGAAATAATGATCATCTTTGACCCAGACAGCACCTCGCACTTGCCTCACAGCTGAAGCCGCACAAAGTGCTTGCGCATCATCTTTTAGGTGGAGGATGTTTATTCTACCACAGTTTGTTTCTGATGGGTGTTTTGTACTTAAATTCTTCTTTTCTTTTTTCTCCATGTATTTCTTCTAGGGTATGAGACTCGTGGCTGAGCAGAAACAAGTCTAGGTCAATACTGGAACCATGTGAGTACATGGGCAGTTTAGTTCATGGTCAGGGAAATGGGTAAAGGTCAAGAGCAGGAAATCACTAGGAGATTTTTACAGCTCTACTAGGGAGGTCCCCAAAGTCATGATCCAGAATTTTGGACTTGGATCAGTGATATTGCAATTACTTTCAAGTGTGTTTTGACCACCACTATCGAGTTCTAAAGTCTAATCTATGCCAGTCCCTGTGCTAGGCTGGTTCTGGCACACCTCCCATCCTCTTCTTCTATTCCCTTTCCCCAGTAGAGATGTATACTCACCTCTACACACTTACACACATGATCTCCAGCATGGGCATACAGTGATGAATGAATTAGGGAAGGGACAAAATGACCTTGTCTGGGAGTTCACAGTCCAGTGAGGCTTGTAAACAGGGAGTTTTAAAATAATTGAAAGTACAGTGACAAAAAAAGGTGCATGATGTTTCATGGAGCACAAGGAAGAGGCATCTGACTCTACCTGAGAGTGGAGATGCATGGTCATTGGACCCACGTTAAGAAAAGTGCACAAGGACTTAAGGACAAATTTGGGGAGAGGAGACAAAAGAAGGAAGAGCCTCAACTACTATAAAAGGGTGGCTTAGAAGGGGAAGGGGTCGTATTGCATCCTTTTATGTGTTGGGCCTTGTAAGCTTGGATATGGCTTTGCTTCCATTTTTTATCATATTGACATAGGACTGATAAATACATTAACATTTGAAATGCTTGGTTCTAATCATCAAAACCCTCAAAATATCAGAATGGTTCTGTTAAAGGGTTGAATCACAGCTGGGAAGAGACTTATGCAGATAAGAGTGGTGGGATAGCAATATTTGTACCTATAATTACATGATCAAAGCATCTGTGAGACACATGAATGTGGCAAAACTGAAAGAAGCAGTGAGCACTGATTGAGATTCCATGTGGGGGAGAAAAGCAGATTGTTTGCTATTCCTTAGGCAGTGGTTTATGAAAACAGCTGCATTAAGAAAGATAAAGAGTGTTCACAGCACAGTTAAAGCATGAGTATGTCAAAATAACAAGCCAGGGCCACAGTGTTATCTATGTGGCCTGCCCCAATTTTCCTTCCCCTGAGTCCTATGCCCCTGCCACAGCAGGGGTTTCTTCTTTCTTAACATCTCAATGGCTTGAGGTTTCTACTAACTGCTCTACTTTGATGTCTATGACTTGATACTCTAGAGTTTTTGTCTTTGGTTTGATGCTTGTCTGTTTACCTGAACCTGTCATGGTTTGGCTCTTATCAATTTGATGTAAAAATGAACAAATGAAAATAGTAATTGGTTTATGCTGGTGTTGTTGCTGTTGCTACCTCAGTTTCTTTATTTGTTGTATTACTCTTCCTACCATTCAAACTAGACCTTTGATTTCAGGGAAAAGAGGCCATTGCAGAAATGAAAAGAATATCAAAAAGCAAAATGAATTACTTTAACATAGAAATTGGTTTGGGAGGGCCCTGGCCAGTTTGCTCAGTGGTAGAGCATCAGCCTAGTGTGTGGATGTCCTGGGTTCATTTTCCAGTCAGGGCACACAGGAGAAGTGACCATCTGCTTCTCGACTCCTCCCCCTCTCACTTTTTTCTCTTTATCTCTCTCTTCCCTTCCTGCAGCCATGGCTCTGTTGGAGCAATTTGGCCTTGGATGCTGAGGATGGCTCTATGGGCTCTGCCTCAGGTGCTAAAATAGCTCATTTGCCAAGCAACAGAGCAATGGCCCCAAATGGGCAGAGCATCGCCCCATAGTAGGCTTGCTTGGTGGATCCCAGTCAGGGCGCATGTGGGAGTCTGTTTCTCTTTCTCCTCATTTCTTACTTAAGAAAAAAAGAAAGAAAGAAATTGGTTTGGGAGTATATTTGGCCAGCCAGTTTCCTTTTATCCCTATTTCTACTAGTAGAAGAAAAAGAAAACTCTGTGTACTTAAAGAGAGAAAAGAGCTGGGAGTAAAAGAAGGGAGTATGTGCAGGTGAGGGCCACTGAGGATGGTTTCCCCAGTGAGAGCTCCAAATTAGTTTTGTATTTTATTTTTGACAGAGACAGAGAGAGAGTCAGATTGAGGGACAGATAGGGACAGACAGACAGGAAAGGAGAGAGATGAAGTATCAATACTTCATTGCGGCACTTTAGTTGTTCATTGATTGCTTTCTCCTATGTGCCTTGACTGGGGGGCTACAGCAGAGTGAGGGACCCTTTGCTTAAGCCAATGACCCTGCACTCAAGCTGGTGAGCCCACACTCAAGCTGGGTGAGCCAGCATTCAAGCTAGTGACCTTGAGGTTTTGTACCTGGGTTCTCTGTGCCCCAGTCTGATGCTCTATCCACTGCGCCACCACCTGGTCAGGCTCCAGATTGGTTTTGAAGGGACTGTAACCTGAAGAAAATATCGGTGATCTAAGAGTCAGTGGAATCCTGGGAGATGGCAACTTTTTGGTAATTCCCATGCTGCCATGGTGTGGGAGCAGGAAAATAAAATATGAATACCAGGGGCAGAGAGGACCTTAGACAACTCTAAATAGTCCCTGTTGTCCCAAGAAGTATGGGAAAGCACTTGAGTTTTTCTTAGAGTCCTGAGATGCAGGTGGGAGTTAGCTGAGAGTATGTCAGAGACCCAGAAGATCCTCTAAGCCAAGACCAGGAAAAGCTCATTTTAAATATTTGTCCACTCATGCCCACTCACATTCACTTTGGCAAAGTAGATCACATGATAGAACCCAAGTTGGGGGTAGAGTTGAGGTGGGCACAGGAATATTCTTCGCATTTTTAGTAGGAGGAATTGGAACATCACACTGAAAGGAAATGGGTTCAGGGAGAATGAAGATTTGCAGCTATTGATACAATCTACCACTGCAGTTAAGTCAGGAGAGGGTCATGATTAAGTATTTGGGAAGCCTTCTTAAAGTGACCACTACATCAAGTTGTGTCACTTTGAAGCCAGGCAGAAATGTTTTAGGAAAAGGATGGAGTAGAATAGAAAGGTGATACTGAATGTGCACATGGCCAAACATCTGACTTCTATTTTGAGTTGCTTCATACTATAGGATAATTGTAGGCATGATGTCCCAGTTGAAATGTTGCAAAAAGTTGCTTAAAAAGAATTAATGTTTACTATCTGGGGTAATTTAAAAAATACCAGCTGTAATTGAGTGTCCCAAACACATTTCTATCATATGGTGAAAGAATGGTCAACCAATCTGTTGAAAACCACCATAAGGTAATTTGGGGTACTTAAAGATATATAGGCCATTGATATTAATACACTATTCTGTTGGTTAAATTTCTTGCCAGGAAATGTCCTTTTTGGATCAACTCACTCAGTAGAATCAATGTAGTGGTTAGCACAACTTAGGAGCCTGGAATTTCATAGTAGCCTTCTGTCAAACTTCATTCCTCTCATCTTGTCCAGATCCATATGTGACTTTAGGCCTACTTCGTTAATTAGTCAATCCTGACAGCAGGAATGAAATTTGTATTGCATTAACCCCATGCTTAGCAACTTGTTGTAGAACAGCTAGCTATTCAAGGGTGATTGGTGGCTGGAGAGTACCCAAGCCACAACATTTCCAATCCTAACCACTTAGCACTTGTCTAGTGGAAGACTTTCATTTTGATACCTGTTTACTATTTGGGCAGTAGGGAGTCAAAAAGCAAGTAAAAGGATTTAGTAGTTATATTTCCAAGACTAGTTTCTAAGCTGCCCCACTCCATATTCACACATCTTTCTTTGCCTGTTTGTTATTCAACCTTTTAGATCACTGGAATGTTTTTTCTTCTACCCATTTTTTTCCAGCATTTGGCCAAGCACATCTCCTGGCTTTTGACTAGTCTCCTCTTGATTGATTCAAGCATGGCTTGGATGGACTTGGCAGATGGTCTTTTTTTTTAGGACCCTCTGTCATGAAATACTCTGTGAGCTGCCCCATATTGATGAGCATGTGTGTATGCGTGTGTGTGTGCACTGTGTTATTTTTACTGCAACTATGGAAAGATCATGGTCAGAACACTTTGAGTTCCAACTCAGTCCAGAGCTCTGATATAAACACCAGCCCAGTTAATTAAGTTCATGATAACATGTTCAGTTCTTGTCAGTTCCTTCTTTTTGGGCACTGGATAGCCCGCTGTTTCTTGGATTCTTTCATGATTGGTGGGAGTCCTGCTATGAAAGACTTAAATGGACACAACTTAATGCTGTTGCTGCTCCCTGAGCATCAAGTGTCACTTGCCATTAGAACTTCCTGCCATCAATTTTCTCAATTTCCCAACCAACGTCTCTTTGAATTTTGTGATATATATAATCTAGATATCAACTAGATCAACCATTATAGCCAGCTCACTTCTTCAATGTCTAGCCAAACTAGTCCCACTTCATCTGCCTCTATTCTGCTCGTGTTGCCAGTGTTCCTCACTCTCCCCTGCTGGAGAGAGTGACATTAGCAAAGAGATGGTCAGGCTGAGATCATAAAGGATAATGCCACCCCTTTCCAGATTCATCCTTATAATTCTATCAATAACAGCAATGCCAAGCTGAACAGATGCCTCAGGAAAAGAATCAGAGCTGCAGGTGGAGAGGAAATCTGAAAATAAAAGATTGCAAAATATTTTCTTAAAAACCCCAATCTACAGGGACAATCGCTCTGTAACATTTACTCAAATGTCAGTGTTCTCTAAAGCTCTCAAATACTCATCCTGGTGATTAAGAAATCAATAATTAACATGCAAATCTGAAAGCTCTAGGCAAATTGAATATTAATTACTGACTTCATAAGTGGAGGCTGCTCAGCAGTGTGAAAATAGTTCAGGATAATTAGAATTTAACAACCTTCAGACATAAAGAAAATATATAAAGTTTCTTGATGAATGACTTTATTTTTACTTTATTATTGTATTATAAACATTCTCAGTTTTTCAAAGACCAAGGAGAGACAGAAAAAGGTTGGTTTTGAATGTTTAGTATTTATCATGGTGACAAGTTCCTTCCCCTTCTCCACTAAACTTTTTGGGAATTGCCAGATAAAAGTTAAGTTCTATAGTCTAAGATTGCAAGATGACCTGTGTTAGTTCAGAAACAAGTACCGCACAGCAAAACTAAAAATATGACAAAGATGAATGGTTAAAACAAGTCACTATTTCAGATCATCTCATTGCTCGATAATGCTTGTATTAAATGATCACCTGGGTACCACTTCCTTCCCTTTCAGCTTCTGATCTCATATTTCAGCAACTGTGTTTTCAGGATCTTCTAGTTTCACCTCTTCTTGGTCTGGTATCTTGGCTTTCTTCTCTGGCTCGATGTCTGGTGCTCACACATGATGAGGTCCTCATTTCCTGACATCTAGCCCCCTGAGGGGTTGTTATTTCCTGACATCCTCCCTGGGCAATCTATATCTAACTTTATTCCTCCTTTTGTGTCTAGTATGTCCTGATCATCACTACTTCAAATTTAACTTTTTAATATAATTTTTGTTGAAAGGTAATTCATATAGGAAGCACGTAACTTTAAGTGAGTTCAGTGAATTTTCACCAAGGAAACACACTCATGTAAACACTAACCAGGTTAGAAAATAGAACCTTAGCACATCTCTGAAGATACCCAGTGCCACCTTCCAGTCATTATTTCTCCTCTTCTTAGATAAACACATAACTTTAAATTTAACATAGATTTTCAAATGTTTTGACCCTAATTGTGGAAATAGAATCACCCAGTATTCTTTGTGTCTTGCCACTTTTATTCAGTTTCATGTTATGAGACTTGATGATGCTGCTGCATATAGCAAGTGTTCATTCATTTTCATTGCTATATCCTATTGTATGATATACTGCAATTTATTTATTCTTTTTATTATTGATGAGCATTTAGATTATTTCTACCATTTGATGAAATTACAAAGTAATGGGTTATGAATACACTTACATTTTGTAGACATTGCCAGTTTTTTACAGTGGTTGTATAAATTTGTACATCCTGCAGCAGAAAGTGAAAATTCCAGTTGCTCCATACCCTTGACAACATTTGATAATGTTTTTCTTTTAAATCTTAGCCATTCTTTTGGGTGTACCTTGGTATATAATTGTGGTTTTAACTGGCGTTTCCTTGAAGAACATCTTTTTATATGCTCATTGGAGATTTGAAAATTTTCCTTTTGTATTTGAATATTTGCCTTTTTCTTCTTTTTATTTTTTTTAGTGAGAAAGAGTGAGAGAGAGGGAGAATAAAGAAGAGAGATGAGAAGCATCAACTCAGAGTTGCAGCACTTTAGTTGTTTATTGATCACTTCTTATACATGCCTTGACCATGGTGGGGGCTCCAGCCGAGCCAGTGACCCCTTGCTCAAGTCAGCAACCCTGGGATCAAGTCAGCAACCTTTGGCTCAAACCAGTGGCCATGGGATCACAATGATCTCATGCTCAAGCCAGTGGCTCTGCGCTGAAGCTGGTGACCTTGGAGTTTTGAATCTGGGACCTTAGCATCCCAGGTCAATGCTCTATCCACTGCACCACCACTTTTTAAAAGACATTTTCTCTACATATTTTTTTTAAAACCCTTTAAAAAAAGATTTTATTTATTCCTTTTTAGAGAGAGAGAGAGAGAGAGAGAGAGAGAGAAGAGAGTGAGAAAAAGAAGGGGGGGAGGAGGAAGAAGCATCAACTCCCATATATGTCTTGACCAGACAAGCCCAGGGTTTTGAACATCTATATATTCTTTCCTTTCTTTCTTTTTTTTTTAAATTAAGTGAGAGGCATGGAGACAGAGACATACTCCCACATGCACCCCAACTGGGATCCACCCAGCAAGCCCCCTATGGGGTGATTCCTGCCCATCTGAGGTTGCTGCTCTGTTGCTTGGCAACTGAGCTATTTTAGCACCTGAGGTGAGACCATGGAGCCATCCTCAGCACCTAAGGCCAACTTGCTCAAATCATTTGAGCCATGGTCACAGGAGAGGGGGAAAAGAAGGAGGCGGGAGGGTGGAGAAACAGATGGATGCTTCTCCTCTGTGCCCTGACTAGAAATTGAATGCAGGATATCCACAGCTGGGCCAACACTCTACCTCTGAGCCAACTGGCCAGGGCCCTCTATATATTCTTGATACAGTTCTTTGTAGGTTACATATCCATATTACAGATATATTTTACCAGCCTGAGGATAGCTTTTATATCCTTAACTCTCCTGTCTATGTCTTGTCTTTTCATAAATAGAATTTTTAAATTTTAGTGTAAATTATCTGTCTTTTTCTTGATGAATAGTAATTTTGTGTTTTGTTTAAAAAATATTTGACAATCTCAGGGTCATAAAGATTTTTCACTATGGTCTCTCCTAGGAGATATACTTCCTTTTTCTTTACATTTAGGTATAAAATACATTCAGAATTGATTTATTTAGTATGGTGTGTGGTACGGTGAGGTATTATATGGTTTCAACACAGATTTCACCCCTTTATATATATATGTATATTAGGCTGGTTGAGTTAATACATCAAAAGTTAGGTTGAAATATAGTTTCCCAGAATTCCCTTTCTAGAATGTTTCTAGTTAAGGTGGGTTACAGGTGACACTGACTCATGAAAGTTGGAACACAGAAGGAAAGCAATGGCTACTTTATAGTATTGTTCCACTTATATTCTTCCAGTTTTTTAATTATATGTAAAACTAAAAAAGACTTTGAGAAAAACATAGGCCCTAAAGATGTTCTCCTATGTTTTATGCTAAAAGTTTCATAGTTTTACATTTTGCTTCTAATTTGTGATCCATTCAGAATTGTTTTCTGTCTACGGTGAGCAGTTTAAGTGCAAATGTTTTTTTTGTTTTTGTTTTTCCTATGGATAGCCAGTTATTACAGTATGATTTGTTGAAAAAATCATCCTTTTTCCATTGAGTTGCTTTTCTACCTCTCAAAAATCAATTGGGTAGATTTCTGTGGGTCTATTTCTAGGTTATTATTTTGTTCCATGGATATCTGTGTCTTTTTCTCTGTCAATGCTACAAAGTCTTGATTATGATCACTATATAAGAAATATTAAAATTGGTTAGAATGATTTCTTCCCCGTTATTCATATTTCTCAAAATTGTTTGAGTCATTCCAGTGTCTTTGCCCTTTCATATACATTTTAGAATAAGCTTGTCTATGTCTTCAAAAACCTTGCTGAGATTACAATAGGAACTCATTAAACATACATATCATTTTATGGAGAATTGACCTTTTTACTGTGTTGAGTTTTAAAATATGTGAGCATAGTATCTCCATTTATTTATATCTTTTCTTTTAGAGTTTTGTAGTCTTCAGCATACAGACATTATATATGTTTTATACTGAAGTATTTTATTTTACTTATTAATGGTGTAGATGGTACTTTATTTTTAATTTTATATTCAGTGTTTTCATTTCTAGTACATATACAATTGATTTTTTGATTGGTCAATTATTTTATTTTTTAGATTTTACATATAAGTGAAATTTTATGGAGTTTGTCTTCTCTGTCTGACTTACTTTACTTTGCATAATATCCTCTAAGTCTTTCCTTATTGTTGCAAATGGTAAGATTTCATTCTTTCTATGCTGAATAATATTCCATTGTATGTGTGAACTACTTTTTTGTAATCCAGTCATCTGTTACTGGACACTTAGGTTGCTTTCATATCTTGGCTAATGTATATGAAATGTCCTTCTTTGTTCTTGTTATAGAATTTATTTTAGAAAACATAGGCAGTAAGCTCTCCGACATCTGTCGTAGCAATATATTTGCCGATATATCTCCACGGGCAAATGAAATAAAAGGCAGGATAAACAAATGGGACTATATCAAACTAAAAAGCTTTTGCACAGCTAAAGACAATAAGAACAGAATAAAAAAACAAACCACACAATGGGAGAACATATTCGACAGTACATCTGATAAGGGGTTAATAACTAAAATTTATAAAGAACTTATAAAACTCAACACCAGGAAGACAAACAATCTAATCAAAAAATGGGCAAAAGAAATGAATAGAAATTTCTTCAAAGAGGACATACAGATGGCCAACAGGCATATGAAAAAATGCTCAACATTACTAATCATTAGAGAAATGCAAATTAAAACCACAATGAGATATCACCTCACACCAGTCAGAATGGCGCTCATCTGCAAAACAACACAGAATAAGTGCTGGCGAGGATGTGGAGAAAAGGGAACCCTTCTGCACTGCTGGTGGGAATGCAGACTGGTGCAGCCACTGTGGAAAACAGTATGGAGATTCCTCAAAAAATTAAAAATCGAACTGCCTTTTGACCCAGCTATCCCACTTTTAGGAATATACCCTAAGAACACCATAGCACTGTTCGAAAAGAAGAAATGCGCCCCCATGTTCATGGCAGCATTGTTCACAATAGCGAAGATCTGGAAATAGCCCAAATGTCCATAAGAGGATGAGTGGATTAAAAAGTTTTGGTACATATATACTATGGAATACTACTCAGCCATAAGAAATGATGACATCGGATCATTTGTAACAAAATGGATTGACCTTGATAACATTATACGGAGTGAAATAAGTAAAACAGAAAAAAACTGAGAACCGCATGATTTCATACATAGGTGGGACATAAAAACGAAACTATGAGACATGGACAAGAGTGTGGTGGTTACGGAGGGAGGGAGGAGAGGGAGGAAGAGGGGGGAGGGGAGGGGCACAAAGAAAACCAAATAGAAGGTGACAGAGGACAATTTGACTTTGGGTGATGGGTATGTAACGTAATTGAACGATATGATAACCTGGAGATGTTTTCTTTGAACATATGTACCCTGATTTATTAATGTTACCCCATTAAAATTAATAAAGAAAAAAAGAAATTTTACAGCTCTAAAAGAAAATAAAATCCTTCAGCTTCTACAGAGAATTTATATTCATTCAGCATGTCCTGTTGACTATCTTCTCTCAAATTGTTCCATGGTATTCTCCAGTCCGTATCAGAATAGATAACTTTGTTCATCTTGATTTCTATAAAGACTAAAGAAAAACGCACTTTTGGCCAAGTTCAGACCTTAAGATGAGGTGTTTATCATCACAACTTGTCTGCAGGATTATCATTCATCTTATTTGCTGGCAGGACAGATCCATGCAATGCTGGAACTAATCTGACTAATCTCATGCATCACATTGCTTCAGGTAAAGTCAGGTGGGAATAACTCCCTCTCCCCAGCACCCAAGGACTCAAATGAAAGGTTTCACTGTTTACTTAATCTAAGAAGTTTTTTCAGCTACAGTATATTTAAGTCATAACTCCAGATAAGTCCTTTTGTTGTACTTAGAGACATCACCTATACTGTAGGCAGACAATAGTTTTGCCCATCAAGTACTGACAAATGCACTCACTGAAGTGGTCCAGATTTTAACCCTGGAAAACTCCAACCAAACTAAAATACACTAATAATGATATGCGTTAGAAATTTTACTATATTTTAGAGTCTACATGGTTATTATGCAATTGTTAATCCATGCAAAATTTTAAATATTCAATTAGTAAAACAAAAATTATTTTAGTCTATTTTGTCTGATATCAGTATTGCTACACCAGCTTTTTTTCATTTCCATGAAATATATTTTCCATTTTTTAACCTTCAATCTGATGTGTCTTTCATCTAAAGTGGGCCTTTTGTTGGCAGCATATGTAAGTCTTGTTTTCTTCTCAGTTCAGCCTCCCTGTGTGTTTTGATTGGAACATTTAATCCATTTACATTTAAAGTATTTATTGCTAGATATGTAGTTATTGCCATTTTATTTTTCATATTTTTAATTATTTTTTTCTTCTTCTTAAAGATGTTCCTTTAACATTTCTTATAATGCTAGTTTAGTGGTGATGAACTTAAAAAAATATTTTTCTTGTCTGGGGGATATACAATTGATTTTTGTGTTTTTATCTTGTACCCTGTGACCTTTCTGAACTTACTTAGTTCTAAAATTTATATTTTTGTATATTCTTTGGTATCTTCTATATAAAACATGATGACATCTGAAAATAAAGACACATTATTTTTTTTCTTTCCAGTCTGCATACTTTTATTTTTCCTTTTTACATTCTTTTCTTACATTATTATGCTGAACAAAATTTACAGTACTTTGTTGAATAAAAATGGTGAGAAAAGGAGTGATGTAATCAATAAGGTGGAATAGGAGGTTCCAGCTCTTGTCTTCCTGAAGAGTCACTGATGTAAAAATCATCCACAGTAAAACTGGCTGATTGGCTGTGAAGACCAGCTGCAACTACAGTGGAGGAACTGCTGTCCAGGGGCCAACCCCACAAAGCAGGACTTATTTTAGTGGGGCTTAGGTACCCACCAAGATTGCCTCTTGAGTATGTCACTTGTGGAAGTGCTTGGGTTGTAATCCACTGTGGTCTGAAGCTGTCCACTGGTGCACTGGCTCTGGAGCCTCCCAGGAGATGTCCACTACTTCTTGTGCTCTGCCTGGGGTCAACTGGCATAAGCTACAAAGCAATCTACAGAGGGCTTCTACTTGTTCTGGGCTTGAAGGTATGCAGGAGAAGCCAAGCTGTTAACTGAGACTGGCTGTCACTAGTTCCAGGTTTGGAACCATTTAGCAAGAGGTAATGGCTATGCATAGGCCAAATTCTGCTTGTTTTAGAGACTTTAAGAAAGTCTGAAGCATGAGCTACAAGAGGCTCTTTGTATGGAAAAGCCACTGGAAATGGCTTAGGTGAACCCAAAACCTGGGTGGAGTGGAGTCTCAGGAAATCTCTATAATAGGTCTGACAATGTTAGGTTGATGGGGACTCAGATATGGCACCTGCCTGCCAGCTCTGTGAAACAATGGCCTCTGCCAACACTTCTGTTTGGGAGAAAGTTTTCCTTCCAGTCTTCACTTCAAGCCAGACAATTCAGTTACTCTTTATATGAGCCCTTTAAGAAAAATGCCTGGGACTCCAGCAATCCCCCCTCTCACTCAGCCACAGTCCCTGACAGTTTTTATAGCCAGAAGTTATGGGGACATCTCTTCTCAGCACTGGAACCTAGGGCTGGGGATTCTATTGGGGTGCTGGGACCCCTTGTTCCTTCAGGGGGACCTCTTCCCAATTTTAACTGCCACACATAGGTGTGGGACTAGCTTATTCTGCATCTCCACCCTTCTAACAAATTTAGATGTATCTTCTTTATATTCTTAGTTGTAGGACTTCTATTTAGCTAGATGTCAGGACTTCTGAATATTGGAAGCTCTGGAATTTAGTGTAACTTTGATGTGGTTGTGGGAGGTTCTGAGTACCATGTTTATCTATGCTGCCATCTTGACTGGAACTGACAAAGACAAAGTGACAAGACAAAAGTGACTCATCACATACAAAGGAACTCCCATAAGGCTATTGGTAGATTTCTCAGTAGAAATCTTACAGGCTTGGGAAGGAGTGAAAAGATACATTCAAAGTGCTAAAAGAAAAAATAAAACTGCCAACCAAGAATATTATAGTTGACAAAACTGTTTTTTAAAAATGAGGTAGAAATAAAGTCTTTTCTTGACAAATAAAAACTGAAAGAGTTCATAATTATTAGACCTACCTTACAAGAATTGCTAAAGGGAGTTGTTCAAGTTGAAATGACAATATGCTAAACAGAACAGAAAACATATGAAGATAAAAATTGCACAGATAAAGGTAAATATAACTATAATTACAAAAAATTATTAGTGGATACACAATAGAGACAAATATGACAATAGTGTAATACTGTAATGGTGGTGAGTAAACCACTTTGAACCCCAGGATTAAAGTTAAAGGCAAAAATATTAAAAACAACTATAGCCATAAAAATTTATTAATGAATATACAATAAAAAAGAGTTATTTCTGACATTAGTAACATAAAGTGTCTGTAGTACAAGGGAAATAAAAGTTTAGAGTTTTTGTATATGACTGAAGTTAAGTTGTTATCAGCTGAAAATAGACTGTTTTAACTATAAGAAGTTATATGCAGGTCTTATGGTAACCACAAAGAAAAAACTTATAGTAGGTATAAAAATGACAAAAAGAAAAGAATCAAAGTTTATCACTATATCTACATTAATCATCAAATGACGATATCAAACGTATTGAAATGTTAAAACACAAGAGAAGACAAAAAGAGAGAAAGAGAGGAACAAAAACACTACAAAACAAATGCCAAACTCATAAAAAAAGAGAGATCTGTGGTTACCAGAAGCAGAGGTGGGGGAAGGGCTAACTGAAAAAATGTGGTAAAAGGTAAAACTTCCAATTATAAGTACTAGTGATATAATGTACAGTATGGTGACTATAGTTAGCATTGCTGTATGATAAATAACAGAGTTGTTAAGACTGTAGATTCTAAGAGTTCCCAATATAATAGAAATGTTTTTATCTTTTTATATGATAAATTTTAACTAAACCTATAGTGGTAATCATTACATAATATGTGTCTATCAAACCATTGTGCTGTACACCTTATTTCTCAATAAAACTGGGAAAAAACTACAAAACAGAAAACACTGAATCTTCATATTTTTACACTACTTACAAACTATTAGAAAGAGATTTTAAGAAAACAATCTTATTTATAGTTGCATCAAATGAAATACAATATGTAGAAATAAATTTAACTAAGTAGGTGAAAGACCTGTATGTTGACAACTACAAAACATTAATGAAAGAAATTGAAGAAGACAAATAAATAGAAAGGCATTTCTTCCATTATCATGGATTAGAATAATTAATATTATTAAAATGATCATATTACCCAAAAGTAATATACAAATTCAATGCAATCTCTATCAAAGTTTTAATGGTATTTTTCACAGAAATAAAAGTCTTAAAATTTTTATAGAACCACAAAAGACTGTGGATATCCAAAGCCATTTGAGAAAGAAAAACAAAACTGGAAGTATCATGCCCTGATTTCAAACTATATTACAAAGCTATAATAATTAAAACAGACACATACATAGATTAATGGAACAGAATAGAGAGCCCAGAAATAAGCCCACACACCTATGGTCAATTAATTCATGACATAGGAGCCAAGAATATATAATGTGGAAAGGATAAGCTCTTCAATAAGTGGTTTTGGGAAAATTGAACATTCACATGCAAAAAGAATGGAACTAGGCTACCATTTTACACCATACAAAAAAATGGACTCAAAATGAATTAAAGACTTGAATGTGAAACATGAAACTATACAATTCCTAGAAGAAAATATGGTGGTTAGCTCTTGACATAGGTCTTGATGATGATTAAGAAAAAGAAATCTGACAGCAAAAGCAAAAATAAACAGGTGTGACTATATAAGCTAAAAAGCTTTTGCAACATAAAGGAAACCATCAACAAAATGAAAAGGCAACCTACTGAATGGGGGAAAATAATTTCAAATCATATATCTGGTAAGAGACTTATACCCCAAATATACAAAAAACTCATACAACTTAATAGCAAAATAAACCTCAAACAGTTTAATTAAAAAATGAGCTGATGATCTGAATAAACATTTTTCCAAAGAAGATGTATAAACAGCCAACAGGTACATGAAAATATGCTCAACATTATTAGTAATGAGAGAAATGCAAATCAAAACCACAATGAAACATCACCTTGTACCTGTTAGAATGGTTATTATCAAAAAGAGAAGAGATAACAAGTGTTATGAGGATATAGGAAAAAAGGAACTCTTGTGCACTCTTGGTGGGAATGTAAATTGGTGCAGTCAGTTTGGAATACAGTATAGAAGTTCCTCAAAATATTAAAAATAGAACTGCCATATAATCATGCAATTCCACTTCTGAGTATTTATCTGAAGAGCATAAAAACACTAATTTAAAAAGATATACGCACCCCATGTTCATTGTAGCATTATTTAAAATACCCAAGATATGTAAACAATCTACGTGTTTATTTAAAGATGAATGAAAACAGAAATTGTGGCATATATATGTGTAGTAAAATATTATTCATCTGAAAGAAAGAACAAAATCTTGCCACTTGTGATAACTTGAATGCCTCAAGGGCATTATGTTAAATGAAATAAGAGGCTGAGAAAAGCAAATACTGTATGATATCCTTTATGTGTGTATTCTAAAAAAATGCTTATAGAAACAGAGAACAGATTGCTGGTTGCAAGAGGTGGTGGTGAGGGTGGGAGGAGAGAAATATTTTTAGTTTAAGTAAATTGAATAAAAATTGTTTTAAAAAAGAAAAATATAAAACACTCTTGAAAGCAGTGAAAGAAAAATAAATCAATTGGGATATATTTCTTGTTCGTGATCAAAAAGCACAATATTATTAAGCTGTCAATTCTTTTTAAATTGATTTAAAGAGTCAGTGAATCCCAATAAAAATCTCAGCAAGTTATTTTGTAGCTATTGACAAACTCATTTTAAACTTTGAGTAGTCTAGACAAAACTGATGAAGAATCAGTCCATGAACTCACACTTCCCAATTTTAAGATTTATTATAACACTACAATTATCAAAAGAATGTACTATTTTAAAATGAATTGACACATAGATAACTGGAACAAAATAGAGACTCTATGAATGAAACTATTCAAATATAGACAACTTGATGTTAGTTAAAAGAATAAAGACACATCAACACAGAAAATACAATCTTTTTAGTGTTTAGTCATCACCAACAAATAATGAGAGTACAAATGGGTAACCATAAGGAAATAAATGAACAAAGTTTTGAACTTTGCACCTTAGACATAAATTACCTCAAAATTACTCATTGCCTTAAATATAAAATGCAAGACTATAAAAATTATAATGGAAACTTACTGCCAGATTTTTGTGAAGCTAAGCACAGTGTCACCATATGGTGCAGCGATTGTGCCCCATACATTTACCCAGATGGTGTGAAATATACCAATTAAAAACTACTAAGAACACGTATAAGGCAGATTTGTTAACAATGGGCAAAACCTGGAAGGACCAAGACATCTTTTAATAGGTGAACCACAATCAAGTGAAACACAGTGGATAGACACTTGAGGTGCACATGGGCTTCACACATAGGGTAGGAAACATGTAAGTTCAGACAGCATCAGAGGAACAGGCAGTGAAAACACTGATAGACTGGAGGCACACAGAATATAGACAAACATGAGCTGGTATAGGTGGGAGCACAGGGAAGACACACTTGAGGGATGGACTAGGATGCAGATACATAGAATGAGACATTTGAGGTCTGATATTAGATGCAGACACAGGAGACAGAGACTCAGGTACAGGGAAGAGTGACACTAGTTGCCTGACGAGTTTTAGAAACAGGAGATGGAGACTTGTGGGTTGGCAAGGGTTGCAGGGACAAAGAAAAACAAACACATACCATCTTGCTACATCCCAGGAGGATGGGCAGATTTCCTTTTTGAATGTGCTCCCTATCTTCTTCCCTGGGCCAGCTTGATGATTTGCTGGGTATATGTGACAGGAGTTCTCCTGACTTCTGCCATTCTCTGTCCTTTCTGGTTGTGGGAAACCTGACCTGTCTATTAGCACCAAAGACGGAAAAAAATCAGATGTTTTTCTACACACCAACGATGAATTAACTAAAAGAGAAATTAAGAAAACAATAGTATGAAAAAGAATAAAATACTCAGGAATAAACTTAATCAAGGAGATAAAAGACTTGTAAAACTATAAAGCACCCATGAAAATAATTAAAGAAGATACAAATCAATAGAAAACATCCTGAATTTATGGGTTGAAAGAATATTGTTAAAATATTTATACTACCCAAAATAATCTATAGATTCAATGCAATCCCTATGAAAATCTTAATGGCACTTTTTATAGAAATTTTAAAAAAGTAAGCAAGAACAACAAAGCTGGAAACATCACACTATCTGATCTCAAAATATATTACAAAACTGTAGTGATCAATATAGTATGGTACTGGCATAGACATGCAGACCAGTGGAGCAGAATGAAAGGCCCAGAAATAAACCCATGCATATACAAGTCAACTGGTCTTCAACAAAGGTGCAAAGAATACACAATAGGAAAAGGATAGTCTCTTCAATTGATGATCTTGGGAAAACTGGATGTTTACATGCAAAAGAATGAAATTGGACTCTTCTCTTACGCTGGAC
Organism: Rhynchonycteris naso; assembly: GCA_037038555.1. NCBI lineage: Eukaryota > Metazoa > Chordata > Mammalia > Chiroptera > Emballonuridae > Rhynchonycteris > Rhynchonycteris naso. The sequence continues at coordinate 328,862,954 of CM072995.1, read as the reverse complement.
ACAGAAATCAACTCAAAATGGGTTCTAGCCAGTGGCTCAGTGGATAGATTGTCATCCTGCTGTGCTAAGGTCAAAGGTTCGGTCCCTGGTCAGGGCACATATGAGAAGCAACCATTGAGCACACAACTAAATGGAACAGCTAAGTGGAACAAGCTGATGCTTCTCTTTCTCTCTCTTTTCCCTCTTTCCCTCTCTAACTTTCTCAAATCAATGGAAAAAACATCAACTCAAAATAGATTAAAGACTCAAGTGTAAGAACTGAAACTGTAAAACTTCTAGAAGGACACTTAAGGAAAAAGCTTCATGATATTGGCTTTAGTAATGATTTCTTGTTCATGACATCAAAAGCACAGGCAGCCAAAGAAAATAATGGACAAATGAGATTACATCAAACTAAAAAGCTTCTGCAGAGCAAAGGAAAAAACAACAAAATAATAAAGCATCCTCTGGAATGAGAGAAAATATTTGCAAACCATATATCTGACAAGAAATTACTATCCAGAATGTATGAGGAATTTCTGCAACTCAGTAGCAGAAAAAGAAATAAACTGATTTAAAAAAAAATGGGGAAAAAACTGAATAGAGATTTCTCTAAAGAAGACATACAAATGGCCAACAGGTATATGAAAAGGGCTTACATCACTAAACATCAAGAAAATGCAGATCAAAAATAACAATGAGATATCATCTTATACCTGTTAGGATGGTATATATATATATATATATATATATATATATATATATATATATATCCAAATATGAAGATATGGAGAAAAAGAAATCATTATACATTGTTATTAGGTATATAAATTAGTGCAGCTACTACACCAAGCAGTATGACGTTTCCTCAAAAAATTAGAAAGAGAATACATATAATACAGCAATCCCACTGTTAGGTATTTATCCAAAGAAATTGCAGTCAGGATCTCAAAGAGGTATCTGAACTCCCATGTTCATAGCAGAATTACTCACAATAGCCAAAATATGGAAGTAAGCTAAATGTCCATCAGTAGATAAATGGATAAAGGAAATGGTGGTTTATACATATAATGGAATATTATTTAGCTTTAAAAAAGAATGAAATCCTGCTATTTGAAACAATGTGGATGAACCTGGAGGACATTATGCTAAGTGAAATACGCTAGACACAGGATAAAATAAGGAATCTGAGGCTGTCAAATTCATGGGAATACAGAATAGAATGGGAGTTGCCAGAAACGGGGAGGGAAGAACAGGGAGGTATTAGTTAAAGGGTACAAAGTTGCAGATTACAAGATGAATAGTATAGTACAGTGCCTATAGCTAATAACACTGTATTATATACTTACACGTTTGCTAAGGAAGTAGATCTTAAGTATTCTTATCATACACACACACACACACACACACACACACACAAAAATAATAATAAAGAGGACAGTAGGACATTTTTGAAGGTGATGGATATGTTGATGGCAGAGATGGTGGTGCTGCTTTCATGCATGAGTACTTATTTCCAAACTGATCAAGTTGTATACATTAAATATGTACACCTTTTTGTACGTCAATTATACCTCAATAAAGTGGTTATTTTTTCCTTCTTGAAAGAATGATGAAAGTGGACATCTTTATCTTTTTCGCAATCTCAGGAAGAAAGCATTCAGTCTTCACCATCTAATAAAAATGGTATAGTAGGTTTTGGGCACTGTTGAATATCTAGGTTCATTGAACCACAAAATCATTGCGGCCCCAACTTCCTCCTGCCTGCCCGAATCCAATGAGGACCTGCCTGGCCTCGGCCACCAGCATTACAGGGAGCCTTATGTCTTTTAATCATTTGTGCAACTGCGCAAGCTGTTCTTTTATTTATTTATTTTTTCTCTCTCCATTCTTTAAAAGAATCTTAACTTTAAAATATGAGGCAAGCAAGCTTTTGGGGTTGGGGGAAGGGTGTTAAGTAACTTTCTCAAGGCCACATTGCGAAGAAGTGGTAGAGGAAGGACTCAGACTCGTGACCGCCTAACTTAATGCTGGTTGGGGTGTATTGCAAGTTAGAAACAAAACTAGAAATCAGCTTTATTCCATCTTTCCTATTCCTCATGTTGTAAAAACATATCTTAAGTTAGGGAGAGCAGTGTCTCCCTGCAAGTTGGGGAGCCTGTGGAGTTGGGGCAGAGGCAATAGTGTGCCTGATCTGTCTGACACAGGCCTGTGCGGTGTCTGAAGGGAAAATGCCACAGGAGAAGGAGTGGGAGCTGGGTCACCCTCTCTCCCAGTTACCTTATGTGATGAATGATTCAGGGAGGAGGCATCTCAGAGAGGCCCACTCACGAAAGGGGAGCTGCTGAAAGTGCCTTGGCTAGATTATTTATGAAGACTGAGAGGAGAGAGGCTTGGAAATAAACCCTCGGAGAGAAGAGGAACCAGGTGATGGAAAGGCAAAGAGAAAGAAAGCGCTGCACAAGAGAGCGAGGGGAGAGAAAGAGGTCAGGACTGTTGCTGCTCTTGGGGTGCCGAGTGGGGTGTTGGTAAGGTCTGGGGAGAAGGCAGCTGGGAGGTGCCAAGAGAATGGCAAGGGTAGGGCTGCTTTCTGGCATCCTTACAAACCACTGCAGCTGGGATATCAGCTTCTGCTGAGATGAGACACATTTCTGTGGATGCTCATGTTCAAGTTGACCCCACAATTGATAATAGAGCAGCCTTCTATCCACCCTTATGGTTCTGACAGGGAGAATACTACAAGGTGAAACCAACCCTACTTCTTTTGCCATTATGTGTAAAATTTATCTTCTATCCTGTGGGATTTTGTCGTTCTTAAGTGACCTTCCACATACATCCTCTGGAACATTCCTCTGATCATCATTCCACTCTGTGGGAAAAACAACTGTGTTAGGATTGTTCGCTGGCTTCCCGGCTGCAAACACTTTGCATGATTAGTGCGTGAGCATGTGCAGTAAGCCACATGTGTTTCTATGAAAAGCTATGGGTGATTTTTCTTGGGGGCGATTCTCCCAGATCACTCTCCCGCCACCGGGAGTTGCAGTTCCCTAATTCCCTCAGCAACCACTGTGAGGGGCAGATTTCCTGACCCCTTGTCCTCCACTGCGAAAAGCGGTTTTCCTTTTATTTGCTTGCCCGTCTCTGTGAGGTTCCAATAAACGGGTATGGCTGCATGCTTTCTGGCTCCATAGTTCCTCTACCATCTGCCCAAATTCAGTGTGAACCTGCCTGGCCTTGGGCACTGGTATTATACCCTCCCACCCCCTTTTTAATCTTAGTTGTTCCCTCTTCTCTTTTTAAAAACAAAACTCCTTTTTCCTGAAGTGTGCTTAACCTCTTTAAGCCTCAGTTTGCTCAAATGTCAAAATGGAGCTAGTGCCATCACCCTTGCAAGGCGTTGGTGAGGTGGAACAAGGTAGTATTGTGTAGTATGGCCAATCTGCAGGAGGTCTTAATTACTGGGTATGTCTTTCCTTCCTTCCTTTTTGGTCTTTCCTCAAAAACTGTCCTATCCAATATGATAGCATTAGCCACAGGTGGCTACTGACATTTGAAATGGGGCCGGTTCAGCTGGAGATGGACTGTCTCCTCGTGAACCATCGTGATCGCATCCCAACACCTGCAAGCCCTCTTACCTGTAATTCTTACTCTGGATCATGTTAAAATTCAGTGTCTTTTTTCCGTCCATATCATCTTGATTCATATTACATATATTTCTTCCTGAGATATTTTCAAAGTGAAGTTTACATATGTCACATGGCATTCACACATATTTAATTTTTTTTCTTTTTATTTATTTATTTTAGAGAGGAGACAGACAGAGAGAGAGAGAGAGAAAGGGGGGAGGAGCTAGAAGCATCAACTCCCATATGTGTCTTGACCAGACCAGTGCAGGGTTTTGAACTGGCGACCTCAGAGTTCCCAGGTCGACGCTTTATCCACTGCGCCACCACAGGTCAGGCCACACATATTTAAAATAATAGCCTCATTAACGTACAATCCATATACTGTAAACATTTCATCCCTTTAAAGTATGCAATTTAGTGGTTTTAGAATATTCAGATAGTTGTATGACCATTACCATGATCTAACTCCAGAACATTTTCATCACTCAAAGAAATCCTGTACCCATTCTAGTTACTTCCCATTCCCCCACCTACTTAGCCCTCGCAACCAATCGTCTGCTTTCTGTCTCTATGGATTTGCCTACTCTGAGTATGTTTTTTATTGATTTTAATTTATTGTGTTTATATAGATGCAAGTGTCTCGCTGAATACATCCCACCCACCCTTGTGTTCCCCTCAACATCCCCCTTGCCACCTTACCCCAACACCCTCTTCCTTCCCTCCAGGATTTACTTTTCTGCTCTCTGTAACACTGTGCTATGTATATATAATTTCACCAATCTCTTTCTCTTCTCTGATCTCATCCTATCATCCCCTTTCCCTCTGACTGCTTTCCCTCTGGTCCCTTTGATCTCGCCTCTGTCTCTATTCCATTCCTCAGTTCACACTGTTCATTGGATTCCTCAAATAAGTGAGGTCATATGATCCTTTTCTTTCTCTGCCTGGCTTATTTCACTTAACATAATAGTTTCCAGGTCCATCCATGTTGTCGAAAAAGGTAAGATTTTTTCTTTTTCATGGCCACATAGTATTCCATTGTGTATATGTACCACTGCTTTTTAATCCACTCATCCACTGATAGACACTTGGGCTGTTTCCAGAACTTGGCTATTGTAAACAATGCTGCCATAAACATCGGGGTGCATTTCTTCTTTTGAATCAGTGATTTGGTGTTCTTAGGATATATTCCTAAAAGTGGAATGGCTGGGTCAAAAGGCAGTTCTATTTTTAATTTTTTGAGGAATCTCCATACTGTTTTCCACAGTGGCTGCACTAGTCTGCATTCCCACCAGCAGTGCAGGAGGGTTCCCTTTTCTCCACACCCTCACCAGCACTTAATCTGTGTTGTTTTGTTGATGAGTGCCATTCTGACTGGTGTGAAGTGGTATCTCATTGTGGTTTTAATTTGCATTTCTCTAATAATTAGTGATGTTGAACATTTTTTCATATGTCTAATGCCATCTGTATATCCTCTTTGGAGAAGTGTCTATTCATTTCTTGAGCCCATTTTTTGATTGGATGGTTTGTTTTCCTGGTGTTGAGTTTTACAAGTTCTTTATAAATGTTGGTTATTAACCCCTTATCAGACATATAGTCAAATATGTTCTCCCATTGTGTAGTTTGTCTTTTTATACAGTTCATATTGTTTTTAGCTGTGCAAAAGCTTTTTAGTTTGATATAGTCCCATTTGTTCATCCTGTCCTTTATTTCACTTGCCCGTGGAGATAAATCAGCAAATATATTGCTGCGAGAGATGTCGGAGAGCTTACTGCCTATGTTTTCTTCTAAGATGCTTATGGTTTCCTGACTTATATTAAGTCTTTTATTCGAGTTTATTTTTGTGAATGGTGTAAGCTGGTGGTCTAGTTTCATATTTTTGCAGGTAGCTGTTTAATTTTCCCAAAACCATTTGTTAAAGAAACTGTCTTTACTCCATTGCATGCTCTTTCCTCCTTTGTCAAATATCAGTTGTCCATAAAGGTGTGGGTTTATTCCTGGGTTCTCTGTTGTGTTCCATTGATATGTGCCTGTTCTTATGCCAGTACCAGGCTGTCTTGAGTGCAATGGCCTTGTAGTATAACTTGATATCAGGAAGAGTGATACCACCCACTTTATTCTTCTTTTTCAAGATTGCTGAGGCTATTCATGTTCTTTTTTGGTTCCATATAAATATTTGGAATATTTGTTCTATATCTTTAAAGTATGTCATTGGTATTTTAATAGAAATTGCATTGAATTTATAAATTGCTTTGGGTAATTTAGACATTTTAATGATGTTTATTCTTTCTATCCATGAACACGGTATATGCTTCCACTTGTTTGTATCTTCCTTGATTTCTTTTATCAATGTTTTATAATTTTCTGAATACAAGTCTTTAACCTCCTTGGTTAAGTTTACTCCTAGGTACTTTATTTCTTTTTGTTGTAATAGTGAAGGGGATTGTTTTTTTAATTTCTCTTTCAGACAGTTCATTGTTGGTATATAAAATGCCTCTGATTTCTGAATATTAATTTTATATCCTGCCACCTTGCTGAATTCATTTATCAGGTCCAGTAGTTTTTTGACTGAGACTTTAGGGTTTTCTATGTACAGTATCATGTCATCAGCAAATAATGATTATTTTACTTCTTCTTTTCTGAGTATTTGTTATAAATGGAGTTATACAATATATGACCTTTTCACATAGCTGACATTTTACATGAGATTATCCCAGTAATCATTTCCACATCTGGTGACAATCCATGAAATGTATTTTGTGTGGTACAGTGGCAAGCATGGGCTTGGAATCTTAATTCTACTTATATACATGTACGTTTATGACCACTTTGGAAAATATTGTCTCCATTTCACAGGTGAGGAACCCAAAGTACAGAGAGGTGGTATATAGCTTGCCTAGGGTTACCTTTCTATTAAATGGAAGAGCTGGGATTTACACACAAATTGTTTTTTTTACTCTAATCTTCAATGTAGCGTATGGGGGGGGGGTGTCTTTTTTATCCTTTTCTCTTCTCTGAACCAAGCAGAGTATCTGACACTCATGTAAGTGTTTGTGAAATGAAAGAATAATTCAGACAGTTAATCAGCTGAGATATCAGGTGATGGGAAGAGGGGCGTGGCCTCTGGACCCCAGGTGTTAGCCTGCTAGAGCTTGGCTGACTGATGCTGCGGCTGACGCTGAGCAGTAGTAGCACAGGCCCAGAAGGCCTTGCCACCCATGCTGGGTGGTACATGCTGCCTGCCCACCCTAGGGATGCTCTGCTGTCAATCCTGGCTTTCCTCCTTTTGGGCCATTAGTGTGTCACTGGGGTGCAGCAGCAAAACCTCCCAGGGCACTCTTGGTTGCTGCATGCTTCAGGAGGACAACTTTCTACAAATCAGGATGAATGAAAATAGAAACCCAGTAGTTATTTGTGTCATCGAAAGTAATTTAAAGTATGAATTGATTTCTCAACTGGAGACAGTGTTCACGTCTTGTTTCTCATTTGTGCCTCATTGTGCATATTACCTCATGTGGAAAATTAACAGGCACATTAGCCCCTTTGCACAGGCCAAGCTGGAGGAATGGACAAGGCTCCTGTTTAGAATGCAAAAACTGAGGGTAAGAGGGAGGCTGGCTACAGGGCCAGGGCAAGGGGGAGACCCATTTCCCAGGTAGCAGGGAACATCTCGAGCCTGCACATGGGCTACCTCAGCCCTAAGGGCACCATGAAGAGAACACTATGCAATTTACTAAGATCTGTGGCTTTATGGTGACTGTGTTATGACAGCCGGGTGGAAAGGGAAACTAGACAATTATAAACAGATTAATAGGAGTTTTATTCGCTGGCAAGAGGGTCTCATTTCTCCTAGAATTCTGGAAACACCATATTTACCCTTTGTTTCTGAGGGTATCTTCCGCATTACTTGTCGTGTCATCTCCTGGCCTCTGATCATACCACTTGCTTAAACCTCTAGTGCAGAGGTCTTCTGGTCTACCCTGCTTACCGTTTCCGCTGCCCTTGCTCCCCCAGCTCATCTTGTCCTGCTCCTCTTTTCCCTCTCTGTTCTGGATACACTGTCTTTCAGTCCTTCCCTGTTTCATTCAGCCCGAATCTTTGTGTACAGTTTCCTCTCCCTTGCTTATGTGTCCTTACTTTTCCTTTGCGCCAGACTCCATTCAGTTTAAATGTCACTTCCTTGGGGAAGCACTTTCTGATTTCACACCTCTCACCTCAAACCGTTATATGGTCTCAATTGCCTATATTTCTCTATTCGCAGCATTTTGAAAAACTGCAATTAAATAGTCTGTAATTAATTGTTTAATGACTGCCTTTCCTGCTCCACTGAGAGCTCAGAGAGAGCAGGGACGGTGCCAGTCTCACTCACCGTTGTGTCCCTGTGTCGAGCACATTGCCTCGGATAGAGCAAGTCCTCAAAAATTTATTGGATGAATGAATGATATCTTTTTCCTTCTTTTCACTTTGGCTGGTGGTTTTCTCTGAGATTTAAACTTGGCATTTCCGGGAGAAACTAATTACTAAGTACATTCAGTTCTGAGAATCATATTTAAACCCATATCTAAGCCAAAGTGCCACACAGTATAATCTTGGTGCAGTGTCACATGCAAAGAAGAGTTCAACACCAAAATAAATGTTCCTTCTATGCCTGGCTCATTTTTCTCTGCCTGCTAATTTCTGTACTTTATTAGGCAGATTGACTCTGGCTCCTTGATTGAGTTGGGTATGCAATAGTGGTCCTTACCCATCAGGAACTTGTAGCTTGATTAGTTAGAAGGCTTTTGCTATAGTCCAGGCAAGAGATTATGGTAACTTGAAAACCAATGATGTGGGCACATTTAAGATATATTTTAGCAGGTAAAATGGATGAGGGGTATCAAAGATATTAGGGTTGATACCCCTTATCAGCCATAATCCAAATAATTAGTCAGAGTTGTTCATGGTAATTTCATCATCCTATTTTCTGGGGATTAATATTAAAGTGGTCATGTGACGGTCATGTGATTCAGTGCTGTCTGTTTCTGGGACATGAGAAGTCCATTGGGGGCTTTTGGGGAAAAATAACCTTCCTTTCTTAAAGAGAGAACCACAAAGGAAACAATACCACTCTTTTGCTGAATGTGAACCAAGAACTTGCTCTCTGACTGTGGTCTCTAACTACTTGTGTCTGACTGCTACTGCTACAGACTGGGGGGCTACAGGAGAGCAGATTTATGGGAAGAACCTCTGAGCCCTTGCTGCCATCCTTGAATTGCTGATTGTAGTGCATTGGAGCCCACCTTACCTGGAATTCCAGATATATGATGTAATGAACTTTTCCAATCTTTAAGCCATTTGGTTGTATTTTCTGTAACTTGCAGCCAAAATCATCCAGACTGATGGGGAAGGGGCACAGCAGTGGGAGCTCAGTGGGCACAAAGGTGTCTTTGTCTTGCTGGAAGCTTTCCAGGAACAGGGACCATGGGCAGCAGCATTATGCCTGAGTTACGTTGTATGGCTGGGGCTCCCAGTTTCCTTTCTGACCAGCAGGTGGGAACCTAAATGCGTATAGTTGGGAAGGGGTGGAAGATGACCCAGATCAAACAATAAATAGTGAATTTCTCTTTTGAGCTTTCAATCTACATTGAAATGGGAAGGTACTGATTTATTTTTAATCAGCTTATATTCTACTCTTACTTCGTAGATAATGTATTTTTCCAAATCACATATAGGAAAGGGCCAAAAGAATCTTCTATTATTCAACAACCAACACAGATATTTTTCTTTGCCCATGGTTTTTAGCAATTCTTGTTCAAATAGGACTATATCAAACTAAAAAACTTTTGCACAGCAAAAGAAACTGACAACAAAACAAAAAGGTAGCCAACTAAATGGGAGATTATATTTGCACACAACAGCTCTGATTAGGGTTAATATCCAAAATATCTAAAGAAGTCACAAAGCTCAGTAACAAACAAATAAATAACCCAATTTATAAATGGAGAATCAGACCAGTGGTGGTGCAGTGGATAAAACATCGACCTGGAATGCTAAGGTTGCCAGTTCGAAACCCTGGGCTTGCCTGATCAAAGCACATATGGGAGCTGATGATTCCTGCTCCTCCTCTCTTCTAACTCCCTCTTCTTTCTCTCTAAAAGAAATAAATTTTTTAAAATTTCTTTTTATTTTATTCATTTTTAGAGAGGAGACACAGAATGAGAGAGAGAGAGAGAGAGAGAGAGAGAGAGAGAGAGAGAGAGAAAGGGGGGAGGAGCTGGAAGCATCAACTCCCATATGTGCCTTGACCAGACCAGTGCAGGGTTTTGAACTGACAACCTCAGTGTTCCCAGGTCGATGCTTTATCCACTGCGTCACCACAGGTCAGGCTCTAAAAGAAATAAATTTTAAAAAACGGGAGAGAAGTAGAAGTGTCTACTTCTCCCAAGAGGACATACAAATGGCCAACAGATATATGAAAAGATGCTCATCTTCACTAGCTATTCAAGAAATGCTAATCAAAACTACAATGAGATACCACCTTGCACCTGTTAGATTGACTATTATCAACAAGACAGGTAATAACATGGGTTGGAGAGGCTGTGGAGAAAAAGGAATCCTCATTTACTGCCCATGGGAATGCAAATTAGTACAACCATATGGAAGAAAATATGGTGGTTCTATAAAAAATTAAGAATAGAATTACCATATGACCCATCAATCCCTCTACGGTATATCTACCCCCAAAACTTGAAAACAATGGTACGTAAAGACACATGCACCCCCATGTTCATCACAGCATTATTCACAGGGGCCAAGACATTGAAACAAAGTGTCCCTCTATAGAGGATTGGATAAAGAAGATGTGGTACATACATGCAATGGAATACTACTCATCCATAAGAAATGATGACATAGTGACATTTACAACAACATGGATGGATCTTGAGAGCATTATACTGACTGAAATGAGTAAATCAGAGAAAGCTAAGAACTGTATGATTTCACACACAGGTGGGATAGAAAACTGAGACTCATGGACATAGATAGAAGAAGGTGAGGGTGAGGGGTGGAGGGAAGAGTGTAAAAAGGGACAAATACAAGGTGACAGAAAATGATTTGACTTTGGGTGATGGGTATACAACACAATGAACAATTTAAATGCTATAGAAATGTTTACCTGAAACCTATGTACTCTTATTGATCGATGTCACCCTGTTAAATTTAATTTTCTGACTAAAATTTAAAGAAAAGAAATTCTTGCTCATATTCATGAAAAAATGTGCAAAATGGTCATCATAACCCAGGCATCATGAACTTGTTATTGAGGTATTACATTTATGCTGTGAAGGGCCAGTATCTGTATAGCCTGATGTTTTTTCACGTGTTCACTTTTGTAGCCTCCCCCAATTCAAGACACCACACACTTGACTGGCATAATTTTGTAGCTTGATTTTCAGTTTAATGTCAAATCAGAATCATAGTACCCTGCTGTTTATCCTAAGAATGTTTTAGTGTGCTACATAGTCTTTATACTGCTCACTATTAAAGGCTTTAAAAATTCAATGGAGCAATTGTGACGCTCAAATAGAGCTTAGCACACAGTAAACAATCAATAAATGGTGGTTAAGTAAAAAATATCTATTGAAAATTGTTAATTGATTCAATTCTAGTTCTTCCAGAAGGACTAGAACATTTATTTTCATAAAAATAAGATCTAATTTTCTCTGAATTTGTAGTTCATTCAAAAGGTCTTCAGAAACACCTATAAAAAATTTAATAACAGCAACAATAATAATGATAAGTGGATAGGATTTAATAATGTTGTGTCTGAGTGTCTAAGGAGTGACCCTCATATTATGATTTAACTGAGTTGATAAATTAAAACAGTGCTGCATTGCTTCACCATATGAAGGAGGTTAAAAGGGGAGAGAGATTGTCCTTAACTTTGTTGTTTGAGCTGATGTGTATGTGTGTGGTATTTTTAGGAGGATCATGATTGTCAGCTACTCTTTTTGGCCTTTTCCCATTGATTTGAATAGGTCCAGAGATTCTTTGGGGGAATCTCTAGTAACAGAGTTTTGTGAGCATAAATTATTGACCTCCATAGAAGAAACCTTTCCTAGTAGATGATTTATCTTACTATTGATAGTCCCACAACTACTGAAAACCTAGGAGTCAAATGTATCCGTTTTCCTCCTCCATATCCAATCTAGCAGTAAGCCTGTCAATTCTTCCTGAATATCTCTCAATTCAATTGACTTCCCTTCATCTAAAACAACACCATCCATGCCTGAAGTCACAAAGCACCCTAACTCTAAACAGCGAATAGGGTGATTTTTAAAATATACTCAACTCATATCACATCACCTTACTTCTCAAAATTCTTTTATGACTCCTATTTCACTACAAATAAAACCCAAATTCCTTATTATTGCACACAAATATCTGTGTGATCTACCCCCAATTTCATCTTGTACAAGTCTCCCCCTTTCTCATTGTACTCTAGCAACTTAGACCATCTTTCCCACCAAATTCTTACCCAGCTCAGAGGCTTTGCACATGCCTTACCTTTGCCAGGGATTCCGGGCTCTGCCCCACGTTTTTCATCTTTCTTTGTAAGTTTGGCTTCTTCAGATCTCAGGTTAAAACTCATATTTTCACTTTAAGGAAGCCTTCATTATCCTTTCTTACAGCATCCAATGCCTCATACCCCTCACACGCAACGTTGTGGTTTTGTTTCCCTGTTGCTAGTCTGTTTCCCATACTAATGTAAATTTCTCAAGAACTGAGGTCACGTCACTCTCATTTACCAGTTATTTCCCCAGCTGCTAGCACATTGCTGGGCATATAGTAGGCATCAATAAGTTTTGTTTTTAGCAAGAGAGAGAGAGACAGACAGGAAGGGAAAGAGATGAGAAGCATCAATTCTTTGTTGCAGCATCTTAGTTGTTCATTGATTGCTTTCTCATATGTGCCTTGACTGGGGGGCTCCAGCAGACCTAGTGACCCCTTGCGCAAGCTAGCAACCTTGGACTCAAGCCAGGGACCTTGGGCTTCAAGCCAGCAAACTTTGGGCTCAAGCCAGTGACCATGGAGTCACGTCTATGAGCCCCCGCTCAAGCCAGATGAGCCTGCATTCAAGCTGGCAACCTCAAGGTTTTGAATCTGGGTTCTCAGCATCCCAGGCCAATGCTCTATCCACTGTGTCACTGCCTGGTCAGGCAGCATCAATAAGTACTAATTGAACAACAGTAAGACTGGATGGATGTAACTGCTGTGAAATTCAAAGTAGTCTCAGGAAGTTTTGTCTAGAATGTGATGGCTATAGAAAGAGCTCTAACCTATCCAGCCACACCAGCATATGTTTGTGTTTGACATTGCTCACAGAGAACGTTTCAGAGAATCTAGAAAAATTGAGAGCCAGAGACTAAGATATTGTCAGCTTATCTCTCACACTGTCCAGGGGATGTCACTTACATTTTTCCTTCAAAATTAATGGCTCAGCATTTGGTTTAATAGTCAGTATCCTGTAAGTTTGGTTAGCATGCATTAGAACCTTTAACCTAATCAGTTCTGATAGAGCTGACAAATCTAATCAGCTGAGGATCTGACACACTTTGCTCTCTCACTGGCGCTCAGCTCTGGTGACTGTACCATTGTCTGGCTCTGATCCAGTTCTCACTCTACTGTTACACAAGATATTCAGCTCTGGTCTAGCCTATTCACTCACCACTTTCTGATCTTGGGCCTTCCTTCTCCCTTCTTCCCATTGTATGCCTTGATATAGTTAACTCATGGACAAATTTAAAAGTTAAAAATCATTAAGTCAGAGCCCTGGCTGGGTGGCTCAGTGGTAGAGCATCAGCCAGGCATGTGGAAGTCCCAGGTTCGCTTCCTGGACAGGACACACAGGAGAAGTGCCCATTTGCTTTTCCTTCCTCTCTATCTCCCTCTTCCCCTCCTGCAGCCAAGGCTCCATGGGAGCAAAGTAGGCCCAACGGTGAGGATGGCTCCATAGCCTCCGTCTCAGGTGCTAGAATGGCTCCAGTTGATGCAGAGCAACGCCCCAGATGGGCTGAGCATGCCCCCTGGTGAGCATGCTGGGTGGATCCCAGTCAGATGCATGTGGAAGTCTGTCTGTCTGTGGCCGCCCCCTTTCCCCACCTGCTTCTCACTTTGGGAAAATACAAAATAAAAATCATTAAGTCAGGATACAAATTCATATCAATAAATTGAAATTCCCCTGGCCAGTTGGCTTAGTGGTAGAGTGTCAGCCCTGCATGTGAATGTCTCAGGTTTGATTCCTGGTCAGGGCACCCAGAAGAAGCGACCATCTGCTTCTCCATCCCCCTCCCTCTCTCTCTTCCTCTCCCACAACCATGGCTTGATTTGTTCAAGTGCATCAGCCCTGGATGCTGAGGATGGCTCCATGGAGCCTATCTCAGGCATTAAAATAGCTTGGTTGCAAGCATGACCCCAGATGGGCAGAGCATCAGCCCCAGAGGGGAGTTGCTGAGTGGATCCCAGTCGGGCTTCATGAGGGAGTCTGTCTCTCTATCTCCCCTCCTTTCACTTGTAAAAAGAATTAAAAAAAACCCCATTAACTTATTAACCATGAGATTTGATAACATCATGGACGTTATTTCAAAAACGTTGGCAGCCCCTATTGGTGAAATATGATATTACAACCCAGCTCTATTATGTACATGTTATGAGTGTACAGGTGAAAAACTAAGAAGAAAGCAAAATTCTGGGAGCTATGAAATGGAACTTGAGGACTGCTCAAATGTTGAGTAATACTGAGTTCTTGAGAATAGGAACAAGACAGAATTAATAAAATGACAAGAAAGTACAAAAGAAAAGTAAATTTCTAAATCTGGAGCATATCCCTCTTAGGGTCAGGGGCAGCTAGTTTCCTTTCATTATTCTGAAAAATATGGAGGAAATTACTCTTCTTGGTCTTTATTTTCAGTTCTCTGGTGTGGGTTTAGTCATTATTTCAGGAACATATGACCTTCTATGGGGAGCTTTTGCTGTGATCTGATAACTTATAGCTCATGAGAGTGAGAGTGCACAGAATCTCAGAAAAGATGAATTTGGCTCCGATCGTTGCTGACTATTTTCCATTCCAGGCCTGCACTAATGTGTAATCTTAGGGAAAGTTGTGAAGTTGAGTGTATTTATTATCTATGCACTTATTTTATCTTGTCTGTACCATACACAACTCTCGGGGTCCTTACCACTTTCTTTTCTATTAGGCTTGCTACTCTCATATTTGTAAAAGGAACAAAATAGAAATAGTAGTAACAATAATGATAATGGTATCATTCAAGGTTTACTCAAGAAAAAAAATGAATTACAAAGATCTGGGTTCAAATCCTAGCTTCACCACTTATTAACTGTGCTTCAGTTTGCTTTTAGCAGTATTAAAATTGTCAGGTTACTGTGAGGATTAAACAAAAGTATGCAGAGTGCCATATATATAGCTTGCATTAATTACTTTTCTTTTTCTCAAGTATGTTAATATGTTTTAAAGTTATCTGGAGAAGCAAGGATTAAAACCAAAGAATGTTAGTTTAATGGTGTAATTTCAGGCAGTGGGTAGCATAGATATTTTTGGATTGTGGTTCCTTCATGTGCTCCTGACATTATAATGTGAAGGTGACTTCTTGCTCTGCTTACATATAATGGCATCTAGGCTTTGCCACTATGATTTCAGTATGATGAACATTCCTGGTTCTTAACTCTGGCCTGTGTAATTGATCCTGTGCAAAGACACAGTTCTATTAATTAATTAATTATTTTAGCTAGAGAGAGAGAGTAACAGACAGGAGGAAAGGCAGAGAGATGAGAACCATCAATTCTTCGTTGTGGCATCTTAGTTATTCATTGATTGCTTTCACATATGTGCCCTGACTGGGGGACTCCAGCACAACGAGTGACCCCTTGCTCAAACCACCAGCCTTGGACCTTGAAGCCAGTGACCTTGGGCTTCAAAGTGACTTTTGGACTCAAGCCAGTGACCATAGGGTTGTGTCTATGATCCCACACTCAAACCGGTGGCCCCACCTCAAGCTGGTGACCTCAGGGTTTCAAACCTGAGTCCTCAACATCCCAAGACAACATTCTATCCACTGTGCCAGTGCCTGGTCAGGCTTTATTAACTATTTTTAAAATCCATTTCTACCTATCCAGCCCCTCACCACTGTCGTGATTCAGGAGCTCATCATTTCTTACCTGCATCACTGCATCATCCCTGCTGCCAGGCTCTAACTCTATGTCCATCCTTCACATGCAGGCAGGGTGATCTTCCAAACACACACATATAATTCTGTCAAGCCTTTACTTAAGAGCCTTCACTGGCAATGTGCTATCTAGCCATAGTGACTCTCAGCCTCTATTGTCATAATACACTGGTTTGTCACATTAGTTGTAAGGTAGATTCATCCATCTCATCATTCAACAAATATTTATTGAGCATCTACTATATGTCAGTTACTGTTGTAGGTTAGGTAGGTGTTTGAGGGGTACATCAGTAAAAAAAAGATAAAAATCTTTGCATATTGTCAGAAACTTGTTAGAAATAAGAGTTAAAGTTCTATAAATTGTGAATGATTTATCTGTTTGAATATATAGTAGGTACATGTTTATTTCTAAGTAACATCTCTTTAAATCATTGATATGGTTCAGGTGTTCCTTGAAGGCGAGTGGAAGGGGAATTTATAGCTACTTGTTGGGGAATTGTGTGTAAATCTGCATATGCCTTTGGCAGTGTGCGTCTGAACAGTATCATAATTTGTCTACAGAGAAAATGTTAAGTATTGCTCCTTGCCTACATGACAGAGTACAGAGCCTTTAGCCCTTGTTATCTGGCCTCGGTTTATCCCATCAGCCTCATGCTCGGCCATTCCCTGCCTTGAACTATATGCTTGCAGGTCCTTACCCCTTAACACTGTTTTATACTGATTTAACCTTACACCAACAAAAGGGTTTGGGTTATAGATAACTGAAATACGTAAATCATTTCCTTACAAGTCTAGAGGTTGTACTCTTGTGGGACAAGGAGCTAAGTTCATATTGTAAACTGAAAATGAGGAGTGAAAGGGGAGTTTGGTGGGACCATCAGATTCCTGAGAAGAGATTACATTTCTAGTATTTTAGAAAGGTACATTTCCTGGTATTTAGATATAAAATAGACACAGTTTTATTATAATAAATCTGAAAAAATTTAGTATTGGTATGTTATTATTCAATCACAAGTATAGCAAATACATTGGAGGATGGGATAGCTTTGGAGGGTAAGAAAGAAGTAAAACTTTGCATAGGCATTAGTCTAATTTGGTCCATCTGTGAGAATGGAATGGACAGAAATGAACTGAAGAAGAAGACTGTTACTACCAATAGGACTTAAGGAAACTCTCAAAAAAACGCAAAGAGGAGCCAAGGCTGGGTAGTTTCCTGAAAACATCAGAGTTGCTCTTCGTTAAAAAGTGAAATTCCAATCAAGTCTCAAGTCCGAGCCACATGCCCAACTCATCTCATTCTTAGAATAGTTTTTCTCTTAATTCTTTCAACTTCTGATGTTGGGATTTGTCTTCTTATTTTAAAAAATGTTAGGGAAAAAGTAAGGTATCAAAGATACCATTTTTACTAGGTTTTTATAGAAAGGGGAAAATTTAGGTAACACAGATATGGCTTATTGAAAACAGTCTGGCTGGCAGTCCACAGATGGCACTGGCTGGAGACCCCCTATGCTGTTTTCCCATGACATTCAGTATGGCTGGTAGGTGGTTCATTAGGGCGGGATTCACTACGATGTGTGGGAGAATGGCACAACATCTAAGACCCCTGGGAAGTATTTCCATTTTTTGAAGTAGGAAACAAATAACGACTCAAAGCCATGAGATATTCAGGGGGACATAAGGAAGAGAGTATATAGTAAACGGGTCAAGGGGTATAGAGCCTATGAGTCTTCTGCTGTCGGGGCAACCTCGGGGGTTATGCCACAAGGTTCTCAGGCACAGGGTATATCAGACAGCTGGCCCTCCCCACCTCTTTCTGCCCTACAGACAGGGCTAGCAGTTCTCTCTCCCAAAAGGCCACTATACAGTTATTTTGGTCCTTGCAGCCAAGGTTTCGATGCTTGGCTTCTCTCCAACAGCGGGTGACATGCAGTAAGGGGTCATTCTGGGGGTGGCTCTCACTTTATAATTAACCCTCCTTATTAACATCTCACTTGCTTCTGATGGGGCAGTGCACACGTTTGTGGTTATATAACTGCCAAACAGGGCTGGGCCAGCTGTTTGTTGGCATCCTAATTGTCTCCAATCACAGGGAAATGAATTGCAGTGAGAAGAGTAATGAGGAGTGGAGCACCCTGGCAGCCAGCCAAAGGTTCCACACTGTCAGCTGCAAAGCCCAAGAATCTGTCATCGAAGTAGGGCACTGGAGGTTGGTAGAAGCCAGGGAAGCCAGAATCCAGGTGCCAACCTGCTTAGGGAGGTCTATGGGGACAAGGAGGAGGAAACTGAGACCCGGGGAAAGAGCCCTTGAGTGGTGGATAGAGGAGGAGAGATCTAAGCACTTCCTCTTCTTTGTGGTCTGTCTTCTTTATTTCTCCCCTATCTTCTAATCCCCAGCAGCCTCCAATACCATTTTAGCAGTGATCTTTAGAGCACAGGCAAGTGAGGAGAGAGCAGCGCAGGGCACAAAACGGGAGGGAGTTGATAAAAGGGGTTGACAGAGATTTAAATAATGAAAAGGAGTAAAACCATCTCAAAGAACAGTTCTTCTCCACCCTGCCATGAGTTTCCTGTTGCTACTGCTACTAAACTAAGGTGATTGGGCTGCTGGTGGTGCTGCCCATCCCTGAGGTTGTGGCTGCTGCTGCTGCTGCTGTAGTTATTTCAATGATGGGGATTCAAGTGGTGAGTGAAAACAGGCATGGGAACCCTAGAGCTTTAAGTCAAGATTACTTTCTGTGAATGAAATTAGGAAGAATACAAATGTCATAGAATGAGATTAGCACTCTATAAAAACATTCCGAGTTCATAAAATGGGAAGTGAGTAAAAGGCAGTCAGTAAAAAGAAGTTTAGGAGAACCTGTTCTATCAAGCCTCAGTCAAGCTAAGGAATCTCACATATTCATGTGCATTAACTTGGCTGCAGCTGAAACCTAACTGCAGGCTGATGATTGAAGGAGATTTGCTCTAGAGAAGGCTGGTGTGCACTGAGCTTTCAGGGGGAGTCCCATATGGCCAGATTTGTCCGAGAAAGCGGGTCTAAACATCAGCAAGACAGAGTATTCTTGACCTGGAGAATCACTTCTGGTGTAGGCAGGGCTGTTTCATAGGCTCTCACAGTGTGGTTGGGTGTAAAATTCTTCAGAACTATTAGTTTCGGTTGGTAGATTGGCCCATGAATCTATCCCATATTTATTGGGCACAAACTGTATGGCCAACACTTTGTTAGTCCTTGGGAATAAATCAGTGAAGAAAAAAGACACAGCTCCTATCATCATCCAGCTTTTAATTGAGCAGAAAATACTTTTTTATGCAAGAAAGTCCTGAGGAGAGAGTGAGCATGGTGTGTTCTGGGCACTGAGGCAGGGAAATGGAGGAGATGACTCTGGTGAGGAAGGTGGGACCCAGGCCAGGCGGGGCCTTTGTAAGGGGGTAGGGCCCTATTTCTGAGTGCAAACTGTGTGAATCAGAACATTTTTTGATTGTAAGTGAAAGCAATTTAACTTGAATAACCTGCAATCAAGAGGGAAATCTACCGGCCTGGAATCCAAGGAGGGGATGAACTCCACACACTGAAAGGAGGATCTGTGATGAGATTGAGCTGAGGACACTAGGGGGTCAGGTACTTGAACCTGGCTAAGACTTTCCCTGCCGCTCCCATATTGCTGGCTTCTAGCTCTTTGCCTACCCACTTTCTTAAAATGGTAGAGAAAACAGACACCTATAGCTTCTGAGTTTTACCCTATAGCCTCCACCACTGGAGAAAAATTTACTGTCCTTTCTCTTGTCCCAGGTCAAGACAAGAGGAGGCTTATATCCCATTAGGATCAAGTATCCATCCAGAACCAATCATGTGTTCTAGAAGGTGAAATAAATGAAGAACTTGAAAGCTACACTAGGAAAGTGTGTAGGTGAGGTGGGGGTGCTAGTATCCCATGGATGTCCACTACAGCCAGGGCCCACCACCCAACCTCTGAATTTAGGAATCAGGTTCCCAAATTACACTGATTATGGAACAGGTGCAGCTATTAGTGTTAGCATTCCTGGGAACTGCTATCACATTTGGCAAGTAATTGATTAATAATTCATATATATGACTGGTGGCTTATAGTAGAGCCTGGTATATAATAATACTATCTGGTAGTGTTTGTTGTCATGATAACAATGATGATGATTATTCATCTCCTTTGAGTCTATGGACATAATTCAGTTCTGGACCCACACAACTGACAATTAGGGTTATGGTGACCCCATCAAATCAAGCTAGTGACAGCCTGAACCAACCACCAGTACCCTCCACATCTCACACTTATCTCCTTTAAGTTTCAGTCTCAGGGATGTCATTACTAGAAAATAAGAAGTCTATAGCGGGAACTATATTTTCCTCTGCCTTTTACTACCAAACATAGTACATGCTCAATAAATACTTGGTAAGGGTAAGTGATAAATTAAATCTAACTGGATAATTCTTCCTATTATTTGTGTGGCTCTATTTAAATAAGCTAGGGTTTTCTACTAAATTTTTTGTTACTTGGAGAATCTCCATGGATCCTTTAATAACAACCTTGACAGGCAAAACTCCAAACAAACAATAACTAAGTCTCTCTCTCTCTCTCACTCTCTTTCTGTTTTTGTTTTTGTTTAGGTGAGAGGAAGGGAGACAGTGAGGCAGATTCCTGTTTGCGCCCTGACAAGAATCCACCCAGTTAACCCATCTGGGGCCAATGTTCAAGTACTGAGCTATTTTTAGTGCCTTAGGCTAATGTGTTCCAGTGGAGTCATCCTCAGTGCCCAGGGCTGCACTTGAACCAATTGAATCACTGGCAGTGGGAGGGGAAAAGGGAGAGAAGGGGGGTGGAGAAGCAGATGGTCACTTCTTTTGTGTTCCCTGACTGGGAATCAAACCTAGGTTGTCCATTTGCCAGGCCGACACTATATCTACTGAGCCACTGGCCAGGGCAATTAGGTCTCTTAATACCCCTGTAAATCAGTGAGACATATGAAAATTATAAAGAAATAAAAAAGAGGATCATTTTATGGAGCAAGAAATTGAAAAATGATAGTTTACTTTATCATAACAGAGAAATAATTTACATATAGTATACACAAAAATGAATATTCAGAGTCACAGGTAAGACAGAAATACTTGGCTATTTTCTGATGAACCAGAATCAACTAGGTTAAATTTTGGTTTCCTTGAAGAGAAAGGTATATGTATTCTCTGCTTTAAATCCCCAATTCATATGCCTTGTCCTAGACCCACACTATCTAATAGAACTTTCTGTGATGATAGAAATGTTCTGTATCTGCAATGTTCAATATGATAGACATTAGTGGCTAGTGCAGGCATGGCCAATATTCAGCCTGCGGGCAGTAATGAGTTTATGTGGCCCGTGATTAAATTTTTAATATTCTCCATTACTTTAAAATCTCAGCTACTCAGAAGTGGAAGTGTCTTTGATTATTGGAAATCGAGATATTTAAGAAGATAGTGATACGCGGAAAAGAATTCCACGTGTGACTAATCTAGGGTTAACTTCCAATAATTGGTCAAATGGATTCGCAATACTTCTTTATTTTTTAAAAAATTCCATTATAAAGATTTACAACTTTTGTACTCATCTGTACTTGATATGAACTGTTTGACATTTAGCGGTGATGTGAAACCCACATTCTTTTAGGCGGAGTTTGCCAATGCGTACCCAAGGTCAAACAATTCGCTATTTTTGTGGTGAAGTGTGCTGAATCAAGTGGCATTGTAGCATAGACAATAGCTGCAGTTGATAACTGAAAATGTGTCCAGGCTGTTTGTAAAATGTTTTTGTGATATAACCCCTTTAAGCTCATTCTATTAATAAAATATTGTTTCGATTGATTGCAATATAGTTTGGATATTTATATGGTATATAATTATATTTTTATTAAAATATATTTTTATTAAAATAATATTGTATATTAAAATTTTTTTCACTCACTTACATTTATTCATAAACAAATTACATAATAAAATTTTATTTATTTAAACAAATTGTTTTTGTATTTAACAGTTTTTAATTTTAATATTTCATCCGGCCTGTGAAAAAGTTTTCTTTCTAATCTGGCCCGGGGGCAAAAACTGTTGGCCATGCCTGGGCTAGTGTGACTGAGGAACTAAAATGTTCATTTATTTAATATAACTTAAATGCCACATATGGCTAGCAGTCACCATATTGGCCAGTATAAACTTAGACCATTGTTCATGGATCTGGAAAATTCCTGAGATTTGGGAGGGGATGTAAATATAGTGTTAACCACATCATGATCTACATGCAGGGGACAGGGACATCATAATGGTGAGATTGTGCATTATCTCAATTATCACAGGTCACTCATTCATTCAAAGACCGTATATTGAGTGCCCACTGTGTGCCAGGCTCTGCACTGATTGGGGGCTACAAATAAAGACTAATTATTGTTCTGACTTAAAGATGAAGGGAAAATGAACAGTTTAAAAGACATACAGAAGTTTGTGATGTGTTGTTTATATTATGGGCAAGCATATGAGCTGTGGGAATATAGAGGGACAAGTGGTTTATCCTGGGGGGTATGGGTTGGGGTAGGTAGGTCATAGAATCATTCTCAGAGAAATGAGTTGATTCTTAAAGAACCAGTAAGAATTCTTTCAGGTGATGAAGATTGGGGGAGGGAGACCTTCCCAGTCAGTGGGATGGGCACAGGCAAGGGTATAGTACTATGCAGTTTGGACCTTTGGGAGATCTTCCAGATATGTGAGATGTGTACAATAGGATACATGTGGTGAGTGGTCAACCATGATCTCCAGACAGAGAGCAGGAACAGTACAAAGGAGTTTGGATTTTACCCTAAAGAGAGTGGGCAGTCATTCAATGGGCTTTAAGCAGGGGAACCATAAGATCAGATTTGTGTTGTAGGAAGATGCCTTGACAGCAGTGTGGATAATGACTTAGAGGGAGGGAGAATGGAGACAGGAGTTCCTGGGGAAGACAAGCTTCTTCCATGAGACTCTGAAGTTGTATCTACTCTAGTAAGTGCTGCTGGCCAGATGGAAAAGTCACTGCTCTCTTACATAAAATGGTGGGGATCTCCAGGGTGCAGAGTGCTGGGAGGTCTGAATGTGGCTTCAGGGAGAGCAAAGAGCCTGGCATGGCCCTGGGAAGACCATCCTTTGGAGAGGAAGTGTTTACTTGAGCAGTCTGGGTATATGGGGGTGGGTGCCTGAGCTACGGGGACCTTAAAGTGAGAGAGCTGACTGGATTGCTGTGTTCCATTCCTTCCTGTCTTTTCTTTGCATGCATGAACTTGATTCTGGGTTACCTGCTGTATTAGTCTGCTCTGATTGCCTTAACAAAATAGAATAGACTGGGTGACTTAAACAACAGATATTTATTTCTCAGAGTTTTGGAGGCTGGGAATTCCATGACCAAGGTGCTAGCCAGTTTGGTTCTTGGTGAGAGCTCTGTTCCTGGCTTGCAGATGGCCACCTACTCACTATGTGCTCACATGGCCTTAGTGCGTGTGAGTAGAGGTATCTCTCCTCTTCCTCTTCTTTTAAGGCCACTATTCCTATCACAAGTGCTCCACCCTCACCACTACTCTAACTCGAATTACCTGCCAAAGGCTCCATTTCCAGATACCACCATGTTGGGAAGGAGGGCTTCAACATGTGAATTTGGGGGCGATGCAAAGATTCAATCCATTATATCTGCATCAGGCAAATGACCAAGTTTGAGACCTGGAACACACATTTGAACTTCCCAAAGATACATGCATAGATTGCCTCCACTTGGTATCTCAAGAGCATTGATAAAAACCCGGGCAGGAGCAGAGGGGCTTCTGTGTCTAGATGTTGCATAGTTGATACTCTGCTCCCTGCCAAGTGGGGGCAAGGATCCAGATCCAGACCCAACACCTATCCTGGGTCCAAAAGAGATTTATTCACCCCCTCCCCACTCCCCCGGGGTTTGCCTTTCTTATCACTCATCTCTCATTCAGAAAGCAAGAGTTTGTATTCCCTGCATATGCACATCTGACTGGCCAAGGATATGTGAATTCAGAAGAATTTGGGTGATTGACAGCGGTCACCTTGGGTTGAGAATGTTAAGCAATTCCAAGCTGCTTACATCTACCTGTCATTCTGACAGTGGTGGTGCCCAGTTGCAAAGCCGAGGCCAAGAAGAGATGAAAATAAGAAAGATTGTGGGTTACTACGAGAATGCACTTTTAACTCTCTAGCGCAGTGGTTCTTAACCTTTTTTGAGGTACCGAACCCACCAGTTTCATATGTGCATTCACCGAACCCTTCTTTAGTGATAAATAAAATATGATTGTTTTTCCAAATTCAAGACATAGGTATATGTTCTTTTACTGGTGCACAAAATGAGCCATGCATGAACATCACCTTGCTCAAAGAACAGAACCAACAAAGTGCATGAACTCACAACAAATTACGGTATTACTTTATTCTGGCCTCTACAGCAGAGGCTTCTCCGAACCCCTGAGACCGACTCATTGAACCGCTAGGGTTTGATAGATCCCAGGTTAAGAACCACTGCTCTAGCGATACGATGGAGGTCTAGAAAGGTAGTGGGTTCTTCATTATCTAAGGTGTGAAGGTATAGACTTGATGACAATTTGGCAAAGATGCTGTAGGAAGACAAAAGCAACAAATGAGGAGTTAGACTGGGAAAGCAACAAATAGAACAGACTATGGATCAGAACATTATTTACTGTCTCTGCTGCGTCATCTAAGTAAACAGCTCATAACAAGATAATGCTCAGTGGAGCAGTTCAGGGTGCCTTGGGAGCACACTGGAGGTGATAAGTCAGCTATACTTCAGGAAGGCTGGTAAGACCACCCAGAAGAAGTGATGCTTAAGCAGAAACCCAAAGGATAAGTAGGAGTTAGCCAGGAAAAGAGCAGTGAGATTTAAGGGGTGCAGACCACTCCAGTGTGTGATTCCTACAAAGAATCATCTGGCTTGAAATGTCCTTCATGTAGAGTCAATTAGAAATTCCTGTCTTGTGAGAGATGGCAGGCCTCTTGGTACTACTATAAGCTATTTGAGTGAGTTTATTTAGTTTCTTCATTTCAATATGTTCTATGTTCATCAAATGTAAAAATTTTTGACAGGACCTAAGACATAGAAAAGAGAGTAGGACCATCGGGCCATTCTTTACAATCCTGAATTCTTTGTAGTTCTGTCAGTCTTGGGAAGGCTGTGAGTCAAGTGTGGATAATGCAATGAAATGTAGCCATGGCCAATAAACCACAGAAACCCTGCTTCTCCCACCCCTTGGCATCTTCTTGGATATAATGCTATTCAGTCACGAGTCATTGCAAAGCTCATTTTTACTGTCCCCTGTGATTCCTCCAACCATCAAGCAGGCTGTCAGAACTCTGAAAGGCACAGGATGAGCCAGAGCTGTTTATGGAGGAAAGGAATGGAGTATGAGAAACAGACTTATGGAAGGCATTAAAGACCTCTGGGCAATTTCGGGGGGGAAATGGACTCTTGACCTGGTTTCCATGGCCAAATTCCAAGTTTGGACTTTCTCTCTAGGGTAATGTACTCTTAAATATTCAGTTAAATGTTGAGAGAACTGAATCTCAGTTTTATGATTAAACCTGATTTTATTTGTCATAATCTTTTATATTTGCCACTTGCACATTTTATGGTCACATCTAACATCCTCTTCTCTGTGCTTATTTAAAAACTTATCCTGCTTTAACATGTTGGAGAGATGGCATGATATAAAAAAATTAGCATGGGATTTAGAGACAGATTATAAATCTCAACATCCACATGATTAGCTGTGTGATCTGGGTCACTTAGGTAACATCTGTGACTGTGTTGCCTCATTTGAAATTTAGGGGTAACCTCTTTCTCATAGAAAGTGTCTGGTACAGTATCTGATATATATTATCATTAGATGCTCAGTAAATATTCCCCTTTTCTTAGTGTATAGTCATTCCTCCTCTCTTCTACATTGCTGTGTCTTAGGTACTGTAAAAATTTGTTACATTTAATGACTGTAAATCATATTTAAAATGAGGAAGAAAAAACCCTAAGCCACATGGCTTAGAGTATCAAGACGTGTGTTGTATTTTATAAGACAGAAATTCCAACTGGACTCCAGAAAGAATATACTATTTGTCAGTTTTCAACAACCATTTTCTTTTCAAGATTTGTGTAAGAACAAAGAATTGGAAGACAGGTTTAAATGATCACATTTTTGATCAACCCCAAAAATTCAGTTGTGAAAATGTTTTATTTTGAATAAATTTGATTTTAAAAATCATGGTGTAGGTTCATTTTTCTCATGCATAATTCAGAGCTCCCTCAATAAAATGTTGTAGACTCTTTGAGCTGAAGAAACTTTAATGATAACTTGTAATCAAGGCAAATGACAGTGGCATAGGCTATTATCAAGAATGTTAGTTGTCCCATAAATGGGTCCGAGAAGGATACAGACTCAGTGAGTAGAAGTTGCTTGATCAAGATAAGGTGACAGGATTAGTGAGAAAGACATTGTATTGGTCTGCTTAAGGCTTATTCCTCATATGGCATTTGGGAGCATCTCTTCTTTACCAATTGGCAGCAGCAGCATATACAGGGGGACTGGGTTCTTTGACCTCTGACCTTCCCCCTATGCCCTCCAGTTGTGGCCTAGGTTCACCTGCCCACTGAAGCTAGAGTGATACGTTGTGAGTTGAGCATATTTACCAGGTTCCCATATTTTTCTCTTGAACTAATAGAAAAAGCTCTGGCAGAGACTGAAAGTCAAAGCAAAGGAATATCCTGGTGGGGCTTACACGTGGCAGGAGCTGGGTCAGGCTGGGCCACCCAGTGGAAGGGGCGTGGGTGGTGCCTAGCTCAGAGCCAAAGATGGTCTCTTGAAACATGCTCAGATGGGAGGTAATTGAGTTTGCACAGCAGCCGCTGAGACGCGTCACTCAATAGCACTGTGGTACCTTGACAAAGCATTGCTGATTGGAAATTAAAATGCATGGGATTGTGTGGGGAGTGTTTTCAAGAAGAAACAGATCAACATAGTGGCACCAATGAGGCTCCTACAGCCGAACACCAGATGCCAGGGTTTTTCAGAGAAACCACAAAGTTGTCTTCCTTCCCGGTGCAGAAGTTTCAGTGTTTAGGTTGGTTAGAGTAAAGCTGTTTTAGGAGACCTTGCCAAAACCTGAGTAAGAGGTGTCAGAGAGCTGTGTCAGAACTGACACAGGTCCAACCTTGGGGCCAGTTTGGACAAGTGGCCCTTTGCTTCTCTCTGATCTGTTTCCCTGACTCACTTGTGGGCGTGGGCTCTTCTGGTTGCCCACTGTCCCAAATGAAATATCTGCTATGCTTTGGGGCCCAGGGAATGTGTGTGTCCAGTGAATCACCATTTCTTTTTCTCACCCTCCTATGTTAGACTAGATTCCTGCTCATCTGGCAGGCCTGAGACCCAAACTCTCTGAGCCCCTCATCTCCTAGGCAGGGAGCTCAGCCAGATACCCTTTTCCCAAGCTCAGATTTCTCTCTTTAAAAAATATATGGGTGACCCTGGGTGGATGGCTCAGTTGGCTGGAACATTGTCCTGAAGTGCAGGGATTGCCGGTTTGATACCCAGTCAAGGCACATACATTAACAGATCTATGTTCCTCTCTCTCTCTCTCTTGCTAAATCAATAAAAATTTTAAAAGAGTATATGTATGGAAATATATGTTATGTCTAATGTGCCATGAAGGCAAGTGAGCTGTTAATCAGTATAGATTATGTATGTATAAAAATGACCATATCCTAATCCCTGAAACCTGTGACTGTGTTACTTTACATGGCAAAAGGGACTGTGCAGATATGACTTATTTAATAAGCCAGGCAGAGAAAGAAAAATATATGACCTCACTCATTTGAGGAATCCAAGGAACATTGAGAACTGAGGGATGGAATTGAGACAGAGGAGGGATCAAAGGGACCAGAGGAAAAGAGGACAGAGGGAAAGGGGATGACAGGATGGGATAAACCTGAAGGGAAGGGGGGAGGGTGCTGTAGGGAGGAGAGCAAGGGAGATGTGGAGGGGAATATGGGGGGATGCAGTCAGGGTTACCCTAGAATCTATGTAAGCACAATTAATTAAATAAATTTTAAAAAATTAAAAAGAAAAGAACTTTGAGGTGGGAGATTATCTTGGAGTATCTGCGTGGGACCAATGGAATGACAAAGTCCTACAGACAAAGGAGGACTCAGAATCAGAAAAAGGAGAGGTGGTGATGGATCCAGAGGTTGAAATGATCCACTTAGAAGACGAAAGAAGAGACCATGAGCCAAGGAATGTAGGCAGCCCGTAGAAGCTGGAAAGGGTAAGGAAATGGATTATTTTCTAAAGCCTCCAGAAGGAATTCAGGCCAGCTACCACCTTGGTTTTAGACTTTTGGCCTCCATAGCAATAACATAATTAAGAAAAAAATTTTAAAATAACATAATTTTTATTGTTTTAAGTACTAATGTGGAACTTATTACTACAGCAGTAGGAAACTAATACTACATATATGTGTATGTAGATCAGTGGTTCTTAACCTGGGTTCTTTCAAACCCTAGGGGTTCGATGAGTCGGTCTCAGAGGTTCAGAGAAGCCTCTGCCATAGAGGCCAGAATAAAGTAATACCATAATTTGTTATGAGTTCATGCACTTTGTTGGTTCTGTTCTTTGAGCAAGGTGATGTTCATGCACGGCTCATTTTGTGCACCAGTAAAAAAACATATACCTATGTCTTGAATTTGGAAAAAAAATCATATTTTATTTATCACTAAAGAAGGGTTTGGTGAATGCACATATGAAACTGGTGGGTTCAGTACCTCAAAAAAGGTTAAGAACCACTGATATAGATGTACATAGACATATATATGTACTACACATATGTATATGTGTATATATACATATATATTCTGAGTTTAAAAATTCAAGGAATATAAACCATATGTATTTGTACATATTATATAAAATAAAAATAGCAATAACATACTTAGAGTATTGGTTGTGACTTATAATTATGGTCCCTGGAGCCAGCTCTGCCATGTTTTGGTATGGTGACTTGGGCAAGTCACAGAATCTTTTTGCATCTCAGTTTCCTCATCTCTAAAATGAGAATATGATCCTACCTCATTGGGTTTAAGTGAGGGTTAAGTGAGGAAAAATATATTAAGTACTTATAAATAAGAGTACCTGACATTCAGGAAATACCATTTTGGATGATAGCATTGTCCTGATTTTTCAGATAGAAAAACTGAAGTTAATTTTCCCATAGTCACACAGCTTTGAAGTGACACAGCCGGGTTAGGAACTAGCCAGTTCAGCTGCAGTACAATTTCTACACCATACTTTCTTACTAATAGAAGGAAAATATTTGTTATGGACTGAATGTTTGTGTTTCCTCAGAATTCATATGTTGAAGTCCCAATCCCCAGTGTAACTATATTTGGAGATGGGCCTCCAAGGTAAATTAAGGTTAAATGAGGTCAAAGAGTGGGCCCCGATGGTATAGGATTAGTGTCCTTAGAGCTCAGTCCCCTTGGCACCTCCCTCCCGCCCCCCACATACACACAAACACACACTGAGGAAAAGGCCATCGACAGATCAGGAAGGGAGGCCTCACAAGAAATCAGATTGGCCAGCACCTGGATCTTGGACTTATAGCTTCCAGAACTCTGAGAAATAGATCTATTGTTTAAGTCACTCAGTTCGTGGTATTTTGCTATGACAGCCTGAGCAGACTAACAATATAATCCTTAACCAGGCTCCAATTTGTATTCTATAACCATATACTTCTATTAACACCTTTGTGTATACTCATTACAGACAGACAGACACAAATTTACACAAAACAATATATAACTTTAAATAACATGTGGTTTTGTAACTTGGTTATGGATACATCATAAATACCTTTTTATTACATTTATTTTAATTATAGAATAATACTTGGATACATTTTTTTTTACAAAATTAGAACATTATGAGTAAGGCTAAAATTTCCTTTGACCACCACTTTTAATGCTGGTCTTTTCCTCTAAGCCTTGAAATAACTGTTTGAGTTTAGTGCTTATCCTTCCAGATTTTTAAAAAAATATATCTTTGCACACATGCACATTTATTTGTAGTAATGCCTAATTTGTGTCACACTGTAAAAATTGTTTGGAAACTTGGCATTGTGTTTCTGAGGTCTATTTATACTTATGAACATAGATTTGTTTTATTTCTTCTGACTTATGAGTCTCATTCTGTCACATGCATGTATTGAATATATTTGTCCATTTCATCACTGATGGACCTTTAGGTCATTTTCAATTTTATACTATTATAATGCTTCAATTAATTTCCTTATCTAGTCTTCTTGCATGCATGTTAAAGTAGTCCCTGGAGTAGAGATGTAGAATAGGAAATTCTGGGTCATAGGACATGCACATTTACAATTTTAATAGACTGCCAAAGGACCTCCCAAAGTGATTGTCCTCATATTTTCCCCAATAGCGTGAGAGTACTCTTTCTTCTACCATATCATTAACACGTGATTTTGTCAGTGTTTTAAAATTTGAAGATCTGATGATAAAAATAGAATTCTGTTTTAGTTTTCATTTAGAAAAGTTAATTAATTTAGATAGTTGAGCAATTTTTCAAACTGGCTATTTGAATTATCTCACTTATGAATTGTCTTTTTATATTCTTTCCTCAATTTTATTATGGTGTTTGCCTCTTATGATTAATAGGAGTCATTGTGGATATCTTTCTGTATAAAAACATGCAGGTCTACTTTATTTACTTTCTAATGGTTTCTAGCTTCATAGTATTTAACTATATATATTAAGAGTCAGCAAATCCTAAGGCGAAATCTGGCCTTTCATATGTTTATGTAAATAAAGTTTTTTTTAACTTTTATTTTTAGATATAGCCATGTCCATTTTTCTACATATTGTCTATGGATGGTTTTGAGCTACAACAGCAGTGCTGAGCAGTTTTGCCATAAGCTGTATGGCCAAAAAAGGTTAAAAATATTTTTTATTTGGCTCTTTATAGAAAAAGTTTGCTTTGATATAGATAAATCATATTTTTTCACCATTTTCTTTTGATGCATATAGCTTGCTTCCCACTTCCCATTATTTTTATAAATCATCTGTAGTGACTATCATTAGCACACACATTTTTCTCTGCAGATGTGAGCATTTTCTTGAGCTGGATTCCTAGAAGTAAAATTGCTGGTTTATCAGAAGGCTGCATTTAGTGAAAATTGCTTATTTGAACTGGTAAGATGTCTGAATTGGAGGATATTTTGCAGAAGTCTAGTACTTTCTTAGGAATGATAGCTTCTCGTTACTTTTTAAAATTTTTATTTAGAAAATTAACTTAAACAGGGTGACACTGATCAATAAGAGTACATAGGTTTCAGGTGAACATTTCTATAGTATTTGAACTGTTGATTATGTGGTATATCCATCACCCAAAGGCAAATCATTTGCTGTCACCTTATATTTGTTCCTCTTCACACCCTTCCTTCTACCCACTTCTGCCCACTTCCACCATCCCCCTCCCCCACACCCCCTTTTCCCTGGTAACCACTTTACTTTTATCTATGTCCATGATTCTCAGTTTTATATCCCACTTATGTGTGAAATCATACAGTTCTTAGCTTTTTCTGATTTACTTATTTTACTCAGTATAATCTTCTTAAGTTCCATCCATGTTATCATAAATGTCACTATGTCATCATTTCTTATGGCTGAGTAGTATTCCATTGTCTAAATGTACCACATCTTCTTTATCCAATCCTCTATCTAAGGTAAGGTGACTAGACGTCCCGCTTTTAGTGGGACAGTCCTGATTTTTAACAATTTGTCCCGTGTCCTGCAGCGTTTTAAAAAAGTCCCGATTTAAAAAAATATATTACAATGCTATTTTTGCATTCTATGAAAAATTTTTTTGCTCCATATAGACCAAATATTTAATCAAGAACCCCCCCATCAATGGTGTCCCGCTTTACCAATTTTAAAATCTGGTCACCTTCTAGGGACACTGAAATAATGTTGCAATGAACATGGGGGTGCATTTAGTTTCTGCTAGGTACTAGGTGCCTTACATATATTATCTCATTTAGTCCTCCCAGTAACCCTGAAATTGGTACTGATAATTGCCTTTCATGTATGAGGAAATTGAAATTTTATGAAGTTAAGGAGCTTGTCCAAGGCCACAGAACTGGTACATGGTAGAGCCAGGATACGAACCCATTTCCCTGACTCTCTTATATTTGCTACTACACAGTGATGTCTCTCAGTAAATAGCTAGGTGATGTGCATTATTGGCATAACATCATATTACAAGCAGTGATTTTGCATATTATTTCTTCTTTAAACAAACAGGTAACAACATTTGTAATTAATTCAGTATGTTTTTGTAGACAGATGGGTTAAATTAAAGTGATTTTATAGACTCTTAAAACTGTTGGCTTTCTTAAGTAAGCTAAATGTTTCCTTTGCAATTTATTTCTGTTTCTATAATTAAAGGCACAGCTGTGATATAGGGGAAAGAATACTGAATTTAGAAATCCAAATTTAGAAAAACTATTGTTTCTGCCTCCTTCCAAGGTCACTGTGTGATTCTGGGCAAA
The DNA here is from genome assembly GCA_037038555.1 of Rhynchonycteris naso. NCBI lineage: Eukaryota > Metazoa > Chordata > Mammalia > Chiroptera > Emballonuridae > Rhynchonycteris > Rhynchonycteris naso. Next base: position 328,830,462 of record CM072995.1, on the reverse strand, counting down.
GTTCCTACCTTCTCTGTGCCTCTGTTTGTTCATAGAGTTTGGAGAAATCAGAAATCTAAAAAGTGCTTGACACAGTATTGGCATGTAATAAGGATACAGTATGTGATGGTCCTCATGTGCTGAGGATATTTCCAGAAGGAGAGCTCAATCTAATAAACCCTAGGTATACTTCAGGGAGCCTCTATTTTTTAAGCTCTTCCCTGCTCTGAAGCCTTAATGTTACATTCTTGAAATAATAGTAATGAAGATGCCAGACATTGTCCATTGCCCAGAATGTACCTAATGCCTGCAGTACAGAGAGTGAGGCCAGGTTGTGACCTCTGCTGGCATTTCAGTATTGCTATAACTTGTCTGTGCTCTTTTGCATGCTGAAAACATTAATATTAACTGCTACCATTTACTCAATACTTACTGTGCCAATTATCCTATTTAATTTCCACCACTATGCTGGTAGACCAGTACTCCTTCTATTCCTGTGAGGGATTGAATAGATGAGGAAACAGAGGACTAGACAGGTTACAAAGAGGCACATACTAAATAGGTAGAAAAGCTAGCCTTTGACCCCAAATTTCTCTGACACTTAAGCCTGGGCATTTAATCACTGTGCTATACTTTTCCCCTCATTTGGGAAGTAAGAAGATCCCTTGCTTATTTCAGCTGCAGGCTTTAAGTTGGGAGGGTTTCCCCCATAGGCATACAGTGCATTCAACTTGTGCATGCTAAATGGTCATCTCGTAACATTTGGAGGATAGCATTGCCTCTTGACAGTCTGGCGCCACGAGTCAACACGTCTGCCTTAGACACACAGATTTTTCTTGCCATCTCAGGGAAGCCACCCCAAGCATCAGAATCTGAGATCGGATGGCTGATCATTTTGCTTTTATCACTGCCTCACTCCTGTCAATGGAGGAGTCTCTTTCACCCCAAATTGCTGTGTAACATCCATGTCAGGACCAGATCAATTTGTCTGGGCCACTTTTTGGGGATTGCTGTCATCTTTTTGGTTTCAGCTGCCTCCCAGACCATCTTGTTCGCAATATAAGCTTCAAATGGCCTGGAACTCGTCTTTTATTGCCTCTGCCAGATTAAACATTTAGAACATAATATATCCGGCTTCAAAAACAATTGTACAGCCTTCCAACCAAGCAACATATTGATTTTAATTTAGGCAATTGCTCACATTTTCAAGTTTTAGGAGGGACTCTGGGGATCCATTCTGCCAGTGGCTCATAAGCCTTCTCCCCCTCCATTCCTGCTTCTCCACGAGGGGCAGGAGGAGCCTAGAGATCATACATAGGATTGGAAACACAAGCCTCATTCATTGTGCCACATTTTCTCTTTTGAAATTGAGAACATTTGAGCCTCAGTTCCAAAATGGCTATGAAGTTGAAAGGCAGCAAGGTAACTGGGATCAGAGCCTGCCTTCCCATGGAATGGCAGGTGACCTTGGGCAAGTCATTTCACCCTTGAGATTTCAGGCTTCTCACCAGTAAAACTGGGCAATGCAGACATTTAACTAAAAAAGCTGATGCTAAGATTAATTATCAAGTATTAAAAGATTCCTCAATAAAAATTTGGTGAAAAAGTGAACTAAACTGTGAAACATATAATGCTTTTTCATTGAGTAACTAACCATGGCAGAATATTGTAATACCCTGGGAGAGTTTTTTTTTTCCCTCACCCTAAGGGGACATTGATTAAACAACCATTGCATGCAGACAGTGGGGACTGGTACATTGTGCATTTTGATAATGGTAACAGCATCCTATATACAGGGCTACTGGTGCATAGCTTAATTAATTAGTTAGTTTAAAGGATTCGGTCATTAACACCAGAGCCCAGAGCAGTTTTCACTTGTTCGAGAAACATACATTTGTAGAGTTCTTACCTTGATAGGTGCTGCTACATAACTGTGAATGTTTACCTTCAAGGAAGTCATTATTTAGGGTGAAAGGCTGACACACATAATAGTAATTTCAATGTACTGCTCTAGTGGCTGTTCCCAAAGAAACATCTGCCAGGACTGGGGAAAGCCATTCTAGGTCTCCTTATTTTCCACTGTCACAGGAGGCCTCACAGTAGCAGAGCTGTTAGGAACTGAAACTCAAATACAGTGGCTTAAACACATTATCAGATGGTTTTGTGACTTGTAAAAGAAGGCTGGAGGTCAGGGCTGTAGGGCTGAGGAGCTCCAGTTGTCACTTAACAGGTCATCAGGAAGAAGAGAAAGTGTGAAGGCACAAAAGTGTTTACTCTCAGCTGAGTCGGCCCTCTTTGAAGTGGTTCCCAGGAACCCTGGCCACTGACCTCTTTTTGCGGTCATGTGAGTCTGTTAGCTGGAATAGAGCAAAGGAGAGTGGGTACTGCATAGACAATTACTGGTCATTGCCCATCCACCAGTAGAACACTAGCTTTTCTCACCACCTCGAAATTTCTTACATCTGTTTAAAAATGAAGATGGATGAGGGAGATGTCGGACTGAGCCAGTGACAAAGTTTTGTGGCACCATGGCTTTCAATGACATGATTAATGTTGATTTGTATTCCTGGTGTGATGAGTGGGGAGTAACAGGGTGAAGGATGGAGGTGAGATGGAGAGGCAGAGATGATGGGAGGCTGCCTCAGGAGGGAGGGGCTTCCTCGCAGGAGACTGTGGGAATGAAGCCCGTGAACAGCTGTGTCTCCTGCAATTGAGGAGCCACATTTTCTGTCTGCAGTGGAAATAGGGAAAGCTAGAGAGAACACCAGGACATAGTTGGTATTCGGGGCTATTTCTTTGGCTAAGATGTTCTGACCCAAATCTATAAGAACATTCAAAGGAGTTCTGCTACTTCAGCAAACTGCCGGAGAGGCTCCAAACCACTGGAATGAGGTTTAGCTCTTAGAAATGAGCCTGGAAGTTATGCTCTCAGCCTCTTATCCTCCTAAGTTGACCTGTCATGATGGTATGAAGCAATGGTGTCTTTCAGATCAGAATAACTTTACACTTAAGAAACAAAACAAAAACCCTTCTGACTGGTTGCAGAAAAATTAAATTAGAATAATGAATAGAGTTTGATAAGTAAAAATCTAACTTTGCCTGCTTTTAGAGAAATAACTGAATGTCAGCCAAAAATGAGTGTTTCAGTACCTTGGAGAGTTTGATAAATGTTAGATAATAATAACCCGTTTTTGGAGAGGTGCACAGAGGTATGGGGAGACATAGGCAATGGGGCCTGTGAAAGCATTCATCCTTATCTTTCCTCTCCCGTCTTACTCACACAAAGCTATTGACTACACAGCCGTTGTGGAAGTCCACACATCCAAGTGCCTGTTCTCCATTCCCACTAGGACACCCCAAACTCAGCATGTCCAAAACTGACTATCATCCCTCCTCTTAATCACCAGGTAGCATCTATCATCTATCTATCTATCTATCTATCTATCTATCTATCTATCTATCTATCTATCTATCTACCTATCTATCATCTATCTATCTATCTATCTATCTACCTATCTATCTACTTATCTCTCTATTTAGAGACAGAGGGGACAGTCAGACAGGAAGGGAGAGAGAAGAGAAGCATCAACTCATAGTTGTGGCACTTTACTTATTTATTGATTACTTTCTCATATGTGCTTTGACCGGAGGGCTCCAGCCACACCAGTGACCTCTTGCTCAAGCCAGCAACCTTGGGCTCAAGACAGTGACCTTGGGTTTCAAGTTGGCAACCTTTTGGTTTAAGCTAATGACCATGGGGTCATGTCTATGATCGCAAGCTCAAGCCAGCGACCCCGCACTCAAGCCAGATGAGCCCATGCTCAAGCTGGCAACCTTGGGGTTCTGAACCTGGGTCCTCAGTGTCTCAGGCCAATGCTCCATCCACTGAATCACTGCCTGGTCAGGCATAGTTAGCATTCTTGACTCCATTCTGTACACCCAGTTCTGATCAATTACAAAGTCCCACTAATTCAAATGCCAGATTTTTTTCACAAGACCATTTTCTCTTTTCCACCCTTATTACAATGGCCTATCTAGTTCATACTTTTCTTTCTTCTGTTCTACTACCAACCTTTCAATGGACACTTCTCTCAGATCTTCCGCTTCAACTCTGTCTTCATAAACATGTGATGTTCCCACTCTGTATAAAATTCTTCAGTGGCTCCCTTTCCTCTACATGATAACATCCACTCTCCTAAGTATGGATTACTCCAGTAATCTATCACAGAATGAGTGGACTGTGGCAATTATGAGTATATTTATCTGCAGACAGCCTGCAACTTGCTCTGTGATTTTGGGCAGTAGTTATACTGCCTGTCACTTGCTTTTCTTGTCTGTAAAATGGGGATGATCATCTTATCTTATTATATTGCTATTAGAATTTAGTAAATAAATAAAATGCACACACACACACACACACACACACAATAGTGTCAGCCACATAGTAAGCACTGCGTAAGCATTTGTGACTATGACTCCTTTCCTATACATTATGCTCTGTATAACATCTTGTGCTTTCTTCCTTACAATGTGGTTTTCTCTCTCAGTCAGCCTATCCTTTATTTTCGTTTAACCTTTGTTCACATTGACCTCTTTGCCTTGGAAGTTCTCCTGCACCTGGATAACTCCCAGCCATCCTCGGTTGGTTCAGGAATTGCCTTCCGACCTCCCATGGCACCAGGGGCATCTTTGGCTTCATGTTTTACCTTTGTCTACTGGTTACCAGCCTCTATCCCCCACTAGCTCATGGAAGGGAGGAGTTGCATCTTATAATTATTTTTATTTCCTGGCCCTAGCTCAGTGATTAGTATTTAGAAGAAATGTAGTGAAAGTTTGTGGACTGGAAGATATTATAATACTAATAAAAACCCACTGGCAAAGTTATCTTTCTGAACACAGATCTGATGACAACTTTTCTCTACTCAGAAATGTTTATTCTGAAACAATGAGAACTATATCCAGAATAAACCACAAAACTGGCAGCTCACTTTTTTATAGGACCAGGAGGAGCCTAGGGGAAAGATGTTTAACCCAGGTGACCTAAGGTGGCATAACCAGAGGAGAACAGAAATCATGAGGTAGAGAAGCAAAGTCCCAGCTGGGTGACCATCATGCTTTGTTAGTCACTTCTCGAGGAAACAACTGCCTTAGCTCTTCTTGTGACAAGCCAGCTCTGCCTACTTAATCCCATCTGCTCATTAGGTGACAACAATGTTCAAAGGTGATAGAGCTGTCAGTCACAACTGTAGGGCAGTGACACCCAGCTCTCACTATGTCCAGACAGCACCCCCAGTAACTGAATCAGAATGGCTGGTGTTGGAACCCAGGTGTCAATGATGTTTAAAACTGTCCAGGTGATTCCAGTATACAGCGAGGTGGGGGCCACTGCTGTGGGAGTGAGAGCAGTGCTGGGCTGGGTCTGAAGAACAAATTAAACTCGTTAACTTGACTTTTTTCTTTTTTTTCTTTCCTGGGCCAGATGTGCTTTCTTCTTTAAAAACACAGATTAAGCTACTTTCCCAAATCTAGTCTGTAATAGGCAAATTGTTGTTTACTTTCTAGTTTTCATTCATCTGTTTGGTTGTATGTTTTCAGGGTAACTCGGGCTAGCCATTACTGCTGTGACCCAGAGCTCAAGTTCCAGCTTAGATGGCACTCAGGCAGGTTCTTAATTACGAAGAACAAAAAATCAGTTGTTTTTTTTGTTGTTGTTAATTGAAAAGGAAAGTTAAGTAGAAAAGGGATTTCACCCACACACACACGAAGGGAGAGAGATGAGAAGCATCAACTCAGAGTTGTGGCACTTCAGTTGTCCATTGATTGCTTCTCATGTGCACCTTGATGGAAAGGGCAGGGTGCTCAAACTGAGACTGTGACCCCTTACTCAAACCAGTGACCTTGGGCTTAAACCAGTGACCTTGGGCTTCAACCCAATGACCTTTGGGCTCAGTCCAGCAACTATGGAGTCATGTCTATGATCCTACGCTCAAGCCGGTGAGCCTGTGCTTAAGCTGGTGACCTTGGGGCTTTGAAGCTGGGACCTCAGCATCCCAGGTTAATGTTCTATTCACTGCGCTACCACCTGGTCAGGCTAGAAAAGGGATTTTTAAAAATAGTTTTTATAACATGAAACATAAATATATATATAACATAAAATTTACAATTTTAACTAGATTTAAATGTGCAATTCAGTGGCATTAATTACATTCACAATATTGTGCCACCATCAGCACTATTTCCAAAACTTTTTCACCAACCTGTGCAGAAATTTTGTACCCATTAAACAATAACTCTTCCTTCTCCCTTCCCCCAGCCCTTGGTAACCTGAATCCTACTTTCCGTTTCTATGAATTTGCCTATTCTAGCTATTTCATATAAGTAGAATTATGAAATACTTGCGGGGTTTTTGCCTGGCTTACTTCACTTAGCATAATGTCTTCAAGATTTATCCATGTCATAGCATGCATAACTACTTCATTCTTTTTAATAGCTGAATAATATTTAATTGTATAAATTTGTCACATTTTTTTTTTTTTTTTACCCAAGGAAATGAATTTTTTAAAGGGTATTGAGTAGGTTCTGTAGAAGAAAGCCTGAAGCCTATATAGCCAATGTGGGGCTTCAGGTTCTGTAACAGCTTTTGCTCAGAATGAATCACTGGGTGTTGAATCAAAGCTTCCTCTCTACTGCGGTCTTAAATTAACTACTCTGCACCAGCCCCTCATCTGTAAAACAGGGATAAAGAATCTTGTTGAATCATTTGAGATAATCCATGTAAATCACAACTCAGCACGAACTGTGGCAAATGAAAAAGGGCTCATAAATGTTGCCTATCATTACGGCTTATAAAATCATTGTTTATGCTTCTCCCTAATCCAGAATCAGACAAGTAGAACTTTTTCTAAAATGTATCCTCCTAAGGGAAGAAATTAAGCTAAGTTGCTTTTCTTGTACATGATTCCAATTGATTTTTGGGGAGGTGCTTACAACTTCTGGGGAAAGGAAGAAGGTTTTCCTCTGGCTAATAGGAGCCCTGCCCTGGTCAGTCCAGCCTGGTATTCTCTTTAGATGGGGGCAGCTTTAGGGCTTTACTTTCCAAGTACAAGCTCCTCCTGGGAAAGTATGAAAGGGCCACGCAGGTGGAGGAGATATCTAATGAAAGGAAATAAGAGATAGTTCCTTTTGGCATAAAGTCCTATTGTCTTGAACTGGGCTTTCCTGCAATGGGAACTAGTTATAGACTGGGAGGATGTCACAGACGGACCTGAATTCAAGTTCCAGCTCTCTTGTTTGCAGGTCAAGCTTCCCATTTTATAAGGCTCAAAGAGGTCACCCGTGGGCGCTACCCAGGTGGGTAGCACCCAGAAGATTGATCTACTGCACAGAATTGCTGCGGCAGAGGAGCAAGCACAGAATCCCTGGAAGAAGCCAGAACATCAGGCTGAGGCGTCATGTTGCTCATTATTCTTCCACTCCCTCTGGCCTCTCTGCATAGTCAGCTCAGGCAGTGGGAGCCTTTGGTGTGGTCTTTCATCCTCAGCAAGGAAGGAACATGACAGTTTTCCATCCATTACTGATTGAGATACAGTAATTCTGTGTGGAACCTCAAGCCAACTTGAGTGACCTGTGATGTAGCTCTGCCCTCTGATTCCCATAAGTGTTTTATTTAGTTGTAATCTTGATTTTTTGTATGAACCTTGTTAGAACAAAATAATCTTCACCCACAATTCAGACGCCCTGAGAAAGCAGTATGCTGCACTCTGACTTTGCTCTTGCCATTGACCAGCCAGGCCATGTGAGTGTTAGCAAAACATTTACAAGGTATGTTCTGAGACCTATCAGGGCACTCCTAACAGCGGTATAGAGGACAGACTGCATTGTAATAATGCCTATAATAATGATGATCTCACACAATACAGATTATTTAACCCCATCACTTAATTTAATTCTTTTCAAAAACCCTTTGTGTCTACCCTGTGATGGAAGGCTAACCTCCTTTTTACAGACCTAGAAACTGGAACTCAGACATCAAATGCTAACATCTATCTGGGGTCAGTATATACACTTCCGACTTCTGGTTCAGTGGTCAATTGATTTCCCCTACTATGAGGTGGGCAGTATGAAAACTCTAAATTTTATTGACTTGGTGGTTTGTGATATGGTTCCAGGGAGGTCTCCTGACTTCCCTCTGCCTGGAAAAGGAGCAAATCTGTGATTTCTCTCTCTCTCTCTCCCAATTTTCAAAAAGGAAGCATCTTTCAGCCAGAGCAGGCACCTGAGCCTATTTTGCAGGCATTGGGGTGTGTAGGTGGCTCATTGTCTGTGCCCCAGGGCAGCAGTAAATTGATATTTGCTGATCTCTAAGCCTCTGGCAGAGATGGGGAGAGAGGGCTGGAAAGTGACATTTCTGTAAATAACCACACCTGGTTCTAAGATGAGAAGGATTGACATGTCCCTGTAGCCTCATCAATTACCATCAACTTTTGCAAAGGGAGCCCCAGGAGAGAGAATCTCTTCACGCTCTTATGATTATTTATAGACACCTCATCCTGTCCATTCTTTGGGGGGAGTTTGGTTTGCTTGGCAGCAGCCTCCTTCCAGGCATGTTTATATACCTCCGGGCACAGAGGAGTGCATCCTGCAGCCCCTCTACTAACGGAGAGAGGGGATGCCCAACAATGGGCCATAATGAAGATGTGGAAGGGGGACGTGGGCAGGATGCCCAAATTTCTCAGTTAGACATGTGTATCTCCCAGTGAACATTGATGGAATAGCCACTTTGCTGCTAAAGAAGGCAATTCAGCATAGTGGTTAAATAAACATGCTTTGCGAGCAGATAGACCTGGATTTAAATCCCAGCTCTGCCATGTACAAACTGTGTAGCTTTCGTTACATTACGTAAAGCTTTTGCCTCCATTTCCTTATCTGTAAACTGGGATAACAATACCTCCTCTCAGTCATTGTGACATTTGAATGAAATGCCGGACACAGAAGGTGATAGGGAGGTAGATAGATGATGCTTATTCTATTTTTTTTAGTCTTAAATATGGAATACTTCATGAATTTTCATGTTACCTTTGCCCGGGGCCATGCTAATCTTCTTTGTGTCATTCTATTTTTAGGATATGAGCTGCTGAAACAAGCACTAGTGCCTATTCTTAGGACACTAGTTATTCAGTGTGTGTGTGTGTGTGTGTGTGTGTGTGTGTGTGTGTGTGTGTGTAGAAACACATAACACATGGACAGGGTAGGTCAGAGGGGACTTCTTGGCAGGAGAGATGATTAAGCTACCTGATTGTCTGAAATATGTTACTGGACAAGTCAGCAGGGTGCCCACCGCCTGATTGTGGGTTGGCAGAATGCCTTAGACCAGCTTTTAGGAAAAGCTGTTTTGACTTGGGAAGGTGGCCTGGGCTCCCCATGTCCAGCGTCACGGCTTGGCAGCTTCTCCAGATGGAGAGTTCTGTTGGCATGCTACACTGAGTGAATCCTTTGTTCAATGGCTAATCCAGCCCCAGCAAAAGTGAGGCTGCCTAAAGACATAAAAATAAAATTTTGGGGAGTTATCTGCAGTTAATGAGTTTAGCAGTCAGTATTCAAATTTCCATTTTGTTTCTGGGTTTTTTTTTTAGTTGAATCTAAATAAGATTGACATACGGCAAGTGGTTGATATTTCTATCAGTACCTTCAATTGATAGATTCCTCAGCTCTCTTTTGATCCCCTTGCTATTCATTTATTGAAGAGACCAGGTTATTCCCTATTTTCTAGATAGGACTGCATCTTGTGGTTCCCTTGCTCTTTGTCCCCTGCGCTTCCTATAAAATGGCAGCAAGACCTAATGACTTTGTCTGATTCAGATTTGTTCATTTATCTGTAGATATACATTGTAGGTATTGTCCTTTGCTTCTATCAGCTGAACCTCATATTGACTTGTTGTCTCTTTTGGTGATATAACAGCCATTGATAATCATTGTCCATATTCACTATTTCATTTATGCATTTGCAAAATGGTGGCATTCTAATTCTAGTATTCCCCTCTCATTTATTACATGGGCTATTTCTGTAGAAAATTTTTTCCTTGTCAACTATTTGATATAGTTTAATCAAGAAACCAAGTTAAATGCTTGGTTATTTCTCTATATTTTCCAGCACTCAGAATAGCAGGTTGGGTCCCTTACATCTGCCAGAAATGAGCAATGAGATTTTTTGTTTTATGGTATCATTAGAAGCTCATCAATTTAAACACAGTCCATGTGCTTCAATCCATTGCAGTTACTGTTCTCTGGTGCTCAGATATTCCTGTCTCTTTCCCGTGGGAGCCTCCTTCCTCAAGTTCTGATAGGATTATGACCCCAGTAGTTGTTAATAGGTTCCTTGATTTCTGGAAAGGAAAGATATCCAAGCTTGGAAATAGAAATATTTCTTAAAGAGAATACATATAATTAGTTTATACTAATAGCTTCTTCCTTCCTTCCTTCCTTCCTTCCTTCCTTCCTTCCTTTCTTTCTTTCTTTCTTTCTTTCTTTCTTTCTTTCTTTCTTTCTTTCTTTCTTTCTTTCTTTCTTTCCTTCCTTCCTTCCTTCCTTCCTTCCTTCCTTCCTTCCTTCCTTCCTTCCTTCCTTCCTTCCTTCCTTCCTTCTTTCTTTCTTTCCTCTTTGTCAATAATCTCTAAACTTTTTATTGGCTTCTCCCCCCCACAAGGGGTGCCCCACTTCTGCTGCCTTTAATACCTCAGAACTTTAGTGTCATTGACCTCAGAAACCACTTTGCCATACAGAATCCTGCGGGTGGTGGTCTTTTGGATGGAATGTATGCAGTTGCTGTTGTCCAGGGCATCACTAAGATTGAAGTCCTCCTCTACTTCCAGCAGGTGGCGGTAGGTGGAGATCTCAGCCTCCAGTTTGATCTTGATGTTCCACAGTGCCTTGTATTCGTCCTGGGCCTGGCGCTGCCCCTCTGCCTGAGTCTGGGCCAGCTCTGAATCCAGGTGCAGCAGGATCCCGTTGAGCTGCTCCATCTACATGTCAAAGTGCGCCTCCACCTCCTTCAGGCTGTTCTCCAAACTGGCCTTCAGATTTCTCATGGAGTCCAAGTCAGCCTCCAAGGACTGTATCATATATTTCAGCTCCGTGAGTGTCATCTCAGCAGCTGCTATCTTAGTGGTCTGTGAGGTGACCACTGTGGGCTCTCCTCAATCTGCTGGGACCACTAGATCCTCTTGATTCTTCAGAGCCGGCTTGTCATATTGGGCCTGGAAGTCCACCATGATCTTGTTGAGGTCCTGAGATTTGGGGGCATACAATTTCATGGTCAACCCAGAGTTGGCAATTTGGTTTGTAGGCCATTTACTTCCTCTTTGTGGTTCTTCTTCATGAAGAACAACTCCTCCTTGAGAGCCAGCTGTAGCGCCGTGATACTGGTGTCATCAGTGACCTTTTGGAGCCCATTGATGTCACTCTCCACAGACCGGCGCATGGCCACCTTTGTCTCATACTTGACTCTGAAGTCATTAGCAGCAAGGTGGGCACTGTCAATCTGCAGAATGATGTGTGGATTGTTCACAGAACCTGCAAAAATCTGAGCCCTCAGGTTCTTGATGGTCTTGAAATAATGCCGCCAGTCTCTGATCTGGGGTCCATTCTTCTCCAGGTATTCCTGGATTTTGCTCTCCAGTCTCTGATGATCAGCTCCACGCACCTCATCCTCACCAGGCAGGAAGCCAGGCATAACCTCCTTCTCAATATGGGTACCCCCTGTGCCTGTCAGACTCTGTCTATCCCCACAGCCAGGCTCTTAGGCCCCCAGATATCTGCATGCTTGTGGAGTAGGACACAGAGATTCAGGAGCTCGAGCCTTCAGCACCTGCTTAGACATTGGCTGCACTGCTGGCCGGCCAGGCCTGGTGGCTGGGCAACTGCATGAAGCCCAGGATCCCATAGTTTGTACAGAAGCTGGAGTGGGTGCTGAAACTCATGTTGTTCAGGGAGGAAGATGAGAAGCCGATTCAGGCTCAAACAATGTATACAGATGTTTTCATTCAAATTTAGGATTATAGGGCTTTTCTTAATATTTTTTATTTTATTTTCAACATTTTCTCTTATGCTAAAAATCTTGGTTCTTAATAATAGCAAAATTGCTTATTTGCTTTATCCTAATATATATGTAATTAGAAAAACAATACCAAAATTATATTATTATTATTATTGTTATTATTGCTTGCAGTTCTTGGGTATATATCATTAGAGACAGAGTTGAATTACTACATTCAAAGCATTTAAAATAATGTATCTGCATCAGTAAGCTATCAGCTCAATGCACAGTTAAATTCATTTATTTTACTTTGCCCTTGACTTTAGGAATTGCCTTTTCCATTCTGATTTACATAGTTACAATCACCTAAGACATTTTTATGGTTCTAAAGTAAAATCTAAAAAATAAGATATTATTCAGAGAAGTTCAGCTTCTCTCCCCAACTCACTTCTCTTTATTCTCCTTTTCCTTTAGCCAACAATTTTATTTATTTTATGGTTTAATTTTCCAAACTTTTTTACATAAGAAAAACTATACACAAATACCTACCTATGTCCATATGTCTGTGTGCATATATGGATTTGTACACATTCCCTTAGATTTATAGTAGCTTATTATATATACTTTAGTCCACCTTTTTTCCCCCTTTAGCATAATATTCTGGAGGTCATTGCATAGTAATAGAGATATTCTGCATTCCTTTCTATAATTGTGTGGTACGTCACTATTTAAATGTAATTATAGTGTACTTAACTAGCTCCCTGTTGATGGGCATTTGGCTTGTTGCTATTACAAAAACATGTATTCATGTTTTGTGTTTCTCTAGGACAGGTGACTAAGAGCAGACTTCCTGGGTCAAAGGACAAGAGTGCATATATAATTTTGCTATATATTGCCAAATTGTCTTCCACAAAGGGGATTTTCTCTTTAAATACACATTGATTTTTGTTTGTGTATATGAAGACTTGATTTTTGTATATTGGTTTTATAATCTACTTCATTAATTTTTTTGTTTGTAAAAGTGTTCTGTTGACTTCTTTGTGTTTTATATACATACTTAAATAATTCTTAGTGCTATTAATATAATGGTTAATAGTAATGGATTTTAGAATATTAAATCTACTATACTTGGTTATGATAAATATTTTAATGTGCTGTTAGAGTCGTTTTGCTAATTATTTAATATTTTTATTGATATTTATAAGTGTGATTGGCCTATGTTTTTCTTTTGTTGATGTAATAATCATCTTTAGGTTGAGATTGATGTTATATTCACTTCATAAAATAATTTTTAGCAATAAAATTTCCCTAAGAACAGTCTGGACCTGGCACATTTTGTAGGAATGCTATTTTTCAATTTTCTCTATATTTTTTGTGGCATTTTATGTTTAGACTTTCTGTCTCCTTTGGGGTTGATTTTGACAAGTTGTATTGTCTATAAAATTATCCATTTCAGCTCTGGCCAGATAGCTCGGTTGGTTCAAATATCATCTGGATATACAGAAGTTGTCAGTTTGGTCCCTGGTCAGGGCACATACAGAAATAGATTGGTGTTTCTGTCTCTGTGTCTCTAAAAGCAATAAATATATTTTTAAAAATCTATTTCATTTACTTTCCCAAATTTATTTGCAAAAATGAACATAGTAGACTTGTATAATTTTTAAAAACTGCTCAGTATTTATGGTTATTTCCTCCTTGTTATTTCTAATTTTATGTACATGCTTCCCTCTTTATTTCCTCAATTATGTTATTGTTGTTTTTTTAAATAATTAACTTTTGGATATATTTATTAGTTCTATTTTTTCTTTCCTGTAACACATACCTTTATTGAGATATAATTTACTACAGTAAAATGCATTATGGGGAAAGTTTGATGATTTTGATAAGTTAAAACACCTATGCAACAGAACACCAATCAGATAGAAAACAATTCTATCATTGTAGGAACTTTCTCCTTCCTCCTTTCTAAAAAACCTCCTATCCCAACCCAGAGATCACAATGTTCTAATAATATCTGTCAACATAGTTTAGTTTTGTCAGTTTCAAATATTATATAAGTGGGATCATACTATATATGTTATTCTGTGTCTGATTTCTTGTACTAAATAGATGGTTTGAGTTGCATACATCTTCTTGAGTGTATCAGTAATATATTCCTTTTCATTTCTGAGTAGTATTCTATATTAGATATACCACAGCTTATCCATTCTATTGATGGATTTGGTTTGTTCCAGTTCAGGGCTATAAAGAATAAAGCTGCTGTAAATATTTTTGCTCAAGTCTACTTGTGTACACATGGTTTCATTTTACTTGGGTGAATACCTAGAAGAAGAATAGTTGACTCATAGGATAAGCAAATGCTAAACTTAATAAAACATAGGTAGTTCCACTTCTGTGTGTTTATCTGAAAGAAATAAAAACACTAACTCAAAAAAATATATCTACTCCCCTGTTTACTGCTACATTATTTACAATAGCCAAGACAAAACTATCTAAGTATTGATCTATGAATGAAGAAAATGCTATATATATATCTAAATACAAGGCTGGGCAAAAATAGATTTTCTATGGCATTGTAACATTCTTTTAAATTAATGAAGCTATTGTTGTCATCATAACCAACATGTATTGTTCCATACAAATAACTATTAACCTACATTTGTCCATCCCTACATGTGTGTGATGTATATACACATACACATATGTATAAACAATGGAATACTGTGTATATATACATACACACAAAATGAAATATTAGTTAGCCATAAAAAATAAGGAAATCTTGCCAGTTATGACATGAGTGGACCTTGAGGGCATTATGCTAAGTGAAATAAGTCAGGCATGGAAAGATAAATACCATATGATTTCACGTATATGTTGAAACTAAAACAAACAAACCCCCCAAACTCTTAAATACAGAGAACAGATTGGTGATAGGGGACAAACTGAGGGAGTGTCATATATAGTGTTGTGACTATAGTTAATAAGACTGTATTGTATATTTTAAAGTTGCTAAGAAAATGCCCAGCCTGTGGTGACACAGTGGATAAAGCGTCGACCTGGAACACTGAAGTCTCCAGTTTGAAATCCTGGGCTTGCCTGATCAAGGCACATATGGGAGTTGATGCTTCCTGATCTTCCCTCTCTTCTCTTTCTCTCTCTCTCCTCTCTAAAATGAATAAATAAAATCTTAAAAAAAGACATATATGTTAAAAAAATTAAGTTGCTAAGAAAAGTAGGTCTTAAAAGTTCTCATCACAAGAAAAAACTTATAACTATGTGTGGTGACACGTTAAATAGACTTATTGTGGTGATCATTTCACAATATGTGAAAATATCAAATAATTATGTTGTACACTAATATAATGTCAATTATATCTCAAGTAAAATATATTTTAAAATAATGAAACAAGATTATTTTAAAAAGAGACAGATACTTATTTTTCCAAAGTGTTATACCATTAATAATCTACCAGAAATGTATGAATAGTAGTTCTGATGATATAAATAGTGTTAGCAACCTTTTAAATTTTAGTCATTCTCACAGTTCTGGCTTCTGGAAGTCCAACATCAAGGTGTCAGTGAATTTAGTCTCTTGTTGGCTTGTAGATGTCTACCTTCGTGTTGTGTCTTCACATTGTTTTTCCAGCGTGTGAAGGCATCTTTGCTGTCTTTTTGTGTGACCAAATTTCCTCTTTATATAAGAATACTGGTCCAATTAGATTAGGCATCATCTTAACAGCTTTATTTTAACTTAATCACATTTTAAAAACCCTTCTCTCCAGATAGTCAATTTCTGAGGTATTGGGAGTTTGGGCTTCAACATATAAATTTGGGGGGACACAATGCAGCTTATAACAAGATCCTATTGATCTATATATCAATGTTGAGATAATTGACATCTTAATAATATTGAGCCTTCCAACTTAAGAGCATTATGTGTCAGAATATATCTAAGTCTTCTTTAATTTCCCAAAGATAATTTATAGTGTTCAGTGTAGAGGGCTCTCATATAGTTTGTTAAATTTACCCATAGATATTTTTTGGTTTTGATGCTATTGTAAATGGTATTTTTCAATTTTCAGTTGTCTGTGGCTATGACCATGTGGGGATTGCAGGAAGGAAAGGGAGTGGGATCAAGAGGGAGAGGGTAGAGGAGGGGTAGATGGTGATAAAGGGAGAGTTGACTTGGGATAGTGAGCATACAATGCAATATAAAGATGATATATTGTAGAATTATGTGTTTGAAAGCTATATAATTTTATTAACCTATGCCACCCCAATAAACTCAATAAATTTTTTTTAAAGGCAGTTGCATTTTGTTTGTTGTACCCTGACATCTTATTAAATTCCTGTATTAATTAGTGATTTTTTGGATAGATAACTTACATATGCAGTCATTTACTTGTTCCTTTCCAACCTTTATACCTTTCTCTTGCTTTTCTGCATTGGCTGGGACCTTCAGTACAATGCAAAATAGAAGTAGTCAGAGTAGACAGCTTCCACTTATTCCTGATCTTAGACGAAGGTGTTTCAGGTTTTACCATTGAAGACTGAGATTAATTTTAGATTTTTTATAGATACACTTTAACAATTTGGCAGCTATGAAAATATGTCTTTCAGATTTCCAAGTGTGGAAAGCTTAAAGACCAGAGTCCAACAGCTGCATCCTTAAATCTATCACTTTTTCTTGAGGCCACACTTCCAGGGACTGCCCCAGCCAATGCCTAGGAGATGTGGAATTCCTCTGGTAGGTGACTTTGACTTGAGGATTCCCTGATGGCTTTGCCTAACTCTCTACCAGCTGCACTGGAGTTTCCAGTGTTTCCACCACCTACCTTCTTCCCCTCGTCCTTTATCTGAGCTCAGATTTGTACCATGATCTGCCAAGTCTCTCATTTTCTTCTAGGCCTTCTCTTCATTTCCTCTCATAAGCATTTCCTTTAATAAATTTCTTGCATGTCTAATCCTGTCTTATTATCTGCTTTTCAGAAGACCCATACGAACACTGAGATTAAAGGATTCCTATTCTATTTCTAATTTGCTGAGTTTTCCCCCCTTAATCATGAATATGTATTAAATTTTGTGAAAGAATTTTTCTGCATTTACTAAAACAATATTTTCCTTCTTTTTTTCCCCTGTTAATATAGTAACACTAATTGCATTTTGGAAGTTAAGCCAATCTTGCTTTCCTGACATAAATCCTAGTTGATCATGAAGTCTTATTGTTTTTATACATTGTTGTATCTTAGTTGCATATTTTCAAGGCTTTTATATCTATGTATATTCACCAGTAATATTAATCTGTAATGTCTAGTATTTCCATAAGGTTTTGAAACCATTGTTATTCTGGTCTCATAAAACACATTTAGAAGTATTCCTTCCCTTCCTCCTTTATTTTATAAAAATGTTTTTGTAAATTGGTCCTATTTATTTTAATTATTTTTATTGATTGATTTTTAGAGAGAGGAAACATCTATTTGTTGTTTTACTTATTCATGCATTCACTGGTTTATCCATGTATATGCCTTGACCCAGGATCAAACCTGCAACCTTGGTGTATCAGGACCATGCACTTGAGCTAACCAGCCAGGGCTCTTTTAACTGTTTTGAGGAATTTCACCAGGGAAGCCATCTGTGCCTGGGTTTTCTCTCTTTTCTTCTTTGCATTTTTAGTCTTTATTTCTGGCATACTTCATTGTCTATGGGAACATTATTCTGATCATTCTTCTTTTTTTCTTAAAATAACTTTGTGTGAGATTGAAACACAATCCTTTTTTGTTGTTTATGTTTAAAGGGCTTGAATTATTCTATTCACTTTGGTAAGGAGGGTGGGCCAGGATTGTTTTCCTGGCTTTATAGCTCTGCAGTTCACTATTCTGTTGTTATTACCAAGTGTTCAAATATATGGCTTATATATTCTAACATCTGCTGGCTCCGTTAACTTCCTCCAGTTTTATCAGGAACTTTTTTTTCCTTTTTCCGTAGTGCTTTGTTCTATGTAAACTAGATTGCACCCCAAGTAATTTCTATTCAGTGCAGGCTTTTGTCCTGAAGGGAGCTTTTGTAAGTTCTAAGAGTTCATAGGACCCAGACTGATCCAGCATTATCTGATCTGTGGTCACCAACTAAAGACTGCTAGGCTC
This sequence comes from Rhynchonycteris naso, assembly GCA_037038555.1. Lineage (NCBI taxonomy): Eukaryota > Metazoa > Chordata > Mammalia > Chiroptera > Emballonuridae > Rhynchonycteris > Rhynchonycteris naso. Next base: position 328,812,306 of record CM072995.1, on the reverse strand, counting down.
CTGCTGGTTGTTTTTCCCAAATTATGTTTTTCCCAAATTGTGTTTTCCTTCCCCAAGGTGTTTATCTATTAGAAGTTTAGGGTTTTCTCACTCTCAAATTCAACATAAATCTTGTGTCTTCTTTGCTTCCCCCACATACTTGTTGATGTCACATAGTCTGGGCAGTATTTGTGGTTCTTTTTCAACTGCTCATATTTTGGGGCTGGTGTGAATTCTTGTTTTGCTGTAGATATTGTCTTCAGGATTTAGATTTGCTATCTTAGCCTGTTTTGTGGAGTGATTAAAAAAAGATTAAAAAAAACTAGCCTCCATTGCTACCACCTTCTTGGAGTCCCTAAATGTCTTTCAAAATTTTGTGGTGAAGGTGAGGGTAAAGATATCCAATTGCATGCCCACCTTAGGAGTTTAGGCAATATGTACAAACCATCAAGAGTCCTATTTGATTTTGAAAATGGTAAGACTCTTAAGAGAAACTACAAAATATCTTCCAGATAGATGGTGATAGGTTCAGAATGATAATAATAATACTTGTGAAATAAAAGTGGGGAAAAAGTAAGATGCTTCTCATTGAGCTCTTCTTGGTACCAGCTATTCCAGCTTTTGCATAATTTTTTTTTGACAGAGATAGAGAAATAAAGGAATAGACAGACAGGACAGTAGAAATATGAGAAGCATCAATTCTTCATTGTGGTACCTTTGTTGTTCATTGATTGCTTTCTCATGTGTGCTTTGACCATGGGGCTACAGCAGACTGAGTAACCCCTTCTCAAGCCAGTGACCTTTGGCTCAATTTGGTGAGCTTTGCTCAAACCATATGAACCCATGCTCAAGCTGGCTACCTCGGGGTTTCGAACCTGACTCCTCTGCGTCCCAGTCCGATGCTCTATCCACTGCGCCACCATCTGGTCAGGCTGAATTTTCTTAATTATGTATCTCAACCACCTTATAAAGCAGGTGTTATGGTCACCCCCTATTTTATCACTTTTATCATATGGCAGGTGTATCACTTTTACTTTATAGAATTAAAAATAAAGACTATAATGGTTTATAGCTTTTCCATAGGCACACAAATCTCAAACTTTAAATTTGGTGCCTATAGCCATCTTACCATACCATCCCTGCCCTCTTTGTACATATATACAAGTGGGTGAAGGGCTCGGACAGTGAGGGAATCACATCAAGTAGGTACCTGAATTCTTCTTGCCTGGGTCATAGGGACAGCATCACTTGCCTAGCCTTAATGACTTGTCCTAAGAATACAATACAACACTCTTCCCTACCTCACAAAAAGAAAAAACTCTTGAAAGAGTTTCATAAGTGGCAATTCAGTATTCCAATGGTAGGAAGAGAGAGCCCTCCCCAATCAGGCAGGGCAGCCAAGGTGGATGTGTCGATAAGGATAAGACCAGTAGTAGAAGCTTCATTGGAGGTCACCAAATGACAGATGGGAGATCAGCCTCGGCAGAAGTATCAGGAAAGATAACTGCTCTGGATAAGAAAGTATGAGCCAGACTCCCATAGGGAAGGTAGGGGTTCAGGTCTTTGGCTTCAAAGTCTTTGCATGATTCTCTTGAGAACCAAAGGCCACTGAAGGCAATTGCTACCCAGAGGCAATCTGGACTAAACATGGGGGTTCTAGAACAATATACCTGTGTTCACATCCTGACTTCATCACTTCCTGGCTGTGGGGCTTCAGCAAGATCTTTTACTTCTTTCTGTTTTCATTCCCTGAGTTGTAAAATGGGAAATAGTAACACCTGTTTCATTGTGTTTTTGGTGAGTTTAAATGAGTCAGTACATGTAAAGCACTTAGAATGGTTCCTTCTGCCCTATAAATCTTTGTGTATGTTCCTCCCAATTATAATCCATCCTCATTATTTGCAGATTCTGTGTTTGCAGATTTTCCTACCAGCTAAAATTTATTTGTAAGCTCAGCATCAATACTCGTGGTGCTTTCATGTCATTTGTGGAAAAGAATTTGGGCTGCCCGGTGTGTGTGTCCTGGCTGAGGCTGAATTAAATCGAGGCTCCGCCTTCTTGCTTCAGCTCTTGTGCTGTAAACAAGTGTCCTTTCCACAGTCCAGGTATTGCCATGTTTTCTTTTGCATTTTGAGCTCTTTGTTGGTGATTTCATAATGTACAAGGCCCCCAAGTATAGTGTGTTACCTACTGTTCCCAAGTACAGGAAGGCTGTGACGTGCCTTTCAGAGAAAATGTGCAAGACCGGCAGCATCACACCTGCCTCACCATTACTCCATGATGCAAACTCACAAAGCCATAACATAGCGAGGTTACCATGGCCCTGAGACATCCTGACACGCTGGCACCACAACACTGTGACAGCACACAGCCAGAGCATTACACCATGAATGACAACATGGGACTTGGTAGCAACACAACTCCACACTGTGAGATTGGAACCAGGCTCTACACCACCACCATGCCATACACTGAGGTTATAATGTGACAGCCTCAGAGCACCATTGCACACACCATGATATCCTCACATGTGTATTATAATGTTGCCATGCCCTGACAATACACCAGCATCTTTCAAAGCTCTAACACCGTATTATCTATTTTGACCAACTTTTTAATGGAGTCTTATCGGCTCAGAGTCCAGGTATTTTGAAGGTCTTTAAGCTCAGTCCGGAAGCACCATTGACATAAACCTCTAAAGGAATTCCCTCTGGCTGCTCCCTCCCTGGTGCTCTTGGTTGACACAGCTGCCTTCTCCACTGGGTGTGAGGAAGACAGAAATAATTTCTTCCTCACCTTTATCTCTTTAACATAGCACCTGACTCAGAGTGAGTGTAAATAAGAAAAAGGCTGTTTGGTAAATGTGGCATTGATTTAAAGAAATCCAATGACATCAAAGGGATATTGCATAAATCACAGTTATAGATCTTTGGACTAGAATCAATGTTTGCCAGAGTTTACTCATCCCTATATTAATTTTTGCCATATTCATGTATTACTGATTATTTGCTCAATATCTTCAAATGTACTCATTTTAAAAATTCACAAACTTTATCCCTTAAAAAGAAAAAAAAATGCCTAAAGAATTGATGGCCCCCATACCCCCTCTCCCTGTGGGGTTATCCCAATGGTGCATTTCAGGTGCTACCGATGGCCAAGTAAAACCCAAGACAGTCTTTGCCCCCTGGAGAATGGCTGGCTCCATGGATTTAATGGCATCAGCTTAAGCCAGATGGGGGTCTTTGGGTCTGTGTGTGACCAAGGCTGGGAAAACAGTTGCCTCCAGGAGACTTAAGTTAGCCTCCTGGGGCCTCCCTGGACAGGCGGCTCAGGCTCTTGCAATTTACCCTACAGGGGTTATAATTCTGGAACTATTCCAATACTACCCTAGCTAACATTTATTGAGATCTTACATTAAAGTGCCCTACTTTCTCTTTTTAATTTTCACAGCAATTAAATGAGATTGGTACTTTTCACCATTCCAAGTTTGACATCTGGGAAACTGAAGCACAGAATGGTTGTGACCTATACACGATCACACAAATAGTAAGAAGTGAGCCAGGGTTCAACCGCAAGCTGGCAGCTTCATGGCTCCAAGAATCTGGACTCCTAACCATTACACCACACGCCTTCTCCTTTTTTCTGACTTTGTATCCTTCTGTACAGTGTGGCCAGGAGACACAAATAGGGGTAAGATGGTGTCTAGCTCACAATCTTTGCTTAGATGAATCCAGGCTCTGAGGGTTTGGAGAAGCTACTTGTTGAGCCTTGGAGCACCTGAGAGCCAGCGATCAGCTGAGCTGTGTGGCGCTCTGTCTCAGAACATGTCTGGGGGCCCCAGGCAGAGCTGCCCCTGAGGTACTAGAGAGACACAAGGGGCGGATTGTCAGGCATATAGAATAAATAACATAAAAAGCTAGTATGTGGCTAATTCTATTGCCAGCATTTTGCTTGATTAAATGACACTCCCAGAGATGTGTAGTAGTAATCACTTCTTCCCTGTCACGTTCCCCTTTTCTTCTGCTAATTTACTCATGAAATCCACCGACAATTCACGGCTTACCATGGCTGGTTATTTCTCAACTTACAATGCTTTTGTCTTGCTGACTTGCTGTGACTTTGTCTCAGGTTGCTCCTGAGTGTGAGGGTCCCCAGATGGAAGCCTTGTCATGGTGAGCACAAATATTTACCTTAGAATATAAGCTCATTAATTTTACATAGGAATCAAGTACAGGTGCACACATGTCCATAGCAGCCCTATTCACAACAGCCAAGGAGTGGAAATTGCCCAAATGTCCATCAATGGTTGAGTGGATAAACAAAATGTGATAGATTCACACAATGAAATATTATCTGGCCACAAAAGGGAATAAACCTTGAAAGATTAGACTAAGTATAAGAAACAATACTCAAAATATCACGTGGTTCCATTGATATGAACTATCCCAAATAGGCAAACTCATAGAGACAGATGCAGATCAGTGTTGCTAGGGGCTGGGGGCGAGAAGAACAGAAAACAACTGTTTTAGGGTATCCTGTTGGGGTGATGAAACCATTTTGGAACCAGTAGAGAAAGTGGTTACAAAATATTGTGCATGCACTCAATAGCACTGAAATGTTCACCTTCAAATGGTTAGTGTTACATTATGTAAATCTCACCTTAATGAAAATGAGGCCAAAATTTTAAAAATGCTACATAGGAGATATTTGGTTAGAGCATCATATGACTTTTAGAAAGGATTTGAACTCATGCCAGCAACTACCTAGTCCTTCAGTGGAAGCATCGTATATGTATTTCCCCATCTCTACATATTTCAAATGAACAACGCATTCCGCACGCTGACAAGGTTGCAACATGTTATAACCAGGGGTGTTCCAAGAAAGTATTTGGGGGTGACAAAAGGGTAAGAAGGACAGGAAAAGAGCCCAGGCAGGGGAGTTAGATTCTGATTCAAGACACATTAGGCCATTTCTTCTGCTTAAGGTATGGGAGAGAGGGGACCTTTTTTCAGTTCAATTTCTCTATGATCTACATGAAAGTGATCAGAGATATATAATTAAGAAGCAATATATTTTTAGATAAATGGAATATGTTCTTCATGAATTTTTTCTGTAACATTTATTGTTTTACCTAATTGTAAAATCAACGTAACACTTACTATAAATTGGGAAGAACATAAAGCAGAAGGAAGAGGGGAGAATCACCTGTTATTCATCAAGTAGAAGGAGCTGTTTTAACAGTGTAATATATCTTGTCCAGTATTTTACCTGTGCCCTTTATTCACATAGCTAAAATTGTATGTGTACACAAATTTTTAAGCTACTTCTATTTCCCATAATATAGAATAGGTATTCCTATGGTTTATTAAAACTACTTTGTAAACATCATTGTGTTGGCTGCCCAGTATTCTATTATAGGAGGTATGGTTTATTTAACCAGTTCCTTATCATTAGACTTTTTTTTTTTCTGTCTGAGAGTTAATACTGAAATCTTCTCAAATACAATTGCTGTCACTGGTGAAGTGACCCTGGAGGTCACATGGAGCTAATTGTGCTACTGATGATTCAGAGGTGATGACTGGGTATACTATTGGGAAGGTATGTGGTTATACTTTTCCTAGTAGGAACCAAACTCACAGCCATAAATATCCTGTTTGGAGAATAAACAGGAGGGTGACGTCAGCACACAGCCTGGGCAGAAAAGAACCCAAAGCTGACAGACTCATTCAGGCAGCTTCCCAGTGAAGAGGGAGTCTTGGCCCAAAGATTTAGAATTTTCATGTCTCAGTAAACATTTCCTGAGCAGTCTCTAGATGGCAGGCATTGGGGACCCTGCAGGAATAAGGCACCTCCTTGCCTCAGAGGAGCATGCTGTGCAGGTGGCAAGCAGACTGTGGTGTGACTGTTAAGAGTGCTGAGCCGAGGGGTCTGAGCCATGATAGGACTGTGCATTCTGGAAACACAGAGCTGTGTGCTGGGCCCAGCTTTGGTATGGGGATGGAAGGTAGCGACAGGGAGGCTTCCCACAGAAGGTGACTCCTTTGCTGATGTTCAGTAGATAATCTGGAATCACACAGTCCTCTGAGAACTACTGTGGATCCCCCCATGGGCTACCCACTTTCTGATTCCACACTTATCATGCGGCCACTGGTGAATACTTTGGCTCTCCACAGAGCAACACTGCACTGTGGGTGCACTTCTCGTTGCCAAGGCCATGCTAGCATCTGCTCTTGAGCTTGGTTCCCATGAGTCTATCTCTGAGAAACAGGCTTGCCCTTTGTTTCAACCTGACGAGTTTTCTGAGCCTGTAAGGCAAAGGATGCCAGGGCTTGAGACATGATGAATTCACCAAGCTGATCTAACTCCCAAAGGCGGCCTCTCCAGGAGTACCACAGCTTCCTGCGTGCCTTTTCCTTTCTAACTGCTACCACTGCCTCTCAAGGGGGCTGTGCCAAATAAGGAAGATGACGTGGGCAGTGAGCCTGGCTCAGAGCTGCTGCTCGGCAGTCCTATTCTCGGCTTCCTTCCTTGCAGACTCTCCTGCCTCTGTGTGAGGGTAGTGGATGAGTGGAGATGAGTCACCAGTTCACTAACACCCTCCAGCTAGTTCTCCCAGTTCATTAACCAAACCATCAGTCAATGTGACTAATTGTTACTTTTTGAGATAAATGTTTAAAATATCATCTCCCATGACAAGGTTCTTTAGAAGCTCAAGGACTTGTTGGAGGTGGCAGGGGAAGGTAGTACGTATGCACCATGCAGCCAGAAAATAATACTGGAAACAATCTGACTGTGATGGTACCTGTGCTGGAATGTGCCAACACAACCCGGCTGGTTGGTTATGGCTGGTGTGGGATCTGACCGGGCAGCACTCACGTGCTAGTGCTTCTCCTCAAGGCCCAGTACAAAGGCGAGCTTCTTTCTTGACTCTCCCCTGCTCTGCACCTCTGCTAGCCCCTCGCACCAGTCACCTTTATACTGTGTGGGGAACAGAGGCTCTCCTTCCCTAGACCTCTGTGTCTCAGTGTGTACCTAGAAACAATCCTATTGAAAAGCCTGCTGTGGCTCCACCAAGAATGACAAAAACCTTTTTCTCCATCCCTCCTGTGAACTGAGAGCTAATTGAGTTGGACTGAGTGTGGCTTCTCCAGTGGTAGGAGCAAGGTCACTAAAGAAGGGGAGGCAGATGCCTTAGACTGTAGTTAACATCATTGCCATAGGCCTAGGGGAAGTTCTTGAGAACTTCCACAGATGCCCAAGGTGGTCTTGGAATTGAACTTGGACCTTTGGTTGGCCAAGGGTCAACTTGCATAGATGACCCTTCTGCATGAACCTAGCCAAGACCACAGCCCTAGGGTGTCAGAGCTGTCTGGCTGTCCATCAGGAATGCTTCTGATCCACATACACCTAGACTCACCCATGGCTTTCACTTCCCTTCCTCTTCTTTCCAAGCTCTTTTCTGTAAACATTTGTTATTCAGAGCGCTGGAGTCACTCTGGCTACACGGGAAGGGGGGAGGTCATGCTGAGGCACTTGCTCTAATTGGAATTTGGTGCTGGTCATTCTTGGCTGGACACAGTCTCTGAGTCCTAAAAGGCCCTATGGTTCATGAGTTGTGACACACTCCATATATAGCAATGGACCTGTCCTGTTACTGCTTCCCCGCCCTGGGTATGTGAGATGCTTGCTAGCTTGTCAGTGGGCTGAGAACATCCCTCCAAGCTCCATACTTAGACTTGCATGTAGGAATAAATAACCTTTTTGAGGGATGACATTAGGAAGTGATAATACCCCCCCACACACACACCAAGCATCACCAAAAAGAAAACACGGAAAGAAAAAAGCTGATTCTAGCATTCAGTTTCTAATGTCATCGCTTATCCCTGCCCGTCCCCAAGTGCTGTTTTAGTCATTTGTTTCTCCTTGTGCACAAAAGGAGAGGCCTGAATCTAGCTCATAGCCAAGAGCAGAGAATCTGGGGCAAAATACTTGTGTTCAAATCCTGGCTCAGTAGATTATAGCTATTTGATTTGGGCTAATTCTTAGCTTCTCCGTGCATCAGTTTCCCGATATGTAGAATAAAGATGATAATATTACCAACCTGATAGGGTTGCTGTGAAGACTAAATGAGTCAATATATGCAAAGCACTTCAAATATAGTGCTGGGAATTCGGTAAGCTACATATGTGTTTGCAGTTAGGAGATTCTGAGAGGGTACTGGGTTTCTGGCCAGGGCAAATCTACCATGCTTCAGACAGGATGCTGCTTTGCACTTTGGATCTCCCTCACCTGTGCTTTGAGCAATGGGGTCTGTCCTTTGCAGTAAAAGATAATATTTATTGCAAGGGGTTTGATTAGTGGGTCATTGGTAATTGTCCTCTAAAACAACTATGGGATTAAAAATAAAATTTGAATCAACCAGTGATGGCATGAATAAGTGAAACAAATGGCTGTTGCTTTCTCTCTCTCTGTTTCTCTCCCTTTCTCTTTAAACAAAAGTCAATAAAATGAAATCTGACTTCGAGAAGGAGTCTCAGTAAAGTAAGCCGGGAGACAGTGGGTCTCAGCGGAAAGACAATGGGAGCCAGTTTATTTCTTGCAGTAGCAGCCAAAGTCTTTAAACCCACCCCTGTGCATTCCTGACTCTCGATCTTGTTGATTTCTCTATTGGTTTCTAGATGCAGACACGTGTGAAGCACACATCAGGTGTGTGTGGGCTCTCGGAAGCACCAGGCATTTCCCTGTGCTCTCCATGAGCAGATTGCAGCATTAAAGCCCACCTCTGACCTTCAAAAATAGAAACAGTGCCCCTGCGGGGCTGTGCTGTTGGCTTTGCCACATTAAAGCTGAAATCTCTGAAATGGTTGTTGATGAACCTGGAGTTCTCAAAGTGTCCAGGACACTCAGGGAGTTTCTGGCCAGTGTTTTATGAATTTAATGAGTGAGAAACGAACACTCTTTGGTAAAATCTTCAACTACCAAAAAACCCTGCCCTTTGACAGTATATTGGCGTGTGTTAGAAGGGGCGGGGGTCTCCCAGTCACCTAAAGCCCCAAGCAATTCATATATATCTGCTTTGCCAGTGTAGAGTTCTTGTTTTCTAAATTATGTCTGTTGGTCCTTTCAACGGTTAACGAGAGTCATAGTAAAGGCATTAAGCACTCACTGATAGCTTTTATATCTCAAAACACTTAATCCTTAGAACTAACTTGGAGGTGGGTACCATTATTATCCACATTCAGATTCACAAACTAAAGTTCAGAGAAGCAAAATGTCTTATCCAAGGCACACAGCTAGTCACTGGCAGAACTGGAATTCAAATTTGTTCTCTTTTTCTAACCAGTGAGAACATATAAGCTTGCCTGCTATGTGTGGTGCCTCTATATGTGATCAGTGGACAGAAAGGTCATGGGCTTTGGTGTCAGATTGGCCTGGCTTTGCTTTATGAGCTGTGTAAACTTGGACAGACCACTTAGCAGTCTCTCTCTCTCTCTCTCTCTCTCTCTCTCTCTCTCTCTCTTTCTTTTGTGACAGAGACAGAGAGAGATGCAGAGAGGGATAGATAGGGACAGACAGACAGGAAAGGAGAGAGATGAGAAGCATCAAGTCTTTGTTGTGGCACCTTAGTGGTTCATCGATTGCTTTCTCATATGTGCCTTGACTGGGGGTTTACAACAGAGCGAGTGACCCCTTGCTCAAGCCAGTGACCATGGGCTTCAAGCCAGCGACCATGGGGTCACATCTATGATCCTATGCTCAAGCCAGAGATTCAGTGCTCAAGCTGGTGAGACCATGGTCAAGCTGGCAACCTCGAGGTTGAACCTGGGTCCTCTTTGTTCCAGTCCAACGCTCTATCCACTGCATCACTACCTGGTCAAGCAAGTAGTCTCTTTAACTACAGCAGCTGCGGCAGCACCAGCAATAACAGCCAATACTAGCATGGCACTTGCTAGGAGCCAGGTGTGCTTTACTGTATTAATTTGAATAACTTGCAACAACCCTTTGAGGTTGCTACTACTATTTTCCCAGGGTGTTAATAACAGCAACCTCTGTGTAGTCTCGTGATGATTAAATGAGATGCTATATATTTAATGTGACTACTTTATCTGGCAGAGAATAAGGGCTAAATATTAGGGAATATGGTTGACCACAACTTTGAGAAAGACACATAGGCCAGCTTTTCCTTGCAACCTCCTCCATTTGTGACAAGACCCTATCCTGAGCTGGACTAGAAATTCATGTTCTCTTTGATTTTCTGCACTAAATGTAATAGCTCTGTGTCAGGAAGCCACTGGTCCTGTTACCTTCTCCAGAACAGCTGAGGCACTCCAGCAGTGTCTGCTGAATGAATGAGCCAAGGACTTATCAGGTTTTGTCATCATGTATTCCAGAACAGACAGGCCATTTTTTCATAAACAGAGAAAGCTTGTCTCTGAAGGAAGGTGCAGGGGCCACTCCTGAGTCTCTGCTGCATTTGTATGGTGTTTGGGAGCATCTACTTTTTAGGGTCAGAAAAGGGAGATACCTGCATGGTTCACCACCATCCCACTCCCAAAAGGATGAATTATTTTTTCTACACAATTCCTAGAAAATTTTTTTGCAGGGGAGGGGGGTGTAGGAGGCAGGATGGGGGTCTGGAGTGAGGGAGATGGGGCCACACTGCACTGACCGGAAAGACACTGGCGTCCTGGTACATGGGAGTCCACTCCTCAGAGCCTTGCCTGGGCGGGGGCGTCCTTCTGAGCTCAGGAGGCTCTCCTCCAGACATTGTGCTGTCCCACTGGACGTGTCCACTCCAATTCCTTTAATGGCCCGTTTCCACCCTGACAGGAAGATTTTTTTCTTTTAACCTAACCTGAGCATCTTTTCCTCTGGAGTGTAAACTCATTTCTTTTGGTCCTGTGCTCTGAGCAGAGAGGGGTCACCTGGTCACCAATTTTGATAGAATAACCCTTCAGATCCTCAAAGACTATTATTAAATCTCTCCCTGGCTGCCTCTTCTCTGACTAAATAATTCCTGCAACTTTCACCTTTCTCCACAGTTCCAATATTTCCATCTGTGCAGCGTTGTTCCGAGCCAACCGTCTTCCTTGCGTGACCAGAAAATGAGGAAGCCGAGGCGTCCACTGAGTATTCGAGACCGCTGTGGGCTGAGGGGTAAGGGCAAAGGGCAGCTGGGGGGGTCAGCCCACTGCACGCCCTGTTGCCCCGGCTCACTTGCACACAGCCTCAGCTTCTCTTCTTTTTTTTTTTTTTTTTACAGGGACAGAAAGAGAGTCAGAGAGAGGGATAGATAGGGACAGACAGACAGGAACGGAGAGAGGTGAGAAGCATCAATCATTAGTTTTTCGTTGCCTTTGCGACACCATAGTTGTTCATTGTTTGCTTTCTCACATGTGCCTTGACCGCGGGCCTTCAGCAGACCCAGCCACCCCTTGCCGGAGCCAGCGACCTTGGCTCCAAGCTGGCGAACTTTTGCTCAAGCTAGATGTACCTACACTCAATCTGGCGAGCTTGGGGTCTCGAACCTGGGTCTTCCACATCCCAGTCCAAAGCTCTATCCACTGCGCCACCACCTGGTCAGGCTCAGCTTCTCTTCTTGCTGCTGCCACCAATGAATGAAAAAAAGAAAACTGTTTTCCACCAAGGGTCAGCCTTGGCCCTCAACGTTTTCCCCCTTCCTTTTCCTTCCAGCTCTGCCCACCTCCGTACTGACAGCAGCCTTCCAGCCTCCTCCACTGGGTTCAGATGCACAAGAGAAAACAAGTTGAGAGATCAAAAAGGCAAGCAACAAGAGCAAATAACAGCGACAGCTAACATTGTCCATATTTTACTCACGAAGATTCTAAAGCTCCCCTAGAGAGTCTGCAAGGCCCTTGTCTGAGAGAACACCTACGAGTCAACACAGAAGTGGAAGCAAGGCAGTGGGGCTTAAGACACAGCGCTTACCGACTGTCTCATTCTACTTATTTTGCAGACAGTATATCAGGGATGGGGAAAGGGCCCAGGGTGGGTACACCAAGAGCATGTGACTACTGTGGACAACTAGGGCTAAAGAAAGGGACTCCGAGAAACAGAAAGGTAGGAGAACCAGAAGGGAATGTCTCAAAAAGAATGTCATTGTCAAATACATAGTTAGATCAAATGTAATTTTTCCATGTTTGTCTTCCATCTGGGCCCAAGATACTGTAATTTGTTCCCATGGGGTACATTTTCTGGCCTTTGGAAGAGGGATGTTTGTGTCCCAGGCCTGTCCTTTGACTGCATGAATGTCACTGGTTCTCTTCTCCATAAAGGCTCTTCCCAAGCTTCTCCAGCTCCAATACTCCAAATCAACCTCCTGGTTCCCAGATGAGCTCTCAGAGCCAGGGGTGTGGATCCTCCATCTCTTCCCCATGTACGGGCCTGGACCTAACTCTCCTGCTTTCCAGTTCATAGGGTCTGACCTACTCCCAGCACACCCTCGCTTCCCAATTTCTCTTCCTTCTGTCCCACCTGGCTATAGCACGGGTAGGAAAGGGGTCTTTTGTTTTGTTTTGTTTTGTTTTTCACTATTATGAACTGGGATGTGGTTGGCTGAAATATGACCCCCTAAGAGATATCTATTCCTAATCTCTGGAACCTGTGAATGTTGCTGTATATGGCAAAAAAAGAGATCTTTTTTAGAAATGGGGAGATTATCCTGGATTATTTCGATGGGCATTAAATGCAATCACAAGTGCCCTTATAAGAGAGTTTTGACCCCAAATTGGTGTCAAAAGCTGAGAAAAGGAGAAAGTGATATGAAGACAAAACAAAGAGAGATTTGAGGATGCTGGTTTTGAAAATTAAAATGATGTGACCACAAGCCAGGGAATGCTGGAAGACACCAGAAACTAGAAGAGGCACAGGACAGATTCTTTCCTAGTCCCTTTAGAGCAAGCGTGACCCTGCCAAACCTTTGATTTTGGCCCACTGATACAGATTTCAAACTTCTAACCTCCAGAAACATAACAGAATGAATTTCTGTGCTTTTAAACCACCAAGTTTTGGTAAGTTGTTATAGCAGCCACAAGAAAACAAATACTTAGGCATCACTAGTACACATTGGCAGATTAAAGCCTACCACCATTTTAAAATGTGTGGACCCTATTTTTGCAATTTAGTGCCTAAGGTGGAATAGGAGTGGGGATATAGCCCAAAATTTGAATTTTTAGTTTTAGGGAGGTAGTATTTTGCTATTATTCTTTTATATGTCTCTGTTTCCTTCTTTCCATGTTAAGGCACTTAAGCCATAAGTTTCTCCTGTGGAGTATGAGAGGAACTTGGTGAATTTGTTAATTTGTGTCTTCTTGTATTTTAAAAAAAAAATTTTTAAAGATTTTATTTATTCACTTTTGAGAGAGAGAGAGAGAGAGAGAGAAGGAGGGAGGAGCAGGAAGCATCAACTCCCATATGTGCCTTGACCAGGCAATCCCACGGTATTGAACCGGCAACCTCAGCATTCCAGGTCAATGCTTTATCCACTGTGCCACCACAGGTGAGATGCTTGTATTTTAAAGTGAATGCTGCCTTCCCCTCTCCCTATTCCCCTCCCAAAATGCAATCTTTAATTTTGTACCTTCCCTAGGCTTTGCAGATCCCTGAGAACTGGCTTTTCTGCTGACCCTGCAATGCTAGAAAGGAAATAAAGACAAAGAATAATGAGAAGCAGGGTGGTTGAAGGGTTGAGGATACCTAGATAGGGTAGCCAGGAAAGGTTTTCTGAGGATGTGACTTTTATGCTTAAAATCTGGGTTATTCCAGGCAGAGAGAATAACATGAACAAAGGTTTCAAGGCAGGGGGAAAAATCAGATAGATGTGTTTTAGAACCGAAAGGCAACCAGTGTGGCTGAAGAGTTAGGCTAAGCTGATCATGCAGTCTTGTCAGTAATCCTGGAGAGCCTGGATTTTAAGTAAAATGCAAAGCAGGCAAAATCCCTAACCCTTCACTGTTTGTAATTTACCAGAACTATCATTTCCCATAGCGCAGATAAAGAAATTGGGACTCAGAAAAATGAAGGTAAATACCTGTTCAGAGTCGCACACTAATAATATATGGAGTCTGGATGGAAAACCAGTCCCAGATGACTCCAGACTCCGTGCCCTTAATCCCCGCAGGCCAGGCTCCCCAGTGGATTTCACTTTGATGTACAGCTCAGCCTGGCTGTCAGTGGAGAGGGGCCTCTTGGAGTGCAGGCTCCAATGTTGCAAACTTTATGTCAGTTAGAGAACTGATCACTCAAGATGTGGTGAGGGATGGTGGTTAATTCATCTTGTGGTCAGACCTATTGGGCCCTTGGCTGTAACTTCTAATTTTTCTGAAATGCCATTGTAATCTAATATGCTCTAATGTGGAATGTTAATGACCCAGAAACTGCTGGCTGATGTTAAAGAAGAGAGATAAAGAGATAGATGAGAAGTAGAGTTGGGGTGGGGACAGAAAGAGAGTGAGAGAGAAAGGGAGAGAAATTTAGGCAGCCCTTTGCCTGGGATCTATTTTCAAACTGGTCTTCTCATCCTCTTTCTACCTCTTTTACTCCTTAATAAATCTTGCTATTATTAGTTATTATGACCTCAAAAGAGCCGAATTAGCCCTGGCTGGTTGACTCAATGATAGAGCATCATTCCAGTGTGTGGATGTCCTGGGTTTGATTCCTGGTCAGGGCACACAGGAGAAGCAACCATCTGCTTCTCCTCCCCTCCCTCTCTCCTCTCTCTCTTTCTCTCTTCTCCTCCCACAGCCATGGCTCCATTGGTTTGAGTGCATTATCCCCAGGCACTGAGGGTGGCACCATGAAGCCTCAAGCACTAAAAATAGCTTAGTTGTGAGCATGGCCCTGGAAGGGCAGAGCATCTGCCTCAGGCGGGGGTTGCCGGTGGGTCCAAAACAGGGTACATGCAGGAGCCTGTCTCTTTACCTCCCTTCCTCTCACTTAAGAAAAATAAAATTATTGGAATTGTGAGGGAACTCCCAGAAGAGAGAGAAAGCCAAGAAGATGGAGGAAGGGAAGACATGGCCAGAGCGGCTTGCCTCATGGAATAGGTGGGGCCAGTCTTGCTGTGTCGGAACTGAGCCTGGAGCCACTGGAGGGGATAAGTGGAATGAAAGGATCCAGAGGGCCCAGCAACTGGAGAGAAAAATGCTGCCGATAAACATATCACAGACCTCCCCCCACCAATTACTCTGTGCAAAAAAAAAAAAAAAGAAAGAAAAAGTAACTCTCCACTGGCTTAGGACAAAAATCTCAGCAACATTATTTTTGTGCGTCAGAAATCCTTTCTCTTTGTCCTCAGTTCCAACAATGGAACTTTCTTCTCTTCCTCCTTCTCAATTTAACTTTGGGTAGTCTTATGTCCCGAACAGTGGTTTCTCAAGAGATCTCAGAATTCACTGTGACCCTTTGCTTTTGAGTTTCCATGGGCCACTCACAGAGATTTGGCTCTGCTTCTGAGCTCTTTCCCCTGAACGCTGAGGGTAGCAAGGGATAGTTTGGGGACGTGTTTAGTTGTGAATGCTGCATTCTAATGGAAACGCCTAGCAATGCCAAGGTGATAGCAGCCCTCCTGCTAGGAGAAGGGACTCATTACCACCCATTTTCTGACAAAGAATATAAAATCCACTCACAGTGAGGGTGCATTGAAAGCAAAACCTACCCAGTGAGTTCAACATTCTGGGAGCCTCCATCACTGCCTTCCCAGCCCGCAGGCCCCAAACTTCTTTTTCCTTTTACACAGTTAGGAAGTTTCCCAATCACCTAGGGGTGTCAGCTATCCTGGGCTCACCTTGGGAAGGTACCCTATTCTTGCTCCCCAGAAAGGTCTGCAAGAGTGCTTTGCCTGCCTGGTGCCCCTTCACTCCTGGGGGCGCTCACACAGACTCAGATCCCAGCTGGAGGTGAAGGTAGGGCCAGAACATGGGGACTGAGTGCCTTCTGGGTCTCACACCTAGGGAACTGCAGAGCAGAGAAGCTGTAACAGAGACTTTACCTCCCAAATGAGGAGAGAGAAAAAAGAGACCGCCGTGTGTCCCTGTTTTCCATATACTTCACCTGGGAAGACAACAGAAATTACATGTACAACTCGATATCAGACACAGTTGGCTGAGGTTGAGAAACACCTAACCTTGGGCAACAGGTGGGTGAGCTGCAGTTTCCTTCCTGTACGAGCGGAATGACTGTGCTAGAAGAATCCAGTTCAAAGATACTGGGAAGAGGAGCAAAGAAGAAATTTCCAGCACCCAAGTGCTAACACCCAGGGTGTTACAGGGGGATCCTTTCCTGCATCTAGGGTAATTTGGAGGTGACAGAGTGGAAACGAAGATTGGAAAGAAACTAAATCACTTATAGGTAAATATTTGTAGGTAGACTTTGGTTCCAATCCTGGCTCTGCCACTTATGAGGTCTGTAACCTGTGCCGAAAGCTAGGAACCTCTTAAAATACTATTTTTGCATCTATAAGATGAGGTCAGTGATATCATCCTCTTTGGGTGAGGTGAGATTTAATTAGAGAACGCGTGTGGAGCTCATGGCACAGGGCCTGGCACCGTGAGCTCTGTCATCAGGAGCTGTTGCTGGGATCTTCAGAGCTCAGATGTCTGTTGGCTGGAACCCAGAGGGGGACCGCAGTAAAAATAGTCAGCTACAGCATGGGGTTTTACAACCCCCCAGATTCTTTAGAACCATTAAGCGGCTGTCCCTCCTCCCCCCAGAAATGGTGAAAGAGGGTCTGTCCTGTCACAAACCCTTGCGAAGACATGTGATTGGTCAAATTGTTGGCCCTGCATTGGCCTGGAAATGGCTGCCCCTGGCTTCCAGGAAGCACTGCAGAGCCTTAGAGAGCTGCACCCTTTGAGACACTGTTTTAGTCACTCTGCCACCCCTTCTGAGCCAGGCTCAGTGGCAGACTGAGATCTAGTTTTACCTGGCCAATGCGTCCTCCCCTCCCAACAGACCCCAGCTGCGGAAGTGCTATGCCGGCTCCGGTAGGCTCTTAATCTCCCTTCATGTGTGAGCGATTACAAACCCAGGCATGGCCTGGGCCCAGAGCGTGACCATCCTGAGAAGAGTAGAGTCTGGGGGATTTGGTACATGACACTGATCCCCCCCCTTTTTTTTTACAGAGACAGAGAGAGAGTCAGAGAGAGGGATAGATAGGGACAGACAGACAGGAACAGAGAGAGATGAGAAGCATCAATTATCAGTTTTTTGTTTTGACACCTTAGTTGTTCATTGATTGCTTTCTCATATGTGCCTTGACTGTGGGCCTTCAGCAGACCGAGTAACCCCTTGCTGGAGCCAGCGACCTTGGGTCCAAGCTGACGAGCTTTTGCTCAAGCCAGATGGGCCCACACTCAAGCCGGCGACCTCAGGGTCTTGAACCTGGGTCTTCCGCATCCCAGTCCAACACTCTATCCAGCCCTGGCTGGTTGGCTTAGCGGTAGAACGTTTGCCTGGCGTGTGAAAATCCTGGGTTCAATTTCCAGCCAGGACACACAGGAGAAGAGCCCATCTGCTTCTCTACTCTTCCCCTCTTCTTTCTCTCTATCTCTCTCTTCCCTTCCCGCGGCCAAGGCTCTATGGGAGCAAAGATGGCCTGGGTGCTGAGGATGATTCCATGGCCTCTGCCTCAGGTGCTAGAATGGCTTGGGTTGCAGTGGAGCAATGCCCCAGATAGGCTGAGCATCACCCCCTGGTGGGCATGCAGGGTGGATCCCAGTGGGATGCATGCAGGAGTCTGTCTGCTGCCCCCCACTTCTCACTTCAGAATAAAATACAAATAAAACAAAAAACAAAAAAAAGGAAGCATAATTAAACCTTGAATTAAACTGTTGACCTGAGTGCTAGATTAGGGAAGCCCCTGGATTTCTTACTGCCTGGTCTGTTTCTACTTCTTTTTTCCTGCTGGTATTGTTTGTGTTATGTTCTAGGAATCTTTTTCTAGGGTTGAAAGTCTCGTGAAATTGAACCACTGACCAATTTGTTCTCAGTTCCTCACAGCTCCCGTCTTTAGGCTCATGAGGATCTGCTGTGGACTGAGCAAACCTGTATGATTTTGGTTAACTACCTTCAGCTTGGTCTTATCATAAGAATAACAATATTTAACATATCCAAACACAGAGTCAATATGTAGGTATTCAATAAATGATTTTTGAAAAAAATAAAAAAAACTAGCCTAATGTCAGGTAGGTGAGCAAGATACATCAGTAGAATCTGGATTTCATCCATTTCCTTACCTGTGAAAATAAAAATAATATTAATAGCACCTACTTTGCATAGGGTTGCTGTGAGAATGAAGTGGGGCCATCTGTGTACAAAGAGCCTCGCAGAGTGCCTGTCACACACTGGGTGTCCAATATCTGTTCCCTGTTTTTATTATCAACTGTACAGGCTTGGAGATTTTTATAAAGTGGTTTATCTGAAAGCCTGGGAGTGTTAGATGTGGGGCGATCGGATGGAGAAGCAAGAGGAGGGACAAAAGCAAGGCAAAGAATGTTTTGGCCTCCTGGTTACTTTCCAAGGTGATAGGATTCTAAATCAGTGCCAAATGATGTCCCCTCCCCCCCCTTTTTCTTTTTTTCCAAGAAGGAGAGCAATTAGCATCTACAAGAAGTCCAGGCATGCTGTCCTTGAAATCTCAGGAGCATTTCAGGGGACAAGTCTGATTTTTGTCTTCAAGTGCAGGACTCAGAGCATTCATGACAAATGGCTTCATTTCTAGACATGGCTGCTTGCCTTGGAAAGCGAGGGCAGAGGGAGTGTCTGGTGAAAACTGCATCCAATGATTGATTGAGCAGATTGGCAAGACCTTCTGTGATCAGATCATCAGACCAAAGCTGGTGCATATATGACGTCAGCTGGCACCTCCCTGTTCCTTAAGCTCTGGAGAAGATAGAAGTGAATCCCACTCCATGACTGTGGGAAGCCCAGCTTCTAAGATTTCTATAATTCCCTGTGGCCTCATATCTGCAACCTGTTTACTTCAGTGTGGGAGTCATCCCTCTTCTAACTCACACATGGAGTTGTGTCTACCAGACTTTAGTGAACATTTGTGTAAATAAAAAAAGTACATAACTTAAATGGAATATTAGACCTCTCTTCCTCGCATGTTCCTTAGCCATTCCTCAGCTGGGAGAATTGCTTCCAATCTTTCTCTCTCCTCTTTGCTTTTTCTAGTGACTAGTCACTCCTTTCAATTCAGCCCCCAGCTTCCTTTGCATATCCATCTGGAAGGGACTGTCATTGAAGGGGACCCACCCTCCTCAGGGGGCAGGTGCACTTATAAATTGCTTCTTCCCTATGACATATTCAAACGAAGAGGGGTTCTAAACCTGTTTGTTGAAGGAGGACAAGAGAGTGTGCTCCATGCATGGGAGGACACTTCTTATTGATCTGAGCAAGACAAGGTTCAGAGCCATCTGTCCAGAAATGGAGGCCTGAAGAATAGGCCAACCAGGCTGGCTTCATGCTCTTCAGTCTGCACACAGGGTTGCCTCTGTCATTAGGCATGTCCAACACTCATGCTGACCAGACCCAGCTCTCCAGAGCAGCACTGGTACCACCTTGCAATCACACCACTGATATTTGCTTTTGCTCCGTCCTGCAGTGAGCAGTAAAAAAGCCATCAAACATACCTCATCTTTTGTTTCCTCCTGAAGAGCAGGGGGCCACACAACTTTCCTTCCCCAGCAGTTACTGAAGGCAGTGCTCCACGGCTGTCCTCACAATAGCCCTGTGGGGAAAAAGGATCTCCCCTTACAAAGGCAGGTGCAGGTCTGGGGTTCTAGCGGGGCTCCAGAGCTAGCTCATGTCACCCTTCATGGTGACGATGGCCTATCCTTCCTGGGAGAAGACAAAGGACACTGACATTTTCTGGGCATGAGCTGTGGTGCCTGGTGCTTCCTCCTACTTGTCACCCTTTTCAGTTTTTGTTGTACAGCTCTGATATATTATAAGCCCTCCTTTTCAGACAAGGAAACCAAATCTCAGAGAAAGAATTGTCAGAGGTCGTATTATTACTCTGGCTGCAGCTCTTCTTGTTGTCATGCACAGAGTAGGGACCCTGGGCTCAGCCCATCACGTGTGGATGCCATTGGGAAGCCCTCCAAGCTTCTCATCCAGCTCTGCTGGCTTGTTGTCTCCAGCTCTCCAGTTACCAGCTTTCAGAACCAGTAACTGTGCCCAGGTCCACAGCTCTGGGGGCCTGGTCTGGCGCAGTGACATTCTCTTCCTGGCAGAGAGTGACTTCTGCTGCCCCTTGCCCTGTGACCAGGTCATCTGGAACAAGTGAGCTGAGCAGGAGGTGGCTACAGGAGTATCCAGTAGCAGCCTCCACCTTGACCCCCTCCATCTGCCTCTATAGAGAAAGAGAGAGAGAGAGAGAGAAAGACAGGTAAGAGGGTAGGGCGATTTATTTTAAGGAATTAGCTCACTGACGGTGAGGGCTGGCAAATCTGACACCTGCTGGGACATGATGGCAGGCGGTAGACTCAGGTAAGAGTTGATGTTGTGGTGATGATTCTGCATTCTTCCCAGCAGCAGACTGGAAACCCATACAGGATTTTTACATCGCAGTCTTAAGGGGAATTCCTTCTTCGGGAAACCACAGTCTTTGCTCTTAAGGGCTTCAACTGATTGAATGAGGCTCACCCACATTATGGAGGATAATCGACTCAGCTCAAAGTCTATTGATTTAAATTTTAGTCACATCTGCAAAATACTTCACAGCAATATTTAAACTGTGTTTGACCAACCAGCCGGGCACCATGGCCTAGCCAAGTTGACGCTAAAGTTAATCATCACAAGTACCATCTATAAATAATAGCAGTGAATCCAGAAGTCCAGGTCAGGCCCCTCCACAGCACCTTACTGTATTGGGGGTGGCCTCATACAGACACTGCTGTAATAGCTGCACACAAGAGTTGCCGGAAATAGCAGTGAAGCTCCCCTCCTCTCCCCCGCATTACTCTCCAGGGAGGCTAGCTACTCAGTGGATCTGATCAGGGCCCTTTAGGTTAAAGCTTTTAAAATTAAAGCAAATCCTGGAGGTAAGGGGGGAGGGTTGGGGGAGGGGGTCAAGGGGGGATGTTGAGGGGAACACATGTATTCGGTGGGACACTTGAATCTATGTAAACACTATAAATTTAAATCAATAAAGAAAAAATTTTTCAGTCATGAAGAGGTGGATTTTCTATGGCAGATTTGTGAACTTGGAAGCAAAATGCCACTGACTGGGCACCACGGCATTCAGGAATAAAGCAACCAACTCTCATTGGCAGGAAGCAAAATCAGGTCAGCTACCCAGAGGTGATGCCACGAGCACAACAGTGGAGATCAGTCCTACTCTCTGCCCACTGCTCGGGGCAGCAGTTCATGGTGTGGTGTTCAGCTACGGGGCCTTCCTGCCCTCAGAGGCTTAACCCCAAAGGGAAACAAAGAGAGGGATGACAGGTTTTGAGGCTTCAATTCCTGTTTCTAATTGTATCAAGGTGCCCTATCGAAAAGTCTTTTCTCCCTTTTCCATAAAAGAAGCTGGCTGATGCTTTCGGTACAGGTGATGCTAAAAGGTTACATTTCTTAATAGGGGTGACCTGAAGGAGCATCTCATCAAGAGTAACAATACAACTGGCAAGCCTCACTGCCCCCCACCCAAAGCTGTGGGACCCTGGGAATGTGCACAGATGGAGGACCACATATCATGTGCTTAAATATTTAAGAGTTATAAGCCATGCAAACATACTCTTAAATAAAATGTTTTATCCTCCCACTTGGTCAAATATATCTTCATAGGCACCTAAAAGGCTGGTTTGAAATGAGAATCCTCAGCCTCCTCTGAGTTCTGAGAATATGTTGTTATAGGGAGAATGGACACAGGACGCCAGCCTCCAGCTGCTTCCCTCCTTCTGTTCCTGGAGCTGACCCACTCTGCAAGGTCACTGCGTGCATGTCACAGCTCCGTCCATAAGCCCTGCAAGCAGCTCCTGTGGGCAATCCCTCAAGCCTAGGGGTGGACACACTATCAGAGTGGTCGCACTATCAGAATGGGTCCAGGGAAGAGGTCTATTCAAATCTGGGAAAAGATTCAGGCCGTGTGGGTACATAATTTAATTCAGGGTACCCAGAGTACATCAGGCTACAGACTATGGGAGAAGCTTAGGGTGGACTCATCCTCTAGGCCCTATAGACTCTGCATCATGGAAAGGAACATGGCCAGTAGAGGTCCAAAGCAGGGCTCTCTAAAGTGTGGGTGCCTGGGAGTGGTCCTGTACAATGGAATGGTCCCATAAGTGCTAAGTCAGCAATAGCCCTTTTATCCGGGTACCAACTATTTTGTGATTTGTTATTCAATCTGTTTTTATAGCTATCATTTCCCTTCTCATTATTTCCACCTTTTCTTCACGCCTCCATCCCTAATCTTGGAGGTTTCCCCAAGATTGCCCTATATCACAGATTAATTTTTTTCATGAGTTAATTTTGTTACCTAAATTTTGTCACTATTTTATTTGAGTTCTGTAATCTCTTAAATTTCATCCAGTTTCCTTTGCATACCAGACTTTAGCTTAGCCTGGTTTCCACTTGTGATTCTTTTGGTCTGCTTTACAGAGACTGGGTCTTCTTTCATGGTACTGAAACATCAAGCAGATTTTAAATAATTAATTCTGTCTCTTGTGGTAAATAATGTTTTAAAGATATGATTTTGTTTATTGTTTTCATATTGGATTTTTTTTTATTGTTTGTTCATTTGTGAGAAAAGTTAAACTAGATTTTCATTTTGCCAACTGACTTCCCTAATTCCTGTAGGGTGCTGGCATCTCCCCCTCACATATCTTGAGCTGCTAAGTGATCTGAGGAGCATGACCTCCACCCCAGTTTCAGGTTCCTGGCAGTCTGTGCATCTGCCTTCGGACAGAAGCATGGTGTCTGCAGTGGTGGGATTCAAATAATTTAACAACCAGTTCTCTGTCCTAATGACTGTTTTAAGTATAAAAAAGCAAAATACCAAAAGGTAGTTTATTATTTCATGCATTTTAATACTTAAATAAGAACAATAAAAGAGGCACACAAAACTAGATTATGTTATAAGAGTTTTAAAATATTAGTGAAAAATATTAAGAAATACCTCACAAAAAACAATAAAACTGTTATTTAAGTTATTTCCATATGGCATCCTCACTTGCAAATTTTTTTTTTCACTTATGGATGCAGTGAACATTATTAAGGGCACTTAGAATACACTGCTGGGCGGATGAATGTTAAAAAAGAGTAAGAAATGTGAATTTGTGATTTCCGCACTGGGCAGCTACCCAGGCACCCATCTTAGAGAGAACCCCAATTACAAGTGCCATTTTAACAACTGGTTCACTGAACTCAACAATAAACTAGGTATCGGTTCTGCTGAATTGGTGCAAACCAGCTGAATCCCACCACTGGGATTAGATGAGATCATAGAAGTGGAGTTTCCTACTGTCTGCCTGAATTTAGTGCAAATCTGCATGGCCACAGCCACCAGCCCTATATCTGGTGCAGCCAGCAGGATTCAGAACAGATTGATATGGAGCCGCTGGCACCCTTGACAGGTGCAACATAGTATAGGAGTGGCTGTTGTTCTCTAGCATATGGTTCTCCTGGCTGTCCTTTTGGGGGCTGTGGGCTGGGTGTTTTTACCACCCTGTGAGAAGAGACTGAGCACCAACGATGGAGCGAACTGGAATGAGTGCTGGAAAAGCAGGCCGACCAGGTTAGAGAGCTGCAGTGTGAGATGTAGGCTGAACACCACCAACACCTGGAACTAGAATGATCTCTGGAGAAGGAATTACTGGTTTGCGAGTTGCAATTTGCCCTGAAAGCTGAATGTTGGCACAACAGCTAATGGAGTAACAACTGTGGGTTCAAGAGCTCAACTCTCAGCTTCAAGCTGAGAGCTGGCAGCTATAGGAACTAAAATGGTCTCCCAAGAAGGACCAGTATCCATGTTGGCAGAGTGGCTCTGAGTTAGTTGTGGAAGCAGGTGTTTCCAACTCCTCCTCTTCTGACGAGGAGTTTGGGCTGAAGCTGCTGTCTGCAAACTCAGAGCCCAGCCAGTGGTCACCCAGAGGGTAGAAACCCAGTCAAGAGTCCCTCAGGGGCAGGCATAACCCCCTCCACAGGTGATGGAGTACTCTGTGGTTTGTCCTTTCACCCAGGCAGAGCTGATGTAGTTGAGGGCACAATTCAGGCAGAAACCCACCAAGACCCTGGTATCCTGGTTGCTGCTGTTGTAGGACATTAGGGTGGATGGGATCATGCTCTCTGGAACAGAGATGGAGAAGTTGACCACCATTACCACACACTCCTCCTTAAGGCAGCATCTTCAGAATTGCCATGACAACCCAGGAAACTATACCCTATTAGAATGAGTGATGGCCACCATTTGTATAGTCTGGCAGAATGCCAGAGACTTACCAGGAGCAGTGAGTAGGTGGAATTGCTATAGTGAGCTAGTAAAGGTCCTTCAGGAACTAGGTATGAAGAATGCTGCTTTCAACCGAGGTCTCATGGGCCTGATGAGGAAGTGTTTACAGCAGCAATGAAGGACCTTATTCTCTACAGCACCCTATCAGCACTTCTTGGGTCACTAGTAGCTATCTTGCACCACTATGTGCGGCAGCCCATCAACACAATTATGCAGATGGTAGCAGATTGGGGGAGCTGGAGGCAGCATGGGATCATAAAACATGATGGTTGCTGCCCATGCTGCCCCTCCCCCCTCACTAACAAGGAAAATGGGCCTGTAAGGATTACCTGAACACAGATGTGGGTAGATTTGATTACAGCTGGGGCAGGTAAGGAGAAATTAGATGGCAAGTCTAATAAAGTTTTTTTGAGCTTTGGCAGCAGCTTAAACTGGAACAGAGGTTCCAGATGCTGAGACGAAAGGCCCCAGCAGCTACCAATAAAATGGTTGGTGCGCAGGCAGTACAGTTATGAGACTATATGATGGAGACAGCTGTGGGAGAGGAGTATCCTCCCCAAGACCCATTGTTCCAGTTTGAATAGGGAGAAGGCTGAGAGATTCACCTAACAGGAATGGGCAGGGAGGCCTGAGGCCCCATGTAAAATTAACAACCTATTGATCACTCTCTAATGTGTAGCAGGTATTGGCATTAGAAGATAATAGGATTTTTTTCCAGTGGCAGCAGCAACAGATAAGAGAACTATCAAGGCAGCACAGACTTTGAATGTGTTTGACCCCATCAAGCCCTGTAAGCTTGCTGAGGGGTTTGTGGCAATGAACAGAGCACTTATGGAAAGGTACTGAGGTCCGTTAATAAAGAGCTGTATGCCTAGTTGCCTGTAATGGACCTTTACCTTGGTGATTTGCACAGACAGCTGGGCTATTATAGACTGATCATTGAATGATAATGGGCTCTTGGACTGCAACCAGAGGAGGGGACCCTTGTTGGATGAACTTTTGGAGATTATGAGAGACCCTGATGGGGGAGGGGAGCTCTGGTGGAGGCCCTCCTGCACTGGGAAGCTGCTCTCATCCAGTTGCAGAGATGCACTGTAATGCCAGTGGCCGAGGCCAGGTATGTCCACATTGGATGCTGGTAGAAGGTAGAGAAACTATGGAGCCAGAAAGCAAAAGGGCCATTTCATTTAATAAAGTCTCACAACGGTGGACAAGCACAAAGGCGGGGGAAAACCTCTTCTCTGTCACATAGCAAGAACGGCCCCTCATAGTGGCAGGCAGGCAGGTAGGCAGGCAGGCAATCCACCATCCACAATCCCCCTGAGCTCAAGCACCCATAGCCTTATATAGGCCATCCACATGTGGCACAACCACACACTCACATACCAATCAGGCAAAGTGCTTGCAGCCAGTAAACCAGCGAGCAAGCCTAACACAGCTGCCCCACATGCACTAAGAACCCTTTACAGTTTCCATGGACATAGCCCTGGACTATACAGACCCTCCCACCTACCGTGGGGGCCGGAGCTGGGTCTGCAGTTAACGGCTCGAACAGAGAGCTCAGGGAGACATTGTGAAGGGCACCTTTGTAACTAATGTAATTGCATAACTTGTGCTGTTGCTGTAGTCTGTTTGTTTATGTAATGTACCTCCAGGGACCATCTCGGAAGATATCTGTCATGTAGATTGTGAAGTGAGCAACCCTAAAGGGGTGGAATGTTGGGCAAACAAGTGTGTTAGACTTGCTCACTTGTATTTTGCCTGATTGGTGCATGAGCACAGGGCAGCACCTCGTGTGTATAGTCTATGTAAGGTTATGGGTGCTTGTCCTCAGGGCAGCAGATTGTAGATTGCGGATTGCCTGCCCCCATTGGGGGAGGCCATTTTTGCTATTATTGGCCAGAGAAGGGCTTTCTGCCCCTGGTCTGTTTGCTTGTTAGTCCTGAGAGAGAGAGGGAAGCAGTTTGCCCTGCCCGCTTGCTCACCTACTGTTGCAAGACTCTTATGCATGGAATGGCCCAACATCCTCCAGCTCCACAGTTTCTATACCATTTGCCTGAATCCAGTGTAAACCTGCATGGCCACAGCCACTGGCCCTACATCTGTCATCTAAATTCATGGAACAGATATCACCAAACTTTTGAGGGTATGGAGGTTTTGTATCTAGAAACGTACTGAACTTTGATCAACTTTACTGTTTTTCTGATACAGTGGTGAATACTTCCAACATGTGATTATTCTTAATTGAAATTTAGTAATTCAAAGGGGATGGGACAAAATGAAGTCTGTAGGATGGGGTTGAGGATGTGGAGTATAAGGTTGTAATAAAATTCTACTTTTCCTTTTCTTTTATAATTTATCTAGGTCACCATGAAACTAATGCAATATATTTTCTGCCACTCTAAGTCCCCAGGCAGAGCTGTGTTCCTCCTCTCTGCCATCTACAGCACTTTGTTCATGTCTCAATTTACTATTTATCACACTGCATGGTCATTATGCGCAGATGGGTCTGTTTTCCCGGCTATACCAGGTTCCTCCAGGGAAGAATCTGTATTGTGTTCCTTTTGTATTCTTAGCATACTTTATACTTGAACACAGTAAAGGTTCAATAAATATTTGTTGAATGAACCAGACCCAGGACTAGATGAGCCCAGGCAAGCCTTGAGTATTTGTGCAGTATACAAGTTGAAGAATTTCCTGCTTTCTGCTTCTTACTATGTGGATTCCATCTGCAGTGTGGGGTCCTCTGATGACTGTGTCTCCTATCACACACTGTCTTTCAGATTAGGGGTTTTCCCTGAACCCAGCCCACTTGGCTGAACCTTGACCCTCTGCTTAACTCTTAACAGTCCTCTTCCTGAGAGACCAGACCCAGTACTGCTTAGATGCAACCTGAACAGACAGATTTTGGCACCGTGATCTTTCCCTGTACATGGTAAGGTACAGCTTCCCCACTATGCATATTCTCTTTTGTTTTCTTCTACATGTCAGATTAAACAGTGATCCCTATATTTCCTTTTCTGTCCCTTACTCCAGTGTGGACCGTATTTAAACTCCATTAGCACTTTGATTAGTGCAGTCCTTCCTTGCATCTGATTTGACATCATCTGTCTTCTTTGTGCTATTGGTGGACCACTGCTCTTCTCATTCTCTGCCCCAAATCGGTTGCATGCAAACACCATGTAATAAGGGGCCTATCTTTCCTGGGTCACTGTTCAGAGGGTTCAGTGTGCACTGGTCCAATTCAGAACTTATATTTGCATTGCTAGGAAAGAGAGTGGAATTTTCCTGATGGCCTACCTGGACCATTCAGTGTTTCTTCAGCAGAATAGTTGCCATGGCCACCATGTCAAACTGACCCTTCCCAGAGCTAAGGCTGGGATGTGTTGGCCCTGGTAAAATCAAAGCAAATTTGTGTTTGATTGGCTGTGTGAATATGGAGCTGAGCCTTGCCTGGTTTCCTAAGGCAGCACAGGAGGATGGTAAACTTGAAATGAAGTCACTCACCAAAAAGGGAGCAGGCAGGACTCCATGCAGGCAGCTTCTGTCACTCAGAGAAGCTTCAGTCTGGCATGAAAGCAAGTGTTGCTTTAGTTTCTAGGGCTGCCATAACAGAGTACCACGACCTGGGTGGCTTAAAACAACAGAAATGTATTGTCTCATAATTCTGGAGGCTGAGTCCAAAATTAATGCGTGGGCAGGGCCATGCTCTCTGACATCTGCAGGGGAGAATCCTGCCTTGCCTCTCCTGGTGCTTGGTGGCTTGCCAATGATCCTTGGTGCTCTTTGGCTTACAGTACTTCAATCCCTGTCTCTGGCACTACGTGGTATTTTCCCTTCATGTGTCTGTGTCTCTATGTCTCTTCTCTACTTCTAAGGATACCAACCATATTGGATTAGGACACACCCTACTCCAGTATGACTTCATCTTAACTAATCACATCTTCAATGACCCTATTTTCAAATAAGGTCACATTCTGAGGCCCTAGGGGTTAGGGCTTTGGCACGTCATTTTGGTGGACACAATTCTATTGGTAACACTAATGTTGCAGAGGGTGTCAGAATGTAAATTTGGGATTTCATCAAGCTGGTGGGACTAATTAATGGAGAATTTAAGATGAATGTTAATCAAAAATGCTGGTAGACTGTTCGATGGTTTAAGTCTTAAAGAAAAGTTTGTTTTCTATTATAATGACATTTTATGACCAGGTACTTAGGAATGCCTGCATGCTCATTTTTCTTCCCACTAGACCCTTAACTGAAGGTGGTACCCACAGAAACATTGGCCAAATTGGAAACTAAACACTGGGCAAGCATCTGGACTTCAGTGCCCATTAGAAAATAGAGCACATTGTCCAGGTTCTGATTAATTAGGTTACAGTATTTTCTCCCTCAGAGAGAGCTAGTAATGCGAGAGGCAGAAAAAAGCCTGGGGTGGAAAGGATTGGGAGGCAGGCAGTAAGACTCTAGCTACTAGTCAGAAAGGCTTCATCTTACTGGAGCATGGGTTTGGGAAAGGGGTTTGAGGTGATGATAGTTCTGTTTTATGAACCAGGGTATCACATGAGGACTCAATTTGGGCACATTATGGCTACAAAGGTGTTCAGCACATGCCTGATGAGTCTAAATGTGGAACTCAAGGGAGACAAAGACTGAACTCCAGAAGCAAGGCTACAAACTGGTTAGACCTCTTCTCCAGCCTCCAGTCATAATCAACAGGCACACAGATTGGTCCAAATTCAGTGTGTGGTGGTTATGGGGAGGTGGGAGGCTAAGCACAGAGAGGGAAACGAGAAATTGTGACAGAACCTGACCTTATTTACACATCCCTTCTGTTGAGCCCTCATTAAATGGCTGTTAGTTTTCTCCTCTCCTTCAGTCCCTGCATGTCTTTCTGTAGCTGTCATACTCACTTGGCAAAAGTCCAAGCCTAGATGAACTCAGCCAGACACCTGACTGAATTTGAATAACTAAATATTGCTGGAGAAAAATCAGATAACTGAGAAGCTTCCCTCTAAACTCATAATCACAATCCACTGCCCAGAAATTCTAATTATCTAATAAACTCGCTATTTCACCCTTTATGCTATTTCATAACTCCACCTGTCTTCTCCAAATCTTCTACTTCATTCCTGCACCACTCATTTTTATCTAATTATCTGGAGTCAACTGTATATAATTGAAAAATTAAAACCATTGGACAGAGGTCCCATAGTCTACACCTGCATTCATTTGCGTTTTCTCCTTCTGTCTTCTTGGAACAAAGGAGGAAGCATGCTTCTCCCATCACAGCCTTGCTCCTCCTGGAGCAGGATCCCATCCTCTCTCACTTTCTCAGGGTTGCTCTCCTCTCATTTTCTGCAATCTGTCCTAAAGAATCAGCCCCCATATTTGCTATGGGCCGAGTCTCTTCAGCTCACCAACATGATTAGCTCTCTCTTATCCCTAAAAGTCCTTCTTTTACCCCTCTCTAATTACTGCCCATTTCTCTACATCTCATCACAGTTCAATGCCTCAAAATAGTGGTTTACATACTTATCTCCATTGTTTCACCTTTGATTACTCTTCAAAATTCTCAGATTGTGTTTTTTCTCTTATCATTTCACCAAAACTTATCATGTTGAGGTTCACAACAATTTTCATGTTGTCAAGTACAAGGACAGTTTGTGTTCTTGTCTTACTCAGTCTTAGTTGCATTAGACCCAGATGGCCACTCCCTTATTTGACATTATACCATTTGTTTTCTTCTCACTTTTGGAATCTCTGACAATTTCTTCTCAGTCTCTATTACAGTCCCTCTTTCTCTCCCAACATCCACATACTGGTATTTCCAGGATGTGTTCACTTTCTACACTTTCTTCCTTGATAATTCATTGTTATGGCCTAAAATACCACCTACATGCTGATGACAGTATTTGTATCTTCATTTCAATCATTTGTGCTCCAGACATGCATATCCAACTGTCTACCTGAATTTTTTACTTGAATACATCATAAACACTGTCAGCTAAATCGACCTAAAACAGAGCTCATGATTTTTTCTTCCTTATATCTTCAACCAAACCTATTCCTTCGGTGGTCTGCTAATCTATTAGAGTAAGTGATAAGCTATTCACTCATTTGCTCAAACCCAAAATGTGGCTGTTAATCATATTTTTTTTCTTTCTTGTTTTAATCTTTTTTTTAATTTAGAAATTAAATGTAACGGGGTGACATTGGTCAATAAGAATACATAGGTTTCAGGTAAATAGCTTTATAGCATTTGAACTGTTGATTGTGTTGTGTTCTTTACCTTTTTTCAATAAAAAATCCTGTCAATTCTAACTTCTAACATATCTTAAATCTATATATCAGCTTCCTTATTCTTCATTAATCAAAGTTCTGGTATCTTTCTCTGGGACTGCTGTAATAACCTTTTTAATGATCACCTGCTTCTTATTCTTTTTTATTTTTAGCTCCCTTCAAATCTATTTTCACAAAATGATGAGAGGAATCTGTTAAGAATAAATCAAGTTACATTTTTCCTCACTTTAAAATCCCTTTTGCATATATCCATTACATTTTAAAATATTGAGTTATAATTTACACATAATGAAATGTGCAAATCTTACATGGTTCATTCAATAAGTTTTCATAATAGGAAACATCCAAGTAATTACCAACCCAAACAAGTTTGATTTTTATGTGTAGTTCGTTCTTTTTTACTTGCCTATCAGTACTCTGTTGGATGGATATACAATGGTCTGTTTATCCATGATTTTACTGATGACAATTGAATTGTTTCAGTGTTGGACTGTTATGAATAATGCCGCTGTGAACATTCATGTATAAGTCTTTATGTAGATATATGTTCTCATTCCCCTTGGGTAATGTGATTACTACCAATTAGTAGTGTAATTATTAAACTGTATGGTAGAATTATGTTTAACTTCTAAAGAAACTGCCAAGCTGTTTTCCAAAATGGTTATATTTTCATTACATTTAACATAAAAGTTACATGGCCCAAACTCTTTTCCTCTCTATCCTTATCCACTCTACCGTACGCTTGCTTCACTAAGTTCCTCAAACACATGAAGCTCTTCCCCATCTTCAGACCGCATCTCATTTATGATTATTTTTGAGTTCACGTACTCATCTTTTCTCTCTCCTCCACTAGACTGTTTCCTCCCTGAAGGCAGGGCCACACTGGTTTCCTTCACCACCATATACCCTGCTCTCAGTGCCTGGCATGCAGTAGGTGCTCAACAAGGATTTGAAAAATGAGTGAATACCTATTAACTATACTTTAGATTGCTTTGGGAATGCAGGTCCCTGGATTGGGTAGGAATATCCCCCAGGGCTGTTACCCACTTTAAGAACTTAGTGCTGGGAAAGAACATGAGATTTCTTTCTAGGAAACCTGAAAACATTTCAAACAAGTGTGCCTATTCATTTATATAATTGCACAGAGAACTTTCCTAAAGCTCTCATTTTAAGTACTTCAGTAAAATAGAATAATGAGTCGGAGTGTTGAGAGGAGAAAAACTGCCTTGTAACTTGAGGGGTTGGGAGAATCAGTACCAACACCCTACGCATGGCTAATAAAGAGAGATGCTGACAAAAAGAGCCAGAGTGGGTTCATTATAAAAAACTAGGATACCAGGCTCAAGTCTGGGAGCTGCCCTGTCAGGTAGAGTACAGCTGCTTCAAACACAAGGAATGAAGTCTGCTTTATGTTGCTGTAAAAAAAAGTGTTAACTTGGCTAGATGAAATTAGCCTCTGTGGCCTGGATTCCCAAATACATATGACTCCTTTAAAGATTCATGTTCATGACTCTTTCACTCCCAAACAGTGTTAGAAGATAAGGATATAAACAGCTGAGGCAGAACCAATAGTGCAACTTACATAAAAGGCAGCCCAGAAGGTTAGGTCAGTAACTAGTACAAAAGAAGAGAGCAGTGGAGCAACTGATCAATAAAGAAATATTTTATTTGTTTCAGAGATAGTGCACTTCAAAGACAGCTGCTCTCTTTAAAAAGAAAGACTTCTTCCAGTTATTCTAAGTGGACCAGGGGAGAAGTGAGTCTCCCTGGGAGCACAGCTACATCAGAGATAGTTCATAGGTTGAAAAAAATAGAAATAAACTCAGATTACTTAAAGAAGAAAAGGAGAGTTATGGAGGGATAATGAACAGCCATAAGATTGAAGAAAAAGCTGGACTATTTGTCCCCTGAAAGGCTAGAAACCATGAGAGATCCAGAGTTCTCAACTGCAGAAACTGATCAACCTTTTTTAGGGAACTACCATCCAATGACTTAGATTCAAAATCTTGAGTTGGTGAACTTGACTGACCTGTACTGTGGGCCATATGTCTGCTTCAGAGGGTGGGGATGGAAACTAGTGATTTAAAAGAAAAATTTTTCCCCCCAATGATTAGAGAGAGGAAGCAGAGAAAAAAGAGAGAGAAGCATCAACTCGTTCCACTTCGTTGTTCCATTTTGTTATGCACTCATTGGGTGCTTCTCATATGTGCCCTGACCAGGTATTACCAGGTATGGTACCCATGACCTCGGCTCAGCAAGATGACACTCTATGTACTGGGCCACTTGGCCAGGGCCAGAAGCCAAAGATTCTTAGTCCCACCACAGCCACAGGAAGTAGAGAAAAAACTGTCTAACCAAGAAATCAATGTAGAAAGGATGTTGATATAGACAGCCCGATTGTATGCATACTTTGGAAACTTAGAAGGAGAGAAGAGATGAAATGGAAACTTGATAAGATGGTGAAACAGAGGAAAGGACTGGTGAGCATCTGTTGCTTTTGCCTAAGATTCCTTCAGCTTTTGACTTGCAATAGTACCGCATTATACCTCTGATACTCACCCTACCTTCCTTCTGTTCTTTTAATTTATAACATTTCCTCTAAACACATCGAAGCTTTACATCTATCCCAGAAACTTTGATACTTTGTGTTTTAATTTGTATTTCACAATACTTTGTAATTTCCTTTCGATTTCTTTTTTGTCAAATGAGTTATTTATAAACATATTGTTAATTTCCAAACTTTTTGGTTTTTTTTTTAATATATATTTTATTATTATTAATTCTAATGGGGTGACACCAATAAATCAGGGTACATATGTACAATGAAAATAACTCCAGGTTATCTTATCATTCAATTGTGTTGCATACCCATCACCAAAAGTCAAATTGTCCTCTGTCACCTTCAATCTGGTTTTCCCTGCGTCCCTCCCCTCCTCCCTATCCCACTCTTCCCTCCCTCCCCCCATCCCATAACCAACACTCTCTTGTCCATGTCTCATACCCTCACTTTCATGTCCCACCTATGTATGTAATCATGCTGTTCTCAGTTTTTCTTTTTTTCTGATTTACTTATTTCACTCCGTATAATGTTATCAAGGTACATCCATTTTGTTATAAATGATCCGATGTCATCGTTCCTTATGGCTGAGTAGTATTCCATAGTATATATGTACCATAGCTTTTTAATCCACTCGTCTTCTGACGGACACTTGGGCTGGTTCCAGATCTTCGCTATTGTGAACAATGCTGCCACGAACATGGGGGCGCATTTCTTCTTTTCGAACAGTGCTATGGTGTTCTTAGGGTATATTCCTAAAAGTGGGATAGCTGGGTCAAAAGGCAGTTCAATTTTTAATTTTCTGAGGAATCTCCAAACTGTTTTCCACAGTGGCTGCACCAGTCTGCATTCCCACCAGCAGTGCAGAAGGGTTCCCTTTTCTCCACATCCTCGCCAGCACTTATTCTGTGTTGTTTTGCTGATAAGTGCCATTCTGACTGGTGTGAGGTGATATCTCATTGTGGTTTTAATTTGCATTTCTCTAATGATTAGTGATGTTGAGCATTTTTTCATATGCCTATTGGCCATCTGTATGTCCTCTTTGGAGAAATTTCTATTCATTTCTTTTGCCCATTTTTTGATTGGGTTGTTTGTCTTCCTGGTGTTGCGTTTTATAAGTTCTTTATAAATTTTAGTTATTAACCCCTTATCAGATGTGCTGTCAAATATGTTCTCCCATTGTGTGGTTTGTCTTTTTATTCTGTTCCTATTGTCTTTAGCTGTGCAAAAACTTTTTAGTTTGATATAGTCCCATTTGTTTATCTTGCCTTTTATTTCAGTTGCCCGTGGAGATAAATCGTCAAATATACCGCTGCTACAGATGTCGGAGAGCTTGCTGCCTATGTTTTCTTCTAAGATGCTTATGGTTTCACGGCTTACATTTAAGTCTTTTATCCATTTTGAGTTTGTTTTTGTGAATGGTGTAAGTTGATGGTCTAGTTTCATTTTTTTGCAGGTAGATGTCCAATTTTCCCAACACCATTTGTTAAAGAGGCTGTCTTTACTCCATTGTATGTTCTTTCCTCCTTTGTCAAATATCAGTTGTCCATAAAGCTGTGGGTTTATTTCTGGGTTCTCTGTTCTGTTCCATTGATCTATGTGCCTGTTCTTATGCCAGTACCAGACTGTCTTGAGTATAATGGCGTTATAGTAAACCTTGATATCAGGAAGCGTGATACCTCCTGCTTTATTTTTTCTTTTTAAGATTGCTGAGGCTATTCGTGTTCTTTTTTGGTTCCATATAAATTTTTGGAATATGTGTTCTATATCTTTGAAGTATGTCATTGGTATTTTAATTGGTATTGCATTGAATTTATAAATTGCTTTTGGTAATATAGACATTTTAATGATGTTTATTCTTCCTAGCCATGAGCACGGTATATGCTTCCACCTGTTTGTATCTTCCTTGATTTCTTTCATCAATGTTCTATAATTTTCCGAGTACAAGCCCTTAACCTCCTTGGTTAAATTTACTCCTAGGTATTTTATTTTTTTGGCTGCAATAGTGAAGGGGATTGTTTCCTTAATTTCTTTTGCTGATATTTCATTGTTGGTGTATAGAAATGCCTCTGATTTCTGAGTATTAATTTTATATCCTGCCACCTTGCTGAAATCATTTATAAGGTCCAGTAGTTTTTTGACTGAGACTTTAGGGTTTTCAATATACAATATCATATCATCTGCAATTAATGACAGTTTTACTTCTTCTTTTCCAATTTGTATGCCTTTTATTTCTTCTCCTTGTCTGATTGCTGTAGCTAGGACATCCAGAACTATGTTGAATAAGAGTGGTGAAAGTGGGCAACCCTGCCTGGTTCCTGATCTTAAGGGGATTGCTTTTAATCTTTGTCCATTTAGTATGATGTTTGCTGTCGGTTTATCGTAGATGGCCTTTATCATGTTAAGGAATGATCCCTGTATTCCCACTTTACTGAGAGTTTTGAGCATGAATGGGTGCTGGATTTTATCAAATGCCTTTTCTGCATCTATTGAAATTATCATGTGATTTTTGTCCTTCCTTTTGTTTATGTGGTGAATCACATTGATTGATTTGCGAATATTGAACCAGCCTTGCCTCTCCAGAATAAATCCCACTTGATCGTGGTGTATGATTTTTTTCATATATTGCTGGATCCGGTTGGCTAATATTTTATTGAGAATTTTAGCGTCTAAATTCATCAGGGATATAGGCCTATAATTTTCTTTCTTTGTGTTGTCTTTGCCCGGTTTTGGGATCAGAATTATGCTCGCCTCATAAAAGGAGTTTGGAAGTCTTCCTTCCTCTTGAATTTTTTGAAATAGCTTGAGGAGAATAGGAGTTAGTTCTTCTTTGAATTTTTGATAGAATTCACTTGTGAAGCCATCAGGCCCAGGACTTTTCTTTTTTGGGAGTTTTTTGATAACTGTTTCGATCTCATTTGTTGTAATTGGTCTGTTTAGGTGTTCTGATTCTTCCAGATTGATTTTTGGAAGGTTATATGATTCAAGAAATTTGTCCATTTCACCAAGATTGTCTAATTTTTTGACATATAGTTCTTCATAGTATTTTCTTACAATGCTTTGTATGTCTGTTGTGTCAGTTGTTATTTCTCCACTGTCCTTTCTAATTTTATTTATTTGAGTCCTCTCTCTTTTTTTCTTGGTGAGTCTAGTTAAAGGTTCATCAATCTTGTTTACCTTTTCAAAGAACCAGCTTCTTGTTTCATTGATCCTCTGTATTGTTTCCTTAGCCTCTATGTCATTTATTTCTGCTCTGACCTTTATTATTTCCTTCCTTCTACTTGTCTTGGGTTTTATTTGTTGTTGTTTTTCTAGTTCTTTTAGATGCAGGGTTAGGTTGCTTATTTGAGCTTTTTCTAGCTTCTTATGATATGCCTATAGTGCAATAAACTTCCCTCTCAGAACTGCTTTTGCTGTGTCCCATAAATTTTGAGTTGATGTATGCTCATTATCATTTGTTTCTAGAAACTTTTTTATTTCTTCTTTGATCTCATTGTTGATCCATTCATTATTTAATAACATGCTATTTAGTTTCCAAGTGTTTGAGTATTTTTCAGTTTTTCTTTTGTGGTTAATTTCTAGTTTCATGGCATTGTGATCAGAGAAAATGCTTGATATGATTTCAATCTTCTTAAATTTATTGAGACCATTTTTGTGTCCTAACATGTGGTCTATCCTAGAAAACGTACCATGAGCGCTTGAGAAGAATGTATATTCTACTGCTTTAGGGTGAAAAGTTCTGAAGATATCTATTAAATCAAGTTGATCTAGTGTATCCTTTAAGTCTGCTGTTTCTTTATTAATTTTCTTTCTTGAGGATCTATCCAGTGTTGTTAGAGGGGTATTGAAATCCCCTACTATGATAGTATTGCTGTTAATCTCGCCCTTTATATCCATCAAAGTCTGCTTTATGTATGTCGGGGCTCCTATATTTGGTGCATAGATATTTACAATAGTTATATCTTCCTGTTGAATTGTTCCCTTTATCATTATGTAGTGTCCTCTTTTATCTCTTACTACAGCCTTTGTTTTAAAGTCCATTTTGTCTGATATAAGTCTTGCTACTCCTGCTTTTTTTTTATTTCCATTTGCATGAAATATTTTTTTCCATCCTTTTACCTTCAGTCTATGAGCATCTTTTGTTTTAAGGTGTGTCTCTTGTAGACAGCATATGTATGGGTCCTGTTTCTTTATCCATGCAGCTACCCTATGTCTTTTGATTGGATCGTTTAATCCATTTACATTTAAGGTTATTATTGATATGTAGTTGTTTATTGCCATTTTATTCTTTAAAGCTGTATTCTTCTTTTGCTCTATTTATTCCTCCCTTTAAACTGTTCACAAGAGGCCCCTTAGTATCTCTTGCAGAATTGGTTTGGTTTTTATGAATTCCTTGAGGCTTTCTTTTTCTGGGAAGCTCTTTATTTCTCCTTAAATTTTAAATGTTAGCCTTGCTGGATAAAGTAGTCTTGGTTGTAGGTTCTTGTTCTGCATTACTTTGATTATTTCTTGCCATTTTCTTCTGGCATCAAGTGTTTCTGTTGAGAAGTTCGATGTCATCCTTATGGGGGCTCCTTTGTAGGTGATAGCCTTTTTTTCTCTAGCAGCTTTTAAAATTTTTTCTTTATCCATTAGCTTTGGTATTTTAACTATGATGTGTCTTGGTGTAGATCTTTTTGGGTTTCTTTTTAATGGAGTTCTGTGTGCTTCTTGAATGTGTGAAGTGTTTCCCAGCCTTAATTTAGGAAAGTTTTCTGCTATGATTTGATTGAACAAAGTTTCCATTTCCTGTCCTCTCTCCTCTTCTTCAGGCACCCCTATGATGCAAATGTTGTTTCTCTTCATGTTGTCACAAAGCTCCCTTAGAGTTTCCTCACATTTTTTAAGTCTCTTTTCCTTTTTCTTCTCTGCTTCTGTGCCTTTGTTTATTGTGTCCTCTAACTCGCTTATTCGATCCTCAGCGTCATCCATCCTGCTTTTAATTCCTTCCATTGTGGTCTTCAGTTCTGATACTGTATTTGTCATTTCTGTCTGATTCTTTTTTATTATTTCAATTTCATTTTTTATACTTGTTATCTCTTTATTTAGGTGTTCATAATGACTATCCATTGTTGCTCTAATTTCTTTGAGCATCCTAACTATCATTATTCTAAATTCTGCTTCTGGTAATTTGGTTATATCTGGTTCATTCAGGTCCTTCTCTGGGGATTTCTCTTGATTCATTTGGTTTGCATTCCTCTGCCTGCCCATTTTTTCTGTGTATAAGCAAGTTGTGGCCACTGGAGTCCAGTAGGTGTTGCCTTTGTGTTCTCTAGGTGTGGTCTATCTGCAGGCCCCCCAACCCCTCTGCCGGTGCCTAGGGTGGTTGGGTATGAGCGTTGCCAGCGCCGGCCCACTGTGGCTTTTGCTGTGATTTCTGCCTCTGAAACTTTTTGGTTTTTCTAGATGTCTTTACACTAATGATTTCTAGTTTAATTCCATTGTGATCAGAAAACATATTTTATAAAGTTTCAACCCTTTTAAATTTATGGGTTTTTTATGGTCCAGAATATAATCTGTGTTGGTAAGTGTTGCATGTATACTTAAAAGAATGTGTAGTTTGCTGTTGTTGATCTGAATGTTTTATATGTGGCAGTTAGGTTCAGTTGATTCATATCTTCTCTATCTTTATTGATTTTCATCAAGTTATTTGATCACCAAAAAGATGTAGAAATATTCAACTACAGTTGTGATTTGTGTAATTCTCCTTCCAGTTCTATCCATTTTTACTTCAGGTTTTTGAGGTTCTGCTGTTAAGTGTATATACATCTAGATCTGTTAGTCTTCTTAATGGATTCACTGATTTACTATTAGAAATATACATCTTTATCTTGTCACATTTCTTGCTCTGAATTCTTTTCTCTGTATTAATATAGCCACTCCAGCTTTTGTTTGATTAATGCTTTCGTGGAATATCTGTTACATTCTTTTATTTTTAATTTATGAATGTCTATGTTTTAAAAGCAGGTTTCTTCTAGGTAGCATAAAATTGGTTCTTGTATTCTTTTTTTATGGAATAATTTCAGTATTTTTCTTTCTGGTAGTACTCTAAAATATTAAAATACATTTATGCACATGAACTTGACTACCTATAAATAGAACTTTAATTAGAAACATCTCAAATTTCTATATAATACACTCCTTTTAACAACTAGACATGAGGTTATTAGAAAATGCATGTTTTTTCTTTCATCTGGCTATCTGATTTAAAAATTCTAATTATTTTTCATCTTGGCATTTTAATATTATTTAATATTCTATTTCTCTTACAGAAAATCAAAGTGTCTTATAAGTATTATCTTATTTTAGTAAGTCTCATGTACTAGCAACTCTGTATAATAAGGCCATTTCTGTGTTTTTAGCTACAATGATGGTTTGTTTACATGGGTATAGGGTTACAAAGTTTTCTCTCCAAAACTTGTTTGAGAGGTGTACATACAGATCCCCCCCCCCACACCTTTAGTGAATTTATTGGGATGACATTGGTTAATAAGATTATCTAGGTTTCAGGTGTACAGTTAGTTCTATAATACATTATCTGTACAACATACTAAGTCAAGTCTCCTTCCATCACCATTTATCCTCCCATAATTCCTTCTACCTCTCCCACCCCTTTGCCTTCTTGTAGTACATCACCATTCTGTTATCTTTGTCTATGAGAGGTTTTTTTTGTGTGCTTAATTTATTCACCTTTTTCACCCAGACCCACAACGTCCTTCCCCCTAACAGCTGTTTTTGTTTTCTTTTAGATTTTATTTATTCATTCTTTTAGAGAGAGAGAGAGAGAGGAAAGAGATAGAGAGAACAGGGGAAGGAGCAGGAAGCATCAACCCCCATATGTGCCTTGACCAGGCAAGCCCAGGGTTTTGAACCGCTGACCTCAGTATTCCATGTCAATGGTTTATCCACTGCGCCACCACAGTTCAGGCTAACAGCTGTTTTTCTGTTCTTTGTATCTATGAGTCTGTTTCTATTTTGTTTGTCAATTTTGTTCATTAGATTCCACATATGCATGAAATCATATGGTACTTGTCTTTCTCTGACTGGCTTATTTCACTTAGCATAATACTCTCTAGGTCCATCCATGCTGTTGCAAAGGGTTACATTGCCTTCTTTTTCTTAATTTTATTTAGAAAATCAAATTTAACAGAATGACATTGATCAATAAGAGTACATAGGTTTCAGGTAAACATTTCTATAGTATTTGAATTGTTGATTATGTTGTGTACTCATCACCCAAAGGCAAATCATTGTCTGTCACCTTGTATTTGTCCCTCTTTACACCCTTCCCTCCACCAGCTCCCATCCCCCTCACTTATGTCCCCCTCCCCCTGGGAACCACTTCACTTTTATCTATGTCCATGAGTCTCAGTTTTATATCCCACCTGTGTGTAAAATCATACAGTTCTTAGCTTTTTCTGATTTACTTATGTCACTCAGTATAACGTTCTCAAGGTCCATCTATGTTGTCGTAAATGTCACTATGTCATCATTTCTTATAGCTGAGTAGTATTCCATTGTATATATGTACCAAATCTTCTTTATCCAATCCTCAATCTAGGGATACTTTGATTGTTTCCATGTCTTGGCCACTGTGAATAATGCTGCAATGAACATGGGGGTGCATGTGTCTTTACATAGCAATGTTTTGAGTTTTTGGGGTATATACCCAGTAGAGGGATTACTGGGTCACATGGTAATTCTATTCTTAATTTTTTGAGGAACCACCATACTTTCTTCCATATGGTTATACTAACTTGCATTCCCACCAGCAGTGAATGAGGGTTCCTTTTTCTCCACAGTCTCTCTAACACTTGTTATTACCTGTCCTGTTGATAATAGCCAATCTAACAGGTGCAAGGTGGTATCTCATTGTAGTTTTGATTTGTATTTCTTGAATAGCTAGCGAAGATGAGCATCTTTTCATGTATCTGTTGGCCATTTGTATGTCCTCTTGGGAGAAGTGTCTGTTCATGTACTCTCCCCATTTTTTAATTGGATTGTTTGCTTGTTTATTGCTGAGCTTTGTGAGTTCTTTGTATATTTTGAATATTAACCCCTTATCAGAACTGTTGTTTGCAAATATCATCTCCAATTTGATGGCTGCCTATTAGTTTTTGTTGTCAGTTTCTTTTCCTGTGAAGAAGCTTTTTAGTTTGATATAGTCCTATTTATTTATTTTTTACTTTACTTTCTTTGCCTTTGGGGTCAAATTTATAAAAAGTTCTCTGTGGCCAAGTTCCATGAGTTTAGTACCTATGTTTACTTCTATGTAATTTATTATTTCAGATCTTATATTTAGGTCTTTGGTCCATTTTAAATTAATTTTTGTGCAGGGGGACAAGCTGTAGTCAAATATCATTCTTTTGCATATGCCTTTCTAATTTTTTCAGCACCATTTATTGAAGAGGCTTTCTTTTCTCCATTGTGTGT
Organism: Rhynchonycteris naso; assembly: GCA_037038555.1. NCBI lineage: Eukaryota > Metazoa > Chordata > Mammalia > Chiroptera > Emballonuridae > Rhynchonycteris > Rhynchonycteris naso. The sequence continues at coordinate 328,770,526 of CM072995.1, read as the reverse complement.
TTTTGGCTCCTTTGTCAAAAATGATTTGTCCATATATATATATATATGGTTTTATTTTTGGGTACTCAATTCTGTTCCATTGGTCTGTATGTCTGTTTTTCTGCCAATACCATGCTGTTTTGCTTATCGTGGCTCTATAGTATAATTTGAAGTCAGGTAGTGTGATAATTCTGTCTTCATTCTTTTTCCTCAGAATTGTTTTAGCTATTTGGGTTTTTTTTATGATTCCATACAAACCTTGTAATTTTTTATTTTATTTCTTTAAAAAATGATATTGAGATTTTGATGGGGCTTGCATTAAATTTATATATTGCTTTGGGTAATATGGCCATTTTAACTATATTGATTCTTCCAATCCATGAACATAAAATATTTTTCCATGTCATTGTGTCTTTTTTAATTTCTTTCAATAATGTTTTGTAGTTTTCAATATATAGGTCCTTCGCATCCTTTGTTAAGTTTATTCCATGGTATTTTATTTTATTTTTTAGTTGCAATTATAAAAGGAATTTTTTTTAGTTCATTTTCCAAAGTGTTATCATTGGCATATAGAAAAACAATAGACTTTTGTATATTGATTTTGTATCCTGTGGCTTTACTGTATTAATTTATTGGTTCTAATAGTTTTTTGGTAGAGTCTGTGGGGTTTTCTAGATACAGGATCATGTCATCTTCAAAATGTGATACTTTTACTTCTTCTTTCCCAATATGGATGCCTTTTATTTCTTTCTCTTACCTGATCGCTCTGGCTAAAACTTCCAGAACTATGCTGAATAAGAGTGGAGAGAGTGGGCAACCTTGTCTTGTTCCTGATTTTAGAGAAAAAAACCTTCATTTTTTCATGATTTAGTATGATATTAGCTGATGGTTTGTCATATATGGCCTTTATTATGTTGAGGTACTTTCCTTCTATACTGATTTCGTTGAGTGTTTTAAAAATAAAGGGATTTTGTATCTTATTGAATGTCTTTTCTGCTTCTATTGATAGGATCATAAGATTTTTTTCTTTGTTTTGTTGATGTGGTTTATTATGTTAATCAATTTTCATATGTTTAATTATCCTTGTGCTTCTGGAATGAATCCCACTTGATCGTAATGTATTATTTTTTAATGTGTTGCTGTATTTGATTTGCTAGTATTTTGTTTAGGATTTTGCATCTGTATTCATTAGAGATATTGGTCTGTAGTTTGTGTGTGTGTGCATGTGAGTTGTGCTTGCCAGGTTTGGTAGCAGGGTTATGTTGGCCTCATGTGTTAGGGAGTATTGCTTCTTTTCCTGTTTTTTGGAAGACTTTGAGAAGAATAGGTACCAAATCTTTAAATGTTTGGTAGAATTCACTAGTGTAACCATCTGGTCCTGGACTTTTGTTTTTTGGGAGGCTTTTGATAGTTGTTTTTATTTCCTCCCTGCTTATAGGTCTATTTAGTTTTCCACTTCTTTGTGATTCAGTCTAGGAAGATCATATAGTTCTAAGATTTATCCATTTCCTCTAGATGGTTGAATTTAGTGGCATATAATCTTTCATAGTATTCTATTATCCTTTGTACTGTATATCTATGATGTTTGTGGTAATTTCTCTTCTTTTATTTTGGATTTTGTTTATGAATCCTTCCTCTTTTTTCCTTAGTGAGTCTAGCCAGTGAGTGGTTTGTCAATTTTATTGATCTTTTCAAAGAACCAGCTCTTTGTTGTATTAATTTTTTCTATAGTTTTTTGTTTGTTCTCTATTTCATTTAGTTCAGCTCTAATTTTTACTATTTCCTTTCTTTTTGCTAATTTTGGGTTGCCTTTATTCTTCTTTTTTTAGTTCCTTAACGTGTGATATTAGGTTGTTTAGGGATCTCTCTTGTTTCTTGCTATAAGCCTGTAATAATATAAACTTACCTCCTACTGCCTTTGCTACATCCCAGAAATTTTGATGTCATGTTGTCATTTTCATTTGTCTGTATATATCTTTTGATTTCTGCTTTTATTTCTTCTTTGACCCAGTCATTTTTCAGAAGTAATTTATGTTGTTTAATTTTTACATTTTGGGGGGTTTCTTTACTTCCTTTTTGCAGTTGAATTCTAATTTCAAAAGCTTATGGTCAGAAAATATGCTTGGTATAATTTTAATCTTTCTGAATTTGTTTATATTAGTTTTGTGGCCCAACATATGGTCTATCCTTAAGAATGTCCCATGCTCTGGAGAAGAATGTATTACCTGATGTTTGGGGCTGAAATATCCTATAAATGTCTATAATGTCCATTTGGTCCAGTGTGTCATTTAAGGCTGGTATTTTTTAAAAGGCAAGTATTTTATTTTACTTTTTTATTTTTTACAGGGACAGAGAGTCAGAGAGAGGGATAGATAGGGACGGACAGACAGATAGGAATGAAGAGAGGTGAGAAGCATCAATCATTAGTTTTTCGTTGCTGTTGCGACACCTTAGTTGTTCATTGATTGCTTTCTCACATGTGCCTTGACTGTGGGCCTTCAGCACACTGAGCCACCCCTTGCTGGAGCCAGTGACCTTGGGTCCAAGCTGGCGAGCTTTAACACAAGCCAGATGGGCCCGCACTCAAGCTGGCAAGCTTGGGGTCTCGAATCTGGGTCTTCCGCATCCCAGTCCGACGCTCTATCCACTGCACCATCACCTGGTCAGGCAAGGCTGGTATTTTTTTAATTGATTTTCTTTTTGGATGATCTAGCTAAAGGTATTAGTGGTGTGTTGAAATCTCCAAGTATGATTGCGTTTCTGTCTGCTTTTATTTTTAAACAGATCAACATTTTTTAAAGACTTTATTCATTTTAGAGAGAAAAGAGAGAGAGAGAGAGAGAGGGAGGGAGAGAGAGAGAGAAAGGGGAGGAGCAGGAAGCATCAACTTCCATATGTGCCTTGACCAGGCAAGCCCAGGGTTTCAAACCGGGGACCTCAGTGTTTCCAAGTAGATGCTTTATCCAATAAGCCACCACAAGTCAGGTTCTTCACTTCTATTTTTAGATCAGTTAGTAGATGGCTAACTGATCCCTGGTAGATGGTGCTCCCTGGTTTGGTGCATATCTATTAAGAAGTGTTATATCTTCTTGACAATGTTCCCTTTATCATTATGAAAGGTCCATCTTTGTCTCTGGTTACCTTTGTTTTCTTGAAGTCAGCATTGTCAGATATGAATATTACTTCTCCCACGTTTCTTTGTATATTATTTGCTTGGAGAGTCATTTTCCAACCTTTCACTTTTAGTCTATGGTCCTTGCAGGTTCTCATTTCCAGCACTCAGATTTCCTCTTAGTCCAACTACTGGTACCCCAAGATGAAATGAGGGAAGTGGAGGCTCCAGGATTCCTAGTGCTGGGTTTGTCAATTCCTGCAATATTATTTATTGGGTTACTCATTGTGTGTCCTGTATCATTGACAGGATTCCATTCTGGGTAGATTTTAAGAAGCTGGCATTGATGACTGTGACTTGCTTCATTGATATGTTGACTTCACTCCTTATTAGAATAAACTGGCAAATCACATATAGAGCACAGATGAGAATAACCCTTTGGTAAGAGTCCATGGAAGTCTTGTCTTCAATATTGCTACTTGGAGGAGTGCCCCTCTTTTTCTCAAAGAGAGATCTTTCTTGTAGGGCCAAGACCATGTCCCTTTCTCTGATACTTGCTGTCAAATTTATGATAGGTATGTGAGTTCTCACCAAAAGAAAAAAGAAAAAGAAAGAATTATCCATACACCATTCTCCATCTCTTAATCTGTCATCTTTATAATCTATTCTATCATAATAACCAGATTCTTGAGAATGACTTCCATGGTCATAATCAAGGTCTGGGTTGAGACTATGGAGACTAGGACAGTGATTGTCAAAACTATCTCTTCTAAAGTGCCCTTTTTCCCCCAGTCATACTTAGGTACTCTGTATGGTGGCTCCCATGTAGTAGATCTGCGATCTCTATCATAACTCAATAGAGGACCTTCTTCAGTTCTCCTCCTTTTAAGTTGAAAAAGGATATAGGGCAAATTCTCAGGAGTAATCTTGTTCTCTGGATAATGATTCTATTCATCTAATTCTCTAGCAGACAGATCAAAGTTGGCTGAAATGTTATAGGCTTGGTCTGTATCTTCATGGGCTGAGAAAACAAAGGGAGTAGACCTCTACTTTCAATGTTAACTATAGGCTGAAAATATGGGAAGAAGTACTAACAGAAGACAATGCACTTACCATAAGAAGCTAGAAAAAGCTCAAATAAGCAACTTGACCCTGCATCTAAAAGAACTAGAAAAACAACAGCAAGTAAAGCCCAAGGATAGTAGAAGGAAGGAAATAATAAAGATCAGAGTGGAAATAAATGACATAGAGGCTAAAGAAACAATACAGAAGATCAATTAAACCAGGAGCTGGTTCTTTGAAAAGGTAAACAAGATCGATGAACCTTTAACTAGACTTACCAAAAAAAAAAAAAAAGAGAGAGGACTCAAATAAATAAAATTAGAAATGAGAATGGAGAAATAACAACTGACACAACAGAAATACAAAATACTGTAAGAAAATACCATGAAGAACTAGACAACCTAGATGAAATGGAAAAATTCCTTGAAACATACAATCTTCCAAAAATCAATCTGGAAGAATCAGAAATCCTAAACAGACCAATTAAAACAAATGAGATCGAAACAGTTACCAAAAAAATCCCAAAAAAGAAAAGTCCTGGGCCTGATGGCTTCACAAGTGAATTATACCAAAAATTCAAAGAAGAACTAACTCCTATCTTTATCAAACTATTTCAAAAAATTCAAGAGTAAGGAAGCCTTCCAAACTCCTTTTATGAGGCGAGCATAATTCTGACTCCAAAACCAGGCAAAGACAACACAAAGAAAGAAAATTATAGGCCAATATCCCTGATGAATTTAGATGCTAAAATCCTCAACAAAATATTAGCCAACCGGATCCAGCAATATATGAAAAAAATCATACACCATGATCAAATGGGATTTATTCTGGGGAGGCAAGACTGGATCAATATTCACAAATCAATCAATGTGATTCATCACATAAACAAAAGGAAGGACAAAAACCACATGATAATTTCAATAGATGCAGAAAAGGCATTTGATAAAATCCAGCACCCATTCATGTTCAAAACTCTCAGTAAAGTGGGAATACAGGGAACATACCTCAACATGATAAAGGCCATCTATGACAAACCCACAGCCAACATCATACTCAAAGGGCAAAAATTAAAAGCAATACCCTTAAGATCAGAAACCAGGCAGGGGTGCCCTCTTTCACTTCTCATTTTTTTTTTCCTTTCACTACTCTTACTCAACCTAGTTCAGGAAGTCCTAGCCACAGCCATCAGATAAGAAGAAGAAATAAAAGTCATCCAAAATGGAAAAGAAGAAATAAAACTGTCATTATTTGCAGATGATATGATATTTTATATAGAAAACCCTAAAGTCTCAGTCAAAAAACAACTGAACCTGATAAATGAATTCAGCAAGGTGGCAGGATATAAAATTAATACTCAGAAGTCAGAGGCATTTTTATATACCAACAATGAACTGTCAGCAAAAGAAATTAAGGAAACAATCCCCTTTACTATTGCAACCAAAAATATAAAGTACCTAGGAGTAAATTTAACCAAGGAGGTTAAAGACTTGTACTCAGATAATTATAAAACATTGATAAAAGAAATCAAGGAAGATAGAAACAACTGAAAGCATATATTGTGTGCATGGATAGAAAGAATAAACATCATTAAAATGTCTATATTACCCAAAGCAATCTATAAATTCAATGCAATTCCTATTAAAATACCAATGCCATACTTTAAAGATATAGAATACATATTCCAAAAATTTATATGAAACAAAAAAAGAACACGAATAGCCTCAGCAATCTTGAAAAAGAATAAAGTGGGTGGTATCACTCTTCCTAATATCAAGTTGTACTACAAGGCCATTGCACTCAAAACAGCCTGATACTGGCATAAGAACAGGCATATAGATCAATGGAACCAAACTGAGAACCCAGAAACAAACCCACACCTTTATGGACAACTGATATTTGACAAAAAAGGTAAGAGCATGCAATGGAGTAAAGATAGTTTCTTTAACAAATGGTGTTGGGAAAATTGGACATCTACCTGCAAAAAAATGAAACTGGATCACCAACTTACACCATTCACAAAAATAAACTCAAAATGGATAAAAGACTTAAATGTAAGTCAGGAAACCATAAGCATCTTAGAAGAAAACATAGGCAGTAAGCTCTCCAACATCTCTTGCAGCAATATATTTGCCAATTTATCTCCACAGGCAAGTGAAATTAAAGACAGGATAAACAAATGGGACTATATCAAACTGAAAAGCTTTTGCACAGCTAAAGACAATAAGAACAGAATAAAAAGACAAACTACACAATGGGAGAACATATTCGACAATATGTCTGATAAGGGTTTAATAACCAAAATGTATAAAGAACTTGTAAAACTCAACACCAGGAAGACAAACAATCCAATCAGAAAATGGGCACAAGAAATGAATAGAAATTTCTCCAAAGAGGACATACAGATGGCCAATAGGCATATGAAAGAAATGCTCAACATCACTAATCATTAGAGAAATGCAAATTAAAACCAAAATGAGATATCACCTCACACCAGTCAGAATGGTGCTCATCAGCAAAACAACACAGAAAGTGCTGGCGAGGATGTGGAGACAAGGGAGCCCTCCTGCACTGCTGGTGTGAATGCAGACTGGTGCAGCCACTGTGGAAAACAGTATGGAGATTCCTCAAAATATTAAAAATCAAACTACCTTTTGACCCAGCTATCTCACTTTTACGAATATACTCCAACAACACCATAGCACTGTTTGAAAAGAAGAAATGCGCCTTCATGTTCGTGGCAGCATTGTTCACAATAGCGAAGATCTGGAAACAGCCCAAGTGTCTATCAGAGGACGAGTAGATTAAAAAGCTTAGGTACATATATACTATGGAATACTACTCAGCCATAAGAAATGATGACATAGGATTATTTGTAACAACATGGATGGACCTTGATAACATTATACAGAGTGAAATAAGTAAATCAGAAAATACTAAGAACTATATGATTCCATACATAGATGGGACATAAAAATGAGACTCAGAGACATGGACAAGAGTGTGCTGGCTATCCGAGGAGGGGTGAGGGGGGGAGGAGAGAGAGGAGGTAGGGGAGGGGAGGGCCACAAATAAAACTAGATAGAAGGTGATGGAAGACAATTTGACTTTGGGTGATGGGTATGCAATATAATCAAATGTCAAAATAACCTGGAGATGTTTTCTCTGAACTTATGTACCCTGATTTATCAATGTCACCCCATTAAAATTAATAAAAAATAGAAAGGGGAAAAAAGGAAGACAATGCACTATGAGCTCCTTGTTGAGAGTCAATGCAGAACTAATTTCAAGATTCATTAAACTAGCAAGGCATGCAGTACCCTGGTTCATTCTTCCAAGAGATGCTGGCATACTTAAAGACCGGTTAGCAGCAGCAAGAAGGCCTATTCATGTCGAAGAAAAGTCATGCCCATGATTCTGCACGTGCTTACTGAGAGATGACTGCTGGAATGTCTTGTACATTGTAGAACTCCTTCTTATCTGATTTATAGATTTAAAAAACTTTTTTTAAGATTGCCAAAAGGAAATCTCAAACTAGAAAACTAGGTTAACTGTGTTTCAAAAAATGGTAATGCAAAAAAAAAAAAAAAAAAAAAAAAAGGATCAATAAGGACTGTGGAATTTTCTTCTGGCTAACAACCAGCAGACAACTCTTAAGGAAAGGAAAAAGGAAAAGGAGAGGTACCTCTCTACTGAATTGCCTTTTTTTAAAAATGGAGTAGTGTTCCATTGTGTAAATATTCCACAGCTTTTTTATCCACTCATCTACTGATGGGCACTTGGGCTACTTCCAAATCTTGGCTATTGTGAGTAATGCTGCAATAACATAAGGGTGCACATAGTCTTTCTAATTAGTGTTTCAAGTTTCTTCAGATATACTCCCGGAAGTAGAATCACTGGGTCATATGGTAGTTCCATTTTTAATTTTTGGAGGTAACTTTATACTGCTTTCCACAGTGGCTGCACCAATCTGCATTCCCACCAACAGTGCATGAGGGTTCCCTTTTCTCTAAATCCTCACCAGCACTTGTTTGTTGATTTATAGGTGATATCTCATTGTGGTTTTAATTTGCATTTCTTGGATGACTAGTGACATTAAGTATCTTTTCATATGTCTATTGGCCCTCTGTATGTCCTCTTTGGGGAATTGTCCACTCAGGTTCTTTGCCCTTTTAAATAGGATTACTTGTTTGTTTTTGGTGTTGTTTTACGAGTTTTTTTTATTATAAATTTTGTATATTAACCCCCTGTCAAAGTCATTGAACGAAGTCATTGGTGACTTTGTGCTCCCATTCAGTGGGCTGTCTTTTCATTTTGTTGATGGTTTCTTTGCTGTGCAAAAACACCCAAAAAGCAAGCAAAAAACTCCAAAGAAACCAAACATCAGCTTTTTATTATTTTTAAAATTTACAATTGCTTAATTAAAATATATATGCATATATTTCTATTCATGTGTTCATATTTTTTCAAATGCTGTATTTTTAAAGATATTATATAGAGTGCCCCTCTCTTTCTATTAGAGGTGACCCTCCTGGAGTCCTTGCTGATATTGGAAAGTTATATGTATAATAATACCCTGGGGTCTACCAACACCGTTTTTCTAACTTGTATCCTTTGCTACCTGTTTCCTGTCATAATCTTTCTTAGTTTACTTCCTCTCTTTTGCTGGAGTATATTCTCAGGTAGCTTCCTACTATATGTAAATATTTTGCAGATTATGAAATGCGTGAACTCTTTGTTCTACTGCTCAATTTGTTGGGTAATTTGGCTGTGTTTAAGTTTTAAGTTAAAAAGTTTCCCATAGAACTTTGACAGCCTTGGTTCATTGTTTACTGCTATCCAGTGTTCCTAAAGAAGAGTCTGAAGCCTCATGATTCTTATTCCTTCTTTGAAATTAAATAAAAAAGAAAGAATATCTTTTCTTTTTAATCTGTTACTTTTATTTCAAATATTTTGCCCATATTTTAAATTAATTTTAACGGGGTGACATTGATAAATCAGGGCACATATGTTCCGAGAAAATATTTCCTGGTTATTTTGACATTTGATTATATTGCATACCCATCACCCAAAGTCAAATTGTCCTCCGTCACCTTCTATCTGGTTTTCTTTGTGTTCCTCCCCTCCCACCCCTCCATTTTGAGTTTGTTTTTGTGAATGGTGTAAGTTGATGGTCTAGTTTCATTTTTTTGCAGGTAGATGTCCAATTTTCCCAACACCATTTGTTAAAGAGGCTGTCTTTACTCCATTGCATGTTCTTTCCTTCTTTGTCAAATATCAGTTGTCTATAAAGGTGTGGGTTTATTTCTGGGTTCTCTGTTCTGTTCCATTGATTTAATCTATGTGCCTGTTCTTATGCCAGTACCAAGCTGTTTTGAGTACAATGGCCTTGTAATATACCTTGATATCTGGAAGAGTGATACAACCCACTTTATTCTTTTTCAAGATTGCTGAGGCTATTCGTGTTCTTTTTTGGTTCCATATAAATTTTTGGAATATGTGTTCTATATCTTTGAAGTATGTCATTGGTATTTTAATTGGCATTACATTCAATTTATAAATTGCTTTGGGTAATATAGACATTTTAATGATGTTTATTCTTCCTAACCATGAGCAAGGTATATGCTTCCACTTGTTTGTATTTTCCTTGATCTTTTTATCAATGTTTTATAATTTTCCGAGTACAAGTCCTTAACCTCCTTGGTTAAATTTACTCCTAGGTATTTTATTTTTTTGGTTGCAATAGTGAAGGGGATTGTTTCCTTAATTTCTTTTGCTGACAGTTCATTGTTGGTATATAAAAATGCCTCTGATTTCTGAATATTAATTTTATATCCTGCCACCTTGCTGAATTCATTTATAAGGTCCAGTAATTTTTTGACTGAGACTTTAGGGTTTCCTATATACAATATCATATCATCTGCAAATAATGACAGTTTTACTTCTTCTTTTCCAATTTGGATGCCTTTAATTTCTTCTTCTTGTCTGATTGCTGTGGCTTAGACTTCCAGAGCTATGTTGAATAAGAGTGGTGAAAGGGGGCACCCCTGCCTGGTTCCTGATCTTAAGGGTATTGCTTTTAATTTTTGCCCATTTAATATGATGTTTGCTGTAGGTTTGTCATAGATGGCCTTTATCATGTTGAGGTATGTTCCCTGTATTCCCACTTTACTGAGAGTTTTGAACATGAATGGGTGCTGGATATTATCAAATGCCTTTTCTGCATCTATTGAAATTATCATATGATTTTTGTCCTTCCTTTTGTTTATGTGATGAATCACATTGATTGATTTGCGAATATTGAACAAGCCTTGCCTCTCAATAATAAATCCCACTTGATCATGGTATATGATTTTTTTCATATATTGCTGGATCCGGTTGGCTAATATTTTGTTGAGGATTTTAACATCTAAGCTCCTCAGGGATATTGGCCTATAATTTTCTTAATTTGTGTTGTCTTTGCCTGGTTTCAGGATCAGAATTATGCTCGCCTCATAAAAGGAGTTTGGAAGTCTTTCTTACTCTTGAATTTTTTGAAATAGCTTTAGAAGGATAGGAGTTAGTTCTTCTTTGAATTTTTGGTAGAATTCACTTGTGAAGCCATCAGGCCCAGGACTTTTCTCTTTTGAGAGTGTTTTTGATAACTGTTTCGATCTCATTTGTTGTAATTGGTCTGTTTAGGATTTCTGATTCTTCCAGATTGATTTTTGGAAGATTATATGATTCAAGAAATTTGTCCATTTCACCTAGGTTGTCTAATAATTTGGCATAGAGTTCTTCATAGTATTTTCTTACAATACTTTGTATTTCTGTTGTGTCAGTTGTTATTTCTCCACTCTCATTTCTAATTTTATTTATTTGAATCCTCACTCTTTTTTTCTTGGTGAATCTAGTTAAAGGTTCATCAATCTTGTTTACCTTTTCAAAGAACCAGCTCCTGGTTTCATTGATCCTCTGTATTGTTTCCTTAGCCTCTATGTCATTTATTTCCAATCTGATCTTTATTATTTCCTTCCTTCTACTACCCCTGGACTTTATTTGCTGTTGGTTTCTAGTTCTTTTAGGTGCAGGGTCAAATAGCTTATTTGAGTTTTTTCTAGCTTCTCATGGTATGCCTGTAGTGCTATGAACTTCCCTCTCAGTACTGCTTTTGCTGTGTCCCATTAATTTTGAGTTGATGTATGCTCATTATCATTGGTTTCTAGAAACTTTTTTATTTTTTCTTTGATCTCATTGTTAATCCATTCGTTATTTAATAACATGCTATTTAATTTCCAAGTGTTTGAGTATTTTTCAGTTTTTCTTTTGTTGTTAATTTCTAGGTTCAATCCATTGTGATCAGAGAAAATGCTTGATATGATTTTAATCTTCTTAAATTTGTTGAGGTCACTTTTGTATCCTAACATGTGGTCTATCCTAGAGAATGTACCATGAGTGCTTGAAAAGAATGTATATTCTATTGCTTTAGGGTGAAAAGTTCTGAAGATATCTATTAAATCGAGTTGATCTAGTGTATCCTTTAAGTCTGCCATTTCTTTGTTAATTTTCTTTCTTGAGGATCTATCCAGTGATGTTAGTGGGGTATTGAAATCCCCTACTATTATAGTATTGCTGTTAATCTCGCCCTTTATATCCATCAAAGTCTGCTTTATGTATGTCGGGGCTCCTATGTTCGGTGCATAGATATTTAAAATGGTTATATCTTCCTGTTGTATTGTTCCATTTATCATTATGTATTGTCCTTCTTTATCTCTTACTATAGCCTTTGTTTTAAATTTCATTTTGTCAGATATAAGTATTGCTAACCCTGCTTTCTTTTTCTTTTCCATGTGCATGAGATATCTTTTCCCATCCTTTTACCTTCACACTATGTGCATCTTTTGTTTTAAGGTGTGTCTCTTGTAGACAGCATATGTATGGGTCCTGTTTCTTTATCCACGCAGCTACCCTATGTCTTTTGATTGGATCATTTAATCCATTTACATTTAAGGTTATTATTGATATGTAGTTGTTTATTTACATTTTGTTCTTTAAAGCATTTTCTTCTTTTGCTATATTCTTTCCTCCCTTTGAACTGTTCACAACAGGCTCCTTAGTATCTCTTGCAGAATTGGTTTGGTTTTAATGAATTCCTTGAGGTTTTCTTTGTCTGGAAAGCTCTTTATTTCTCCTTCAATTTTAAATGTTAGCCTTGCTGGATAGAGTAGTCTTGGTTGTAAGTTCTTGTTCTGCATTACTTTGAATATATCTTGCCATTCCCTTCTGGCCTCAAGTGTTTTTGTGAGAAGTCGGATGTCATCCTTATGGGGGCTCCTTTGTAGGTGATAGCCTGTTTTTCTCTAGCAGCTTTTAAAATTTTCTCTTTATCCCTTAGCTTTGGTATTTTAACTATGATGTGTCTTGGTGTAGATTTTTTTGTGTTTCTCTTTAATAGAGTTCTCTGTGCTTCTTGCATGTGTGAAACGTTTTCCAGTCTTAATTTAGGGAAGTTTTCAGTTATGATTTGATTTAACAAAGTTTCTATCTCTTGTTCTTTCTCTTCTACTTCGGGAATCCCTATGATGTGGATGTTATTTCTCTTTATGTTGTCACAGAGCTCCCTTAGAGTTTCCTCTGATATTTTGAGTCTCTTTTCTTTTTCTGCTCTGCTTCTGTGCCTTTGTTTATTTTGTCCTCTAACTCGCTGATTCGATCCTCAGCATGATTCATCCTGCTTTTAATTCCTTCCATTGTGGTCTTCAGTCCTGGTACTGTATTTGTCATTTCTGTCTGATTCTTTTTTATTATTCAATTTCCTTTTTTATACTTGTTATCTCTTTATGTAGGTGTTTGTAATGACTATCCATTGTTGCCCTAAGCTCTTTGAACATCCTAACTATCATTATTTTAAACTCTGCATTAGGTAGTTTGGTTATATCTGATTCATTCAGGTCCTTCTCTGGGGATTTCTCTTGATTCATTTGGGTTGCATTTCTCTGCCTGCCCATTTTGTCTGTGTGTAAAAAGGGTTAGGCTACTGGAGTCCAATGGGTGTTGCCTCTGTGTTCCCTAGGTATAGTCTGTCTGCAGGCCTGCCATCCCCTTTGCTGCTGCCTAGGGCAGTTGGGTATGGGTGTTGCCAGCGCAGGCCGCTGTGGCTGCTGCTGCAGTTTCCACTTTGCCTCAGCGGGAGGGGCTGTGTTCTCGTGCCAGGCTCTATAGGTCTCAGCCAGTCTTGGCCTTCGCCCCTCTCCCATGGGTGGGATTGCACACTACACTCGGGCCACAAGCCTGGGCTCCAAGGCAAGGATGAACACTTTTGCTCAGCTGTAGGTCCTTGTTAGCCGGTTCCCCTAGCCCAGCAGGGCTGCTGATGCACTCTCAGCTGTGAGCCTGGCTTCCGCCCCACCTCCGCCAACCTCGGCTCCTCCGCCAGGCAGCTGGTACGCACTCAACTGTGAGCTCCGGCTTCCACCGCACTTCTGCAGACAAAGACGGATCGTGCAGGGCTTTAAGCCTCATAGGCCGGTTCGGTCGCATGCCTGCTCGCCCCCAGCCAGCAGCCAATCTCTGCCCGTTCAGAGCTCCCGCTTTTTCCCCACAGGTGGGGTTACAGGCAGGCCCGCAGCCACCGGACCACTTTCGTGCGTCCCCTTCGTTCCCGCTGGGCTAGACAGAGCTCACTCCAGCGGGCTCAGCCTCTGTCCCCACCAATGGAACCGCACTTCCTTGTCCTGCCAGCCCTGCTGCCCACCCTCCATCCAGCCCTCAGCAGTGTGGGTGGGTGCGCTGCAGCTCAGACCCTAACACTCCATACTGTAGTCCTGAAAGCTCCTTCCTTCTAAGCAACTGTGCTCTAATTGCCGCAGGGGAGCCTGTTTGGCTGGTGTCCTGCTTCCCCTTGTTGGTTCCAGAGAAAATATTGTTTCAGATTTGTGGAGTGACTCAGCCCAGGGGTTAGGGTGGCTGTCCCTCAAAGCTTTTCTCCCTGTGCCTTCCAGACTGCACTCTCTTCCCGCTGCTCCGGTCCTCTCCTCTCCCTGTCTCCCAGAGTCCCAGGTGAGTGGTTGTGAGAGAGGTTTTCTGCACCGTCCCTTTAAGAAGAATCCTGGGTCTGAGACAACTGTCTCTTTCTCACAAACAGTATCCTAACCCGGTTCCCAGCAAAATATTGTCTGTACACCTCTTCTACGCTCTGGGGCTGCAGGCTGGGGCTTTGTTCCTGGGACTCAGGTGCCTACCCTTCCGCTAGCCTCTCTTCCCGCCACACGAGTTTCTCCGGGCTGCCTTTCACTCTGGGGAGCTGGGCAGCCCTTTCTGCATTTTCGCTTTTCCTACCAGTCTCAATGTTGCTTCTTCAGTGTCCCCCGGTTGAAGAGTCCTCTCAGTCCAGTTCAGCATTGGTCTATCCAGATGATGGTTCTTAAAATCAAGTTATAATCCACTTTGGTTTTGTGAGTTGGAAGTTGGTAAGTCCGCCTACTATATCGCCATCTTGCCCCCCGAAAGAATATCTTATAATATTCTCTTTATTCCCTGGTCCTTGAAATTTCATGTTCATGAACTTTTAATGTGGTTGTTCTTTCATTTATTGTGCCAGATAGCCTGTGGGTCCTTTCAATCTTGAGACTTGTCATTGAGAAAACAATAATATCCTCCCACTCCCTGCTCATTGTTTTCTCTGTTCTTTCTTCCTGTAGTTCTTATAGTTTGTATTATACAGTTCTTGGGTTTATCTTCTATTTAATTTTTTCCCTACTCATAGGTCATCTCTTGGTATTTGTTCTCTTTTCCTTCAGATTTTTTAAAAATTTTTAATGGGGTGACATTAATAAATCAGGGTACATATGTTCAAAGAAAACATCTCCAGGTTATCTTATCATTCAATTATGTTGCATAGCCATCACCCAAAGTCAAATTGTCCTCTGTCACCTTCTATTTGGTTTTCTTTGTGCCCTTCCCTTCCCCCTCTCACTCCCTCTCCTCTGTCCCCCCACCCCGTAACCACCACACTCTTGTCCATGTCTCATAGTCTCGTTTTTATGTCCTACCTATGTATGAAATCATGCAGTTCTCAGTTTTTTTCTGTTTTACTTATTTCACTCTGTATAATGTTATCAAGGTCCATCCATTTTGTTGTAAATGTTCCGATGTCATCATTTCTTATGGCTGAGTAGTATTCCATAGTATATATGTACCAAAGCTTTTTAATCCACTCATCCTCTGATGGACACTTGGGCTGTTTCCAGATCTTTGCTATTGTGAACAATGCTGCCAAAACATGGGGCACATTTCTTCTTTCGAACAATTCTATGGTGTTCTTAGGGTATATTCGTAAAAGTGGGATAGCTGGGTCTAAAGGCAGTTCGATTTTTAATTTTTTGAGGAATCTCCATACTGTTTTCCACAGTGGCTGCACTACTCTGCATTCCCACCAGCAGTGCAGGAGGGTTCTCTTTTCTCCACATCTTCGCTAGCACTTTCTGTGTTGTTTTGCTGATGAGCGCCATTCTGACTGGTGTGAGGTGATATCTCATTATGGTTTTAATTTGCATTTCTCTATTGATTAGTGATGTTGAGCATTTTTTCATATGCCTATTGGCCATCTGTATGTATATCAAGGTATACTACAAGGCCATTGTACTCAAGACAGCCTGGTACTGGCATAAGAACAGGCACATAGATCAATGGAACAGAACAGAGAACCCAGAAATAAACCCACACCTTTATGGACAACTGATATTTGACAAAGGAGGAAAGAGCATACAATGGAGTAAAGACAGTCTCTTTAACAAATGGTGTTGGGAAAACTGGACATCTACCTGCAAAAAAATGAAACTAGACCATCAACTTACACCATTCACAAAAACAAACTCAAAATGAATAATACTTAAATATAAGTCGTGAAATCATAAGTATCTTAGAAGAAAACATAGGCAGTAAGCTCTCCGACATCTGTCACAGTAATATATTTGCCAATGTATCTCCACGGGCAATTGAAATAAAAAACAGCATAAACAAATGGGACTATATCAAACTAAAAAGTTTTTGCATAGCTGAAAACAATAAGAATAGAATAAACAGACAAACCACACAATGGGAGAACATATTCGACAACACGTCTGATAAGGGGCTAATAACCAAAATTTATAAAGAACTTATAAAACTCAACACAGGGAAGACAAGCAATTCAATCAAAAAATGGTTAAAAGAAATGAATAAAAATTTCTCCAAAGAGGACATACAGATTTTTTCTTTTTACTTTATTTTCCAGGCATTCTATTCAAGTTTTTAATTTTGGCAACCATATATGTTTATTTCCCAGAGCTTTCCCCTAGTTTCTGAGTTCTTTCTGTCTTGATTTCCTACTGTTTAATGCAGGGGTCCCCAAACTTTTTACACAGGGGGTCAGTTCACTGTCCCTCAGACTGTTGGAGGGACATATAACAAAAACTATGAACAAATTCCTATGCACACTGCACATATCTTATTTTAAAGTAAAAAACAAACAGGAACAAATACAATATTTAAAATAAAAAACAAGTAAATTTAAATCAACAAACTGAACAGTATTTCAATGGGAACTATGGGTGTGGATGCATCCTGTGCTCCTCTCACTGACCACCAATGTAAGAGGTGCCCCTTCCGGAAGTGTGGCTGGGGCCGGATAAATGGCCTCAGGGGGCCGCATGCAGCCCACAGGCCGTAGTTTGGGACCCCCCTGGTTCAATGTATATGTTTTTTTTTAATATAACTTAGGGGTAGCAATTGGGGGAAATCTCTTCTTCTGCTTTGCATATCTCTGTTACACAAGGTAGGAGATATTTTTCTGTTTGATTTCTCACTTTCATGTTAGGGTTTTCTCAATTATTTGGTGAATCTTTGTTGTTCATTCATATTTAAGAATAAGTCACAAAATGTTAATGCGTTTGTCCAAGTGAGAATACGTTGGGGAGTAGATGGTGGTGATGCTTTTCAACTGATGGGCTGTACTTCACGATACTTGAAGAAGTGGTTGGTCATTTTTATAGACTTTCAGTTAATCTCTTTGTCATCACTCTTATCCTCCATATCTGTGGTATTGTGGTGTCTTGGAACCCTGAGCTTCTCATGTTAATTTTTCCAGAAAGGAAACTCAGCTCTTCTTGCCTGGAGAAGAAGTGAGTGGGCTGGGTATCAGATATCTTTATCTAGGTATACTGGCTCTGCTGAATTCATCAGTTTTCCAAGGTTTTATGGAATAAAGTGCTGGTTTTTCATGCCCCTGCTCTGGATCCTTTTATCTTTCAAAATCAGTAACTATTCCTCCAACAACTTTCAGTTTTTTAAAAATTTATAGATATTGTTCAATGCTGATGTCCCCTGTCTCATTCACTGTGTGGTTTTTAAGAATTATTCTTTCTATCATCTTAGTAAAAGAAAATGAAGAAGAAATAATACATGCTAGTAAATTGCCATCTTTAACCAGAATTTTAACATATAATTTTCATTGATATTGCTACAGTGAACACTATTTTTTCTGCCTGTAGCATTTTATTTTCCTTTTGCATTTATGGATTAGTGTAGAATCAAAAGCACAAGCAAGGAATTAGATTTAAATAGTTAGAGGGACATTTTATCCCATATTTCTGAAGCTAAGAAGGCTGTAGAGAGAATTCAAAGCTAATGGAAAGGGAGATGAAGATCTTTGTGTCATATGTTTTCATCTTTTCTTTATTAATGAGTTTATTTATAGAGCGACAGGACTGTGAATGTCTTGGACTCTTAAAGTGTGTGTGTGTGGGGGGGGGAGTCTAGAGCACTTTTCTTTGAGAGGTATGGAGCCATACCAGAAGCTTCTTCAACTTTAGTTCTTTGCCCAAGGTAGACCCTGTTGACAGTCTAGAAGATGTAACTCCCTGAGGAACTGAAATCTCCACTGAAAAGTCCAAGGCATTGGTTCTTAGGGCCAGACATCTTCCAGGGATTGTGCCTGGATGTGCCCAAGGCTTCTGCTTCTCCCAACTTCCATCTGCAATGGACCATGATTGTGTGAGATCCCATAGAATGAGTAAGGAGCTGGCAAAAATTTCCCAGCAGGTAGAAGCTGTTTCACAAGTGTTCTGTTTCTAGGTTGGACCAGCTACCTGCAACATGGTTTCCCCAATGAAAGACCCCTCTCTAGTCAGTTAACTGTAATCTGTAGTCGCAGAATCCTTGCCCATTCTTGGTGGCACCTTGTCTCTCAGTGCCTGTACCCAAGCCAGTGACAGTGGGCACTGGGCCCCCAGACCAGTGTAGAAACTGAATGACTTGACTCATTGCACCTTAATACCTCCTTTGGACTATAAACTCTTCCAAAATTTTAATTTCTTACATTTCCTCCACAAGGCTTTATGTAGTGTGAGCTCAGCAGAGGGACTAAGAAAGTGATTATTAGTTAAAAATTAGTCCAAAGAGAAGGATGGTAAGTGACAGCCCCTCTTATTCACATAGCATTTTATAGTTTCCATAGCCCTTTCCTGTGCATTGGCTCATGTGATCATCACTATAGCCCTGGGAAGGTCTCAGGCTATGAACAGTGTCTTTCTTTGATAGATGAGGTCACTGAGGTCAGTTACACATTTTGGTCAAGGTCAGACAGCTAATATGTTTCAGTAGCAGGACTCTCTGTTCCACGTCTTCTGACTTCAAGTCCAGGGTTGTTTCCAGAGTATTATGTTGTCTCAGAAAATTAGTAACAACACAAGACTTGGGTGTCACCCACATAAAAATACCCTAGAAATTGTATTATGTGATACCCAGAAAACTGAGTCTGCTTTCAAGAGTTTGTAGAATCTGGGTCTGTCTGTCATTTGCTTGATTGTTGATTTCCAGTTTTTTTTTCATACCAATTAATGCATTCATTTGTTCACTTAAAAATACACTGGTTGCTTAAATTGTGTCTAGTACTATTTGATAGTTGGAAGAAAATATTGATCATAGTCTGTGATATCCAACAGTTTAACATAAAATGTAGGGTGTAATAGGCAATATGTAAATCTTAAATTACTACTGTAACAAATTACCACAAATATAGTGGCTTGCAGTTCTGGAGGTCAAAAATCTTGAAATGAGTTCCTCTGGGCTAAAACCAAAGTGTTGGCAAGGAAGGCTCTGTTTCTTTTGGAGGACATAGGGGAGAATCCATCTCCTTCCTTTTCCCAGCTTCTAGAGGCCTCTGGCATTTCTTGACTTGTGGTCTCATACATCTTCAAATGTAGCAATGGCTGTTTGAGTCATTCTTATAATGCTATCTCTCCAGTTTGGGCTTTTCTTCCTCACCCTTCCTTATTTAAGGAAACTTGTGATCACATGGGGCTTACCTGGATAACTGAGGATACTCTCTTGAGGTCAACTGATTAGCAAACTTAATTCCATCTGTAAACTAATTCTCCCTTTTATGTAACATAACATAGGCACAGGTTCTGGGGATTAAGATGTAGACATCTTTGAGGACCTATTTTTTTTCTGCTTAATTCAGATAAGAGATCTTTCCCTAGAAAAAACAATAATGTTGTAATTTTAGGCATCATTAATGCAGGTATCAAGTGAGTATTATAAACCATGAATTCAGAGACCAAGAGGAAACCACTCCTCTGAGCTTGAGTGAGTGATCAAGGAACACTTTATATTAGGCAAGGAAATGGAATGAGCAATGTTGCAGGGACAATAATAAACACAGAAAGCCACAAGAGATTCTTAAGTAGAGCAACCTGATAAATACAGAGTTTGGAGCAGATAAATTTGGTGCTTGGATATCCATGGACCTCATTCGATTACCACAGGCTTTGTCCTTCTCTGTTGTATAGAAGGGAAAACTGAGGTCCAGAGAGTTTGAATGCCTCAAGAGGAAGTTATTTGGCAAAACTCCTGGATGGGTGGTAAGGGGGTTTTTCATGTTTCTGGGGGGAGGAGGAGGTTTTAACTTTTGCTGCTGCTCATGAGTGTTCTCAGTAAACCCAAATCTCTGGAATTATTCCCAGAAAAGCCATATAATTAGCTCAATTAGCTCTTTCTGTCTTTGCTCCTGATCATCTTCTTTTATGGGATATGCACTTTGCAGAGCCCACTGATCCATCCCTTTTTCAGTTGCAATTGGGTGAGGGGAGGTTTCTAAAGTACAGGTCCAGATAAGGGCTATAGAGCTTCTCTTGAAACATTTTGCAAAGCTTTTGCTTCAGTATTAGATTGCCATTTGAGATCGCGTTGGGTCATTAACTCTGGGCCTTTGCCTAAAGCTTCAGCTCCATTTTAGTTTTTCTCATGGGAAACGTGAGGCAGCACAGAACAGAGGAAAGGAAAAGGGGAGAGAGCAGAAGAGCTAATTCTAGCTCTTGGTTGCTAGCTAGCTCTGGGGCTATAGGCAAGTCACTTTTCCTAGTCTTAGTTTCTCCACTTTCCCCACCTGTCAAATGGGTTAATTTAACATGGCAAACCTTTGGGTTCTTTCTGATAATCTGTATTTGTGATTCTAACACTCAGCATCTGTGGGGGTCAAAGCGGATCTGGATTGAATACCCATTGGTCTACCTCCCCATTATCTTAACTTTAAGACTTACTTGTATCACCTGCTTTAGGTCTTTCTCTTCACTTTGGTGTGGTAACTCTTTCATTGGAGATGCTCCACAATATGTGTCATAGAATGTTCTCATTCATCGATTGCTCCATCCATTTACCCAACAATTAAATGTCCATCTGTGCAAGGAGAGTTAAATACATTTCCCTAAACCTTCTTGTTAGGTAGGAAGGAAGTACCATCCAGACTTATTGAATCAATGAGTATCAGAGAATGTATAAGTCGGAAGGACATTTAGAAACCAGGAAATTCAATAACCTTATTTTTGCAAACAAGGAAACAGAAGTTTAAAGAGAAGAAGCAATCTGCCCAAGGTCACCTGGCTAGTAAATGTCATAACTGAGAATAAAATCAATTTCCCAGTCTTTAAGTTCAGATCTGCCTTCTCCCTCCATTATTTACCACATTCCATTAACTGATTGGAAAGCAAAACTTTAATGAGCACTAAACTATTTTCTCCTTGAGCACAAAGAATTTTTAATGGGGAAGGATGTGCCTAAATTTGTGATGAGAAACAATTAACACAGCCTCAGTGGAATTACTGGGCCATGGGCCATTGTTTTAGCAAAGGCCTTCTATAATGGGAGGAAAAAGAAGATGAGGAAAGAGGGAATGCTGTCCATTCTTGTTCTCAGAATCTTTTGTTGCTGTATTAGGCTGTGTTTGTTTGTCAAACATGAGCTTAGTAAGTTGCATAGCCCAAACAATCCCAACTCTCTACTTTAATGTCTCTGGGCTACACTTGGTGTCTGTTATTCAGCTCCTATTGCCAAGGTGGATGAACAGAACTTGACTGAGTTCTGGCTGTAAAGAGAGGTCTTGGGTACAAGGGGCCCATCCCCTCTGTGGTCCAGCAGGGACAGGTCAGTGTCTGCTTGATTCATGTTCAGAATTGGCCACATACCTCATACCACATAGAGCCAACTAAGGCGAGAGAACAGTCTCATAGCTGTAGGGGTCAATTGGCCTTGATATCCCTCTTCACTCCTGCTGTGGTTTGTTCTATACTCCACTCTGGTTTCTATAGCTTTCCCTCCTATTTCTAACCCAGTGGTTCTTAACCTTTTTTGATGTACCGAACCCACCAGTTTCATATGTGCATTCACCGAACCCTTCTTTAGTGATAAATAAAATATGATTTTTCTTTCCAAATTCAAGACATAGGTATATGTTTTTTTACTGGTGCACAAAATGAGCCATGCATGAACATCACCTTGCTCAAAGAACAAAATCAACAAAGTGCATGAACTCACATCAAATTACAGTATTACTTTATTCTGACCTCCGCGGCAGGGGCTTCTCCGAACCCCTGACACAGACTCATCAAACCCCTAGGGTTCGATAGAACCCAGGTTAAGAACCACTGTTCTAGCCCCGTTGACTCAACCCTTGAACTTAACATCCAGATGTATTGGATATAAGGAACCTCTTGGTTCTCCCTGGGACATGGATTACATTCATCCTCTGACATTTCCCACTCCTGGCCACTTTTTTCATTGAATCTAGGGCTCACTGTGCCAAGTACATCCTGTTGGTTTGCCTTACTTAGTTCCATGCAAGTGGTAACATGACATCCAGGCCACTGAGTCTACCCCTAGGACTCACCCAGATCTCTGCTCTAGCTAACTGCCTAGACCTGCCACTTATATGTTTACCTTCTCATTTCTCTGCTGTACTTTCAGACTCTGCTTTGGACCCCTTTTTTCACCTTGGCTTGGCAACCCTTTCATGTTCTTGATTCACCCACCATTGATCCTCACCACTCCTGGGCTCTGCTTTGGCATCACTGGTGCTGTCAATTAAGAGATCCTCCCTGCAGTCTCCTTTAGAACCCTTAATGGTAAGGCGAAACCCTAGTTCCTTTATTGCCACCACTAAGGGAAGAATATTTAGAAATAATCAGAGCTTTACTCATGGTACTTTCAGCTGACCATTTTAAATCTCTTGCATACTTGAAATTGAAAATTAACCATAGATTCCTAGAGTTTAAAAGTTTAAATATCAAGTCTAGAATTTCTCAAATTGTGGTTCTGTGATGACCTGCCTCAGAGTTGTCATTTTATGAAAAATATGGGTTCTAAGACACCACCTTAGACAAGCTGAATTGGAGCAGATTATAAGATTGATGATTAGGTAGAACAAATTTTGATAATTATGGATTTACTCTATCTCAAAGATTCTAGTTGGGCTCTCATGTAGCAGTAAAAGGACCCTTCTGGTCTAGGTGGACCTTGAAAATGGGAGTTTCTTAAGTCACTAGACTCTCAAAGAAACATTGATATTACATGTTTCCACTATTTTCAAAGATATAAATGATCAATGAATTTACTGGAAACCTTATTTGAATAGAACTCTAACCAGGTACAGTAGGGGTACCAGTTGACCAAAATACTCAGACTAGCTGTGACTTTAATATGAAGACATATTTTATTGGTGTCCCAGGAAAACAGAGACAATGTGGGGACAGCTTGCAACAAATCTCACCTTGTTAGAGAGTAGCTGTCAACTTTGTCAGGTAAGTCTGTTTTGAAAGCTGTGATAAGTGAAAGTATGTGTAATGAAGAAAAAATGGGTCACTATTTTGAGATCCAAAAATAGACATAAAATTTTATGTGAAAGTAAATCTCCATAGGAAATGCCTATCAAATTAAATTAAGAAAGTCAATAGAAATGCAATGAAGTCAAAATAGGTAAAGAAAGATAGCTGAAGTGTTGGGAGCATCTGTATAGCATCATAGATTTTTGATTGAAAAGGTCTTCAGAAATCAAATTTTCAATTTTTAAAAAACTCCTGGACATATTTGTCAAACAAAATCTTATGCAGAAGTCTAAGATCTAAAACAGATAAATACTGAGTTGCTCTGGTTGAAGTATCTGTGTGTGTATGTGTATTAGTAAGAACAGACTAAGTAATGTGCAGTAAAAAATAACCCTCAAAATACATCAGCTGTACAAGAAAGTTTTTTCTTTATCTTTTTTAAGTGAGAAGAGGGAAGATAGTGAGACAGATCACTGCATGAGCCCAACTGGGATCCACCTGGCAAGATCAGCTGAGCTATTTTTAGTGCCTGAAGCCAATGCTCAGACCAACCGAACTATTCTCAGTACTTGGGGATGATGCTTGAACCAATCGAGCCACTGGCTGTGGGGTGGGAAGAGGAAAGGAAGGGGAGAGAAGCGGGTGGTTGCTTCTCCTGTGTGCCTTGATTGGGAATCGAACCTGGGTTGTCCATACACCAGGCTGACACTCTACCCAATGAGTCAACTGGCCAGGACCAAGAGAGGTTTTTTTTTGTTCATGTTGGATGTCTACCATCAATAGGTTTAGGCCTGGCTCCTTGTTCCTTACTCTGGGATCCTAGTAAACAGAGGAGCCACCATATTAAACATTGCTAGTTGTCATGGTAGAAGAAAAGAAACAACTCTGGAAGTTAAGTATTGGAAATTAATTGCTCTGATTTGAAAGTGACACACAGCACTTTCATTCAGGTCACATGGCCTTACCCAACTACAAATGGGCCAAGAACTATAATCCTACCATTTTCCCAGAAGGTATTTTGTAGTGAAAATATTTGGTGGATGCTACCAATGACTATTAGAGTGAGTGAGCATGTGCATGTGTGTGTGTACATGTGTGCATGCACATGTGTGAGTGTGGGAGCCAGGAGAGAGAGAGAGAGAGAGAGAGAGAGAGAGAGAGAGAGAGAGAAAGGTGACTCAAGAGTTACAGTAGATAAAGACTCATTTTGAAATGAAGTGTGAACTTGAGGAAATTTTTCATCAAGGCTTGTTCTGCATTCCAAGTGACAAGTAGCTGCAGTAAAGGCATTCTTGTATTTGCTCTGATTACCCAGGGGATGCTGGGCAATATGAAGAGTTTTAGAAGAGAACTGCAACTGATGATGAAATGTGGCATTTCTCATGTGCTAAGGAAGCCAAGCAGAATTCACCAACTTTGCTGAGACCTGGGAGAAATACTCATGTCAAGATCACAAGCGAGGAGGTCATCAATTGATTTCACTCAAGTCAAGGGCATTGACAGAGTATTTATCCCACAGGATTAAACAGTTCCATTGGATTCAACAAACATTAGCCATCACCCATTCCGTTCTGAGCACAGTGTTAGGTGCCAGGCATCTGAAGACAAATAGCATGCAGTCAGAAGAAAAAAATGGCGAGTCCTGCACTTAGAGGTAGAGAAGCAGTGGAAGACACAGAACTTTGAGACTATTAAGAGGTGCATGGTGGGAGAGGGGTGAGGAATGGGGATGTAAAAGAGCATTTAGAATAGCTCTCAAGGTTCTCTTTTTCCTAGAATTTCTCTCTGAGCACCATATACAGCAGGATATGTAACATTTCTGGACTCAAAGGCTGCATTTATTGTGACTACCTCCACCCACCCACCCACCCACACCATATCCTAAAGTCCCAGTAGGAAGAGTATCCCCTCCTTCATGCCTTCCTCCATCTTTAAAACCACTTTCCCATCATTTTTACCCTCCACAATGCAGTATGAAAATCTCTCTAAAACACAAATATTAACTCATTCCCTCTCTTACCTGACTCCTTGATTGCTTCCTAATTTCCTCCAGGAAAGTTAGGCATAATATGAGTTTGCCCCAAATCTGGGGCCATGCAGTATCTGTATCTACACCTCATTGCTATCCACTTTCACCCTTGTCCTTCATTTTCCCACACCTGTGCTCCAAATGCATGAAACTGCAGCTCTCCTGGTGCCCAATGCTCTTCTCATCTCTGTGCTTTAGCATATGCTGTTTGGGCATCTCCCTTTTCCGCTGGGGAAAACCCTGCTCCTCCTTGTCTGATTACTATTTCCTTTTCATACCTAGCCAGTGACTGACTTTAGTCTGTCCTGATTATTCAGCTTGCAATTGTTTACTTGGAGGAAATGGTAAAATGTAGTGCTAATAGCTCAGGTTCTAGACAGATTGTATAAATTGGCCCTGCTTCAGTATTTAACAGCTGTAAATTAGCTGGACTCTGAATCTCAGTTTTTTCTTCTGTGAAATGAGAATAATAATAATTATAATAATAATATTTTCTGCACAATTTTACTCTGAAGATTAAGATAATGCAAGTAAAGCACTAGCTAACCATGGATATTAGCTACCACCATCAAGGTTATGATTATATTATTTCTGTATCTTCCCTACCAGACTAGGAACTCCTTGAGGGCAGATGTCTTATTTTTTGTCACTTTGTATTCATAGTTCCAGGCCTGTAGGAGGTCCTCCAAATATTTTTGAATAAATGAACCGGTCAGAAAAGCATTACATTGTGCTCAGTAGGCAGGAAAATCTCACATATATTTTCAGATTTCCAACTAACACGTTTGAAAAATAAAAACACTTTCCCTTGAAGGGTATATTTTATTTATTCAGAGACCTCACTGATGTGAACCTGCTAGTTTCTTGATGGTGTCCGAGCAGATGACCATACATCTTTTCACATGAGAGAGGGGTGCAACTCTCTCCTTTACTCCCCGCTGCTAACAGATTCGGTCTTTTGTGCCTCAATCACAACATCCTGGAAGAAAGAATCTGATTGACCTAGCCTCTGGCCAAGAGATGTCTGTCTCTTGTTCAATCGGCTTTGCCAGGGTGGTGGGATGAACAGGGAGGCAGAATGTACCTGCCAAGGAGGATTACTCCAGAAAGAGTGTGGGTGCTTCTGATATGGAGTCCTGTCCTCTTGGGCTTTGCCTCCTTTCAGTGTTCAGTGACAGAGAGAGGGACAAGGAGAGAAATATAGAATTTTTCTTTTCTTCAGAGCAGAACTGGCTACCATGTCAACCAATTTCACTCATTTTCCTCCATTACATATGCTGCCATATTCATTTTATTTTAAATTTGTTTTGTTATTGTTTTTAACCCCTTTTGTGGTGACACCAGGAACATTTGCTCAGTTTTCACGGGATCCAAGGATGTCCTGTCACTAGCCTCATACGACATATCTCTCAGTCCTGGTCTTTTCAGGGTCAATCCCTTGAAGGTAGTCACCAGAATAAATGCTCAGGCTGAGGCTTAGCTGATCAAGTAATTGCAAAGAAAATGGAGAAAAATCACAAATGTTAGTAACATCTAAGACACTGGGGAGTCTCCTTCCCTTCTCATTGACTCTCAGTAAGTTCCCTCACCCCTTTCTCCCATTACTGACAATAGAAATTCACCTTAATGTGTATGATGGCTCTGGACCTACAGAAATGACCCATGGTCTGAGATAGCTCACATTAGGCAGGAAATATGAGAGTTGGGTCTATAACTGGGATCCTTGGAGACCTGGGGTTCACATAAGGATAAGAAAAGCTAACGTGCCAGGGGTGAGAGCAGCAGGAAGACAGGGAGCTCTCTTTGTCGTGTGGCCCTTTGAGTAGAATGGGAACAGTCCACCTTAAAAACCCAATCCTAATGCAAAGCAGGCTGTATTGTTTCTTGTGAGCTTGCTTTCTCAGATGTCCTGATCAGGGAGAATTTATGCCTTTTGCTTTTCTTTCTTTTTTCCTTTCCTTTCGCTCCTTTCCTTCCCCTCTCTTACCCTCCCCTCCCCTTGTTTTCTCTCCCCTCCCCTCCTCTTCCCTTCTCTCCCTTCCCCCTTCCCTTCTCTCCCCTCCCCCCTCTCCCCTCCCTTTCCCTCCTCTCCTCTTTCTTTTCCTCCCCTTCCTTTCCCTTCCTTTTCTTTACCTTTTTCCCCTAACATCAACCTGATATCACAGAGACTGAAAATCCTCAAGCCTGGGGTTGACAGCATCAGATCCAGCTGTGGTGATCAGCTGCTAGGTTGCTTTTCAGGGAGGTTTGGAAAGTTCCAGCAAATTCCCTGCCTTTGAACCAGAACCCTCCTGCACGTGGATCCGCTGTAGTGGAGACAAAGTCTTTGTTCCTAATAAAAAGTAGAGCGGCACTCTTCTTGGACCTTTCTCTCTGCTGAAAATCCCAAGTAATGCTTATTATTATTATTTTTTATCCCTGAGTACAATATGGTGCTTTAATGTCTGGCAGAACAAAATTGTAAACATGTCATTAGATGTAAAGGCTACCCCGAGATGGCAGCTAGAGAAGAATGGGCACTGAAGAAAAGAGGATTTGGGCTGAAAATGAACTGCTGAATAATTTATCGTGAATTGGAAAGTCAATACCTTAAATGAGGCATGGTGAAGCTCAGGAACTCGGAGGTAAACACTGTGAGGATGTAATTTTGGGGAGAACATTACCAAAAGGAATGGCTCTTTGGGAGGAGCAGGAGACAGAGAGACCCTGCCCAGGGCTCGGGTGGGGATAGGGCACAAAAGGAGAACAGAGCTTGCCTTCAAGACCACCGCGTGTTAACTAGAGCAGAGGTGAGGCATGAAAGGAGTTGGGGAACGGATGAGAACAGAATGGGTGATGCTAAGTAGGAGTTCCAAGAGCTGAACAATGGGCACAGGAATGCCTCCTGGAGGAAGAAGGACTCAGGCCCAGAGGAAGAATTTCATGAAGGGAGAGGTGGGAAAGGGAATTTTACCAGACAAGCTATTATGGTGAAGCACAAAGAAGCTGAAGAGGCTGGCGGTGGCACAGGTTAAAGAATGCCAGGCAGAAGCATGGAAAGGTATTCAAGCTTGAAGTGGGAGCCCCTGCAGATTTGGGGGGCAGGAAATTGACATTCATTCATTTATTCATTCAACAAATAACATATAATGAAATAGCTATGTTTCAGGTTTTGCATTCAGCGCTGTGCTGACTGTGGTGAGCAAAAAGTCAGGCATGATTCCTAACCTCACAGGACTTATATTCTGGAGAGGAAGACAGAGAACTAAAAATAATAATCACATTTATTGTGCTAAGTGTTCCGTATGTACCATCTCAGTCTTTACTGTGAGGTTAAGAGGTGGGTGAATAATTATCTTCATTTTACAAATAAAGAAATTGAGGCTTACAAAAGGTAAGTAATTTGCCCAAAGGCAACCATGTTAGTAAATGGTAGAGCTACAAATATAACACGCTATTATGCAGGGATGATTTGGGGCTAACCGTTTGGATGGGGAAGTAGATGAAACCATGGTTAAGGCTGGATGCATAGCTTTGTCCAGGGAATCAGGGAGGCTTTCCAGAAGAAGGTGTTAAGATGAAACCTATAAGATGAACTGAGGTGATGTGGTGAGGTCAGAGTGGCTTAGAAGTGGTGAAGGAGAAAGGTAGGAGGGAACAGATGTGGCAGGACTTTGAATGCTTGTCAGGGGAGTACACTTTATCCTGAGGTCAATGAGAAGCCACTTGAAGGGTTACTAAGAGGGAAGAAATGTGCATGCATGTGTGTGTGTGCGTGCATGTGTGCGTGTGTGTGTGTGACAGAATCAATTTTGCATTTTTAGGAAAGCACTCTGGCTGCTTTGTGGGGAATTAATTGGTGGGTGGGACCAGGAGTGGAACAGTGAGGGAGTTGAGAAGCAGGAACTAAGTGAACCAGTAAATATGTCAAACACTTGAATAGTTTATTCAAAGGAGAGTCCCTCCACCTCACCTCTCTCGAAGCCTTTTCTCCCTCATTTACATCCATTTCTAATAGTTCAGCTGTTCATCTTCCCAATTTATAGCAGATTACGAGTAACAACTTAAGAAAGAATTTGGGAGTCCAGTGGGTCAAAACACTAGCAATTGTGTAAAGTGGCAGTTTGATTATGAGGAAAGGACATACATTCAGGCAGACTTAATTGCTGAGCACGTTGGTATTATTCAGTGGGAAGACAAATAGCCCTACCCCAATGCTGTCTTCCCATTTTAATGTAGTGTTAGATAACCTGAGTCAATAACAAAGTATGATTTAAAATCCTTTTAAAAAAAGTCAGAGAATAAAAGGGAGCTGCCACATTCCCAGAAGTGCCTGCAAGCTGTTGGTGGAACACCCCAAGGTGGCCGCAAGTGTGGAACTCTGTCTTCAGGCTGGGCCTCCAAGGCCAGCACTGTGTTTTCTCCTGTGTGAGGGTGGTCATCCTCAGGTTGCTGGAGGGGCAGAACTGGGGACTTGGGCAAAGCCTTTCGCCTTTCCTGAGTGAACCGGTAACATGGGTGGAGGAGGCAAGATGACAGAGCGGCCTTGACCATGGACCTCGCCTGCAGAAGCTCCTCCAGCACATTTTATAGGCTCCCCGGGATTGTAGGGATTTAGAAAGGGTGCAGCTGTGAGGGAACTGACTCGGAGAAGCACAGCATATAAGTGATTCTTCAGCGCCTGGACCCTGGGATTTCACCAGCTTGGCCATGGCTCCGGCTCCTCCCCAACCCTGCCCTATGCCATTGTAGGTGGCCTAGATCAGTGTGGGACTAGCCCCGTTCTGGAAGGACTTGAATTCGCTGCTCTCCAGTCTTGGACTGATGCGTCCCAGTGCCACGGTCCTCAGACATGTAGGCACGACCTGTCATCATAGGGATCATACTCCGCTTTTCACAGTTGCCATTGTCAGAAATTTGGCTTGGCGCTGGGTAGGTGAAAAACTCCTGCACCATTTCTGCCTTGTTGGTGACTTACTGACCTATTTTGGTGACTTTTGTTGTTGTTGTTAGTGTAATAGACTTTAAACAATGTTATTTGGTTAAGATCTAGGATGCTGCACTAGGAAAAAAAAATACTGTCTGAAGACTGGGGAGGTCCCTCAGGCTTCCATTCTGTAAGACTTAGTTCCCCTATTGGCTCCTCCAGCTATCCTGAACTCCTGACCTCCAGTGAATACTGAAGGTATTCAGGTTCCATCTGGGAGGCCCATTTGGAAAAAAATCTTCAGTAGAAGGTAGTTGGGTTGGTCTGAGAGGCCAACCTGGACCTCAACTTTTTAGTCAGCTGTGACATTCTGGCTGAGAACTATAACCATTGAAAGTACTGTATGACTGTTGGAGCTGCAATGTCTTTTGCACAACTCTTAACTAGCTGGAGTCTTAGGTATATTTTTGTTGCTATGATAAATGTAATTAAAAAAAAATTATTTAGACAATTAATTTTAACGGGGTGACATTGATCAATTAGAGTACATAGATTCAGAAAGAACATCTCCAGATCATTTTGACATTTGATTATGTTGTATACCCATCACCCAAAGTTAAATGGTCCTCTGTCACCTTCTATCTGGTTTTCTTTATGATCCTCCCCTCCCCCACCCCCTCCTCTCCTCCCTTCCCTGCCCCTCCCCCTGGTAACCACTGCACTCTTATCTATGTTCATGAGTCTCAATTTTGTGTCCTGCCTATGTATGGAATGATACAGTTCTTAGTTTTTTCTGATTTACTTATTTCACTCAGTATAATGTTATCAAGTTCTGATAAATGTAATTTTTAAATTGTTTTCAAATTGGTTCTTTTGGAGCGTAGAAAAGCAATTAATTTTTGTTTATTGATTTTATATCTAGCAACTTGTTAAAGTACCTTATTAATTATAATCAATTGGCATTTATTTGGAGTTCTCTATTTATATAACCATCTCAGAATAATGACAGTTTGGGTTTATCATTTTGGAAAGAAAAAGGAACACTTGCATATTTTAGGAAGATTCTTTTCCAAACTGATTTAAATATATGAGAATAAATAAACCAAGTTTAAATTATCTGGAGATTCTTATATCTCAGATTTATTTTTCTCTGGCTGTCAGGTGATACATAATTTGAGTAGAAATGTTATTCATTAATTTATTAAGTATTTAGTACCTTGCTAGGCTTTGGGGACATTATTGTGACTAAAACTTAGAGACCCATCTCTGCCTACCTGAAGCTAAAGGTTGTTTACCTGTTAATGTTTCCGGTGAGACATGAAGATGGTTTAGTTAAGTCATGGTGGAAGACATGGGGAGTTGTGCTAGGGTTTGTGATATAATTAGCAGTAAGACCAACACCACTTGGTCATGAATTGGGCATGAGGCGCAAAGGAGAGAGAATCGGGAGGGGTAACTTCTGGGCTTCTAGTTTGCACAACTGAAAGAATGTTATTACTCACCGAGATGGGGGACACTGAAAGAGGACCAGGTTTGGGAAGGTAGTGGAAGAAATGTTCTTAAGTTTGGTTTTGTCATTTTGACTTTGAGATGTTTTTTGAGCCATTTAAGGAGTGATGCTAGCAGGCAATTGGATATATTGGTCTGGAGCTTGGGGGAGAGACCTGGCTGGAATCATCTGACTATGGGGAGTAATTAATTGTTTGGTAACTGATAAAATTGGCAAGGACAAGAGAGAACAGAGTCAGAAGAGAGAGGCTTGAATGGAATCTAGAGGAGTTACAACATTTAATGGCTAGATTAAAACACAAAAATGATAGTTAGGCAGTGGGGAAAGGCAAGAGGAAACCGAGGAGAGTGTTTCGTCCTAGAAGCAGAGGAAAATGAATGTTTTAAGAAACAAGAGAAATTTAACAGTGTCAAAGTTACTGAAAAGTAAGACAAAGACAGAGAAATGAATGCTATTGGACTTAACCACATTGTAATCATTGGCAACATTATCAAGAGCTATTTTGGAGATGATTATCATGGTTGAAGAGTGAGTGGGAAGTGATATTTTTGATAATTTATTGAAAAATAAATGAATTTTCACTGTTCTATTTTGGTGTCAGAATACATCACAAATAAGAGTGTTACCTGTTAAAGCTTACAGAAATAAGCTTTATGAATGAGCACAATCTTAAAATATTGAACCTACCTATTCAACATTGTAGTTATCCTGCAATGAAGTTAGGGTGGGATGGCAAGGAATTTGCCATGTCTGTCAAACTACTTGGGAACAAACACTGGGTCATAAGTACTTCATTCTGGAATCTGCCAGCTCCCTTATTATGGTCGTAAATGCCTGTATAAGGAAGCCCAGACACAGTAGAAAACTACTAGCAAATATCTAGATATTCTTTGGATTTGGACTCTGTCAGAGAGTGATTATATTGGTATCTGTAAACATATTCTGCCACATCAACCTATCCATTGGCACCTGCTGAAGCTGTTTTATCTAGAATCATTCATTTCAGTACTTTGTATTTTTGTACATCTGCATTTGTCTTCGAACTAAGTTTTGAGAAGTCCTTTGATGACAAATTACCCAGTTTTCCGAGGAGGGCCTCTGGGCCTGCTGCAAATGCAAGCTGTCCTCATCTCTGGTCTCTGGCTCTGTCACAGGAAGCAGATTGTTAACTATCTCCCAGCTGCTTCTTGCCACTTGCAATTTGTGCTTTCTCCAGAAATCACTCTGTTCTGAACAAGCCAGTCACCTCGATGTTGTGAGAAGGTTGTGTGTTTGCTGAATATTTTATTTACCATCTGGCTGGCAGCAAGGCACAGAACATACTTAAGGGCCAATATTGCCCCAGACCATCATATACTAATCCTGGAAAGGCCACTTGCTTCTTCTGGTTGGGTGGCCCCAGCAACCCCTCACAGGTCCTGCACTACCTCTGAGGATTTGGAAAGGAGGGCTCTGTACTGTGAAGCAGCTGAAGGAGATTTCTGTTCTCTTCTCCAGGCATCAGAGTAGTCTCCAGGCATTTTCCTAAGAAGAAGGACATTTAAAGGGGCTTTTAGAGATCTTCCCGTCTTCCTAAAGCCCACACAAGTTTCCAGCTTAGTGCCTTTTATGGGTATGAGGAAATCTGCGACTGTACTTCTGCTATCAGTAGGGGCTCCAGAAATGACTTTCCTTTACTCCACTTCAACCAGATTTCCTCTTTTGGAAAAGGGGAATTTAGGAGCTCTTTTCCTAGCTCAGGGGACAATATCCAATTAGAGTTTGAAAGCACTTCTGTTTTCAACAATCCTGTTTACAGATGCAAATTCTTCAAGAGGTTTTTCCCTTTGGAGCCTTAATCAGCCAGTAGTTCCTTCATTGAAGATAGATATTGCTTTACTAGATACCAGAAGAGACGTGGTATATGGAAAGAGTCCTGGGCTTGAAGTTCCTCATTAATGTTTGAACTTACCGTAGATACAGTTTCTCCATCTATAAAATGGTTATTATAATATGAATAATATTTCTTTATGGGCTTGTTGTAAAGATCAAGACATGTGTGACCAGTGCTCTGTGGATTGAACAATACTAGTAAACCCAACCTGCCCTAGAGATACAGAGGGTCTAAGAAAACACATTACTGTTCTGTGTTGTTCTACTTGGTTTTACCTATATAAATTATATAGAAAACAGACACTCATCCCTTTAATGAAACATTACAAATATATATTTAGTTCCTAAGCTACAGAAGGATTTGTTTCCTGAATATATGCTATAAATATGAGTAATTATGGATTGGCAATGAAAAAGCATGATTTGTTATTTAAATAAAAGTGTGAAGTATTATTAAAACTAACATTCATTGAACGCTTAGCACAGACTGAGATACAAGAACTTATAACTTGTCCACTTGCACAGAACTAGTAAATAGCAGATCCAAATTCAAACCCAAGCCTGTCTGGTTACATGTGTATAACCACTATGTCCTACTGCTTTCCTAATCAGCACATCTCCTATTGAGTATCCTTTTAAAGAACAGACCAGTCAAAATCTTTATACAATCTTTTACTACATTTTCACTAGCAGACAACTCCTAAAAATGTTATTTATGGAAAACATACAAAACTAAGAAATGACTTTGAGTAAAAGAAAGATATGGTGGTTGGAAGCATGTCTGCTCTCACTACACGGTAAAAGTGGTTGTGTACCTTGATGACTTTATTAATTTTTTTCAATAGGAAATGCATACAACCATCATAAATAAGTAGCTTAAGAACTGTGTATGTGTGCGTGTATTGTGTGTGCATGTGTATTTGCTGCATTTGGCAAAAATCTTCCTCCTATGGTTTTGCTCTCTTCTCTGTAACTATTAACCATACCAACTGGCCACTTCCCATTCAAATGGTCATTATGAATGCAAAGGTTGAGTTGTGTTTAGTGATGAGCTCATATGTGTGAGGCTGGGCTGGCCATTTGTTTGTTGGGTGTAATAGTTATCCCTAGTTTACAGATGATGAAACAGGTTTAGGGTAGTTATAAGACTCACTGGGGTCACAAAGCAGGAAAGCAACCGATGTGAAGAGGATCCCAGCTGAACCATAGAAATCATTTTTTTAATTTAAAAAATAATAATTCAAACTTCAGAAGTTATTACATTAAGAAATAGTCATTGTAAAGATTCAGACATTGCAGATGAACCTAGTAAGAAGTTCAGAAGTTGGCCACTGCCCTTAATTATGGATCTTTTCCTAAAGAAAGCTTATGGCTAACAGTTTTATGTACATAATTCATCTCGGGGATTTTGTTAAACTACAGATTTTGCTTCAGTAGATGTGTGATGGGCCTAATAGTCTGTATATTTTTTTCTTTTCTTCTTTTTTCAGTGAGAGGAGGGGAGATAGTGAAACAGATTCCCACATGCACCCTGACCGGGATCCACCCAACAACCCCCATCTAGGTTAGGGCTGATGCTCTAATCAATTGAACTATCCTCAGTACCTGGGGCCAATGCTAAAACCAATTGAGTCACTGGCTGCGGGAAGAGAAGAGGAAGAGGGAAGGGGAAAGAAGCAGACGGTTGCTTCTCTTGTGATCAGGAATCAAACCCAGGATGTCCATATACCAGGTTGTTGCTCTGTCCACTGAGTCAGCCGGCCAAGGACTAGTCTGCTTTTCTAATAACCCCCTATCTGATGCTGATGCTACTGGTGCATGGACACACTTATAGTACAAGGTCACAGGGTATGTGCATTTTAAATTTTATTATCAATGCCAAACTGCGTTTCAAAGTGATTGTACCTAATACACTTCTACCAGCAGGATATAGAAGTATTTACTTCTCTTACACTTCTTTTTTTAAGTGAGAAGCAGGGAGGCAGAGACAGACTCCCGCATGCACGCC
This sequence comes from Rhynchonycteris naso, assembly GCA_037038555.1. Classification (NCBI taxonomy): domain Eukaryota; kingdom Metazoa; phylum Chordata; class Mammalia; order Chiroptera; family Emballonuridae; genus Rhynchonycteris; species Rhynchonycteris naso. Next base: position 328,734,936 of record CM072995.1, on the reverse strand, counting down.
AACAGGGATCCACCTGGCAAGCCCCCTACTTGGTGATGTTTTGCCCATCTGGGGCTGTTGCTCCGTTGCTCAGCAACTGAACTATTTTAGTGCCTGAAATGAGGCCTGGGAGACATCTTCAGTGCCTGGGGCTAACTTGTTTGACTATTCAAGCCATGCTGCAGGAGGGGAAGAGAGAGAGAAGAGGGAGGAGAAGGGGTGGAGAAGCAAATGGGTGCTTCTCCTGTGTGCACTGACTGGAAATTGAACCTGGGACTTCCACACGCTGGGCTGACGCTCTACCACTGAGCCAACCATCCAGGGCCACATTCTTTCTAATACTTGAAAATTATCACATTTAATTTGTCAATCTGATAAGGTGAGATATGGTATCTATACTTTTTAAATGTATTTCCTGATTTTTAACAAGTTTAAGTATCCATTCATATATATATATTGGATGTTTATGCTTTCTCTTTAGTTAATTGCTTGCTCATATTCTTGTTCCATTTTTCCTTTTGTGTAGTTTTGCCCCTCTGTTTTATTGGTTTATATGATGTTACATATATTCTGGTGATCAATCCTTGGTTTATTATCTCTTGCAAATGTTTCCCTCCAGATCTAAAGAACAAATTTTCACTCAACAGAGCTGTCTAGTGAATAATGGAAGCAGAACCATTCAAAACTCACATAACTCCTTGATGGGGAGGAACTTGGTGCCACTAGTAACTCCTGGTACCTTTCTCTTCTATATTAATATAATACATCAAATTAGAGTTTGTCTGACTCTGTTACAGCTGTTTATTGGTTGGCCTCCACTAAACAGGGACCTTGAGGACAGGGGAGCGGGTCTCCGAGTTATCTTTGCATCACCAGTACCTAGGACTGCTCTAGCACAGAGTAGGCACTCTGAAATCTTTAGTGGATGAATAAGTGGGCGGATGGTTAAATGGGTCTAGTTGCAGAATTCCTTCAGGATCTGTCCTGTAATTCAGCTAGGAGTTGCCTTGGGCCTTTCCGTAATGTGAAAGAAGAGGAGCCAAGTGTCCGTTTCTTAGATCCTATGCTCCTAGATAGAGAAAATTTTTTGCAGGGTGGCTTATCTTCTCTCCCTTCATTTAATACTCTGGTGCTCAAAATTAGTGATAATAATAATAACCCATACTTACACAGTGCCTTTAATGTGCTTTATATACGTAAATTCATCTAATTCTCAAAACATTTCCATATAATAGGTATTATTGGTATTATTATCCCCATGTTATAGATGAAGAAATTGAGGCACAGAGAAGTTAAGTAACTTGCTCAAGATCATACAGCTATTAAACAGGACAACTGAAATATAAACCCAGCTGTTTGTGCTCAAGAGACAACACATGGAAAACAGTAGGGCTGACACACGGTAGTTACTAAACAAATATTCCTCTCTTTGTTCCCTTTTCCTCCCCCAGAGGCGTACCTTTTCTGTCCTGACCTCTCTTATGGCTTGGTGAAATCCAGTATTGGACCTATTGTTCCTTTATCTCCTTTGTCTCTGAACCTTGCATCCATTCCTGCAGGAAGCCCCAATAATACCTTTTATTTTAGGGACCTAGCAACACCATTTCTCATGTAGCTGGGGCAGAGATTGAGGCTTTCCATCTTCAGGGCCCACTTTTCCCCTGAAGCCCCCAAATTCCTGTTGGTACCTCTGGGCCCAAGGCTTTGAATGGTGCTGCCATCTGGTGGGTGTAGATGACCACTGACATTACTCTTTGGTGAGTGGACCGCTGCCATTGGCCGAGATTGGTCTACTCTTCCTTTTGAACCCCAGGTCAGGGTACTCCACTTAGAATGCATTCAACTGGTAGTTAAACTCCATTAATGACTGGATTTTCCAACTGTGGTATCAAAGATATTCCAAATGAAGGCTTAGTATTGGTGGGATGAGTGTGGCTATACTTGTGGCTGAGAAGTCCTACTTAGCTCCTCCTCAAATTACATGAGGAGGGCAACTGCTGACCTGATATAAAAGATGGCTAAATTCCAAAGATTGTACTGGAAAGACCTTATCAAGGATCTCCAGCCATTTTTGTAGATTCTTCAAGGTACTCACTTTCTTTTTTTTTTTTTTAATTTCCCTTTTATTGTATTCATTTTAGAGAGGAGACACAGAGTGAGAGAGAGAGAGAGAGAGAGAGAGAGAGAAAGAGAGAAAGGGGGGAGGAGCTGGAAGCATCAACTCCCATACGTGCCTTGACCAGACTATCGCAGGGTTTTGAACTGGCGACCTCAGTGTTCCCAGGTCAATGCTTTATCCACTGCGCCACCACAGGTCAGGCAGTACTCACTTTCTTCTTGTAGCAGGAGTGCAAGGAGACCTCGGGCTCAAATGCTAGGCGTAAGTTTAAAGAAATAAATTGTACTAGACTCTCTGCTAAGCCTGGTCATATCCATTATCTGATTAACTTCATGGCGATCTCCTGAGGATTTATTTAAAATAAAGGTGTGGAAACACTTAGGAGTCAGATAAATGACCTACCTTGAGAATCAAAAACATCCTTCCGATTCAAAGATGATTTTTAGCAGCTTTCCAGGCTCAGAAAGAAGCCTCATCTTGAGACTATGAGACTCAGGACACATCCACATGTCTGGAGTAAACTGGGCAGGGTTCAAGGCAACTGGTCATTACACAAAACGTCAGGGGCTCAATAACTATTTATTGGATGGAACGTAATTTATTTGAGGACCAAAGATATGAATCTTTATTCAGGTATTGTTTACAGGAGGGATTACATGGACACTTTTTTTTGACCTGTGACTATAAAACCTTTGTGGGTAAAGTCTTTGTGCTCCCTTTCAATGTACTTGTTTATTGTCAAGGGGTTGGGAGTCTTAAGTAGAAGTTTGAGGGTACTGGGGGCAACAGTCCCTGAAAGCCAGGTTTCTGTTTTGAAAATCCTGTCAATAAATGCAGATCACTGCACTACTGATGATAAAGACAGACATTATGAATAGAAAACCAGTATGCTGTAGCCCAGTTAGGCAAGCTGAGTCCCTTGCTACCTATGGGTTTACTTCCTATTAGCTTACGGTAGAGAGAGAGCAATGATACTAGTTGATGAAGAACCCCAAGTATCGCTCAACAGCAGAATGCTGTTCATGGAGTTGAACTTTGGCCTGGATGAAGAGGAACCATCCTGGAAGAACACTTACCTGATCCTGAGCTCCCACCATGTGTCCTGAACCAACTGAAGCTCTTTCTGGTGCATTCTCTCATTTAATCTTCACAACTAGTCCCTTCAGCAAGTCTTGCTTACATTTGACATGTGGAGAAATTGAGCCCCAGTGACTTTGAAACTTGTCCAAGCTCATATAACTAAGCTGTGGACCTGGGTTTAGAGTCCTGGAGTCAGCTGTACCTATAGTGAATATTCTTTGAACTGGTCAACTTGACCCTATGACCTTTCAGAGAGGAGAGCTCATTCTGCATTCTTCCTTGTTGCATTCATTCCCACCACAGTTACAAATTACTGTAGAGGATCAGCTGGACAAAAATGTAAGGTTATGCAATTCACTTTGTTTTTTCCTTGAACCTTATTTTTCAACTTGAGGCTTTCCCCCTCCATAAGAATGTGAAAAATGAGTACCACTCTTCTCTGTCTAGCCCTGTGGTGGTTTAGGAAGAGCTGAACTTGCAGGGCTCCTCCTGACAGAATATAGAACAGAAGGAAGAATCAGACCTTTGTCATTAGCTGTACTCAAGGCCATTGCTTGTAAATCCAGCCAACCAGAGGAAAGTCCCCTTGTGAGTTGGTTATACTTCCAGAGGGGAAGAAAGGGAGAGGCAAGTTTTATTCCCTCATGAATAGAAATTTTGATATCTTGATTTTCCCTGCACAAATAGTGTGTGTTCTTTCCTCTCATACTTATTGACACATGCATACTATTCTTTTCTACTCTCCCCCAACCCACACCTATTGTTCTCTCTTCTAGCTGTGGGTAAAGAGAAACTTCCAGGATCCCTAATTGGTGTCCATTTTCACAGCATATTTTGGGGTTTTTTGTAAGCAAAGCACTGTTTGAAGGGTCCCCAGCTGACAGCCATAACATGCTTCCTCTGTGGTTTTGTGCTCCCCCTCTTTTGTGGGGCCAGTCATTTGAATCCAGAAGATATCACTTGAGGGAGCCACCTTGAGTACTGCTACCAAGTCTGGGTGAGGTGCAGGTGCAGAAAGTGGGCATGCAGCAGGCTGCTTCCCTAACTCTTCAGGCCAGGGAAATGCACGCCACAGATGGAGAAGAGGAAAGAAATATGTGTTTTTAAAAGTCTTTGTTTAAAAGAAATTCTATTCAGGTGCTGAGAAGAAGTGAATTCAGCAGAAGAGGATAATAGGACCATTGCTCTAATAACAAACAAAATAGTGTTAGCCATTGGAGTCCAGTCTTGCTCCTTTGCTGACAGTCACAGTTCTCCCTAACATCAGTCCCAGAAAGCATGCATAGGGGCTGTGCAGTTCACAGAGAGCTTAACTCCCCTCCCGTCCTTTCCCAGGGATATTTCTGGGCAGGGTTTCCTTATGCACTGATTTGGGCTTGATCCTCCATGGATGATAACTGGGGTTATAGGACATGGCTTTTTCCTGGGAGTGTAGACTTGGAAAAAGATATCTAGATCCAGGCAAAAATCTTCAAAAGGGATGGTGGTGGTGGTAGTGGTCCAAAATCTTCTAGGACTCTGGTAGGAGGGTTGGCTTCTTTGGCAGTTGCCAAGTTTGGAGACATCCAGGAGGCCAGTGGACAACAGGGAGGTCCAAGTGACGTCAAGGAAGAAGTGGATGCCCACAGGGTCTGAACAAGGGCAAGACAGGACTGGTGATCCAGCCCATGTTTCCCTGGCCTCTCTGCTTCCTGGCAACCAGAAAAAGTCAAGGAATGAGCTGGTGGGACCAATGCGAGAAGCCCCACCACCAGGGCCGGTGAGGGGCGCCGAGCCGCTGAGACCCCTCAAAGACTGGAGGTTTCTGTGCAAGAGGTGAAATTTCCTTAGAAGTAGTATCTGCCGACCTAGGAGCTGGGACTGGCGGTGCGTCCTCTCAGAGAGCTTCGGGTCTCCGGCAGCCAGCGCCGGCAAGGGTGGAGGCTCAGGCGGGTCCCTCGAGGGCGGGGTGCCAGGCGCTACCAGCAGGTGGGGCCTGGGGGCTGGACTCCGCCCCCGGCGCCCTCAGCGATGGTCTGGCCGCCCAGCACCGGCTCCCCCCCACCCCCCCTCTCCGGAGCCCGAGCACGATTGGTGGCGGCGCTTGTCGCTCGGAGGGGGCCGGGCCGCTCTGCTCCACCGCTCTCCCTGCCGCGGCAGCCGTCCTTCTAGGCGTGCGGGCCGGTCGGACCGCCAAGGCAACCAGCGGCTGGCGATGGGAAGCGGCGCGGCCGCAGACCCAGGCTGTGGCAAAGTTTCCCAGACGCGCGTATCGGGGCTCACCGCTGCTAGCCACCCGTGACAGCTCGGAGAAGGGCTCGGAGATTTTTAGTTTGGAAAAAAATCCACCTCATTTCCTTTGTCAAGCTCTTTCTCCAGGCGGCCAACGGCGGGAGCTCCAAACTTGGGCACGGCGGCTCCACAGCCAGAGGACAGAGCTTTTGTAGAACCTCCGGATTCAGGTGCTCAGGTGCCCAGCTGCTCGGGGCGGGCTTGGGGGTGTGAGCGCAGGGCAATCCAGGGCGCGAGCGGTGAAGAGGGGCCCCGGGAGCTCTATATGGAGGAGGGAGCCCAGAATGGTATGCACCAGGAAGACCAAAACTTTGGTGTCCACTTGCGTGATCCTAAGCGGCATGACCAACATCATATGTCTGCTCTACGTGGGCTGGGTCACCAACTACATCGCCAGCGTGTATGTGCGGGGGCAAGAGCCGGCGCCCGACAAGAAGCTAGAGGAAGACAAAGGGGACACCTTGAAAATTATTGAACGGCTGGACCACCTGGAGAATGTTATCAAGCAGCATATCCAAGGTACGGGAGTCCCGGGAAACTTGGGCTGCCCACGAGGCCCCGGAGTGCCTAGCATAACGCAGGGTGCGTTGGGGTCAGTTAACATCTAACGAGTGACTGCGGGGCTCCGAGGCTGCAAATCCTTGGGGGGTTGCGAATATGTATGCTCTTGCTTGAGTGCGGGACCCTCATATCTGCGGTCGTACGCCCTTCTCCAGGTCACACGTGTGTGCAGCTCACTGGCAGTGTGGGGGCGCGCTGCGCACGTGTCCAAATGTGCGTGTGAGTCGGGGCAGGTTGCTCGCGGGCTCTCGGGATCGTACACAGGTCCGGCCTCAGTCTGTGTACGTGTGAATGTTTGTGTGTACAAGAGAGCGCACGCGGGCTCTCCAGCTCATTTGGCCACTGTAAGGGTCCACGGTGAGATGCCAGAGCGGCCCCAGCCACTGGCATTTAGAACCCTAAAGCGGCGGGACGAGCTGGAGCTAGGAAGATTGCATAGCCCAGCCTCAGCTCATTGTGCGCGGTCTGTAAGAGAAAATGCAGAGGAATCTGTGGCTGGGGGTGCTGCTTGTTCCTATCCCCACCACAGCCTTCTGCTCTGAGGTGCTCTCCTGAACAAATGTGGACGTGGGGAAGAAGGGTTGGAGTCTGGAGCTCTATGCATTGCGGTGGCGCCTACGCTCAGGACCAGGAGAAACCTCCCTGGGCTGCGTCTTCCTCGCAGAGCCTCTGGCAGCTGAGTGAAAGCCGTTCCACTCGTGGGCCCAAGGAGTGGCTGGGGTGGAACGGCTAGATTGTCTGGGGGTGGGTCTGGAGTCTAAGGCTGCGCTAGGAGGTTGCGCTCCAGGTCAGGGCTGGGGCCAAAGAGAGGGTGGAGTACAGGGCAGGTACTCCATCCAGGTGACTCGGTTCAATGAGCTGTCAATGGCAGGGGATGGAGAGCTCCAGGCACTATCACACTGTGTGGGGTGTGCACACACACACAAGTCTCTCATGTTCACACCTATCTTTTCTTCACCTCTCACTCCTCCTGCTTTCCACCAAGCCTGTGAGCTGCTTAAGGGCAGATTCAGCTGAGCCTAGTTCACCTGTAAATCTGGCAGGCCCACCAGGCTTGAGTGCCTGCACCAGGCAGGAGCATTCTCTTTTGTTTATACATGGGTGTCTTGATCCTACTCTTGCACCTGCTGCTACTGCCAGGGTGGGGACAACTGCTTTGTCCACACTTGCCGTGTGTCCTCATGTGTCCAGAATAGTTCCTTCCCAAGAGAGGTTCAGGTGAGTGCAGAAGAGGTGTTCATTTCCATTGTGCTTCCTGATTGATGACTTCAAAACAAGTTCATGCCTTTGACAACTCCACCAAAAAGGAGACTGTGGACAGCTTCTCCTTCATACTTCTCTCTGCCTCTCAACCTGGCACTGGGCTTGGCAGACCAATTTATCTTTCTGATGGTGCCTGTTGCTCTTTTTTTTACTTGTCTCTTCCCATCCCCTGGGTCTGGATTGACAATTCATCACCAATAGAAGTACAGTGTTTGCCCCAGGGTGATTCAGAGTGTTCCCAGGAAGACAAGAGGCCATTCCTTACTTTGACATTTCCAGTTTGCCCACAGATTTTGAGAGATTTCTATTCACCGATTCTGTACATCTATGTGTATGTTCCTGTGCTTCCCAGTCTGGTCAGGGAGGAGGTGGGCAAGGTACTACTTTGGAAAGAATTGAGGAGACACTCTTAAACCGTGAGCTTATCACAGTGTAGGCCCCTGTCATGTTGAATGTGGACCATGTCACATGGTTCATAAGGCTCTGCATGAAAACAAGGGCAATGTTGAAGTTGAAAGGAACCTTTGATTTTTCTCCCAGGAAACCTTATAATGATGCATTGTCTGGAACTTTCAATTATGTATATACCCGAAAACAATGACAAGGATAGGAAAAGAAGAGGAAGCAGGATCCTTAAAATATGTGTTGGTATAATTCTCTTGTAGGTGTGTGATGACTGTGTTATGATTATGGTGGGTATTCAGAAATTACCAGATTCTCAGGGCAGAAAGCCACAACCCATAGGGTGACAGGGCAGGGTTGACAGGGGAAAAACTGAACATGAGGCAGGTGGAAAGCAGAGGTCACATGGTTGTGCCATAATAGTGTAACAATGACTACTGTAGTCACAGCTTCCCAGGTGGTGCTGGAGCTATCACTGATCTGGGGTTTAGGGAATTTAAAGGGAAATTTAGGGATTTTTCTTATTTAGGTAAGAGGCCTACAGGTTTGGGACTGGCCAAGCCTAGCCCTCTGAAGGCAAAGGATGAGAACGGACAAGATCAGACTCTTGTACTTGATGATATGGGCCATTTATTTGTATTTCACTGTTAAGTTTCTTTAGTCAGTAGAGACTTTGACCAATCCAGTTGACTGCTGGGCTGTGGAGGAATAAAGGATAATAATAATAATGGCTAAAAATTACATACCACCTATTATGTGCAAGGCACTATTCTAAGTGCTTTACGTATATTGACTTATTTAGTCCTCACATCCCTATGAGGTAGGTAATGTTAGCTCTTTTTAAATATGGAGAGGCTATGTACAACTTGCTCAGGGTCATACCACTGGTGTGTAGTAGTGCAGGGATTTAAATCCAGCTAATGTGGCTTCAGAGTCTGCGTTCTTAACTATATACTATACTGTCTCCTAAGAGGGCCAGTGAGTCAAAGGGGGAACCGTGCTCCCCTGGAGTCACTCGGTGGGGGGATTTGAAGTCAGAGCAAGAGACCGCAGAGGGTAACCCAGGGGTGATGGCATCATAGCCTCTCAACTGGAGACTTCCGACGTAAACTCAGAAAGCTCTGGGTTTTGTTTTGTTTCCTGCTGAGAAGCAGAGGTTACACTCACTTGAAAAGTGTTTGTGGGACAGCCCGGACAGTTCTTGGCATTCACAGAGTGTAGGTATTGGATGGATGCATGGATGAATGAATGAATGAGGACACAGTGCAGATGCCCAGTGCACCAGTTAGGCACTAATGAGAACATTTCCATTCTCAAATAAATATGCTTTGCTTTGGAGCCTTGCTCAGGCTTCTCTTTGCTTTGGAAGGAAAGTTGTCTAGGAAGCTGCAAATGTCACAAAATGTTCTGCAGCATGTTCCATAGGACTTGTAATTAGAAGAGGCTTTGGAGCATCACCCTAGAGGTCTGTTCTTGTCATGACTGAAAAGTTTATTTTCCTCTTGGGGGTTGCAGTGATATTTCATTTTAATTTGTTTTCTGATTGAATGATTTAATTAGATAGTGTTTGGAAATCTCTTGGGAATGTAAATTACAGTTTTGAGAATTTTGTTTTAAACAAGAGGGTAAATAACTCCAGATTAAAAAATATATATAGTGTCCTGGGCCCTGGCCGGATGGCTCAGTTGGTTAGAGCCCCAATATGCCGAGATTGCACGTTCAATCCCTGGTCAAGGCACATACAATAATCAACTAAGTGCAACGACATGAATAAGTGGAACAAAAAGTCAACGTTTCTCTCTCTCCCCCACCTCTTTTCTCTCTAAAAATTAATTAAAAAAGACTTCTAAAAAATAGAATCCTGATGGGTTGGAAATACAAAATAACTGTTAGAACAGGGTTGGTTGTAAGAGAAGAAAGATTGATTGCTTGAGGTGGTGAGGTGGGTTTAGTAGAAGTGTGCTCAAGTTGGCCTAGTGTTGGAGAAATTAGGATATGTTGATTCACTTCTTATTTTGGAAGTCCAATAGAAATGAAAACAGCATTCTCATTTTCTTGATCAGTATCTTTTTGAGTATGTAAGGATGTGCCATTGAAAGAAAATGTTTAAAAATGTATAAAAGCGCCTGACCAGGTGGTTGCACAGTGGATAGAGTGTTGATCTGGAACACTGAGGCCCCAAGTTCGAAACCCTGAGGTTGCTGGCTTCTACACAAGCTCACCAGCTTGAGCATAGGGTCACTGGCTTGAGTGTGGGATCGTAGACATGACCCCATGGTTGCTGGCTTGAGCCCAAAAGCCACTGGCCTGAAGCACAAGGTTGCTGGCTTGAGTTCAAGGGTGCTGACTTGAGCAAGGGGTCACTGGCTTGGCTGGAGCACCCCCCACCCCGATCAAGGCATGTGTGAGAAACCAATCGATGAACAACTAAAGTGCTGCAACTGTGAGTTGATTCTTCTCATCCTTGCTCTCTTTCTGTCTGCCTTTGTCTCTCCCTCTCTCATTAAAAAAAATAAAAAAATAAATGTATAAAAGAGCCCCTAATTCTACTCTAATATAACTATTTTTCATTTTGAGCATTTTCCCTTCTAGTTTTGTCCATCTGTCTCCGTATTGAAAAACAAAGGTATAGTTTTGGTTTATATGTAATTTTTTATTCTGCTTTTTGTTAGAAGCATGTTTTCATGTTCACTACATGATTTATTGATTCAGTCCTTATTTATAGGAGACTTAAATGTTCCAGGAACAATACTGGGGAGGAAAATTTGGATAAATAAATGAACCAAGACACTTCTGGTCCCTGTCATAGTAGACTTGCTTTTAAAGGACAGTAAAATCCATCGTATTCAACAGAGTCAGGGTTTGTTAGTCAGTTAATGGAAAATTTTGTTAAAGAGGGAAATAAAATAAGCTATTACATACATACATTACATATTTTATTTTAATATCGTTCAAAATGTACATTCATTTGCCAGCCTTTTGACATAAGGCTAAGGCTTTGTCTCTGGCCTGCGTGTGGTTTCTGGTCATCTCCTTTGCATAGACCACTCTCATAATGTGCTGTTTACAAAATCTGAATTTTTTTATTCTCTTTTCTTTAAAATTCATTGAGAACTTAAAGGTGCTTATGAAACAATCTTAGTGTAGTAGCTGACATTTTTAGGACTGTTGTCTGGTCTTTTGCAGTCATTTTGCTCACATGTAATTTGACTGCTATTTAAGTGACTAACTTTATAAAGTCTTTCCAAAGCATTTAAATTAATTTTCTTAGAAATAGCAACTCTCATCTTTTTAGTAGTCAGATTCCATTGGTTCATATAATACATAATTAAATTATGCTGTTATAATGACAAGTACTATGAGTCTAAACACATTTGGGCACAAACCCACTGCCTGTTGGTAAGCATACAATTCAATTGCCAGCAGGAGATTTGAGTGGGGACAGGAAAGAAAAGCTGGCACAGAGGGCCAGGGACATCCTGGGGTTTGTTTCACGGGGGGATGAAAGCATGGTTCATCTGGAGAGGTGATATTTGTGGAGGGTTTTTAAGGAAAACTTTTACTCTTTTTAATGATTGGCTAACATTCCATTGTCAATGTACCATCAACGATTTAACCATGTCCCTATTTTATGAACATTTGATTTTCTGTTATAAATAATGCAGAAATAAACATCTTCACCTCTCTGTTTTCTTCATTTGAATTAATTTTAAGGATGTATTTCCAGAAGTGGGATTATTACTGACTCAAAGAGTAGGGCCATTTTTGTGAAAGATTCTTTTTCAAAAGGAAAACCTTTCTACACAGCCCCCAGCAGGGTATTATTGTGCTGGTTTTGTGAGGCCCGACTAGCATTGGGTGTTAACAGTCAACATTTCCTGGGCAAATAGAATCACTGTCAAGTGCTCTATTCTTTTGATTTCTACTCCTCTGATTACTATAGAACATATCTTCTCTCTATCCCCATGTTTGATTTCACCTTGATTGGTGTACTTTTATCAACTTTTCTCTTGGGCTATTCATGTTTGTGTTTTGTGTATTAAAAAATTATATCCTATTTACATATATCATAGTAAATAATGCCTGTATTCTGTAGTATATATGCAATTTTTTCTTTATATAGATGACTTAGGGCAGTGATTTTCAAACTCTGCCCACAGGAGCCCCAGGCTTCTAGAAGGTTTGATCTGGAGCCTAAGAAGTGGAGAGGGTGAGTGAGGCCTCCTAGACCTCCCCTCCCTGCAACCAGTGCAGCTCCTCTTTCTTCTGTCCTACATTCGGTGTCATGCAGAATACTTCATTTTAAAAAAGGCTCTGCTTTTCTTAAAAATAAAAGAAAAATAAAATACAAAGTTGAAAATCACCGTTTTGGAAGAAAAGGAAAGCTCAGACTATTAAATTTTTGTGAGGGATAATAGAGAATTCAAGAAAGTAAACAGATCTGAAAGGAAATTGAATTCCTGGGCACTGTTCTTATAATAACTCTTTACCCTTCTGAATACTATGATAAATAATGTATTATAATTATATGACTAATTTCTAAATCCATTATCTTACTTCATTGAGTCAAGATGATCCCAACAATGGCAGAAATGGATTATGAAATGCTTTTTGTTGCCTAAAAATTTAGGCATATCATATGCATATTCATGTATATCGGGTCAGTAACAGCAGGTTGCTCATGCTAATTGCAACCATATATGGTCCTTAAAAAATCAGAAAATGTTCCAGGCCTGGAGGTTGAGAGATGTTTTTGCTCCTTGAAGCTTTTAGATGTCACCTAGAATTGGCTGATGTCCTCCTCATCTGATCTCTGACTTGGCAGACTTGTGAAGAGGATATGATGTTTACTGAGTGCTTGCAGTTTATTTGAAGAAAGAATATCATTTAAACAGTAAGGCCATTTGTCCTTCAGAATGAACTGTGGCATGTGAAATTATATTAGTAACAGTGATTGATTTTTGAGAGAGTTCAATAGCAGGATGTAGAAGTTGAGCCCAATTACCTTTATTAATAGCTCAGACAGCATCTTTATGAACTAGAAAAGCCTTGCCAAGGAGTACAACTTTTTTCCCCATAGCCAAAGAATTTTCATTTTTATCCAGAAGTGTGTGGGCTGTAAAATAAATGAGTTCCACATTCTTTCCTACTCACTTGACACAAATTGTTATTTGCCCTTGATAAGTAGGTTGATGTAGAATCTCAAGGAGAATTCAGAATGAAATGTTGGAGAGCCATAGTCTGGCTTTCTGGTTTGTGAGGGCCTAGAAGGTCAGCTTCAGTCACTTGGGTTAGGCTGGTCTGTATTTTTCCAAAGGTATTAATAGGATTTGGAGCCATATACATGGTTGCTGGAGTATCTTCATTACCATCCTGTAGGATTTCGGATTTCACTTAACTTGAAAAGCTAAATGGGCTGTTGCCTTGATCTGAGGCTTGAAGGATCTCTTGAGGATTGTTGCCCCTTTTTGTTGCTCGGGTTCTATTTAAGAGTCTGGGACAGACAACCTGACTTGTGGAGAAACATGTAGGATCGTGGTCCATCTGTCGGTGACATTGCACAAGAAGTTCCTGTGGAGGAACACTGAGCTGAATGTGAGCGATGACGGTAACCAAAAGTCAGCAAGGTGGGATTTCTGGAGACAGAGAATTAGTCATGAAGTTGGAGAGGTGGCAGTTCATAAATGCTGGTTAGGCACTGGGGTAGGGAGCAAGGGGCAGAGTGGGTTAGGTCTGCTGATTAATGATCCTGATTCAATGAATGGTGGACTGTGCTTTTCATACTGGCCTTGAATGTCTCTAGGGCTGGGAGTTCTACCTTAAATTTGTCAGAGATTTGGTTATTTCCTGGCACCTACAATAGTCATCTTACCCAATGTCACTTTGCCTTCAGCATCAATCAGCCCTGTTCCACAATGCAGTGCTTGAGCTCAGGAGTTCTTGCTATGTTCCCCTTCCTCACACACGCACTTGCCTTCACAGGCAGGGCACACGCCCCAGGGCAGGGCCTGAATGCACGTCTCAACACATTGCATTTGTTTTCACTCCATTTTTTTCCCCACCACTACAGAAAGCACATTAGTATGCAAGAGAGTGTGATAACCTTGAAATCCCTTCAGTTTATTAAACTTAATCATTCATAAGCTCTGGTACTTATATAATTGTTAATAACAAATTAATGAACAACTGTTTCAACATGCAAATATGTAGTGCCAGTGATTGGTAATAACTACTGTCCTAGAATCTTCTGTGTGGGTCTCTTTGTGGACCCAGCTTAGTGCAGCCAACTGTAACTTCAAGCTAGAGGATTCCTCCTTATATGAACACTGATGCTTTGGTAGTTTTCCTGGCTACATGATTATGGATTGAAATATGTTGGTAGAAGAGATCATGCCAGTGGCTCTGCAGTTCTGAGATGTTCTCTTTGACTGTTCAGCATTCAGCTTCAGTTACGTGAGCCAGGTGTGCTGAAAGCCCTAAGTGTCCAACCCCAATGAGACAGTGACAGGCTTCCTGCATCATGCCACTGTTAAGACATACTTTGCTGGACTATGTTTTATTATCTCTGTCATTTAAGAGTTTGCAGAAGTACAGTGTTTGGAAAGATCCAGGGAAGTGGCATCTGCAACCATCTCCTTGGGACAGATTAGGACAATGAGAAATGATGCCTGAAGAAGAGGCGTGGGGCCTGGTCTTTGACATGAATGGGTTCATTTTCGTGTCCAGTGTTGATGTCTCAGAGTGGAGCACCCTATTAATGATTGTGGGGTGCTGCATTTAATGAGCTCTGGTGCATTGTTTGGCTTCACCGGTCTGACATGTCCATCTTTGTCCTCCGGGAATTTTGAGTTAAAGGCCATTGAGACCCCAGAGCAGCAGGAAGGTCATTCAGGGACAGGACAGGATTTGAAACCTGGGTCACTAACTCTCCTGCTAATGGTATCTGTGGTCTAGGGGAACAGCATCATAACTGATTGAGCCTATGAACATGAGAGTAAGGAAGCTAAGGGGAGATTTGAAGCTACAGAAGTGACAAGTGAGAATTCTAACCAAACTTTTTTTTTTTTATATATATATATATTTTATTATTACTAATTCTAATGGGGTGACATCAATAAATCAGGGTACATATGTACAATGAAAACATCTCCAGGTTATCTTATCATTCAATTGTGTTGCATACCCATCACCAAAAGTCAAATTGTCCTCTGTCACCTTCAATCTGGTTTTCCCTGCGTCCCTCCCCTCCTCCCTATCCCACTCTTCCCTCCCTCCCCCATCCCATAACCACCACTCTCTTGTCCATGTCTCATACCCTCACTTTCATGTCCCACCTATGTATGTAATCGTGCTGTTCTCAGTTTTTCTTTTTTTCTGATTTACTTATTTCACTCCGTATAATGTTATCAAGGTACATCCATTTTGTTATAAATGATCCGATGTCATCGTTTCTTATGGCTGAGTAGTATTCCATAGTATATATGTACCATAGCTTTTTAATCCACTCGTCTTCTGACGGACACTTGGGCTGGTTCCAGATCTTCGCTATTGTGAACAATGCTGCCACGAACATGGGGGCGCATTTCTTCTTTTCGAACAGTGCTATGGTGTTCTTAGGGTATATTCCTAAAAGTGGGATAGCTGGGTCAAAAGGCAGTTCGATCTTTAATTTTCTGAGGAATCTCCAAACTGTTTTCCACAGTGGCTGCACCAGTCTGCATTCCCACCAGCAGTGCAGAAGGGTTCCCTTTTCTCCACATCCTCGCCACTAACCAAACTCTTGATTTACTTTAAGAGCTACAGGTGTATAAAAAATTGAAGGTTGATTGTATTAGGGGAATGGAAGAAGGACTACTCCTGAGTTGTTGGGGACTGGACTAAGGACTGTCCACACATAATGCTTTTTTTTTTAAGCAAGAGGGAGACAGACAGGAAGGAGAGATGAGAAGCATCAACATAGTTGCGGCAGTTTAGTTGTTCATTGATTGCTTTCTCATATGTGCCTTGACGGGGGTTCCAGCTGAGCCAGTGACCTTGGGCTCAAGCCAGAGACCCTGGGCTTCAAGCTAGTGAAGCGAGTGACCATGGGATCATGTCTATGATCCCATCCTCAAGGCAGCAACCCCAAGCTTAAACTGGTGACCCTGCATTCAAGCTGGTGGTCCCACACTCAAGTCTGATGAGCCTGTGCTCAAGCCAGTGACCTCAGGGTTTTGAAACTCCTCCTCAGTGTTCCAGCTAGATGCTCTATCCTCTGTGCCACCACCTGGTCAGGCCATGCATATTGCTTTATTTATTTATTTATTTAATTAATTTTATTCATTTTAGAGAGGAGACACAGAGAGAGAGAGAGAGAGAGAGAGAGAGAGAGAGAGAGAGAGAAAGGGAGGGGGGAGGAGCTGGAAGCATCAACTTCCAACTTCCATATGTGCCTTGACCAGACCAGTGCAGGGTTTTGAACTGGCAACCTCAGTGTTCCCAGGTCGACGCTTTATCCACTGCGCCACCACAGGTCAGGCCATATTGCTTTTTATCTTCACAACATGGTGAGGGAAATTTTTAGAGATGAGAACATTAAGACATAGAGACTTAGCCCAAAGTCACAGAGCTGATAGGTGGTAGAGCCATTAAGGAAAACTGTCTCCAATATCTATACTCTTTACAGAATAGAAAATATAACATGACACTCTCACAGAGAGAGAATCATTTTAATCAGATTATGTTAAGTCTAAGCTCAGAGACCTCAGGTCAGGTGGGAGACTGGTGGGAGACGGAGCCAGACATGTAGCCTGGTCTGTCCTGGAATAAGCACAAGACCTTAAGGCTGGGGCACCAGAGGGAGAAGGCCTTGCTTTGGAAGGGAGCGTGAAGTGTAGCCATGGGAGCTGTAGAGAGCCTCTTCTCCTGGGTTACTATGGATCCACTTGGTGGTTATGGGGCTCCAGGAACTTGTCCATGTGGGAAGAGTAGAGTGTACCAACTGCAGGCTGAAGCTCATTCAGGTTTCACACGTGACTCTTGAGTACCTACAGTGTGGCAGTCACTGTGCTGAGTGCTTTCCTGTGCACTGGCATAAGTGATGTGTCTTCTCTAGTGACCAAGTCATCCTGTTTGGCCAGGACTTTCAGTGTTTTAAAACTAAGAATCCTGGTTCCCTTAGACCTGGATGATTGGTCCTCCTCGTCCTCTCAGTAAATTCGGTTTAGTGATAACTCCCAGTACCAGGGCAGAATTGCTCTGCTGATTGCACCACTCTTGTGCCTTCTACCTTCTGTTCTTGAATGTTGACTTTGTTCAAGAGTTATAGAGAGGACAGTGAGGGACCTAGCAGCCCCTGTCCCAACCCGCCTCAGCCCCACCAGGCCACACACAGGCTGCCTCCTCTCTCCTTTGTTATTTGTTCCCCCTCTGCACTCTGTTTCTTTTTCAGCTGTCTGAGCCTCTCAGGATTTGGAAAAGAAAAAAACAATTGCTGTAAATGAAAGCTCTAATAAAGTGGTTTGGGCACAAACTATCAGCAGCTTTTTATTTGCCTAAAACAGTAGGAGTCTGTATTAATAACTTTGTGACTTACACATTGGGAAGTTAAAAGTAAGCAAAAATCTTACGTGAGACCCACAAATGTGACTTTATTCCTTTATTGAACTAATCTCTCTTCCTGTGTATGCTGGTGACATTTTCTATTATTCACGTGGAAGAGTCTTTTTGATCTTCTCTTATAGACTGATTTCGCTGTGAGGGGCTTTCTGGTTTTTCTTTATTGCAGTTCTGATTCTTGGTGTTTGTGTGATTCTTTCCTCAAAGGATCCTGGGGAGTGGGACAGGCTTTGTCCAATAAATCATCATATTTCCTGACAGGAGAGAAGGAGTCACTGACATGGAATGTGGGAGAGGCTTTAGACCTGCTTCTCTGTTCATGAGCATGGGGATAATCTTTTAATACTTTGGTTTCTTCTGTTCCTAAATCTCAGTTTAATAATAAACTGACCCTCCGTTTTGGTTTATTTTCTAAAAGTGTATATGGAGGAAAATACAACATGCAGGAATTATGATGTAGATTTTCCATGTCTATAATTGGGCCAGGCTTTTAAAAAATTGTTAGAATCTGGAGAGTTATGGTAGAAGGGGAAGCCAGTCAAAGTGGATAGAAGAGACTTTTATTAGTGATTCAAAAATTAGAGGATAAAACCAGTAAGGAAGTATAGAAATAGGTCTGAACTTGTGTAGGAGGTGGAAAGAGAATTAATATTTGTTGAGGGCCTATTATGTGCAAAATTCTTTACACGTGTTCCACTAGTTTAACATTGCAAGCAACCCTATGGGATGCTGGTGTCTCCTCCCCTACCCTCCACCCCACCCCCGTCCCATTTTACAGGTGAGACTGTAGAGGCTCAGTGCCTGTCCTTAACTACCCAAGGTTATGCAGTGAGTAGGAGACACACCTTGTTACCTCTATCAAGACCCTTAGTAAGGGCCAGGGACCCTCTTGTTTTTCTGCTCTGTTGATGCTGATCAAGAGAAAACAGGCTCATCCCTTTCCCATAGCGAAAATCTTCAGATGACACTGGAAAAAGGATTCATGAGAGTCAAGGACCTGGGGTAGGTTACTAGTGACTTTTTTGTGTCTCCTCCCCTGGAGACACAGGAGAATGTCTGTGCCGAAGCTGACTAGGACTGAGCGCTCTGGCAGGCTGAGGGGGGCTCCAGACGTAGCGCTTTTTAGTCAGCTGTGTTGTTTTTCTTTTCTAGGATAGGACTTAGTGTGAACAAGACTGTCTCTTCCACTTGTATAAATCACAGTTTTATTGGGGGGGGGTGTCCTCCAAGCTCAGGGCAGGATCAGGTCGAGGGACGATGGAGGGAACTGGTACACACAAAGGAAACAGCAGGCATGTCCAGATCTGCCTGGAACTTCCCATATGAATGAGGTGGATTATTCAGTGTGCAGTGTATAAAACAGTGGGCCCTAAGCTTTGTGGGCAGATGTAGGAGGTAGACCTCAAGGTTCACATTGTTTATTGGGGCCTGGGGAGCCCATGGGTTGGTTGGGAGGAATTGCAACCTGCTTCCCAGCTTCTGTTCTCTTCAGTCTTGGCTGGGAGTTTGATAGTGGCCTGGGTGTACTCCTGCCTTCTGTTAGTCATGTGCTCACACTCTCGCCTTCCGTTATTCAGCCAGGGTTTACTAAGTACCTAGTAAGTGCTGGGAATATATCAGTGGAACAAACACAGAAATATGAAGGGGTTACAATTAAATGAGGTGGTCAGGGGCTCAACTATAAGTAAAGATGTGAAGAAAGTTAGGTGTGAACTCTGTCTAGGGGAAGAGGGTTCCAGGTGGAGGGAACAGCCAGTGTAAAGGCCCTGAGGCAGGGATGTGCCATGTGCCTTGTGTGTTTGAGGAACAGTGGTATGGCTAGCGAGAGCAGGGAAATTGTGGGAGAAAGGGCTGGGAAGGGTGCAGACAATGGTCAGTTAGGAAACAGGTTGTGCAGGCCTTGGAGGCTGGCTGTGTGAGGAATGCTCTGGAACAAATAGGGAGCCACTGGAAGGAGTGAGAAGAGGAGCGCAGGTTTTAAAGGCATCAATCCAGGCTGTTCCTGAGTACCAGGCTGCTTCCTGAGTACCTCTTGTGGTCTTGACACTGTGCCAGGTGTGGTGAGAGGTGACAAAATATATAGGACAATGCCCTTCCATTAAAACATTCACAATTAGACCGGGAAGATAACCTAAGAACCAGTTGAGGATCGTTAGCAAGCTAATGCAGTGAGGGTTAAAATTGAATTCTAGAAGAGTGCCTGGTCAGAGCTGACTTCAGGGAGACGGTGGGATTTATGACGCATCTTTGAAGAATGAAGAGGATTTACAGGCGTGGAGTCTGGAAGACAAGCAGAGTGCAAGTCAGATATTAAGTAAAACCAACAGTTACCTTGAAGAGGGGAACCGGAGTTCTCTCATTTAGCGAGCAGGCAGACAGGGCTGGCAATCCGCACTGCCATCAACACGGCAGGTGGCCCTTGGGCAAGTCTCTTCCCTGCCCAGTGGCTCAGTTTTCCTAACTAGAGACATGAGGACACCTGCTCCTTAAACACTGCAGGACTGTTGTGCTAATGAAATGAGGTGGCGTGCAGGCAAGCACTCCCATCCTGCCTGTCAGCTGGTGGGCATGGATGGGCATGTTTTCTTCAGGCTTTTCCCCTTCCATTCGCTCCCACAATCATCCCTTCTTGGAGCTTGCATAGAAAATATGGTCAGAAATATGTTTTCTGGTTGTAACACATCGCATATCCGATCTGAAGCCCCTTTCAGTGTAATTAGAGACTGTGTGTGTTAGGACCTTCCTGGTAAAGCCCAGCCTGAGATAGTCCTCGGTGAGACTGAAGGGAGCCCAAACCAATGCAAGTTCCAACCTCTCAGCTGTGACACGTTGGAGTGTCTCGGTTTGACCTGAGGACTCCTGTGGAATTCTAAACCTGCCAGCCCGGGGACCTGCCCCTGTTTATAGAGAAGTAATCATTTTGTAAGACCCACTTGGAATTGCAGCGGGCAGCAGGTGATGTCAGGAATGTGCTGTGTTTATTGAAACCTGGGCTGGTGGGAGAGTTATGCAGGGTGCCCAGTGACCTGGCCTGAGAGTCTCATTTCTGAGGAGAGACTGTGTTTTCTTTCGTCTCTCTCTCCCAACAGAAGTGGGGCTGCCTCAGCCTATCTTCCTGCCAGAGTGAATTTGATTTAACTCAAAGCAGTGTGACTTAAAATTTCAATTGCAGGCAGGAAGGTGTGATTTAAGACAATTGTCAGGAAGATTCAATTTAATCTTTTTTTTTCCTTCCCTTTTTATAAAATGTGCATTTTGTTGCATGGTATAATTTCAGTATACATTTCTTTACAACTCGGAGATAGATGTAATTTTACATTGGGAAGGTATACTCTACATTTTTTGTTTTAGTATTTATCTATTTAAAATCTCTTTGAGAAAGATTCCCTCCTAGTTACAGCAGAAAGCTGAGGCTAGGTTTTGCTTTTCCACTAGGGAGAACTGTATACAGACAGGTCCCAGGTTATGAAGGAGATAGGTTCTGTAGGTTTGAAAATATTTAACTATTTATGTGCACGAAAAGGTAAAACTAAATACTATGTCCAGACAAACATCTGTCTAAGTTGCATTTAATAGGTAAATGCACCTGTTCCAACTCACATGCAAATTCAACTTAAGAACAAAGCTGTAGAACCTGTCTCATTTGTCACAGGGGAATGGCCTGGAGGTCATCGTGAAACTTCATGGGTGACAAACTATTTCTGATTAGCAAGGAGTTCTTTTGGTCACTTATTAGTAGGGAGTTAATTGGCTTAATGTAATGACAAAAAACTCATTTTACTTACCTAAAATTTACAATTGTGAATTTTTTAATATTTTCAGTAACAGCCGGTTGTTTTTAGCAAAGCAGGCATAAGTATTTTTGACTTTGTAATTACTTTAGAAGTACAGAAAGTATGCATTGATTTTTGTAACTAGGAAATTCAGTGTTTTAGTTCACCCTGGCCATGTCAGAAACTTAGAGTATTCTTTTGTGCAGCTCAATGCAGTCCTTTCCACTTTTCTCAAAAGAAGGGTGGATGTTCTCGAGATGGGTCTCAGTTGTGAAGGTTCCAGCCTGCAGGATCTTTGCCTGGAATCAGAGCACATAGAGCCCGAAGTTAACAACAACATCCTCACCCGTATACTGTTTGCTGAGGGATCCAAGGCTCAGTGCGACTTGGCGACTGCCCTGAGTGCCTTCCTGTGGGCCCTGGAGACTTTGGAATGGGACTCTAGGGGTCCTGAATCAAGTCTAGGATGTTTTCTTCTACATCCACATACTTTCCTCAACCTCAGAAAAACTTCTGCTGTGGGAAATTAAATCCTTAGTTGTCTATTCTCAGATGGAGGCAGATGCTTAAAAGACAGGGGATGGGTAGATTTTAGATGGGATCCCAGGGGATGAGGCTAGATGGGCCCTCAGCCCCCTCTCCCTGGCCTGTCTGGGTCCCGAGCGCCTGCACCTATGGGCTAGGATCATATTCAGGATTGGGGATGGCACTCTGTTGAGCAGGGTCTGACTTTGGGTTGTAATAATATCATCTTTGTATTGGGAGCAGTTTTCTTTGCAGCTTTTCAAATCCTAGCAAGGGTGCAGATGAGGGAGGAGCAGAGATTTTACATCAAGGAGGGGAAAAGAGAGAAAAATTGACACTTATTGGGCACCAACTAGCTGTTTGGTGCTGTTTAATCCACTTTATGTCTTTTAATCCTTAAAACAGCCTGTGAGATCATTAACCCCATTTTATGGATGAGAAAGTTGTACTGTACTGTAACTATTAACCTACTATTCTCATCACACCGTGGGTTCCTTGAGGGTAGAGACAGGGTCTTATTTTTTTCCATTTTCCAGCTTCATACAGTGGCAGGCATATGGCTGGGACTAAGTAGGATCTTGTTGAGTGACTGAATGAATAATTAAGCAGGGCTGCCTAACACTACTTAGTAAGAGGGATCATATCCAGATTTCTGGCTTCAAAGCTGTCTGGAAGGGAGGCCAGGGAACCAACGAGCTAGTTCTGGTCCCTCCAGGCTTGGAAGTGGCTTGTGGGAAGTGCTCTCACACTGTGTCATCCTTCTGGGTCAGGGACAGGAAAACACATGCTCCTCGGGTCTCTTTCATGACACCTTGTTGTTTTGTTGTTTCAAGGTTTGATTGTAGCGAAGCTGTAGCTCAGTGTGTGTGTGTGTGTGTGTGTGTGTGTGTGTGTGTGTGTGTGTGTGTGTGTGTGTGTGTGTGTGTTTGTAAAATGTAAAATGTGCTTTCCTACACTGAGATTCCCCCAGGAGTCAGCTGGTGAGAGAAGCATGAAGCCTTCAGGGGACCCTCGATGTCTTTATTTTAATAAAGCTGTCACTTGTGGTCACTTTCAAAATGAAAGCAATCTTGTGGGTACAGAAAGGGGGAAATGAACCTGTACCCAAACCAGAGAATAATGCTCTAACAGATGGAGCAGAGCAGGGCAGCCCTGCTTAAAGAGGAGGGCCCGACGTGAGCTCACTGAAATGGATACCTTGGCAGTCAGTAGGGAGGAGAAAGTGTAGTCTGATTGCCCATAAGAGTAAAGGATTCCTCAGGGTCCCTGGAGCCAAGGGAAATCGTTCTTTACCTTCTCAGCGTCGTGGAAACTACGTGGCTTCCTGGCCATACTGTGGCCTCTGAAACCTTCAGAATGGACCCTGCCATCTTGAGGTGTCTTTAGGGTGGTAGAATTGCATTGAGACTTGTTCTTTCACATTCAGTAGGGAGGTGACAGGAACTGCCTGCAGGGAGGAGCAAGGACTGTCCAGAGGGCAGTCTGCAGTCAGGAGAGGGTTTTTCCTTCCTACCCTGTCAAAATTTCTTGGGCACCACAGGCAAGAGAAGGGCACAGGAAGTTTTTTCTCTGGCTAGCTCGTCAGGATAGAGCAGCCTATTAGCAGGAGCCATAGATTACAACAATTTTTCTTTTCCAATTATTTCCAGGTATTTTCTATTTGAAAAGAGTCATTTAAACAGTAGGGTGGAAGAGGGCATAGTAGACATAGGGGAAACATTGAAAATGTCATTTAGAAATGACTGTTCCATTCTTCTTTACCTAAGCAGACAGATGGCTGCCTCACCTTTTGCCCATGGCCAGGAGCTATAGCATGATGGGTCAGGGAGGAGAGCAGTGATTTTATTTTTCTTTTCATATCAAACAGATTGCGTAGCCCTTGGGGTATGGGGGACCAGTGGAATGAAATTCTGAGCTGGGAAACTAATTATGCCTCCCTGCATGGCTGAACTAGTTAATACCAAACTGTCATCCAGGCTGATTCTTCCCTGGGGCAGAAAAGCTTCCCAAATTCCTTATCTTTTTCTCTTTGCCTAGGGAAAGAAGGCCTTTTAGTTTTTGAGAGAACAGGACCAATATTCAGGAAGCTTCTGGAAGCTCTGAAATGGTGCTCTGGGTTCTGGTTCCAAAAGTGGCCTCTGATATCCAACAGCCCTGCCTCCTCCAGCTCAGAGATACTTGGCTCAAATTCTGATGCTGCCACTCACTGGTTTGAATCACCGGAGGCTTCTAGAGTATCTAGGGTCGGTAACAGATAGCTTGTCCATCCTGTCCCTTCCCCCTCCCCAGAAGTGTGAGGCTCAACAGTGTGTCACCTGAACAGAAAGCCTGCCTCACTTTACTGACCTTAAACTGAGACCCAGCCAGGTGCATGGCATGGTCAGCATGGTGTCACCCATGGAGACCACACATGATGATGGATAGTTGGAAATTTAATAATGCTTTTAAATGGATTTTTAACTTATTAATCAACCAATACATATCTTTCAAAAACAAATACACAAATATGAGTAAGACATCATATTTATTCTATCTATAGATAATAAAGTTGTTATGCTTTGCAATAATTCTAACTCCAATACTTTCTGTCTCCTTTTTCCCCAATCTGGAGATCTGTGGCCCATGGTCCCTGCAGTCCCCAGCTAGCCAGGCATCTCAAATAACAGTGGCTCTAATAAAATCTATGAGTCTTTTTAAGGACAGAAAAGGAGTTTTAAATATTGGTGGAAGCATTAAAAAATATAGCCTGTGTGACAACATGAAGATCATACATATTCAGCTTGTGCACAATCTCAAGCAATTAGGAAGATGCATTTATTTCCAGGGAAGCTGTGTTACCCTGATGGCTGAGGGTACTAGGGCTGTCTATCATTTCAAACCAGACTTCCCTGGTGACTGCAGAGGCTGATTTTAGGGAAATTTGGGAATGAAGTCTCAGAAACAGTCCTATTTCCTTCCCTCACCTTTGCCTGGCCACATTCCCCTTATCAATATTCATGTACTGAGACTTTAGCTGAGAACTTAAACAAGTTGCTCGAGAGAGAAATTTCCTAGTTTCTGAATGCTGAGATGGTAACTGATTCAGAATGGAAACAAAGCAGCCTGCTTCCAGCCTTGGAGGGTGTATGTAATGCGGCAAAGCTTACTCTTGGCTGTTTTTTGTTTACAGTCCAGTTCTCTTCTTGTTGAATTCCCACTGGGATTAAACAAACGACTGTCTTTGGAGAAGCACCAAACATAAATTGAGATGGTTGATGGGAAGAGAGAGCTTAGAACTGTCCCCTTTCAAAGGAGACTTTGTATCAGCCAGAAATTTCTTCTAACTTTTCAGTAGAAAAGTTTAGCAACTTATATATCCCCAGGTTTTCTGGGACAACTCAGTTTCAAATATTCTGATCTTTTGTCCCCAGAAACCATCTAAATGAATCATAAGTTGTAGTATTTCTAAAGTTTACTGCTCATATTGATTCTTGTACCTGAAAGCAGTGTGAAGCCCTTGCCAGACCAATTGCCCCTTATTTGTATTTTAGACAATATGGTCACAATGAGGTGAGCAGAGCACTGAAAAATGGAGCCAGCTGTTCCCTAAATGATTTCTTTTTCAGTGCAAATCACGTGGGGCTAGGAGAAAGATTTCAGGAATGGCAGTGTAAGGAACTCTGTGGTTCCTCTCTCCAGTATAAAAAAAACAACAAACCAAAAAAACAAAAACTGGTGTAAATTATTTAAAAAACTCAACCATTTAAAGTATCTGGAAGTTATGATAAGAGCATACATGAGATGGAGAAACGTTTACTCAAGAAAATCTAAATCGCAGTAAGAAAAGCAACACTCTGTGGATTTTGAGCCATGGTCTGCTCCATCCCTGAACCCTAGCTTCCTCCCTGAACTTCAGCTCAGAGAGACAGAAGCTGTTCTCTGGGCAGCTGTAGACAATAAGACAGATCAATAGAGATGATGAAATCTAAAGAAAAGAGCCTGATTTGAAAAGGAATTATATAAAATAACATGCACCATATCGTAGTGCTATGTCTATAACATATAGAAATGCAGTATTGGATAATAATCGCATAAAGAACATACAAAAATGGGGAGGAGGAGCTAGCACTATATTTCTCCAGAATTAAGTTAATGGTCTGGGATGTGTTACAGTGTATATTGTAAACTTTAGATTAGCCACTAAGAAAATAACTCAAGAAATGTAGTTAAAGTCATTAAAGAAATTAAAATGTTGTACAGTATTCACTTAATGCCCAAGAAGGCAGTAAAGGAGGAAAAGAGAAACAACAACAAAATGAGACCTATGGAAAACAAAAAGTAAAATTGCAGATGTAAACCCAACTATATCAATAATATTATTAGCCCTGGCTGGATAGCTCAATTGTTTAGAGCATTGTACCAATGTGCTGAGGTTGCAGGTTTGATCCCTGGTTAGAGCACATAAAATATTCAACCAATGAATGCATAAATGAATGGATCAACAAATCAATGTTTCTCTTTCTCTCTGTCTTTCCCTTTCCTCCCCTCTCAAAAATAATCAATAAATAAAATATAAAAATATCATTATGGATTAAACTGTACAGTCAAAATGCAGATTGTCAGACTGGATATAAACACAAGAATCAGCTATATCATGTCCATAGGAGATATACTGTTGATTCAAATACAAATTGTTTGAAAGGATTTAAAAAAGATACAACCCTAAGAAAGATGCAGTGGCTATATTAATATCAGCTAAAATAGACTTTAAAACCAAACCAGGGGGAGCAAGATGGCGACAGAGTAGGCGGACGTACCAACTTCCAACTCCCAGAACCAAAGTGGATTACAACTCAATTTTAAGAACCATCACCTGGATAAACCAACTTTGAACAAAACTAAGTGGACTCTTCAACCAAGGAACACAGAAGAAGCCACATTGAGACTGGTAGGAATAGCGAAAACGCAAAGAGGGCTGCCCAGCTCCCCGGAGCAAACGGCAGCCCGGAGAGACCCGTGTGGCGGGAGGAGATTTTCGCGGAGAGGGAGGGACCTGGGTCCCAGGAACCAAGCCCCAGCCTGCAGTCCCAGAGCCAAGAAGAGGCGTTTGGACAGTTTTGAGCTGTGAAACAAGTGAGGGAGCTCCCAGGCCTACAGTGTGGAATATTAGGTCCCTTCCTACTCTGCTGAGGGCTGCTTAAGGTTTTGGGGCGGCAGGACGCAGAAAGGCGGTTCTGTCGGCGTGGGCAGAGGCCAAGCCGGTGGGAGATCGGTCTAGCCCAGTGGGTCTGAGGGCAAGCGCGAGAGCGGTCCGGAAGCTGCGGGCCCGCCTTTAATCCCACTTACGGGACAAAGCGGGAGGCCAGGAACAGGCAGGCCCTGCGCAAGCCGGCCCTGACCGCGGGGACCGGGCTAGGACCAGGGACGGGCAGGGGCTCGTGGCTGAGCTGACGCTACCAGTCCGCCCCCCCCCCCCCCCCGGCCGCCCGCCGGAGAAACCGCGGTTGGCCAGTATACGTGCGCGAGCGGGCTCCGAGCGCGGGAACGGGGTGGACCCCGAGACAGGCGGAGGCTCGCAGCTGAGCCCACGGCTGCTATCCCCATCCGGCCGGAGAAACCCCGGATAGCGTTAATACGTGCACGAGCGGGCTCCGAACGCGGGGGCGGGGTAGAGTCCGGGACGAGCGGAAGTACGCAGCTAGGTGGAAGCCAGCAAACACGCCCGCCCCAATAAACCTTGGTTTCCGACCCTGCGCAAAGGGCCCTGGCCTCGAGGGCGGGGCTAAAGCTCCTGACGGGCAAAAGCTTACAGCTGAGAGCACGTCAAAAGCCCCGCCTAACCCGCGGAACTGTAGCGAGCAGGCTCCGACTGCTGGTTCTGGGCGGAAGTCCAGAAATAGGCTGGGTCCGCAGCTGAGGAAAGGTGCTCGCCTCTACCCTTGGTGCTAATCTTGTGGCTTCAGTGACAGCCCCTCCCACGGAGGAGAGGCAGAAATCAGAGCAAAAGCCACAGTGGGCCGGCGCTGGCAACGCTCATACCCAACCACCCTAGGCGCCGGCAGAGGGGGTGGGGGGCCTGCAGATAGACCACACCTAGAGAACACAAAGGCAACACCTACTGGACTCCAGTGGCCACAACTTGCTTATACACAGAAAAAATGGGCAGGCAGAGGAATGCAAACCAAATGAATCAAGAGAAATCCCCAGAGAAGGACCTGAATGAACCAGATATAACCAAATTACCAGAAGCAGAATTTAGAATAATGATAGTTAGGATGTTCAAAGAAATTAGAGCAACAATGGATAGTCATTATGAACACCTAAATAAAGAGATAACAAGTATAAAACATGAAATTGAAATAATAAAAAAGAATCAGACAGAAATGACAAATACAGTATCAGAACTGAAGACCACAATGGAAGGAATTAAAAGCAGGATGGATGACGCTGAGGATCGAATAAGCGAGTTAGAGGACACAATAAACAAAGGCACAGAAGCAGAGAAGAAAAAGGAAAAGAGACTTAAAAAATGTGAGGAAACTCTAAGGGAGCTTTGCGACAACATGAAGAGAAACAACATTCGCATCATAGGGGTGCCTGAAGAAGAGGAGAGAGGACAGGAAATGGAAACTTTGTTCAATCAAATTATAGCAGAAAACTTTCCTAAATTAAGGCTGGGAAACACTCCACACATTCAAGAAGCACACAGAACTCCATTAAGGAGAAACCCAAAAAAATCTACACCAAGACACATCATAGTTAAAATACCAAAGCTAATGGATAAAGAAAAAATTTTAAAAGCTGCTAGAGAAAAAAAGACTATCACCTACAAAGGAGCCCCCATAAGGATGACATCGGACATCTCAACAGAAACACTTGAGGCCAGAAGAGAATGGCAAGAAATAATCAGAGTAATGCAGAACAAGAACCTACAACCAAGACTACTTTATCCAGCAAGGCTAACGTTTAAAATTGAAGGAGAAATAAAGAGCTTCCCAGAAAAAGAAAGCCTCAAGGAATTCATAAAAACCAAACCAATTCTGCAAGAGATACTAAGGGGCCTCTTGTGAACAGTTTAAAGGGAGGAAAGAATAGAGCAAAAGAAGAATACAGCTTTAAAGAATAAAATGGCAATAAACAACTACATATCAATAATAACCTTAAATGTAAATGGATTAAATGATCCAATCAAAAGACATAGGGTAGCTTCATGGATAAAGAAACAGGACCCATACATATGCTGTCTACAAGAGACACACCTTAAAATAAAAGATGTTCATAGACTGAAGGTAAAAGGATGGAAAAAAATATTTCATGCAAATGGAAATGAAATAAAAGCAGGGGTAGCAATACTTATATCAGACAAAATGGACTTTAAAACAAAGGCTGTAGTAAGAGATAAAAGAGGACACTACATAATGATAAAGGGAACAATTCAACAGGAAGATATAACTATTGTAAATATCTATGCACCAAATATAGGAGCCCCGACATACATAAAGCAGACTTTGATGGATATAAAGGGCGAGATTAACAGCAATACTATCATAGTAGGGGATTTCAATACCCCTCTAACAACACTGGATAGATCCTCAAGAAAGAAAATTGATAAAGAAACAGCAGACTTAAAGGAGACACTAGATCAACTTGATTTAATAGATATCTTCAGAACTTTTCACCCTAAAGCAGTAGAATATACATTCTTCTCAAGCGCTCATGGTACGTTTTCTAGGATAGACCACATGTTAGGACACAAAAATGGTCTCAATAAATTTAAGAAGATTGAAATCATATCAAGCATTTTCTCTGATCACAATGCCATGAAACTAGAAATTAACCACAAAAGAAAAACTGAAAAATACTCAAACACTTGGAAACTAAATAGCTTGTTATTAAATAATGAATGGATTAACAATGAGATCAAAGAAGAAATAAAAAAGTTTCTAGAAACAAATGATAATGAGCATACATCAACTCAAAATTTATGGGACACAGCAAAAGCAGTTCTGAGAGGGAAGTTTATTGCACTACAGGCATATCATAAGAAGCTAGAAAAAGCTCAAATAAGCAACTTGACCCTGCATCTAAAAGAACTAGAAAAACAACAACAAATAAAACCCAAGACAAGTAGAAGAAAGGAAATAATAAAGGTCAGAGCAGAAATAAATGACATAGAGGCTAAGGAAACAATACAGAGAATCAATGAAACAAGAAGCTGGTTCTTTGAAAAGGTAAACAAGATTGATGAACCTTTAACTAGACTCACCAAGAAAAAAAGAGAGAGGACTCAAATAAATAAAATTAGAAAGGACAGTGGAGAAATAACAACTGACACAACAGAAATACAAACCATTGTAAGAAAATACTATGAAGAACTATATGCCAAAAAATTAGACAATCTTGGTGAAATGGACAAATTTCTTGAATCATATAACCTTCCAAAAATCAATCTGGAAGAATCAGAACACCTAAACAGACCAATTACAGCAAATGAGATCGAAACAGTTATCAAAAAACTCCCAAAAAAGAAAAGTCCTGGGCCTGATGGCTTCACAAGTGAATTCTATCAAAAATTCAAAGAAGAACTAACTCCTATTCTCCTGAAGCTATTTCAAAAAATTCAAGAGGAAGGAAGAATTCCAAACTCCTTTTATGAGGCGAGCATAATTCTGATCCCAAAACCGGGCAAAGACAACACAAAGAAAGAAAATTATAGGCCTATATCCCTGATGAATTTAGATGCTAAAATTCTCAACAAAATATTAGCCAACCGGATCCAGCAATATATGAAAAAAATCATACACCACGATCAAGTGGGATTTATTCTGGAGAGGCAAGGCTGGTTCAATATTCGCAAATCAATCAATGTGATTCACCACATAAACAAAAGGAAGGACAAAAATCACATGATAATTTCAATAGATGCAGAAAAGGCATTTGATAAAATCCAGCACCCATTCATGCTCAAAACTCTCAGTAAAGTGGGAATACAGGGATCATTCCTTAACATGATAAAGGCCATCTATGATAAACCGACAGCAAACATCATACTAAATGGACAAAGATTAAAAGCAATCCCCTTAAGATCAGGAACCAGGCAGGGTTGCCCACTTTCACCACTCTTATTCAACATAGTTCTGGAAGTCCTAGCTACAGCAATCAGACAAGAAGAAGAAATAAAAGGCATACAAATTGGAAAAGAAGAAGTAAAACTGTCATTATTTGCAGATGATATGATATTGTATATTGAAAACCCTAAAGTCTCAGTCAAAAAACTACTGGACCTGATAAATGAATTCAGCAAGGTGGCAGGATATAAAATTAATACTCAGAAATCAGAGGCATTTCTATACACCAACAATGAAATATCAGCAAAAGAAATTAAGGAAACAATCCCCTTCACTATTGCAGCCAAAAAAATAAAGTACCTAGGAGTAAATTTAACCAAGGAGGTTAAGGACTTGTACTCAGAAAATTATAGAACATTGATAAAAGAAATCAAGGAAGATACAAACAAGTGGAAGCACATACCGTGCTCATGGCTAGGAAGAATAAACATCATTAAAATGTCTATATTACCCAAAGCAATTTATAAATTCAATGCAATACCAATTAAAATACCAATGACATACTTCAAAGATATAGAACACATATTCCAAAAATTTATATGGAACCAAAAAAGAACACGAATAGCCTCAACAATCTTAAAAAGAAAAAATAAAGCAGGAGGTATCACTCTTCCTGATATCAAGGTTTACTACAAGGCCATTATACTCAAGACAGCCTGGTACTGGCACAAGAACAGGCACATAGATCAATGGAACAGAACAGAGAACCCAGAAATAAACCCACAGCTTTATGGACAACTGATATTTGACAAAGGAGGAAAGAACATACAATGGAGTAAAGACAGCCTGTTTAACAAATGGTGTTGGGAAAATTGGACATCTACCTGCAAAAAAATGAAACTAGACCATCAACTTACACCATTCACAAAAACAAACTCAAAATGGATAAAAGACTTAAATGTAAGCCGTGAAACCATAAACATCTTAGAAGAAAACATAGGCAGCAAGCTCTCCGACATCTGTAGCAGCGGTATATTTGCCGATTTATCTTCATGGGCAACTGAAATAAAAGGCAAGATAAACAAATGGGACTATATCAAACTAAAAAGTTTTTGCACAGGTAAAGACAATAGGAACAGAATAAAAAGACAAACCACACAATGGGAGAACATATTTGACAGCACATCTGATAAGGGGTTAATAACTAAAATTTATAAAGAACTTATAAAAAGCAACACCAGGAAGACAAACAACCCAATCAAAAAATGGGCAAAAGAAATGAATAGAAATTTCTCCAAAGAGGACATACAGATGGCCAATAGGCATATGAAAAAATGCTCAACATCACTAATCATTAGAGAAATGCAAATTAAAACCACAATGAGATATCACCTCACACCAGTCAGAATGGCACTTATCAGCAAAACAACACAGAATAAGTGCTGGCGAGGATGTGGAGAAAAGGGAACCCTTCTGCACTGCTGGTGGGAATGCAGACTGGTGCAGCCACTGTGGAAAACAGTTTGGAGATTCCTCAGAAAATTAAAAATCGAACTGCCTTTTGACCCAGCTATCCCACTTTTAGGAATATACCCTAAGAACACCATAGCACTGTTCGAAAAGAAGAAATGCGCCCCCATGTTCGTGGCAGCATTGTTCACAATAGCGAAGATCTGGAACCAGCCCAAGTGTCCGTCAGAAGACGAGTGGATTAAAAAGCTATGGTACATATATACTATGGAATACTACTCAGCCATAAGAAACGATGACATCGGATCATTTATAACAAAATGGATGTACCTTGATAACATTATACGGAGTGAAATAAGTAAATCAGAAAAAAAGAAAAACTGAGAACAGCACGATTACATACATAGGTGGGACATGAAAGTGAGGGTATGAGACATGGACAAGAGAGTGGTGGTTATGGGATGGGGGGAGGGAGGGAAGAATGGGATAGGGAGGAGGGGAGGGACGCAGGGAAAACCAGATTGAAGGTGACAGAGGACAATTTGACTTTTGGTGATGGGTATGCAACACAATTGAATGATAAGATAACCTGGAGATGTTTTCATTGTACATATGTACCCTGATTTATTGATGTCACCCCATTAGAATTAATAATAATAAAATATAAAAAAAAAAAAAAAAAAAAAAACCAAACCAAACCAAGCCATGTTACTAGAGAAAAAGAGGGCCACTTATAATAATAATAAAAGGGTCAATCCATCAACAATATATAGCAATTATAAACACATATGTACCTAACAGCAGAGTCCCAAAATACATGAAACAAAAAGGGAAAGAATTGAAAGGAGAAATAAACAATTTGTCAATAATAGTTGGAAGATGCCTTTAAATAATGAATAGAACAATTAGGCAGAAGTACAATAAGGATGTAAAAGACTTGAATAGAGCTATAAACCAACAAGACCTAGCAGATATCTATAAAAGCATCCACTCAACAAAAACAGATTACACATTTTTCTCAAGCACACATGAAATATTCTCTACAATGGACCATATGCTTGGTCGTAAAACAAGTCTCAATAAATTTGTAAGGACTGAACTCCTACAGAATATATTTTCTGACCACAGGGAATGAAATAAGGATTAAATAAGAGAAGAATATCCGGGGAATTTACAAATAATGTGTAAATTAAACATAAACACTCCTAATTAATTGATAGATTACAGAAGAAATAAAAAAGTTATACCCCTACCTCACTCCATACATAAAAACTAACTCAACATGGGTCATAGACCTAAATGTAAGAGCTAATACTAAAACATCCTTATAAGAAAAACAGTCATAAATTTTTGTAACCTCGTCTAGGCAAAGACTTCTTAGATATGACACCAAAAGCACAAGTGACAAAAGAAATAAAATAGATAAATTGAACTTACTCAAAATTAAAAGATCTTGTGCATCAAAGGACACTATCAAGTGAGTAAAATGATAGTCCATAAAACTGGAGAAAATATTTGGAAATCATATCTCTGTTAAGTGATTAATTTCAAAATGTGTAAAAACTTATAACTCAATTACAATGTGATAAATAACCCAATTAAAAAAATGGGCAAAGTGTCTGAATAGGCATTTCCTTAAAGAAGATATACAAATCTTCAGTAAGCACATGAAAATATGCTCAACATCATTAACTAGGCAGGAAATGCAAATCAAAACCATGGGATATGACTTCACACCCACTAGGGGGGCTTTAATAAAAGAGACAGATAATAGTGAGTGTTGGTGAGGATTCAGAGACATTGGAATCCTCATGCATTGCTGGTAGGAAATAAAATGGTACAATCACTTTAGAAATAATTTGGGAAGTCTTCAAAATTTTAAATTTAGAGTTACCAATGACCTAGTAATTTCACTCTTAGATATATACCCAAGGTAATTGAAAATACATGTCTACATGAAAATTTAAATACTAATGTTTATAGCAGTATTATCATAATAAGCAAAAAAATGGAAACAACCTAAACATCCATCAACTGATGAACCGGTAAACAAAATATGGTATATCTTTGCAATGAAATATTGTTCAGACAGGAGAGGCAAATAAAGTACAGATACATGCTCCAGTACGGATAAACTTTGAAAACATTATGCTAAATATAAAAACTTAGATGCAAAAGACTACATACTGTATCATTTGCTATATATGGATAGGCAAATCTACAGAAACAGAAAGTAGATTGGTGTTTGCCTAGGGGTGGGGGTGGGAAATAGGGAGTGAAGGCTAATGGGTACAGATAGATTTCTTCTGGGAGTGATGGATATGTTTTAAAATTAGATTGTGGTAATGGATGCACACAGCTCTGTGAACATCCTAAAAACAATCTACTTACACCCTTTAAGTGGGCCAGTGGAATGGCATGCGGATTATATATTAATAAAAGTGTTGAAAATTACATAGGGTTAGTAATGTTAGGATCTGATTTAGGCTAGTGGTGTTCCATTGTTGGTGGATGGAGAAGGGCTGCTCTTCATTTATTTCTGGAGTGAGGTTCATCTCGAGAGGAACAGCAGATACCAATTTACTGTGACCATTTGGACCTGACAACCCTTTAAGAAGAACTGTGCTTTCTTCGCTCTCTTACATACAGTTAACACATACACACAGTCTGATGTAGAGTGAAACTATTTGCTATTATCAAAAAGAGTCTTTACTAAGTTTATCTTTTATCAAAATAGAGAGGAGTTGAGAAGCAATAGAAAAGCATCCTTTATTTAAAATTCTACCCATAGCACAAACACGAGGACCCATTCTTTGAAAACCCATAAGCAGCACGGGGAAATCTTGTTCCAATGAGCATGGGGCTCACCTTTAAAATCTTATCCACGGAACTTGAGAGTGCATTTGAGAAAACCTGGAAATTTTTAGATGGTAAAAATCATCTATTGTATCCTCTGGAAAATGTAGGGGAAAAAAACCAGGTGGGTTCAGTTACATCAATATCTCACTGGTATTTTGAGAGACTTCATGTGGAGAAAAGGGAACAAAATCCCTTGCATACCTTCCAGGCCTTTTGTCAGCATCCGTGTGTTTCCAGAGAAGGAAGGCTGGGCTTCGTGATGCTTTTCAGAAATTTGGAAAATTGAGGGAAGTTTGCTATGGACTATTCATGTCATAGATATTTTAGGTCATGAACTGACAAAGCTGGAAGCATCCCTTGAGACCCTCTAGTGCGGAGGCTGCAAATTCAAAAGACAGGCAGGTAACTTACATGGGTAATAAGGGCTTGTTATAATATAACAGGGAGCAGTTGGGACCACAGAGAAATGGACACAGTATGTCCTACCAAGAAGTGGCTGCAGTGGGTATATTTAAAAGAGAGCTTGGGTGACCCTGCTCTGGTCTGACTCTTTATTTTTCTTTTTTTGTATTTTTCTGAAGTTAGAAGTGGGGAGGCAAAGAGACAGACTCGGCTGTGGGAGGGGAAAAGAGAGGAAGGAGAGGGGGAAGTGTGGAGAAGCAGATGGGCGCTTCTCCTGTGTGCCCTGACTGGGAATCGAACCCAGGACTTTCCACATGCCGGGCTGATGATCTACCGCTGAGCCAACCAGTCAGGGCCTGGTCTGACTCTTAACATTTTATCTACAAGAAAGGTGACCAGAGGCCTTGAAGAGAAAATGATTTCACAGGGCACTGTACCTTCTTTTTACACTTTGGAGCTACATTAAAAGATTTTTATCCCTGGCCAGTTGGCTCGGTAGATAGAACACTGCCCGGTGTGCAGACATACTGGGTTCGATTCCTGGTTAGGGCACACATGAGAAACAACCATCTCCTTCTTTCCCCCTCCCTTGCCATCTTCTGTCTCTCATCCCCTCTCATAGACAGTGGCTCGACTGGTTGGAGCGCTGGCCCCAGGTACTGAGGATAGCTCAGTTGATTTGAGCATTGGCCCAGACAGGGGATGGCAGGTGGATCCTGGTTGGGGCGTATGCAGGAGTCTGTCTCTCTATCTCTCCTCCTTTCACTAAAAACAAAATGTTTTCCAAGATGGGTCTCAGACTTCCTTGGAAACGAGTCCCTGTCCTGCTTTTAGTAACTCAAAGAGTTGGGAGTTCCAAATGTGCATTGGGAGTGGTAGAATTTTTATGTGCAGAATGTTCCCACTGTTTCTCACTTTTCTGTTTTTCTAAGAAGCTGTGGTATATATATTTTTTTCTAAATTTAATGTTGTTTTGAGCTTATACTGTACTGTGAGGAAGCATGGTTCCTCTGGGGACCATGGCAGGTTTGTAGGGGAGGGATCCCTTGCTTGGCTGGAGATCCCTTTTGGCCCTGGAGAGTGGAAGACAGTTGTGAGAAGAATTAATGACTCAAGATCATCTGGAAAACTCGGTCCATTTCTTTGTAGGAACAACATGTCAATATGTTTTTCTCCGGTGGACAATGTGGGGGAAACAACTTTGATTTTTTTATTTTATTTTTGTAACTATGCATGTAATTTCTTAGCATTTTACTTCTGGGAATTGATTAAAGCATTCTTGTCTCTTTAGATCATTAGATAGAAAAATCTCTGCTGAAGATGAATTGATGGTGTTTCTAGGGACTTGCTTAGAGAAATAGGAGTCTCCTTAACTGGCTGAAAAGTTGGTTCTGATCTGTGCTGAATGAACGTGAATAGCTAATATCTATTGAGTATTTATTATGTGCCAGGCAGGTACCATGCCAAGTGGTATTTACAGGTTATCTCACTTTACCTTCATAGCAACAGTCTGAGATAGGTACTTTTATTATCCCTCTTTTCTGATATTAAAATTATGGCATACAAGCTTTAAGTAATATATCCAGGGTCACATACTTTGCACATGGTGGGAAAGGAATTGACTCCATGTGGTCAAACAATAGAGCCTGGAATATTCACAACTAACTGTTACATCAAAATGAGAAGCTTTAAGTCCTTCTAGCATGGAATCACAGCTAGATGTTGGTTTCCAGAATTATAGGTGTGTTCTCAGGGACTCAAACCTTGTGACTGGTATATTTGGTCCTGTCAGAGAGTATGGGGGCCCATCTAGTGTTGGGCTGACTGTATTTCTATCCAGCAGTAGAGAGAATGTACTTTTATCACTGCCTTAGCCTCTGATGCCCCAACATTCACCCATAAAGGAGCATTTCCACAAAACTGGGTTTTTTTCTTACACCAAAGTACAGGTAACAAAAACTGGATATTGATAAAATATTTGAAATAAATTCTTTTTTTTTTAACTTTTTTAAAATTAATTTTAATGGGGTGACATTGATCAATCAGGGTCCATATGTTCAGAGAAAACATTTCCAGGTTATTTTGACATTTGATTATGTTGCATACCCATCATCCAAAGTCCACAATTGTCCTCCGTCGTCACCTTCTATCTGGTTTTCTTTGTGCCCCTCCCCCCCCCACCTCTACTCCTCCCCCTCCCGTAACCACCACACTCTTGTCCATGTCTCTGAGTCTCTTTTTTATGTCCCACCTATGTATGGAATCCTATACAGTGTGTCCGTAAAGTCATGGTGCATTTTTGACCTGTCACAGGTCAAAAGTGCACCATGACTTACACACTGTAGTTCTTAGTTTTTTTCTGATTTACTTATTTCACTCACTATAATGTTATCAAGGTCCATCCGTGTTGTTGTAAATGATCCGATGTCATCATTTCTTATGGCTGAGTAGTATTCCGTGGTATATATGTACCACATCTTCTTTATCCAGTTATCTATTGAAGGGCTTTTTGGTTGTTTCCATGTCTTGGCCATGAAGAATGCTGCAATAAACATAGGGGTGCATGTGTCTTTACGTGCCAGTGTTTTTGAGTTTTGGGGGTATATACCCAGTAGAGGGATTGCTGGGTCATATGGTAGCTCTATTTTTAGTTTTTTGAGGAACCACCATATTTTCTTCCATAATGGTTGTACTACTTTACATTCCCACAAACAGTGGATGAGGGCTCCTTTTTCTCCACAGCCTTTCCAACATTTGTTAATACCTGTCTTGTTGATAATAGCTAATCTGACAGGTGTGAAGTGGTATCTCATTGTAGTTTTGATTTGCATTTCTCTAATAGCTAGTGAAGATGAGCATCTTTTCATATATCTGTTGGCCATTTGTATTTTTTCCTGGGAGAAGTGTCTGTTCATGTCCTCTTCCCATTTTTTTTTATTGGATTGTTTGTTTGTTTGTTGTTGAGTTTTATGAGTTCTTTGTATATTTTGGATATTAGACCCTATTTGAGCTGTTGTTTGAAAATATAATCTCCCATTTAGCTATCTGTTTGTTTTGTTGTCAGTTTCTCTTGCTGTGCAAAAGCTTCTTAGTCTAATGTAGTCCCATTCATTTATCTTTGCCTTCACTTCCCTTGCCTTTGGAATCAATTTCATAAAGTGCTCTTTGTAACCAAGGTCCATGAGTTTAGTACCTATGTTTTCTTCTATGTACTTTATTGTTTCAGGTCTTATATTTAGGTCTTTGATCCATTTTGAATTAATTTTAGTACAAGGGGACACACTGTAGTCGAGTTTCATTCCTTTGCATGTGGCTTTCCAGTTTTCCCAGCACCATTTGTTGAAGAGGCTTTCTTTTCTTCATTATGTGTTGTTCGCCCCTTTATTGAAAATTATTTGACCATATATATGTGGTTTTATTTCTGGGCTTTCTATTCTGTTTCATTGGTTTGAGTGTCTATTTCTCTGCCAATACCATACTGTTTTGATTGTCGTGGCTCTATAATATAATTTGAAGTCAGGTATTGTAATGCCCCCAGCTTCATTCTTTTTCCTTAGGATTTCTTTGACTATTCGGGGTTTTTTATAGTTCCATATAAATCTGATGATTTTTTGTTCCATTTCTTTAAAAAATGACATTGGAATTTTGATGGGAATTGCATTAAATTTGTATATCGCTTTGAGTAATATGGTCATTTTGACTATATTTATTCTTCCTATCCAGGAACAAGGAACATTTCTCCATTTCATTGTATCTTTTTCGATTTTCCTTAACAATGCTTTGAAGTTTTCATTATATAGGCACTTTACATTCTTTGTTATGTTTATTTCTAGGTATTTTAATTTTTTTGTTGCAACAATGAAGGGGATTATATTTTTGAGTTTGTTTTCTGATGTTTCATTGTTGGCATGTAGGAAGACAATGGACTTTTATATATTAATTTTGTATCCTGTGACCTTACTGTATTGGTTTGTTGTTTCTAGTAGTCTTTTTGTGGAGTTTTTGGAGTTTTCGATGTATAGGATTATATCATTGGCAAAAAGTGAAACCTTTACTTCTTCTTTTCCAAAATGAATGACTTTTATTTCTTTTTCTTGTCTAATTGCTCTGGCTAGAACTTCCAGCACTATGTTGAATAAGATTGGAGAGAATGGACAACCTTATCTTGTTCCTGATTTTAGGGGAAAAGTACTCAGTTTTATGCCATTTAATATGATGTTAGCTGATGGTTTATCATAAATGGCCTTTATTATGTTGAGATATTTTCCTTCTATACCCATTTTGTTGAGTGTTTTAAACATAAAATTGTGTTGTATTTTGTTGAATGCCTTTTCTGCATCTATTGATAGGATCATATAATTTTTGTCCTTTGTTTTGTTGATATGGTGTATTACGTTAACTGTTTTATGTATGTTGAACCATCCTTGTGATTCTGGGATGAATCCCACTTGACCATGATATATTATTTTTTTAATGTGTTGTTGTATTCAATTTGCTAGTATTTTGTTTAGTATTTTAGCATCTGTATTTATTATTGATATTGGTGTATAGTTTTCTTTTTTTGTGTGTTATCCTTGCCAGGTTTCGGTATGAGAGTTATGTTGGCCTCATAATATGTGTTTGGAAGTATTGCTTCTTCTTCAATTTTTTGGAAGACTTTGAGTAGAATAGGAACCAAGTCTTTGAATGTTTGATAGGATTCACTAGTATAGCCGTCTGGCCCTGGACTTTTATTTTTGGGGAGGTTTTTGATAGTTGTTTCTATTTCCTCCCTGCTTATGGGTCTGTTTAGGCTTTCTGCTTCATCATGATTCAGTCTAGGAAGATTGTATTGTTCTAGGAATTCATCCATTTCTTCTAGATTGTTAAATTTGGTGGCATATAGTTTTTCATAGTATTCTACAATAATTCTTTGTATAACTATGATATCTGTGGTGATTTCTCCTCTTTCATTTTGGATTTTATTTGAATTCTTTCTCTTTTTTCCTTAGTGAGTCTTGCCAAGGGTTTGTCAATTTTGTTGATCTTTTCAAAGAGCCAGCTCTTTGTTTTATTAATTTTTTCTATAGTTTTTCTGTTTTCTATTTCATTTATTTCTACTCTGATTTTTATTATTTCCTTTCTTCTGCTGCTTTTGGGTTGCCTTTGTTCTTCTTTTTCTAGTTCCTTAAGATGTGAAGTTAAGTGGTTTATTTCGGCTCTCTCTTGTTTGTTCATATAGGCCTGAAGTGATATGAACTTCCCCCTTATTACTGCTTTTGCTGCATCCCAGAGATTCTGATATGTCGTATTGTTATTTTCGTTTGTCTGTATGTAACTTTTGATCTCTGCCTTTATTTCTTCTTTAACCCACTCACTTTTTAAAAGTATGTTGTTTAGTTTCCACATTTTTGTGGATTTGTTTACCTCTTTTTGCAGTTGAATTCTAGTTTCAAGGCTTTATGATTGGAGAATATGCTTGGTATGATATCTATCTTTCTGAATTTGTTGATGTTATTTTTGCGGCCCATCATATGATCAATTCTTGAGACTGTTCCATCTACACTAGAGAAAAATGTATACTGTGGCTCTTTGGAATGAAATATCCTGTAGATGTCTATCATGTCCAATTGTTCTCATGTTTTGTTTAAGGCCAACATTTCTTTATTGATTTTCTGTTTGGATGAACAATCTAGAGCCGTCAGCGGTGTATTGAGGTCTCTAAGTATGATTGTATTTTTGTCGGTTTCTGTTTTTAGGTCAGTCAGTAGGTGTCTTATATATTTTGGTGCTTCTTGGTTTGGTACATATATATTAAGAAGTGTTATGTCTTCTTGATTCAATGTCCCCTTTAACATTATGAAATGACCGTTTTTGTCTCTGATTACCTTTGTTGTCTTGTAGTCAGCATTGTTAGATATGAATATTGCTACACTTGCTTTTTTATTGGATGTTATTTGCTTGGAGTATTGTTTTCCAGCCTTTCACTTTGAATTTGTGTTTACCCTTGTAGCTTAGATGTGTTTCTTGTAGGGAGCATACAGTTGGATTTTCTTTTTTAATTCATTCTGCTACTCTGTATCTTTTTATTGGTGAGTTCAATCCATTTACATTTAGTGTAATTTTTGACACTTGAGGGTTTCCTATTGCCATTTTATATATTGCTTTTTGATAGTTTTGTATCTTGTTTGATTCTTCTCTTGTTTTTCTATCATTTGTTTTTTGTTTGGTTGCAATCCATACTTCTTTCCTCTGTTGCTTCTTTTTTCAAGCCATGTGCTTCTGTGGTAGTTTTTTCAGGGGTGGTTACCATTAAGTAATGGAAAGGGTACCTATTATGTTCATTGTAGTACATTATTTCATGAATGCTTCTGCACTCCATCCTTCTTTGCTACTGTTAATCTTTGTCCTCTCCCCTTTTTTGTTTCTGTTATACAAAATTTTGATTTTATTGTGTTCTTGATGGAGGTTTTACTTGTGGTTTTATTTTGTTTTGTTCTTTGTATCTGGTCAGAAAACAGCCTTTAATATTTCCTGAAGGGTTTTCTGGTGATAAATTCCCTCATCCTTTTTGTATCTGTGAATGTTTTTATTTCTCCTTTGTATTTGAAGGATAGCTTTGATGGGTATAATATTCTTGGCTGGAAGTTCCTCTCTTTCAGAATTTTAAATATTGAGGTCTACTTTCTTCCAGCTTGTAGAATTTCTGCTGAGAAATCTGATGATAATCTAATTGGCCTTCCTTTATATGTTGTATTCTTCTTTTCCCTGGCTGCCTTGAGAATTTTTTCTTGTCATTGTTTTGTGCCAATTTCATTATGATGTGCCTTAGAGTAGGTTTGTTAGGATTAAGATAACTCAGTGTTCTGTTTGCTTCTTGAATTCGAGGCTTTAGTTCTTTCCAAAGGTTTGGGAAGTTCTCCTCTATTATTTGTTTGAATATGTTCTCCATTCTATATTTTCTCTCCTCTCCTTCTGATATACCCATTATTCTTATGTTGCTCTTTTTGATGGAGTCAGACAATTTATGTAGGGATTTCTAATTTTCTTTTTAATTCATGAGTCTCTCTCCTCTTCTCTCTGTAGTGCCTCTAGTTGCCTGTCTTCTATGTCACTAATTCTCTCCTCTATCTGGCATGTTCTATTAGCTAAGCTTGTTATCTTGTTTTTCAGTTCATAAATCGAGTTTTTCATCTCTGTTTGATTCATTTTCATAGTTTCAATTTCTTTGGTGATATATTCTTTCTGTTTGTTGAATTGTTTTTTGAGCTCCCTAAATTGCCTTTTTGTGCTTTCTTGTATATCCCTGAGTATTTTTAAGATTTCAATTTTAAATTCTTTGTCATTTAACTCCAAGGATTCCAAGCTATTGAAATTTTTCTATAGGTTTTCCTCATCTATCTGAGCTACATCTCTGTCTTTTGTATTCATAATACTTGATTTCTATTTCCTTAATGGCATTTGAGAGTGGTATTGTTAATAACACTAATAGAGTTGATAAAGAATAAAAAATAAAAATAAAAAAGTAAAAAAATTTAAAGAAATTCTTTTTGAGAAAATACAGTGAAAAACTGAAAATTATATTGTGCTAAGAGGGCCTGAGTTGGGGAGAAATGACAAAGAGGCAAAAAATGAGGTAAGAACATACAAAATGCTACAAGGAAAAAATTTGGATCAAGAATAAAATAATTTGTTTGTAAGTGATGATCAAATGGGAGATATAGTGAAAGAGAAAAGAAGATAAAAAGAAAAAGAAAATATATACAGTGAAAGATGCAAATTCTATTGTATTAAGTTGAACGAAAACAACATAGAATGAAGAGCCGGAGTTGGGGAGAATGCTAATAAGATAAACAGCGAAGTAAAAAGCACACAAAATGCCACAAAGAAAATATTTGAATCCAAAATAAAATAATTTGTTTGTGAGTGAGGATAGAATGAGAGGAAAAGTGAAAGAGAAAAGAAGAAACCAAAAGAGAGGGAGAAAAAAAGAGAAAAAGAATGAGAGTGTTAAGGTGTTTGGAATGTAATCCTCATAGAGAAGAAAAAGAAAGAATGGAAAATGTAACACCTATGGGTAATGAAGTTCAAAATGAAAAGTAAAGAATACAATGGAAAGAGAATAAAAGAACCAAGGTGGAAGAAAAATAGATACAAAAATGAAAAGAAAAAAAATAAAAAAAGTTATAAAGACTGTGGATTTTTTCTGATTTTGAGAGGTTATCTTCTTCCTTTTTCTTCTTTCTCTTTTTGGCCAGTGGCACTGTACCCCAGGTTCTTCCCCTGTGGCACCCTTAGGTAGAGATTTGCAGTTGATGTGTCGCTATGGTGATGACATAAACTAGGCCTCAGTTCTGTTGGTAGGCAGGGCTTGTTAGTGTTTGCAGGCTTCAACAATGGGAGAGTCTGTTTTCCCAGAGCCTCTCCCCCAGTCTCTCCTTCCTGAACCAGCAGCCTGAGGACCCAGCTGTCAAGTTGCCACTGCCACTTCCTTTGTTTGATGTATGTGTATTTCAGATGCTCCTGGGATTGTTTTTCTGTCTCTCGTTGTTGAATTTGTTGAAATTTCAGGGAAAGGTATCGGAAGCCCTCCTCATGGTGCCATTTCTCTAACATCACTCTGAGAAAAGAGGATGGGATCAGGAGGCCTCTTCAATGCTGATGGCAATATCAGAGGTTGGAGGGTCATCTTATTGCATCTCTTTATTTATTTTTTTTAAGTGAGAGGAGGAGAGATAGTGAGACAGACTCCTGCATGTGCCCCAACCGGGATCCACCAGGCAACCCCCATCTGGGGCTGATGCTCGAATCAACCGAGTAATTTTTAGCACCTGAGGCTGACATTTGGGCCATCCTCAGCACCATGGGTGGACACTTGAACCAATTGAGCCACTGGCTGAAATAGGGGAGGAGAGAGAGAAAGGGAAGAGACAGGGGAATTGAAGCAGGTAGTTGCTTCTCATGTGTGCCTTGACTGGAGATCTAACCTGGTATGTCCATACACCAGGCTGATGCTCTATGCACTAAACCAGCTGGCCAGGTCCATAAAACTGTTTTAAAATGACAACAGTATGCACTGGGGGAATGAATGTGGTTGAAAATATAAGTGAGCTCATAGATAAATAACAGACTGACAGCCATCCAAGGGGAGGGAGGTGAAGGGAGTTGCAGGGCTGGGTGAAAAAGGTGAAAAGGTTAAGCAAAAAACAAAAACAAAACAAAGCAACAACAACAAAGAACAACTCATAGACAGACACACATACTGTTCCA
The DNA here is from genome assembly GCA_037038555.1 of Rhynchonycteris naso. NCBI lineage: Eukaryota > Metazoa > Chordata > Mammalia > Chiroptera > Emballonuridae > Rhynchonycteris > Rhynchonycteris naso. The sequence continues at coordinate 328,690,339 of CM072995.1, read as the reverse complement.
AAGATCTGGCCATTATAAAAATAAAGCTAAAATTAGGTTTAATAACATCCTAAAAAATAAAAGAAAATGTGAGGAAGAGAAAATCTAGGCTGTCAAGGCCTCCTTCACCACTCACTTATAGGGTAGAAAGGGAGTGTTTGGAATAATTTTCAGTTTTAAATGAGGAACCTAAGAAATACAACGAACAGGAACTCAATGAGGTTCATGCAGATCAGTCAATCATGGACCAAGTACCATGCTCTGTTTCACATACATGATCTCAGTCAGTCCTCATAACAACTTTTTTGAGTAAACATCCCTGTTTCACCAGTGAGGAAAGGGAGGTATCAGAAGCAGGTTGGGGGTGGTATCCCACTAGCATATACTAGGTGCACTGATGCAGCATAATAGCCTGGGTCCTTCTGATTAGCTGGTACCTATTTTATTTAGAGTCAAGAAAGTTAACTGCAGTACTCACTTCCAAACCCCAGTGGCTTTGACTAGTAAAAGTGTATTCCTGACTTACCCAGTGACCAGTGTAGTTCTTTCCAATGATACTGGCTCAGGAATTGAAGTCTTCTGCTGGATCCTCTGCATGCAGCTGACAGACACAGGAAGAGAAAGAACATGGAGAACCTACCAGGGAGGTTCATGAGCCAGGATTAGAAGTGGAACCCAGAATTTCCACCATATTTTACTGGCAGGAACTCAGTCATGTGGTTCCCCCTAACTGCAAGGAAAGTTGGGAAATCCAGTCTAGCTGATTGCCCAGGAGGAAAAAGAAATGCATTTTAGTAAACACAAACAGTCTCTGCCACATGAGCATGTTCCATTGGTTATTGATTATTTGAGTTTTGCCCTAGGTTAAGTCACAAAACCAGTATGTGTAACCCCAGATCTGTATTCTTCGCAGTCTCTCTCATTTTCCTTTAAAGGCTGGATCAAATTCTGTAGCCCTGGACAGAGTGGGTGCTGCATGTGACCATGTGGTCTTAGCCTTCCTGGGTCACATTAGTTGTCTGAAATGTCGATGCCTTCCCTATGCCCTGCCCTGGACTATTTGTGCTGTGGATCTGAGAGTAGGTTGTTGGGAATTTTTGTGAGCAGCTGACTAGGATCAGGTCTTTGAAGCTTGTAGCTTAGGTGGTGCTCAATGGCTCTGCTGGGAGTGATGCGAGGTGGACAAACTGTCACTCTCCCAGCTGAGCTTGGGCTGGCATTAGCATTCAGCAAAGCCGTGAGTCTTGTACAAATCAGCTGGTTAAGGCTTTCAAAAATCTGCTGAATGCCTATCCTGGTTGTAGCTCCTGTGAGTGTGGAGCTAACAGTTTCCCACTCTTGTTGAGCAGCAAACGGGGAGCCATGGCATAGTGTTTTCTTTTGGGGGCATATTTAGGAGTCATTTTCAGCAATGGGGCTAGATGTTTAGATGCTATTGGAATGTGGGTTTTCCCTATCTTTGTCGAAGGGCATGGCTTGCTCTTTTTTAGAGGTCCAGACCTTGCTTATTAGGAGTAGCAAGAAGGATATATTGGTTTTGTAAGTGTGCTTCTCCCCTGGAAGAAATGCTGGATCTACCACCTCTTCCCACCCTTTTACACTGGTCCATAGCAGGAGGCTCACGTTGCAGAGGGACTCTCTCCCTCCACTCCTAAGTGGGGAATCTCAGGAGAGGGGTTCACAAGTAAACATCAAGCTTCAAACACTTCATCCCTTTATTCAGGGCTTTAGAATCACTTTGCATTCTATCAGTTGGGAATGTGATTCCATGCATGCAGTCCTCTCAAAATAAAGGTTTGCTGTAGCATGCCAGTTTGGGCTGCAGTCACTGTGGTCCCTGGTGTAACTGACCTCACTTCCTCAGGCCTGGACAGAAACAGGCCTTGTAGGTAAAGAGTTCTAATGGGCACTAGTGCTTTTGTTGGATGGTAATTAAGTAGGCACTGGGAATTTTCCTAGTTCCAGGTGTCTGGGAGTTAGAGATAAATAACATCTGTTTTCATCAAAAGGGAGAGTGGCAGAGTACAAATAACAAGTCACCCTCAATAAATCCTAGAGCTGGGATTTGAGATCAAGAGTGGAATCTGTTTATCTGACTGCATAGGGTGTTACAACATTTTTGTTTGTTTGTTTTTGAATAGAGAAAACAGAATTAAACTTTTCAGAGCCCAGAGCTGACCCAGATGAATATTCTTGCTTCATGACATCCACCAGATTTGGGGGAAGAAGATGAAGCTGGTCAGGATGCTGAATGATAAGGAAAAAATTATACTGCCGAGCCAAATTATCTGCCTGACTCCGGGAGAGAATTCATAATCATAAGGCAGAGATAAGAATTGACTCACCTGGCAGGAATCGAGGCATAACATTATTCCTCCCTCCCCTCCCCTCCCCTCCCCTCCCCTCCCCTTCCCTCCCCTCTTCCTTCCTTCCTTCCTTCCTTCCTTCCTTCCTTCCTTCCTTCCTTCCTTCCTTCCTTATCTACCCATTCATGCATCTATTGTTTTGGTCAACTGTGTCAGATTCTATGCTAGGTGGCCAGAGGAGTGCAAATGGGGAGTTGTGGTACTCGCCTACAAGTTCACAGACCAATATGGGGGTGAAGACATGGACAGATGTAATCAAGTCTCCAGGCCGAATGAGATAAGTGCTATAAGAAAGGGCCCAACAAGAATGTGTGACGGAAGCTCAGCAGTGGGTGAACCCACTTCCAGCTGAGCAGATGTGTGAGCAGGTTTGGAAGTGTTCATGGAGAAAGGGGTATCTGAACTGATCACTGAAAGATGGGTTAAATTTCAGCTATAAAAGTTTGGGGAAATGGGTTAGGAGCCTCAAGGTATAAGGGCCTGTATGTATAAAAGTATGGAAGTTGGGGAAGAAAATATGGATTTGTGAAATACCTAACCTAGTGGAGACATGCCTCGCTTAGTGAATTAGAGGAAAAGCTTTCTTCTCCTTTACCCCCTCTCTTTCGCCTCAGATGTCTGCATTTTGGGTCCATGTTAATCTTTGGGATCATGAAGAGGTCTTTGAAATGGAAGTGTGGGGGTTAAAGTGGGGGTGTGGCTTCACCATGCCTTCACAGCCCTGGACTTTCTTCCCTTCCTCTTTCACTTTGAGCACCTACCAGGGGACGTCAAGGGGAAAAATTGCCCATTACTTTTTCTTGTTACAGGTTGGCTTTGATGTTGATGACCGACCAGCCTTACTCCTTTAGGATGTGTTTTCTGAAACAGAATTTGTGAGGTCATTAGATTTTAAGCATTAATTTCAGCTTTTCCCCACTTTTGAGTATTTCCCCTGTTTGATTATGGGGGGTCCTGCAAAACTGGGTCTGGAGTTCCTGTTCAAAGTGTAGGTGAGCTACGGGGAGCTCCTTTTTAGATCCTGGCTTAGGTATGGTTGCTGCTCATTCCTGTCTCAAGAGAAGCCGGGATTGCAGCTCTCATTGACTTGGTATGTAATTTATTCCCCAGAGGCAAGCTGACTTTGCTGATAGGGTCAGTCTACATAACATAGCAACTTGGGCATCATGATGTTTCCAGCCAGTGTTCACCCTCTAGAATGTTGTTTCCAAGTTACATGACTCAGGTTACATACAAGTTTTCTCATCATTGAGGGAGTGAACAAGGGAAGGTTGCTTTTGGAAAATTTGTACAACTGATAATGGCGATTGGCAGTATCCAATCAGAACAGATCTGGCTATGGTGCTAGAGCAGGGTACTAGAAACCCCTACTGTGATGGACAGTTACTGTTTAGTTGCCGGTTCTTTTGGGAGGTTGGACTACTGGGGGGCGGGGCCTGGACAGTGGGTGTTGGTGGTGGGAGGTTATCTCTGAAGTGGCTTAAGACAGTAGCTTGTAACCCAATGGTAAGAGATTATTTTAGTATTTTAAGAACCGTTATGGTGGGACCAGTGTATGCCAGCTAAATATCAACCCTGAAACAAATTATTTTATCAGCCTCACCCTGACTATTTACAGCCCTAGCAGAAAGGTCCCATTTGGCTTCTGCTTGTCAATAGGGAAGACCTTGTCATTCGGGTTGTAGAAGACTGAGCCCGAGTCTTACAGCTGCTGAACCCTGAGCAAGTAGAATTTCCTATCTTCTAACATAATTTAATCTTGTTATTTTTAAATGTTTTTTTATTACAAGACCCCTTTATGCTCTTAAATATTATTGAGGACCCCAAAGAGCTTTTTTGTTCATGTGGGTTACATCTATCAATATTTACCACATTAGAAATTTAAACAGAAAATTAAAAAAAATAGCTATTAATTTATTTACCAATGACCATAATAAACCCAATTATATGTCATCACAAGTGACTTTTTTTTTTAAATGAAAAAGAACTAGTTTCCAAATCAAGCCATACTTTATTGAGAAGAGTTGCACTGTTTTGCAGTTTCACAACTCTCTTTAATGTCTGGCTTGAGAGAAGAAAGCTAAATTCTTGCATCTGCTTCTGCATTCATTCTGCTGCAGTATGTTATTTTACTTGAAGTATAAGAACATTCTTCACATGGATGTGTAGATGGAAAAGGAAGAGTATTTTAATACCATTTTCAGATAATCATGATATTCTTTATCAATACTGTATCCAAACTGGACAAAAGGTAGGTTTTTGAGGCTAGTTGCCATGTGGAATCTGAAATTGTATCAATAAATTTTTTTGTACACTGTTACATTAAAATCTTTGATTTGTCTTGTACTTTTATGCTTGTATCTTTTACCCAAGCCTGATTTTGTAACACTTTGCACTATTCATTTGGAAAAGATAAGGTCACTGAATTATGAACTCTAAATGTTGAGACGTTTTATCATACAGTATCAATAATTTTATCAATATTACTATTGATCTCATCAGAAATCTTTAAGTTTGGGAAGCTGTCAAGCTCCTGATGGTGGCGGCAAGTTTTCCAAAATTCTATTGTTTGCTCAAAATCTTTAAATTTTATCATTGGGATAAATACTATCAGTAATGTTTCTTGAATTAACAAGCTCCCCTCTTTTATTTATTATAAAAGTCTGCCAAATTCCTGACTTTGAATAATCATGATCTGACTGTCAGTGGTCTTTCAAGTAAGAACAGTGTTCCATGGAAAAAGTGGCCAGCTCAGCTTAAAACTCAAACACTAATACAATTGCTTTCTCTTGAGACAGCCATCACACTTTAATCTGCAGCAGAAGTGCTTTGTGTGAGTGTTTGTTTATAGATATTGCGGAATAATAGGAATAATTTACACTATGACTCATTGATTTTGCTTGTCTGGATTCCACACTTCCCTGGAATGTCGAGGGGCAAACAACTCTCTGGGTGTTTTGCTATAGGCTTTTCTGTTTGTCCTTAAATGTTTAGAAGTGCACCTCTGCCCTCTGTCTATCCCATTTATGGGTCACTTGAAATGTCCTGGCGAACAGGAACTGCTCTCTCTCATGGCATCTGCCATCAGCTTTCTATCCGTTGGTAAACTGATGTCTGCAAGGAGCCTGTTTACTTTGATTTATGTTTTTAAGAGTGTAAAATACAAGCTAACTCCTTGTGTTTGTGTGTGGGGTTTTTATTTTTTCTTTTCTAAACATAACTTCTGGGACTTCTCTGGCATAGCACAGTGTCTGTCCTTGTGCTTCCTGTCCCTAACTGTTGGCAGAACAGTTTGCTTTAATTTTATTGTCTCTGGCCACTTGTTCTGCCTGTTGGAACCAAGTTCCTGGAATTCAGGGCCACTTCTCCTACTGCCCCTCTTTGCTTCTCTCTGTGTACCTTTTCTTCTCTCTGCCTGATGATCCTATTTAAGGCTTAAATTGTCACAAGCCAGCCAGCTCACGATGCCATTCCTTTATGAATTTTATGCCCTTTATGATTCATCTCTATTTCATCGTGTGACCTTCCGCTTTCATTTTGTGAAGAGATGTTAATTTGCCCAAGACCAAAATTCACTTATTAGATTTTATATTGAAGTTGAGACCATATACTCCTCAGAGACTGAACTATGCCTTGGATAACTTCATCTTCTCTCCCAGTCCATCTAAAGCTCAGCATATTTTGAGGGTTTAATCACCGCTGGCTTATAATGTGCAAATTGCCAATTTCATTTTTACTTTACTAAAGGAACTGAAGATTTCAGCATTTTTCTTGGCCACATATGGTCTATGTCCTTCTGAAGGTCTACATTTGAACGAGTGACATCTTATAAGACCTCTGGTCTTTTGATGTTCTGCCTCTGGGGGATGAGATGTAAATGTGTCCTTTGCTAGTGCCAGGTGGAGAGGAATTTAGTAGCTACAACCTTTTTCATTTATTGATTAAACCTAGCTTTCATGTGCTTTTCAGTCAGAAACAGAGCTAGCAATCTTTTCACCCTCTGAATTTTATTTTGGCCTGTGGATTCTGATAGTATGCATTTATTCATTCATTCACAATATGCTAACTGAGCACCTACCATGTACTAGGCACTGTGCGAGATGCTCTGGAGGATACAGTGGCATTGAGTGGGTTATCATGCATTAGGGTATATGATATATGCACACAGAATGAGCATCCAGGAGGCCCAGGTGCCGGGAGAGAGAACTCAAGAAATGGTACTACGAAGAATTGAAGAATTGGCTATGTCTTCCCTTTCCAGTAATCGGGTGGGACACCCATATCTCAAAACTGGATCTGTGTTGGTTTGGAAAAATGCCTTCAGATAGTGACAAATTGAGTGCAGCTTCTCAAGAGAGATCTAGAAAGGACCATGCCTGACCCTTACAGCTTTCTCCGAAGAGCATGTGAATGTCCTTTCCAAAGCGTGTGTGGCAGGATGGAAAGAGAGGCCAGTGCCTTTCAGTTTGGGATAGAAGATCACAGGCAGGATCAGATGGCTCAGGGGTATCTCAGAGCCTTCTCCCTGGTGGCTGCATCATCAGGGGTGGTATGTGGCAATGGGCATGCTGTGTGGCTGGTGTGAGGACATGGAGGAGTTAGCACAGGCACAGCTGGCGGGGGTGGGGACAGGCAGTGTCTATTCTCCACTTGGCAGCCAGAGTGGTCTTGTAAAAACACAAGCACATCAGGGTACCCTTTTTAAAGCCCTGTAATGCTTAGTCATTATACAAAGGATAACTTCTACCCTCTTAATGGGGCCTGCCAGACTGTGCTGGCAAGTTTCTGCGGGGTTGTGCTATAGTAACATCTCAGAGGGTTTTGAGCCTAAAGGAGTATTTCTTATTCACACTGAGTGTCAGCTCTGCTTCACCTGACTTTTTCATTCCAGGATCTAGACCAAGGGAGCAGCAATGAGCCGAGTATCATACTGGCTCTTAGAACTTCAAAGTGGCGTATGGTCGTCACTTCTGCTCACAGTCTACTGGCGCATGCAACTCAGGCAGCCTCTTGCTGTGTGGCTGGACATGTAGTTTCCGCTGGATGGTACTGCAGGTCACCGGGCAATAGATGGGCATGCTTAACCCCTTTATAGGGCGGTAGCAAATAATTGTGAGTAATAACACAACCCCCACATTGGCCCTTTGCTCTCTGGCCCTGCTCACATCCCTGTCTCCCTCTCCCAACACTCTGTCCACTCTGATTCTGCTCTGGCTCCATCAGCCCTGTGCAGTCCCTCAAACACACCAGCCAGTCCGAGCTCGGGCCTTTGCCTACCATGCCCGGTTCTTTTTACAGTTCCTGTCTCTGCATTCAGCTCTCTGCCCAGATCTCACCTTCTCAGGGATGCTTTTTCTGACACTTGTCCTCTCTCCCACTGCCTCTGCCTTGTTTGCTTTGGGCACATAGAGCCACCTGAGATTACTTGATATATCTGTTCATTTGTTGTCTTTCTCCTCTGGTAGACTTAACTGTCATGAGGGCAGGGATCTTGGTCCTGTTTTTCTTGGCATCTCATATACTGGATGTCTGACATTTGGCAGGCTTTCAATAATACATGTGGAACGAATGGCTGCTCACCTGTAAGATAATCAAGCCAGTCCCGAAGCAGACTGGCTTCTAGCATATGGGGGCCAAGGGAAGCAGCCTCTTTGGGAATAAGTGCAAGCCTCCAACCAGCCTGGCTGCTTCTGTCATGCTGAGCATGAAACAGCTACACACATTCTTTTTTGGCCCTGTGTGGGGACTTCTCCTTTCATTTGCTAGCCCAGCCAGGAGGAATAGCTGGAGCCAACCATCATAAGGCATCCAATCAGCAGCAGCCCCCGTTGAATTAACAAGGAGCCGCACCCTTCTGCCGCCCTCCTCTGTGGTTGCAGTAGGTGATCGCAGATTGCAGTTGGGTCAGTGTGTGTATGGGGAAGAGGATGGCTGGGTGGGTGCGGAGGTCAGCTGGGCCACAGCTGCTCCAATCCCTGCTTGGATCATTATTCAGATCCAAAGTAGCAAGGAAGTCAGCAGCTGTTCCAAGTGGGCAAGGGAAGCAGAAAATTCTGGTGGGCATCCCCAGAAGGCATGGATTACACATGACCGGTACCTGACTCCATTTAGAACCCTTTTGCATCCAGATGGAAAATGAATTTGTCATATCAGTCAGATCCAGAGGGAATCAGTGATTCTCTGAATCCAGGGAACAGCCAAAAAGCCCTGCCCATCTGGGTCCTGCCTCTTACCCTGGCCTCTCTCTCTGCCCTATATCTGCTCCCTCCACCCTGTGCTTATGCTCACCCAACATCAGTATGGCTGTGCTCCCCATTCCCCCAGCACCCCCAGCTCGGCCTCACCCCACAGGCCTCGGAGCACTTCTGCCGTGTGTCTTTGGATGGTTTGGGAACGATGAGGCCTGTCCAGCTGCAGCAACTAGAGCTCAGCAAACCTGCTTCTCTTGGGGTGCCAGCAAATAGACCAAGCTCGCGTAACACATAAATTGTCCTCGTCAACACCCTCCCTGCGTTTTTCTCTCTCCAAGGGCCCCAGGAAGCTGCAGAGCAGGCTTCAGGGCCACACCTGGAGACACAACACTTGGTGTCCTTGCACGAGGATGCCCTTGGGCCGGAGGAGGACAAAGCTCACAGAAGCCCCAATGTGGTCTTTTCCATGTGGTCGTCCCATCCAGAGTAGGATGGAAATAACCCCCGATCCTATGTTTATGGGCTGCCCATGGAAATGTTTGCCATAGGTAGAGAATCACTCATCCTCTGCTCTCATCCCTATTGAGCCTAGGAGTGAATTAGGTCTACATTAAGTCAAGGGGAGAGACAGCCTGATATTGGGGGATGATGGCTGGGGACAGGGCTGATGGTCACTGGAACCTGTTGGCATGAGCCATCTGGATCAGCATCAACTTGGATTGATGGGTTGGATGTTCTGTTAGGGCATTGCCCATTCTATTCCATTATTAAATATTTTGCATTTTACTCTTGTGTGGAGGTCTCATTACTCTGTAACTTCCAGTGGCCTAACTGGCCATAGGACTGCAGGCATTTAAACTTGAAAAATGGGTAAGAGCTCAGTAGCAGAATGGTGAAGGGAGGGATTCCAAGTTGAGGGAACAGCCTGAGCAAAGGCCCAGAGGCATGAGAAAGCCTGGCTTATTTAGAGTGTAACATTTTGGGGAATATTTTATGAAAGCTTTTGGTAAGGAGAACCTAGATAGAGTTGGGTCTCAGGATGGAGAAGGAACAGGAGGCACCTTCCTCAGCTGTTAGGGTCAGTGACAGATGAGATTTGCTCTGGTCCTGCTGAGGTACTTTCACAGAGGTCTTCTACTACATTTTGAGAACAGACTGAAACCTGAACCCAAACACAGACTGTGACATGCCAAAGGCCACAAGGTGAGTGAATGGTAAAGTCAGAGTTTGTCGGATTGAGAATGTATGTATATGTATGCATGTATCTATCTATCATCTATCTATCTATCTATCTATCTATCTATCTATCTATCTATCTATCCATCCATCCTCTGTCTGTCTTTCTGTCTCTACTCCTCTTAATCTCTTTTGCTTTCTTGTCCAAAGTTGAGTGATACAGAACTTTTCAGCTTCCAAACTCCCATCATTCTGGCCTTCCTTTCATTCCTGTGGGAAACCCACCACACTGAGGGTGTGGCGATCATTCTTGGCTGAGTTTTCAGGTCCTATGAAGCCATTTTACAGGTGAGGTTACTGAGTCACAACACAGCTATGAGCTGAGTGCAGACCCAAGGTATTAACCCTTTGAGTAGTGAGTTTTTTGTTAATCCTTTGAGTGAGGGCATACATAACGTTCATACTACCCAAAGGGTTAAATCTACGTCCTGACACCCTTCCTCCGCAGCGCTCCTGGACTCTCCTCGCTAGAAGAGGGTTACATGTGGGAATTTGTTCTTCAGCATTCCAGGGCTTAGCACAGTGATTTATAAATTCATCAATTGGCATGGCATCAGAGCGCACAGGAACAGGCTTACTAGTTTATTTAGAAGAAGACAGATTATCAATTAATCTTAATCACACCTGCTTTTTCATTGTCCCTCTCACATTGGTGCTCTGGTTGTCAGTTCCAAAGCTCTCATCTAATCTTCCTGGTTTCTGATTATGACTTATGAGGCCATGTGGCCCTAGATAGTGATCCAGAAGCTGTGGGTCTGGTGGTGGGGTAGGGAGAGAGACCTCCATCCATCACCCTTTTTATCAGAGCAGCTCTGCTCTCTGTTGTATGTTGGGATCCACCCTGTCCCCTCAAAGCCCTGATGAGCCTGGAGAGATGGTGGCAGCTGGGCCTCAGCGCAGCACTCACAAGAGCCAGCTGTGGGCAGACTGGGGAGGTCCTGTGCCATGGCAGCAGAGCAGGGTACTTCCTCTGTTGTCACCACCACTGGCTCAACATATGCCCAGGCGTACATCCCCCCCCCCCCCTGATAGGGTAACAGTCTACAGTCAGTTTCTAGCCACCCCTGTGTGTCTGCTGGGATGTCCCTGGGCAGGAAACCCAAGTTGCCATCCTGGCTGGATACAGACCTGGAAGTGGCCTGTCCCTCCCCAGCTCTCCATGGTGCTGCTGTCACCTCCTTTCCTCCTGGGGCCCAGGACAGAGAGAGGTTACCCCATTCCCTTTGGATCTCTAGGGAGCCAGTTGGTACAAGCCTCAAGTTCTTTGCTGTTGATGTACCCTTTCAATTTCCAAGAAGGCACAAACCATCAGGAGGCTAGTCTTAGGGAACAGCCGGCAGGGAAAGGTTGGTTGGGATACACTTCCTCTTCTTCTCTTCACGGCTGTTGCGTGTGCAGCAGCGGTCCAGGAGGGAAGGGGACAGGCAAGGAGGCTGTGGTGCCCGTTTGTCCTGTACACAGGGACCTGGACCTGCCTGCAACGTGCAGCTCTGGCTCTCCCTCACCCTCTGACTCTGGGAGGTGGAGGGGTCTCTTCCTGAGACATCTTGTTGCTTTTTCTCTTCTATGTTTAAAAGCCAATCAATAAATCCATTTTGACAAAAGAAGGGATAAAAGGGAAACTTCTTAATTGGCTCAAGGCCATTGCACACATTACCAGGTGCACTCAAGCTGCGCTTTACTTTTTAATTAAATTTCTTTCTACCTCCAGGAAAGCTGAACATTGAGCCAGTGTTCTCTCCCTTGAAAAGGATGTTTTGGGGAGCAGTTACAAGGAGAAAGCAAGGAGATCATTTGGATTATTGAGTTTGATTTTTTTCTCTTTTTATTCCTTTGGTTTCTCCTCAAAAATATCAGACTTTTCTTAGCCAGTGACCTGCCGGAGAGTCTGCCCAAGATCCTTCTACAAATCCTTGGCTCACTTGCTCCCAGTCCCTGATTCGATGGCCCAGAGACCTTGTCAGCTTGCACAGGATTTCGGCACATTGGAGGACCCAACTTGGAGCCTCCTGCATGTCTGGATGTGGCCTGTGCACCTGTGGTCACTGCTTTGCCCCAAGTCAACATGGACAAGAAAACCTTACCTAGAACAGTCTTCTTGCATATAGCATTCACATACCTTCACTTTAGGGAACATTGGAAAGGCTACAGAGAAGGTCACATGCTGAGGTGAAGGCCTTGCTTGCTCCTTCTCTTCCCAAATTGCCAGTTTTTCCTCTCATTACATAGGGTAGCTTCCTGCTTCTTGGAGGCCTTGGCTACTCCAGTACCATCTGGGCCCTGTCTTCTTGCTTTTATTTAAGCAGTTCCCAAACCAAGACTCTTCCTGACAAAGATACTTTCTTTCTCGGGGGGCTAGCTGAGAACCTGTCTGTACCCCCTTTCTACTAAGATAAAGGTTCCATTGGCCTGTCCCCAAATTGTTCAGCACCTCTGGCTTCTGGGTGTGGAGTTCAGGATTCTGTGGGCTTTATTTAGAACTCCTGGGTCAGAGGGGAGAGAATGGGCACACACCTCTTGCCAGTGATACTATATCTAATGAAACAGAGGTTGGGAGGGGCAGGGTCTCTTCACTTTTGAGGTGTGTGTGAATGGCTGCTTTTTCTGAAATTCAGTGGTCTTCACTCCTAATATTCCAGTCATTTTCCAGAGAGTGGGCAGGGAAGATTCAAAGGACGCCTGCCCAGGATTAGGCCTGGATGAGCAGGGCTGCCCCACTGGGGCCAAGCTCCATCTTTGGCCCTGGGTGATGGGTGATTCAGTGTTTCCCACAGTGATCTGCATAAGTGTCTGGTGGGTGGGAAGTTGATGGTGATGATCAGAATAGTAGCTCACATTACTGTGCCCTTGGTATGGGCCAGGCACTTGCTGAATGCGACCCATTTATCATTTCATTTCATCCCCATCACCCTCTGGGTTGTGTCATCATCCCCATTTTACAGATGAGAAAACTGAACTCGACAACATAGCCAATCTGTGATCAAGGTGACAGTCTGGCAGTTTGAGAGGCTACAAAGATGGTTTGACAACTGCTGAAGTCTGCGTTCTGGTGTCTGTCTACAGAAGGGACAACTTGAACACCCAGCCGGTGGTGGTCCAGGGCCAGAGTCTTTCCCTGGAGGAGTGGTGAAGGCCTGCCCGCAGCTAGCCACCCCATCTGGTTCCATGCTGAAACAAATGGTGTACATTCACTGAGTGACATGTACTTTGTAAACTGAAATTCATCCAGAGCCCTGACCTCATTAGTACCATGTGCTAATTCAGCTGGGGCTCGGGCTATGGCCAAAGCAAATAAAAAGATTTTAAATGATTTTTTTCAGTGAGAGAAAGGGGGATAGTGAGACAGATTCCCACGTTCCCTGACTGGGATCCACCTGGCAACCCTGTCTGGGATGAATGTTTGAGTACCAAGCTATTTTTAACGCTTTGGGCTGATGTACTTGGACCAATAGAGCCATCCTCAGTGCCCAGGGCCATGTTCGAACCAGTTGAGCCACTGGCTGTGGGAGAAGAGGGAGAAAAGGAGGAGAGGAAGGAGAAGAGAAGCAGATTGTTTCTTTTCCTGTGTGCCCTGACTGGGAATTAAACTCAGGACATCCATACACCAGGCAGCTGCTCTATCCACCGAGACACTGGCCAAGGCCTAAAACAATTATTTGAATTTCAGTTTACAAAGCACATTCTTATTCTCGGTTAATCTGGACCCCACATCCAGAGCCCTGACCTCATTAGTACCATGTGCTAATTCAGCTGAGGAATCAGGCCAGACCCCAGCCTGAGCTTCTGAGTTGGGTGGGAATAGGGTTGAATCCTAGCCCTATCTTCTCCCAGATGTATGACCTTAGGCAAAATATTTAACCTCTTGGAGCCTCAGTTTCTTGATATGTACAATGGGATAATAATTTCTTCTCCTATAGTCAATGTAAAACACCTGTTCTAGAACATAGAACATGCTAATACTCCTTCCTCCTCCCCTCCCACTTCCACCCTAGCCCCATTCTCCCCTCTTCTCACTATATCTGGTTAAAGCAATATCTTGTGCTTGGTCTCTTTGGGAAAATTTATTGGCATGATAGGATACTTTATCTTTTAGATTTTTCTCTTAATTACTCCAAACTCAAGTCATGAAGCCAGGATATAGCTCCACATGGAACGGCTATGTGAGCAGCAATGGGGACCTGATAAAAAAGTCCCCCCCCCCCAGATCAGTGCCCTGGAGCCTGGTTAGATGCAGTCACAGCAGGAGGGCCATTTGGCTAGAGAAAGGCACCATGTACTCTTGCCGGACTAGGCTTCAATGCACGCCAGGCTAGCCTGTCTTCCAGGAACAAACAGAATATTGATAGCCAGGTGGTTCAACAGAAGAGCCTGAAACCCTGGGTCTCTCTCCTTTTGAGTGACTCTGGGTTAGTTGCTGCACTTCTCTGAACCACAGTTTCTTCTTCTGTGAAATGCTGGTCACCCCCCCTCCCCGCCCCGGTATCGTTGTAACAGGTACATTGTATATTCTTAATAAATATGGATATTGCTTTCAACCTTTGAGGTTGATATCAGATTTCCTCCTCAGATGGTACTTTGTTTGCTCTAGAATTGTTTGTGACTCACATATGGAACCCCTTACTTCACTGAGGGGCTCACTTTCCTTCCTCCTTTCTTTTCGCCTTCTCCTCCTCCCTCCTACCCATCCTCCCTTCCATCGTTTCATAGCATCTGCTGTTTGCCAGACAGACTGTGCTGGGTGCTGGTTGCTGGGAGGGCCTGAGGGGAGAAGAAGCAGTTTACACACTTGAATTCATGGCCTCATAGAAAAGATACCATAAGGCACAAATTCCAAGGTTTGAGAGATATATTCATTTTTTGCCCAAAAGGAACTTTGAGGCCATCTTATCAGCTGAGGAAACAGGATTTGGAAGAAGAGACTGGGCCCAGGGTCTGCTAGCTCACATCTAGCCTCTTTACCTACCCTGTTTAGGTTGGAGAAACAGGAGGGAGGGTCTTGCCTTGAACGATCAGGAAAAGCTTCAGTGGGGCAAGCCCTTGACCTGGGCCTGGGAGGTCGGCTAGCAATTTGGAAGGCAAAGGTCTGGCACAGGGAGGGCGTTCCAGGAGGAAGGACAGCTTGAACAAAAGAGTGGCAACCTCAAAGTCGAGGCTGATCTGGAATAGGGAAGAGGTGACCTGAGGGCCCCACAGAGACCATGAATGACCATCCAGGGGCTCACAGATGCAGTAGATTGCCTTCCACCCTCTAGTACCCTGCCAGGAGTTAATTGTATTCACTGTATTGAGGTTTGGACCCTGGACACCAGGCTGACTTAAATAAACCTCTCTTAAATGTTGGATTTATGATGTATTTTACATAATAGTAGCAGTAACTACACTGGGCACATGCTAGATAAATGAATCCAAATACTTAGAAAAACCTGATCCAAGACTGCTGGTGAAAAACACCTCATGATAAATCATGGCTATTAATTTGCATGCTTTGGGTCTGCCAGGCCAGAACAAACAATTCCTTAGCCTCCCGAGAGCGTTAAACAGAAGCTTCTATGGAGACTCAGAGTAATTTATACGAATGCTGCTGTTCACCCTCGCTCTCCTGACCTGACTCTTGCTGGGAGAGATATTGGACAGTCTCCCATCTGTTTTGTGTGGCTCTCCTGGAAGAAGATTCCTGTCCTGCAGAAGGAATTTCCCTTTGACATTGGCTTCTGCCTGCACCCAGAGTGTCTTTTGCCCTCTTGGAAAGTGGTCGGTGCTGGTGGGTGGACTTTTCATGATGTGAAACAGACGTTGACTCTAAACAAACCTCGTGTGACATCCTGGTGGCTAGGATGCTGAGGGTGAAAGGCCACACCAGAAGCCAGGACTGATGACCTCCTCCTGGAGGATGTATCATGTGGCGTTAGCCAGAATTTGGATGTGGTCAGGAATTGAGGGAGGATATTGTGTTGTGATATTTTTAAGGTAATGCAGGAGTATACAAAAGTTTGGTTCTGTCTATCTCAATCAGGTCTTTAAGTCTGGACCAAAGGGAAGGCTCATCTACCATGTACCTAAACATCAGGCTCATTCTTCTCGCCCAGTTTGAGGGAGCCGATTTGACCAGCTTTCTCTTCCTAGCAGCAACAAGGGGACATCTGTAGCCTTCAGAAGCCAGTTACCTTCTCTGACCCCTTCTGAAAAATGGAGGCCAGTGTTTTGTCTGACTTAGCCGACCGTTGTTCCATGGAGAGGCCATTTCCTCATAGGCAAACCCTGGGAAAGGTGGACTCCCTGTCTGCCATGTGCTGGTGGAGCTTGTGGTGTGATTGGTGAACTCCCGTGAGAGGTGGGGAGCCACACCCACCACTATTGATTTGCTTAAATTCTCTTCTGCTGTTGAAAGACTCTATGGTGCCACATGGAGAGCTTAGTCAGGCTCAGAGGCCTGGGTTTGAATCCTAGTTCCACCTTGGACTAGCAGGGAGACTTGGGCAACCAGCCTCATCTCCCTGAACTGTTTCTTCTAAGATGAGAATCTTGATGTAACATCCCAGCCCTTAACATTGTCATGAGCACCAAATGAAACATTACAGAAAGCCCCAGGACAGCACCTCAGGCACAGTGGGGACCACACATCAGCTTCCTAGAGTGTGAAGGATTGAGGTCAGCTTCAGAAAGTTGCTGTCTTCACTCGTGGGTGTTTTCTAATTGGGTTTATTGAGACAATGACTAGGGTAAAAGATAGGAAATAAGACATCCCCTTCTGTCACACAAAACCCTTGACAGAGAGAAAATCTGTCCTCTGATCTAATGCTTGCCCCTGTCCATAGCAACTCCTCATTCTCTGTCTGCCTCTTGCTGTCACAAGCGAGCATGCCTTCCTTCCTGGGGAAGCTGAGCCAGCTGGGGCGGTGTGCAGTGGGACAGGGCTCTTGCCTCCCTCTTTCCCTTCCCCTCCACAGAGCTCCAGGCTCTGCCCATGTGAAATGGGATGACAACCCAGCCTGGCATAGTGGTGAAATGTTAGTAATATCACCTGTGAGCAGTACTAAGTATAAGTACCCGTGACCCAGTACTGAGTAGCGCTTGATTAATTGTGACTTTTCATCTTGGCCTGACCCTTTGAGGTAGGCGTACCTACCAGCATAAGGTTAGATCCCCTCTTACCCAGCCAGTCTCAGCCTGCTCAAGTGCTCTGTGGGGAATGCGGAGGCCCAGGGAAGGCAGAGCTGTGAAGCGAGGCTCACCTGAATCATGTCCTATGTCCACTGCTTGCTGGCCCTGGGACACCATGATTAGTATCTTTGAGACTCAAGTTTCTCACCTGTAGAATGGGCTAAGAAAAAGTCCTGCTCCATGGGGCCACTGTGTGGGTTAAAAGAAATGTTAATTTGGAAGGGTTCTATGTCAAGCTGGTGCTCAGTAAATGGTAGCTCTCTTTGTCAAATATATAAGCCTAAGGGGCTGTTGTTTTAAAAATTCGTCTCAGTGTTTTTGCCTTCTAGCCTTGTGAGTTTATCTCAGCAACCTGTGCCCCAGTTAGAGTCATTGTGTTTTCCTTCCTTCCCATCGGCAGAAACCACTGCCTGCTTCTGTACTCCTGAATGATGGCAGCGAGGTCAGTTACATGAGGGCCATCTGTCCCTTGTCCTCCTGCAGAACGGCATTGGTTGACCATGTTTAATGGTTGGGGCTCCTCCTATCCCATCCCTCGGTGTCAGACCTCACACCCTGGTGCTGCCAGTGCAGGATGGGGCAGGGAAGTGAATCCTGACCGCTGTCTCACACAAGCACCGTGCTTACCAGGTTTTACTGGTGGGACTGGAGAGGAGCTTGGACTTAGAACTCAAGCCTGAACTTATATCCAGACCAGTGATTTTGGACAAATTGCCTCGCCTCGCTATGCCCCAGTTTGTTCATCTTTAAGACAGAAGTAATAATAGTAACTCTCTCATAGGATATTTCATGAAGACTGAGTTATGCAGGAGAAGTGCTTCATGTGGTGCCTGGCATATGGTCAGTAGTTAATCAATGCTATCTATTTTATTATTTTACTTATATTATTTCCCTTGATCCCTGTGAGCCACCCATAGGGCAAGGAGGCCACTTGTAGCATACTCCTCTTCTAGAGGAGGAAACTGAGACGCAGATGTTACATGGTCAGGGATCTCACAGGAAGGAGTGGCTGAGCCTGGATCCCTGTAAGACCTGTGTGACAGTAGTGTTGATGGTGTCCAACACTGCTGTGCAGGCCTGCCTGCATGGGGAAATACAGACCCGTGGGCCCTGCCGTGGGTCTGCTGAGTCAGAATCTCCAGGGGTGGCGCCTGAAAATCGTATTTGCAAATCCTTCCAAGGGATTGCAATTGATAGTCTGTGTTGAGGTCACAGTCTTCACCTCTGGACACACGGATCACCATATCATCCCAAGATAGCGGGGTAGGGCAGGGACCCCAGACTGAACAAACACCTTCACAGCCTGTAGCCCAGGAAGACATGCCACCCTCAGGTTAAGTAGGAGCTTGCAGAGATGGAGGTGACGAAAACAGCCACTAACACACACCAACTCTTTTTTCCAGGTCATTGGATTTCTTTCTAAATTTAATAACCTCATTAAGTATTATGGGCTCTGTGAGAAAGTCTGTTTGAACTGAATTGAACCATTCTTTGTCAAGATATTATGTTTGGTCTGCACACAGTTAATTGACAAGAGGTTGCCAAAGCCAGCATAGCCCATGGCAAAGGGTGCCTGGGGACTTGGCTGACCTGAAGATTGTTCAGCACCTCACCCATAGCACATTCTCACTGCCTGGGGAAAGGCGTCTGTCACCGGAGGAACACGGAGTTTACCTGGCACCTCCTCTGACCTGACCTACTCACTGAGATGACTAGAGCCTTGGGGGTGGGAAGTCTTATAAAAACACCCGGCCCAGGCCCAGAGGGTGACATTCATTTTGAAGAGCTACACTGATCACCAAATAACCTTGTTTCCAAGAATACTGGGGAAAGGCATCCCAGGCTCAGTGCTGTCCTTCTTCCATCACACAGAGTCCGGAGTTCATTCTCCAAAGACACACCCTTGGGACTTTTCCCTTTAGTCTAAAGTTGCCATGTTGGTGGCGGCTAAACACATGGGCCAAGGATCCATCCATCTGACACTCACTAGCCATGTGTTGTTAGGGAAGCAACTCAATTTGTTTGAAGCCTCAGTTTTCTCACCTGTAAAATGGAAGTCCCAAAGAGGAAAAGAGCTTGGTGTATTCAAGAATCCCAGAGTGTGAAGGGAAGGAGGCCAGATGAGGCTGGAGTTGTGGGCAGCAGTAGATATGCAAGGAGAGGCGAGCAGGCGTGGGCAGTGCCAGGCCAGCCCGGGCAGGTAGGAAGGGAGGAGACGCAGGGCTCAGCAGCAGTAAGGGTTTTCTCCGACTGCAGTGTGGAGAAGTGAGGGGATGGGAGCAAGAACGCAGCAGGAAGACTGTGGGAGCGGCTCACAGTGGACTCAATCTCAGACTCAGATCTCACTGTGTGTGCTCAGCCTGGTACTAAGCTCTTTGGAGCAGACACTGATCCATGAGATGGGGTGTGCTCTTCCAATCACTGTCCAGGGCTCCCCCTTACTTTGACTCTCAGCTCAGCTGAGCTCACTCACCTCTCCTCCGCTCACAGGAATCAAGGCCCTTTCCCTGTGTTTTTGCCGCCAGGCAGAGTCCAAGCTGCATTTCCTGTCATGCAGCCCTTACTTCCTGAGCAGCCTGCTCTGCTCGTGTCCCTCGTATACAACTTTCCCTGAGCCCACTTTCTTTCCTGAGCTTTTCCTGTCTCCATGGACCAGCTCCTGTCTGTTTCGATGACAATCCTCTGGCTGCTCCAGCAACATCATGTCCTATTTTCTGGTCCCCACTTCTCACTTCTGCCCTGCTTGCCTGCTTATCAGTGACTTGAACATAAGCCATAGTCACCACTGCTTCTGCGCTGGTATCCAGACCGCTCCCTGTCCCATGGGCTGTGGTGGATGGAAGAATGGATTCTCATCCCATAGAATGTCATTTAGTCATTTCAGAAGCACAGTTTTCCTGGACAGATGAGATGTGGCTCTTCGTGTAGTAAAGGTCTGACCGACAAGACTCTGCCTTATCCCCTGGGCTCAGAACGTGGGTCCTCTTACAGGGCTTCGGGAAACCAGGAGGTTCTTTGTCCCTTGGGTGGGCATGGACTATAGGCGCCCTAAAACCACAGGTTTAAAAAAGACTTCAGGGAGAACATGAGCCAAAAAGAAGGGGAGTGTGGCAGGTGAGATTCAGAATTCGGATCAATAAATACCCCAACAAGTTCCACACTCTGAAATGGTTTCCGGGGTACTTTGCCCATATAATGTGATTTAAAGTATGACTCTTATTCCAAAAGACTCTTTTCCAGTTGGGATGTGTGGGGAGGGCAGGCCGTAGTCTTACCCTGACACTGTAAGCAGAAGACAACCTTAAGACAACCTCAAGTGGAAAGTCAGAACTTTGGGCTCACTTCCATAGTAGTGTCTCTGCATCGAGTTTTTTTGTTTGTTTTTTACAGGGACAGAGAGAGAGAGTCAGAGAGAGGGATAGATAGGGACAGATGGGAACAGAGAGAGATGAGAAGCATCAATCTTCAGTTTTCCGTTGCAACACCTTAGTTGTTCATTGATTGCTTTCTCATATATGCCTTGACCGCGGGCCTTCAGCAGACCGAGTAATCCCTTGCTTGAGACAGCGACCTTGGGTCCAAGCTGGCAAGCTTTTTGCTCAAGCCAGATGGGCCCGCACTCAAGTTGGCAACCTTGGGGTCTCAAACCTGGGTCTTCCGCATCCCAGTCCAATGTTCTATCCACAGCGCCACCGCCTGGTCAGGATCTGCATCAAGTTTTTCATTAGCCTTCCAAAGTCCAGGATTAGAGGCAACTATTTTATAGCTCTTGGTTGAGTTGTTTTGAATCTATCTCATTATATTTTTGTTTGTCAGTCATCACTGGTTGCTCTCTGGGCATTAGGAAATCCTTAACTACAGTGACAAGGAAGCTGGTGGCCACAGAATTCATAAGAAGTTGGGGGCTGGGAAAACTCACCATGCATTAGAGCAAAAAAGTGCTCAAGAGCTCACCTGGCCAATGGTTTTGAAATGCATTTATCATAGAATTCCTGGCCAAACAAAATGTTACCTGGAAACCTAATAAGTTTAACAGATCAAAGTAGAACTGACCTGGCTGAAGCAAGAGATGAGGGCCCATTGGCCACAGGCTTCCTCTCACCTTCTCTGTCTGCTGGGACTTCTCTGAGGAATCCATGGCTGGGTTTGAAAACCACTGATCAGTTCAGATGGGGAGAATGGCTCGCCCAAGTCACCAGGCCCTTGGAAACTTGTGGCTTAAGGAGGTTTGTTCTATGGCCAGGTGACTTTGACTGAACTGGAGTCCAGTATTCCAGCTGCTACATCATTGCTCTCTCTGCTGTAGCGAGCTCTGTGTCTTAGCCAGTGAGTATCTATCAGCACACCAAGGAGCCTCTCATAGAGAGGAAAAGGGGGCAATGTTCACTCTGAGATCTCTAGTTGGTGTTGTTGAATCATTAGGCCTTCTCTATTTCTCCCAACTGGAGTCATTGTTAGGTATGAGTCATGAAACAAGAACACTGATGGAAATATTCACTCCTTAAGGAGTCTTCAATGTTAATGGATGGAAAGTGAGTCACAGTGAAGATGGAATCAGGCCTGGCTTTGTTAGGTGGCAGATAAGAGCCGTAGGATATGGGTATATGGAGCTGGCGAACTCCCAGCACCCTTCTTGCCTCTCCTGTGTTGAAAGGTGATTACGCAGTTGTTGCTAAGTTTGGCTACATAACGTACAGTCCCCAAATCTCAGTGGCTTACAAAACAAAGGTTTATTTCTTCTTGTGTTGCATGTAGGTTCTACGTTGGCCATGGTTCTGCTCCATATACTTTTCTCATTCCACAACATGACCATTTCATTGCCACTGAGAAGAACAAGAGGCTGAGCCAGATGGCATAGTCACATCGAAAGCTTCTGCTCGGACTTGGCATACTTCATGTCTGCTCACATTCCATTGGCCAAAACAAGTCATGTGACAAGCCTGACAGTGGGGCAGGGGTTGCCTTCGAAAGTCACAAGGCAAAGGGAAATTCTCTTGTAGACAAGAGTGAGGGTGGTGAGTAATTGCAAATGAATGATGTCTACCACAAAAGGTGTTTGGGAGGAACTGGCGGAAGACATCCAGGGTGCTTATCTCCATAGGACAGTTACTGTGGAGATTGAAAGAGCCTTTAAGGTCTCTGGATAGCTCTTGAAAGAGCTAAAAAAAAAAAGTCTCTGCCAAGTCTCTTAGAGCCCTGATTCCCAAGTATTGTCACATATCCCTGTGAGGGAATTCTGTTTTCCTTTTTTTCCCTCCAGAAGAGCTCAAGGGCCTGTGCTGGCTTGCAGAGGCAGTGCTAGGCACTCCCTGGGGGCTGGCCAGCTTCAGTGCCCAGGGTGGCTTAAGGAGCACTGCTGGCTGACATTGCTTTGGGGCTGTGCTTTGCAGGAATTTGAAGGTGGGAGGACTGGAGAAGGCATTCCCACTACTCTCACCCTAACCCCTTCCAGGAATTGTACATTCTGTGCTTTATGGTATTGCTTTGACAGATGAAAAATCAAAACAGAAGCAATTTGAGATACTGGGTTTTCAAATAACTCTACCTTCCCAATGAAAATCAATGGATGCCTACTTTAATGGAGGTGTTAGCATTCTTCATGATATTGATTACTAATAAGTCAAGAATTAGGAAATTGCTCTGCAGTGGGATCACTGGAGTTTGGGATCTGAGTTGCCTGGGAAAGTGCTGCCGACAGCCTTTTAACACTGTCAGCGGCTCCTGGCTCAGCCAGGGTCACACTGAGCACCTGCGGGTTCCCGGTGACCTTGATCAGGCAGAGTCCTGAAGACCCCCTTCCTCAGTGGCTGCTCCCTGAGCTTGTCCTCTGGAGGAAATCCCACGATGGGAAGCACTCCTGGCTCTTAGGGCTGCTTGTTCTTCCACAGTTTCTGAGGCCAGTGTCAACAGGAAACTGGTCTTCAGGCTGTGGGGTGAGAAAAACAAGAGTTCAAACAAAAAGAGCCCTGAGAAGGAGCCAAGAACCTGCACCCATTTTTGCATTCAAATGACCTCTGGTATTGCAGAACTAACCACAAAGGCGAGGCTCGTGATCCAAAGCGAACCTGCACCCCCCTGAGAGAGGGGCCTGTGCTGGGTCAGGCCAGGGCTCTTGGAAGGACCCGGAGCTCAGAGCAGTCTGGTCATGAAGACCTTTGTACCTCTAAGGGGCTTGTGTTGTTTTTCCTTCAAACTCTGTGTTTTGAATACTTTCAAACTTATAAAAAAGTTGCAAGATTAGTACAAGGGACAACCATATACCCTTCACCTGATTTCACCGTTCTTAACATTTTGCCACATTTCATATTTGCCATCTCTCTCTTTCTGCATAGATTTATTATCTCCCTGAACTACCAGAGATTCGGTTATTGCCTTTATGCCCACTAAATACTTCAGCATGTATCTCCTAAGAACAAAGACATTCTCCTACAGAACCACCACGTACTTACCGCACTCAGGAAAATTAACACCAATACAGAACTATTATGTATGGTTCTTATTCATATTTCCCTGCTGGACCCAAGGATGATCTTTACAGGAAGCATTGGCTCTAAGGGCCAACTTTACCCACTGCCTGTTTTCATAAATAAAGTTTCCTTGGAATACAGCCACGCTCCATCATCTCCTTATTGTTTATGGTGGTTTTGGAGCTCCAGCTGCAGATCTGAATAGTTGTAACAGGGACTGTATGTTTCACAGAGCCTGAAATATTTTACTACCTGACCCTTTAACAAAAAGTGTGCTAACCCGTATATTAGCATTTTTTCTATAATCTAGGAATCAATCAAGGCCCCTACTTTGCAAATGTTTTTAATTTTTAGAAACCATATAAATGACCCCTAGCTTATGAATATTCTCTACACCAGTAGAGACAAGAGGCTTCCTGTTGGAATGTGAGCAGACATAAAGTACGCCAGGTTGGAACAGAAATTTGAAATGTGACTTTACGATTTGGCTCAGCCTCTTGTTCTCAGTCACAACATGGAACGAGAAAATAGATGGGACCGGACGATGTCCTGATGTCCTGAGACCTCAGGACTTGCTCCATCCGGACTCATCTTTCGTCACTTCCTTGGAAACCCCTGGTTCTGTGGAGCTGCTTGCTATAGTGACACGAAGTATTCATCCCTCAAATATCTTTGTTCCTGCAGTTTCTTTTGCCTGGATGTCTCTCCACACTTTGTCTTTGAAGATTTAGAGCAAGCTCCACCTCTTGGAAGCCTCCCAAACCATTTTACTTCCCATTCCCAAGACCCCTTTACCCACTATCTAATTGTTTAAGCTCCCGAGGTCTACTGAATTTTCCAATATCAGAGCACTTACCACACTTAATGCAATGATTCATCTTCTGTTGGTCTCACCACAAGTTTGTGGAGGCCTTGAGGACTGGGACCATGTCTTATTCATCTACTTCTCTTTGGTACCTAATATACAGTCCTACCATTCTCAGTAATTGTTTATTGAATGAATGGATTCTTAAATGGCTCGAGGGCTTCTCTCTTATTCCCAGGGCCACTTCATGGAATTTCTTGTCTTTCCCTCCCCAGTGCCTGTGATTGGGTTACTTACTTCATGGTGGGTGATTTCAAAGTGGCCTTAGGTCATTGTAATACAGGGCCCGAAATCAGAAAAGATGGAGTGAAGAGAATAGGGCAGACTACTGAGGCCACAAGCCTACCAGCTCCCTGCCTCCGCATCACTGCTCCTTTGCAGCCAGCAGTCCCCTTTTAACCCTGTCCACCTCTGCCCCAGACTGTGGCAGTCATTGGCAATTGCTTAGAACTGGGGTTCCCAGCCAGCATCACATAGCCGGTAGCATTAGTAGTGGACCGGAGAGGCATTCACCATCATGCTCAGTCCTCATTGATATCCAGATGAGGACACTGAGGCACAGAAGTTAATGATATGGTTAGGAAGCTTTAGAGCTGGGACAGACTGGGAGCTACATGATTCCAAAATCCCCTCCTTTAGCCTTCACCATTTACCATGGTTTCCCTCGGGAAGGGTGGTATGCTCCTGGCCCTCAAGTTTAACCTCTGAAAAACTTACTGTCTTAGGCAGTGTTAGAATTTGGGGTTAGGGTTTAGAACAGGGCTGTCCAATAGGACTTTCTGAAAGGATGGAAATATTCTAGGTCTGCTTTGTTCAATAGGGTATCTAGTAACCACATGCTACTTATGAACACTTGAAATGTGGCTCGTGTGACTTATTAATTTTAATTAACATTTAAATTAACCACAAGGGCTAGTGCTTACTGTGTTGGATGGTGCAGACTGAGTGAATGTTGGCTGAGTCCATTCTGGGTAAATGTGTGGTGCGGGTTGGATGTCTGGAGACTTCTCTTTGGGTTAGCATGGTTTTCATAAAAAATTGGCATTAAATTCCAAACAACTTGATTAGCAACCAATTTGTTCTGGAATGGGACTGCCTATGTTGCTACTGCTCTGATGCTCAGTGACAGTTTTCAGGTTAACATTGGAGACCAATGAATCTTCCAGCCCTCACACAAGGCAGAGGAAATGCATGGGGCCATGCGTCGGAAAAGAAGAGAGATGTGGAAGAGAGGACCCAAGGCACCTAAGCAGTGGAGCTGTGATACATTTACTTTAGGTCGGCTCTTCCACGTGCTTGCCCGTGATCTTCCTGGAGATTGAGGGGTGTAGGCCTGGACTTGGGCTCCCAGCAGGAGTAGTCATTAGAGTATAGATTTCCAGGAGTGTGTTCTCTTAGGACCTAGAACGGTGTCCTAGCAGAGAGTCGGGGTGCTGCCTCTTAAACTGGCTGTTCAGCTGGAGTTAGTGGGGCTCAGTGGTCACAAAGCTGGGCTTTGGAGCCATACTTCCTAGAGTTAAAGTTTACAAGCTCTGTGAACTTGAGCAAGTTACTCCACCTCTCCCTGCTCAAGTTTTTCCAGCTGTAGAATGGGGTAATATTAGTATCCAACTCCTGGGGCTATTGTAAGGGTTAAACAAGCTAACATATATTTAGCACACATGCCTCCTGGTAGGTCCTTGCTAGTTTCAGGGTGTTGACACAGACATGACGCTTCCAACGGCAGATCAGCATAACTCATTATCTTCTGCTTTTTCTTTTCTTTATTTATTTCTTCTCCACAGGCAGTTTCTTGCTTTCAAGACTCAAAATGCTTTTTAGGAGCTTTGTAAGAAGTTGCTCCCAAATCCTGGGAAGAATGTGTTTTCTCATCTAATTTCATCTCCCTCTCTGTGGATATTTATAGTTCTGGATAGAAAAGAGTTGCTTTGATTTTTCAGAATAGTTTCCCCAAAGTGTGGTGCTGGGAGGCAGGGTGGCATAGAGAGAGTGTTGGACTTGGCATCAGAAGACCCGGGTTTGATTCCCACTTACTAGCTGTGTGACCCTTCACCCTCAGCCACAAGCTGTGTAGATATTCTGAGCCTCAGTTTCCTGACTTGTGAAATGGGGTAGAGTTATAGTCAAATGAGATAATGCCTGCGGTGGGCCTAGCCCACCGTAGGCACACAGAGGACGCTGTAAGTGGCAGTTGAATTTGAGCAGTTTAATCCTTTTCTGACGTAAATGTTCAGACTCACAAGTTGGAAGCTACTCAGGCCCCTTTATAGTAGGGCACCCCGCTGGAAGCGATCCAAAGTCATTCTTCAGTTATGCCGTGAAAGGCAGTAGAGCCTGTCTTCCCAGCTCTTGGCTGTTCTCTTACCAAGGAGCCCTATTTAGAGTACTGGAACCAAGTTTCTACAAAGAGCAGACTACAGGCTGAGCTGCGGTGGCCCTGGGGGAGCAAAGTCAGGAAGAGCCACGTCCCCAGATCCAGGGAGGCATGAGACCAATAGCCACATACTCGATAAGGACCAATTTGGACATTCATTCTCCTGTGAACTGAGGGACTCCTTTAGGGCACCTCTGCTGGGTGGGGTGGGGTGGGGTGGGGGTCAGGGAGCAGCTCCTGGGCTCCTGGGCTAGGTGTGGAGGTCATATTTGCAGGGGGAAGGCTTAAGCAGGAAACATCAGGAAAAAGATGGCAAACTATAGAAGGCAGGGAGAGAACAGAGGAAACAAGCAGCAGCTCCTGCATCTTCACCTGTGAACTTGAGGACTGCAGGGGATCCAGGGGAGTGAACGTGACCTCAGCCAGAGTGATGGGAAGAGAAAGCATCGGCCCAAGCTGGGTAGACCAAGTCAAGGTTGTTTTGCCACTTTCTTCCATGTGACTCAGGTTAAATAGCTTTCCTCAATTTCGAAGTGCCTATCATTAAAATGGGGATTAAAGTTATGGCACTTAGTGTTAGGATGAACTTAATATGTGATTGATTCTTCTTCCCCATGGAATTTCATAATAATACATTATTTGCTCATCTACCGACTTGTTTTGCTATTTGCAAAAGTCCACATGGAACCGCATGGAGCTTTGAAATTGTACTGTTTGCCTTGGAGTAGATGGAGGACAGAGGCTAGCTCAGCAGAGACAGTGGTGATAGGTGTTTCCAGGACAACTCCTAAGGCCCCAATTCAGACTCCTAGAAGGCACAGCATGTAGGGGAGTGGCCCCCACACCTTTATGAAAGAGGAGGGGTTAAGAGTGTGGTCTATGGAGGCATTCAGATGGCCTGGCCAGAGCTCTGCTCTGCACCTATTCACTGGGTGACCAAGGGCCGGTCCCTTTATCCCGTGTACCATGGCTTCCTCATCAGGACACGGAGGTAATAATAATACCTGCCCCTTGGAAGATCTGTGGAAAGGTGAAATGTGATGGTGGGTGGTAACTGCTGTTCTTACCCATTCCCGACCTGTTCTGACTTCCCCTTTCCACACAGATGCCTCTCCACTGTTGGCTCTGCCCAGCAGCCACTTGCTCCTCTGCTGTTTGGGAACCCAGGGTTTCTGGAGGCAGTGCCCTGTTTCCCTGGAAAACCACACACGTGGTCCCTGGAAGGCTCTTGGACACAGTTCTGTGTGAAAGTTTATCGACTCTCCCACCCCGGCTGCCAAGCTGGGCCAGAAAGTTTTCCCTCAGCTGTGTGCTTTTGGGATGAATTAAATAAGCAAGCAACCTTAACTGGGCATCTATTTCTTTGCCGGACTCTGCTAGGTGTTCTCACCTTTGCTTTCTCATTTAATCCTTACCACAATCCTGTGAAGTAGGTATTAATCATACCCATTTTGCAGATGGGAAGCTGAGTGTCAGGAAGCTTAAGTAACTTGCCCCAAGTCAGCTGGCTTATAAATAGCAGTGCAGAGATTTGAATTCAGAGCCGTACGATTCTTCATTTGTAGGAAAAGTATTGCTTTTGGTCCCAGAAAATGGAATTCCATGGGTGGGTTGCAAGTGGGGGATAGAGAAAGACCCTCCACAGGGCTGCTGTTAAGAGAAAGTGACTATGCTCACATGGAGTCCAGATTTCCCTTCCTGGCCCTTCCCTCATCATCTCCCTGAGAAAGGCACTTAGCAGTTTCCAAGGCTGCTGTTTCTTCATGGATTTTTAATAAAGATGATAAATGAGCCAAGAATTGATAAGAAAAGGCAATTGGTATCTGGGTTATGCATTGTTCTAGTAAAATGTATTTTTCACTCCAGATCGTAAGTGACTTTTTTGTTAAAATGCTATAACTGAAAGAAAGGTTAAATAAAATGAGTTTTCCATGGCAGAAGTGTCAACCCAGGGGCCTCTGCAGGACAGGAGGCCCGGGCCGCCCTCTGTACTCTCGCTAGCTCCTCAATGGCAGAGTTGTGGAATGTTATGTCAACACCTTTCTCTCAGCAAGAAGGAGGGATTCCCTAAGAAAGGCCAGGAAGGAAGTTTAGTAGCTCTGCTCCCTGGAGACCCAGTCAGGACTGAAGTCCCAGGAAAATGGTCTCTGTTAGCACCTGCAAGGTGGGCAGGCAAGCTGAGCTGCCAGTGGCTGCTTGATACGGTCATTGCCCTGCGTGGGAGTTGGCCTCCATTTCCTGACATGGAGCCTGCTACCCGAGAGGGTCAGGAGCTGAGCTCCCTGCTGGCTCTGAAGGAGGCTTCTTCCACGGGAGGGACTCAGGGGGCTTGCAGGACTCTGATGCCCCCAGAGAGAGCTGCTTTTTCTGGGCCTTAAACACCTTGGGCATGAATACATTAATGAATGAATGAATCCCAGATCAATGTTGTTTTTTTTTCCTGAATCTGCCTTATGCAAGTGTTTATGTTGTGGATTGAAAAGATCTTGTTATAACTATATATTTTGTTCTATCTCATTGCATCTTATCCCACCCCATCCCGTCCTGTCCCACCTCTCCCGGTCCCGTCCTGTCCTGTCCTGTCCTATCCCATCCCGTCCCATTCTGTCTATATGGTCAAGACTTAAGTCCCTGCCTTTATTCAACTCTCCCTCTAACAAGGAAAATGAGCAGATAGATAATTATAGTGTGAGACGGAGAGACTAGCCTTCCCGCTTCTCACAATGTCACCCACACAAGTACATCAAGGAACAGGGATAGCTACAGGAGAAAATAGAATCAGGGGTAGTCAGGGAAGGTTTCTTGTAGGTGATTGTTGGGTTGAATTTTCAAAAAATGAATAGGAATTTATCAGGCAAATAGCTTATCTCTTAACTAGAGCTTAAATAGAGCTTGTTAGGTGCTGGGCCACATTCCTGCCATTTTACCTGTTATAACTCAGGTACTCCTCATAACAGGCCATGAGGGAGGTGCTCTTTTCCTCACCTCTATTTTCCCAATAAGGAAATAGAGGTACGAAATAATCCAGTTTTGTGGTAGAGCTAAGGTTCAAGGCCAGGCAGGCTGTGGCTTTAATCACCACGCCTCATGGCCGCTCTGGCAGGACAGAAAGGACATTGAGGACACAGAGGTGAGAACTGGCACTGTTCTTGATCATGGGGACAGTATTCAGTGACTTCAGTAACTGGTGAAGTTATAATTTTCTCTATGAAGCCTCCCTGAGCCAAGCTCTCCACCCTCTATGTCACGACGGGGCAGCAGGAGCCATGCCACCTCTCCTCCACCTCCACGTGCTTTGCTGCCAGGGAAGCTGGGTGAACCCAGCAGCTCAGCAGCTGCTGGGGCTCTGCCAGGAAACTCTGAGCCTGGGCTGGACTTTCCATCGCTGCTGCTTGTGGAAAAGGGTGGGAAAGGCTGCCTGGTTCCAGGCACGGTGCGGGGCCGTTCCTGCCCCTGCTTACCTCTGCCTGAAGCGCACCCAGGCTCCATCCACAGGGGACAAGCGCTGTGTCCCTCCAGAGCCCGGCCTCACCTTGCCTGACGCCTTGGACATAGGAGAAGCACACAAGCTGGGGCATTTGCCAGCTCTAAGCCGCAGGACTTAGCCATTCCTTTGTTGCTTGTCTTTTCCTATAGAAAATCAAGAGTCCCATTGCCTCTTTTACAAGGAACAGTCTTTTCTCAATTTTAGCATGACACCAATTATAAGACTCATCATTGATTTAATAATAGTTTTTTTAGAAGAAGAATAAGAAACTACTACCACTTTAAATGCACACATTGATTATAACTTCTTCTTTTTTTTTTTTGCCATTTCGGAAACATTGAAATGTAAGAAAGAAATGGCATCTTAAAATCCAGGGAA
The DNA here is from genome assembly GCA_037038555.1 of Rhynchonycteris naso. Classification (NCBI taxonomy): domain Eukaryota; kingdom Metazoa; phylum Chordata; class Mammalia; order Chiroptera; family Emballonuridae; genus Rhynchonycteris; species Rhynchonycteris naso. Next base: position 328,659,835 of record CM072995.1, on the reverse strand, counting down.
GATGGTTATTTTCTAAAAATGCTGTGACTGTGTGAGGGCACCTGCTTGGGAGCTTTCCAGCGAGGAGCTGGCACTGGCTGGCAGTGGCAGGGCAGGCTGGTGGGGGTCCACATCTGTCTGGGCCTGCCTCAGTGGCACCCACATCAATCACGCAGGCCCACTTTGGGGTCAAGTAGCTCAGAAATACTCACAGCTGACTTCATTCTTCAGCTGGGTTGAACAAATAATCAGCTCCCACTTCAAGCTGGGAAGTGTTCAACTCAGTGGTCCCAAGGACCCGCTGTGATTGTCAGCACCTTTGGCACGTCTTGTGGTGGCTGAGTGGTAATTAGAGTGTGCCATGTGACCTGAGAGCACCTTGCCTGCAGAGCTGCGGAAGCAAGGGACTGGAGCTCTAATCCAGACAACCTCAGATGCTTTGCTCTGCCCCCGTGTGTCCCAGGGAGGATGCAAAACAGTGGTCATGGCAGCTAACACTGAGTGCTTCACACACGCCATTCATTATTTTATGTGTCTCAAAAATACTAGCTCATTGAATCCTCACAGAAACTTGATGGGTTAGATACTATTATTATCTCCGTTTTCTCAGATGAAGAAATGGAGGCCAGAGCAGTTAAGTGATTTTCCCAAAGTCACATAGCTAGTAAGAGGCAGAGATGAGACTGAATCCAGTCTCTCTGGTTAAAGTGTTCATGCTATATTTATCATGAGGGTTCTAGGTTAGAGCAACAACACTGGGGAACAATTTTATTTTTCATTTTCTGTTGCATGAGGTTTTATAACTTTTTCTATATATTTCTGCATCGCTGATTCCAAATCTGAAATCTGTTTCTTGGTACATGCTTTAGTTTTTATGCAATTTTAATTTATTTTTGTTATAGTTAATGGCATGCATTGGTTTTTAAATTGGAGTTAAAGAGCAACAACTCTTGGATTGAACATAATCACAAGACAATTAATGTTTTACAAACATTAGTTTTACATAATTGTAGTTGTTGTTAAATGTAAAAAATTATTATCTGATAAAAACACCCTCTTCTTTTGTTTTAAGATTGAATCCTGGCTTCTTTGAGTAGATGTAAATGTAAAAATAGTCCTGACACCTTCTGTTATATATGTGGCTGTTACACACTTCAACGTCAAAGGCGCAATATATCATCATTTGTGACACGTGCAAATATTGCCTATTTTCAAGTTCCCCTGGGCAATCAAGATAAGAATTGGGCTCCTCATAATTGTGAGGAAATGCTTCATGACTGGACAAAAGGAAAACGCAAAGGAATGCCTTTTGGTATTCCCATGGTTTGGTGTGAACCTAAGGACCACAACAGTGACTGTTATTTCTTTCTGATCCATACAAAGGGCATTGGCAAGAAAAAACGGCATATGATCGCATATCCTTATATTCCTTCAGCAATACGACCTATCCCACACTCTGAGACACTCCCAGTTCCAGTTTTCAATGGTTTTATTTCTTCTAAGGACAAAGAAAGTGAACATGGTGATCAAGTGTATTTTGAGGAATTGTAGAATCTGAAGGGTCTTCTTCTGATGCCAAGCAGTCATTAACCCTTCAGTAGTTCAGCCAACCCGAAAAGAATGACTTAGTAAGAGATTTGGGCCTATCAAAGAAAGCAGCTGAGTTATTAGCCTCCAGGCTTCAAGAAAAGGCTTCACAGGTCAGCTAAAGTATCTCATTTCAGGAAGCGTGAAAAATTTTTGTGGACTTTTTTTCTGAAGACAAACACTCTATTTAATGTCATAATATCAGTAGTCTTCTCAGCCAGCTAGGTGTTACCACTTACAGTCCAACAGAATGGTGGCTATTTCTTGATAGCTCTAAACGAAGTCTGAAATGTGTTCTCCTACACAACAGTAATGTTTATGCAGTGGTTCCAATTGGTTATTCAACTCATCTGCGAGAAGATTATAATGACATAAAAATTGTCCTCCACTTTCTGAAGTATGAGGAGCATAACTGAATCATTTGTGTGGATCTTAAAATAGTAAATTTTCTGCTAGGACAACAGAGAGGTTTCACAAAGTATCCTTGCTTTCTGTGTTTGTGGGACAGCCAAGCTCGGGAGAAACATTGGACACAGAAGGAGTGGCCGAAACGTGAAGCTCTGGAAGTAGGGATGCAAAAATTGTGAATGAACCTATAGTTAATCGAGACAGGATCATTTTCCCCCCACTTCACATCAAACTTGGCTTAATGAAGCAGTTTGTTCAGGCTTTGAGTAGAGAAAGTGAATGCTTTCAACATATTATTTTTGCTTTTCTTGCCTTGTCTTTCGAGAAGATAAAAGCAGGTATATTTGATGGACCTCAAATTATTATATTTTCACAAAGATGATGCTCAAGAAGACATTCTAGTTCATTATGCGTTAAGATTCACTTCCTGAACAGTCACCTTGATAAGTTTCCTGAAAATCTTGGAGCTGATAGTGATGAGCAGCGAGATGCTTTCATCAAGATCTGAAGATGATTGAAGAGCATTATCAGGGGCGATGGGACAGACATATGATGCAGACTACTGCTGGAGCATCAAAGAAGATTGTCCTCAACAAGTACACAAACGCAAGAGCTACAAATGCAAATATTTGCCTAAGTAGAATTTAAATAAGTTTTGTACAAATTTTATGATTAAAATAAGTGTTTTAATATGTTCTATTTTGAAATTGTAGACAAATTCTGATGCAATCATACATTTTAGTATATTAGTGTATTTATTGCATTATATAAATTATTATATTTTCACAAAGATGATGGTCAAGAAGACATTCTACTTCATTATGTTAAACTAAATGTTGAAGATTTTACAACAAGATGAAAACCTAAAATCTTGAATTGCAAAACAACTGTAGCTTACAGAGAAAAACTAATGTCAGATTTGAGATCAGCACACTCAAATTAGGTAAGAACAAGTGTTTATGGGGATGCAACAAAAATTTTTTTCCCCAGTGTAATTATTTCATTTAAAAAAATTCAACATAACCCTTTTACAAGTGCAATCTAACATAGAGTTCCAAAAATAAAATAAAACATTAGGCTTTCTGGGTAGATAAAGAGCCTCAGAAACTCAAATTTTCAGGGACCTGGAGTCATCTCTGAGACATCCTAGGACAACTTAAAACAGCGTGAGAACAGCTAGTCTGGGCAATCATTAAGGACCATCCAGTGCCAACATCCTGGCGTTGTCAGGGAAAGACGCAAGGTTGGCCACCAGGGTCGCACTGAGACCTGTTGACCTCCATCCAGAGCAGGTTAATGATGTGGTGCACCTCTTCTATCTAATATTTTTGAAATTTTTGTTCAACATTTATTTGTTGGGACCAGGGAGAACAAGATTTCTTAGGAATAAAACCTGTACAGTTTTTCTTTATGTATTTTAGGCTATAGCATGCACTGAACGTAACATTTGAACTCATTTGGAACTGGAGTTTGCTGTACCTTTTCTGTCACTCATAACTGGCTGGCATCAGTTGGTCAATACCCACTAACAGTAATGGTAGCTCACTCCGACATATCATAACGTGCCTGTTCCCTGTACACTACTGTGTTCTGCTTTACTCCTTTTGGAATTTCAGTTGACTACTGCTGTGAAGTTTAAGCTGCTGGAAGCTGACATCACGCAAGATTGGTGGCAATGGCCTGCACCTATATGGTGCAACTTCCACATGCAAATTGCAAAAATTCTATATGGAGGTAGCAAGCTAGAGCCAGTGAGAAGTTCATACAGTGTATTTGGTTTTTTTTTCTCAAAGGAACCTATCTTATACAGAAGTGAGACTGACTCGCTTTTAACTGGTATGTCTATTTCATCATTACCCATGGAAACCCGAGTTAACTGGTGCCATATTGCTGATGTGCTACAGTGACATTTTTCCAATCCCTACAGGTGGCAGTCCAGGTGACTGTCAGGGCTGCCATGTATGGGGTGCAGTGTGTGTACTGCACGATTCTAGGGGCCAGCCACAATGTGAATGGTGTTCCGTAGTTTTATCACTTACACATACAAATGGCTCGGCTCTGGCAGTTGACTAATAATGACATGATGGAGTTGCAGCTTTGTCCCATATTCACCCCAATTGCACAGGAGCGGGAATCCCAGGTACATCTCTGCCTTCACCTCACTGTGTGTCCTTGGGCAAGTAATGCCACTTCCTTCTCTGGGTCCCAGTTTCTTCCTGTGAACCTAATGTGTTTATACAAGGTGGCCTTTTAGGTTTGATCAACTACATGTGATTGATTTGTTTTATCCTTGAACTTGGCCCTGATGACCTGCTGATTTCTGGTGTAGGCTTATGTCTGATCTAGGGTATAGATTAAGGCTCAGGTGACCCTGCTCTGAGTCCTCCCAGACCTTAGTCTTTCCTATTATAAGGAGAAAAGCTTATCTCCTTGAGAAAGAGTCTACTTGGTCCAGTATGGGTGCCTCCTAACCAGGCTGTTCCATGTGACCAGGGGCCTAAGCCTTGATCTTAGGAAGCTCTGCCTGAGAGAGGCACACCCTTGCAGGACGCAGTGGCTGTTGTTGCCTTTATGCTCTAATAATTCTGCAATGGAATTGAGGTAAGTGTGATAGGATGTGACTTTGGTGGGTGTATTTATTTCCGAGAGCTACCGTAACAAAGTACCATACAATGGGTAGCTTCAAAGAGTTGAAACCTACTCCTTCACTGTTCTGGAGGCCACAATTATCAGTAGGGCCATGCCTACAGATATGGTACTAGGGGAGGATCTTCTAAAGGTTCTGGGAGGAATTTTTTCTTGTTTCTTCCTAGATTCAGCTGTCAGGAGTCCTTGGTATTTCTTGGCTGGTAGATGCATCACTTTGATCTCTGTCTTCATTCTCACATGCATTCTTACCTGTGTGACCCACTGTTGGGCAGATAAAATATATTATGCCCACATGGAAGTTCGTTGATATTAATGTGTGTTCTGGAACAGGCTGTGGGCAGGCCGGGTCGTTATAGCCTAAGGCTTAGTTTAAGAGTAAGCTCTCCCCCACACCCTTAACTAATTGGATGATGTAGGGTGGTGATGTAGGGAGGAATCCCATTATGCCTCAGATGGGTGGCTTTGTATCAGAGACTTTCTTTATGTGTAATTGGATTAAAGGTTTGGATTTTCTAGGCTATAAACTGGGGCAGTCCGGGAGTTAGCTCTCTCTCTTGGTTCCTGAGTTCCTGAGGTTGGTATTAGAGAGGAGAGCAGATTAAGGCCATGTGGAGGAGAAGCAGCCAAGATGGCGGAGTGCTGAGAAAGAAGCCAGTTTGTTAAGAGTTTGTGCAGTAGGAGATGGGAAACAGAGGTGAATAAGTCTGGTGAGCTAGAAACCTTTGATTCTAGGAAACTCGGATAAGTCAGTAGCTTTGTGAGCACTGAATGTGTGGGTTTTGGAGCCCCAGTGTGTGTTTTTGCTTGCCCGCCGGGTGCAAGCTAGAATTAAAGCTGATGGCTCACCAGTTTGTGGCTCCGTTGTTTCATTGCCATTTGTCCGAATCTAATGTGAACCTGCGTGGGTCGGGCTGCTGTGATAGTGGCCGCGACTACTGGCTTTACACCCACCTTAATCCAGAATGACCTCATCTTAACTAATTACCCTAATTCTAAATAAAAGTCACGTACTGAAGTTCTAGATGGACATGAATTTTGGAGGGACATAATTTAACCCAGTACATTGGGCCATCTGGGCTCTTAGTGCTCAAATCATCGCTGTTGTAATTCTCCTAAAATATCGCATGGGTGTTCCCACAAGTCTATAGTCTAGAACCCACTTACTGACTGTCTTTAGAAACTAGAACTGCAGGGTGCTTGGTGCCAATCTCTTGACTTCTTTCTTGTTCTCCAGAACTCATTAAAGCCACTGAAAAGGTTCTGGTTTTTCACTGACTTGTTCTCACAGTGCCCTGAATTCATCTAGGGCAAGAGATGTGCCTTGTGGAGAGAGCCAAGTGCCCTCTTGCATGTTCTTCAGACACCTTGGGCTTCTGTTTATTTATTCATCCAACAAATAGGTATTGAGAGCCTTCTGTGTTCCAGGCATGTGCTAGTCATGGGAGTGGTGTGTGAATGGGAGCCGTTGTTTCCGTGGTGATCATAGACTCTAAAGAAGTTGACATACAGATAGTGAGAAGCCCTGTGAAGTCATGGCAGGTAATGGGAGATAGATAGGAAGGGAGGGAGGGCCTCTCTGTGCCCATGATTGTTTCATGCTTAACAGCAGATTAGAGTCTAAATCTGGGGTTTCCCAATCCCATGGCTCCCAGCTCCAGGCACAGCTGTGGGGCAGCCAAACTTGTACCCATACCATGGGGACCCCTGACTCCCTGACAGCTGGCAACGGCCTCCACTCGGTCCCCAGAGGTCATTATCATTAGCTGGTGCTGCGGCAGGATCTGCGGTGAACATGCCTCTGACAATGGGAGTTAGCCAACATGGGGCTGTCTGGTGCTTTTAAACATTTTAAAGCCCAGGAAGGCAACATAATGAGGAGGAAAAGGTTGGCTCCTGGTGACAGATCAGCATGGATATGTGATGTTTTCTACATCATTTAACTTCCCTGAACTTTGGTTTCCCTTCTAGAAAATGGGGATACTCTTGCCTACCTCATAGCGTTATAGAGGAGTCAGTGAAGTAAAACTGTCACAGAGCTGAGGCTCACAGATATTAGCTCAATTCCATTCACTTGTAAGTAAGACCCCACAAAACAGGCATATTTTGTTCACCAGGAAAGCTTCTGAACTCTCCTCTTGGCACATAGTGGGTGCTGACTGAAAGTCTGTGGATGGATGGGGTAATGTAGCAAAGGGCTGCCAGTCTTTGGAGTGCTCAGCAGCCCCGTGCTCTGAGGGTCCAGAGAGTGTGGGCCCTCTCTCCCCTCGGGCACCAAGTGTTCCCTCCCCATTTCCTCTCTTCCTGTGTGACTTTCCCAGGTTGGGGAAGTTCTGCCTGAATGTGTTTGCAGGTGCAGAAGCTGCCTCTAAATGTCTCTGCCAGGCATAAGACTAAATGTGTTGGAAATTCTGTGGTGTAGGAATTACTCTGCCGAGAATAATTGGATTTTCCCCAAACCAACAGAGCAGGTTTAAGTCCGAAAGCAGAGCCCAGGTGAGTTCTGTTGGGGAGACGCCTGCTAGACCCGTGTTTCCACTTGCCTACTCCCAGGAGATGCTATCACACCCTGACTCTCCTGAGCACCAGAGCGTGGATGAAGCTGGGCTGGGGAAGATAGGAACCCTGTTCCTGGCAAATGTTTACACCATGTCAGGAAAATGCTCTCAAGTTAGATCTGATAAAAAGAGGCCCCTGCAGCCTCCAGGGGCACTGTCCTTGGCATCTGATTGGCCTGGTTGTTGTTGGTGGGCAGGGGAGAAAGGGGTGGAGTCAGTCCGCTCTGCCTTTCGCCTTCCCGGCAGGCAGTCAGGGCTCCCCCGCGACAGGAGCTCTTTCTCAGCATCTTTGAGTCTCAGTTTTCATGCCTGTAAAGTGACAATAGTGACATACATCTCCTGGCTTGTTGGTAGAATTTAATGTGACATGATTTCAAAGAGCCCAGGGAGATGTTTGCAAGAGTAGGATCAATGCTATGATTTTTCTGAGCAGCCCTACTGCCCCGTCCTCCCTGCCTGCTCCTTCTAGAACCCTCACCCCTCTGCTGGGGAACTTCAGGCTCAGACAAACACTGTTGGGAACAGGGCCCTGCAGTCCTCGGGTCTGGCTATTCTTGCTTCTCCATTACCACCTTCTCTATATAGGGTGTGTCTGCAGGTGCCATGGATGTGCATAAGTCATGTGAGGGAGCCAGCCTCATTTCACACAACTGCTGAGAGCTCCAGTTTTCAAAACATGTCCGTGGAGTTCTGTGTGTAAATACTTTTGAAAGTCTTCTTTTAAGGATGACCTAACTACATTAATCTACTATTCTAAAGGCTCTATAATGCCTTACAGTAAAATAGCCTGCTTCTCTTGGAGTGTGTCCCAAATGAATTGGATCACAGAAGTCCCCCAACCCCCTTTTGTCCCCCATATGACACCTGCTGACAACCACGGATTATGTCTGTCATGGAAGGCACATGGGAAAACACTGGAGAAACAGAGCATGGCACTTCAGAGGCTGCCTCTGTCCTCTTGCCCCACCAGTGACCCTCCTGTCTCAGCAGCCCCCTCTTCTCACAGTGACTGTGCTTCCTCCAGAATCCAGCTGCCCCTGGAAGAGAGACATCTGACAGGGCAGTCAGGATGGCATTTGGCGGTGGGCAGGGGCAGAGGGGAGCAAGCTGACTGGGAAGATATCTAAGGCAGGGCATAGGGCAGGAATGGGAGCTGCTGGGTGGCCACAAATCACAGCTCTAGAGATTGTGCTGTCAGAGGGAATGTGTAGCTTCTTCCAGTAGGAACATGACCCAGGGGCAGAGAGGCGAACCTGAGCTGGGGGGCAGTGGTGGTGTCAACGGAGGGGTGGTAACACAGGGATATCCACTCACCCCAGATGTGTTCCCCTGGCCCCTAACAACAGATCTTTTTGTGGTTATGGAGTGCTGAGCAGGGGCCAAGAGTACAGAGGGAGAACCATAATCAATGTATAATTACAAAGTATCAGGCAGGCAGAGCCAGGAGCGGCTGTGTCTTGTGAAGCAAATTCTCTTATGCTCCCTTAGAGATGTGCTCATGCATTTTCTAGGAGTTAAATGGTTTTCTGAGCCACATTAGTGGACTTGCAATCAGGGGCATGGTAGGCAACCTTGGCACCCAGCAGTGAGCAATTGCAGCTGAGTAGAAAGTGAAATTTAAAGGGAGGACGGATAGAAAGGCTCGGATGGAGCTGGTTAGCAGGGCTGCTGGTCGGTGGAACCCTGGGGAAAGATGATGGGGGAGCCTGCTGGTCCCCAGCCCTCTGAGTTGCTCCCTCTGCTAAGGGCCTTCCAGGGGTCTCTCCCATTTCTTCTTTCAGTGACTTCCACAGGTATTCCCCATCCCTGAGCTGTCCCTACTGTCTCCTCGGTGGATGTGGGATTCTGGGAGAAACTGGCAGGGAGGGTGTGATGGAGGTCCTGGTTGCCTCCGTGCTCAGGGATGGTGCATGCAGGCTTAGGGGGTGTGTGTGTCTTGATTCCAGTTGTGGTTGGCCCTGGGTGCCGGGTCTGGAAGGCAGAGCACACATAGATGGGGTCAGCCTGAAATCCAGGCAGCAGGTGGAAGGTCTGCCCAGGACCTCAGTCCTGGCTGGGGCATAGGAGGAAGATGCCAATTTGGGGATGGGAAGACCTGTGATAGAGAAAGAGGAACCAGGCAGAACTTCAGGGTGGTTCTCAAAGTTGAGAATCTGTCAGAATCCCCCTGGAGGGCCTGTTAAAAATGTAGATTTCTGAGCCCCACCTCCTAGAATTGTGGTTCTGTAGGTATGGAATGGGGTTCCAGAATTTGCATGTCTAGCTGGTTCCTAGGTGATGCTGATACTGTTGGTCCTGGGTCAACAGCTTGAGAACTACCACTGGTCTAAATTAATACATGTAGGCAAAGCACGGAACTGTGACTGGGGGGATGGGGATAAGACCTATACCTGGCACTATGCTGGGCTCCTTTGGGGTTGCTAATGATGGATCCAATGCCTGTCTTCCCAGAAGCTGTGGCTCCTGGAAAAGTGCTGCTCTGTCTGGCATGGCTCAGGAATGTGGGCGGGGCATCGGGACTGGGAGGGGCAGGGCCTGGAGATGAGGTGAGGCTGGACTTGGTTATGTAACCCAGGAGGCTCTTGTATTCCCTGAGAAAAGCCAAAAGAATCCTGTGGAAGCTAGAATGTTGGGTCAAACTCTGGCCAAAGGCAGGTTCCCTAATTTCGGATAAAGAAACTCTGGGAATTCTCTGTGGTTAGTGGGATCTCATCTCCCTTCAGCTCTGTCCAAAATAAGCTCCTGTCTATTGAACCCTTACTCTGAGCCAGGTTTCAGGATGTGACTAAATTGCTTCCTCGTATTTTATTTTATATATTGATTTGAGAGAGAAAGAGAAAGAGAGAGAAGAGAGAAACATCAATTTGTTGTTCCACTTACTTGTGCACTCATTGGTTGATTTTTATATGTGTTCTGACCAGGGATCGAACCTGCAACCTTGGTGTATTGGAATGACGCTCTAACCAACTGAGCTATGGGGCCAGGGCATACTTCCTTAGATTTAATTTCAACTATGAGGCTATCCAGTGTTAAGTAGCTTGCCCACAGTCTCACAGCCGTTAGGAGACTGGCCTGGAATTTGAACACTGTGCTGCCCATACCCTGTTTTCATGTCTTCAGCAGTCATTACTCATACCTGCTCTCCACCGGGCCCGGTGCTGGCACAAGGATTCTGGGATGGATTGAGTTGGCACCTGCCTGCAGAAGCTTCTGACCTCTCTGAAGTATTGGAAGCATAAATATAACATGTATACACATGATGCCTGTTACTGTGAACATCTGAACAAAGAGTTACGGGGGTCAGAGGGTACATGACTAGCTTTCTTGGGGTCCTAGGTTCCTTGTCACAGTTTGGCCCTGACAAGCAAGTGATTCAAGTGGCCACAACTCTCACTTGACACAGCTGACAGCCCAGAAAGTCCTGACCGTAGGGCAGAGACCTGACTTCCTGCATCTTAGAAGGAGACGTGAGCCTCCAGAGGCCCTCCTGGCTGCTCTCTTCTTTTCCTTCTGTTTAGTGAATGCATTGGCAAATATGTCATTTTCCTTTTAGAAGGTTTTATTTCAGCCCAGGAAATGAGCAGTCACGGCAACTATATCCACCAGCTTTTCCAAAGCCTCCAGCCAGTGCTGTCCTCACCAAAGGAGTGGGCTGTGCTGGCCTCCCAGGCAAGGCTAATGTGCTTTTAATTTTAAGGAAGCCTAAAGAGGTCAAAAGTCTTAGAAATTGCTGGGCTTTGGAAATCTGTGGGCTCCCTGGCCTTAGAGATGCCTCAGGCCCCAGCGGCTCTAACGGTGGAAGTCTAGGCATGGAGTTGAAGAGGACAGGCTAAGGTAGGGGTCCTGAAGACAGCTTGCCCCCTTTTCTCCAGGATGTGGGAGGGAAGATTTTGTTCTCTGACAGATCTCTGTGGCATAAGAAAGAAGAATCAAGTTGGCCCACATATCAATAGATAGCAACTTTATTTAGTTTACTTTTCCTTGGAGAGAAATATATAGTGTTAAGCTGACCCACTTTTCAAAAACGTTTATTTTTTTATATAAATAAACACTCTGAATTCATTAAAAAGCATTTGAAGATTTTTGGTGTATTTTCTTTCCAGCTTTTTCTTTCTTGTATGCAGTTCTCTTTTTGTCTCTAGTTGGGTTGCCCACTAAGATGTGACTGATTCAGAAAAATGTCTCCTGCCACAGGAAGGTTAAATTCCTCCACTACACATCACTGTGCACGTTCGCTCTCTCCATGGTCCTTACTGCATTCTACATTAGGACAGCTATCAGCTTGTTTGCCCGATTTCCCTAGATCTGCAGTGTTCAAGATGGCAGCTACTAACCACATGTTGCTATTTAATTGCAATTAGATGAAATTAAATAGAATTAGAAATTCAGCTTCTCGGTCACACTAGCTACATCTCAAGTGCTTGGAGCACCAGGTGTCTGGTGGCTACCATCTTGGACAGTGCAGGCACTGCCCATTTCTATTACAGAAAGTTCTCTTAGACAGCACTGCTCCAGACTGTTCATCCCATGAATGCGAATACCCGTGGCCCTTCTTTGTCTTGTATAATGAAATATTTCATGTACCTGGAATCTGAGACTCTAGTGAAACTTGATGCTTTATTTCTAAATTATGAGGGGGAGAGAGAGGGGTAGGGAAGGAAAGAAGGTGGGAAAGACAGGAGAAAGGCTTTCAGAAGAACTGGATGGGAGTGTGACAAGAGATTGGCTTGGGGATTGCTAAGTTCTGGGCCCCAGAGGGGGCAAAAGTGTTGATCAGTGGTTCCCCAGCTGCAGGATGCCCAAATCAATGTGTTTACTTGGAAAGCTGTGAGAATGGGAGTGCCTTGAGGTCCTCGTGTTATATGAGAGGTCCCAAGCATGTAGGCCTTGGAGAAACAAGTACCATCAACCTGCATGTTCAGGTGACTGGAACCCACGGAGGTTTAGAAACTGTCACGTGGTCTAGACTCGAAAGACTACACTCTGTGGTCCCACCTGGACTGAGATCACTGGTGCTACTCCCCCCAGGGGCTGAGAGCTGACCACTCCCTGCTTCTGTGTCTTTCCTATGGGACACATTGCCTATCACCCTATCATACGGCCCGATTTCCTGCTTCCCAGGGCTGTCACCAGAGCCCTGTGTAGTCGGCAAAGCCTGGCTCTACAATGGTGTCTGCCACTACATATATGAGTCTTCCTCTCCCCCAACTAACCCGGACCAGGACTGACTGGAAGCTGAACTTTTTGAGAAGGCAAATCAGCCAGGAAAGACCCTTATTTTTGTTTCCCTACCATGCTTCAGGGTAGATTGAATAAGAGAGGTGGTGAGTTCATAAGGATATTTGTGTGGGCTGGGCTCATCTAGATGGTGAGGGAAGGGGGAGGGGTGATACTCAGGGTCCCAGCCCAGCCATGGGTTTGTAAGCCATCACATTAAATAAATACTGCCTGCAGGAGGATCTGGGAATAATAGGAAAGAGTTGTAGGCCAGAAAAGTTGGTCCGTGGACATCAAACAGAAAGGTCAGGGCAGATAGAACAGTGGAGAAGAAAACTCAAGGGCCAAGGGAGGCTTTGCCGGTGTCAAGTTCTGGCTAAGAAAGAACTGGGATCATATATTCCATTTAGATGAAAACGGTCTCTTAAAGAAGCCCACTCATGTGGGACAGAAGAGCCTCACATGCTGTGTTTGGCAGTGATGTGGAGAAAGATACCTAAAAAAGCAAATCAAGCCATTTTAGGTCTCCTGAGCTATTAATTAAAATAAGGTAGAGCAGTCTAACAGTGGCTGAAGCAGGATAGAAATGTGTTTTTCTATCACATTCAAGAAGTCTGGGGCTGGTATGGCTATTCTAGTATCAGGGGCCTGGACTCTTTTTAGCTGCTTGCTGGTATCCTCAACATGAGCCTTCTAACTTGTGGCCCCAAAATTGCTGCTCCTGCTCCAGCCATTTTATGTGCATCCCAGCTGGAGAAAGGAAGAAAGAGAAGTATGTAACTTTTCCCTTTAAGAACAATTCTTGGAAGTCACTCATATCACTTTCTCCTATTTTCTGTTGTCTAGAATGTAGTCACATTGCTATACCTAGCTTTAAGAGAAGCTGGGAAATACAGTCTTTTTTTCCTGGATAGTTATGGTCCCAGCCATAATTTGGGTGTTCTAACAATTTCTGCCAGCACAGCTAATATGAAGTGCATTAGTATGAATGAGAGTGCAGATGAAGCATAGCTCTCTACCATAAAAACATCTATCATAATCAGCCAACTGATTTTATATTTGTGGTGAATCTTTTGCTCTCAGCATAGAGATCTATTTATTGAATTTATAGTTACTGCCTTGGATAGGAGACTTTCAGCATGCAAAAGTAGAGTTTGTTGAGTAGGGAAAAGCGGTAAGTTGTATATATGCTTACTCTTGTGTGCCTGACATTTATCGAGACTCAAAACTTGTTTAGATGTGCAGTCATTACTAATGAAGGGGAATGGTGGTTTTGCATACACAGCCAGGAGGCCTTCAGAGGAACCTCCTCCTGACAAATGGGAGGTTCCTGGCCTGGTGACCCCAGGAGGTGCAGATGTCAGAGAGCAGGAGCAGAGGCTGCGGAGACAACCCTGTGAGCTGTGTGGCAGGGGTCAGAGGGCTAGCTGGACAAGAGTCGTAGTGTTGTATGGAGCAGTTTTGTTTTAGTTCTTGGGTGTTGGGGAGGTGCTTCTTTACAGCCTAGGATGGCAGGGCCTGCCTTCCCTCCCTGAACTCCTGCCTTTTGCAGTCCCATGAGGGTGTGCCATGCAGCGCACAGTGACCGGGGGTGAGAGCAAGGTTAATTGGAAATGTCAGCCTGTGCTCTTTGATGCAGCAGAGCCATTCAGATCCTTGGGGAGTGTAGCGTGTGCTGGCTTTATCTGGGTAACCATCACCCAGGTGTTCAGTGTCGCACAGTGACTTGTAATGAAGACAAATTCAGAGAACCTGGAGTGTGAGAAATGGAAAAGGCCTGTCCTGGCATCTCAGCACCATGGGGATGGGATGTTCTGGGACCCCCGAGCTCTTCCCACTCAGGGTGTGTGGAACTCACAGTTAGAAGAAAGGGCATGGAGCCTTGGCTCTGTCAGCTTCCCACTGGGCGACTCTGAGGTGTTCCAGGCAGAGGGAAGAGCATGTGCAGTTGCCTGCAAGTGTGAACGAACATGGGGCTTCCCAGGAATGGCGGACAGAGTGCGTGGGGCAGGATGAAAGGCTGGAAAGGCTGTGAAGGCCTTGGATGCCATGCCAAGGAATTTGGACTTTCTCTGGATGGCAGTAGGGAACCTCCACTGAATGGATTTTGGGCTTGGGAGGCATAAACTCAGATCTGTGTTTATACTGCTCAACCTGGGTGCAGCATGGAAGATGGACTAGAATGTATGGATAAAGGGAGACCTGTGAGAACCCTAAGAATCATGGCAGGAAGGCTAGAGGGTTAGTTTGGATGAGCAGGCCTTTGTATTATACAGAGCAGCTTTGTCCTAACTCCTACTGTCTTTCCAAAAGGTGCAGGTGAGCAGCTTTCCTGCAGCCTGAGATGCTAAGGCTGCCCTCCTTAGTCTGTGGAGTGGGAGGCCTGCGGGCAACCATGCAGAGGTCTAGTTGTGGGCACTTCCAGAGGCTGGGTGAGAGCCCTGGGTCTTTAAACTGAGCAGCCCCTGCTAGGGAGAGCCACTCTGAGTGTTCTGTCCCCTAGGCCTCATCATCTGCAGTGGGCTTTGAGCGCTCTCTGCATCACTTACTGTCTAGGGTCTTAGCCAAGCCTGAAATTGCATGAAGTAGGTCTTTGTGGCTGCCCTCCAGCCTTCAGAAAAGCTCCATCTCACCCAGACCTAGGGGAGGCTGGAGGACTTGGGACCAGCAGTGACTATCAATTATTGTGAACCTACTATGTGTTGGACACAGGGCTAAATACTTTCTGTACATTTTCTCATTTCATCCTCACAACAGCTCTCTAATGCAGGTATGATTATTCTAATTTTTCATATTAATCAGTTTAAAAGTAAAGGCTAAGCTATCTTTGTGTTTGAAAATTTATACTTACACATTTTAATGTGCACAACAACCTATGAGAGAGGTCAGTTTACTTCCTCTCCCCCCATACTGCAGATGGGAAAGTGGATGTTCAGAGAGGTGAAGAGACTTGACCAAAGCCACATAGCTAAAAAGTGGCAGAGGTAGGATTTGAACCCAAGCAGCTTAATCAACTCTTAACCTGTTTACTCCACATCCTCTTCTCGATTTGCCAGCTCTTCCTCTTTGAACTTGGCTTGACTGCTCTCTCTAACTGGGGTGTGGTAGGAGTTAGTTTTTGGCAGGTGTGAAGTAAGTAGCATGTGGTGATTTCCTCATTTTTGTATTCATGTATCCATCCATCCATCCATCCATCCATCCATCCATCCATCCATCCATCTATCCATTCACTCACTGAAGAATTATTAAGTGTGTACCAGCACTGTGCTCCTAGCTGGGATGACTAGGGTGGGGACCCTGCCCACAAAGACTTCATGATCTGGAAAGGAGACAGATATATAAAGAAACATTCAGATTTCACGGAAGGAGGAGAGCTAAGGGGAGGAAGCCCAGGTTGCTACGGTAGCACAGAGGTGACCATGGCTTGCTCTATCTGGTAGGGTACAGAGGGTGAGGAAGGCTCTAATAGGAGTGAGGATTTGAGCTAGATGAGCCATTCCACATTGGTAGGCTGGGGATGGGTGCCAGCTTAGGAAGGGCCTTATATATCAGACTAATGGATTAAGACTTGGTCCTGTGAGCCTTGGAGAGAAGGGGAACAATTTTAAGTTGGGAGTGACATGATGAGGTCTGTGGTTTAGAAGGACCACTGTGGTAGAGGATAGCTTGGAGAAGCTAAGGCTAAAGGGCAGGAGCCCAGCTGAGAGACAACTGAAATGATGCAGGTGAGAAAGGCTGTAACTGGAAACCAGTGCAAAAATGGTGGCAGTGGAGATGCAGTTCGAGGAGGATGTGGTACGGGAAGGTGAGAGAGGGGGAGGTGGTGGGGAGGGTTTTGAGTCTGAAGCATGCATGGAAATGCAGGCAAGTATTTGGGTGGAGGCTGGCTGCCCCCGTTTGGGGAGGGAGGGTAAAAGAACTTGTAGGTGTAGAGCGTGGTGGTGAGAAACGTGGGCAGCCACCATTAACTTCAGCCAGTGGGGAACACTGAGGCTTAGGACTGGGTGTGGGGCCAGTAAGGAAGCCTCCTGTTTGCCTCTGTTTTATCAGGAGCATCTCTGTAGGATTGCATTCCTGTTTTCCAAAGTCACTGTACATTCTATCAGAAAGAGAATTATATCAGCTCATGAACCTTTTAGCAAATCAGATGCATTTTATAGAGTTAATACAGACTGGGAAGTGGCCCTGGCCAGTTGGCTCAGTAGTAGAGCATTGGCCCAGCATGTGGATGTCCCAGCTTCTATTCCCGGTCATGGCACACAGGAGAAGCAACCATCTGCTTCTCAACCCCTCCACTTCCCCTTCTCTCTCTCTCTCTGTCTTCCCCTCCCACAGCCACGGCTTGATAGATTCAAGCGCGTCGGCCTGGTTGCTGAGGATGGCTCCATGGAGCTTCTGCCTCAGGTGCTAAAAATAGCTCTGTTGTATGTCCCCAAATGGGCGGAGCATTGGCTCCAGACAGGGTTTGCCAGGTGTATCCCAGACAGGGCACATGCAGGAGTCTGTCTCTCTATCTCCACTCCTCTCACTTGGAAAAGAAGAAAAAAAAAATAGACTGGGAGGATTTTTCAACCTGTTTCTCCTTCTGACAATTCAGTCTGAATAGACAGCACCAGCAATATCAGCCTTTCTATCAATTCCAAGTTTCTTAAAGACCTGCTTTCCAACACATGTTTCTGCTGGGTTGATGTGTCTTCATGATCGGAGAGCATCACAAAGAAGTGCTGTCAGATCTTTCAGTGCTTGTTGAGGAGGGTACCTTTTTGAAGTGTATGTTTTCTTAGAGGTGGCAGGAAAGTCACAAAGCTTCATGGTGAAGTCCCAGAGCAGACCAAGGGTAGCCCACAAAAGGCAAAGGGTGCTGTCATTTTGGGGGCTCCTCAGTGCAGCCTCAGAACTGTTAATGTGATCACCACAATCCCCAGTTTTCTAACGAAACTTCGCAATTTGAGTGGGCAGCAAGCCATCACTTTCAGCTCTTGGCCCACTTCAGTCCTCACACAACGCATGTGGACAAAACAAACACAGACTGCTGGGGAGCTCTGGCACACCATTGTCCTAGCACCGGGGGGAAGGTAGGAGTTGCAAGTTTCCATAGCAACAAGGCAGAGAAATAATTATCCTGAAGCTTCTAGGGCCCTTCGCCAAGGTTGCAAGGACACTGTCTAAGCCCTGGAGAAGATGATGAAACGGACTGTCTCTGTCTTTGAAATGTTGACATGGAGGTGAGAAAGAGCTTTTGAAATCACAAAATACGTTTAGAAAAATCTAGTCCAACTCTCAGTTTTCAGTGAAGGAAACTGAGAACCAAAGAGGTTAAGCCCCTCCTCCAAGGTTGCCCAGCTTGGGAGGGGCCCCGCTTGCAGGTGCCATCCTGGCTTTCTGGTCCCCTGCCCAGAACCCTTTCCCACTCTCCCTGGAGCTAGTCCTGGGGATACAGGTGCCTCTGGCCTCTGCCAGGTGTTGTTTCCCAAAGCCACACACACATTTGTGCAAAGCAAATTCCTGTCTGCTGGTGACTTCCTTTGTAGTGTAAGAGACTTTTTTTTCTTTATTTCCGATTGATCTTTCAGCAGCACCTTCCTACACTTTAGTGATAAGGTTTTGTTTTGCTTTGCTTCCTAAGACCCAGACACTGTTTTATTTCCCCAGACTTTGAGCAAAGTCTTTAATGATCAGTAAATAAATGTAAGTAGTTGAGATGGATCCATTAGCTCATCGGTGGAGGGCTAGGGAGACCTGGGGCCTTCTGCAGCCTCCCTTGTGGCCAGCACCCCTCTGTGTTGCAGCTGCTAAGCACTGTCACTGTTGGAGCTCAGTCCTCCAGGGGCTCCTGAGGGGAGGGTGTGAGGCTCCTCCCTGGTTGAGGCCAGTGCCTCCTTCTGACTTGCCTGTGCATTTTCCTGCAGGACGTTGTGAGCAGTGAGAGTGTGTCAGGACAGCTCTTTAGAGGGTGGCCAGGCTGAGGCACTGCTACCTGCTCCTTTAGGAGAGGCTTCTGGGCTTGGCTCCAGCTCTGGGCTTACAAGAAAAGTCCGAGCCTGACCACGCGGTGGCGCAGTGGATAGAGCGTCGGACTGGGATGCAGAAGACCCAGGTTCGAGACCCTGAGGTCACCAGCTTGAGCGTGGGCTCATCTGGTTTGAGCAAAGCTCACCAGCTTGGACCCAAGGTCACTGGCTCCAGCAAGGGGTTGCTCAGTCTGCTGAAGGCCCGCAGTCAAGGCACATGTGAGAAAGCAATCAATGAACAACTATGGTGTCGCAACGGCAATGAAAAACTAATGATTGATGCTTCTCACCTCTCTCCGTTCCTGTCTGTCTGTCCCTATCTATCCCTCTCTCTGACTCTCTCTCTATTGCTGTAAAAAAAAGAAAGAAAAGTTCGAGAAGGAGGATAAGCTCTGAGCATCTCTCTGTGGGAGCTGCTTGTCCTCCGGACAAAGGTGAAGGAAGGAGTAGGGAGGAAAGGAGCATGGCTCCACTGCTGATTTAGCCACACTTATGGGCAAGAGGATGAGAGGGACCCTTAGGTGTCCGATCGGGGGTAAGAACCACATGCTCCAGACAGAATTGTCCTCAGCACTGGGCTCCATACGGATCAGGTGTGCATAGTATGCATTTGTTTAATGACAGAATTTATTCATTTTGTATGTTTTGAGCACCTGCTCCTGCCAGGTACTCCTCTAGCTAGGGCATATAGCAGAGGACAAGACCATTAAAGCTTTGCTCTCAGGAAGCCTATATCCTGGGACTGAGCAGATGAGGGGGAGGGCAGGGCCCCCAGAGCTCTGATGGTGGGAGGAAGGGGAAATGGGAAGTATACCTGCTAGCGAAGGAGCCCCCAGCGTTTATTGGAACCTCTGACTTGAGGCCTGGGTGACCTCCACACCTATAATGTATGGGCAAGGGTCCAGAAGCCTTCCATGTGATGTCTCCTGTGATCCCCCCAAAGACCCGGTGAGGCCCTCTTCATATCACCATTTATATATCTGCCAAGAAGGTGAGCAGCCTGCCTGAGGTATATATCTCAGAAGTAAGGAAACCCCCGCTTCATATCAGCTGGATATTATTCCCCTGAGAAGGGGAGCTGTGTGAGATCCTAAGAGGAGATCCTCAGTTTCTGGGGCCCTAGGGTCGTTGTTTCCAGCAATAAAGTATTTGCCTTGATTGCTGCTATGGGAAGGTGCTGGTGACAGCCTGGTCTCTCCCACCCATCAGGCTCAGACCCAGCAAAGCTGGCATCGGCCCAGCAAGTTGGCTGGTGTCAGTATAGGACCGGTGCCCCAGGGGGGTTAGTTGACAAGGAAGTACAGCCAGAAGAGCATCTCCACTCCTGCTGCCAGAGAAGGACATCAGGCCTTTCTCACCTAGTGGCCTTCCCAGCCCCAGCCGTGACCTTGGGGTGATGGCCGTGGGGTGGGCTGCTTGCAGCGCTTGGGCTCAGTGGGAATGGTCAAGGTGCTATACCAGGTTTGAATTTCGTCTCCCAGCTTGCTTTTTTCTCAGCCCTGAGCTAGTTACCCGGACTCCTCAAGCCTTGATTTCATCAGCAGCAAAACAAGGTTGACCGTAACAGCAGCACAAGGCTGTGATGAGAATGAGCATGAATAAGATTGGCAAAGCATCAGCAGTGTCTGGCATCTAGTAAATGTGAAAAAACCGGTAGCTATCCTGATGGTTATTATATTAGTATCAGATTAAACTTGGTCGTGGGGCTGGGCTGTAAATCATGGTTTATTCTGGTGGTTGAGCCATATTTCCCAAGGATGCACAAGGCAAGGGGGACTTACGACAGACAGAAGCACCAGGCTTTATGGTAGAGGATTCCAAACTTCCTTGTCATCAGAACACCTAAGAGCTTGTTAAAGGTTCAGGTTTGGGGGTTATACTCCCTCCAATTCCCCCCTCCTTCCCCAGAGATTTTGATTCTTGGGTCTGGAGTGAGGTCTTGATTCTTCATTTTTAATAAGATTCAGAAGTGATTCTGTTGCAGGAAGTCCAAGGACAATGTTTTGGGTAGCACTGCTTTCCAAGCTGTTTCCTTCAGGCCTGGCCTGCCAGCTGGCCGATGGCTGGCTCCCCTACACAGCTGCCCCGGCTGGGCTATTTCTGTCTAATCACTGGGAGCTGCCACCTCAAATCGGGCTCCTTTCCCCTGGGCAGCCCTAGAGACACACGGACAAATCTTTCCCCTCGCTCCCTGTCTAGACACTATGCAGACCTACAAAACCTTTTCCCCTTATAAAACATGATCGCCTGCCTCCTGGTGACCACATTCTCTAAGCTCTCTTCTAAGAAACATGGTTTTAAATAAAAGTCTTTTTCCTGACTTGGGAATCCATCTTAAAAGTGTTACAAAATGTTTGCTTTTATTGATATATTGAACAGATTTCTAGCAAATGAAGAGTAGGGTGGCCTTGTAATAAAAAATATAGACTGTGACACTGGACAGCTTGGGTTTAAATTATAAATCTGCCCTTTGTTAACTGTGTGACTTTGGGCAAGTTATGTAACCTCTCTGTGCCTCAGTTTCCTCTTTGTAACAGGAAACAGCAATGGGTTATCCCACAGAGTTGTGTGAGGATTGGCCAGGTTAGGACCGATAAAGCCTTACAGAGGGCCTTTGTCGCAGAGAGCAAAATGAAACCACATGAGACAACCTGGACAAATCCAGGGAGCATGCGCCTTGCATACACAAAGGAAATTAACCAAGAAACTAGGTAATAGTGCTGAGCCCTGTTCTTTCCTGATGTATAATTCTGCCCTGAAGCACCACTTTGTGACCCTGCTGTCATTGTGTTTCCAAAGCAGTTAAAGAACAAGCCATGACAGTGGTAGAAGAAGCCACGTCTTTGACCACGGACAGGTGAGGCTGAATGTCATTTTAAGTAAACCCCATTAGCAAATGCTGCACAGCCTTCTCTTTGCAGTTCATTCCAGCTGTGATTTAAGTGGCATCCAGGGACCAGGGGACGTTTTCCTCTGTCTCAGTATTCATTTCCAAGATAGGAAGTTGATGAAGCTCTTAGTTCCTTTGAGTACAGAGCTGTAGAGGAAGAATCTGATGTGACAGAGGGAAGAATTAGCAGAGGCCAGAACAACAGTGTCCATCAGAACTTTAGTGATAATGAAAGACAAAGGAGGGAAGCCTCATTTCCTTCCCCTCACTGTCCCCTGCCAGGTCAGTCAGAGCCTGCCTTGTCTTCGTTGGGAGGCAGGATCGCAATGTGGCTTAGCACTGGGGCCGTGTGGTAAACAGACCTGGCTGGGCAGCTTGGCCTGGTAGCTGTTGGCTGTGTAATCTTGGAAACTTGGCGAAGCAGTATACTCCTTCTCTAAAACAGTGGTTCTTAACCTTTTTTTGAGGTACCGAACCCACCAGTTTCATATGCGCATTCACCGAACCCTTCTTTAGTGATAAATAAAATATGATTTTTTTCCCAAATTCAAGACATAGGTATATGTTTTTTTTACTGGTGCACAAAATGAGCCATGCATGAACATCACCTTGCTCAAAGAACAAAACCAACAAAGTGCATGAACTCACAACAAATTACGGTAGTACTTTATTCTGGCCTCCGCGGCACAGGCTTCTCCGAACCCCTGAAACCGACTCATCGAAACCCTAGGGTTCGATAGAACCCAGGTTAAGAACCACTGCTCTAAAATAAATATAACAGTAGCACCTACGTCACCTCGTTGTTGCATCAAGTTCAGCAAGGTAATATATAAAAGGTGCCTGCGACTCAATAAATGAAAGCTATTATTATTATTATTATTGCTGTGTAGTCTTGTTTATGTGCTCAATCTAGTCCAAGGTCTTGATAATTCAGCTGTTTCTGTATAAGGGTTCTTAAACGTATAATCAGGAACAGCCAGAGAGAAAACACAGATTGGAAGACAGTGTACTTGGTCCAACCCCTGCATTACTGTGTGTGTGTTTGGACAGGAAGTAGGTGGGGAACCTGGAGCTCCTTGTGTGGGGATCACCCTCCACATGGTAAAGACCCTCTGTAAGATTTCACGTGACTCTACTGGGTGTTTCAGAAGCAGATGCTGGAAGTGAGGGAACAGGCAGAAAAACACATCTGAGCCAGCAGGTCCCAGGGAGCAGGGCACAGAAGGGTGCGGCAGACGGTCCCCAGGGGGAATGCAGACAGAGCCTATAGACCTGGAAGGAAATGCACTGGCTGTGTGGGCTGGGTGGGCCTGGGTCACCGAGGTGGCGAAGGAGCTCTGGAACATATCCGCTAGCAGGCTGCACCTGCATTTGCAAGGAAGAAGTCACTGCATGCTGGTCAGGCAGGCAGACCTTGCAGAGTGGGCTTTGGGGGCTCAGAAGACCTGGCCTACATGGCCTACCCATTGGGCTGGTGGCAGAGAAGGATTCTGCTAGCTGGGAAGAAGTAGCATGAGCACGGGGCCAACCCTGGAAACTGGAGCCCATGGGAATGGGTATGTCAACCCTAGGATACTGGAACTTGGTCCCAGAGGACAACAAAGGCAGTACAGAAAATATAGCACAGAAGGTTGTACCTAGAGCTTTACCATGTGCCAAAAACCACATTGTTTCAAACAATTTTCATACCAACCCAATGAAGAAGTATTATTATAACCATATTACTGATGAAGAAACTGAGGCTCGTTTAAGGTAACTAACTGTCCTGCACAAAGCTGCCCAGCACAGAACTGGGGATTGCCAGGTCTGCTCGCTCAGAATCTCATGCTCTTATTCACGTACTCAGGTACTTAGGTCACCAGTTGGCCAGGGGCCAGCGTCTGCCTTATCAGTCGCTTGTTACACTCATTTTTTTGTGTTATACAAAAAACACAACACTGTGGACCAGGAGCCACGTAGATGCTCTATGGGACTTTGGAAGGGCCCTGATGGAGCTGCTTGTCAAATTTCCTCAATTTAAAGATAAGGAAACAGAGACTCAAAGAGGTTCACAGCCTTGCCTGGGGTCACTGGAAAATAGCAGTAGAGCCAGGACCCAAACTAGGTCTGCTGGCCCTTGCCCCGCATTGTGTCCACTGCTTGCACATTCCCCTCCCATGTGTAGAAGAAATGGGCAGACTTATTATGTGCCATGCTCTATAAGGAACCACACTGAACATTAAAGGCCACCAGCATATCTAACAGGACAGGTGGCAGGAGTAATTTGTGTCTATAGTTGCATTTGTAAACGTGGCATGAAGAACACATCAAGAAACTGGCAAAGGTTGCACAGGTTCTATTTGTCTGCTAATTAAAGCAAGGGAAATGCCAGTGGAAAAGAAGATGAATTAGGGAAGAGATGGTAGTTTTCAAGTCATGCAGACGGCAGGAGAGTTGGCGGTTCCATGTCAGGGTGGGATAGATGTGCACCGCAGTGGTCGGGTGTGTTGTTGGCTTTGGCTCAGCCACCTCCTTCTCTGTCTGGCTGACTGGCTAGGCATCTTGAGGACAATGTTGTGTCACATTTACCTTTGCATCAGCAGCTCTCAGACCAGCATCTGATATGGAGCAGGTATACAGCAAATGTTTGTTGAATGACTAACTGAAGGAATGATTAATAATCATCACTCAAGGTAAGGGTAAGACCAAATGGGTGGTCAGTAGCTCTCCCCTTCTTTCATATTACACCTATATGGTCTCCAGTGCTTCCAGGATCCGCCTGTAGAAGGTTCTGGGAGACCCCATGGTTAGCCTCTGCCTGTTTGAACGTTAGCCTTGGAAGCCATCAGCTTGGTGATAAGGAGCATCACTGGGGTTTGCTAGTGCTGGCCTACTGTGGCATTTGAATGGGCTTGGAGTGCATTGGCACCATTTGGGTATGGCAAAGATGGCACAATTTAGAACAGGGAAGACCTGGGTTGGGCCTGCTTATACCTGCCAGCTGTGTGAGTGTTGGCAAGTTGGCCAGGCCTTGTTTTCACTCTGTACACTGCAGGTCATGATTCAGGACTAACAGGTTGCTGTAAGGATGAAACCTGTTCCTGGGGGCAGCTCAACAGGAGTTTTTTCCAGCTTTGGCAACATAGGCAGGTATTTCTGAAGCCAGACAGTTATAATACTTTCAGGGACTTGGAGATTACCTAAAGGCTGGGGATTAGCAGAGATAGATAGGTCTCCAGGGCAACATGCCCATCGTTAGGGTGGAGCAAGCGTGTGCAGGCCCAGCTTTGGCCCCTGAACAGAGCATAAATGTTGAGCCATCTGGCTTTCCAAAGGATAAGTCTAGTTATTGTTATTATTTTTGCCATCATAAAATGCCCTCATTGCTGTCCACTTAGTCACCTGGCATTTCAGTTTCTATCAGTGACATACACTGTCCGCTAATAAAGATTGGCTGAGAGAGCAGACTGTGGGATGCTAGCCACTCAGCCCTGCCACTGCTGCGATTCCTAGCCATGCATCAGACCATCAGGAAGCCCTTGTCCTACAACTTACTACCACCCCTGGCTTTGACTGAGGGCCAGTGTCAGAGAAGGTCCTTGGGGAGCCCTCCACGTTTTCTGTAGGACTGCAGCAACAGACACCCTTCTCTGAGTCATTCAAGATGATCTGAGCTCAGGCCGTAAGCAGTGCCACTCTCTCCATGACTGGTGATCTTTCTCTTTGGATTCAGGCATGCCATTGGATTTCTTTCTACGCTTCCGTTCTGTTTCACAAGCATTGACTGAGCACCTACCATGTGGTTATACTTGTGCTCCTGGTGGGGGAGCGCAGATACAGCATGGTGGACTGGGAACAGTCAGGGTCTGACTCACCTGTGGGTAAGTGCCTCGATATAGCTCATTAGCTGGGAGGCTTCAGAATCGTTACCCAAGGCCTCTGAGTTCTGGTTTCCCATTTGTAAAATGAGACTGATTATTTACATGGTTTTCAGAATAGAGGAAATGCTCCACTGTAGATGCTCAGTGAATGACAGCCATCTTTTTCTTCTGCTCTGCTTACTGCTCTCCTCCCCTCCTTCTCCCTTTCTCTCACTGCCCCCTTCTTTCCTTGACTTCAAGAAGTTTATCACTGAGTTGTGGGGCCAGGCAGAGACCTAGACTAAACATTTCACATGGCCTCAGGTTGAGAGGAAGCACAGGGAACTCTGAGATGGAGATGGATAACCCACAATGGCTCCCTTCTATCAGCCTTGGAAGTTCAGGGTATGGCTATCTCAGGTGAGTGTGTCAGGATTCACACACATAGGTGCATGTGTTTGCAGCTGCCTGTGCCCACACTCACACACACATGTGCATCCATACATATAGATACACACACATTCATACCTATCAGAAGGGATCTGGCAAGAAGCAGAACTTACCCCAATGGTTCACATGAAGAGACCTTAATGAGGACAGCAGGGCAGAATTAAGGGTGCAGACAAGGCATGGAGTGGTGCCCAGGGCTTCATAACTGAAGGAAGTTCTGCCACACCTAGATTCTGATGGGACAACAGGAAAAAGAGTGTTTCCAGGGTAGGAGAGAGCCGCAGTTTATGAGAAACCAGGACTGGCTTCCAGCCTCCCTGGTCTTTGCTGCCAACAGCTGTGTGTTTACACATATTTGAAATAAATCCATGTGTAGTGTTTTTATCTTTTTGGCCCAGTGCTAGGTTCAGCAGACATGAGAGGTATAGTGAAGGCCCCTGATAGGGGTCTGTCAGCAGCCCAGGGAAGGGGACTGCTTTCCTGTGTCCTGCAGAGGGAGGGCATTTGTTCACTTCATTTTAAAACTGCCTTGTTATTGAGAGTATATTAAAGATGGCAGTGAGCTGGTTCCCCGCCCTGACCATTTTAGGCCAGAAAGCTGCTTTCCCCAGGCTCCTCTCTGGCTAGCCTGGCCTTGCTGTGAGCGGCACTGCGTGTCCGTGCTTGTGAGTGCATCTTGTCGGGGAGGAGTGGGTGAGGATGGCCAGGCTCCAGGGCAGCTGCTTGTGTGGGCTTTGGCTGGCTCTGTGCCACCTGAGCCATCTCCCAGTGGCCCTGTCCGAGAGTCCCGCAGTGCTGTGGTCTGGACCCAGAACTTGTGGAAGGCACAGGAATGTTTCTGTGGAAGAATCCAGTGGATTGTGAAGAAGGAGAGCTACAAACATGTACATACTCATATACAGCACACACGCACAGGCAGTCGTACACATATACATACACACATTCACACACAGATACAGTTAGACACAGCAAACACACATATCAGCACACATGCACACACTATATATGCAGGCTCTCTCTGTTTCACACACACCCACCCACACATACACACATACTCTCTCTCTCATACGCACATATGCCTGCACATATCTTCTCTCACAATCCACGCCAGGGTCCCCAAACTACGGCCTGCGGGCCGCATGCAGCATCCTGAGGCCATATATCCGGCCCCCACTGCACTTCCTGAAGGGGTACCTCTTTCATTGGTGGTCAGTGAGAGGAGCACAGGATGCATCCGCACCCATAGTTCCCATTGAAATACTGGTCAGTTTGTTGATTTAAATTTACTTGTTTTTTATTTTAAATATTGTATTTGTTCCTGTTTTGTTTTATTACTTTAAAATAAGATATGTGCAGTGTGCATAGGGATTTGTTCATAGTTTTTTTTTATAGTCCGGCCCTCCAACGTTCTGAGGGACAGTGAACTGGCCCTCTGTGTAAAAACTTTGGGGACCCCTGAACCACACACTGCCTCACACAATACTATACTCTTACACACATTCACGCCCACCCACGCAGATCAGGTTTGGTCAGAACAGGTAAGTCTGTTAGCTGCCCATGTCTGCAGCTCCCAGCTAAATCCCATACTGGATGACTTAGACTTCCTTGCTCAGCACAAAATGGTGACAAAGCTGGTGACTCTGCGCCCTGGGTCCCTAGCCAGGTCTGGGACTGGAGGCACACATCCCAAAGCCAGGATCACAGAGATATTAAGAACGAGGACTGGACTAGCTTCTTCCAGAGCAGCAAGCTCCCTGAAGAATCCCAGGTGGCGTGACTCACTAGTGCATGGGTTAGATCAGTGATTTTCAACCTTTTCCACCTCATGGCACATGTAGACTAATTACTAAAATTCTACAGCGTACCAAAAAATAGATTTTTTTGTCAGCCTGACAAAAAAAAAATAGGTACAATTTTGATTCACTCACATCAGATAACTGTTGTTGGATTGGCTGTTGTCATTTTTTTATTTGACCATCTAAGGGAAAGGAGGTCAGTGTCCATGACTAAATAGTCAGATATTGCATGCTTTTAAAATTCTTGTGGCACACCAGTTGAAAATCGCTGGGTTAGATGCATCGATCACATCAAATCATGCCCCTCAGTGAGTCAGGTCCAGCTGCCCACCTACCCTGAAGGGCCAGTACCTGTGGATGTTCAGACTGGACTGCACACACTGGAGTTTGCATGATATGATCAAATTTGTCCTCTCTTCACTCGTGTTTCTTTGTCTTGAATGGCGCGTAGCCAGGGAGGCAGGTTAGGGGCTACAGAGAACGCAGGCTCTACAGTAAGAATGAGTCACATGCAACTGTGTGACCTAGGTCAGCGCCCTGAGCTTGTTTTCTCATCTATAAAGTGAGGATATTTGTGCTTATTTTTTAGACTTGTGAGGTTTAAATAAATAAGTTATGTGAAGACCCAGCAATGTAACTGGCATTCAGTAGGTGCTCAAAAATTGCGGAGGTCACTTCTGTCTTTGATTTACATTCTCCTGACTGAGGGGCACCTTCAACCTACATGGGAGAACCAGACCTGTTCAGACACAGGTGACTCTCCATGCTACCTGTGCTGGCCCTGCCAGCTCTGATGACAAGGGGACAGGATTCTGGCCTGTTCCCTCGTGACCTGGTGTGTTAGGTTCTCCAAAGAAAGACTAACAGGATGGATATATATATGTGTGTATATGTGTGTGTACACAGTGGTGGGATTCAAATAATTTAGCAATCGGTTCTCTGCCCCAATGACCGTTTTAAGTATAAAAGAATGGTATACCGAAAGGTCATTTGTTATTCCATGCATTTAATACTTAAATAAGAGCAATAAAAGAGGTACACAAATCTAGGTTATAAGAAAGAGTTTTAAAATATGAATGAAAAAATATTAAACAATACCTGACAAAAAGACAATAAAACTGTTAAGATATTTCCATATTGTTTCTTGATTGGCTTCCTCACTTGCAATTTTTTTTTTTCACCTATGGATGGAATGAACCTCACTATGGGCACTTAGAATACGCTGTTGTGCAGATGAACATTAAAAAAGAGTAAGGAATATAAATTTATGATTTCCACATTGGGCGGCTGCCCAGGTGCCCACCTTAGAGAGAACCCTGATGACAAGTGCCATTTTAACAACCAGTTCACCGAACTCAACAAAAAATTAGGTATCCATTCTGCTGACCTGGTGCGAACTGGCTGAATTGAATCCCACCACTGCCAACAATTGTAAGGCAGCTGGATGATTTATAAATACATTCTACCCACTGCTCAGAAGGAAACAACAGCTTTCTGCAGGAGCAAAGGCCCTTTCATGCAACAAATAACTGAAGCTCTAGGACAGGGGCCCCCAAACTTCTTACACAGGGGGCCAGTTCACTGTCTCTCAGACCGTTGAAGGGCCGGACTATAAAAAAAAACAACTATCAACAAATCCCTATGCACACTGCACATATCTTACTTTAAAGTAAAGAAACAAAACGGGAACAAACACAATATTTAAAATAAAGAACAAGTAAATTTACATCAACAAACTGACCAGTATTTCAATGGGAACTATGGGTGCGGATGCATCCTGTGCTCCTCTTACTGACCACCAATGAAAGAGGTGCCCCTTCCGGAAGTGCGGCGGGGGCCAGATAAATGGCCTCAGGGGGCCGCTTGCGGCCTGCGGGCCGTAGTTTGGGGACCCCTGGTCTAGGACATAATTTTTCACTTTATCTTTGAAACCCCCATACCTTTTCTCCCCTACATTTCATAATAACTCCTTCTCAGACTTATTATTATTTTTTCTGCCACTGCCATCACCCAGATCCCAGCTATCATCACCTCGTGCCATTGTCCTGCATCTTCCTCCTTCATGGAGTTCTTGTCCTCAGTCTTGTCTCACAGTGCATGTCATCCACATTCTTGGCCAAGGGAGCTCTCTAAAATAAGAGCTCGAACCATGTCTTTTTAAAATTATTTCCCTTATCAACTTCTCGCTGCTTTGTAGAGTTTAGAGTTTGCTAGTTTATGCCATAAGGACCAAATTCAGCTCACACTTGAAAAACTAATTTGAATGCCTGTACATCTGAAGGATGTGTGTCTTCCAGTTTGCCATAGTCCTCACTACTCCTTATTGCCTTACACCAGCCTACTTCCCTCCTTTGTTACTTATTCAGTCCCTGAAGTTAGAGGCCCAAACTCTTCAGCATAACATTTGAGTCCCTTCAAAATTTGACTCTGGCTAGCCTTCCCAGATTGATTATTAGGCAATCCTACCTAAATACCATGTGCTCTAGCCATCCTGGTTCTGCCCCTTTAGCCAAACACATAGTATTTTTTTTCATTTTCATGACTTTATCATGATATTCAGTTTGCTTGGGTAGCCTTCCTCTCCTTGAACCCCTGGCTAGTTCCTAATTATCTTGTAAGACTCTCTTCATATGCCACCTACTCTCTATAGTCATTATGTACCACTCGTGTCTCAGTTTCCTCCTCTATAACATGGAGTAATCAGCAGACCGGCCTCATGAGGCATATATGAGAGAGCCCATGCAAAGTGCTTAGCACAGTATCAGGAATATAGGAAGTTCCCAGAAAATACCCAGACATCTGCCTTCCCGGCATCTAGAGATATTGGTGGTTTTGGTGGTGGCAATGAGAGGAGTCCACCATCTGTTTTTCACTGGAGTGCCTGGGTTTGACAGGCTTTCACCACTCACAGTTAAAGCAAATAGAGAATAATCGCTGTCCATCAGGCAGTGAATAGGAAACAGCCTATTGCAGGTGCCTGGCTTGATGGGGTGATGCAAGATTGGGGGCGGGGGGAGGAGTTTGTTATGCTCAGAAAGCTCTGTCTAAGAAAGTAGAACAGAAAAACGGAAATCTGATTTTATAAATACTTCTAGACTTACAGTTTAAAAATATGTGAGTGTATATATTTAATCTTGAAGGAACTTAAACATTTCAAGGGCCGTTGCTCATGGCCTGGCACCTCCCCCTGGTGAACTGTGGTGGTGGAGGTGGCGCTTGGTGTTACCTGTTTGCAGCTCGGTTGAATGAAGCTTATGTGGGCATTAACTTAGGAAAAATCTGTTAAATTGCCCAACCACTAGGAATAATAATAATTGTTCCTGTTTGGTGCTGAAATGAGTTGGCTGCATCAGACTAGTGACTCGCAAGGCAAACAAGTTATCTGCAGGCATAAAAAGAGCCCCCACCCCAGCAGCAGACTATGGGTGACATTTCATCTAAAAGTGCCTCGGATAGTAAAACACAGGTTTTCCGCCAGCCTTTTTTTGTTTTTGTTTTTTCTTTATGCAGTGAAGAGCTGGGGTGGAAGTGGAAGCAGATGCTTCTTGGCTCCATCCTTAGTGCACGGTTGGGGCCATCTCCAAGATAATTAAGACTTTTGGAAGGACCATAATACAAGAAGTACAGGCGTCGACTGAAACATTGTTGGCTGGGAATACTAAGGTCATTGGCCGTCTGGTGCCAAGACCTGAGAGATCCATTTCTAAAAGACAAAATGTAATCCCTGTGCTGAACTCTCTCCTGGAGGAGGTGTCTACATCAAATAGGAGTTGCCGTATTGTAGGTGAAACATGATCACGGATGTTGGAGAAGCCGGACAGCTTAACGTGCAGTTTGTCAAAGGCTGTGTTGCTGCTCAGTGAGACCTGATGTGCTCCTGTGGGAGGGTTGTACTTCCTGCTGCTCCTGGACACCAGGCTTGGCCATGTGGCTCATTTTGGCTAAGGAAATGTGAGCAGAAGTGACCTGTGCCACTCCCAGGTGAAAGCTTTGAGAGCCAGCCGGTGCTTCACCGTTCTCTTTTCTCTCTGCCATAGACAATAGGGGTCAATAGTACAGTTGCTCCCTCAGCCTGGATTCCAGTATGAGGATGACAGTGATGACTCAGGAGCTCCGGTTGGCTCTTGATGGACATGTAGTATGAGGAAGAAGTCAAATTTTGTTGTGTAAGCTACTGATATTTAGGGTGTTTTTATTAGTGCGGTCTAATTCAGGCTATCCTGGCAAATATGCTATATTTTTAAAAGGAAGAATGTTATGGCATTTATTACTTGGGTAAATAATGAGATATATTTTGATTTTTATAGAAAGACAATAAGAGAAATAAGTGCCCATAAATGCCAGAAGTGGGCCAGCAATTGAGTTTGTAAAGGAACAAGAAGGACCCCAGGAGTCCACTTTTAAGAGTCTGCAAATTTCTTCACCAAGTCATGCTATGTCACTGTCACACAGACACTCCCTCACTCACAGAATAATCAGTTCATGACCAGCCCCATGGATTGTGGGAAAATGTCACATAAAGGAAACCCTCACATACAGGCTTCGCTCTCTTCAATCATACCCATTGCTGCTCTTCCCTGATTACATCTTGCCTTTATGGCTTAGTACAGTTTTATACCCTGCCTAGAATATATTGTTCTCTTCTCCTCTTCCAATATATTGTCCCTCTAGTGACTACTTAGTGGACATAATGCAAGTGTCAACACTGGCTCCAGAGTCCTTTCCAAACCCTTCTCCCACTCCAGGCAGATGGGAATTTCTTCTGTATCTTCCAAGTACCAACTGGACATCTCCGTCACTTTGTCCCAGAGACAGCTTAAATGTGATATGTTTGACACCGGACCATCAGCCTTTCCTAGGCCTATTTCCCTCCTTGCTTCCCCCACATCCATGAATGACTCCACCACCCATTTAGTGACCGGATATATAACATAACATTCCAGGCTAACCTTCATTATATCCTGTCTCGTCTCTCATCCAGCCAAATCTTACTGATTTCACCTCTGGGATGTTTTGTGAACTTTTTGTTCTCATTTTCACTGTTTTAGTTCAGGATCTGGTTACCTGGCACTGGTTTTAATGCAACAGTCTTATTCACTGCTCTGTCTGCTTTTCACTCATCTTCCACTCTACCACTTCTGGGATGATAGTTTTAAAATGTAGATCTACTGAAAACTTTTGGTCATTGCCATTGTCTTGAGTATGAAGTTGAAACCCGATGGCATGACATTGTGGGCAATTTGAAATCTGTTTTTCCATTTGGCTGTTTTTCCTACTTCACTTGCCTACACTCCAGCCACATCAGAATGTGTTCTTGTATGTATGCATGTTTGTTTTTCTTTAAATTGTACCTCTGTGACTTTGCATAGTGTTTCCTCTGCACAGAATTTCTTCCTTCTCTGATAACCTTTAAAATTCAGTTCAATTCTCATATCTGCCTGGGAAGCTTTCCTGGAAACTTCAGGCAGAATCTCTATCTTCTCTTCTAGTCTTTATGTGTCTCTTGAAACATTTCCACTCTTTGTGCCAGCTGAGACTTGAGAGTGTCACAGAAAAGTGTCATGAAGGCAGACACAGGGTCTTATTTATTGAGGTATTTTCTTAGTTTAGTAGACAACGATGTGGAGTAGTTCTCACTATACATGTGTCAGACAAGTGTCGCAAGTGCCGCCTCATCAGTAACTATGTGAGTCAGTTGTGGCTGCTACTGAGCTCTGCCCCGTTCTGCACCCCGCGTGTCTTCCCATTCTGAGGCACAGGCTGAAAGGACCACCCCAGTAGGGCTATGCCATTTTCCTAGAAGAGAAAAAAAGAAGCAAGAGTCTTTTGTGCAGTGATTCCTAAAGCTTCTGCTAGGGTACTGTTTACGTCATATCTCAGTGCCCAGTGTTGGCGGTGCTGGGTGAGGTCCTCCACTGAAGGAAGATTTGGGGTGAGGTACTTCATGACATAACGGAGAGCCTTGTTCTCTAGTTCTCCTGGAAATTTCATGAGCTGCCCAATCCTTTAGTAACTCTTTTTTATTCTATCAGCCAGTGTTGTTGCTGTTGCTTATAACTGTGCATCCAGTGATTCTCCTAGGAAGGCAATGTGTAAGGTCATTGAGTGTCAGCTTTGAAACCAGACTTCCTGGGTTTGAAGACCTCCAGCTTCGTGCTACCACTGTACATTGGTCCCTCATCTATAGCAGGGATTAAGTTCCAGAACCCCCTGCAATAGGTGAAAATCCAGGAAGTAGCAACCTTTTATTTATTTTATTATATATATATATATTTAAGGCTTTATAAACCCTCCCCACACTCTTATAAACACTTCATGTGCTCTTAAACACTTTCTACACTCTTAAACCTACGTAAGATCCCACAATATAGTTAAATATCCATGATACAAAATTAGACATATACAATTTAAAAATCCATGATACAGTGAGACCTTGAAAAGTGAACCGTGATATGGTGAGGGACGATTGTACTTGGGACTGCTTACTTAACTTCTATATCCTTAGTTCCCTCATCTGCAAAATGGGAGTGATAATAAGACTGGCTTCATAGGGTTGTATTAAAGGAGATAATATACATGGAGGTGATCCAGGACCTATTAAGATTATTTGAAGTCTAAATGACTTTCTCCAGTTCATAAAATATGCTGGTGGCAAAACTGAGTTTAGAAGGTGGACCTCTGGCTCCAAAAGGTGTCTTGTGGACCTTCACTCAGATGGAAATTACCTTGTGGACACAATGCAAGGCTCGTGTAAGGAAAGAGCACGGAAATTGCTGCTCTCTTGGCAGCTGGTTTATCAAGGAGCACTTCTGGCTGAACTGTTGGTGAGGGGCACTGAGCTTCATCTTTTACTGTACTCTCGTCTGCTCCTAATCTGAGGATGAGGAAATGAGTTCAGGATTTGACAGCTCCGTGGGATTTGAGCGTGAGTATGGGGAGGCTGTCAAACCCAGCTTTGGGTAGGAAATGAGTCTATCCATGCTGTGTGCATGGCAAATGCATGTTCCAGGACTCCTAAACATGGGTGCACTGCTGGCTCCATGCCAATAACTGAGTGCCTTTGTCAGTAGAGTTGTTACCTGAGACTGTTGGAGACCTAGGGTTCCATGGATACACTGGGTTGTCTGCTTTGTTTTTTTCACATCCAGGGGAAGAAAGCAGTTACAGAGTCTTGTATCAGGACTCTAGTGTGCGCTGAGCTTTCCTACAGCATCCTAAGGAGTTTAGTGTGCAGCATGGACCAATTTGGAGTTCTTGCATTTGCTTTTTGAGCCCAGCAGTGGTGGACAGCCAGGACAGGGCTGCATATTTCTGCAGGCATGCCTCTTACCTACACTGTGTGCCAGGGCCTTGGGTCAAGGATCACTGCAAACAAATCCGGGCATTCACATTCCCTCCTCCCCTGTACTGGGAGGACTCCAGCCTGGCTCCACCCCTGTCCTCATCCGTACTTTCTATTGGACAGTGAAAATTGTTTTGGGAGAGTGGCAGGGATGCAGGTCAGCTGTGAGGGCTCCAGGAAGGATAGGGTTCTCTTAGCAGTACAGTCCTAAGCATAGAATTTTCAGGGCAGGAGTGATTGTGTCTGATCTGGTGACTCTCAGGGGTGAGAACAAACAGAGGTGGGAGAGGAACAGCTGTGAAGAAGTGCTCCTGTGAGACACGTGGCCCCGGGGCCCCTCTTCTCTGGTTTGGGGGTAAGCAGCCATCTTGCCCAAGAGGTAGCTGATGTGGCTCTAGCACAGTGGTTCTTAACCTTTTTGAGGTACCGAACCAACCAGTTTCATATGCGCATTCATCGAACCCTTCTTTAGTGATAAATAAAATATGATTTTTTTTTTCAAATTCAAGACATAGGTATATGTTTTTTTTACTGGTGCACAAAATGATCCATGCATGAACATCACCTTGCTCAAAGAACAAAACCAACAAAGTGCATGAACTCAAAACAAATTACGGTATTACTTTATTCTGGCCTCCGCGGCAGAGGCTTCTCTGAACCCCTGAGACCGACTCATCAAACCCCTAAGGTTTGATAGAACCCAGGTTAAGAACCACTGCTCTAGGGGTTTTCCTACTTTTGAACCACACTGTGTTCCTACTCTTTGGTTCTTACCTTTCCTAGGACCTCAGGAAAGTGTCCTTGATGATGAACTCTTGGGCCAGCTAGTTCTGGGTTTCCTGTAAGAGGGAGTTTGGTGCAGAAGTCTCTGTAGGGATATGGGTCCAGCAGGAGCAGGTGCTGTGGGTGCAGTTGGTGCAGGGAGCTCTGGCTGCCCTGAGACCCCATGGAGAAGGTCTGGGCTTCCCTCCTGTTATGGTGCTGGTTGGTCCTCCCAAAGGGCTTCTCTGAGCCCCTTCAATTCCTTTCATTTAAGATAGCTGAAGCACTGTAATTGTAATGTAAATTGTGTTTAGGATGAAGGTGGCTTTATGTAATTCTTTGACTTCTCCCCACTGGAACCTTTGCTGGTATCTTCTGATTGTGAATGAAACCTGGACAGTTTATGGGTAATGTCAGCGCTCATAGGAGTGGGTTTCCATCAGGCAGTTTTTTTTTTTTTTGAAGATTTTAAAAATAATTCTTCATTTTTAGAGAGGAGAGAGAGAGAGAGAGAGAGAGAGAGAGAGAGAGAGAGAGAAAGGGATTGGAGCAGGGAGCATCAACTCCCATATGTGCCTTGACCAGGCAAACCTGGGGTTTTGTACTGGTGACCTCAGCATTCGAGGTCGACTCTTTTATCCACTGCACCACCACAGGTCAGGCCTGTCTGGTGCATCTGGCAGTTCTTCCCAGACACAGTCAGAATGCTCTCTACCTCTCAGAGCATTAATGCTGCCTTCCTGGCGAGGCCTGCAGAGGCCTGAGGGAATGGAGATCAAGTCACACTGGGGGAGAGGGTGGAGGGAGCAGTGGATGTGGACCAGAGAGCCAGGGGCTGCCGAGGGAGTTCAGCCATTGGTTGGAGGGCTGACTGAGGAGGCCAGCAGGCACGGCTGGACCTGTAAGTTGTCAGAGCTCAGGAGAGACTTTCTCTCCATATTTTCCTATATTCTATCATTTTTAAATGTCTTCCAGTGTGTTACTCTTGTTAGTAGTGAGACATTATGATCTTTAAGCCTTTAGAGAACTTTTAGCTCAGGAGTGGCAGTGTCAGCACACGTGGGACCCATTATGGAGTACAAAAGCAAGCCAGGAGGTGGTGGGTCTTGTGTTCAGGGTGAGGTAGTGTGAGATTCTCTAAACCTGTGGAGTCTCGGCCCTGTGGTCAGGACACAAGGCCTGGAGAGCCCTCCCTGATGGCTGTGGCCAGGCAGCCGGTCTTTGACTTACTCCCTCTGGGAACAGTGGACTGATTTCCCCACATGCTGGGACCACCTTCTGCAGAAAGCTCCTGCTCCCTAGGGGGTTGCTGAGGCTGAGAGGGCTGTCTGGTTGGCCCAGGTCATGGCCTCACCCTGGGCTGTTTGTTCTACATAAAATGACAGCCAATTGGGGCAACTTCACCCCAACTCATGACTGCTCTAGGAGGTCATCCATCCTTGAACTCCCCTCAGGGTCAGCTCATGCTTCCTTCAGGATGGCATCGCAGCTTGGCTTGTCCTGCCCCATCCTGCTCCCTCCCCTGTCCAGAGGTGGGATCCTGAGAGCTTGCCCTCCTGAACCTCCTGCATGTCCATCTCTGTCTCAGGCATTACCTCCCAGGAACCCAACCTGAGGTTCCTCCTTTCAGGCCAGTGACACTTTAAGTGTCTGGTCAGGGAGGAGTGGACCATTGTTCTGGGTGGCCATCAGTGTCTGGCTGG
Organism: Rhynchonycteris naso; assembly: GCA_037038555.1. Taxonomy (NCBI): domain Eukaryota; kingdom Metazoa; phylum Chordata; class Mammalia; order Chiroptera; family Emballonuridae; genus Rhynchonycteris; species Rhynchonycteris naso. The sequence continues at coordinate 328,622,647 of CM072995.1, read as the reverse complement.
CAGCAGTGGGAGGGGTCTCTTCCCTCTAGCGTAGCAGCTACAAGAACAAATCTAGATGCCAGAATGCCTGAGTTTGAATCTTGCTCTACTGTTCGCCCCCTATGTGCTCCGAGGTGGGTTATTTAACTCCTCTGGGCCTCAGTTTTCTCAGCTGTAAAATGAGGAAGATAATTATACCTCTCTCACAGTGTTCTAGTGACATTAAATCTTTGCAGAGCTTTTAGGACAAGCAGTGCCTGCAGGACATGTAGTAAGCACTGTAAAACTGAATGCTAAAATATCACCCAAGAACACTGTCCAGAGACACTGTCTAGGGGGCCGAGCACATGTGAGGGACAGAGCGGTGTGCTTCTCACAGTCCTTGCTGCCCCTTGCTCTGGGACGCCTTCTTTTGGCAGCTTCTGTCCAGCACTTGGTTGGCAGACCAGCAACTGTTTTTCTTCTTGTATATAAAGCCTACCCCTGGCAGGTACTGGGGACAGTTACTGAGCCACTTACACAAAGGGCAGGACCTATCTTACCTGCAGACTCTAGAGGCTTCGAGGAGGGAGAACAGAGTGGGTTCGCAGGCCCCAGCACTCCCAGGGAGACCGAGTCTCCAGATTATCTTGCTTTCATGTTAACGGGTGGTTACTGTCCCTCCTTCCTGTGATTTTTCCTGCTCAAGGGGAGGGGCAGAGGTGCATGGAGACGGGAGCGTGCCTGGCCTGTGGTGGTGGTGGGTCCAACTCTGAGAGGTCCCCTAAGGGAAAGATAGGAATGAGAAGAAGGTGTGGGTCAGTCTTCGCCCACACGGCCAGTGGTGGGTCTTGGAGAGTGGATTCCTGGTCTGGAAGAGTCCCCTTGGCTCTCCACACCCACTTCTCATCTTTCTTGATGTTGCCCAGGGTCCCAGGAGGCTGGCCTCTGGACTGCATCAAATAGGTTTTTCATGTCCCTGGCCTGGCTCCCACATGGGTGCGGCCAGTGGGCACTACCAGCAGGCGTGCCTGAGGGCAAGAAGATGGGCGTTAGCTCGCAGAGCCTCCCCTTGGCAGGGTCTCTGTTGACAGTGGCTGTGTTTTTCCGCTCACCTCACAGCCACAGCTCTTCCTACCTCCTCTAAGGACTCATCTCCTGATCCCTCAGGCCCGCGGTGGTTAAGCTCCTCTTCTTGTCAAAATAGGCTGCCTCTATTCCTGTTGACTTCCTTCAAACCTGCTCACCTTTATGAATAGTTTCGTACTAAACCCTCGCGGCTAGTTTCCTGCCAGGGCCACGACTGGTGCACAGCCCTCTGGGCCGACTCAGCCCCACAGGCCCTTGGCTTGGAGAGTGGGTGTGGGCAGGATTGCAGCTTCCCTCAATCCCCAGGTGCCCATGTACCGGGCACAGTCTCACAATTGTGTGTGGCAGTGCTGGGTGAGAACGTCTTTGTTCTCTATGTGGAATGTCCCCTCCACTGCCAGTAGCAGAAGATATGAGTTTGGTTTCATCAGGAACGTAGGAAGGATCTTTTAGCTGCTGCAACGATGTCTTTGGAGAGGCAAGGGGACAGAAGAAGCCTGATGGTGCAGCTGGTACAGTCAGAGCCAGGAGAGCAGGCACTGGGATGTTCTGAGGGACACGAGCCTGGGCTCCTTTCAGTTTTTTTCTGCTCTGTGTTTGGAGAAGCTGATGGGCCCAGGGCTCCCTCCCTGTTCCTAATGACTAATGCTTGGCTCCTGGTCAGTCGATCTACTGGTTCTGCCTTGTTTCTCAACTGGAGTCCTTTCCTAATGAAAAGCCATAGACCACAGTGTTTCTAAATCAGTCTTATTTTGTGTCCCTGCATTTTCAAGAAGTTGCTTCTCTGTGTCTTCAACTTTGTGGGAAGACTGAGAGCAGTTCTTGTTTTGTTTAGACACCAGGATCTAGTTTATTCTGGGTTTTAGCCCAGGAGTTTTGAGTAGAAAACCAATCTTTTAAATCAAGACTCCCAAAGACACATTGTCTCTATTAGAAAGGATTCAGGGCAGTGAAAACCCTGGAAATCCCATATCCAATTAATAATTCTATAAGACAGTTCATTAGAATACACAAGTGCTTAACTAAACAAAACCATAATCGAGCTGTCAGAAGTGAGCCACGGTTGTGTTAGCATTTTCTCATTCACACATCATTTCCACTACAATTTAGTTAGATAACAGACACTACTTATCCCGTCACAGGCTTTTTCAGTCATGAAATGCAGCTGGTGTCTGCATTGGGTAAAGGCGGAGAAAGGGTTTTGGACTGGTTGGTGCTGGAAGCTTTCAGCTTGGAGGGCTAGGCAGGGTCTTGTGCAACCAAAGCCAGAGTCAACCTAGTATGCCATGGTCCTGGGAAGTTCTCTGGAGCGTGGCGTTGTATAGGGGATGACACCCTTCTGCTGGCATCCGTGGGGCTCTGCCATCATGGGGACTTGTAGAGAGAGAGCCCTTCTGAGCAGAACTGTTGCACCAGGCCGGAGGAGGCACAGGGCACGGACCAGCCTGCCTCTCCCAGGATGCCTGCCGCCCCACCTCTCCTACAGAAGCCCTTAGCTGAAGCTGGCCATAACGGAAAAGGGCAGATTCCCTTTCTTGGGAGGCCCCTTTTGGAAGGTTCTCAGTGGTCTCACCTTGGTGACAATAGTGTCAAGCGTTCTTCTCAGTTGGTTTTGAAGCTCACGGGCTGGGGGTAGGAACCACAGGGATTGAGAAGGGACCCAGGGTGTCCCAGCAGGGGCAGGCCACCAGGACTGAGGGTTGCAGCAGGTGCTCTGTTACTGCCAACCCCATCCAGGGAGCCAGCCTCTCACAAAGAAAGAGAGAAGGGAGTGACTGCTAGCTTTTAAAATTTTTTTAGGACAGCCACCCCAGAGCAGGGATGACAAAGCTGCGTGTGAGAGTCTGCTTGGCCATTAAGATAACTGAAACGCACAAATATTCATTCTTATTGATTGAAATGAATCCATATGTGCACATATCTTGGTGTATATATTCCTATACATCCTCCTTCCCCCCTCTTTATTTCTTCCAGGGTAGGGAAAAAGCATTCTCACAAGGCACTGAAATGTTATGTTAATGCTAACAGGGTTGGCAATCCTAGTAGTTTTGGGTTGGCAGAGGCCACATCTTAGGTCTCACTTGGGCTGCCTGGCTGTCTCTGGACCACAGTGACTTCCATATGGCCTGTCTACAGAGTTGACCTTGTCCATACATTTTGTAGCTTGAGCTCGATCAGCCAACATTAGCCATGGCCTTGGAGTCTCCCTTCACTTTAGCACATCTGCATGCTGCGGCAGTAGTGGGGGCAGCTACTGCTGTGGAGGGCCTACTGGGTGCCAGCGCGTGCGGGGTGCTCGGTCATGTCTGAGGGTGGACTGCATTACTAATAGGAAATGGAGACTTGGAAGGGTTGGGTTACTTTCCTAAGGCCACTAAGTGCAGAGCTTGGAATGTAAGTCCAGGCCTCTTTTGCTCCAACAGTCCAGGGATGGGGCCATTTGAGGGAAATTTTGTTTAACTCTTCAGAGTCTGTAAGACCTTGGCTTTTCAGTGATTTACATAGCACACATGATTTGGCTTACTATCCCTGCACTTTCATTCCCTGCAGCTGGGTTCCCTCAGCAGCTCTGTGACCACCCTGGGGCTGGGTGGGGGTTGAGAGGAGGCTGCAGTGAGGATCCTTCTCAGTGTTACTCCTGCTCAGACTGGGACCCAGCTCCCGGTACCTGGAATGCTACCCTGGTCTGCCCAGCTCTTCAGGGCCTTGCCCCATCCTTGTCTTCCTGGTGACTGTGGCCTCAGGCCCTGAGTTCCTAAGCACCCGCCCAATGTTACTGCTCCTCGCAGAAGCCACAGCCTCTGTGCAGTGGGCCCTGCACCACCACACCTGGCCAGGGCTCTGGGCTTGGAAAGGAGCTCGGGGCCCTGGCCCTGCTAGGCGCCTTGCCTATGGTACTGCTTTCCCCAAGGGTGCCAGCTCCGCTCCCACCTCGCTCACTTCTGTGCCCAGCCACTGGGCTGCTCACTATTGTTCTGTCACTCTGCTCCCCAGGTCTCTGCACCTCCTGTTCCTCCTGGCTGATTTCTACCTGGCTTCTTCCCTCCCTCCCTCCTTCCTTCAGGTCTTTGCTCAGGTTTCACTTTGTCAAAGAGGCCTTCCCTGACCACCTTTATCAAGTAGCCCACTGGCCCGTCACTCTCCACATCCCTTACCCTGCTCTCTCTTCCTCAGTAAAATGTATCACCCTCTGAGATATTTTGTTTGTTTATGTTAGTCTCTCTGCCTGCTAGGATGTTGGGCCTGTGAGGGCACGTCTGTGTTGGCTTTATTCACTGGGTCTGAGAAGTTAGGTCACCTATAGAAAGAGCAGAGGACTTGGGGGAAGACAGAGACCAGATTCCAAACTGTCTCTGCCACTTACAGATGTGTGATCTCGGGTATATCCCAGCCTCCCTGCTCCAGTTTATTTGTCTACAAAATGGGAATATTAATTCTGACTTCTTGGATTATTCTGAAGATTCTCAATAATAGCTAACAATTTTGAGTACTTATCCTGCACATACCAAGCATTTGGTAAGAATGACCTCATTTCATTCTCATGATATCCCAGGAAGGGGGCTATTGCTTTCTTGTTTTACAGAAAGGCCAGCTGTGACACAGCATGATGAGGGACTTGCTCAAAGTCCTGCAGCTAACAAATGTCAGGCTCAGACCTTGAGTCCAGGATCTGGATTCAGACACAATTTACTCTTTTATAATGCCTCTCATCTGATTATATGTGCTTGGTGCAAACGAGGTCCCCCATAAACGACAGCTTTTCTCCTTAGTAGGATCTGCCTTTTCCCACAGCTAAATTATTTTCTGGGTTACGGCCTCTTTTTGGAGTCATGTTCCTTGTCTGTCCCATGAACAACCAGACCTTTGGCTTTCTCTTGCCTCTGGGATCCTCATGGGCACTGGACTCCTGCCTGCCCTGGTCCAGCTGCTCCTGCCTCTGTGGCCTCTCAATCCTGACTGTCGTAGTTCTGTGAGAGGCCTGTGTTCACTGGTCCCATTGCCAGCAGCCAGGATGGCAGCAGCCAGGGGACAAGTCAGAGCTCAGCCCAACGGTGGAAGTCCATTAGAACCTGGACAGCTTCTTTGAATTTATTATTTCTAAAGTAAGAGTGGGAGGTAGACATAGGGACCAGTGGCTTGTGGCCATAACTAGATTAGTGACAAACAAGGGGAAATGTAGATTCTCACACTTAGAAAGCAGATTCTTAGTGTGATTGTTCTTTTTTTTATCCATACTCAGAAATGCCAGGATTCATGACCACTTGGGCCACTAGGGAGGCCTGCCACCCAGTGTCACTGCAAAAGCAGTGCTCAGGGAAGCTCCTTCCTCTGGGGCAGTTCAGGGCTGCTGCATAAAGGACCACGAGTCTATGTCAGTGGTTTTCAACCTTTTAACACTTGGGAACCAGTGAAAATAGAATAATTTCAGGGACCACGAAGACAGAAATCACCCTGAGCATAAGCAAATTTGACTAAGATCACTGGGTCTATCATCTTCATACATCAGAGTGGTTAACTCTTTTGTGGACTGGTCCATGGACCAGAGGTTGAAAAACACTGGTCTATTTCATTCCACGTAGAGATCCTTGGCCTGCGAGTCAGAGATGATTTCCTGGAAGGACTAACCTGGGGCAGACAACTGCAACTCTGAATTTTGTAGTTCCAGAAACCTAACCCTGGTTCAAATCTAAGGTCCAAAATTACTTCTTGAGTAACCTTAGATAAGCAACCTCAGTTTCCCCATCTGTAATGTGGGAATCACTGAGCAGGTTTGGGTCCAGGATTCTCTTTAAGTGAAGGTGTTTTAATAGACAACTAACTCCCTTTCCTGTTCTGACCCCACCTCTGTGATCACAAGAGGTCTCACAGGAAGAGATCCCTTGCCCTCGGCGGCCTTCCCTTACCCTACACTGAAGCCACCGCGAAGGGTCTGAGCTGCCCACTGGCCCGCATGCCCACTGGCCCATCTTTGACCCATTCAAGTGTAATGCTTTCTTTCTGGAAGTCCTGCCAGAGTTGGTCAAACAGAAGCCTGTAAGTGCCTTGAAACACATTTTCAGTTCCAGTTACAACAAAAGAACAACCACTTTTAAAGCTCTACAAAAAAAATAAATTACATTCCCTGTGAGCAGTCCCAGAAGAAATGTCACTGGAGAGAGACATAAACTGTTTTACTGTGACCTATGTAAACGTCCCAGGAAATAAACTTGACTTCCCGCTCTTTACACCTTTTTGTCCCTCGTCTTGAACACAACAGATTAGATTATTTGAGAAGGAGCTGGAGGCTTAGCAGGGAAGGCACAGTGCACCGGTAATGCGCAGGTGGAAGGTGGGCTTTTCATTCATGGGAAACTGAGTGTTACCAGTTTAATCACCAAGGTCCCCTTTGAAATGTGCCAGTCCTGATGTGGGAACATGGCGCACGTCTTTGAAAGGGGTAGACTCCGTGGCAGTGGAGGGTTTAAAAAGCCAGAGTCAGATTTTTTAGTCAGATGATTCCATCAGGAGCTGCTTAGGAATGGGGCAAGGTATAGAAAAACAGGGGGCAGATACTGACATCTACAATGGGCAAGGACGCTGCTGACTCCCGGTCTTCAGTCCCTGCGTTTATTGCTCCCAACCCCATGAGGGAGGTTCTGATTCCCCTATTACAGAAGAGGAAACTGAGGCTCAGAGACATGCAGTGTCTTCCCTAAAGACACACAGGTAATAAGCACTGGAGTTTGGACCTGAACCTGAGCCCGAGTGCCTGTGATTCCCAAGTAGGATCAGGAATTCCGGACAAGAGCTATTCTCCTCCACCAAGCCACCTTTTTTTGCTTCTCTAGTGTATCTATGGCCCAGAGGAGAAGGGTGCCCATTGTTCTGAAGTCTGCCTGCAAGGAAATCCACATGAAGTCCCATCAACACTTACTGTCCATTGTTTCTTCTGTGTTTATACCTTGGATGTTTAAGCACACACATGCACACACATACAAAGACACACATGAGAGCCACCTGATTGGTGAGAGGAATTAGCTTTATTCTAGGCCTTTGTGGGAAGGCGTTCTTTTTCCAGCCAGCATCTTGTGTCCTGGTTGCATTGATAGATGGACTAAGAGAGTAGCCAAGCATGATAATACCACTGGCTTAAGGCACATAATGAGCCCAGGTCTCAGGGGCTGCCAAATCCTTCACAGCACCCTCTAGACACAGGCCCATGTACAAACTGCCATTCGGGGTGGAGAATCTGTCTCTTAACTTATATTGGATAAAGTCTGAGCTGGGCTGAGCCATCCTGAAGAAATGGCTAATTTGCTTCACTATACTAGGTACAGAAAGAACGTGTGTGTGTGTGTGTGTGTGTGTGTGTGTGTGTGTGTGTGTGTGTGAACATGTGCCTCACACAGATCCCCACTCCAAGTCTCTCATCCAGAATTCCTGGTTCCAGCTGGAATGAAGAATTTCCACAGTACTGGGATGCTCCCTCTGTCTAAGTGAAATCCAGGGAGAATGCTTGTTAATGACAAAGGGCCATGAACGGTTCCCACAAAGGAAAACACACTGTCCTGCTGGCATATCTGGGTCATTGGAGTCTGACAGCAGTGAGATGGGGGTCAAGAGGGCCTGCACACAAGGCAGACTGTCCTCCACACTGTGTGAGGTCACATGCCACTGGGACCTGGGGATGGATTAACCCTTTACTGATGCTATGGAAGTAGGAGGTTTCAGATGGAAAAATTGATTTCTTTGGTGAGTTTAATGACAAAGGTTGCTAAGAATCTAAGGATGTCAGATTCCTGGGAAGATTTAAAAACAAAGATTCATTTTTTAAAATTTAAAAATCTAATTATTGATTTTAGAGAGAGAGGAAAGGGGGAGAGAAATTGAGAGAGAGAGAAACATCAATCTGTTTCTGTATGTGCCCTGACCAGGGATCAAACCTGCAACCTCTGGGATTCAGGGAGAAGCTCTAACCAACCAACTTATCCGAACAAGGCTGAAAATAAGGACTCTTAAGCTAAACTTCATGGATGAGCTTTAGGGAATCTGTGAACATGCAAAAATTATGGGAATGATTCTGTATATATATGCATGTGTGTATATGAATGTCTTTATATCCATATGCATGTATGCATTTTCTGAGGAGATGATTCAACCCTTCTCTCAGATTTCCCGAGAGGTGTGTGACCTAGAGGAAGATGAGAACCACTTCACTTGCGTAACTAGGGCCCAGCAAAGTCTTCCCAGAATTGGGGGATCTGACGGTCACGTGTGGGGTTTGGCTCTGTCTACTGCAGGGGACTGGCTCAGTTGGGCTTCACTGGGAGCTGTGGAGGGCAGAGCAACCTGAGAATGAGGCTTTCTGTGGGCCACTGTGTCAGCTTGGAGACCAGGGCCTGGTGGCACGGGTAGCGTTGAGGAGCTGTCCCTGCATGACCCTGGACAACTGACCCCTCCAGTCTTCAGCAGATTCCTTGGCTGAGATTTCAGAATTCAGTCTCTGAATGTGGTCTTTGGACACTTCAGTGCCATCATTCCCAGCAAGAGACTTCATTCTGTCTGAGAGGAGGGCAGCATGTTTGCAGAATTTACAGCAGAACGGGCCCCCACCTGCACCTGTCCCTCTTCTGTGTTATCTGGCTCACCCTGTGTCTTTGACAAGGGGGAAGTGGAAGGTAGTCTCAGCTGCATACCCACCCAAGAGGGAAGGATGCTGGCCAGGTCTGCAGGAACTGCACCAAACCAAGCCTCCCCAGGTGCCTCCCTCACCGTTAGAGCCAGGGAGGGTGTACAGAGGCTGCAGACAGTCACGTGGGGCAGGAAGACCTGCAGCCTGAGGAGGGACTCTTTATCGGAGGGTGGAGCTCAGTGGGCACATGTGCAGGGCTGGGCTCTGAGACTCTCCACTGTTACAGAAACCTGTCTTTGGAATGAGTTTCAATGTGCTCATCCTTGAGATGTTCCCTGAGATCACAAAAAAGTCCCTTTTCCAAAAAATATCACAACCTAGAAGAAAAGACAGATGGGTCAACAGGTCCCATGGGATGGTGTGAAAAGTGGGCAATCACTGGAGGACTCCTAATGGACAGGCACTGTCATTTCTGTATTTCTTGCCCTGAGTCCAGAGTCAGACACAGAAATTGTGTCAGTGAATGGCTGAATACCTTCTACAAAGTTAGTGCTCAAAGAGACTTTCTGTGGTATGAGGCCTGGTGATTACTCATATTCACAACATGTTTGCAGAGTCAGTTACCTGAATGAAGGTGGGAACATGGAGAGACTTCATCGAAGAGGCAACACAGAGTAAGGAGCCTTCATTTCCCTGTTTTGTCTTTAATGCTTCCTGCCTGCCCATCTCATAGGGCTCTGAGAGCACGCAGAAGACAGTAGATGTCAAAGTGCTCTTGTACTTGAGTGCTGGGCAAAGGGCTAGCTGCCATTCAAGTTGGTTTTTCCAGTGTGGGAATTTTCAGTACGTTGTTTGTTCTCGGTTGCTTTAGATATACATCAGTACTGTCTCTGGGACTTGGTTGTAATGCTCCTTTGAGGCAGGAGCTGGGTCTGCCCCTGTGTTGAACTTCACATGCCATGGCTGGCACAGGCTAGGCACTTGGTTAGTATTTACAGGGTCCTGGTGAGGGGTCTGGAAGATTCAAGGTACTGTAACCAAGAACCTAAAGGGTGTGCTAGTAGGCCCTGCCCTCAGGCGGCTGCCCAGAGGGCATTACCACTCATACTTTGTTTCATATGAATGTACCTTCTGAGTGGTGCTGGGTGGCCCATGCATAGCTAAAGGAATGAGATTGCCCTCCAGTTGTCATCATGAACAGGGGGTTTTCTTTCTCACAGAGGATGGAGTTGGCCTCGTGTTGAATTCAAATATGCAAGCATGTGGCCGAAAGTCTGTCATCAGAAAGCAGATTTTTGCTTTGCAAAAGTGGTTAGCCACAGAGAGCCTAAGCCTCTCCATTCTGATGAGATGCACCAAGGGTGGTGCAATAGCAGAATGGGAGGAAGTCCTTCCATCTCCAGAGGGGCAAAAACAACTGGTGTAACTCTCAGTTTTCTCTCTGTCATTAAGTAACTACACTGCTCATAAAAATTAGGGGATATTTTATTGGTTCATATTCGTTTTGAAATATCCCCTAATTCTATACTTATTAAGCAGTTACCATGCATGACACACGGGGCTGGGCCTGGGAGTTTTCAGTCAGGTCTAGATTAAGATCTATGGGATCCTGAGAATTACAGTGCTCCCTTCCCCTCTCCCCATATGTAATTCAAAATCAAAATGTATTAAACTATAAATATTTATAAGGAATACCAGTCAGTTCTAATGCTTCTCATGATAACTACTTAAATTTCTTTTTCTTCCTATGACAGAGACAGAGAGAGACAGAGAGAGGGACTGACAGGGACAGACAGACAGGAAGGGAGAGAGATGAGAAGCATCAATTCTTCACTGCGGCACCTCAGTTGTTCATTGATTGCTTTCTCATATGTGCCTTGACCAGGGGGCTACAGCAGAGCCAGTGACCCCTTGTTCAAGCCAGTGACCTTGGGCTCAAGCTAGTGAACCCTGTTCAAACCAGATGAGCCTGTGCTCAAGCTGGAGACCTCCGAGTTTCGAACCTGGATCCCTCGCGTCCCAGTTTGATGCTCCATCCAGTGCGCCACCGCCGGTTAGGCTTAAATTTTTTAATATATCAAATTCTTTCCAAAGTATATTGGTGCTTGAACTTTGTTGGTGTCCTAAACACACGCCCAGTGTACTGTGAACAGCCCTGATTTCAGTCTGATGGGGAGGCAAGACCATATAGAACAATAACATGTACCAGGTGTCCTGAGTGTCATAGACTAAGAGAACTCAGACAGATGTTGGTTACCTTTTTAACAAATGCTTGTGAAAGGCAAAATATTTGGCCATGGAATTCAAAGACTTCAAAGCTAAGTAAGGTTTGTAAGGTTTTTTCTTCTTTTTTTTTAGCTGAGAGGAGGAGAAATAGCGAGGCAGACTCCCACATGCATCCTGACTGGGATCCATCTGGCAACCCCATCTGCGGCCAATGCTCCAATACTGAGCCATTTTTAGTGCATGAGGCTGATGTGCTCCAACAGAGCTATCCTTAGCACCTGAGGTCATGCTCCAACCAATTGAGTCACTGGCTGCAGGGGGGGAGAAGTGACAGAAGGGGGAGAGGGATGGAGAGAGAAGCAGATGGTTGTTTCTTCTGTGTGCCCTGATGGGGAATTGAACCTGGGATGTCCATACACTGGGCTGATGCTCTACCGCTGAGCCACTGGCCAGGGCCAGGTTTGTAAGTTCTATGATGGAGACTGGGGTGCTCAAGACAAAGGGATCAGAAAGGGCAAAGGCAAAGCATGGGGTTTATATAAGAAGAAGAGGGAAGCCTACTTTGGTGGGGATGTGAAAGGCAATTATGAGAGACAGGATAAAAGATGTGGCCAATTCTATGGGGCTAAGAATGCCAGGGTAAGGAGTTTGGATTGTGTTCAAGTAGTTCTTGGGGGTCACTGAAGGTTTCAGAGCCTCTCCTATTATAGACCAGTTTTCACTTTCAGGATATTCAAAGTCACCCTTGCCAAGCATCGACAAGTATCTCCAGTGATGAAGTGATGCCAGAGTAATTGAGAATCGGTAATTGTTTTCACTGTGCTTTGGTGTAATGCATTTTTTAAATGAAGTTCTAGCCTGTAAGGGCAGCTCTAGGAAAAGAGTGCCAAAGGTTTCATTATTGTTAACCAGTGCCTAATGGGATTTATAGGGACAGTGAAGGGAATGAAGACCATGCCTCTGTCCTCTCATTACTGTTCAGCGGTGTTGAGGAGGGATCACAATAATTGCAGTGATTAAAAAACAACAACACTTTGGGGAAGCAATATTTGCATGGCTTCCTTTCAAGTTAACACCCCACACATTACTTATTAATTACAAAGGAACAAAGTAATTTTACAGTAGAGAAATATGGCAGAAAATACCATAAGTGATCACACTTAGCATTACCAAAAATGGGACAAATGGGACTTTTGATGGAGTGCAATGGAAAAGACAAAACATCACTTACATAGTATTTTTGCCAAAAATCTTTGACCTGAATGTAGTAAAGAAAATCAGTCAGACACTTTCCATTGTAAGATAGTATTCAAATCAAACTGCATAGACTCTACAGCTGTCAGTGTTTTCCAAAAAAAGTGTGTGTGTGTGTGTGTGTGCGCGCGCGTGCGTGCGCACAGAGGGACTGTACTAGAATAAAGAAGACTAAAAAGATATGACAACCAATTGCAATGCTTAATCTTTGATTGGATCATGAATTAGAAAAATGAATTAAGATCTATAAGGGACACTATTGGGAAAACTGGAACACTTCTAATATGGAATGTATAGTAGATAATAGTTTTTCTATCAATGTTAAGTTTCTTGGGTATGATAATGGCATTATATTAATAAACAAGAATTCCTGGTACTTAGATGGTATCTGATGATACATTTATAGATACAGTGAGAGAGAAAGAGAAAGGGGAGGGGGAGAGAGGGAGAAAGGGAGAAAAGAGAGAGCCTAACTGTGGTAAGATGTTAACAACTGATGCATTCAGGTGGAGGCTATACCAGTATCCATTGTACTACTGTTTTAACTTTCCATAGGTTTGAAAATTTCAAATTACAAATGTTAACTCCTTGTGCAGCAACACAATATAAGATAATATATGTGCTTAGAACCGTGGTTTAAGATTGTCATGAAGTTAACATTATGTATTGTAAAGCTACCCTGGACCAAAATGTACATACCCCTTGCTTAATAATAATAAAAAAAGTGCACTACAAACTGACTGCAGAGTGGATTATGGTAGTTAATCCAACTTTCTCATTCCCATTGCAGAAATGAAGAATAATCTCTAATTGATTGAAGTGGAAACATTTTCTAAGGGAAGGGTTTGGAATGAACTACTGTTGCAGAGTATTTGTCCAAGTGTTTCAGGGCTCTGTAGAAATTTTTTTTATTTTATGTGTTGCTTCCCTTAGTGTTTTCTTCGCTTTACTCTTGCTAAGATAATGTGTTTGGCTATGCTTGGATGTCCCTACTATCTAATAATGTCTGGCCTTTGGGACATTGTTTGGACTGTCATCCCCTCTCTTGGTGTCTAAGAGACCTAGGCTGCTATGCTAGAGTTTGCCAATCTATTGAGTAGCAGAGACTCTAGTAGGTACTTAACAATTATACATATAATTAAATAACACAGAATATACAAAGTACAAACTCAACCTGTATTGTGCATGAATCAGGACCAAATGATGAGGAGGTTCCAGTAAGAGGATCCTCTTCAGGTACTACCATTCCCTGACCCCCAGGACACCTGTCCTCTCTCTTTAGCTCTCTGGCCCCCTGAGGATAGTTAAAAATAGTCAGAGTTTTTACAAAGAGCCAATCTGTTCTCCTGGATTACAATCCTCTTGTCTTCCCAAACTCTTGCTAGGCTACAAACACTGAACCTCTCTTTTTATCCTGAGGTCCCTCAAACACATCTTTACTGTTCTTTCATTTATTAGTTCTATCATGTCTCATTTCTACCTGCTTCCCAACAGACACTATTCAAGAAGTATAATTATAGTCCTAGAACAAAGATAGCCATATATTTTTATTCTAGTCAGATGATAAGAAGATTCAAGGTATTGATAATGGGTATTTTGCCGAAAAATAGCCCAACCAGAATACTCTATGAGGCTCGTAGTCACAAAGCCCTTCACACAGTTTCCAATGAACCTTTTAGTGAACTAACTATAAATAAAAGAAAATAAGCCCTGGCCAGATGGCTGGTTGGTTAGTGCTGGCCCTATATGCAAAGGTTGTGGGTTTGAGCCCTGGTTAGGGCTTATACAGGAACAGATAAATGTTTCTGTCTCTCTCTCCCTGACTTTCCCTCTCTCTCTCTTAAATCAATCAATTAAAAGAATGAAGTGAAAAAAGTAAAATAAGAGGAGATGGTCAAGTTCACCAGACATCTGAAATGAATGGCAAGGAACAATATGAAAGACAGAAACACAAAACAAATAAGAAAAAACAACCTAAAGCAAACAGACAATCCAAGGAAATGAAACTTTTTAAATTGTTAAATATTCTCAGAGAGCTAAGAGCAGAAATTGCATTTAGGAATAAGATGTTTTTTAAAAAGTTAGATCACAATCAAGAACTCTTGGGAATTAACCACATGTTAGCAAGAATGAAACACTTAGCAAATTTGTTGGAAGCTAAAAATTAAGGTTATCTTTTAGAAAATAGAGACAAGATAGAAAACAAACTTATGGAAAGTAACAGAAATGGCAATAATTAGAGCATCAATTCTGGAGGTCCAAATAACAGGTGCTTCATATAGAAAGAAGGGAAAAATCAACAAAGAAATAACTCAAGAAAATTTTCAATCACTGAAGCACATATCTGGATTGAAAGGTCCCACGGAGTGCTTCTCATAATGATTGAAAATAAACCCAAGGCATATAAAGTGAATTTTAAGAATACATTGGGCAAGACATACTGAGAAGTGGCAAGATGGCGATGGAGTAGGCGGATGTACCAACGTCCAACTCCTAGAACCAAAGTGGATTATAACTTAATTTTAAGAACCATCATCTGGAAAAACCAACTTTGAAATAAACTAAGAGGATTCTTCAACCAAGGAACACTGAAGAAGCCACATTGAGACTGGTAGGAAAAGCGAAAACGCTGAAAGGGCTGCCCAGCTCCCTGGAGCGAATGGCAGCCTGGAGAGACTTGCAGGGTGGGAAGAGAGTTTAGCGGAGAGGGGAGAGACCTGGGCCCCAGGAACAAAGCCCCAGCCAGCAGCCCCAGAGCGTAGAAGAGGTGTATGGACAGTATTTAGCTGCAAAACAAGTTAGGATACTGTTTGTGAGAAAGAGACAGTTTTCTCAGACCCAGGATTCTTCTTAAAGGGACGGCGCAGAAAACCTCTTTCACAACCACTCACCAGGGGCTCCGGGGGACAGGGAGAGAGGAGAGGACCGGAGCAGTGGGAAGAGAGTGTGGTCCGGAAGGCACAGGGAGAAACACTTTGAGGGACAGCCACCTTAAAACCTAGGCTGAGTCACTCCCTAAATCTGAAGCGAATAGTTCCCCTGGAACCAGCAATACCAGCAAAGGGAAGCAAGACACCAGCCAAACAAGCTCTCCTGCCTGCACTCAGAGCACAGCCACTTAGAAAGAGGGTGCTTTCAGGACTACAGTATGGAGTGTTAGGGTCTGACCTTGAGCACCTTTACCCACACTGCTGAGGGCTTGCTGGAGGGCGGGCGGGGGCGGGACACAAAAGTGCAGTTTTTACGTGGGAGCGGAAGCCCGGTCGCTGGCGTGAGCTCAGTGTAGCCCAGCGGGGGTGGAGGGGATGTGCGAAAGTGGTACGGCAACTGTGGGCCACCTGGGACCCCACCTGTGGGGTAAAAGTGGCAGCCCGGAACGAGAGGAGATCCATCACTGAACAAGTTGCAGGCTGCGGAACTGCGCAAACTGGCTTTGCCCTTGGGGGCAGGGCGAAATCCTGGGAAAAGGCAGAGGTTCACAGCTGAGTACGCAACCATAGCCCCACCCGGACAGCAGAGCTGAGGTTTGCGGCCTGATAAGCGCGCTTGCTCTGACTGCAGGGGAGGGGCAGAAGCCCAGGACAGGCGGACACCCACAGCTGAGCAAAGGTGCTCACCCCTGCCCTTGGTGCCAAGACATGTGGCATGAAACCCCACCTGTTGAGGTGGGGTGAAGGCCAAGACTGGCTGAGACTTGTAGAGCTGGGCGCAAGAATATAGCTCCTCCCATGGAGGAGAGGCAGAAACTGCAGCAAGAGCCTACTGGGCCAGCACCGGCAATGCCCATATCCAACTGCCCTTGGCAGTGGCAGAGGAGGTGGTGGACCTGCAGACAGACCACACCTAGGGAACACAGAGTCAACACCCATTGGATTCCAATGGCCAAAACCTTCTTATACACAGACACAATGGGTAGGCAGAGAAATGCAACCCAAATGAATCAAGAGAAATCCTCAGAGAAGGACCTGAATGAATCAGATATAACCAAACTACCTGATGCAGAGTTTATAATAATGATGGTTAGGATGTTCAAAGAGCTTAGAACAACTATGGATGGTCATTACAAACACCTACATAAAGAAATAGCAAGTATAAAAAAGGAAATTGGAATAATAAAAAAGAATCAGACAGAAAGGACAAATACAATATCAGAATTAAAGAACACAATGGAAGGGATTAAAAGCAGAATGGATGAAGCTGAGGATTAAATCAGTGAGGTAGAGGACAAAATAAACAAAGGCACAGAAGCAGAGCAGAAAAAAGTAAAGAGACTCAAAAAGTCTGAGGAAACTCTAAGGGAGCCCTGTGACAAGATGAAGAGAAATAACATCCACATCATAGGGGTTCCCAAAGAAGAAGAGAAAGAAGAAGGGATAGAAACTTTGTTCAATCAAATCATAGCTGAAAACTTCCCTAAATTGAGGCTAGAAAACATCTCACATGTTCAAGAAGCACAGAGAACTTCATTAAAGAGAAAAAAGAAACCAAGGAAATCTACACCAAGACACACCATAATTAAAATACCAAAGCTAAGCGATAAAGAGAAAATATTAAAAGCTGCTAGAGAAAAAACGCTATCACCTACTAAGTGACCCCCATGAGAATGACATCTGACTTCTCAACAGAAATACTTGAGGCCAGAAGGGAATGGCAAGAAATATTCAAAGTAATGCAGAACAAGACCCTACAACCAAAACTTCTTTATTTAGCAAGGCTATCATTTAAAATTGCAGGAGAAATAAAAAGATTCCCAGACCAAAAAAAAAAAAAACCAACAAAACTCAAGGAATTCACTACAACCAAACCAACGCTGCAAGAGAAGCAAAGGGGCCTGTTGTGAACAGATTATAGGGGAAAAGAATATAGCAAAAAGAGGAATACAGCTTTAAAGAATAAAATGGCAATACACAACTACATATAAATAATAACCTTAAATGTAAATGGATTAAATGATCCAATCAAAAGACATAGGGTAGCTGTGTGGATAAAGAAACAGGACCCATACATATGCTGTCTACAAGAAACACACCTTAAAACAAAAGATGCACACAGACTGAAGGTAAAAGGATGGAAAAAATATTTCATGCAAGTGAAATGAAAAAAAAAGCAAGGGTAGCAATACTCATATTTGATAAAATGGACTTTAAAACAAAGGCTATAGTAAAAGATAAAGAAGGACACTATATAATGATAAAGGGAGCAATCCAACAGGAAGACATAACCATTATAAATATCTACACACCAAACACAAGAGCACCAAAATATATAAAGCAGACTTTGATGGATATAAAGGGTGAGATCAACAGCAATACTATAATAGTAGGGGATTTCAATACCCCACTAAAATCACTGGATAGATCCTCAAGAAAGAAAATTAACAAAGAAACAGCAGACTTAAAGGATATACTAGATCAACTCGATTTAATAGATATCTTCAGAACCTTTCACCCTAAAGCAGCAGGATATACATTCTTTTCAAATGCTCATAGTACATTCTCTAGAATAGACCACATGTTAGGACACAAAAGCGGTCTCAACAAATTTAAGAAGATTGAAATCATATCAAGCATCTTTTCTGATCACAATGGCATGAAACTAGAAATCAACCACAAAAGAAAAACTGAAAAATACTCAAACACTTGGAAACTAAATAGCAAGTTATTAAATAATGAATGGGTTAAAAATGAAAACAAAGAAGAAGTAAAAAAGTTTCTAGAAACGAATGATAATGAGCACACATCAACTCAAAATTTATGGGACACAGCAAAAGCAGTAATGAGAGGGAAGTTTATAGCACTACAGGCATACGATAAGAAGCTAGAAAAAGCTCAAATAAACAACTTGACCCTCCATCTAAAAGAACTAGAAAAACAACAGCAAGTAATGCCTAGGGGTAGTAGAAGGAAGGAAATATTAAAGATCAGAGCAGAAATAAATGACATAGAGGCTAAAGAAACAATACAGAGGATCAATGAAACTAGGAGCTGGTTCTTTGAAAAGGTAAACAAGATTGATGAACCTTTAACTAGACTCATCAAGAAAAAAAGAGAGAGGATTCAAATAAATAAAATTAGAAATGAGAGTAGAGAAATAACAGCTGACACAACAGAAATACAAAATATCGCAAGAGAATACTATGAAGAACTGTATGCCAAAAAACTAGACAACCTAGATGAAATGGAAAAATTCCTTGAAATATACAATCTTCCAAAAATCAATATGGAAGAATCAGAAAACAACCTAAACAGACTGATCTCAACAAGTGAGATCGAAACAGTTATCAAAAAACTCCCAATGAAGAAAAGTCCTGGGCTTGATGGCTTCACAAGTGAATTCTATAAAAATTCAAAAAAGAACTAACTGCTATCCTTCTCAAGCTATTTCAAATAATTCAAGAGAAAGGAAGACTTCCAAACTCCTTTTATGAGGCGAGCATAATTCTGATTTTGAAACCAAGCAAAGACAATACAAACAAAGAAATTTATAGGTCAATATCCCTGATGAATTTAGATGCTAAAATCCTCAACAAAATATTAGTCAACCAGATCCAGCAATATATGAAAAAATCATACACCATGATCAGTGGGATTTATTCTGGAGAGGCAAGGCTGGTTCAATATTTGCAAATCAATCAATGTGATTCATCACATAAACAAAAGGAAGGACAAAAATCACATGATAATATCAATAGATGCAGAAAAAGCATTTGATAAAATCCAGCACCCATTCGTGATCAGAACTCTCAGTAAAGTGGGAATACAGGGAACATACCTTAACATGATAAAGGCCATCTATGATAAACCGACAGCAAAC
This sequence comes from Rhynchonycteris naso, assembly GCA_037038555.1. Lineage (NCBI taxonomy): Eukaryota > Metazoa > Chordata > Mammalia > Chiroptera > Emballonuridae > Rhynchonycteris > Rhynchonycteris naso. Next base: position 328,603,695 of record CM072995.1, on the reverse strand, counting down.
ATCATACTCAATGGGCAAAAATTAAAAGCAATCCCCTTAAGATCAGGAACCAGGCAGGGGTGCCCCCTTTCACCACTCTTATTCAACATAGTTCTGGAAATCCTAGCCATAGCAATCAGACAAGAAGAAGAAATAAAAGGCATCCAAATTGGAAAAGAAGAAGTAAAACTATCATTATTTGCAGATGATATGATATTGTATATAGAAAACCCTAAACTCTCAGTCAAAAAACTACTGGACTTAATAAGTGAATTCAGCAAGCTGGCAGGATATAAAATTAACATTCAGAAATCAGAGGCATTTTTATACACCAACAATGAACTGTCAGAAAGAGAAATTAAGGAAACAATCTTCTTTACTATTGCATCCAAAAAAATAAAATACCTAGGAGTAAATTTAACCAAGGAGATTAAAGACTTATACTCGAAAATTATAAAACATTGATAAAAGAAATCAAGGAAGATACAAACAAGTGGAAGCATATACCGTGCTCATGGTTAGAAAGAATAAACATCATTAAAATGTCTATATTACCCAAAGCAATTTATAAATTCAATGCAATACCAATTAAAATACCAACGACATACTTCAAAGATATAGAACACCTATTTCAAAACTTTATATGGAACCAAAAAAGAACACAAATAGCCTCAGCAATCTTGAAAAGGAAGAATAAAGTGGGAGGGAGGTATCACTCTTCCTGATATCAAGTTATACTACAAGGCCATTGTACTCAAGACAGCCTGGTACAGAAATAAGAACAGGCACATAGATCAATGGAACAGAACAGAGAACCCAGAAATAAACCCACACCTTTATGGACAAACTGATATTTGACAAAGAAGGTAAGAGCATACAATGCAGTAAAGACAGCCTCTGTAACAGATGGTGTTGGGAAAATTGGACATCTACCTCCAAAAAAAAGAAACTAGACCATCAACTTACACCATTCACAAAAACAAACTCAAAACAGATAAAAGTCTTAAATGTAAGCCGTGAAACCATAAGCATCTTAGAAGAAAACATAGGCAGTAAGTTCTCTGACATCTGTTGCAGCAATATATTTGCCGATTTATCTCCACAGGCAAGTCAAATAAAAGACAGGATAAACAAATGGGACTATATCAAACTAAAAAGCTTTTGCACAGCTAAAGAGAATAAGAGCAGAATAAAAAGACAAACTATACAATGGGAGAACATAGTCAACAATACGTCTGATAAGTGGTTAATAACCAAAATTTATAAAGAACTTGTAAAACTCAATACCAGGAAGACAAACCATCCAATCAAAAAATGGGCACAAGAAATGAATAGACACTTCTTCAAAGAGGACATACAGATGGCCATTAGACATATGAAAAAATGCTCAACATCACTAATCATTAGAGAAATGCAAATTAAAACCACAATGAGATACCACCTCACACCAGTCAGAATGGCATTCATCAACAAAACAACACAGATTAAGTGCTGGCGAGGATGTGAAGAAAAGGGAACCCTCCTGCCCTGCTATTGGGAATGCAGACTGGTGCAGCCACTGTGGAAAACAGTATGGAGATTCCTCAAAAAATTAAAAATGGAACTGCCTTTTGACCCAGCTATCCCACTTTTAGGAATATACCCTAAGAACACCATAGCACTGTTTGAAAAAAAGCAATGTGCCCTCATGTTTATAGCAGCATTGTTCACAATAGCAAAGATCTGGAAGCAGCCCAACTATCTGTTAGTGGACGAGTGGATTAAAAAGCTTTGGTACATATATACTATGGAATACTACTCAGCCATAAGAAATGATGACATCAGATCATTTATAACAACATGGATTGACCTTGATAACATTATACTGAGTGAAATAAGTAAATCAGAAAAAACTAAGAACTATATGATTTCATACATAGATGGGACATAAAAATGAGACTCAGAGACATGGACAAGAGTGTGCTGGCAACCGGGTGGAGGGTAGAGGGGGAGGATAGGGAGGGGGTATGGGGGTTGAGGGGCACAAAGAAAACCAGATAGAAGGTGACGGAAGACAATTTGACTTTGGGTGATGGGTAAGCAATATAATCAAATGTCAAAATAACCTGGAGACGTTTTCTCTGAACATATGTACCCTGATTTATCAATGTCACCCCATTAAAATTAATAAAAAACATTTTAAAGAAAAATATATAAGAATACATTGGACAAAATGAAGCTCCTGCAAGCTCTCATTAAGAAAAGACAAGGGAGTAAGAATTATAATGACCTCAGATTACTCAAAAACAACAATTAGAAACTAGAAGATGATAGAGCAATGCCTTCAACATTTTAAGGGGAAATGGTTTCCAACTTGGAATTCTATACCCACCTAAACTATTAAGAGTAGATATGAAATAAAGTTATTTTCAGAAACGAACAGCTGGAAATAGGAAAGGAGGAAAGGCAGAATATGCTAATGAAAGTTAAACTTTTATTTTATTAGGTAAGTAAATAGATAATGCTTCAAACTGAAAAAAATCAGAAGAATATAAGCATGTTATATAGACATAGGCAGTAAAAACTAAGAGGAAAGCTATAAGGGGTTAAAGCAGTTGCCGCAGGAGAGTTGGGAGCTAGGGGTGGAGCAAGATAGGAAGGGTACTTTTTATAAGGTTTGTAGAAGTAATTGACCCTTTAATCTTTTTATTATTTACTTATTTTTATTTTGAGAGAGAGCGACAGGAAGGGAGAGAGAGAGGGTCAGAAGCATCAACTCGTGGTTGTGTTCACTTTAGTTGTACATTGAGCTTCTTGTGTGTTCCTTGACCAGGACTATGCCAGTGTCCCCTTGCTCAAGCCAGGAACCTTTGGGCTCAAGGTTGTGAGCTTTGGAATCATGTGGATGATTCCTCTGCTCAATCCAGTGACCCCCCCACACTGATGAGCCCACACTCAGAGCCAATGACCTTGGGGTTTTGAACAGATGTCCTCAGCATTCTGGTTTGGTGTTTCATTCACTGCATGACCACAGGTCAGGTGACCCTTTAATCTTTGTGCATGTAAATCATGGATAAATATTAGAACTAAAAAGTATGGGCAAAGGGAATGAAAAGGGAAAGGGGAGAAAAAAGGAAAGAGCATTGGGGCTGGTGAGTCAGTTGAGGGGTTTTCTCTGAGATTCAGTCCCTCATTTATTAGATGGAAAAATGTGTATATGTGTAATTTTTGGTAGGTTTTTATGAGAATTAAATATTCCTGGTATAAAGTAAGTCCTTAATAAATGTTTATTTCATTGATTTCTCCTTTTGTTTTGTATTAGTGAGAGACTTTAATAGGTAGACATTCTTAATGGAAAGATTCATCTACTCACTCATTATCCATCAAACACTGGTGTCCATGTGACGGTCCTGACTAACAGTGCCAAGGCGGTCAGCCCCGAGTAGCGGGTCACCTTTAGCTCTGTTTGTCTGTATTTTCAGGTTTCCAGAATATGGGGAACAACCTCTGACAGAAGGAAGTTTCCTTTCCATTGGAAACACCCCTGAAGGGAGGGGGCTATCCTGTGCTTTTCCTTGCTCTCTCTTCTTAGTGTGGAAGATGATGATGTGAAAGTGTGGACTGGGAAGGGATGTAGGATTGTCTGAGTGCCTTTGCAAGGACTAGCAGGGCCTTTTCCTGACCCACTGTTCACCTTTCTCTGTAGATAGACATATCCAAAAACACCAGGGCATCTTTGCCATTATACCAGCCAGATCTGCCATGGGTCTCCTGAGTGTTTTCTTGCCCACAGACAGGACATTCTGTCTACTTGGTACCTGGAAGCAGCATGATCTTGTTTCTTCACATGCCTTCACTTTGCTAACAACACAGTTCTTTCTCCTAGTTCATTTTTAATTAATCTAAGACAAATGCTCTACTTTCTAGCAGAAAATAGCACTGACAAGAATCAATAGTGCCAGTTGATTCATGGTCGGCCCTCCTCCAGGGAGCCTGAGCCTGAGACAGGAATACTCGTCAGTGTAATCTGGTAAGGAGGAAGATAATGGAAATTTTAGATAGAACAGTTGCAGTAGAGTGTCGGGTACTGAAGCCAGGCTCTATGGCATTTATGAGGTAGGAGGTAGTGAGACAATGGAAGTCATAATGTGCAACCCAGGATGGTGCCAGCTCCATTACTTGTAGTGTTGCATTAGAGTGCTTTGTGCTGTAGGATTATAAGGTTGCTTCTGTGTAAATCATGTGGGAGATCTGTGATTGATTACTAATGTCATATATGTGCATAAGAGTGGGCATAGGATATTAGTGTGCGTGGCACCTATGTGCCATCCATAGCAGAGATAAGATGTTCAAGGTACTGGTAATTAATTACCCTTCCCTCAGCATCGCCTCCTCTTTCTTGTCTCTCTGTTTTTACTCAGGGTTGTTATTCATGATATCTCACAAGCAGCCCAGGACCGATCACTGCAGACACTGTCTATCAACAACCTGTGTGCCAATAGCAGTGTGCATTTCCAAATACCGTAACACTAATTTTTCAAGCTTCCTTCCTTCCTTCCTTCCTTCCTTCCTTCCTTCCTTCCTTCCTTCCTTCCTTCCTTCCTTCCTTCCTTCCTTCCTTCCCTTCCTTCCTTCCTTTACAAAGACAGACAGAGGGACAGATAGGGACAGGAAGGGAGAGAGATGAAAAGCATCAATTCTTTGTTGTGGCACCTTAGTTGTTCATTGATTCCTTTCTCATATGTGCGTTGGCCTGGGGGCTACAGCAGAGCGAATGACCCCTTGCTCAAGCCAGTGACCTTGGGCTCAAGCCAGTGACCATGGGGTCATGTCTATTATCCCATGCTCATGTCAGCAACCCTGCGCTCAAGCTGGTGAGCCTGCGTGCAAGCCGGATGAGCCTGCGCTTAAGCCAGCAACCTTGGGGTTTCAAACCTGGGTCCTCTGTGTCCCAGTTTGACGCTCTATCACTGCATCACTGCCTGGTCAGGCTCAAGCTATCTTTAAATGTTATCTTGTAGATGTAGCATTTCCTGTAGACTTTGCTTCTTTATCTATGTCCCCATAAACCTGGATCATGTATGGGTTCTAGCACTTACATGCTTTAATATTGCAGTTGTTTATGTACCTGTATCTTCCCTTAGCCTGGAAGCTACTTGTGGGCATCCTGGGGATTGGGTTCACCTCTGAATTATCGAAGACAAGCACCCAGTACATAACTGGCACTCAGTAAATTGCATTTCTTGCCTAGCTTAGTATAGGCTTTCGCTAACTCTTTGATGACTTGATTTATTTGTGGTTAGTTTTTCTTTTTAATAAGGAAACTGTGAATATGTTTGAAGGTAAAACAATAATGCCTGGTACTCAACAGAACTTCAGTGACTCAGGATTGGGCCCAAGGCTGACCAGCCCAGAGGACCAAATGATCTGGAAAAGAGGCCTCTAGGCTATAGTTTCTTCTAAGACCTCATCACTGTACTCCCTGCCCTACACCTGTTGGCTCTGATCCTTCTTTTAGTTAGATATGGTGACTGTTGAAGGAGCTGATGTCATCATTCATTTACTGAACACATACTTACTGAGCACCTACTATTTGGGGACACAGTGGTCTCTGGGGACACAGGCCCTGGCCCCTAACAGCTCATCAGAAAAGAAAACTATATAAAGACAGAACTTCATGATATAAAAGGAAACCTTTTAGTTGTTTGCCTTTATATGCCCAACCTGTGTGAAAGCAGGTCTGGAGAGAAAAGAACGCAGTACAAATACTTTTTTAAGGTAATGTCAAACTAGTGAAATAGACAAATGAATGTATGCAGCTAGAATAGAGCATTGTGGTCATCCTAGTCTGAGTGGTTGTGTCGGGGAGGACCTGGGTTTCTGGGGTACTGAGGATGATTGCCCTGGGTGGTGGTGGGACGAAGGTTCATCATGCTGTACTGTGTGTCAGGTACAATTTTCTGTATGTCCATCAAACATCAACAAAAAGGGAAAGACAATGATACCTGGAAGTCAGTTGGCACATCATAGAAGGTAGTGAAGTTTTCTCATAATCCACCCTACCACAAGAAATACTATTGCATTGTAATAGTTTTGACTCCAAATTATAAAATTCTTTCTGTCAAAACCACACACACATAAACTCAGCTTTCTTGTGGGGGAGGAGAGAGAAATAACAGCAGCTTTATTTTATTGGTTGCTGAGTCCACAGTGCCCAGCACAGGGCTTGATCTGAGCAGGTCAACACCACGTCTTTGTGAAATAATGGTACAGATGAAAGCTTGCAGCCCACAGTATCACACAAGGCATCAAGTGGAGGTCTGACCGGAAATTGCAGCAGAGAAGCACCAGAATAGATTTATTTTGGTAATGATGATAGCAATAGCTATTCCTTTTGTTTTATTTTTAAGTGAAAGACAGAGAGACAGATAGGAAAAGAGAGAGATGAGAAGCATCAATTTGTAGTTGAGGCACTTTAGTTGTTCATTGATTGCTTCGTATTTGTGTCTTGACAGGGGCTGGGTGCTCCAGCCGAGCCAGTGACCCATTTTCCAAGCCAGCAACCTTTGGGCTCAACCAGTGACCATGGAGTCATGTCTATGATCCCACATTCAAGCTGGCAACCCCACACTAAGTTGGTGATTCCGCTCTCAAGCCAGTGACCGCAGGGTTTCGAACTTGGGTCTCCAGCGTCCCAGGTCGACACTCTATCCATTGCTCCACTGTCTGGTCAGGCAACTATAGCTATTCTTTTTTTTCTTTTTTTCTTTCTTTCTTTCTCTCTCTCTTTCTTTCTTTCTTTCTTTTTTTCTTTTTCTTTTTGACAGAGACAGATAGAGGGACAGATAGAGACAGACAGACAGGAAGGGAGAGAGACGAGAAGCATCAATTCTTCATTGTGGCACCTCAATTGTTCATCAACTGCTTTCTCATGTGTGCCTTGACCAGGGGCTACAGCAGAGTAAGTGACCTCTTGCTCAAGCCAGCGACCTTGGACTCAAACCAGCAAACTTGTACTTTGAGCCAGCAACCTTTGGGCTTAAGCCAGCGACCATGGGGTCATATCTGTGATCCTACACTAAAGCTAGCAACCCAGCACTCAAGCTAGTGACCCTGCGCTCAGGATGGTGAGCCCGTCCTCGAGCCAGCAACCTCGGGGTTTCAAACCTGGGTCCTCTGCATTCCAGTCCAATGCTTTATCCACTGTGCCACCACCCGGTCAGGCCGCAATAGCTATTCTTTATCAAGCAGCTCCATCATATGTGCTTCCAGGTCCTTTACCTCTTGGCTTCTGAGCAGCCCCACTTAACTTGAAAGAAACTGAGCTCAGAGAGATGAAATGTCTAAGGCAACTCAGCACATCGGTGGGACAAAGCTGGCATCTGAAATTCGACTTCTCTTACTCCAAAGCCTTGCTCTTTCTCCTACAGCACTTCAGATAGCTTCACTGTTTGGCCCCAGTCCTGGCATTCTGGAACCTGTATATGTCCTCTGGAGTGGCTGCTGGGAAGAGCTGCCTGTTTGCATTTGCCCTAGGGACAGAGGTGAAGTTGTCAGTGGGTAGGGACCAGGCTCCCCTCTTCTCCCTGTGCTCACCTGACCTATGCATTGCACACATTTTAATGGGGATCACAGTCCAGGCCAGTGGGATGTTCAAGGGTTAGACCAAAATCCAAAGAGTGAGTGCCTATTCTTCCCTCTCATACGCCTCACCTCTTGGGCTGGAAAGGATGCTTCCTTCTGAGAGAGAGAGTTAAGGTTCGAAGCTGGTCAGGAATTCAGCCGTGAATTTCTGTGAGGATGTGCCGAGCCCCTCATGATTGGCAACTTATTACAAATGTCACAACTTATTTACAGCTGGAAGGATAATTTTGCAAGCTCTGCGTCTGCAAATGAGGATGCTTGCATTTTGAACAAGGCATCCTGTTCACGCACTAACAGAAGACCTCCGAGGAGGAGACCTCAATCAAAAAACACACGATTAACCTTAAAAACAGACGCGTAAACACAATCAAAATGGGTAAATTATGCATTGGCTGTCCCTGCTGCTGCACCAGCCCACATCTGGTTTCTCTGCTCAGCCTCCTTCTATAAATGACTTTCCTTCCTTGTTTCTTTCCTGGCGTTCTTTACCTGTTTTCCTTCACACAAAAGCCAGCAGAGTGTGTCACAGGCTTTCTGTCTGGCTCCCAACCAGTCCTTCCCCAGAGGGGCTCAGGGTCCTGGTCATCTCCAAAGCCACACATGCTCCTGCCTGCCAGCCTGCTCCCTCAGTGGGATGGCCTGGGACCACCCCAGGCAAACACAGGGGCCTTTTACTCCAGCCTTTGAAGCCAAGGCAGCCAGTTCACAGAAGAGAGGAGTCAGATACTATTGGTTTAAGTTTGTTTGTAAGGGGCCTCTGAACACATAAATCCTGCCAGCCTCACCTCACCTGAGGGAGACATCTGATTTATGCAGTCTGAGTGAGCCCAGCTTTATGAGGTGCTGAGCTGAGCTCAGGAGGAAAGCACTTTAGTCTCCGACAGGCTCTACACATAGAACTGTGGGTGTGTTCTTGCAGACTTCCTGCTTTGGGCCAGGCAGGCATTGGGCATCATGCAAGGCTCCTCTTGGCTGCTTCCAGCAGAGAGCTTTCTGATTCAAGTTCTTACAGAGGATCTGACAAGGATTCACAGTTTATGGAGGCAGCAAGGCAGCGGGCAAAGAAGCAAGATCATAGGCCTCCCTGGGCTGTATTTGCTTCTACCATCCCAGACTAGAGGGTCAGTAAGTAGGAAAAAAGACAGATATCTTAGCAACCAGGATCTAGAACTGCAACTTGTTCTGCCCCCTGGGAATTTGGAAATGATGATGGCTAATGCTGATAGCAAGGACCAACATTTGTATCAGGCCTTCTGGTTCTCAAAGCACTTTCCCCTGTGTCCCCTCACATACTCAGACAAGGTATAAATAGACCTTTTTGAATTTATAAATGAGAAATAAGTGGCTTTACTTTGGGCTGTCTCTGTGGAAGACTCATTATTACATAATATAGCCAGATTGTATCTTGGAATAGTTTGTTCCTGAGACAGTAACATTAAAAAAAAAAATACCATGCTTTAGAAACTCAATGAATCATTTCTGATGCCTTAAAAGCAAGAGAGAGAGAGAGGGGAGCAAGATGGCGACGGAGTAGGCGGACGTACCAACTTCCAACTCCCAGAACCAAAGTGGATTACAACTCAATTTTAAGAACCATCACCTGGATAAACCAACTTTCAACAAAACTAAGTGGACTCTTCAACCAAGGAACACAGAAGAAGCCACATTGAGACTGGTAGGAATAGCGAAAACGCGAAGAGGGCTGCCCAGCTCCCCGGAGCAAACGGCAGCCCGGAGAGACCCGTGTGGCGGGAGGAGAGTTTGGCGGAGAGGGAGGGACCTGGGTCCCAGGAACCAGGCCCTAGCCTGCAGTCTCAGAGCCTGGAGGGGCGTTTGGACAGTTTTGAGCTGTGAAACAAAACAGCTCCCAGGCCTACAGTGTGGAGTATTAGGTCCCTTCCTACTCTGCTGAGGGCTGCTTAAGGTTTTGGGGCGGCAGGACGCTGAAAGGCGGTTCTGTCGGCATGGGCAGAGGCCAAGCCGGTGGGAGATCGGTCTAGCCCAGAGGGTCAGAGGGGACCGCGAAAGCGGTCCAGAAGCTGCGGGCCCGCCTTTAATCCCACTTACGGGGACAAAGCGGGAGGCCAGGAACGGGCAGGCCCTGCGCAAGCCGGCCCTGACCGCGGGGACCGGGCTAGGACCAGGGACGGGCAGGGGCTGTGGCTGAGCTGACGTTACCAGTCCCCCACTCCCCCACCCAAACCCCCCGGGCCGGAGAAACCGCGGTTGGCCAGTATACGTGCGCGAGCAGGCTCCGAGCGCGGGAACGGGGTGGACCCAGAGACAAGTGGAGGCTCGCAGCTGAGCCCACGCTACTATCCGCGCCCAGCCGGAGAAACCCCGGATACCATTCATACGTGCACGAGCGGGCTCCGAACGCGGGGGCGGGGTAGAGTCCGGGACTAGCGGAAGTACGCAGCTCGGCGGAAGCCAGCAAACACGCCCGCCCCAATAAACCTTGTTTTCCGACCCTGCGCAGGAGGGCCCTGGCCTCGAGGGCGGGGCTAAAGCTCCGGACGGGCAAAAGCTTACAGCTGAGAGCACGTCAAAAGCCCCGCCTAACCCGCGGAACTGTAGCGAGCAGGCTCCGACTGCTGGTTCTGGGCGGAAGTCCGGAAATAGGCTGGGTCTGCAGCTGAGGAAAGGTGCTCACCTCTACCCTTGGTGCTAATCTTGTGGCTTCAGTCACAGCCCCTCCCACGGAGGAGAGGCAGAAATCATAGCAAAAGCCACAGTGGGCCGGCGCTGGCAACGCTCATACCCAACCACCCTAGGCATCGGCAGAGGAGGTGGGGGGCCTGCAGATAGACCACACCTAGAGAACACAAAGGCAACACCTACTGGACTCCAGTGGCCACAACTCGCTTATACACAGAAAAAATGGGCAGGCAGAGGAATGCAAACCAAATGAATCAAGAGAAATCCCCAGAGAAGGACCTGAATGAACCAGATATAACCAAATTACCAGAAGCAGAATTTAGAATAATGATAGTTAGGATGTTCAAAGAAATTAGAGCAACAATGGATAATCATTATGAACACCTAAATAAAGACATAACAAGTATAAAAAATGAAATTGAAATAATAAAAAAGAATCAGACAGAAATGACAAATACAGTATCAGAACTGAAGACCACAATGGAAGGAATTAAAAGCAGGATGGATGACGCTGAGGATCGAATAAGCGAGTTAGAGGACACAATAAACCAAGGCACAGAAGTAGAGAAGAAAAAGGAAAAGAGACTTAAAAAATGCGAGGAAACTCTAAGGGAGCTTTGTGACAACATGAAGAGAAACAACATTCGCATCATAGGGGTGCCTGAAGAAGAGGGGAGAGGACAGGAAATGGAAACTTTGTTCAATCAAATCATAGCAGAAAACTTTCCTAAATTAAGGCTGGGAAACACTCCACACATTCAAGAAGCACACAGAACTCCATTAAGGAGAAACCCAAAAAAATCTACACCAAGACACATCATAGTTAAAATACCAAAGCTAATGGATAAAGAAAAAATTTTAAAAGCTGCTAGAGAAAAAAAGACTATCACCTACAAAGGAGCCCCCATAAGGATGACATCGGACTTCTCAACAGAAACACTTGAGGCCAGAAGGGAATGGCAAGAAATAATCAAAGTAATGCAGAACAAGAACCTACAACCAAGACTACTTTATCCAGCAAGGCTAACGTTTAAAATTGAAGGAGAAATAAAGAGCTTCCCAGAAAAAGAAAGCCTGAAGGAATTCATAAAAACCAAACCAATTCTGCAAGAGATACTAAGGGGCCTCTTGTGAACAGTTTAAAGGGAGGAATGAATAGAGCAAAAGAAGAATACAGCTTTAAAGAATAAAATGGCAATAAACAACTACATATCAATAATAACCTTAAATGTAAATGGATTAAATGATCCAATCAAAAGACATAGGGTAGCTACATGGATAAAGAAACAGGACCCATACATATGCTGTCTACAAGAGACACACCTTAAAACAAAAGATGCTCATAGACTGAAGGTAAAAGGATGGAAAAAAATATTTCATGCAAATGCAAATGAAAAAAAAGCAGGGGTAGCAATACTTATATCAGACAAAATGGACTTTAAAACAAAGGCTGTAGTAAGAGATAAAGGAGGACACTACATAATGATAAAGGGAACAATTCAACAGGAAGATATAACTATTGTAAATATCTATGCACCAAATATAGGAGCCCCGACATACATAAAGCAGACTTTGATGGATACAAAGGGCGAGATAAACAGCAATACTATCATAGTAGGGGATTTCAATACCCCTCTAACAACACTGGATAGATCCTCAAGAAAGAAAATTAATAAAGAAACAGCAGACTTAAAGGATACACTAGATCAACTTGATTTAATAGATATCTTCAGAACTTTTCACCCTAAAGCAGTAGAATATACATTCTTCTCAAGCGCTCATGGTACGTTTTCTAGGATAGACCACATGTTAGGACACAAAAATGGTCTCAATAAATTTAAGAAGATTGAAATCATATCAAGCATTTTCTCTGATCACAATGCCATGAAACTAGAAATTAACCACAAAAGAAAAAATGAAAAATACTCAAACACTTGGAAACTAAATAGCATGTTATTAAATAATGAATGGATTAACAATGAGATCAAAGAAGAAATAAAAAAGTTTCTAGAAACAAATGATAATGAGCATACATCAACTCAAAATTTATGGGACACAGCAAAAGCAGTTCTGAGAGGGAAGTTTATTGCACTACAGGCATATCATAAGAAGCTAGAAAAAGCTCAAATAAGCAACCTGACCCTGCATCTAAAAGAACTAGAAAAACAACAACAAATAAAACCCAAGACAAGTAGAAGGAAGGAAATAATAAAGGTCAGAGCAGAAATAAATGACATAGAGGCTAAGGAAACAATACAGAGGATCAATGAAACAAGAAGCTGGTTCTTTGAAAAGGTAAACAAGATTGATGAACCTTTAACTAGACTCACCAAGAAAAAAAGAGAGAGGACTCAAATAAATAAAATTAGAAAGGACAGTGGAGAAATAACAACTGACACAACAGAAATACAAAGCATTGTAAGAAAATACTATGAAGAACTATATGCCAAAAAATTAGACAATCTTGGTGAAATGGACAAATTTCTTGAATCATATAACCTTCCAAAAATCAATCTGGAAGAATCAGAACACCTAAACAGACCAATTACAACAAATGAGATCGAAACAGTTATCAAAAAACTCCCAAAAAAGAAAAGTCCTGGGCCTGATGGCTTCACAAGTGAATTCTATCAAAAATTCAAAGAAGAACTAACTCCTATTCTCCTCAAGCTATTTCAAAAAATTCAAGAGGAAGGAAGACTTCCAAACTCCTTTTATCAGGCGAGCATAATTCTGATCCCAAAACCGGGCAAAGACAACACAAAGAAAGAAAATTATAGGCCTATATCCCTGATGAATTTAGACGCTAAAATACTCAACAAAATATTAGCCAACCGGATCCAGCAATATATGAAAAAAATCATACACCACGATCAAGTGGGATTTATTCTGGAGAGGCAAGGCTGGTTCAATATTCGCAAATCAATCAATGTGATTCACCACATAAACAAAAGGAAGGACAAAAATCACATGATAATTTCAATAGATGCAGAAAAAGCATTTGATAAAATCCAGCACCCATTCATGCTCAAAACTCTCAGTAAAGTGGGAATACAGGGATCATTCTTTAACATGATAAAGGCCATCTACGATAAACCGACAGCAAACATCATACTAAATGGACAAAGATTAAAAGCAATCCCCTTAAGATCAGGAACCAGGCAGGGTTGCCCACTTTCACCACTCTTATTCAACATAGTTCTGGAAGTCCTAGCTACAGCAATCAGACAAGAAGAAGAAATAAAAGGCATACAAATTGGAAAAGAAGAAGTAAAACTGTCATTATTTGCAGATGATATGATATTGTATATTGAAAACCCTAAAGTCTCAGTCAAAAAACTACTGGACCTTATAAATGATTTCAGCAAGGTGGCAGGATATAAAATTAATACTCAGAAATCAGAGGCATTTCTATACACCAACAATGAAATATCAGCAAAAGAAATTAAGGAAACAATCCCCTTCACTATTGCAGCCAAAAAAATAAAGTACCTAGGAGTAAATTTAACCAAGGAGGTTAAGGACTTGTACTCGGAAAATTATAGAACATTGATAAAAGAAATCAAGGAAGATACAAACAAGTGGAAGCACATACCGTGCTCATGGCTAGGAAGAATAAACATCATTAAAATGTCTATATTACCCAAAGCAATTTATAAATTCAATGCAATACCAATTAAAATACCAATGACATACTTCAAAGATATAGAACACATATTCCAAAAATTTATATGGAACCAAAAAAGAACACGAATAGCCTCAGCAATCTTAAAAAGAAAAAATAAAGCAGGAGGTATCACTCTTCCTGATATCAAGGTTTACTACAAGGCCATTATACTCAAGACAGCCTGGTACTGGCATAAGAACAGGCACATAGATCAATGGAACAGAACAGAGAACCCAGAAATAAACCCACAGCTTTATGGACAACTGATATTTGACAAAGGAGGAAAGAACATACAATGGAGTAAAGACAGCCTCTTTAACAAATGGTGTTGGGAAAATTGGACATCTACCTGCAAAAAATGAAACTGGACCATCAACTTACACCATTCACAAAAACAAACTCAAAATGGATAAAAGACTTAAATGTAAGCCGTGAAACCATAAGCATCTTAGAAGAAAACATAGGCAGCAAGCTCTCCGACATCTGTAGCAGCAGTATATTTGCCGATTTATCTTCATGGGCAACTGAAATAAAAGGCAAGATAAACAAATGGGACTATATTAAACTAAAAAGTTTTTGCACAGCTAAAGACAATAGGAACAGAATAAAAAGACAAACCACACAATGGGAGAACATATTCGGCAGCACATCTGATAAGGGGTTAATAACTAAAATTTATAAAGAACTTATAAAACGCAACACCAGGAAGACAAACAACCCAATCAAAAAATGGGCAAAAGAAATGAATAGAAATTTCTCCAAAGAGGACATACTGATGGCCAATAGGCATATGAAAAAATGCTCAACATCACTAATCATTAGAGAAATGCAAATTAAAACCACAATGAGATATCACCTCACACCAGTCAGAATGGCACTTATCAGCAAAACAACACAGAATAAGTGCTGGCGAGGATGTGGAGAAAAGGGAACCCTTCTGCACTGCTGGTGGGAATGCAGACTGGTGCAGCCACTGTGGAAAACAGTTTGGAGATTCCTCAGAAAATTAAAAATCGAACTGCCTTTTGACCCAGCTATCCCACTTTTAGGAATATACCCTAAGAACACCATAGCACTGTTCGAAAAGAAGAAATGCGCCCCCATGTTCGTGGCAGCATTGTTCACAATAGCGAAGATCTGGAACCAGCCCAAGTGTCCATCAGAAGACGAGTGGATTAAAAAGCTATGGTACATATATACTATGGAATACTACTCAGCCATAAGAAACGATGACATCGGAGCATTTATAACAAAATGGATGTACCTTGATAACATTATACGGAGTGAAATAAGTAAATCAGAAAAAAAGAAAAACTGAAAACAGCACGATTACATACATAGGTGGGACATGAAAGTGAGGGTATGAGACATGGACAAGAGAGTGGTGGTTATGGGATGGGGGGAGGGAGGGAAGAGTGGGATAAGGAGGAGGGGTGGGACGCAGGGAAAACCCGATTGAAGGTGACAGAGGACAATTTGACTTTTGGTGATGGGTATGCAACACAATTGAATGATAAGATAACCTGGAGATGTTTTCATTGTACATATGTACCCTGATTTATTGATGTCACCCCATTAGAATTAATAATAATAAAATATATATTTAAAAAATAAATAAATAAATAAATAAATAAAAATAAAAAAAAAAAATATTGAGGTAGTCTAAACAGAAAAAAAAAAAAAAAAAAAGCAAGAGAGAGAATAATAGAATAATATTAGCTTTTACCACTTTATCAACTGGGTATTTTCATCATTTAAAATAAGGCTGGTCAGATTCAAGATTCTGCGAGATTTAAACATCTTCTTCCTTTGGTTACTTATTCATTCCTATCGATGTCTTGATTAAATAGTTACAGGACTGGGAAAATAACAACAGGATTTTTTTCTAACATAGACCGTTAAAGTGCTGGGCATTCCAGATTATGACACCAATGTTCGTTGAATAACTGAGTGAAGAAATGAATTCTGACATCTACCTTCTGAATACGAAATTGTTATCAAGTCTGGGAGAAATAGTGCCTTCTGGGCCTAATTGGACAGTTGTTCTTTGTCTCTGAGTGGGAATGGGAATGGGGTCCTCTCAGGACTGTCCAGACCCAGCCTTGCTTTCTGAATTCAGCCTCTTTGGAGCTTCTTTTCTTTCTGGTTTCCAGGCTGAGGTTGCTGTTGCTCAGAGGCCTCTGTGCCAGTCGGCTAACAACTCTGTCTTTTGTGCATCCCTGCTGTGCAATACCAGGCATTGCCACTGGCTGTGTACCTGTGGGAAAGGCACACTGAAAGGCACTGCCAGGTGTGGAAGGAGCGAGCCCTGTGCTCAGGACCTGATCTTATCCATCTGCATGGAAAATGTAAGAGAAGGAGCTCCCTGGTTTCTTACCTGATTAGATGCACTCTCCAGAAAGATGAAGAGAAAGAGGATGGCCTACCTTTGCCAAAAATGTCTCCAGCATTGCCACTGGTCTAGGTACTTGGCCTCAGCAATCCATGAGACAGGTGCTTCTGTCATCGTTTTACATGTAATGAAATAAAGTCTCGTGGAGGTTGACACGTGCCTAAAGCCGCAGGAAGGGTGGGTGATGAAACCCAGGTCTGCCAGCCCGTGTCAGGGACTCCTGAGAAGCCAGTCCTTGCAAGTCCTTTGTGGTGATCTGTCAAGATTTCCACTTTTCTAGAACCATGCTGTAACTTTAATTGCTATAGATCTGTACAAAATTTCCTCACCACTTGCTTTGAGATTGCACTTGGGCTGCCAATGAAATCTTCTTTGTAAAAGGAGATGAGGGTGAAGATGCTAGGTTTCAACAATGTTTGGCCTTTTGTTTGGCTTTTGCTCCCTTTCTCTTAATCCTTTTTCTGTCTCTGTCCCTCTAGGTCCCCGGTTGGCAAACTGCGGCTCGCAAGCCACATTAGGCTCTTTGGCCCCTTGAGTGTGGCTCTTCCACAAAATACCACGCACGGGTGCTACCTCGATAAGGAATGTACCTACCTATATAGTTTACGTTTAAAAAAATTTGGCTCTCAAAAAAATTTTCAATCACTGTACTGTTAATATTTGGCTCTGTTGACTAATGAGTCTGCCGACCACTGCTCTAGGTCACAGTCTTGATATCTGATAATTAGAGCCATTGAGTCCTGGGGGTTTGAAGGGCTGTTGGGAGCTAGCTGCTGCAAAGGCTGGGAGGGGTCCATAGCTTCCCAGACACATTACCTGCTCAGTAAGCCCTTCACCTCAACACTTTCATGTGCCGTGTCAGTCTGGAATTGGGGAAGCAGAGGTATAGGTCTTTCTGGTGGTCACACTCAGGGCCATAGTTCAGAGCAGAGCTTGGGTCACCAGGATATGAGGCATGGCTGTGGGAACCATGCAGAGTACTGGTGAACATAGGACAGGCCATGTGGTGGATTGTGTTTCTCAGAGGGCAGGGTTGGAGTTCCTGGAGGTCAGGGCTAGAGTGATGCAGAAACCCAGGCCACTAAGGGCAGGCAGAAGGAGCACAGCAGAGTGCAGCTCAAGAAGGCCACAATCCAGAAAGGAAAGACCCCTAGAGGAGAGGCAAGACAAAGTGATAGAGGCATATCTTTAGGAGGACATGCTGGTGAGGCTCATCTGTCCCAGGATGGGGGTCCTGAGCCCATAGGTGAGGGAAGTGGGTGATAGGCTACAGCCAGGACTGAGAGGAAGTTTGGGGGGGGGTACATAAATGATGAGGAAGACTTTATTTCTAATTCAATTGCAAAGCAGAGGGCAGGACAGTGATGTGAGCATTTGGTTGGGCTGATGGCTCATAGGTTGATGCCCTGCCAGCTCAAGGGGACACTGACTGCATTTGGTGGCTTCATGGGCAGAGGAGGGAAAATAGTATTGGAACAGAGACCTGAGCTTAAATTCTGGATCTAATAAGTGAACACAATCATACAGTCCTGTGGCTAGGCACCCTATAGCGTCTACCTGCCTTGCAGAGAGATCATTGAGGACAGGACAAGAGGTAACATAAATTGCTGGCATAGAGCAGGTACTCTAGATATGGTAACTGTCAACAACATCCTTTAACTTAGCCAAGAGCACAATTTAGTCTCTGTTTTGTGTAATATTATTTATGATGTTGTCAAAATTTGAAAGATATGGGAAATTGTTAAAAGAGAAATAACCATCTACCAGAGAAAACATTTGGCATGTTTCCACTTAATCTTCTTTCACTAGAGCTACAATTACTGCTGTGAACCAGTGCAGCTACTACCATAGAATTTCTCTCAACCCATCTCTACCTAACCAACTCGTGAATTCACCAAGGTTCCTCATTCCTTTCCTCCCATAGAACTCAGTGACTGACGGCCATGGCCCGCTGGGCCCTCACAGCTCACAGGGACACCTGGCATTTCCGTGAGCATCTGCCCCCACTGTTGGGGTGAATGCTTACAAGGGTCAGAGAGCTGCGTTCATTCCCCATCATTCTCACACTGTCTGAACTTGTCATTGTAATAACGCAATTTAATTAAATATTGAGTGGCCCAGTGAAATATGAGTGAAAAGAGAATTGTTTTTTAGGAAAACCAAGTTGCATGTATCGAATGACTTGATAAGTCAATCGACAGCAATGAAGGCTGTCAGATGGGTTGTGGGCAGGGGAGCTGAAAATCACAGATAATTAAAAAAAGGTTATGAATTATTTAAAAAATAAATGCAGAACTCTAGTAGCAGCCTTATCGCTTCATCAAAAGATTAGCAATAAATGTTTTAAGTTAAAATAGTGTTTAAGGTCTGTATAATATGTATGTAGAATTTTAGTGGTCTCTGCTTTATTCAGCTTTTTTGCTGAACTGATTCATTGGTCCTTATTATGTCGAATAAGAGAGTTGGTACTTAAAATACTGTGTTCTAGGTGCTTATTGTATGCGAAGGCCTCTGCAAGACTCATAATGTATAATTATCTCATTTAATTTATAAAGAACTCTTTGGGGTACTATTTCACCCAGAAAAAAATATATTAATTAGCTATTTTGTGTGGAACTGTGTTCCAGATGCTGGAGGTGTGGGTGAGCAAGGCAGGCCGGGTCGCTGCTCTCATGGAGATATATTCTCATGCGTGTACCTGCTGGAGGAGGGAAGGCAGAACATAAATAATAAACAAGATCATTTTACACAGTGATGAGTTTATAAAGAAAACAAAACACAAAGTTAAAATAGAGTGACTGACAAGGGAGTAGTTGAGTAGTTGAAGGCATTGATATTAGGGGGGAGGGGTATCAGGGAAAGCCTCTCTGTAGCAGGCAGCAAAGGAGCTACAACTTGAATGACAAGAAGGGTCTGGTCCTGGGGCCACAGCAAGTACAAAGGTCCTGAGGTAAGAATGAGCCTGGAAGAAGGAAGGCCAGTGAGGCTGGAGCATAGTGAGTGAGTGAGAGGAAGGGTGAGATGAGCAGGAACAATGAGGCCCCTGGAGCCCAGGGTGAAGCCTTTGGAGATTATTCAAAGTGAGAAGGGAAGGTATTGTTGAGTTTTAAGTAAGGAAATGATGTGATCTGATTTATGTTTTTAAATGTTTACTCTGGCTACTATAACTGATGGATTGCAAAAAGGGAAGGGATGGTTGTAGAAGTGGTTAGACTAGATAGGAGGCCATTGCAGAGATCCAGGCCAGAAAAGCTGAGCAAGTAGACTGCAGTAGGAACAGCAGAGGCAGAGGAGTAGGAGTCAGAATAGTATGAGACCTGCACAAGGAAACTTGGTGTCTGCCAGCTCACTCTGCAGGGCTGGCCTTACCCCTGATACAATCTTTCCTTCCTCCTACCTTCTCTATAATAACCCTTCATCTACTCCTCTGCAGTGTCTGTCAGAACCCACTGAGAAATAGTGAGCTGTCTGTTCTTTCAAAAAAATGTAATTGATGAAGAGTAAGCCTCTTTCTGCACAAGGACAAGTGTCCTGTTTGGTTTTCCTGGCATGTCCCATTATTGAAGTTGATAGCAGTCTATTGCTGGGTAATGTGGGCTTGTGGCTAAACCCAGGAGCGACTGGTTGGGCTCACCTGAATCAGGCAATAGCTCATCCTCCCTGTAATTGGACCCAGTATGCTGTATGGTACTCTGGGGTGTTGTTGATGGATAGGGGAGATCCCAGGAGTCTCGGTGATGGGCAAATCACAGGGGAGGGCATGCCATTTTTCAAGTACATGATGACTATTTAGTAATCAAACAAGGTCAATCAATAGGTCATCAACATTTTATTACTTTATTTTATACCAACTATCTATCTATCTATCTATCTATCTATCTATCTATCTATCTATCTATTTATTTATTTATTTATTTAGAGCAGGGGTCCCCAAACTATGGCCCATGGGCCGCATGCGGCCCCCTGAAGCCATTTATCCAGCCCCCATAGCACTTCCGGAAGGGGCAACTCTTTCATTGGTGGTCAGTGAGAGGAGCACAGGATGCATCCGCACCCATAGTTCCCATTGAAATACTGGTCAGTTTGTTGATTTAAATTTGCTTGTTCTTTATTTTAAATATTGTATTTGTTCCCATTTTGTTTTTTTACTTTAAAATAAGATATGTGCAGTGTCAATAGGGATTTGTTCATAGTTTTATTTATAGTCCTGTTCTCCAATGGTCTGAGGGACAGTGAACTGGTGTAAAAAGTTTGGGGACCCCTTATTTAGAGGAAAGAAAAGAAGAGAGATAAAAAGCATCAACTCATAGTTGTGTCACTTTAGTTGTTCATTGATTGCTTCTCATATGTGCCTTGATTGGGGAGCTCTAGCTGAGCCAGTGACCCCTTGCTCAAGCCAGCAACCTTTGGGCTCAAGCCAATGACCTTTCAGCTCAAGCCAATGACCATGGGATCCTATCTATAATCCCATGTTTAAGCTGGTGACCTCACGCTCAAGCTGATGAGCCCGTGCTCAAGCCAGATAAGCCTACGCTCAGGCCAATAACCTCGGGGTCTTAAACCTGGGACCTCAGCATCTTAGATCAATGCTCTATCCACTGTACTACCAACAGTCAGGAAATATACAAAACCTTTTTTCTCCCCCTAAGTTAGAAGTGGGGAGGCAGTCAGACAGACTCCCGCATGTGCCCAACCGGGATTCACCTGGCATGCCCACCAGTAGGTGATGCTCTGCCCATCTGGAGCGTTGCTTCATTGAGACCAGAGCCATTCTAGTCCTGAGGTGGAAGCCATAGAGCCATCCTTAGCACCCGGGCCAATTTTGCTTCAATGAAGCCTTGGCTGCGGGAGGGAAAGAGAAAGATAGAGAGGAAGGAGAGGGGAAAGGGTGGAAAAGTATATGAGCACTTTTCCTATGTGCCCTGGCTGGGAATTGAATCTGGGACTTCCACACGCCAGGCCGATGCTCTGCCACTGAGCCAACCAGCCAAGGCACACACCCTTTTAAATTATGTGGAAAGTGTTTGAAAGACCCTGCCTGTGTAATTATTCTTTCATTTATTCATTCAACAGATTTATAATGAGCTCCCAGCTCATTTTTTTTTGCTTTGTGTCCTTTGACAAGTAACTGACCTTCCTGAGCTTCAGCTGTGAAATAAGGATACTGATAGCACATATCTCTTAAAGTTATGAAGATGAAATGAAAGAATGAATGTGTTACACTTTGCCATGTGTCTGACACATGGTCAAGTTGGTGGTCTTAGAGAAGGTGAGGGAGGAGATCATTCGGTTTCCTCTGGAGAGCCCATAGGATGGCTTGTTCAGGTTCCTTGGTTTCTTGACTTGGTGGTCTGTGGAACCCTAGTCCCACAAGTCCTCCTTCTCCAAATGTTAAATTCATTTAGGGGAAGTTTGCATATTAAATCCCCTGTTGAAGAATCATAGTTACTATTAGCATAGTCGAAGTTCTTGGATGTACTTCACTTCCATAAAGAAACATGTTTAATTTTTCTCAGCCTACCATTCCTGTCCTCATGTTGGAAAACACTTCTTTTCATCTTAATTTGGAGGATGGACTTCTGAATCAAAGGTAGAAGTTGAAGTCTCCAAACCCTCAGCTCAGAAGTTCAAATTGCTAACATAATTGCTGACCTGATTTCTAACACCTTTCCATTCACATCTCTTTGCTGGGTCAGTTTTTTTTTTTTAATTTGAGATAAAGTTTCAGAGTTTATTGAGGCACTCTTCATTCTCCCCCTTTCCTTGGCAAAGCCAAGGCGATCCTGAAGAATCATGTTAGAGCCTCTACATTCATATTCTCAAACCACAGAGAGCATGATTGGCTTATAAGTCCATGTTATTGCATTTTCTTTTGGTGGAATCAAGCGTCTGATTTGTGACACTCTCAGATGATCATGGTTGCTGTAGTAAGATTAAAACGCTTTCCTGCCAATGAGAACAATTAATCTTAGACCAGGTTTGAATAGTGGTACCATTGGCTAAATTCAGTGGTGGATTCAAATAATTTAATAGCTGCTTCTCTGCCCTAATGACCGTTTTAAGTATAAAAAAATGATATACCGAAAGGTATTTTATTATTTCATGCATTTAATACTTAAATAAGAATAATAAGAGGTACACAAAACTAGATTATAAGAAAGAGTTTTAAAATATTAATAAAAAATATTAAATAATACTTGACAAAAAACAATAAAAACTGTTATTTAAGATATTTCCATATTGCTTCTTTAATTTTTTTAAATTATTATTATTTTTTTTACAAGGACAGAGAGAGAGAGTCAGAGAGAGGGATAGATAGGGACAGAAAGACAGGAACGGAGAGAGATGAGAAGCATCAATCATTAGTTTTCGTTGCCATCGCCACACCTTAGTTCATTGATTGCTTTCTCACATGTGCCTTGACCGCGGGCCTTCAGCAGACCGAACAACCCTTTGCTGGAGCCAGCGACCTTGGGTCCGAGCTGAGGAGCTTTTGCTCAAGCTGGCGACCTCGGGGTCTCAAACCTGGGTCTTTCGCATCCTGGTCCGACGCTCTATCTGCGCCACCGCCTGGTCAGGCCATATTGCTTCTTGATGGGTGTCCTCACTTGCAATTTTCTTTGCTTTTATCCGAGCATCCTCAGCTGTGTGATTTATCCTTAACCATCTTTTCACTGTAGGAGTGGGATCCCATTCCTTTAGAGGTAGACCGATTAGACTCATAGTCATTGTGTTTGATATATTAGAAACAGGCGACTTGTCTTCTCTGAACATATTATGTTCATCTTTGAAAAACCCCTTTCTGCTTCTGCTGAACTTACAGCAATTGTTCAGACAATATTTATTTTCTAGATTTTTCACTATTTACTTATTATTATTTTTTATTCAGTAAGAGGAAGGGAGGCAGAGACAGACTCCTGCATGTGTCTGGAACGGGATCTACCCAGCAAGCCCATAGTGGGCGATGCTCTGCCCATCTGAGGTGTTACTCTGTTGCTCAGCAACTGAGTTCTTAGTGCTTGAGGTAGAGTCCATGGAGCTATCCTCAGTGCCAGGGACCAACTTGCTCCAACTGAGCCAGGGCTGCAGGAGGAAAAGAGAGAGAGAGAAGAGAGAGAGGGGAAAGGGTGAAGAAGCAGATAGGCGTTTCTCCTCTGTGTCCTGACCAGGAATCAAATCTGGGACATCCACACACCAGGCCAACACTCTACCACTGAGCCAACTGGCCAGGGCCTGTTCTGATAATATTTTTAGCTTTTTGAACACTTTCAGGAATTGCATAGTTCTGGGAAGTTTTAAAAAAATATTTTTCACAAAGTCTCGATAATTATTAATATCAATTTAGTAGTTAAAAATGTCATTAAATATGAGCAATTGTTCTTCAGCCGCTTTCCATAGCACTAGTACTTCTTCAATATTCCAGTAATCTGTGTTGGTGCGCAGATGAACATTAAAAAAGAGTAAGGAATGTAATTTGTGATTTCCACACTGGGCAGCTGCCCAGGCGCCCACCTTAGAGAGAACCCTGATTACAAGTGCCATTTTAACAACCGGTTCGCCGTACTCAACAAAAAATTAGGTGTCGGTTCTGCCAAACCTGTGCGAACCAGCCGAGTCCCATGATTGGCTCAATTTGTCTCTCTGAGCTGGCTACTGTGGAAATGCCTAAGATGAGTGTGAGTACTAAGATAATGGAAGGGAGAATGCTATCAAATTGACCCTTATCCTTTACAGAGTTGAAAACAAAAGAGGTGGTGGTAGCATAGAAATGTGAGTGTGGCAAATTACGGAAGGGAAGAAGTAAAACTGACAAATGTGAGGCATGACTCTGCATCCAGGTCACCCTGCAAAGTGCCTTCCATGTGAGTGAGTCTTGGCAGTGGTTAATGCTGTGGTTCCACTCATCTTGGATATGGCAGCCCTAAGCATGGCCCCTGGAATTGGTCATTGTTCTCAGACCAGATGGCCAGTGACAAATATAGAGACTCTCTGGGTCACATGGGGTCCTAGACTGGAGGTGCTGGGTAAGGGGCCCAGTTCCTGGGTTCAAGTTTCTGGCTTGTTTATGCTGCCTGTTAGCACCTTTAGTTTCCTGTTGGGAACTTGAATATCATTTTTCTGTATTCAGATTCTACTCCCAGGGCTTCATTCTTTTTCTTCTTCTCTTAATTGTGGGGGTGATAATGATGATAATGATGATGATATTATTTAACATTGTAATATTGTGATTTATAATAAGAAATATATATTTGGTCTTGCTAGGTTCTTGGCACAGAGCTCCTAAACCCTTGGAATTTCCTAAGGTTGGAGAGCCATAAATATCATAAATATATCTTTTGTTATATTTGTGAGGTGTCTTTTAGAATGTCCTGAGGCACCTGATTATGGGGACTGTTCACCAGGGGAACCAACCCTGTGATTAGAAGGTTAGAACATAGTCCTACCCCATGACCTCCTGGGAAGGAAGAGGGGCTAGAGATTGAGTTCAATTATCAACCACACCTAAATGATGCAGCCTTCATAAGAACCCAGAAGGACTGGGTTCACCGAGTTTCTGGGTTGGTGAACACTTGGAGGTTTAGGGAAAGTGGAGAGCTCAGAGAGTATGAAAACTCCACCCCCCGGCCACCCACTGTGCCCTCGGCCTCCCTTCTACTTGGCCATGCCTGAGTCATATCCTTTATAATGAACCAGCGATCTCATAGGTAAAATGTTTCTAAGTTCTGTGAACCACTCCAGCAAATTAACCAAAACTGAGAAGGGGGTTGCTGGAATCTCCAATCTATAACCTGTTAGTCAGAAGTAAAGGTGACACTCTGGACTTTCTGTTGCTGTCTGAAATGGGGTGAGATGGGGGACAACCTGGTAGGACTGAGCCCTTAACCTGTGAGAACCATGAGATCTGATACTGTCTTCAGGTAGTGTCAGGAATGAGTTGACTTATAGGACACCCAGCTGGTGTTGGAGAATTGCTTGGTGTGGAAAACACACACACACACACACACACACACACACACACACACACACACACACACACCCCATAAACATTTATTAAGCATTTAACATGTGCCAAGTATCATGCTAAGTTGTTATTTGATGGCTTCATTAAATAATTGCTGCAGCCCTCTGAACTATTTTTTTTAAATTAACTTCAACTGCATTTTATAGTTAAGAACACAGGGGCACAGGGAGGGTAGGTAACTCACCCCCCTGGGAGTTGAACCCAGACGGCTGATACTAGAGCCAGGCTCTGAACCATTATGACGTGGCCTCTGGTCTGCTGCTACAGGCTGGGATGGGAGCAGGTTGGAGAAGGAAAGGCTGGAAATTCCAACTCAATCCCTTGTGGCCACCAACTGGCAGACCCAATGGTGGCTGTTCCTCACATGCTTTCTTTCAAAAAACAAAAACCTTAAGATGTAGATATCATTTTCATTTTATAACCAACAACCATTTGCTAAGCACCACTGTGTGCAAGAGACTGCACTAGACATTTCCAGCTTTATCCCCACTTCTCCTAACAATTCTTTGATATGGCTAGTATTACCCCCGTTTACAGATGAGAAAGCTGAAACTTCCAGAGGTTAAGCTACTTCCCAAGCTTACGCAGCAAAGTTGAACTTGTGTACAAAAATGTGTGTGCAAAACTGCAAGATTTTAATGAATGAGGGTCTTTGTTTTCTTGAGTAGGCTCTGGCATTGGGTTGTGAAGAAAACCAAATAAAAAGATTCCTTCAGCTGAGAAAAAGTTGTCTTATTGAAGCCCACCAGAGTGGAGAGTTCTGGGTATGGACGTGGCCTCGGGAGCTCTAGAGCACTAGTCATTACTAGCTGTGTGTTTTTGTGTGTTGCTGACTTGGGCTATATCTTCCCACTGTTCTCAGCATTCTTGACTTCTATGGTGTGGCTGTTGTTGGTTCTAAACTGGCAGCTGCCATGAACCAGAGATGCCCTTTTTAAGACTGTGAGATGAGTAGGAAGGTGACCTGGAAGGCAGCACCCGGTGTCTACTTATTTTTGTATGCCTACTGCTGGACACTAAGCTGGTGGACATCCGTGCAAAAACGTTGGCTAAAATGCTTGGTCCTAATAGCAGGTTGCCTAGTTATACTTAAACACCAGGATAAAATTGGGAGTGATTTTATTCTGCCCTGAAGGGCTGTTTTTTCTCCCCATTAACTTACTAATTCTGGTTCAGCCCATAAAACTCATCACACATTATTCATCTTAGAATTTAAAAATCAAATTTTGAGCCAATGCTAAATGGATCACAGGTAATCTTCTATGAGAGAGGAGCTTTTCATTACAGATTCCGTCTATTTGAATCACTTATAATGGGCAGGCTTTGTTCCTCAGGCTAACATAGCTGCGGATGCCCAGTACAATGGTCTTGCTCGCAGAGGGTAGAGGTGTCTCAGAGCTCCCCTTTTGCGCTTGCTTCCATGGCTGTGGTTGGAGACTGCACCAGCAGAAAAGCCTTGGCCCATGCAATGTGCTGCCCCAGCATTCTGCCACCAGCCTTCCCAGGGCTCAGATTTTGGTACAAAAGGGTAAAGTGAAATTGTGTTGAATGATTAAACTAGAATGCATCAGAAAATGCGCAGCCAGTGCTATGAAGCATAGAGATTATCACTGGACTCTGCACATAGCAATGGGAACACCAAGTCCATCGGGAAGTGTTAGATCTGCTTTGGGAACCACAGAGAAATTGCTCAGCAGGAAGAGCCCCCATAGCCCACAGTTTGCTCCTTTGAGCAAATCAATTGGCTTTTTAAAACTTAGGTTTTCATTGGTTATGCCCTGGCAGAGTGTTTTTCGATACATTCCCCCATCTGGCAAGACTAATGTTCTTTGTATTCAGTGAATAGATTGGTGCTCTGAGCCTGGGAAGGAGGCCTGGAAGGTGTACATTCCTATGCCTGTCATTGCTTGTGGCTCTGTGATGATAGTGAGTCTTTTCTGCCATCTGACTCTTGCAAACGATTCCTAATTTAAGTTTTATATCTGAGTAGACACACGGCTCCTGGATGCCAGATAGGCAAGGTGTCCTTGTAGGAACATGACATCTGATGGAGTGCTACGTGCCATCACAGGCCTGGCTTCTGACCTCCCTGGTGATAATGGCCCCATGTAGGTCAAGGGGATGAGCGAGATGGACCAGAGATGACCACTGCTCCAAGGACACTTGCTGGACTCCCAGATCTGGCCTCTTTGGATGGTTCTCCCTGCCTCAATAGACACATTTCTGCAAGTCCCATGCTCTCATATCTTCCAGAACCTTCTTTTAAGGGCTCTAAGTTTGGTGAGTGTGGCTCTGCCAGAGTGATAACATTCTTGACTTGTCTTATCCAATTTTGGATACAACAGCCAGTCCTCCAACAGTCTATGCTGAGCTGTCTCAGTTTTCTTAGAGAGAACCAGCCTCAACACAGCATGATTTGGAAAGACCACAGCCAAAATCATCACAAAGCTTCTTGGCTGCTTCTGCTAGGAAGGACCTTCTGGGTAGGGCTGTCTCTGACACATGAGTCAGACTTGGTCCCACAGAGAGCTTGCATTCCCTTGTAATTCTGTCACATCATCAGCTATCTTAGAAACAACAGTATCCATCTCTGTGGGCCCCTAGAGATTGTGCTGAGGTCTCACACTGGGTAACTCAGTGCAGTGCAAAAATTGCATGTCCCAGAAGGTATCTTGCCCCAGGATAGCTGCCCAGTCACTAATGAGCTCCTGCAGCAGAGTTTGCCCTCATTTCCCCCATGGAAGTCTTTCCTGCCCATCCTTTTGTGGCCCAGGGGACAGGCAGGATCCTGTCACCCTTCCCCCCCGCATACAGCAAAAGGACTGGAGTGAGAGTCCCAGGGGCTGAGTGGATTGCCCCTGCATAGGCCAAGAGGCCTATGACATTTGCTGAGCTAGGGATCAGCATTAGCTACTTGTAGCAGCAAGAAGAAATTTGAAACCCTGTAGAGAAGAAATGTTTGTAGGCTTTGGAGCAGAACTCATCGGCATGATGCTCTAATTACAAATTGGAGACCACTATATAATTCTACATTTATCTGGCTACACATCCTTGGAAGGGATGCATTGGCATTTCTCTACAAATAGGCAACTGTCCTGGCTCTCTGCTATACCCCAGGCCATTGGGACACCAGGTCTGCCTTGACACATGCAACCTGAGCCAAGCAGGACAGGGTACTCTGTCTTCCCAGGGCAGAAATCATGAATAAGAATGGCTCCCATATTCCTTCGCAAGCACTTTACATGCACGTTACTTGATCCTTTCAGCCATCTAACAAGGTATATATTATTATCCTCTTTTGATGGATAAGTTAGTTAAGGCTTGAAGTGATTAGGAGGCCGCATAATTAGCAAGCTTTAGGGCAGGGCCACATAGACAGATTTATCTGACTTCAGAGCTCCAAACATCACCAACCTTAATCTATCATTTCGGGGATTTAGCAACGCCAAAGAATGCAGAGCCTGTGGAATCGCCAGTTAGAGGCAGAGGACATAAGGAAAGAGTGGGAAGAAGGGGGAAAGGGTGGAAGAGAAAGTGACTTGCTCATTCATTCATTCATTCACTCCTTTATTCATTATGTATGGTTTTATTCTGGACCTTTGTTAGGTCAGATTCTGAAATGAGTACAATCAGCTCCTGCCCTGGAGAATCTGATGGTGTAACAGACAGCTGTGCTGAGTGAAACTGT
Organism: Rhynchonycteris naso; assembly: GCA_037038555.1. Lineage (NCBI taxonomy): Eukaryota > Metazoa > Chordata > Mammalia > Chiroptera > Emballonuridae > Rhynchonycteris > Rhynchonycteris naso. The sequence continues at coordinate 328,574,666 of CM072995.1, read as the reverse complement.
GTGCAGGGCACAGGCTGGAAAACAGTGAGTTCTGGGTGGGGTATGCACAGAGGAGGAGGTATTGAACTTGGACTTGAGGGGAGATCAGGCATTCTGGGCAGAGAGAACCATATAAGCAAAGTCCCAGAGGTTGTAGGGCACATTGGCTAATGGGGGGGAGGGGAGGTGTGATTGCTGGTTATTCCCGGCGAGGAGAGTGATGGTAGAGGAAGACTGGATTAGGAGGGGCCCTGGATGTCAGAGCAGGTCATGTGGTGGAATGTGGCAGGAACATTCATTCCTAGCCTCATTCACTTACTCAACTCTATTTTTTTTTTATCGATATTATGTTTTGACTTCGGGTGATGGACATACAACACAATCAACAGTACAAATGCTATAGCGATGTTCACTAGAAACCTATGTACTCTTATTGATCAATGTCACCCAATTATATTTAATTCCAAAATAAAAAGTATAAAACTGAAACAAAATAAATGGTCAGCAAAACTCTGGAGCTAGATGAGATCACCATGGGAATGAGAGCAGGTAAGATGAAAAAGGACAAAACACTGAGTCCTAGGGCAATGCAACTAGAAGCTCAGGGTGATGAAAAGATCACCAAAGGTGTCCTAAAAAGGCAAGTGGGGGGGGGGAAGGAGTGGGAAGCATCAGCTCATAGTTGTTTCTCACATATGCCTTGACCAGGCAAGCCCAGGGTTTTATATTGGCAATCTCAGCATTGCAGGTCAACGCTTTATCCACTGCACCACCATAGGTCTACTCAACTCTTATCAACTCCTTCTACAAACATGTATCAGCCATTGTTAGCAGATCAGGGGGTCTTGGCTGCATTGTGTTGTCCATCAGCTTGGCCAAAGGCATTCCAGGACTGCTTTTTGCATTGGATTTCAGGGACCTGGTAGCAGAGCATAGCTGCTGATCCCAAACCACGCTGGGGTGCACAGAATAGGCAGGGACTCCTGTGGCTGTCAGGCACCTCTCCATGGAGGAAGTGGAGATTTATTGAGTGTTAAATGTCAGTATCAATGTAATAAAGATGGTAAGTGATAAGCACTTTCCAGAGGAGCAACCATTTTCAATAAATTGTCAACCTGTCTGGTACTATGAATTATTAAAAAAAAAATAAAAAAGATGAAGAAACCCCACTTGGAGTTACTTACCTTTCAGATCTACTTCTCAGCTCTGTTCATTCTTGACAGGGGCACCAGTGTCCTGTGGTACCTAAGACCTTGTAGTCTTATCTTATAGAGAAATCCCCATGTTCCTTTTGTTTTCTTTGCTGGCCTAGCACTCGCTGTTCTGCGTTCTCCTTTTCAGGAGCAAACTCCCAGTACTTCCACCTGGCCCAGGAAGGCATCCTCCCCTCTGTGACTCCTCAGCCACACCTGGTGCCCTGGTCCTAGGGGGAAATTGTGTGTATTCATCAACTTGGTTTCCAAAGACTTCCCTTCCTAGGAGCAACTATGTGACCTCAACATAAGAAACATTGGTTATCTCTATGTTGTTATCTCATGATAGGCTCATTTTGAGATCAGCATAATGACCACAATTTACTGATGAGAAAACTGAGGCTTGAAAAAGTTGAGCGACTTGTCCAAAGTCTCATGTGGGGTGGCATTTCCAAAAGCCCTGCTCAGCTGCTCAGTTTCTCCTTATGCCTCCTGGACACAGTCCAGCTCCTCTCTCTGCCCTTTGCCAGGGCTGCTGAGGACCCATCCTTCCAATCCCTGGGACTCTCATTCTTGTCAGCCACATAACCGTGCATACTTAGTCCTGTGCCCAGCCCATCATTTGAAAGCAGCAAAGAGACATTGCGGTACTTTATTAACATTTTACTGGGCTATTTTTGAAGTGAAGCAAATTGTTCAGAATCAACCTGGGTCCCCAGTGGTCAGTAGAAGGCCTTTTGCATTTTGTAAGAGTTCTGCAAAATGTCCTTAGAGGTGTCCTGGCTCAGCTAGCTGTCCCGACTCCAGCGCTCACCTCTTCTGTGACTTCAAATGACCCTTCTTTTTAACCACTCTGAGCATCTGTTTCCTTAGTTGTAAAATGCAGCTAATAATATTTCATATCACTGAGCTCATTTAATCTCACTGAAGACTAAGAATATGTGTGGAGATGTCCTGGCACACAGTAGATGCTATTTCTTGGTGTGAGGGAGGGTTACACATTGGACCCAACCTGTCTAGTGATGCTTTCTTTGCTCAGGGCCTTCATTTTAACCTGTACCTACCCGCTTGTAGTTCACAGCTTCTCTTTTAGAACCACATTAATCATCTCTCCAAAAACTCACAGGAAGGAGCCTAAATATCACTCGCCCACAGATATTGAGCTCATTATTTATTAAAGAAACTTTGGTGCATCCTGGGCAAGGCCTCCATCAATTTTTCTTTCTGCTGCACGTTCACATCACTTAGGTCTGGCTGTAGTGCCTTCTGGCTTTCGGAGTCTTGACTGGATCGAGAGGAAATGTATGTTTCAGAATGGCCTTGTGGGGTGACATGCTGACCCTTCCTGAGCCTTCAGTTAGCTTTGGTTCCCAGGAGCTCTGTGTGACAGCCCAGGGCACAGTCTCAGATCCATCCTGCCATGGGCTTCTCCAGAACAATTGGGCAATTTTACCTTTAGAGAAACGTCCAGTGGATATCCTGTCCTCTTCAACCAAGGTGTTCAAAGTGTCTTTGCTAGCAGTTGGTTATAGAAAGATGACCATACAGCGCCCAGTGATGGGCAAAGCAGAAAAGCCAACAGCTGCACAGTCTGATGAAGGCTGTGTGTAGGAGAGGGAGAGAGAGAAAGTGAGAGAGAAGGGAGAGGGGTAGAATGGCAGATGGTCGCTTATCCTGTGTGCGCTGACCAGGAATTGAACCTGAGACATCCACACACTGGGGTGACTCTCTACCACTGAGCCAACGCATCATGGCTGAGCCTGCATTTCTACTAAGCTACTAGTTGAAGCTCATGCTGCCAGTCTTTAAACCATACTCTAAGTAGCAAGGTCTAGACCTGCAGCTGGCAGGGCAAGCCCTGTGTTTCTGACCATGAAGGATTTTATTCTTTGTCTCCTGTGACTGCACAAATGGTAACTGAAGTTTTGCTTTAGCTAATTCTATGAAGTAGCTGAGGGGCTAGTGTTTTACCCAATGCACAAGCTCATCACCTTAGTATGTTGGGATGGTTTTTACCCTCTTCTTAGTGAATTGCCTTCCGTAGCCATGTTTCTGAATTCCTATTTGGAAAGGGCAAGTACCTCCATGGGGAAGACAAACTGTCCTGTTTCTGGGAACCCAGGCTGGTGTGGTGGTCCCTGAGGTTTTTGTGTGAACCCTTGGGGTAGGATGACCCCTTTTTCAGTGATTTCAGAGGTGCTGTCTCTCCTTCTGTCTGCCTCTATGCAGCTTCCCTCATCACAGAGCAGTGTGAACCAGGCTGTCTATGCAGTCCTCTCACGCCCTTGCCCAGTGGCTCGGTGGGGCTGTGGGTTGATAGAGATCTTTAATAATTGGAGCCCTGTGAGCAGTGTGGAGGCACAGCTCCTGGTGGAGCCGTGTACCCAACACAGGTGTGCCGATTGCATGGGGGCCATCATAGCTTGGGGAGGGTGACAGGGGCCCCACCTGGTCTTTAGGCACAGTCTGGCTGTACATGGGTATAAAGCCGGTGGTCAAGGCCAAACAGGTTCACACTCGATTTGGGCCGACAGTAGAGAAACTGAGGAGCCAGAAGGTGTTAGGCCATTCCTGTTTAATAGATTCTCACAATGGCGGGCGAGCAAGCAGGCAGGGGAAAACCTCTTCTCGCAGACACACAACAGGAAAACTGCCCCTTGAGGTGGCAAGTGATTCACACTAAGGGAAAGTACTCGTAGCCTTATGTAGGCCACACACATTGCTCTGCCATGTGCTCACGCAGTAGTCGTGCAAAGTGCAAGTGAGCAGGCCTAACACAGCTCTTTTCCCTACAATGAGCTTCTCAGTAACCAGGATGGAGCCCAGTGCCGCCCACTGTATGGCACACTGTTCTTTCTCACCCCGGGGTCTTCATCCCAGAGGCTCTAGTGGGAAGTTTGTTCCATTCAGTCTGGTTTAGAAACTGCATGTTAAGCACTTGTCATAGGCCTGGGCTGTGGGGAAACAAAAGTTCTTGTTCTCAAGAAGTCACAGATCAACAAGTAAAACACAAAAGAATTGGAAATAAAGATTCAGTGTGTTTAGAGGGGAGCATGGGGACTATGGGGAATAAATAGAGGATGAACAATTCTGTGAATGGATGAATGAATTCAGATGAGATCAGGCATGTTCAGGGTGGTATGACCGTAGACTGGGATGGGTAAATTCAAAGAAGTGTATTTAAGCTATGCTTACAGGATGCCTTCATCCAATAAATCCTTATGCAGCTGACATTGAGCTATGCCCTGGGATACAGTTGTGATAAGAAACAAGGTCTGTGCCTGGAGGGCCTGCTAGGGTGGTGGGGGCGTGACATGCCCTGGGCAGGTGTAGCAGGTGCTGTCTGTGCTTTGCCCAGGTTCTCTCGCTTGCTCCTTCAGTGCACACTGGCCCAAACTTGCAACCACCAGCACCTACATTTCTTTGCTTGGATGTTTTCTCTTTCCACCAATGTCCACTCTGCTGGGACAGGTCAGAGTGCTGGAGAATCAATGACTCTGCCCCCCCCCCATGTAATGCTGGTGGCCCAGGCCAGGCAGGTCCACACTGGATTCGGGCAGATGGTAGAGAAACTGCAGAGCTAGAACGCATTGGGCCATTCCCGTTTAATCGAGTCTCACAATAGCAGACGAGCAAACAGCCAGGGGAAAACCTCTTCTCACACTGGCAGGTGAACAAGCGCCAAAAATGGACCCTCACAGTGGTAGCCAGACAATCTGTAATCTGCAGTCTGCCCTGAGGGCAAGCACCCATAGCCTTATGTAGACTATACACATGCAGCGCTGCCACATGCTCACGCAACTAACCAGGCAAAGTATAAGTGAGCAAGCCTAACACAGCTGTTTTCCTACCGTCTGCCTGAATCCAATGTGGACCTGCCTGGCCTCAGCCACTGGCATTACATCTGGTGTAGTGGGCAGAATTCAAATCCGATCAGTATGGAGCCACCAACACCCTTGAAGGGTGGAATAAGGAGCGGCTGTTCCCGGTGGCTCTCCTGTTGGGGGCTATAGGGTGGGTGTTTATTTAGTCTTGTGAAAGAATGCGAAATTTCGGTGCCAGAGGATGCGTGAAGTCAAAAGCTCCAGGATGAGCTGCAGTCTGAACGCCGACAGTAGCAGGAACTGCAACAGTTGCTGGGGAAGGAGGGCGACTGCTTTTGAGAGCTTCAGGGTGAGACGCAGGCTGAGCACCAACGGCACCTGGGACTGGAATGGTAGCTGAAGAAAGGATTGACAGTTGCCTGGCCGCCACTGTGAGGGTTCGCTTGTTTGCCTTCGGCGGGGAGAAGAGGATTTCCCCTGCCTGTTTGCTCATCCCCCATTGCGAGACTCTATTAAGTGGGAATGGCCCAGTGCTTTCTGACTCTGCAGTTCCTCTACCGTCTGTCCGAATCCAATGTGGACCTGCCTGGCCTCGGCCACCAGCATTATACCCCTACAGCAGCTACCAACCAAAGACTGGCAGGAGAGGGGGATCAATCCCCCAGGTCCCTCACCCTTCGGAAGAGAACTCTGAGGTGTGGGATCTGCACTGAGTTTCCCCAGCAGGATTCAGCTCCGGTTACCCACAGTACTGGCAGGATACAGCGTCCTTTACTGGCTGCCTCACCTCCCTTTTCTCACTTTTCTCCCTTATGGGGAGTTTTTCACCTCCTACTCAAATGCTAAAGCTTGTCTCAGAGTTGGCTTTGGGCAAACCTACCGTGAGACAGTAGAGAAGAAGGGATCTGTGTTTCGGAAGAAACAACATCACAGGCAAAAGCAGAGAGGTGTGGGAGCACATGGTGTGCAGGAAACTGTGGCTGCTATGTTGTAGCGGGGTAAGTGGTGACAGACTACCTTCTCTTGTGGGAACATAGGGAAGATTCTTCGTGCTGGGTTAGGGGGCTGCTTTGAATGACCCCAGCAGCCCCATGGTCCTGAACTCACTTATCCAGCTCCTGTGTGTAGCTTTTCAGAACCCCCCACCCCCCAGAAGCAATTTGGGCAAATTCCATTAGATGGGAGGATTTGGAAGATGAGTGTTCAGTACCTTGGAAAAGATTCTTGTTAAAATCATATCCCAAAGCAAGTTCCACAGAGCAGCAAGCAGTCCTGGGTTATGCCCCTCAAAGAATGGCTCCCGGGTCACATGAGCTTGCCCAGTGCTGCAATTACACGTCTCTTGGAGGTTCCCAGTGTACATCAAAGGTCGGCAAAGTCCTGAGTCACACGCAATTCTTTTTCACTTAACCAGGATTAACCAGTATTTCCATAGTCTTTGGATTGTGAAACCTGCCATTTCACACACTTAGTAGCTGCACAGAAGGATGGCTCTGCAGAGCACCTCGTGGGGTGTGCTGATGTGGACAAGGGGACCTGTTTGGAGAGGCCGAGGAGATTCTGGAGGGCTAATGCTGGCTCGCCAGTGTCACCCCTCTGCTGTCACTGAGTTCCAACAGCAGTGGCAGCCAGTGCACTCCACAGTCAGATCATGGAGCTGGCACTGGGACCAGGCAGTGCCAGAGACTAGAAGCAAAGTTTCTAATCAATTCATAATGTGCATCATAGACCGGTGCAGCTTGGGAGATGGGAGAAATCAGGAACTAATTCAGACCAGTAGGCCAAGGAAAGATGGAGAATATCTAAGACCACTGAAATGACAGGAGCAAAAGAACAAAAACAAAAAACAAACCCCAAACACCCAAATAACAGTGACTGAGGGTGAGTTACAGCATACCACTGAGGGGGAGAAGGGGAAAGAGAGAGGGGGTGCCTGCTCCTCACTTATTTTGTGGCCACCACCACTGAACTCTTTTGAGAAGGTACGTTTTAAAACAGAGGTCATTGAGTCAAATGCATTTGAAGCTCAAGATAGGAAAGGTGACACAGAGCAGTATTTTCCCACCTAGATCTTAAAACTCAAGAGGTAGTTTTCACTGTCTCCTGTCTCTCTTCTCTAGCATCTTGGTGGGGAGGGGGTGGGGAGCAGCTTTGCCCTCCTCTTCTTCCCCTCACTTTTCTTCTCCCTCGCTCCTGGATTGGGGAGATGAGCGGCTAGGGAATTCGCCTCTCCATAGGGAAACTTGAGTTTAGAAACGGTGATATAGAACACTGCTGTTTTAAATGAGTTTATGTTTCTGTGCTGGGCCCCACTAGATTATGCCTCGAAGAAGGTGAATCTACTAAGAAAATATTGGTTCACCAGCCAGGGACTTCAGGGTGTGGCAGGGTCTCGGACGCGGGCGGAAGATCATACATAAATAAGTGTGTTGATTTTTCACATGGGGGCTGAAGGGCAGCTTTGTAAACTATGAGGTAGTGAGTTTGATGTCATCCATCCGCAAACCACTAGAATGAATCATTATTTTTGAAATAATTTTTAAATTTTATCAAAGGAATTCTTTATACTGTTGAAAACCTCAAGTAGTGCCTATTATAAAGTAAAATAAAATAGTTCTATACTTCACCAGAGTCATCTTCCCAGTCCTGACCTCCAAAAGAGTTCTATTTAACTCTTTTAGCTTGTTTCTTATATTTGCCACCACGTTTCTAAATAACATTCGTACACTACTATTTCCTGACTCACAATATTAGGCATCATATAGATTGTTTTTCTGTTATAGAAACCCTCATCTGTAGACAAGGGCTTGACTTTCTTACACTTTCCACTTCTTCCAAACACACATCTCCTCTCCCCCAATCCTCACACTTTGGGTTAAAAGAGTAGACAGTGAACTGTGAAAGTTTTGGTCACTGTTAATTAGATTTCCATGGCGTAAACACTTATTTTCCTGGCTGAATCAGTGTCCAGTGAGGAAAAGAGAAAGCGTTTTAACAGGAAGGAAATGATTTAAGAAATTGGTAGCACAGGTAATGAAAGAGCTGGGAAGGCAAATTGGAGAACTAAAGGCAGCCAGAAATTAGCAACAGCAGGAAGCTGCTACCACGGCTGAGGCTGCAGAGCCAAGGGCATGGGCAATCTTTCCGGAGCCCAGGACAAAGGGTCATCTGGCAGAGGGCAGTACCAACTGGGCCTGTCCAAGAGGAATCAAAGCCATTAAAGAAGTGCCATCTCTGCAGGAAATACCACATGAAGCAGGGAGCATGGGGGAGAAATACCCTGGATTCCCCCTTTCTCCTGCCCTCTAGCTTCATTCAGTGCCTCCCATTGACCAAATGCAGACAAAACAGTTAAGAAATGCATCCTGCAGGAGTCCACGCCCCTCTCCCCTTCTAACAGGGTGGAGAGGAGCAAGAAATGGATATGAGAGCAAATGGGCAAATAATAGGCACACTGATATTAACATTTACTCTTTTTTTGAAAAATAATTTCACAAGTATTTCGCATTGTTTTATTTTTATGTGCCTCTAGTACATCTGTTTTACACCTTTGACATTACTTTTTAAGTGTTTATTTCACATAATCCACTTTATCTGTTTGCTCCAGGCCAGCCTCGGTGCTGCCATCTGGGACCGCAGCACACCTTCACCTTGGACGTCCCTCATTCTTGCTCCTGGGCTGAATTCCCTGGGTTAATCCCATGGCTTCCTCTTTCTCAGTACTCCCCTCCCCCCCCCTCCCCCCCCCCCCCCCGCCAAGAAAGAGGCCATGGGAAATAAATGTTTTGCCTTTGCACGTCTGTAAATGTCTTTATTCTGTACTCACATTTGATTGACAGGTTAGCTGGCTTTAGAAGTCTAGGTTGACAACAAAGTTTTTCTGGAATTTTGTCAGTGCTGATTCATTGACGTCTAACTGCCGGTGTTGCTTTGGAGATCTGGTTCCATCTAATATTTTTGCTCTTTTATATAAGACTGTTTCTTTTGTATTTTTTTCCCCTTTGGAAATTTTTAGGATTTTCTTTATATCCCCAAATTATTCTTGCAAACTGAGACAAACAACCCCAAATATAGATTTGTTTTGCTGAGAGCAGAAAGCCACCCCCTCCACAGTGAGGAAAATTTTAAGACCCAAAGGGGATTGACACTTTCATCTTAGATAGAGCACGATGTCCCAAAGGAATCAGCTCCTAATTGTCGGGCTTTCTGGCAGCATTCGCCATCAACCATGGCAATTAAATGAAGCCTCTCCTTGCTGCTCTGTCTTCATGTATCTTGTACTTTGAATAAACAGGACCCTTGGGGTATAATTATCAAAGCATCTTTATTTCTGATATCACTGTCCTTTTAAATGTATTCAATAGGAGTAAGTGTTCCCTGGTTGTGGGGTGAAAATTCAGACAGGACCAGAACTTTTTTGTTAATGGGCAAGAATAAATCATGTGATTAATTTAAACCAAGCACAATTCCATCACTAAGAGGGCCCAGTGCTATCCAATCAGGAAATCTTCCAACTTGAATTGACATTAGGAGAGAAAATGTGGTCCTGCTTCTCATTTTTTTTCTTGCTGCTCCTTTCCGATTTGCTAGCAGTTCTGTCTCTGCATTCTAGAAAGGAGGAGGGAGGAGAGGTGTGGTGGCAGGTTGGCTATTACTTAGCTGATAGTGTCCTAGGATGGCTTTGTGCCCTCTGGGCCTGGCAGACATGGAAGATGGCTCTTTCATTATAATTTTCCTTAAGACTCCTCTGCTGAGCCAGGTAACTTCATTATCCTTGAAAGAGACCTTGCCTCAGCTTAGTTGGCTGCTCCTCCCACAGTGTCTGTCCTGGCGGTATCCCCACAGCAGCTTAGTGAAAGATCCCTTGACCTGGCAGCCTACCATCTTAGGAAGGAGCCGTGGTCCTACTGGAGAGCATTTTCAGCCCCTAAAACTCCCTCCTATAGTAGGATACTGGTACACAGATACGGGTCCCAAGGTGAAAAAGTCCTGCCATCATTTTAACACACCTGTGTCCACCAACTTTGGGGAACATATATTTATTCTGTTGGTGGTTCCATTTAAGCCCCTCCCACAGAGTTTGGGTTGGGAGGTAGGCCATCCAAGCTTTCCCCTTGGTGGAGAATCCCCCAACCCGAAATCAGATACCCTCTTCACAAATCCTCCCCTTAATCTTTAACAACCCAGTCCTTATCTCCTAAATCTGGGTGAATTTCTAATTAATTTCTAACCACCTACTTTGAAGTTTCATAAAGGTTTGTCTAAGAACTCATTCGGGTAATTTGGTGCCTTAGTGAAAATTGCCAGCCTAGCATTCTTGTTATGTCGGTGGGCATCTTCAAGCCTCTGCCTCCCTGTTATAGCCTGTCACACCATGCCAAAGTTGCTATGAAACAGCCAACTCAAATATCTAATTGCCTCTGAGCAATGGTTTTTGAAAAGCTGGGAACGGGGGCTGCAAATCTGATTTTTTTCAGGAGAGTTTCCTGAAAAAGTACCTTCCAATTAGTGAACTGATAGCTCAGCCTTGTCACTGGAGCCATTGCGAACAGAGCAGGCGTGCAGGGCGACACTTTATGAGCCAATAAAGGAGGTTGCCACGGCACCTCCAATTCACAGGAAACACGTCTTGTTTGTTTATTTACTACCTTTAATTTTATAAGCTATGGGAGAAATTTCTCTCTTCTGAATGTGTCCAATTAGCTCTGTTTATCTATGAGGAATCATATTCCCTGGCTCTGTATTTCTGAATAACCACAGGAGAAAACACAGAAGGAGAACAGAAATATACATCCCTTGTCTGAACAGTTCTAGGCCACTGTGTGTGTCTATTAAGTCAGCTATGACATCGGTAAGAGTCTGGAATTCCAGGGGTCACAACTTTGAAGGGCCACCTCCCCCTACTGTCAGGGATGTTTAGATGATCCCCAATTCCACTGCAATTTGTGAGAACTATAGCACTCAGCTAGAATTAACAGCTGGGTTGGGGAGGACAGAACTAATTGATTTCTGATTTTCATGGACCTGTGTATGGCCAGCAAAGGAAACTGTAGACCCGGAGGATGGTGGGCCATTCCATTTATTAGAGTCTCGCAACAGCGGTTGAGCAAGCAGGCAGGGAAACTGCATCCCTCTCTCTCTCTCAGGGCTCATGAGCAAACAGGCGGGTGGTGGTGGGGGAACCCCTTCTCCAGCAGACTATAGTAAGCACTGGCCCCTCCCAATGGGTGCAGGCAATCTGCAGTCTACAATCTGCCACCTTGAGGGCAAGCGCCTGCAGCCTTACATAGACTATACACATGAGGTCCTTCCCTGTGCTCATGCAACAGTCAGACAAAGTGCAAGCCTAACACACTTGTTTGCCCAACAACCTGGAGGGAAGATATGAAAGGAAAATATGATTTTTAAACTGATAATGTTGAGATCATAGCCTCCAGCGGATAAGAAGGGAAAGCAGAATGGAGAAGGTACTTCTGGGTTCTCCACATCCGTATCATAGGAGCCATCTTTCTGTACAGGAAGGAAAGTGTTAAGTTTAGAGAATGAAATGGATTATGAAAACCCTGGCTTCCCAACTCTGTTCCTGGATTTGGTGCCTGTTGTTTCCTTTGGTGTAGACAGTGGACTCAGGTCTGCATGGTTTGGAATTCTATGAAGTCAAGACACCCACATGGCAGATGAAATGTGGACAGTGACTAATGATAAAGAAGGCCCCTGGGGACTTGTTTCACTTGGGACTTCCTATAGGAAGGCTTTGGGGAGAGGAAATTTGGACCAGCACTTTTCCAGTGTTCTAATGTCACTCTGCCCAAGGTTGGGCATCTTCTGAAAATATAATAAGTAACTATTGGGCAGGTACAGCGGTCTGCACGGCTTCTCTCAGGGCTGGCTAGCCATATTGTTAAATGCCTTGCTCCGCAAAAACAACAAAATCCAGCAACTTCTGGCCAAGTTTCAAAGACTTTGTTTTAAAGTATATTTTTGGATTTTAACATTCATTATGACTAAAAGGAACGAAACTCAATCTGGGGTCTTGGGAGCTGCAACTCTAAATTCTTAGGCTGTCAGGAGCCACGCTCTCAGCTTCTTATCCTGCTGCTTTAATGAGGCTAATGATTATTTTTCCACTGAGCACCTACCTGTGATCTTCATAAAAAAAGTGAAATAAATGACTCATATGGAGATTTAGAAGGATATCACTATGGAAAGTGGATATTAACAGGCTCTAGAAATATGGTAATTATCAGCTATTAGTGATGCAGTGACTGTAATATGATAATAAGATGTACATATTATGCAGGTAGAAAGCACCAAGAGAAATGACACAAAGTAGAATTATAAGAACAAGAAAAAAGAGGTCTTGTTTGGTTATTCTCTTTGTTGTGATAAAATTGAAACGGGAGAAAGTTGAAAGCTACATGTAGAAATGTACATGGTATTTGGTAGTCTCTTTTATTTTTGTTTGTTGAATGCCTGTGATGTCTTTCCTCTGGAAGGTGGATCAGAGAATGTGTGTGTGTGTGTGTGTGTGTGTGTGTGTGTGTGTGTGTGATCCATGATGAATTTAAGTCCTCTGAAACCTTGCCTCTGCTCTAGCAACTCTTCCTATGGTTGGGAATTTCCCATTTCTTGATATGAATGAATGATGAATTCACCTTTACATAACTTTAAAGCCTGATGCTTCAACTTCCAAAATATACCTTAAATCCCACTCTCTCCCTCCATCTCACACTACTGGCCACATCCCAGCCACTTCTTGCCTACACTACTCAATAGCCCCTAACTGGACCCCTCCCATTCATTCAGAATAAAATTTTTATTTTTAAATTGATTTGAGAGAAATGGAGAGAAAAAGAGCAATTGATCTGTTGTTCCACTTATTTATGCATTCATTGGTTGATTCTTGTATGTGCCCTGAGTGGGGATTGAACCTGCAACCTTGTACTACCTGGACAACGTTCTAATCAACTAAGCTACCTGGCCAGGACCAGAATGAACTTTTTAATGTGTTAATCAGGTCATACTGCTCCTTTGCCTAAATCCCCCAAAGTTTCTCTATTGTTGTTAGAACAAGACCCACACTCTTTGTCAACGTCTACAGAGTCCTGCATGATTCTCCCCCAGCTTCTAGTCACCATGGTCTCATTTTGATCCTTTGGAGTCCCTGAGTTCTTTATGGCCAAAAGACTCATACTTGCTGTCCCCTTTGTCTTGTGACTGACTCAGTCCTGTCTTCCAGATCCCAGCTCAAATGTGTCCGCCAGTAAGACTTGTGCTGACCATTCTATCTAAAGCAGTGCCTTCCCTCCAATTTTCTCTTTATCATGCTAAGTTTATTTCGTTCACAACAATTTCCACAATCTATAGTGACCTCCATTCTTGGTTTATTTTACTTAATGTCTGTCTCCATCAGTAGAATGTAGGCTCCACTTGGCAGATTTGCCTGGCAAGTTCAGTTATTGCCATAGCACCAGGTGCTCAATTAGCATAACAAAGTTAATGGCTTGGGAGTCAACCCGCTTCTCTCTCCCCTACACATATATTTAGGTTGGCTTTGCCATAATATAGCACTAATACCACAGTCCCTGGAGACTTTCTTTGGAGATGGTACTCAGGATGCTGAAAGAGATGCTCACGTATTTCACTCTACACTGTGCACGCTGCCACCTTCAGGCCTGTAGCGAGCCTTCTGGAATCCTCAGGCTTTCTAAATGCTAAACGTGTGGCATAATCGGATCTTGCATCTCTGGTGACTAAGACACCTTTATGGGAAAATGCAGATTTTCCATTGAAAGGCAAATCTTTCTTTTCAAACGTTTGAATAAGACTGGGTTTGTATTTATAAAGTAAGTTATATGCAAGAGCATATTCTGGGCCCTGAGCACTTTCATTTGATTGCTCAGTAAATGCATTTTCACTCATCCAAGCTCTTGCCTCAGAGTATTTTGCACCGATACAGTCAAATAAGTGACAGTAGCCCTATTGAGTTCTATTTAATCTTACTCAATAATGTTCTGCATGGTTCCAGGGACTTTTCTGGGCCTTTGTGTCCCAAAGATGGGTTGCAAGTATATTGTTTGGGGCCAGGTAGGTTTTGTAATAGGGGCAATGGGGCCAAATTGGGTAAAGTAAGGTGGGTGACATAATTGGTGCCCTGTCCTCTACTTACTGCATCATCCTGTCTAAGATACTTACCGGAGTTCTGGTTTCCTTGTCATTCTAATGGGGATAATTTCTACCCCCACAGGATTATTTGGGAGATGAAATGATATCATGAACATGAAAATACTTAGCACACTGTCTCGCATATAACTAGTGTTTCTATAGATATAGCATAGCTGAATTCATTTTACTTACACTGTTTAATCATCAGCACTCCTACTAGACTCAGTATACAAATAGTGTTTCTTTGCTCCACTCTGTGCATTCAGCAGGAGCTCAATAAGCCCTTAAGGTGTAATTTGTTATTGTTTTCTCATTGTAGAATGAATAACCAACCATCCATTGAAAAATCCAAAAATAACTGCTAATAATTTAGTATTCTCTGCCTCTTCCCTCTTCAAATGGACCCACCTAAAATTGACTTCAGTTAGGTTTACTTGGGGCAGAGAAGGGCAGGCCAGAGAGGAAAATGAAGGGGAAACTGCCTTTGATGCACCCCCAATCCCCTATGAGCCCTCTTCCTCTTTCACCCCGGTACCACCCTGAGCCAGAGTCTGACTCCGGGCATTGTCCCGGAGCCCTGCGTATCCTTCTCTGTGCCTCCTCCAGGAGGTGCAGAGTAGAGGGAACATGGTCCACATCCAGAAAGCAGAGCGCATGTCCTTCTGTCAGACTCAGGTGCTATCAGCTGCTCCTAGTGTGAGACAGATCACCCATTTTCTCCTGGCGGTACACTCCAAAGAAACCTACTTTTCCTGCAAGTAAACCCCAAACAAAAAGCAGAGTTGCTTCCTTCAAGCAGCTTTCTGCTGAGGCTTCTTGTAGCTCAGTCATGTCCCCCTCACTTTCTGGGACTCTTGGCTAGGCCCTTCATGACCCCTGAACAACTGTGCTGCTGACAGAGAGAGTCAGGCTACAAAGCTGTCTTATTTGTCAAACACACAACAAGTCAGGGCCAGAGCAAGATGGGAGCCCAAAGGTTAATGGGCCATGGGTCAAGAGGAGTCATTAGAAAAGTATCCCAGAGTTTAGATCCTGCTGACCTTATTTTCTTGCTGCGTATCCCCATGCCAGTTACTGAACTTCTCTGCACTTTAGTTTCCTTGCTTAACATGGTTCTACAAGGATTCTCTTTTCATGTGCCAAGCCCTGTGCTATGGGTGTTATAAACATCATCTTAATTAAACTCAAGATCTCATGACAGCACTGGTGTGTTCAACAAAGTGAAGGGGGAGGGAGATTTGAAAGAGAACAAGGGGATCACAGCAAGGAAAAGCTTGCCAGGGATTAATGCTGGCGCCCTTGTCCCTGACCCCGGTATACACAGCCACCTACCACCTTCTTGTCATGATGGCATGGAGAGGGAAGTCCCATCACAGTGCCATGTCAGAGCTGAATCTGTCCTACCTGCCCTCACTGTTTTAAAGATGAGAAAATAAAGCCCCAAATGGTGTATGACTTATGCAAATGTTGTTCACTTGCTCTTTCATTCATTTATACATTCATCCATTATTCATCAAACATCTGCTGTGCTTCTATCATGTCGAAGTCCTGTACCATGTTCTAGGGATGTGGGTATGCCTTGAGGGCACAGTCTTCCCCAGGGAACCACTGAAACCATAAGGGGTTAGACAACCAACTGTCAGGATGAATGGGGAGGAAGCAGAAAATGTAGACTTCTCTGACAAGAAGACTGAAATTGAAGTAAAGGGGAGAAAAATGAAAGGGGAGCCAGGGAAGTTTTTATTAGATGGGGAGACTGGGCTCATAGATTATGACGGGAGAATGAACCAGGGGGTAGATAGAGACTGAAGGTACAGATGAGAGAGTGACGGCTCTTGGGTGCAGCTGGGGGAGGAATCATGAAGTCATGTGGAGGGATAATTGACCCCCAGGTAGAAGTGTTTAGGGTGGAGACATGGGTGGAAAAAGCATCGCATGGGTCACAGAAGTTGTGTTCAGGGGCCATGGGTGGTTGGAAACCAAGGGTGCACCACGGATTCTCCATGGCAGCTGCAGGTCCCAGCAGGTCCTTCCTGGTCTTCAGGTATGGGGACAGGCCTTGCAAGATGCTTCTGCAAGCTAAGCATAGAGCTCACAGTGGCAGGACGAAGCTCTCCAGTGGAAGGAAGGGGTCTAAGAGTCTGCCAAGGGGTCTAGCTAGTGGGATTTTAAGGTGTCTTTCAGTAAATTCCCTACTTCTGCCAATATTTTACTGGTCAAATATTAGAAGGGAGTCATCAAGAACAAAGGGTGAACATTTTGCCAGTGCGTGGTCATCCTATCATTGTCCCCAAGCCTATACTGGAGGAGTAATAGTGTCTTCAGGGTGGTTGTTTACCTAGCCAATTGCATGGAGAACAGGGTCTTCTCCATACTCTAATGATTGAAAGCAAGTTATATGGACAAGGATAGGAGGCTTTTCCCCATATTTTGACAAGCTGAAAGTTCCCATCAATGGGCCAGGACAGAAATGTGCGGCATGTCATAGTATAATTTCCTTTATGCCAGCGATAAGAACATGCATAAACAGAAAACGTGGCGTAACTTGGTGTCCAGGGTCTCAACCCTGGAGCCAGGGGCTGAAGGAAGATCTGGCCTGAGCCGGGTGGTTTAACCCTTCCCACCTCAGGGACATAGTGAGAGGGACAGCTATGGCCAAGCATGTATTAGCAGCTGGCTCTGAGCCCTCCAAGGCAGGAAAATACTGTGGGCACAACTTCAAAATCATCCCATCCAGATGTCCCTGTCAGTTAGTTGGCAAAGGTGACGCGAGAGACAAAAACAGATTGGAGGGGCAGTCCTTCTGGTTGATGTGGTCACAGTTGTTTTGGTTTAAGTGCATTTTCTAAAGGTCCTCACAGGAAGTGGTCAAGGAAGCAAGAGAATGGGACTTGGGTTCATTCAAAGGGCAAAATCTATTTGGAGACTATGAACCTTTGGAAAGCTCATGGTTGGGGACCCTGCTCCAAGGACCTGAGGGAATCACTAATGTCTAAGATTGTATAATTCTTCAGCAGAGCTCAGGAAAGACAGGCTGAAGGGGTTCTTAGGTCATTCCTGAGGTCCAGGTTCTTTTCTAACAGTCCCCTTGGAAAGGTTGTGAGAAGAAGCTGGAAACACCACCAGGAGCTTACACTCATTTCCAAACAACCAACCCGTACCCATCCATCAACAAATCTGATAGATATAAGCTATGGCACCAGCCTTGGGCCATGTGGTGTGATGAGTCCAGAGTTGCGCAAGGCACAGGCCTTGCCCACAGAGAGCTCCCAGTCTAGCCGGGGAGTCCAAGATGACCCTTGTGAACCAAACTGAGAATAAGTCAGAGCCTGACCTTGAGACATAGACCCAACATGGTAACAGAGTTTAGAGGAAGAAACGAGGGTTCCAGGGTCCAGGGAATGCTCCCTAGAAGACAGGGGCCTTCTGCTGGACCTTGCCTGACCCCTTTCCCACCTTAGAGATTGGAACTGGACCTTGTGAAAGACATAATTATGGCAACACATTCAGGGGGGCCAGTGGGCAGGCTTTCCTCAGAGGCATCCTTTTCTACCACTGCTGAGCAACAGCTGAATGGCCCATCGAATTCCTTGGTTGTCTGTAAAACAAGATCCCTCAAGGGCTGTTGGGGAGGGGGACTTACTGTTGCAGTGGGCTGCTGTCCCATCTCTGCTCAAGGGCGGTCAAATATGCCATGCCTGTGCCAGGCTGAGGAGCAGGGAGAGACTATTCTAGATGTGCTGATAATAACACTGGCACAAACACAGAGTTCAACAGACACAGGCAAACCCTTTGTGGCAGAAAGGACAAGTGGAAGCATCGTGTCCATTTCAGAGATGAGGCGGTTGAGAAGGTTGGGAGTGCAAGGTCATGCCGCTAGTGCAGGACAGAGTGGCCCTACACTTGGGGATTCGGCTTCTCAGCCCTTAGTCTCTCTGTACCCAGTGCTGCTGCCACTCCACATAGCTGACTTTGAGTGCTTACCATGTCCCAGGCATTGGGAGCATTTTACATAAAATATTTCACGTACTCTTTTCAAATCTTAGGAGGTAGCATTCTTTTCCTCCCCTTCCTATGGCTGAGCAAACGGAGGTGCTGACAGAGATTTGGGAACTTGGCGTCAACTCACGCAGGTTGATAGAGGTGGAGCTGGGGGTTTGATCCTGGCCTGTTAAATACAGAGCCCTTGCGCTTGACCCCTTGGCGGTGTTCCCACACAAAGTTCACATGAATGATGGCTGAGTGGTGTGTAGGACCGGGGCCTGCGGCTGCTGGAGAGGACATGCTGTCTGTCTCCTGGAGCTCCTGCTGTCTCGCCTGCCTCCAAGGGCCTCCCTGGGTGCCAGGGGAAGACCAGGTGTAATGGGGGCAGGATTTCCGAGCTTTCCTCTGCTCACCTCGTGGAGTCCCCAGAAAAGGTTTGGGGCTGTGGTTAGGCCTCCGTTAGCTCTGTGCCATCTGAGACATTCCCAAAGGCAAGAAAGCTGACTGGCTCCTTTGTGTGTCTGTCAACTTAGACTGCTTTTCCTGGCTCCTGGGATCCAAAAAGTAATATCCTCAGAGCTGGCTTATTTACAGAGTGCTGCATTCTACTGGCCCATCTCAAGAGGCTGCAGTTGTGCCTGAGATACTCTGCATACCGAACCCTGGCTGCAGCTGTCTGACCATCTGTCCGTGTGGCTGTCCATCTACCTAACTAGCCAGCAACCCTGCCAGCCCTCCCAATGTGGAATGGTGACATATTAACAATACACCTGTTTTCCTGCTCATCTCATACTAGCGTGTGAGGCTGCTGGTGGCAGGGAGCCACTGGTTTCATCTCTGTAGCACTCTTGCAGTGGCTGATAAGCTTTCCCTGTCACCTACCAGATCTGCTATACACTGTCAGGCTGGCTGGTCATAGAGCCAGGCATTCTTGAAGTGGACAGGCACACTTTGATTTTTGGGGCCCTGTCTGCAAAAGCTCCCGGTCCTGAAAATTCTGCCCACAGATGACTCAGGAAATTGGGACTCAATGAAGAGCCCATGATGTCCTTCATCCCACAACCTGGCCTTGTTTTTATTTCCCAGAAACCTTCCTGCAGCCTAGTCTCAGCTTCCCTGTTTCTCAAAGTGTGTTCCGGGGAATACTGCATCAGAAACACTGGAAAAGTTGGTAGTATCGAGCAAAGACCCGGAATCTTAAAACAATAAGACTTGACCATTTACAGGAACTGCATGGCAGAAAGGAAGGAAAACTGCACTTACCAGCCACAGGCTGGGGACAACCATAGCCTGGATCTTAAATCCTTGGCAGGTTTCCTTTTCTATACATGAGTGTATTGAAGAGCCCTTCATGATTTGCCTTAGGGAGGAGGGGCCTATTGATGCTCAGGTAGGAAAAGGAGACATGATGTGCAGATGAGGAAAACAGACTTTGCAGTCATGAGTTATTATACTTGCAAAAGACTGAAAGAGGGTACTGATAATATTACCAGCTGAGAGAAGGCTATTTGTCCAATAAACCATTTGTGGTATATAAAGGGATACAGTATTTGTTTAGGGGATACAGGATTGCTTTGTCATTTGAGATGTGAGGTGGTTTGATTTGACGTGAAGTTTTGTTGATCAGAGAGGAGCTAATTTCTTGGGACTTATTAAGAATTACCCTGTTCTAGAACTTTTGGCTCAAGTTGGGGTGAATCTGTATTCTCACCAGACTTTCCAGGTGGCTCCTTGTGTATACACTGAAGTTTGGAAACCTTTTCTCAGCCACGTGGTCCTAAATCTTGGCTGCATATTGGAATCACCTGGGGAGATAAAGAATGAAATAAAACTAAACAAGATGCCCAGAATCCAGCTCCAGAGAGTTTGATCCAGCAGGGCTTGCGCATCAGTAGTTTTTGTCATTGTCTTGTTCCCCAGTAGACTTGATTGTGGGGCTAGGGTCGGGGAGTCTGGGTTAGATGCGGCCTCAGGGACGGTGCCCGTCTCTGCCCATCTCGTACATGAGTATGCGTGGGTGCGTTTCCTAGGTGGACTCCAACCCTTGGTGGCATTTATGGCAGGAACCTGGGCTCACTCCAGGACACGGGGTGGTTTCCTTCGAATGCCTTTATCTGGTTTTCAAGTTGCCACAGCAGCCTCTGCTGTGTCTGGAGGACCTTGCCGGGAGCACTGGGAAGAAGAGCTTCTGTTGCCTTGCCTCTCCTGTCTGTCTCTGGGAAGGAAAGCCTCTCTAAGGGAGCAGAGGCACCAGCTGCAGTGGGGACTAGGGAGTCCTGGGAGGGTTCTAATTATTTAGGTGACTTGAGTTAGGACGACAGCACCGGAGGTAGTAGATGCAATAGAACCATGAGCTTGACATTCTTCATCGGCTTCTGCATGTCAGTGGAAGAGCCTGCAAAGCCCTCCTACCATGGGCACGTGCAGCAGATGTGGCCAGTGGGCACACGTAGGGATGCCTTTCTTCTCTCTGTCAAGGGCCTCCCACGTCCTGGACCCCAGGTTCAGAAGAGGCTCTCTTCTAAAAACACTGCCCCTGTTTAGAGATGATCAGTTTATTTCCTATCTTTTATTAATCAAAGACACATAGAGCTGTTAAGCGGGGCTTCTGACTCCCGGTAGACAAGGTGATTTTCTATCTTGAGTCTTCCTTTAGGAAAAGGTGTATCCTGATTATACCACAGACTTACTTTGCAGAGGGCAGGAGGAATGGGGTTAGGAAGAAATCAGGGGGAAGAGATGGAGACTCCCTGCCCACCCCCTGTTAACTCAGCACAGAGGGAAACTCCTCACCCTGTCTTCTCCACAGTAACCCCACACGGACACAAGTATTATGATTTTACTCACTTCTCCACATTAGAAAACTGAGGCAGAGAGGTTAAGTGACTTGTGCCCTGTCTGCCAGGCCAGGCTACCTCTTTTCACAGCTGCATCTCAATGCATATTCTTTGAGTAAGTGAATTAATTTCCATTCATAACTTCAAATGCATGGAGTTTAATTTTTGTCTCTCTGTTGGTACCCAGGAAAGGTAGGCCAAGCCAATGCGTCTTTTCTAGTATGCTGGGGCCCACCAGGGTGCTTCTATGTGAGCCACCCACCCAAAGGAAAGGGTACTAGAACTGGGCACATCTCCTTCCTGGAGAGAAGAAGGACATGGGCAGTAGCCTGGGAGGAGCTGTGCATCCAGCTGTCCTCTCTGGTCACCTATGGTGGAGAGGTGGGACCTCAGAGCCACAGGGTATTTGAGCAAAACTCTTCTCCTCAGATCTGAGGCTGGGATTCAGGCCTCCCAGGAAGGCCATCTTGCCCCCTTGTGATTCTTTCTGGGCATAGAAACAGGTTTCATCGGACACTGAAATTTCATAGCACTCATGATTCCAGAGGCCCCTGAGGCAAGTTCAGACCCTGTGGATAATTCTGAGGCCCACGGAAGTGGCCTTATTTGACCTTGTGTAAAGATGTGAGTGCGATGCTTTCCAAAGCCCATGGCTGACAGAGAGAGATAAGCATGGGATTGCTTATTTATTATGTCCTGGACACGTAGAGTTTCTTTGTCTGAAACTTTGCTTATTTCGTCTGGCTGAACACTGGGCTCCCCTCCTTCCTCTGCCTCAGGTGCCCTTGCAGCACAAATGGATTGATAAAGTACTAATTTGCCAAATGGAAAGAGCTAATTTTCCCCCTTTCAAAATTATAGGCATGACAGGGTTTTTCTTTTCTTTTTTTAGAGGGTGGGGCACATATTCCGCCAGACACACACTGCATTTATAATACAGAGCAAGACATCATAAAGGTTTTCACATCTTTCATGTGATAAATATTTTTACCGTCATGCTGGAGAAATGGATTTAGTTTGAGGTGGCCTATTTCTTTTGATGGTTTCTTTGACGTGGATTCAAAGATTTTCCTAGTCCTGAAGGGGTCTGAGGTTGGAAGGGCCTGTTTGTTAACTCTTATTCAAAAGACAGATCCACTTCTTTGCACCAAAATACAGCTGTGGCTGCCAGGACTGGGAGATTTATGACTGAGGACAGTAAAGAAAAGATGACCAGGGAACCAGCCTCAGCTGGGAGGGACGGCAGGCGTGGCCCTGGGCCCCCACAGCTGGGGTAGCCGGGGCCCCTGAGCATATCCACAATACCCTGGTCCCTGTGTACCCTTCTTCCTGTAAATTGCACTTGAAGATTCAGATGGGGCTATGTCATCAGAGTGGAGCCCAAAATATTTCTTCACACAAGTTTGTCTTTACAAGTGTTCTTCTCTCATCTTTGAAATGACACATTTTTAAGGATCTTCCTACATTCAGTGAGCAGTTGCTTGGGACTAGAGGAATCTATATATTTTCAGGACAAGCCTTTGTGAGCTGCTGTGGCCCTCTGTGACTGTGTGTGTGTGTGTGTGTGTGTGTGAGAGAGAGAGAGAGAGAGAGAGAGAGAGAGACTGTGTGTGTGTGTGCGCGCGCGTGCACGCGCACGCCCATGTGTGAGGATGCACCTGGAGATAATGGAGAAAATCAGGAACTTGGCTGTCCTCTGGGAGCCTGGCTAGTAGTCCTAGGATCTGGTGATTAACATTCTTTCCCTACACACCTGCAGAGCACCTCGTACCTACCTGTCAGCCTGACACATAGGCTGCAGGTGCTCCTGTAGATCAGACCCAGGTCCCAGCACTGGTGAGGGTCTCTGAGGGAGCATTTGCCACTTTGCCTAGGGCTCAGGCTGTGGGGTTTGGCTGCCTCAGAGGTACTGGAAATACTGGGTGGTCGAACAGCTTGCTTTTTCTCAGAGCCACTTTGCAGGAACCCTCCTGGATGGTGGAGGGAGCACTGAGCAGGGATTGAGGGCATTCAGGGGCTTTGTTTACTCTCTCAGTACAAGAATCAGCTGTTACCTAGCTGTGCAATCTTGGCAAGTAAGTTAACCTCTCTGGACCTACTTCATTTATAAAATAAAAAGTTAAGCCCTGTCTGGTTGGCTCAGCGGTAGAGTGTTGGCCTGGCATGTGGAAGTCCCAGGTTTGATTCCTGGCCAAGGCACACAGGAGATGCAACCATCTGCTTCTTCACCCCTTCCTCTTCCCTTCTCCCTTTCTCTCTTTCTCTCTCCTCCTGCAGCCACAGCTCAGCTCGACTGGTTTGAGCAAGTTGGCCGTGGGCACTGAAAATTTGCTCCATGGCCTCGCCTCAAGTGCTAACATAGCTTGGTTGTCAAACAATGGAGCAGTAGCCCCAGATGGGCAGAGCATCAACCCCAGATGGAGGTTTCCAGGTAGATCCTGGTTGGGACTTGCAGGAGTCTGTCTCTCTGCTTTCCTTCCTCTCACTTAATTAAATAAATAAATAAAATAAAGCATTGAACAGGTAAAAGGATTCCATTGAACATTCTGTGTTCAAGTGGAAGCCCACAGTGCCCGTGTGAGTCAGAATGTGTAATCTGAACCATCTCAGAATGACAGCATTTTAGGACATGGAAAGTTCTTAGAGATCACATTGTTCTATCCCTTTCATTTTCCCATGAGAAAACTGAGGCCTACAGAGAGGGAGGGACTTGCCCAAGGCTATGATAGTGAATGAGCTGTAAAACAAGGACTCGAAAGAGGCCAGGCCGTGGTTCCCATTTACCTCTTCAGCCTGGTTCTCAGAGTGGCATCCACCCAGTAGTCCCCGCATCCCTTGGGAATTTGATAAAAATGTACATTCTCAGGCCACACCCCAGACTTGCTAAATCAGAACTCTGGGATGGGGTCTTGCAATGATCTGTGAACTTCCAGCCCCACTGGTTCCATTCTGCTGGCTAACATTTGGGAACCACTGAAATAGAGCACGTGGCTGCTCCAGAAGAATGACATTGAAAACAAGCAGGCTTCCCTGAGACTGAAGAGAAAGGGGCAGGGAAATATCACAGAGGAAAAGTAGATGTGCTCTTTCCAGCTCGCTTCAGGCTGCAGGTATCCCAAAGCAAGGGCCCTTGGGTAGCCTGTCCCAGTGCCTAGGAGGCACAGTCTGTGGGAGGCTGGCTGGCATCTAAAGTTGGCCTGGCCACAGGCTGGCCTACAACAAAGGGCCACTGTTCTCTCTCCCAGCTGAGCCCAGCTGTTCCCATCTGTGCATCTGTACCAAGAGAAGTGTGCCACTTCCACATCAACAAGATTGGCCTGCCAGTTCCTTCCAAGAAATTGATGTGTAGAAACACTGTTTTATGTATGAACAGTGAGGTGTATATTTAGAAGCCCAGGTGCTCAGCTCCATGCTGTCAGCTCTCGGGGTGGAGTTGGGGGAGAATGATGGTATGTGCTTGAGAGTTCATTATATCTCCTAGGCAGAATTGGAGGTTTAAAGGGCTATTTTAAAGTAGCCAATAATGGCATCTATAAATCCTGGTTCCTAAGATACGGACATTTGTCACTCCCTAAAATGAGTTTTTCACATGCTCTTTATATTGGTTGGCTTGCAGCATAAAAACATGGGCCTTTAATAGTAGCTCTCATTCTTCATAATTCCTAATCAAAGTCCATTTCCATTTCAATGAGTGTGTGTGCACACTGAGCTCTGGTTGCCCCTGTTTACCCATTAGTCTCAGCCCTGAGCTCAGCCACACCCAGGCTCAGAACCCACCCTGGGCCGGCGGGGGAGGATAAGGCAGTCCTAGCCCGGCACACGAGTGGGGTGGGATGTGCCTGACTGCGAGAGGCTGTTATGCAGTATGTGGAGTTGGCTCCCAGAGTCAGAATTCCTATTCTTCGCCTGTCGTATCAGCCCAGACAGAAATGCTGAGCTTCGGCTTAGGTCCCCATCTAGTTCTCTAGTTCCTTGCCAGGACTTGCCACCCTTCCTGAATCCTGGGCTACCTTCTCTTACCGTCGCCTGCTCCTACCAGGGTATGGGGCCTGATTCCTCTGCCCTTGGCCTTGGCCAGGATCTTGTTCTCAGTGACTTGGACATCCAGAATCAGAACTGCCCTTTGGTCTTCCCAACTAGGGCTGAAGTCGGCCTCCCTTGTCCCAAGCCATGTGGGCTAAGGCTGTGTCCTATGAAGCTGATCCCAGGGGCTCTGAATGGGTCCTTGGTGGAACAAGGCAAAGTGGTGTAGTGAAGCCAACACCCTAGAGGCAGGGGCTCATGACCCACAGGCAGGTCCTAGCTGACACTTTCCCAGAGCTAGCTAGGTGTCAGGCACTGCTCAGAGGGCTTGTCCCAGTCACTCCTTCATCCCCCACTACAACCATATGAGTTAAGTATTGTCACCTGGGCAGTCATTGTGATCTACAGTTTGCGTTACTACCATACCAGGTGTTGGCAAACCACAGCCCACAAGCCAAATCTGACCTACTACCTGCTGTAGAAATAGTTTTCTTTGAATGCTGACACACCCACTCATTTATGTACAGTCATCTCCCCTTAGCCCTAGTTTTACTTCCATATTTTTAGTTTACCCATGGCCAACATGATCTGAAAATATTAAATGAAAAATTTCAGATATATACAATTCATAAGTTTTAAATTGTACACCATTCTGAGTAGCAACAAAATTTCATGTCATCCAGCTATATTCCACCTGGGACATGAAGTATCCCTTTGTCCAGTGTTATACGTACTGTAGGCACTAGCCACCCGTTAGTCACTTAGTAGCTGCCTAGGTTATCAGATCAACTGTCATGGTATTGCAGTGCTTGTTATTTTACTTAACAGTGGGCCAAGGTCATTCACACAACTTATATCACAATATGTTGTAAATCAAGTGCTATTTTATTATTAGTTATTGTTGTCAATCTCTTACTGTGCCTCATTTATAAGTTAAACTTTATCAAAGGTACGCATATATAGGAAAAATCATAGTATAGATAGGGGTTCGGTACTATCTGTGGCTTCAGGCATCCACGGAGGGTCTCGGAACAGATCCCCACAATAACTAGTGTATTGTCTAAGGTGGAGTTGAGTAGGTGTGACTGAGACCACGAGCCTAGCAAAGCCTAAAATATTCGAAACTGGTCTTTTACACCAGAGGGTTGGCCAGCCCCTGTTTGACAGCATATATTATCATGACTTCCATGAATTTGAAAGCAGGTTGTTCTATGCACGTGCCCATGTGCCTTTTTCTGGGAAGTGGGTGCAGTTTTTATCAGATTCTTAGATGAGAATCCTCCCAAAGCAATAGAACTGCAGCGTTAAGGAGTCTTGCAAACAGAGTTTCGGGTAGTCAAAGCACAGCAGCAAGAGGCAGGGACAGAGGTCAGTAGCCAATTGGAAAGTAGGATGCTTCAATCAGAGCTAGGCGGGAAGAAATAGAGGCAGGAGTGCCACTGTCATAGTACCTGCCTTGCACTGTCTAGGCTCTGCTTTGTTGTTCATCAGCTGGGCATATGAAGGAGGCAGAGCCAAGGTGGCTGCAAGGCTGACGAGCGCCCTCAACAGCTCACAGCCACCTGCTGGCCTCACGAGTGCCTGCTTCTTTGGAGAACTTGGCTGGCTGGCAGCCCTGCCCGGCTTGTGCTGGGCGTCTCTGCTTGTTCAGTCTCAGCGGAGTGTCAGGGGTGAGAGTGCAGCTGTGCTAAGAACAGTGCAGGAGCGTGGCTGGCTCTCAACAAAAGTGCACTCTCATTCCTTTGTCTCACTACAACCCTGCAGGGAAACTTTAGAATATCCTTTGGATGGATGGCAAAAACCACAGTGATTGATCTCTTACTGGGGTAGGAAGAATAATGGCCCCCAAAGATGTGCACATCCTCATCTCTGGTACCTGTGAATATGTTACCTTACATGACGATGGGGAATTAAGGTTGCAGATGGAATTAAGATGGTTAATTTAATCAGCTAAACTTAAAATAAGGAGATTGCCCTGCATTACCCAGATCCAGAGTGATCACAAGAGCCTGCAAACTGGAAGAGGGTGTCAGAAGAGGAGGTCAGATTGACACTGTAGGAAAAGGACTTCACCCACTGTTTTGACATTGACCATGGAACAAGGGAGCTATGAGCCGAGAAATGCAAGTGGCCACTAGAAACTGGAAGGGGGATTCAAGGATTCAGGAGTCCTAGGAAACAGATTGTCCTCTAGAATAGAGTTTTTCTTTCTTTATTTTTTTATTATCTTATTTATTCATTTTTAGAGAGGATAGAGAGAAGGGAGAGAGATTGGGGGCAGCAGGGAGCATCAACTCCCATATGTGTCTTGCCCAGGCAACCCCAGGGTTTCCAACAGCGACCTTGGCATTTCAGGTCGACGCTTTATCCACTGCACCACCACAGGCCAGGCTAGAACCAGTGTTTTTCAACCACTGGTTCGCGGACCGGCCCACCAGAAATTTTATGCCAGTCTGTGATAGAGTTAACCACTCTGATGTGTGAAGATTATAGACCCAGTGTTCTTAGTCAGATTCCTTTATGCACAGGGTGATTTCTGTCTTAGTGATTCCTAAAATAATTATTCTATTTTCACCAATCCCCAAGTGTAAAAAGGTTAAAAGCCACTGCTTTAGAACATCCAGAAAAGAACACAGCCCTGCCAATACCTCGATTTTAGCTCACAGAGACTCTGGCATACTCCTGACCACCAAAACTACAAGAGCGTAAGTTTGTATTGTCTTACGCCACCAAATTTGTGGTTATTTGTTAGAGCAGTAACAGGAAACGAATCCTCTTACCACAATTTCAATAGTTTCCTAAGAACTTTACTGGCATTCACCCCCCCCCCCCAATCACTTAATCTTTGCAGTGAGCTAGAGGCAGATATTATTGCCTCCATTTCAACAGGCTAAACAGAGGGTCAGCTGAGCTTCAGAGAGGTTCATGGAGGTCCCACAGAACTGGCGAGGGCAGAGCTGACTCTGGAGCCCTACAGCAGGCTGCCCTTTGCAGTGTTGGCCTGGCCCTGCCTTCTCCCAGGGCATTCTGAAGAAGCCTGTCTTCTCCCCCAGAATGCCCTCCAGGAGCCAGAGGAAGCTCTCCGGGACTCACCTTTGCCACGATGAGTCAAGCTGTTATTCAGGGTTTTTTAATGGTGTTGGACTAGAGATTGTCAGGGCTCCTTTCTTCCAATTAGCTCCAAGCCCTTTCCTGTCAGATTTCACTCCTCTCTCTTATCAGTCCTGAGCATTCCTGGGAGAGAAAGTGTAACTGTGG
This sequence comes from Rhynchonycteris naso, assembly GCA_037038555.1. Lineage (NCBI taxonomy): Eukaryota > Metazoa > Chordata > Mammalia > Chiroptera > Emballonuridae > Rhynchonycteris > Rhynchonycteris naso. The sequence continues at coordinate 328,546,403 of CM072995.1, read as the reverse complement.
GGACCGCTGGCCAAAGGCCTTCCACTCACGTCCTCATGCAGGTGCAGACGTAGGGAAGAGGGCAGACCCTCAACCAACAAGATACTTTCTTTCCTCATTACTAGGACATCAAGGGGTGTTTGAACAATATGAAATTTTTTCCTTGGGAGCCCAACTACAAGGGTAGTCATAATGTCTTGCTTTGCTAGACATGAGAAAAGCACCACAATGATGTGCGGAAGTCCTTCTCCCAAATGACACCCGAACACTGGCTCCATCTTATAGAAGAGATATGGAGGCCCAGGGAGTAGGGGGTTTGCCAGTGCTGTAGGTGAGGCTTGGCTAAGGCCTCCTGCTTCTCAGTCTGGCCTGACCAGGCACCGGAATGGGCTCTGACCCCCAGGCTAGTTGTTGAAAGAGGAGAATGGGAAGCACACAGCAGAAGCAGGAGGCAAAGTGGAGGCAGCTGTGAAATCCCTCCCTGTGTAGGGGTGTGAATCACACCTTATCAGGCAGCCTCAGATGAATCAGCTTTGATGAATGAGCCTGGGCTTCTCGGTCAGGGGTGGCCCAAGGGTCAGTCGATGACTTCTCATCAGCAGGGAGCCAGCCCACTGGAGTTTACTGAAAGTGACCAGAGAAATGTACATTTCTGAACATTCAATGAGGCCTTTCCTTTTCAATTCACAGCAAAACATGCAACAAGGCATCTCAAGAGTGGAAGAAAGTTGTGTAAAAATCATTAAATTGTACATTTAAAAAAGGTAAATTTTATGCCTGACCTGTGGTGGTGCAGTGGATAAAGCGTCGACCTGGGAACACTGAGGTCGCCAGTTCAAAACCCTGCACTGGTCTGGTCAAGGCACATATGGGAGTTGATGCTTCCAGCTCCTCCCCCCTTTCTCTCTCTCTCTCTCTCTCTCTCTCTCTCTCTCTTTCTCTCTCACTCTCACTCTGTGTCTCCTCTCTAAAATGAATAAAATAAAAATTAAAAAAAAAAACTTTTAAAAAAAAGGTAAATTTTATGGTATGTAAATTATACCCCAATAAAACTTAAAAAATAAATAAATAAAACAGGGAAAAGGAAAGGAAACATCCCTTAAGGATTTTTATGGGGACATTCAGCAATGCTCACTCCATTGTCTAATGCTTGGCCTTCTCTCTCCAAAGCCGACTGACTGCACAGCCACCCTCCAGCACAGCCTGACCACCTGCTCACATTTCACAAGTGAACAGACTGGAGGCCTGAAGGGGCTGAGAGTCTTGCCAGAGAGGGTGAGGAGAGAAGGGGTCCCCTGAACACTCTGGTAGTAGGACTGGGAGACAGGACCATCTGTGCCCGTTCCTCGGATGAACTTTAGGCACACGGCCCAGTGCCTGCGGCCACAGGCTGCCTGTCCCAGTTTCTCCTGCCTCCTCATCCCTGGGTTCTGGCTCTTATCCCCAAACACCCCGCGCTTCAGCTTTGAGCATGGCCCGAGGGCAGCAACAGAAATAGCAGTGGCTATAGGACTGGCTGCAGGGCAGAAGTAGGCCCCTCTCCGCCCACCCTGGTAGCCTTCTTAGCCATCCCCTCCTGAAAGAGGAACATACAGCAAACTGAGTAAACCCACAAGAAACAAGGAGGCTTCACCTCTTTCCTGGGAAAATATCCCTAAAGGTACCCTAACCGAGGGGCCAGAAGCAGAACTGCTGCCACCAATGTGCCCACAGTTCCCAGTCCCCCTTGGGTAGTGGCTGAGGGCACACGTGGGGAAGTGAGCTGTGTCCCAGTTGGCTCTGTCTGTCCGCTTGGCAGGGCTTGGCCAGTCCTCTATGAGCCCCAACCCACTTTCTTTTCTTTTTTTTTCTTTTTTGTATTTTTCTGAAGTGTGAAGCAGGGAGACAGAGAGACAGACTTCCGCATGGACCTGACCAGGATCCACCAGACATGCCCATGTGGGGCGTTCCTCCGCTGCAATGGGAGCCATTCTGGTGCCTGAGGCAGAGGCCATCGAGCTGTCCTCAGTGCCCAGCCTACTTTGCTCCAATAGAGCCTTGGCTGTGGGAGGGGAAAAGAGATAAAGAGAAAGGAGAGGGGGAAGGGTGGAGAAGCAGATGGGCGCTTCTCCTGTGTGCCCTGGCCGGGAATTGAACCTGGTACTTCCACACGCAGGGCTAACACTCTACTCCTGAGCCAACCAGCCAGGGCCCCCAACCCACTTTGACTTCTATCAATAACTGTGCAATGTATCCCCTTTTATTGCTTTTTAAAGATTTATCCTAAAACTTAAGGAGCCGTGATAGCTGCTGGCTTCTTGCTTAGGGAGAGTTCTGGTCTATGGCTTCTATACCTCTTCCAAACTCCTCCCCCCCCCCGCAGCCCCCCCCCCCCTCGCCTGCACTTCAAAGTTTCCACTAAGTGCATGGCAGGAGCTGGCAAACAAGTCAGCTTCAAAAAGTTGGGATCCCCTGTTTCCTTTCTGATCCGCCGTGCAGCCTCAGCACCACCAAGACCCTGGAGCAAAAGCAGCTGGGTGAGCTGTCCTTTGGACTGCTTATGGAAGCAGCCACCCTCATGCAGGTATCCCTTCTGCTTCCTGCATCAGTGGCTTCAGGAGACACAAAAGCCTTGGCAGGGTCTCCAGATGTGCTTCTCATGTGTGGCTGGTGAGCCCGTGAACAATGCTCAGAGCTACGGCTTTTGTTGCATTAATTGCTCAGAGCTTCGCCAGCTCTTCTCCTGCCCCATTTCCCTCCCATTTCCATGAACTAGCATGGAGGCTGTCAGGACCTGTATCTGTAATTCTCAGCTCTCATTAGCGGGCTGCATGTCAGGCATGGTGGGCGTATTTCTGAGACCATATTGTGGCATTTCCTGGATGCCCTGTGTGCGCACTGGCAGAATATTCTGGAAAACAGGTCGTGTACAAGGAAGAGTGGAGATTGTCTACTGGTGATCACTATACTGTTTGTCTCGTATAGCTTTGCTTAAGTGAACTGAGTAGGAAACTTACTGCCTGCAGCTGGAATTTGCCCTGGCCATACCTTTGCAGGCTTCATGGTCCCACTTGCTGACACAGCTCTGGTTCCCTTTTAGCTCCTGCTGGGGGGTTTCAAGATTCTCTGCCAGGCAGGGGAGTTACTGACCCCACCCTGACCCACTGCTACTGCCTGGGTCTTTCATATTGCCTGTCTTCATGAACAAAGCAAATTTCTGACCCCAGGGAGCTCACATTCAGGGTGAGACAAACAACAGCAAGATAAATAGGAAAGTACTTCAGTGGGTGTGGAAGGGGGGAAAACGTTCAGGAAAGGCCTTGCAGAGCAAGTGACTTTAGCATAAAGAGGTGAGGGGAGTTAGCCCGAGGGTGTGGAGGGAAGTAGGAAGCAGCAAAGGCCCTGAGGTGAGGTACACCAAGGGAGCTTGGCAGGGATGAGCCCTGGGATCTGTATCACCCAGGGTCTGGTAGGCATTAGTAGAGACTCTGTCTTGTATGCCAAGGGAGACAGACGGCCATTGGAGTGTCCTTCGCAGAGAGGGACATAGCATGGTAGTCTCCCCACGCCTGTGGGTCACTTCAGCCCTGCTGGGGACTCCCCTCTGGTCCACACCACGTGTCTCATGGTGAGTCTGAGAAGGCAGATAAATGCCTCCCTGCCTGTGTGTTATACAGCTGCCAAGCTAGACTAAGCTGGTAACTGGTAGAGCCAGAGTATCAACCCCAGGATTCTGTCTCTATAGCCAGGGCTCTGAACCGGTCCTTTGGAAAGGAAAATAAAACTGATGGGAGTTAGCAAAGGCAAGTTCTCTTTACCTAAGAGATGTCAAATGTAAGCGGCGGAGGGGAGGGGAGGGTGCTGGTGTATTACACTTAAAGGGCCAGATAGTATTTTTCACTTTGCACTCCATAATGGTCTCTGTTGTACCTACTCAACTCTGCCTTTGTAGCTCTGAGACTGTGTTCTAATAAATCTTTATTTACAAAATAGGTAGCTTTGACCCTTGGACCGTACTTTGCTACTTGTAGGTAGAGGAAAAAAAAATTGGGGTTTGGAGGAAGCCAGACTTTTCTTTGATCCTGACAGCTGGGTGACCTTGGATTAGTCATTTAACCTTCTTCGATTTCCTCAAGTCTAATAACTAACCACTATGGGGTACTTATTAACTAACTTATTTTTAAATGAAGTACTGAGTGTCTTGGAAGAGCTCTGTACTATGCTGGGAGCCCAAGATACCTCAGGGAGAAAAGACCGATGTGTTCTCACCCTCACGGAGTCCATACTCATGAGCGTGGCAGAGGTCACCTTAAGTAAGGTTCTGTGTTGCAAGTACTTCCTTCCTGCTGGGATGCCCTTCACTCATCATTTGGGACGCACTGTTTTCAAGTTTGCTGTCCTTTGTACCCATACTGAGTAAAAAGAAGCCTGTAATAGAACCCAGGACTTTAATATGTTTGTAATGCAATATTATACAACATAGGCCTAATTGGGAATCATATTTTTTTTATTAACTGATCTCATTTCACTTGCTAATATCCATTTAGGTATGTGAGAGCAGTAAAGCTCAATTTCTGTTAAATATGATATGATTCAGTTGGTTCACTGATTTTGATTTTTATTTTGATTTTTACTAACCCCCAATTCCAGATAAATGAGTCGTACATCTTTTTAGAGATAACAAGGATCTTTCAAGATCATGCAAACCCTGTACCTCCTTTCAAATATGCCTAGCCGAGAACAGGTGCTTCCTTGAGTTCTGGGACGAAGCTTCAAGCAGCCACTACAGTGCTAAAACCTTCTGCTTTGTCATAGAAATGCACACATAGCTTGCATTTTCCTCTTTAGTGCAACGTATTTAACATATGTGAGTTTCCTCTTATATCTTTAAGGCTAATTGGTAACCAAGATGATATTTACAACTTTGAAGATCCTGGAACCTTAGCCCCTTGTCTGTCTCCAGCCTGTGCCACTTAATTACCTGGCATAGGTGTGCCATGCCCCTAAGGCTCTATATGGAAACTGAGGGACATTGGCATATGTTCCAAGCCTGCCTCTCCTGTTCCTAACTTGCTTCTGCTTCATTCTGGTCTGTCCCATTCCAGGCTTCTGACTCCATCACTTACTTAGAGCACACTTATAAGCATAAAAGGCACCATCCAAGGGGTTTGGCATCTCTGTCCAGTTTCTGATTTCTGACCTGAGTGGTTTAATCTGACTACCTGTCCCTGGGAATGAATTTCAAAGTTCTGACCCATCAGCCTATGTCCTGGCAAGACCTACCCATTACCACCATAGAAGAGGAATTTCCATGACCTGCCAGATTTCTTTTGCTATAGAAACCCTAATTCCATTTGTTGTGTACTTATTTTGAGACACATGCTGGTCTAAATACTTTTTATACATTATTTTATGTAACTATCACAGATCTCAGGAGTGGGTTGGTAGGTATTATTCCTGCAATACAGGTGGGATAATCGAGGCGTAGAGAGGTTGAGTGATGTTTGTGGTCATATAGCCAGTGAATGGTGGGGCAGGGATTTATTTGAATTCATGTCTGTGTGAATCCAAAGCCCCTGCTCTTATAGATAATAATGTCCCTCCATTTTCTTGGAAAGGTCCAGGGAAACCATGGGCTCTTCTTGACCTGATAGGGGGACAGTCCCCACAAAGTCTATCAGGAGTCCAACAAGCAGGGCCCAGCGTGGATAAATTGGGTGTCCCCTGTGCCACTGATTTTTTATTCTGGTGGGCAGAGTCTGGATGCAGCAGGAGGCAGTATGGTCGGGGGTTCTTGTAGCCAGGTGAATGTCATGTGGTGGGGCCAGGCAACTCACAGAAGAACCAGACAGTGGAGATGGAGGTGGGCTGGTGAGAGCCAGGAAATGGAGCTGACCCCTAGTTTGGGGACTTGGGTGTGGGGCAGGCTCAGGACTGGCTGGGAGTGGGGTGGGTGGAAGGGTACTCTCTGGGGAAAGGGAAGTAGAAACCCCATTCTAGGACTGGGACCAGCATCTCTGGCAGGAAAGCAGACTAGGGAAGGAGGGGGTTCTGACTTGAAGCCATGGGGCATCAGGGTCACATCCATTCACTTCTCAGTAGACCCAGGTGGGTCTATTTCTATATCCTTTACGCCAAGTGATTATTGTGTGGAGGAATGGATGGATAGATGGATAAATGAGTTTGAGGAAGCAGAAAGGTTTCGGTCTCCGCTCCTCTTACCCCTAAACATGGAGCTAAGGTTGTTTCACCAAAAGCAATGGTGAGGAAGGGCACGGGGTTGTCATGGCATATGCCAGGGTGCACTCTGACCCACTGTTTCCTTATCCCTTCTTTCTCCAGAGGCTCCCGCCAAGCCTGAGGAGGCCGAGGCTGAGCCCTTCACAGACTCCTCTCTGTTTGCACACTGGGGCCAGGAGCTCAGCCCTGAAAGCCGGCGCATGGCCCTGAAGCAGTTCCAGTACTACGGCTACAACGCCTATCTCAGTGACCGCCTGCCCCTCGACCGGCCCCTGCCTGACCTCAGACCCAGTGGGTGAGCAGAGTCAGTGGCTGGGCTCTTGTTGACCTGCCTGTGGGGAGACAAGGTCACAGTGCTGGGGATAGAGCTAATACTGGGCATTTGGCTCCTGGGTCTCTTCCTTACTTTAGCCAGGGTCTGTCCTCTTGGGTAGCATTGCCCCTTCTCCTCCCTCAGCCTCAGTTTCTCCATCTGCTAAACAAGGGGAAGGTTTTCTTCCATTTGAGATTTTGAGAATTAATAACCTAATTTTCTCCTAAGGGCACTAGAATCATCTAGCATTCCTGTTAATAAGTCATTTTAACCCAATTAGTTGCATTTTTATGAACAATTATTTTTTTCTGTAAATTAGTTTTTTTTTTATAGTATATTCATCTTCTGGGGCTAACAAGTCATTACACCCGACAGAGAAGTCTGTCTCAACTTCTCTCTTTGTTACTGAAGATGTTCTTTTAAGGTTCAGTTAGAATTTTTATTACTCCTAATTATTAAAAATGTGGCACGTACCACAGCTGAGGAGATCTCATTAACTTTTTTGAGCTCCCTCCACACCTTCCTTTCCCCTCTTTCTTCTTATTGTAAAAATTGTCTTAAAGCTGCAAACCATAGTAAGCTTATATCTGGAGTTTTAAGGAAAAATCGTGCTGCTGAGCTTTGGAGGCTCTGTTCTTTGGGGGAGTAGAGTTCAGTTCTGTAGACACTTACCAAGCCTCTGCTGTGTGCTATATAATTGGGTATGGTTTTTCCTGGCCCAGGGAGAATCTGGCTGGGCACTAAGGGTGAAAGGGCATCTGAGGACCTACAAGGGAAGAGAAGGGCATATATTCATTTAAAGGACATTCATTGAGCACTTACTGTATGCCAGCCTAGTCTAGGCACAGGGACAGAGCAGTGAACAAAACAGAAAGGGATCCATGCCCTCATGCTTTCCAGTTGGGGAAGGACAGATAGTAAACAGAATAAAGAGGTCAACTATGTAGCATGTCAGATGGCAGCAAATGCTCTGGAGAAACATCAAGTGGGAAAGAGAGATAGGGAGAGCCTGGAATAGGAGAAGGGGTGGAATTTTTAATGAAGTGGTCAAAAAAGGCCTCCCTAAGAAGGAGACATTGGAGCAAAGACCAAATGATAAGGAAGCAAGTCATGTGACTACCAGGGGGGTAAGCTTTCTAGGCAGAGAGACCAGCAAGAGCCAAGGTCCTGAGGTAGAAGTGTGTTTGGCATGTTTGAAGAAGAAGAAGGAAGCTCATGTGGCTAGAACAGAGCAAGCAAGAAGGTAGAGGTAGAGATGAGGTTAGAGAGCAACAGGCATATCAAGTAGGGCAATGGTTCTCAATGTTGGCTGCACATGTGACTCATCCAGGAGCTTTAAAATAATCCTGATGCCAGAGCTACACCCAGACCAATTAGATAAGAGTTTCCAGAGGTGGCACATAGTACCCGTATTGTTTACAGTTCTCAGGTGATCCAATGTACATCCTTAATTGAGAATTGCAGAGAAGGGCTTTATAGGCAGCTGCAAGGTGTGTGGCTTTCCCTCTGTATGACAGGGGTCCATAAAGAGAGCTTGAGCACCTTAATAATGTGCTTAGGTTGTCCTTTTCAAAGGCCCATCTGGCTGCAGTGCTGAGACAAACTGAAGGGCCTGGGGTGGAAGCAGGGAGACTAGTTAGGAAGCTCCGGCAGAAATCCAGGTGAGAGATGGGGGTGGCTTGGACTGTGACATCAGTGGGGCAGGTGCTGAGAGAGGGCTGGAAACATCCTGAAGGTGACTTCAACTGCTGTCATAGGGTCTCAGCCCTCTGAGAGTGCTTCAGAGACCAGAGCTAGAGCTGGGGGAGAAGCAGGGCTGATCTGGGCAAAACCTAGATCCTCTGAAGGAAGGTTCCTCAAGAGGAGCTGAGGCCCCAGAATTCCTGCAGGGGTCTTGGCCATGACCTTAGCCAGCACAGAAGCTGCGGACTTTGCAGCTAGCTCTGATGATAAACATAGGCTCAGCTCAATACATGTTTGTTCCAAATTAAAGGGGAAATAAGAAGGAAGCTAAGGAAAGGGTGGATATTACAGGCTACAGCATGGCTCTAACAATGACAGGTATTTTACACAGGGCTCAACTTGTTGGGAATGCCCTTCCCATCTGGACCGGACCAGCCTGCAATGAAGGTAGCGAAGGAGCTGGTGTGGCCTTTCCACCTGTTGGGCAGATAAAATATATTATGCTCACTTTGTTAAAGATGGCGCTGCCCATGTGGAACCCCATTGCCCAGGTGATAATATTAGTTGCCCTTCTTGCTTGGGATGGGCGTGATTATATTAATGTGTGTTAGGGCGGGCTGTGGGCAGGCAGGATCCTTGTAGCCTGGGGCTTGATTTTAGGACTAAGCCTTTCCCATACTTTTTGATGTGGGGTGGTGCCCTCTCATGAGGAATCCCATTATGCCTCAGATAGTGACTTTGTATCAGAGACTTCTTTGTTTGTATACTGAATTAAAGGTTTTGATTTCTATACTATAAAGTGTGGCCGACCGGGAGTTTGCTCTCTCTCAATTCCTGAGATTAGCATTAGAGAGGAGAACAGAGAAAGGCCACGTGGAGGAGGCCAGGAGAAGTAGCCAAGATGGTGGAGTGCTGAAGGAGAAGCCAGTTTGTGCAGAGTTTGTGCAGAGAGAAGGAGATGGGGAACAGAGGTGAATAAGTCTGGTGAGCTAGGAACCTTTGATTCTAGGAAACTCGGATAAATCAGTAGCTTTGTCAGCAATGAATGAGTGGCTTTTGGGGCCCAGTGTGTGTTGTTACTTGCCCGCCAGGTACAAGTTAGGATTAAAGCTGATGACTCACCAGTCCTTGGCTCTGTTGTTTCATTACCATCTGTCTGAATCTAATGCGAACCTGCATGAGCCAGGCAGCTGTGATGGTGGCCGTGGCTACTGGCTTTACACCACTCCAGCCTCATGGAAGCCAAGGAGCAGAAAGAGACAGGGATGTCTGAGGTCACACCTTCACCCTTCACTGAGCCGCCCTGCAGGCCATTTCTTTCCACCTCCATAGGAAACAGAAGCTGGTGGGGATTGAGGCGTGTTGCCTTTCTCAGAAGGGCAGGGCTCCCTGGCAGATGCATCCTTCTGTGATTGGGGAGAGTTTTTAGAGGCAGTATAGACTTCCCGAGTGTGCAGAGAAAGGGTCTCTGAAGGACTCCAGGTGGCCAGTTTCTGCAGTCTCCTCCTGAGCCACTGGAAAGGAGCAGTAATCATAAGAAAAAGACTTTCCCTCTGTACAGAGCTTTGGTTTATGAATCTTCCATCCCTCCCCTGTGGGGCAAGGTGACTTTTGTCACCCCTTTTTATGGCTGGAAGAATGAATCTCTGCTAAGAGGCAGAGCTGAGCTCGCCTGCCCCTCCACCAGGGCTCCCTCAATGGCTTTAACAGCTCAGTTTCTCTCTGCACAAGTACTCTGTGTACAGCTACCAAGCCAGAGCTATTGGGGACCACTCCAGACAAATAGGTACGTAAGTAAAACAGTGCCTCTCTTTGTCTGTTAATTTCCATAAAAACAGTCCTGCTTTGTAACAAGGCCATTGCTTGGCTTATCCTGTAGAACTCATTTGGAAACATCTTTTTAGTATCTTCTATTATCATCCTCTTTAAAGTACACCGGCAAACATTTATATCGCACGGGCCACAGCCACGTTTTCCGGAACACGTTTGGCACCTTAATTGTATTAACTCTTTGACTCCTCACAGTAATCTTCTGGAACAGATAGGTACTTGCCTAGAAAAAATGCGCGGTTTCCTTTACTGCTTTCCTTATTCTCACACTCACAACACTTCTGGCCCCAGAGATGTAGGGTTTTTTTTTCCCTCCACACTGACCAACTCTCTGGCAACAGCTGGGTATCCAATTCAGTTTGACACTGTCTGTCGTTAGCAACAGATCCTGCCAGTTAAGGGCTCAGTTCTCCCAGACTGCCTCCACTTCAGATGACAGTACAAGTCTAAGGTTGTCACTGGCATCTGTATTTTTGACCAACTGACTATAAATTGGGGTTTCCACACCCTCTCCTTGGATTCACTAATTTGCAAGAATGGTTCACAGAACTCAAGGAAACATTTACTTACTTACCAGTTTATTGTAAAGGACATGATAAGGATACAGATGAACAGCTCAATGAAGAGATACACAGGACCCCGAGTGCAGGAGGGTCTGTCCCTGGGAACTTGGGGTGTGTCACCCTCCCAGGAAGTGGATGTGTTCCCTCACCAGAAGCTCTTTGAATCCCGTACTTTAGGGATTTTTATGGGTGCTTCATCACATAGGCGTGATTACTGATTCATTTTCCAGCCCCATTCCTCTTGCCCAAGGATAAAGGAGCAGGGCTGAGAATTCCGAACTTCTAACCATGGCTTGATCTTTCTAGTAACCAGCACTCATTTGGGATCCCACCAAGAGTCACCTCATTAGATCAAAAAATACTCAAAGGTTTTAGGAGCTATGTCGGGAACTGGGATCAAAGACCAAATATTAGCAGTAACTAGCGGCAGACGAATATATTTATTTCTTATAATTTCACAGTAGTATTATTCATCTGTATGTTACAGAATAGAAAGCTGAGGTACAGAGAGATTATATAATCTGCTTAAAGTCACTAGATGGCAGAGCTGGAGTTTGAACCCAGGCAGCCTGGAAAGAATTTGTGCTTGGAACCGGCACAGTGTTTTGCTGCCTTCAGGTGTCCATTTGTGTCATTCTCATGGGGTCTGGGGGAGGGGGGTGGATGGCCACTTTAACATTATAGCACAAAGCTGATTAGTTCATCTGGGTCAGAAAGGTCTGTCTCTAAGTGTTGGGAAAATTGTTTTAGTGAACCTCAAGCCTGTTGTCCAGGTGGAGAGAGATACCTGGCTATAGCTCATGCTGGGATTTGGAGCAAGGTGGGTGGGGGTGAGGGAGCATCTGGAGTGGAAGCCCCACACTAAAGGCTGGTCTCCAGAAGAGTCATGCCAGGCGGATCTTGCTTCGGTCTTAGTGCCTGTGCCCTTCCCTCTTGTTACCTTCAGTTTATCCTTGGGGACGTCTGCCCCTGGATGTGTTGTTGGAATCTGCACTTCGTTCTCTGTATTCTTGGCTTTGCTCTTCCAGGTTCTAACCCTGACATCATGCTTGGCTTTATTCCTGACCCAGAAAGTGGGTGCTCGAACTCCTGCCCCATCCTTTTTCTCCTCATCTCTGGCCAGTTCCCCCTTTTTTTAGGCCAGTTCCTTATTTTGTCCCTTTCTTTCTTGGTGCTGAAGGAGAACTCACCTTGTCACCTGAGAGGGGACTGAACTGTGCTCAGTGCCCAAAACATAACCAGAAGAAAAAATGTCCATTCAACTGGTTTCTAGCCTTCACTAATTTATTCATCCAATATTTGTTTAGCACCTAGTATGTGCCAGGCACCAAATAAAGCATCAGCCAGGGAAACTTCAAGGAGCTTATGCTGCATGGGAACCCACAGGGCAGGGTGGTAGGGGAGCGACGATCTCCTGGCCTCCTCGGGAAAGAGTCATCCTTGCAGGATTTCAGTAGGTCAGAGGTTGGACTTGACGGTGCACGGAAGCCCTGTCCTGCGGTGGCCTCTCCAGTGGGGAGATGGTACCTGGACAGCTGTGTCTGCTGGGAGCCTCCCTTATCCGATTTGACTGCCCTCCCCTGGAAGAGGAAGGACAGGGAACAAGAAGTGTAGCAGATTTTCAGCCCCATCTGGGCTCTTTGGGCAGAGAGAGGACAAACTTTCTCTAGGCACCAGGACACATTTCTTTTGGAGAAATCTACATGCCATTTAATCTCCCTTTTTGTTGTAACAAGGCCCCCTGGCCATCCAGGTGGGAACACTCCAGGAGATAAGACATTGGCTGTGACGCTGGTGATCCTCCAGGCTTTTAGTCCATGAGAAACATTGCCAGGTCTAGGTGGGGGTTTGCCTGCTCACCTCTGGGGTTGGGAAGACACCAGGGCCTCAGAATGGAAGGGGAGAAAAGCCACATCTCAGCCTGACCAGACTTTGCTTTATTGCTCACGTGTCCAAGTGCAAGCTCCAAACGTTCCTGCTCCCAATGTCTACCCCCCTCCTCATCTGTAGGCACCAAAGTAACCTCCCAGGAGCCAAAGGAGAAAAGGGAAACAAACAAGTCCTGATTGACTTGTGGAATACATAGGGATATACATTTGTCGAAACACATCACACTGTGTACTTCAGCTGTGCGAATCTTTTGCATGTAAATGAAACATCACTTTTTTTGTTTGTTTGTTTGTTTGTTTTTAAGTGGGGGTGTGAGAAAAAGCTCAGGGAAGTCTTTTGCCTGAGAGATGAAGAGGGAGGATAGAGGAGACATCTTGAGGGAGGTCAGTGGGTTTTGAGAAGATGGGTTGTGATTGTAGAGAAGGACAATGTAAGAAGGGTGGCTGAGGCCAGGCAGGTCCACATTGGATTCGGGCAGATGGTAGAGAAACTGCAGAGCTGGAAAATGGAGAGTCATTCCATTTATTAGAGTCTTGCAACAGTGGACTCGCAAGCACGTAGGGAAAACCACTTCTTTCTTTCAGGGCTGATGAACACACAGGCCAGGGCAAAAACCCCTTCCTGGAAAACAATAGAAAAAAAGAAAATGGCCCCTCCCAATGGGGGCAGGCAATCCACAATCTACAATCTGCTGCCCTGAGGGCAAGTGCCTGCAGCCTTACATAGACTATACACAGGGTGCTGACCCGTGCTCATGCACCAATCACACAAAGTACAAGTGAGCAAGCCTAACACACTTGTTTTCCCAACAGACAATCATGGAGGTGGAGGTTAAAGCAAGCTTGCCATCTGGGTGGGGGTGGGGGTGGCGAAGGTAAAGGTGTGGGCCTCCCACCCTAGTGATAGTCAGGTGGCATGTGGGTGACCACCAGTTCCACAATAGCCAGAACATGACAATTTTTTTTTTTTTTTTTTTTTTTTACAGATAGTAGTTATTATTTCCAAACAAAGTCATGGGACATTTGAGTAAGGGTAGGAGAACGGGCTTTCCAGTGTCAAGCTTCAGAACTGTTGTGTTGCCATGGCAACTTTCTGGCCTACCTCCAAGGTAGCTCAGGGCAGAGCCTCTGGCAGGTGTTGCTTCCTGCCTTTTGTTGGCAGATCTTCAGAGGTTCCTGAGTAAATAATGTCACCTTTCTCTCCAGCAGTTCCCTGAGGTCCACTCCCTTCCTTCCAGGGGGTAGTGTGGACTGCTTCACTGGTTAAAGCTGAAGGCTGAGACACAAGGGGTTGTTAGTAAAGGAGATAAACTATTTTCTGCAGCCCCAAGTGAGAGCAGCTGGGACCCATCTGTACAACCCACCCCCAGAGGATCTCTGGGCCCTAAGCTGGAGAAACCTTGTGTAAAGGTCCAGGTGGAAGGGAGCAGGACAGGACTATAGCAGGGAGAGTGCAGCCTGGAACCAGGGGCACATTCTGTCTGCCAGCAGGTCAGGTCCATTCAAGGTGTTCGTGGTTGTTTGCTGCCACCACTTTGGTTGTGGCCACAGGTATGTGTATGGGTTGGAAGACTGTAGGGTCTTCATAGTCTCTAGGTAGACATCTAAGACCTTAGTTTTGGGGGCCAGCAGGGCTGGCTTTGTGGATATGTATAGCAGGTGGAATAATGGCCTCCCAAGGATGTCCATACCCTAATGCCGGGAGCCTGTGAATATTTGTTACATGGCAGAGAATGAAGGTTTTAGATGGAGTTAAGGGTTCTAATCAGATGACTTCAAAATAGGATTATCTGGATGGGACCAATGTAATTGCAAGGGCACTTAACTGTGGACGAGAGAGGTAGAAGAGTCAGAAATGGCAACCTCTGCTGTCTTTGAAGTTGGAAAAGAGCCATAAACCAAGTACTGGGCAGCCTTTAAATCCTGGAGAAGGCATGAAAACAGATGATTACCTCAAGCATCCAGGAAGCAATACAGTCCTACCAACACCTTGATTGTAGCCCGGTGAGACCGGTGTCATGCTTCTGAACTCCAGAACTAACTATAACAAATTTGTGTTGTTTTAAGCCACTAAGTTTGTAGCAATTTCTTACAGCAGTGACATTAGTATTAGGGAACTAATATAATATAGCATGCAACCTGTGACACAAGACCCCAGGAAGGCTAGAAGCTCTCTGCACTTGCTAATGTTCCACTGTCACTTTGTTAAAATTCTCAATCATTTTTGAACAGGGGCCACCATATTTTCTTTTTGCACTGGGCCCTAAAAATTATGTAGCTGGTCCTGGGGGAGAAGGGGATGGCTCCAGGTAAAGCAACTGGGATCATGATTGCTGGACCAACTGAGAATTGCTATGCAGAGGCTAATGATTTCTACTAAAAGCTACACTTGCTGACCAGGCGGTGGCGCAGTGGATAGAGTGTCAGACTGGGATGCGGAAGACCCAGGTTCGAGACACCGAGCTCGCCAGCTTGAGCGCGGGCCCATCTGGCTTGAGCAAAAGCTCGTCAGCTTGGACCCAAGGTCGCTGGCTCCAGCAAGGGCTTGCTCGGTCTGCTGAAGGCCCGCAGTCAAGGCACATATGAAAAAACAATGAACAACTAAGGTGTCGCAACGGCAACAAAAAACTAATGATTGATGATTCTCATCTCTCTCCGTTCCTGTCTGTCTGCTGTCCCCATCTATCCCTCTCTCTGACTCTCTCTCTGTCCCTGTAAATAAATAAATAAATAAATAAATAAATAAATAAATAAATAAATAAATAAATAAATAAATAAATGCATGCTATACTTGCTTACTTACTGTATATCAGGTGCTGTGCAAACTGCTTAATGTCTACTTTTTGTCATTTATCTTTATCCCCACATCTCTCTGAGGTACTTGTTATGTCCATATACTGATTATTTGCAAGGTTAAGAAACTTGTTTAAGTTCCCACAGGTGGTATGTGGTGGAGTCAGTCATTTTACTTGGGTCTTGTGTCTTCAGGACGCTACCTCAGCATGTTTGGGCATGGTGAGCTCTTCGAGTTTGGGATCTTGACTCTATGGAATTGACCCACAAGTCTGTGTGTGATCTATGAGGCAGTCTCCGGACAAAGGGGTTTTAAGGCCAGGGGCCACCACTGTGGCTGTGCAGGTTCAGGTTGGATTCGAGCAAACGATAAAGGAACCATGGAGCCAGAAAATGGTGGGCCATTCCATTTATTAAAATCTTGTAATGGTAGATGAGAAAACAGGCAGGGAAGACAGCTTCCCTTTTTCCCTCCGGACTCACCCAGACTCACAGGCCCCTACAAGCGAAACAGCATTCCCCAGCAAAACAGGCCAGGTGGAAATCTCAGGGCTCCCAATGCCTGACTTGATCTCCAGTTCCACAACCTTGACTCATTCTCCGGACTCACCCTCTGGACTCCTCTCAGCTCTCTCTCCGCACTCTAACAAAACAGGCTGGGGGAAAAAACCTTCTCCAACAAACAATAGCAAACAGTGGCCCCTCCCTAGCAGGAAGGCAACCTGCAATTTGCAGTCTACCACCCTAGGGGCAAGCACCAGCAGCCTTACATAGACTATATTTACTTAGTGCTACCCCAATACAAGCTAGCAAACCTAAAAACCCTTATTTACCCAACATGAGTAAATAAACAGCCTTAGGTAATGATTCTGCTGTTGCATTGAAAATGCTAACTGCACAAGCACAGCTGGGGGAAATACTTCTTAACTAAAGCAACCTGGAAAAAATATTTCTGGTTCTTAGTAAATGGTAAGCTTGTTATGGGCCAGTAGTATCATGTGGTTGTTCTTAAAGTAACATAATATTGAGCTACATTAATAGAGGTATAATGTCTTCAAAGGGGGAGGTGATAGTTTTGTTTTACTCTGCTACTCAGACCACAACTGCAGAAATGGATTATAAGGGATATAAAGAAAGTAGAGTATGTTTAGAGTTGAACAGCCCAGGAGAAAAACTGGGTAGCATGACAAACAGATGAAGCTTCTGCCTAGATTATCAAGTGATACTTAAAACCTGATTCCCTGGGTTCCAAGGCCCGGTCTCTAACTCCAGCAAGTTACTTAGCCTCTTTGTGCCTTGCTTTTCCTGTCTGTAAGTTAGCCATGGTAATTCAAAGATTGAATTGTAATAAACGTAGAAGCTTAGAGCACTGACTGACAGTAGTATTGCTGTTTAACTTTTTGTTACTTTTGTTATCTTGGTCTCCTATTGGTAAAAGAGATGACTTTGGGGGTGTATCACTATGTGGACAAGGAGCCACATGGGACAGACTAGCTACCCTGGCACTAGATAAGAGGAAGGCCAGGCAAGCACTGCAAGACCGATCAGACAAAGGTCCCCAGAGAGTGACTTTTCCCTTGTCTGTACTCTGGGCATCGGAGGCTGGCCACGCTCTGCTGGGGAGCAAAGATGCCCCATCCTCCTTTTCCTGACCCACGGGGCCCACCTTCCCTTCCCCCACATCTCTTAGCTGTCCTTGCCACAAGCCTGTCCAGCTTACCAACATACCCACCACATGGAGAAACCCAGTTCCTGTTGGGGCTCTTCTACCACAAAACAAGAGCCAGCTGACTTTTGTTCCCTGAGTGGCTCACTGTCCTTGTTGCCCCGAGGATTCCCTTTTTCCTGAATTTCTAAGATGTAGAAAAAAATAGTCTCTCTGCTTCCTATTGACTATTTATATTTTAAATGATTCATTTCCCTGAAGTCCTACTTGCAGTCTACGTCTGATATAGCAGACCCTTTTTCTAAATTGGTAGAGCCACCTGTAAGGATGTTTGTAGAACTTTTGCTTCTGGATGAAAGCTAGATGTCTTGATCATCACATCTACTTAGTAGTTTTCCTGTCAGCAATTCCCATGAAAGATTCTGCTCCTAGACCAGTGTTGGGCAAATGAGTTTGTAAAATTTGTATTTTTTGAGTTTGCTCACTTTCAGTGTTCAAAAATGGCACTGGGCAGCGCCAGGTATGTGATCTTTGAAATGGCAAATTACCTCCCTGCTTGGGAAGGACCATTGTCTTGCTAATGTGTGCAGGGGGAGAAGGAAGCAATGTTTGCAGAGTTTGGGCAGAGAGAACAGAGAGAATGAAGGTGTGTAGATGGGGAACAGAGGTGAGGGGCTTTTGCAAGCTCCGCTGAGACTGATCGGGCCTTTGATTCTAGGAAGAACTGGAGAAGATTCTCCTGGTTGTGGAACCAGAGAATGTGTCAGGGCTTTGTGAGCCCTGAATGAATGAAGAGGGAAGTGTTTCCCCTGCATGTTTGCTTGTTGGCCAATGCGAGACTTTAATAAAGGATGGCCCATCATTTTTTGGCTCCACTGTTTCTTTACCATCTGCCCGAATCCAATGAGAACCTGCAAGTGAATGGCAGCAATGGAGGCAACTGCTGGCTGTACAACCAGCTAGCTAGCCCATTTGTCTTGCCTTACAGACTGTTGAAATGCTCCATTCTCAGATGTGCACTGTCTGCTCTCCATCTGAGAGGTGGTGTCTTTCTAGATCCCTGAAGGCCCTGGCTCCACTAAGTATCCCCACCCTGCCACTGTCATCCCTTCTTTTACCCTCTGGCTTATTGGATGATCTGTTCCTATTGCTGCAGTCAGGCAGGGAGTAAATGTTCAACTCAATGATTCCTGTTCTGTCAGACCGTGGTGGACTTCCCACAGACAGGGCTTTCATGAGTCTGAATTCATTCTGTGATTCACCATTCAAGTATTTATTAGTTTTTTCATTCAGCCAGATACCCTCTGCTTTCTGGGTAGACATTCTGCAAGGCACAGGGGGTACCTGGTGAGCAAAACAGATGTGGTCCTGTCCTCACACAGTTTATAGTCTAGTGGAGACACTGTGATGTTTCTTAAATAATCCCATAAAACAACACGTTGTGATAGCATATACGCAGCATGAGAGAAAAGCAAAGGATGCTGTGGGAATCTAAGAGGGGGCCACTGTCAGCCCTGGAACTTCAGTGGGTCTTTCTTTACTAGGTCATGTGTGTGTGCTCTCAGGAAGGAACTGAACTCACTCAGATGGCTGCAGGTGGTTAGGAGTTTCTGTAGACTGATACCTACACACAATCACATAATCACACAATGAGAGGCCACAGATCTAGATGCTAGAGGAGGGCAAATCTGTTCAGGACAGCCTGGATGGGCTCAAGTCTACATCCTCTTTGCTAACTTGTAAGCATGCTGTGTCCCTAATGGTGACTGTCTCTGTCGACAGCTCACACTAACAGTCTTCTGCTTCCTACCCCATCTGCTGCCCTGAACTTCTGCTTCCTGCCTAACTCAGGGTATCTCACATTCAACCTGCCACGAGAAAGCACTTATTAGGGTGCTGGTCCTTCTTTGATATTGTGATATCTGGCTATGAGGCGCTCTTGGGCTAGGCAGCACTGTAGGCTGACAGCTGGCACATTGATAGAGGCTCAGGAATCAGTTATGGACCAAATGGTGAGGTCACATGATAGAAGACACAGCAATCTTTATGCCAGGAGTGATGAGGATTTTTTATTTCAATGAGCAATGTAACAGGAAGTCAATTTCAGGCCCAGCAAGTAGTGTTTTTTGTATTTGTCTATGTCATCCTACTAAATACACCTTCTCTCCACCTTTCATCTGAATTGGTAGCCTGTGGTATCTCTTCCATTAGCCCCTCCCACCAGATCTCTTGGTTGTCACAATCCCACTGCCTTTCCAGGCGCATCTCTGGGCAGGCCTGGGAAGGAAGATGCAGACCCTCGTTTAGTAAGAATTATAAGCATAGGCTTTGGAAACAATTGATCTCAGGTTTAAGGCCTGGAAGGTAGCTTACTGCCTCAGTCCTATTTCCCTCATCTGTAAAATTAGAATAATAAAATTTACCATATAGGCTTATGGGAAAAAATAAAATGGGGGAAAAATAAAAATATTCACATATCTCTTAGCATAGTTTATAGCAAATCATAAGCACTCAGTAAATGGAAATTATTACTATTATTATTTTTCCATATTCTGTGTTGTCTCTGGGCAATAGGGCTAACAAGCGCCCCTCAGTCTCTGAGCTTCAGAGGTAATGATGATACAGACGCCATCCAGAGGGAAAGAAACCTTGACCATCCTCATGCCCAGTGAGAATCTCCACTTGCCCCAGCCTCAGTTTCACCAAGTCCAGCAAGCACGATGCTGGCCAGCCTGGAGGCCTGTATAATCTGTAAGAAGCTAGACGTGTACCATGTGAGGGCAGAGGAGGATCAAGCAAGTCCTATGGGTGCTGGTAGGATGGTGGAAGCTGGGGTGGGCATTGATGGCCATGAAGGACTAAGAGGACAGTGCTGACCCTGGGGTCTGAGGGTTAGTAGTGCACCTGATCCCGTGCTGACCACAGTTGCAGGGGAAGGCCACTCTGGCAGAAATACAGTGTGTCCGTAAAGTCATGGTGCACCATGACTTTACGGACACACTGTATAAGAGGAAGGAGACGCTGGAAGCACTGAGTGGGTACCTGGGAGCATTATCTTCTCACTCCTTGGCCCAGGTAGGTCCCTTCTCTACTCCCAGAACCCTGACATAGTTGGACCTGGTTCCTCATGTTCATTGGCAGGTAGACCCCAGCTCAGATCCTACTTGATCGTCGTTGTGCAGAGGTCTGCCCTCCTCCCACCCAGGTTAGGTGGCTCCATGCGTCATTGCTTTGATGAATGGGGAGCTTGAGCCAGGGAGGGGAGAATCTGAGATCTGGTATAGAGGATCTGGCTGCTTCCCTGAGTGATGTTCGGTGGCCAGGAGCCGGGGTTGGCCTCACTCTGTCTGCCATGGCTTCCCTGCCTGTGGCAGTAATGGCACTGAAGGTCTGGATATAAACTTGCCTCATAAACAGCTCAGAACAGTGAGAATCTCAGAACAGGGAGCTCTGCCGAGAGGCTCCCCACGTAGCTGCTCCCCTCCCCCCACCCCCACCCCCACCGCCTTCTGGGTGCAGAGATAGATAAAGTCGACTTTATCATGACCATCAATTTTAGCTTATTAGACAGCCATAGTACTCCCCTCTCAGAAATGCCTTGCTTTTATCTCTTGTGGAAAATGGCTTGACTTTGAGCAAGAATGAAAGTAGAAAGGGATATTTTATGGCTTAATTTTACAGGAGAATGTGCCTCTTCTCAAAGTGAATGAGGGACTAGTTTCATAGTCAGGCTTTCTCAAGGAGTATGACTAGGGAAGGGCCAGTCACACTGTGGTGGCATCCCTGATGCTCACATCCTCTGGCCCTTCTCTGGAGAGGACGCGGAAAAGCAGCGTACAGGGACAGATGCCCGGTGCAGGCAGGAGGGCAGGGCCAGGGAGCAGGGGTGGATGGCCGGACCCTGGAGGACACCGTCCCGGGAGAGACCATCTCAACTATGTGACTGTGAGAGGCAGAGCTCTCAGGTGGGGGCAGAGCTGGTTGAAACAAGTAGCCAGACTGGCACTGAAGTGCTGGATTTGGATCCAGAACAATCCTCTTCCATTGCAGCTCTTAGATACGTGTTCCTATAGAAGGCCTTGGGTTGCCCTGTGGCAGGCAGGCTTTTGTCCCGAGTTCAGTGCCTGACAGGGATAATGTTGGGTGTGACGGCAGGTGTATGGACATCTTGATTGACATGGTGTTCTTCCTTCCTCTTTTTGCCTCTCCTCTCAGCTGTGTAGTTCTGCTTCATGTTGGTAGGAAGATAGGAACCATGATTGTGTGTGTTTTGGTGACTCTGGAAAAATAAGTATAATTAATTCAATATGATGTGGATTGAATGCCTGTTCTTTGCAAGACACAGCACACAGCCGTAAGCAAGACCTGTCCCCTACCCTCAAGGTGATCAGGTGATAGGGTGATCAACTGTCCCACTTTGCAGGGGGTTTTTAGTGCTAAAACTAGAAGAGTCCCAGGCAAACCAGGATGGGTTGGTCACCCTGTCTAGTTACAATAATGGTAAAGGGATGTTTATGGTGGCATTTGGTGGTGACCAGGTGCTGGCTGGGAAGGAGGGAAAACTTGCAAACTATTTCTTTAATGAGATGTCTTCTATTCACCACATGTGAGCTAAAAGATCCTGAATTTTATAGAGAAAACACCTAAGTGATCATTTTTTTTTCACCTCCCCTATCCTATAAAAAGATAGGACAGAGGGGAAGTGGCTTGCCTGTGGTCACACAGCAAACTGGGGCAGAGCTGGGACTGATACCTGGGTGACTTCATCCCTCCCCTCCAATGCTCTTTACCTAAAAACTATTCTGCCCAGTTTTTCTCATCCTGCCCACCCTTCAGCTGTTTGCTCACCTAGACCCACATATAGGTTAGGTGCAGAGAGGAGCCACGAGCAGCTCCCAGGAAAGAAGGGGGAAGAAGGCTTTAAGGAGGTCAGGGCATGTGGCCTGGAGTCAGGATATGAGGCTTGGAGGGATCACTTAGTTGCAGTGAAAAGAAACTGCGGTCTGCTGGAGACAGAGTGTGAAGGACTGGGGTCATGGTGCAGAGGAGGGAGAAGAGAAGAGGGACAACCTGCTGTGGAGAAAGGATTACTCTCCTGCAGAAAGAGGTTTATAAGGAAAAGGAACATGCTGAGATCAGTGGCCCATGTGTAATATTTAGGCCTTATATAAATAAACAAACCTGTTAGTTCTGTTTAATTATAGTAACCTACCGTGTGCCAGTCCCTGGTGTTAGTTTAAGAGCTAGCCCAGTAACAAACTAAAGTCCCTATTCTCAGAGAGGGTCCTTACAGTAGAGGGAGATGGGCAATAAACAGACGTAAATGATGTATTTATTATACGAGTTATTATGTTCCAAAGGGTTGTCATATAAAAGCCTTATGTTCAAAAGGGTCTTTCATATGAAAATAGTGATCAGTAGAGTTTAGTTTGTGATATGAATATAACATTTCCATTCTTCTTGGAGAAAGACCATCAGGGGACCACTCACAGACACTGGTGGCTTAAATCATTAGGACAGGGACTGGGCCATTAATGGAAGAAATTCATCTTGTTCTCCTTGAAAGAAGGGCATGGAGTGGTTATGTAGAGAATTGAGAATGGAAGAAAGTAGGGAACTGCAGTTAACCTCTAACTCTGGGAAACACCTGGAAACATCCTGCAGCTCTGGCCCCAAGGGTCTCCGAATGCAGAGGAAACCTCTGGACAAGTGCAAACAGGCATCATTGCTGGTGGAGTTAGCGGCGTGGACCGTGAACTTGTACCAATATACTTGTACCAGTATATTGAGAGCTGTTCATTACACTTCTGTAAAAGAAAAATAAAGGTCATGTGCTAGCAGTTTGACCACACATAGTATTCTTTTTAAAATGCAATTAGCCAGTGGATTGTGTGTTAATAGTAATTTCAGCTTTCATGCCCTAGGGAAAGGCCAACTACTGGTCTTGATAGCTGTAAATAAGCACTAGCCAGAAGACTAGTTTTATTTGACTACAACAAAAATTTTTGGAAATCGTGTGATGAGCTTAAGAAGTCATTCCAGTCTTTCTCCTTCATTATGCCTCTCCCTCCCGCTCCCATTCTTCTTTGTCATTTACTGCAGTTAAATGAGCGACTTTCCTTCCTTTTCCTCTTCTCCAGTCACAGCACTGTCCTTTGGCCCCATTGGGTCTCTGTATGCAGAGGTGGATACAACAGCAGGCATACGCACACGCCCTGCGCCCGACTTCTGAAGGGCCCGCAAACCCCCAACTTTACACTTTTTTCTAATGACACCAAGTTTGGTTTCATATGTGCCATTTTAACATTAATAGTACATAAATATTTTTTATTTATATCAAAATGTGGTTCACATATATTTTTATTTTCTCTGTCTCTCTCTCTTTTTCTTAAGGGGCCCAATATTTTCTTCTGCACCCAGGGCCTCATCCGACCTTAATCCACCTCTGTTTGTATGGCTCACATTTGAGTGACATTTAAGTTTCTGATCAAGTCTCCCTTCCTCGCAGTCCTTCCCTGACCACTTCTTCTAGAACAACTGCTAGGGCATCACGCTGTCTGCTTTAACCTGTGTTACTTTTCATCTCAGTACTTACATGAAATTGTATCATTAGTTTACTTCCATGCTTATCTGTTTTCTCTGTCAAAGCCTAAGCTCTACGAGGTCGGGTACCTTATCCGCATCCTCCTGCATCCTCAGTACAGAACCTACCTCATGGCAGAAGCTTAAGAAACATTTATTTCATTAAATATGAGAATAAGTGAATTCTACAGAAATCTGTTAATCTGATGGTTTTATTTAAATTTTAACTATGCCTGGCGGTGTAGCTTAGTTGGTGAGAGTGTCATCCTGCTATGCCAAGGTTCTGGGTTTGATCCCCCCTCAGGGCAGACACAAGAATCAACTAATGGATGTATAAATAAGTGGAATAATAAATCAATGTATCTCTCCCTCTTTTCCTCTCTTTTTAAAAAAAAAAATCAATAAAACGATTGTAAGTATGATGCAGATTTAGGAAAAGGTCCAATTCCTTCCCTTCCTCCGCGGCTTTTTGATGAGAGAGGGAGAGCTAGAAATAGAATGGGAGAAGTTTCTGTACATTCTGGTAACCATAGAGATGGTGATTTTAGTTTATTAATCTCCCTCTCTTAAGTAGGCTGAGGCCCCACGGTGATTCCTCTGAATCGCTCAGCCCTGGTTATCCCATAGCGTTCCTCATTAAGAAACAGTAGGCCCATTCCTGTCCTGCAGCACTTTAATTACTGACAAACAGAAGCCCTGTGCGATTATGCTCATTATTGCATGTTCTAACCTGGCCGTGCCTCCCACTGTGGAGCAATGCAACATGGTCCTGAGCCTTGCACTCCTGGAACCTTCAGCGGCTGGTGGTGGGAGCGGCCAGTCTCCTCTCTGAGCCCAGGGCCTGGGACAAGGCTATCATTGCTGCTGTCCTTCCCTTCAACTCTCCCACAGAAGGGATCTCATTGCTTTCTGGAACAGAGTTTAGTGTCAGCCAGAGAAGGGTACCAGCAGTGGTTTCCTGCCCACTAAGGCAGTGCTTGCAGGGAAAGGAATTGGTCATGTCCATGGGAACCAAGGCATTTCTATTGTTTGACATCTTAATGAGGTCTGACTTTAGGGTGTGTGTTCCTCTTCCCATGGGGAATGGCATGCAGGCTTTCATGAATTTGCCTCATGTCTCTTGGGTAAGAGATCTCCGAATGGCTTCAGGGTTTCAGTGGAGCGAGGGGGAAATGGGTCAGTTAAAGGCTACCCCTCCTACAATTATTTCTCCTTAAGGAAAGAACTGCTGTGTAGATACCAGAAGACCAGAGTTGATATTCTATTATCTTGGTAGCTGACCCAAGCTGGGGACTCAGCCTCTCTGAACCGTAGTGTCCTCATCTGTGAAATGAGACTGGACTTGTCCTTCCAGCCCTCATTCATTCACGGTAAGACTGTCTCTACCTTCAACCTGATTCTGAAGGCTGGACGCCTGTGATGAACGAGGGGCAGAGGAGGTCCCAGGCAGTATGCCTGCTGGAGCGAGCTAGGGTGGGTTCTGGCAGTAGAAATCTTGGGAGGAGGCATAGTTCCTTCCAGAGTCAGGTCATCTAAGGTCTGGCCTCACATAAGCATTGGCTGCCATTTTAGAAAAACTAAGACTTTCCTTTGGTAGCATTTTTTATCCTGTTGGTTTTAGAAATATTGAATCATTCTTCCAATAAACACTCAGTGACCTCATACTGGAGTCTAAGCACTGCACTAGGTGCTACAGGTATAACTATTCAGCTGGGATGGTTATTGACAATTTCAGATTCCATTGTGAGACGAGCAGTTTTAGTGGTTGTGAGCCAGTCTGCCGGACACTTGGTGTTTAGCTTAAGCGTATCAAAGAGGCCCTAGAAAGAATCTGGACTCCTGAGGCATCTAGGAAAGCTGAAAGCCAAAATTTAGGGTAAACTATGACCTGGGGTGACCTCAGAGGAGTCATTGAAGATTTAAGATCCTGGCTATTCTTCTTTCCAGGTGCCGCAACCTCTCCTTCCCTGACAGCCTGCCGGGGGTGAGCATTGTGTTCATCTTTGTCAATGAAGCCCTGTCCGTGCTTCTGCGCTCCATCCACTCAGCTATTGAACGTACACCTTCCCACCTGCTCAAGGAAATCATCCTGGTGGATGACAACAGCAGTAACGGTGAGTGTGTGTTTGAGCTCCTTTCTCTGTGGCTGACATTTGAGCATTGGGTTCAGCATCTCTTCAGGGTTCTCATGTTCTCAAGTCTCTCTGAGGCTGCTCCTTCTCCAGAATATCACCTCAGTGATGAGAGATGCATGGCGGTCACTGCACTGCAAGGTTCACTCCATAGGTATTCCCTCTTTGCATCCCACTGAGGCTGGGTCATGGGACCAAGCTTTGTCTTACTGACCTTCCACTCTTCCCTCCAAAATTCTATTGTAATAAGATAAATTGCCCTGATCTCTACCCTAATTGCATACACAGTGAACATTTATAGTGACTCTTTTCTGTGAAGCATCATTTTTATTTTTAATGGTATTGCTTGGCCTTTGCCTATAAGATTGTTCATTGCTTTTGTCTTAGTGGTGAGAATGGTGGAGGAGTTGGTGCTGGTGGTAATAGAGGTCATGTAGTGTGGATGGTGGGGATGGCAGTGGATAGGTAACCCATCGACAGCAATGTGACTGTTGAATTGCTAGCCTCTTTGTGGGCCCCCCTGTTTCCTGTTCCCTCTGGCCCCAACAAAGTCCTGGGTGACCTGCAAATGCTTATTGAGCCTTCACATCCCTATCTCCCCTACGCTAGTCACTACAGGCTACCTCTTCCCTCGGTGCATAGTCCATGGCCTCGGATTCCCCCCACATCTGTGTACCACACTCATAATATTCTCCAAACTTAGAAATGATGCATTAGGGCAGTTTAAATCCAGTGCTCTTGAGGACTATTAGTACGGATGTGCTTCAGATCATGCATAATTTTAAAAAATAGATTGCTAGGTCATGGGACCATAGTTTCACTGGGTTTGTGTTGTTATCTTTAATACTTTCTCTGGTGTCAGGTAGTAAATTTCTGTTGCTGTAATGAGAAGTTCAGATGGGCAATTTGCATTTTGTTATTAAAGCTGAAACATATCAGATAATTGAAACATATTTAATCTCAATAGGCAAATTTTCTTTTCTTCTCCAAGTGAGAGAAGGGGAGACAGAGATTCCTTCATGCATCCCAATTGGTATCTACCCAGCAATCCCCGTCTGGGTCTGATGTTCTGCCCATCTGGGGCCATGCTTGCAACCGAGCTATTTTTAGTACCCCACGTGCAGGCTCGTGGGAGTCCTTCTCGAGGCCCATGGCCAATGTGCTTGAACCAATCTAGACATGGCTGTGGGAGGGGAAGACAGAGAGTAAGAGAGAATGGGGAGGGATGGAGAAGCAGAGGAAAGCTTCTCCTGTGTGCCTTAATTGGGACTTGAACCCAGGGCATTCAAATGCCAGGCTGATGCTCTACCACTGAGGAAACCAGCCAGGGTCCCTTTTTTTTTTTATCATTGCATAAGTAGTGTATGAACAGCTCTGTGAAGCAGATTTTAGAGCTTTCTGAAGGGCAGTGCTTATGAATCACTTGACTCTCACTATTCATGGATGTAAAGAAAGGAAAAGGCATTAAAGGATGGCAGCAAATAGGTGGCACCATGTTAAAGAGGATCATCTATTCTGAGGGAGATGGGAAGGGGACTGGCTTCCACATCTTCAGCAGCTACTCGCCATCACCTTGCTTGGGTCTGAGGAATGGATGCCTAAGAAGCTACATTCCCCAGTGGCTCACAGGAGCAGAGCCTACCCATCCGCCCTCCCTCACTCCACCCAGGCATGTTGTTCCCCATCACCTCTTACCTTGTAAGGCAAGGATGCGAGAGCCATCCTTCCAAGGTGAGCACCCCAGACCTCATCCCGCTGCACCTCCTCACATCACAAAAGAGAGAAGAGAATGAAGTATTAGGAAGAAGGAAACCTTGGAGTCTTCCGTTTCTCCCCCACGGTGAGAACCTTGTCATGGCAGAACGAATTCCTTTGGTCTCCAATCCTTATGGGAAGAAAAGGGGAAAAGCTGATATTAAGTTTGAGAAATTTGGATACAAAAAGTAAGCCAGATATAGAGGACTTCATATTTGAATCTAAAGAGTTGGACTTCATTTTATAAAGGGTGATGACCACTGCAAGTTTTTGGTGAGGGGGGCGATGCAGTCCTAATGGTGCCGTGCAGAGATCTGTCTGCGGTTTATGATGCTGGTTGAGGCAAAGCGACATCTAGAAGAAAGGGAACTGGATGAGAGGGCAATTGCAGCAGCACCGTCAAGAAATCAAGGGGCCTGGAGTAGTTGTGGATAGAGGATTGGGGGCAAGATGTGGGCCTGAGAGATTTCAGGAAGGAAGCATCTATTGGATCTCTTGACTAAATAGGCCAGAGGCAGCTGGGCCAAAACGGGCGTGGTGAACGATGACTCAGTTTCAAGCCAGGCTGACTCAGAGGATGTTGGTGCGTTCCCAGGAGAGAGGGGATGGGTAGTGGTTTTTCATCAGAGATGGGGAACTTTCAAACCCAGATCCGTTGGGAGTTCAGTAGCTTGACTGTGGTGGGGGTTACCCAAAGCCACACATGACAAAATATGAACAGAGATCTACAGAGAGAGATCTGAACAACTTCAATGTCCTTATTTAGATATTGTGCTATAGTTGTGTCAGATGTTAATATTGGGGGAGGCTGGCGAAGGGCGCATGGCCCTGTACATTTCTGTGTTCTTCCTGTGAGTCTGTAATTACTTCAAAATATAAAGCTGAAACAAACAGAAGTTTCTCCCGGAACAGTCTAATTCAGTAAGTTGGAGGTGGAATCTCACCTCCACCTGTTTTAAAAAGAATCCTTGCCTGACCTGTGGTGGCGCAGTGGATAAAGCGTCGATCTGGGAACACTGAGGTCGCCAGTTCAAAACCCTGCACTGGTCTGGTCAAGGCACATATGGGAGTTGATGCTTCCAGCTCCTCCCTCATTTCTCTCTCTCTCTCTCTCTCTCTCTCTCTCTCTCTCTCTCTCTCTCACTCTGTCTTCTCTCTAAAATGAATAAATATAAAGAAATTTTAAAAAAGATATGTTTGAAAAAAAATTAAATAAATAAAAAAAGAATCCTTAATGATTCTGCTGCACAGCTCTGGTTGAGATCCTCTGGTTTAATGAATAAGATGTAGCTTTGCTTTTGCATGTGTTGTGTTTCAGTGCCTGGTGCGAAGAGAAAGGAGTCTAGACTGAAGTCTAAAGTCTTGGGTTCTAGAACCCTCTCTCCCGTGGATGGGTGACCACAGAAACATCTGTGAACCTCTGAGTCTCAGTTTCTTCCTCTGAGAAGGGGGATGATAATGTCTCCTCGTTGGCCTCACCTGCCTGACTTGGTCTGGTGCACTGAATGCCGTCAGCGGCACCCCTCTGCTGCCCCACCTTCATTTCCAGGAGACTGCCGCACAGATAGCCTACTGACAGCTGGAGCGCAAGAGGCAAATGTGGGCACATGGATTTGGAGCCTTGCACACAGAGTAATTGAAGCCATTGAGTGGGTGGTGCAAAGAGAAGAGAGAGGAACAAGAAGTAGAAGTTGAGAGAATACTGAGCGTGAGACGTGGAGATGTCAGGAGGAAGAGGGTTAATGAGAGAGACAGAGAAGAAACGGGAGGATGACACATGCTCATGGACAGAGAGCATTTCAGGAAGGAGAGGCCTCTGTGTGAATGAACCCACAGACAGGTGGGAGGACACAGAGTCTGAGAAGAAGCTAGTGGAAACCTCAGCAAGAAGCCTTTAAGTATTGGGATGGGCCTGCGGAAGCCTGGAGAAGATGAAGGGCAGGCATGGAGGTGGACTTTTCTGCCCGGGATTGTGACAGTGAGAGACTCTAAGCTAAGGCAGGAACTGGTTTTACAAACACACAAATTTTTTAAAAAATTTAACCACAATCTGTAACAGAAAAAAAAAATCTCTCTCATGACCCAGGATGACATGCCCACTCACACCCATACACATGCACACACAATTGAAACAAAAGTTTTAAGAAACAATAGTTATCCTTACGATGTGTGAAGCTTGCTATTTCCTGGTGTATGTAGTTTGGTCTGTGTTACTGAGCTGCATTGTACTATACCCTGCTGTACTGTATTGTGTGTATTTCTCTCTTGTTTGAAAGTCAGGTTGTTCTCAAGGCCCTGACTGCACATTAGAGTGGTTTGGAAAACTTTGCAGAAATCCAGGTAGCCATCCCTCAGCTCTGGGGATTTAACTGGTCTGAGGAGCAGCTGCTGAGGCCATTGGTCTGGGGTGGTGGTACCTGAGTCCCTTGAGGGCAAGGGAGGAGCAGAGCCTGCGAGGGGAGAGGTGGTGGGGTCCAGGCACAGAAGCCAGCGTTGCCTCTAGGAAGAAAGGGCCCGTCTTTCACCCCCTCAGGAAGATCAGATGGGTGAATAGGAAGGTAGCTGGAGGCAGGGAGTCATATAGCAATGGGTGCTGAGAGGTTGGCAGAGCAGTACAACCCTTTAGTTTTCAGGACCCTGGGTGCTTGGAGGGAATGGTGGGAAGGGGTCTGGTGCCAGCTGGATTGCCCCTGAGTGGAATGGGACTGGGCGATGACCAGTAATGAGGCTCCCAGAGAGCAGCCTGAGTTAAGCTTTCAAGAGGGGAGGAAGAGACACCTGAGACTGTGGCTCTAGGAGGAAATGAGCCATCTCCAGCCTTAAGAGAGGGCTAAAGGGTTCTTGAGAGCAGCCTGGCCACACTTGGGGCAGGGCAGCCGTGGCCACACCCTGGGCAGGCTCCATGTGGGGCCTGTGTCTCCTGGCCGTCACCTCACTCAGCACAGGGCTTCTACTGATCTCACATCAGGCTGGCTCAGCCCAGTTCAACAAACATTTACAAAATGTCCGGCCTGGGCCAAGGGTATACAGGGCACGACGGATCAGATCAAGCCTCTGTCATCAGGGAGTCATGCAAATAAATGTAAAATAGGGATGAAACATACTAGGACTTGGTTTCTGGTCTCAGTTTGACCACTTCCTAGTTGTTAGTCTTTTGCCTTTTTTCTTTTCTTATGTGTCGTGTGCGGACATCTGGCCCTGCCCTGCCCTGCCCTGTCTGTCCCATAGTCACTGAGGATAACAGAGGTAATGGGAGTGAAAGTGCTACATAAGTTGCAAGGTCCTAAAAGTGAGTTAAAATGACAATAATAACATCATGTGACCTCACTCATATGAGGAATTCAATGAACAATGTGAACTGCGGAACGGAATAGAGGCAGAGGTGGGATCAAAGGGACCAGAGGGAAAGCGGTCAGAGGGAAAGGCGATGAGAGGATGGGATCAGAGAGGGGAAAGAGATTGGTGAAATTATATATACATAACACAGCATTATAGAGAGCAGGAAAGCAAATTCTAGAGGGAAGAGGGGAAGGCGTTGGCGGTAGGGGGCAAAGTGGGTATCAAGGGGAATATGGGGGTGGGGGGGAAATATATTTGTTGAGACACTTGGATCTATGTAAACACAATAAATTAAAATCAATAAAAATTTTTTAAAAAGACAATAATAAAAATAATAACAACAGCAGTTGGCATGTAACCACTGCTTAAAGGCAGCCCTTGTTTTTCTCTCTTCCTTGAAACTGTGCTCTGGTGGAAAGACTGCAGAATTTGGCATTCAGCCAGCTTTTTGGTTCCAGCTCCTTCTAGCTTCTTCCTAGCTATACGTTCTTAACCTCTGTGAACCCTATTTCCCTTATCTATAAAATTGGAATGTATAATTCCTGCCTTGGGGACTGTTTGGAGGCTCGAATGAGATAATGCAGAATGGAAGGGACGGTTCATGTTTAAAACTGGAAATGAATAGAGAGTATGGAGCTTTCAAAATGTCTTCCTTACAAAACCTTCCTTCCCAGGCGTTTGTCACAGGTTCTGTGGGTCCTGGTGCTGAGTCATCTCTTCTGCAGGCACTTTTGTTTTGGGGCTAGGCTGCGTTTCCATAAACGCAGGAAAGGGACAGTTAATTATGGCTTTCTTCCTCCAAGCCCTTTGGGCTTTTAGCTCTCTCCCTCAGAAACCAAGGCTGCAGGTTCTGCAGATCGTTCTTGTGTAGGACTCTGAGTACCTGTTCTCTGCCTCTTAAGCAATTTCCTAAACAATCTTCCTTCTTTCAGGGACTGACTCCTGTATGGGATGCTGACACCATGCGACGGTGATCTCAGACTTGAGTGTCTGAGCTGGACTAAAAATATGGAGATTCAGATCAGTCACATTCGTGCCTCAGGACATTTTCACTTGCTGTTCTCTCTACTGGGAATACTCTTGCTCCCTGATAGCTGCACAACTTATCCCTTTGCCTCTTCAGGCTTTTGTTCAAATGCTACTTGTCACTCTATTTTACCGCCTACTCCATCGCCATCGTCACTCTATTTTAAATGGCAGCTCTTACAGCTATTGTTTCTCATCCCTTCCTTGCTTCTCTTCCATACAGCCACTATTACCATCTGATCCACTATACTCACTTGATTACTTCTCTTATTTATTTAGGTATTTTCTCTTTACTAGTATGTAAGTTCCATGAGGACAGGGAGATTTGTTCATTGCTGTATCTTCTAGCACCTAGAATAGTGCTTGGCACTGGTAAGTGTCAAAAAATAGATTCAATGAAAAGAATGAGTAAGTTTTGATTCTGTAGGTCTGGGGCGATTGCTAGGCACCTGCATTTTAATAAGCTTCCCAGAGCATTCTGATGCAGTGGGATGTTCTCATTGTTGTCCTCCATCTGTACTGCAGCTGAGGGACAGCAGACACGTAGGCTCCCGAGGGCTAGCCTCAAGGTATAGGCACTGTCCGGTGGAGTGTTTCTTCTTGGGATGGTACCTCCCTGCTGTGTCCCAGGGAGATGGCATGAGTGGTGGGTAGATCACAGAGCAGGAGCGTGAACTTTTCTTGGGACCTATGTATGGAGTCAGATGCCACTCTGAGCCTCTTCCTTCTGTGTCGTCCAACCTCAGCAGGCATTCACCACAATGGCGGCCTTGCCCTGTCCTCTCTGATACTCTGAGGCAGAGCTTCCCCTCCCAGGATCCTTCTCCTTGTTATCTCAAGAAGATGGTAGAAACCCGGCTCAGAGCCTCCTGATTTTAATTACCATGCTTTTCAGTGACTCCCAGTGGGCTAATGTCTTTAGCTGGGGCTGAGTGATTCAACCTTTACAGACCTCCAGAAGCAGGGTAGTACCAGGATTTGCAGATGATAGTCATCTCAGTCTTTGATTCTTGGCATTTATTTACTTGTTCATTCATTCATTTATTCATTTAATTTCTCAACAGGTTTTTGACAGCCACATATTTTGTGCCAAGTCCTTTGGCACATGGCTAAGCAGTTCCCCACCTTCCCTTCTGAATTCATTCATGTGACACAGGTGTTCCAGCCCATTGGCACAGAGCAGGTGCTCAGTGAAGTGAATCCTTTCAGGCTCCTTCATCAGCTGTCCCAGAGTCACCATATCCCTCAATCTAGCCACTCCCACTTCCAAAATGTTTATCTCTGAACTCAGTATCTGTTTCCTTTTAAACCTCATATCCTCTTTTGATAAACTTAAAAATCATACACTCTTCTCTTATACTACCTGAAATTTCAAAATGAATATGAATTTTGTGACTAAAAGTACATCAAAACAATGGCAATATCAAATACTTTTTTAAGAACCCCATTCCCTGGTGATTGCGATCTGCTCTGGGTTGGCAGCGATACCCAGTCTAAACTGGCTTGATGTTTGACCTCTTCTGCTGCCTTCCATCAAGAGAATGGCCAGTGTCCAGCACCTCACGTACCCGAAGCTGGGGTTCAGTGGTGTCTCTCCTGGGCTGCCCATAGCCTTTGCATGTTGATCCCCCTTCTCGCTGGCCTCATTTCCTTGTAGCCTTCCACATCTGTTGGCAAAAGGAGGCATAGAACTGGACAGGCCTTGAAAGACAGTGAGAACAGAGCTGTCCCTCCCTGACCATCATGTCAGAGAGGCAGACAGACTGGCGGTCAAGCCCCAGCTGGCTCTTGGGAGGAAACTGAAGAATTATATCTGTCAGAGACTTTCCAGGACCCCACAATGTGTGAGCAGCAGAGCCGAGATGGGACCTTGAGTCTCCTGATTCCCACTTAGTACTGTGTCCCTGCTTCATACAGTGGTCAATCTTCCTGCTGTTTATATTGGATGTGGACGTGGTAACCCACAGCAAGGCAGCCCAGGTTGGGTTACAGGGGATCGAGAGCATTTGCGCTACCTTGCCCCTTTCTGGGAATGGCCACTCTCCCACACTCCCACCCCCTTGCCCAGCTCCAGGCTTCAGGGCCCACTCAGGTGCATCCAGAAAGTGTTCCCTCACTCTGCACTGAGCCTCTGCCAGCTGGACCAGGGAGTGCACACACGCCCTGGCTTTCTCCCTCTCACAGTCTTTGAACTTGTTATTACTCATGAAATCACAGTAAAACTAGCTAAAGTGACCAGTGCGAGAGGGACACAGTGCTAAGCTTCTCAGTGTCCCACCAGCCGGCTAGTGACCAGCACAAAGTAGTCACTAAGTGAATTTTGTTGACAAGGGAACAGGGAAATGGATGTAGTTAACATCTCCATTTCATAGATGAAGAAGCTATCTCTGATAGGTTAAAATAATATTTAAAAAAAATTTAAAGTGACCAGGGCTCAAGGTCACATAGCCCAGAAATGATGAGATAGGAATTCAAACTAGGGTCCTCTGGCCCTGGAACCCATGTTTCTGCTACTTATCACACTTGGGAGCCTGGGCGATGTGCAGTCAGATGTAAGTTCAGTCCTGTATGGATATACCCTGGTAGCTAGCCACCCCATTGCTTTGTGAGGAGGGCAAATCAGAGCCAGTATGATCCACACACACATTAAAAAGGTGCGCCTGGGTCCTGGGGTCCCAGCTTGGGCTAGCTCTCCCATTACACTCTTGGGTACAAGTCCTGGATCTACGGTACTTTAGTGGAGGGCAGCAGGCAGACATGGCCAGAGGGGTTCCCCAGGCTGGCAGGCCCTGGCTAAAACCACTGCCTAGTAGGCTGCCTCTGCCCAGGGTTGTAGTTAGACCCCCAGTTCTCCAGACCTGGGCCTCAGACCAGACTGATTCCCGGTGCTCCCAAGTCAGAGTTCTAATAAGGCAGCCCACTCAACAAGCACTTAGCGTGTGTCAGAGACTATTCTAAGTACTTCATAGAAATTACTTAGTGCTCTGTGACAATAGTAAGAACCATCATCAATGCCATTTTATATAACAAGAAAGAAGGCATAGAGGAGTTAGGAACTTGTCCAAAGTCACACAGAAGTGGGATTTGAACCTAGGTTGTCTGGTTTCAGAGCCTACGTCCTAGGCTGCTAAACTAGGCTGCCTTTGGTACATGGCGGGTCTGTATGTCCAAAAGACTTACTTGAATTTTGTCCTCATTCTCTTTCCTCCATTCACTCTAGAGAGAGAGTGATGTTGGGCAGCAGGGCCAATAAAGAGGAAAATGAAGAAGGAACTTAAGAGAAGGGTGTGGCTGTTTCCTCAGCTGGAGCTTTAACATGGGTCCAATAAGAAGGAAAGATGCATTGCACAGAGACTTCCAGGCTTGTGTTGGAGTAGAGAGGAAACTGGAGACTTGGCAGCCATGCCATAGGTCATCTTGTAAGGGGGGGCAGCTTCCTATTTCCTTTGAAATAGAAGTTGGTATACCTGCTGTGTGTGTGCATATGTATGCATGAGTACAGGGGGTCCTCGGGTTACAACAGTTTTGACATACCACATTTCGAGTTTACTACTATGCCCACTCCCATAAAAACTAAAAAAAAAAAAAAAAGAGATGTAAGTGTTTCGGCTTACGCTGTTAGCACCGTACTTACAGACTACATGAGTGAACTAGTGTGGTTGCACGTGGCGGAGGAATATGCAGCACAGTGCACAGTCCAGTATATTTATGTCCCTTTCTTTTTTCTGTGCCTAGTTGTGTTTTCATGTTCCAGATTATGATTTTACAACTGTGTTAGGATAGGTAAGTGACTTAGGCTAGGGTGTGTTTCGACTTACACCAAAAAATCGGGTTAGGTCACTGTCATAAGAACAGAACTGTGTGGTAACCCGAGGACCCTATGTATGAATGTGCACCTGGACATGAGTGTCAGAGTGAATATGAACCTGTGAGTATGCATTTATGCAGTGTGAGCAAGCATTTAGTGACTTAGTCCATTTGGGCTGCTGTAACAAAATACTATAGTCTCGATGGCTGAACTTCTCAGGTTCTGGGGCTGGGAAGTCCAAGATCAAGGTGCCAGCATATTCAGTGTCTGATGCAAGCCTGCTTCCTGGCATGTAGACAGGTGCCTGCTCCGTGTCCTCACATGGCCTTTCCTCAATGTGTGGGTGTGCAGAGGGAGAGCGGGGTCTAGTGTCTCTTTCTCTTTGTATAAGGGCACTAATCCCGTCGTGGGGGCTCTACCCTCATGACCTCAATTAACCCTAATTACCTTCCAAAGGCCCCACCTCCAAATGTGAGCACGCTGGCGATTAGGGTTTGACATATGAGTTTTGGAGCACACAGTCTGTAGCACTAGGCTTGTGTGAGCAGCCATGTGCATGCAAGTCCCCACTAACAGTGGCTCTTGTACCACTACCTGGAGCCACCCTCACAATCCAAATGAATGACAAGTAATTGCACCACACGATCATTGTTATTTTTAATTGTCAGTAAGAAAATCACAGTGTAGTGACGACAGAATCAGATTGCTTGCCACCAGCTGCTGAGCCCCACTCCCCGCAAGACCTCTGCAAAGCCATCATCATCCCTTGGCCCAGAGTCTGCCTAATCTTTGTTTAATGTTTCAAAGATGCTGTCCTACACAAGAGATATGCATTCCAGGCTGTAAAAATACTAACAGCTTTGCATGCAGCTGAAATGATGGCAAAAATAAAAAAAAAAGAAAGCAGAGGAAAAGAATGGTCAGACAGTATTGTGCTTTATGGAGCTTAAAGAAGCCCATATAGCTAATTTAATTACAACCAAGGCTTAGGCAGTTTATAGTTGTTTATTCAGCCAGGCATGTGGGCTCTCAGCCCGCTCAGCTGAAGGCTTTTTGTCACCACCTACTGCTATCTCTTTGACCAGTATGTCCACCCACAGGACTGGGAGTGGGTACCCAGCAACCTTGGGGTGGAGGCAGCCAAAACTGAATTCTGCAGGAGTCCTGGAGACTCTTTTGCTCCTTACTGCTGGGGCCGCCTCTACCTGCCAAATTCATCATTCATGGCCAGCCTGAGAGTTACTCTTGGCCACAGCCACATATTGGTGTAATGGGCATTGTCCGGCAGCACTCTCCTGAACTCCAGGCTGGTCCTGGTGGCAAATGCCTAGCCCTCCCTGCTGACTTAAGCCCTGACCCTAGGACTAGGCCCTGCCTCATCAGCCTGTGATTGTGTGGTGGAAGGGAGTCAGACAAACATTGCTGACAGATTCAGTGGTGTCAGCTTCTGAGCACACCTCCCACGGTTCTGCAGGCTGTGCCCTTCACCAGGGCACTCAGACGAGGAGCACTTGGGGAATAAAATCGAGCGCATGCTTTCCATTTGCTAAACCATGCATCCTGGTATGAGCCTCAGAAGTGCCCTTTTCTAATTGAGGGTCCCGGAAGAGATGCCTTTCTGTGACGCATATCAAGGTGCCATGTGCTTGTCACCCACCCAGCCCTGACCTGTGCAGAGAAGGGCAGCAGTCTCTCTCTGCTGGTGGGGAGCCCGGCCTACCAGAGCTGCTGCAGCCTGGGAAGTGTTCCTATACCTGCTGTCCTCCAGACGCCAGTCTTCCTCAACCTTCTCTGAGTTGGTCCCACACTGGGCCTTCTGCCTCAGTTCCCTGCTAGGATGCAGCCCTGTCCCCACACCCCTCCACGTGTCCCTGACACTGGGCCCTGGCTCACCATTCGTCCTCTTCTTTGGGAGGCTTAGCTCTACTCCCTGTACCACCAAGCAGGGGCCTCTCTCTCTCCAGTTTGATCCTCTTGCTTTTCTGCATCCTGAGGGATGGGATTTCCCACAAATGGTTCCCTTCCCCTGACATGAGCATTCTTACTCACTGATGCCTGGGTGTGCCTGGCCAATGGGGATACTGCCTCTTTGTGGACTACCCCAGAGCTCAACTTCTCCAGCTCCAGACCTGCTTATTACCAGCCTCTTCTCTGTCCTCACCTGCCACTCTGCTGAGGTCCCAACATTAGGATGCCTGCACCTGCCTGAGTCTGGTAATAGTGTGGGTAGTTCAAAACCTCTTTTGGGTTCCTTTACCAAAAAAGGAAACTGACTTAGAGAATCAGGAGCTCCCAACACATTTTTCTGCTAACCAAGAATAGTCCCTCTCGGGCAGTGATGGGCAATCTTTTGAGCTTGGTGTATCAAACTTTGCCAGAAAACCAAGCATAACTCGCGTGGCGTGTCACTTCGAGAAAAACGGCCTAACCAGAAGTCCCAGAACTAGACCCTCTGTGCCAGAGTTCTGTTGTTTTGGCCTACAGACCTCTGGCACAGTGTCTACACTACAGCAAATGTTTTATCCTCGGCTACTACACCTGGCCGAATAGGACCCGAGGATGAAACATCCTTCTTGGCATGCAGCCCCATACTTCTGTGGTATGTGGCCACATGCGGTCATGTGTCATCGAAAATGGCTACCTGTGTCAGTGCTGACACGTATGTCATAGGTTAGCCATCATGGGTCTAGGGGGATTTTTTTTTTTTTTTTTTTTTTGCTCATGAACTCCCTGTAAGCAGTCTACAGCCACGGGCATTGGGTCATTTTGCTTTACATACCAGTCAGGGTGACAGTATTTGATTAACATAGCTTGCAGGAATGAAATACAAAAGGCCTCTTCCTCTGGTCAGCAGTGTAACCATCTGTCAAAGGGGACAGTCCCAGGGCTGGAGCACTGAGTGGAGAGTGGGAGGAAATCAGGAGAGGTTATCTCTTGCTCTCAGGTGAGAGGTCCCGCAGTCAGCAGCTGGGCGTCAAACTGTCCCTGGAAAAGGCCAGGGACATAGCCCGTAGAGCAGCTGGCAGAAGCGGTCCCCTTGTACACTCTTGGCTCCCAGCCTATCTTGCTCAGCAGCTTAAAAGGACAAACCGGTGCTGATGATGGAAGTAGAGCTGAATGCGGTCACTGCTGGTAAGCTGAGCCCTCCCTCTGCTTTCCCAGACAGTGAAACCCAACAAACTAGGTATTTCCTACAGAGAGCAGAAATTTGGAGTATGGAATGCCTTCTGGTGAGGGTGATGTCAGCAAGGCTGTCCCCAGCCACACAGTAGAGCAGGTGTCCCCAGCAGCTCTGGGGTTCAAGTGCTCAGCACAAAGAGGTGTGTGTGGACAAGAGTGGGAGCCTGCAGCCACCTCCACTGCTGCCTGGATCTGTCCTGCAAATTAGCTTTCAGAGCTCTCAGGAGACCAGCGTGCCCTTGGTTTGGTGTCAGGAAACCAGGAAACAGCATTGTGGGTGGGGAAGACAGTACAAATGACAGGAGCCTAAGGGTCTAACAGCCGGTGTGGACCCACCTATGTTGCATATCAATAGAAAGCTGCACTCACTGTGGTGATGGGGTGCGCGTGGGAGGGGAGGGCAGGTTTTCATTGTTTATCTTACCAGGGTCCTAATCTACCCTTAGGAGCCCTAAATTGGGGGGAAACTCCATTTTACCTTCTAGGGACTGCCTCTCCTGTCTGCTCAGCCCCACAGGGGCTCATTCCTCCTCTGCTCTTACAGTCATTCACATGCATTCATTCAACAAGCCAAGTACCATGTTTTAAGCGCTGTGCTGGGGAGGCAGCGGTGAACCAGACAGAGTTCCTGCCTCTGATGAGCTTTGGTCGGGGATGAGAGCAGGCCCTCATTTGACTCAGATGTAGAAATAAGCTGCCTCATTTCTGGTTGTTTTTAGAAACCCCTATCTCAGGAGCTCAAAATGTAAGTAGAATTTTGGAGAGAAAGGAACAGAAGGAAACCACAACAATGTCACATCAGTGAGCACTATGGTCGTGGACTTGTATGCCATTCTCGGTCATATCCTTGCATCTTGAGACCTTGGAAGCAACTTGCATCAAGCACCCTAAGTCGGGCTGATAGTGGGGGAGGGGAGTGACCAGCACCCAGAAAGCTGACCAGGCTGAAAGGACACAGGTCGTGAGAGACTCACTTACAGCAGCATGTCAGTCCCATTGGCTCATCTCGCTGGACTTCTCCCAGGGCAGGAGGTAAAGGAGGAGACAAGGGAGGAGGCAGGCGATGGAGACAGGAGGAGCTCAGGCTTCAGGTGAACCAAGCCTGGGTGTGGGTGGCTGTGGTTTGGATGTGCCACAGCTCACCAGGGCTCACCTGTCTCGCCCAGTTCTTTCGCTCTGCATCACCTCCCTTTCTTACACTGGCTGTGACCTGCCACCCTGACAGATGGTCGTGGAGTCTGTCTGTGGTCCCTGTGGTTGGTGCTTGTGGTGGGAGTGAATAACTACAGCATTTCAAAGCTGAGTGAAACCCAGGGGAAACCATTCTAGGTCTCGTGTTTCTCTCATCTGGAGAAAAGAGTATGAATTAGAACTTTATAAACCTAAATCTTTAAACCCTCCCTCACTGGGTGAATTTGACGGGGTGACAGAAATGAATTAGAAATTAGATCAGGGCTCAGCATTTACGTGAGTTCTGAGCCAAATGGAAACTAAACAGAGTGCCTCCAGCAGGGTGAGTGATGAGGATGAGGCTCCCAGAGGGTCTTGGCAGAGTGTCCTGACCAGGGTCTCAGAGGGGAATTGATCAAAGGAGCCTGCTGATGAGAGCGGAAGGTGAAGAGAGGATTCTCCACCCAGACACTGGGAAGGAATTAACTTGTCACCAATCAACACTTACTGATGCAACAGAAAATCCCAGCAACATAGCAGATTTTACTGCCGGGCTGTGTGGTAACAACACTGACTCCCTGTATCTGTGCTAAGGTGCTTAGACTCTGAAGAAAGGAATATTATTACTTGCGTTGAAAGAGGTTTCTGGCTAAGTCTCATGGACTGAATATGTCTGCAAGCTTGCCTGTGTCGTCAGATTTCATTTAGCTTAAACATGAGAACTAATGCAGAGAATGAAAGAAAACAAAGTTGTTTGCTGAGTGCTCCTGACCAGGGCTGCTCAGACATGAGGCTAAGATATTGGCTGAAGTGATTGTATTTTCTCTGGAAAGAACATTCAAGGTTGTTGTTTAATCTTTCTGGAGTGAGTTCCTGTCATCTTAGGTGCCCAACTGCTGCCCTATGGACCTATGTACGCTGCATTGCTGTGACACCTCAGTCCATCAGTGGGTGATTTCCCACTATTCACCGAACTCCCGGATTCTGCGTGGTAGGAAAAACAAATCCCATCCTCCTAGTTCCCAGTTTCTGGGCTTCTACATTATGCCAGGAACATTTATTGGGGAGGGAAGAAGGGAAGGAGGTTAGAAGGAGGAGAGAGAGAGAGAGAGAAATGGGAAATGGATAAATGGGTGGGTGGGTGGGTAGATGGATGGAGTTAACCTTCTTTCATTCTATGACCTAGGTATGTTCTGCTCATTTTAGAGATGAAGGAATTGGTGTTCAGAGCTGATAGTGAGTCACCAAAGTTCTCACTGCAAGCTGGTGGCAGAGCTGGGCCTTGACTCTACATTTCCCAGTTCCAAGTTCAATGAGTCCCTCTTCTCCATTCTGTTGTAGCCCACTAGGCTTTACTTTTTCAACTGCCTGTGTTTTTCCTAGAAATGGACTCACATCGGTTTGTATGAACTGCTTATACAAATAGGTGGCCAGAAGGAGATCTGTTTTCTTCATTCAGCAAATATTTATTGATCACTATGTAAGCAGAATTTTAAGATGGAGCCTCAAGACTCCTGGCCTCTGGTGCACACGCACTTCTTTCAGTTATTAAATCAAACACTAATTTGGGTACAGCTGCAGATGGACTTTGCCGATATAATTAAGGTCCAATAGGTTTGGTGGGCCTGACTTAATCACACTAGTCCTTTGGAAGCAGTTTCCTCTGGCTGGTTGCAGAGAGGAAAGTCAGAGAGGTATGCTCTGGTGGCCTGAAAGACAGTAGACATCTATGCTGGGAACTGCCTGTGGGGGACTCAGCAGGGAACTGTAGGTGGCCTCTCATTGCTGAGAGCAGCCCCAGCTGACAGTAGCAGGAAAATATTGATTTCAGTCCTACAACTGCAAGGAAAGGAATTGTGCCAACAGTCAGTGAAGCTAGGAGGGGGACCCTGAGACCCAGATGAGAGCTAGAGCGCTGGCCGACACTGATTTCAGCTCAGTGACACCCTGTGCCGGGGATCCAACCACACCATAACTGAACTTTGACCAATAGAAATGGAAATAATCAGTTTGTTTTGTTTTAAGCTGCTAAATCTGTGGTATTTTGTTTCACAGTAACAGAATACCAATGCAATCACCTACAGTGTGCCAGCCACTGTGCTGCTGATCACTGGGGATGTGAGTTGGCAGGGTCCCTGCTGCCTCAAGGGTCACAACCTGGTAATGTTAGATAGATGTCACAATCAAAAGATTACAGGCTGTGATAAATGCTATAAAATATATAAATATGATGACATGAAATCAATCAAATGTGGAGGGGAACACAACCAATCTAATGCTTCAGATTATACGACTAGAGGTGGCTCCTATGAATTGAGCACTAAGGGGAAAAAAGGCAACGTGAAAAGCCATGGAAAAGTGTTTCAGGAAGAGGGACCAGCACCTACCAAGACCTTGAGGTGGGAGAGCTCATGCGTGGCTGGAGGGTAGTAAGGAAAGCAGAGAATGGCTTGAGATAATGTTGAAGCATTAAGCAGGGCCTGGTCACACGGGACCTTATAGACTATTGCTCTCAATGCAATGAATAACATTAATTGGGGGAGAGGTATGATCTGATTGACATTTTTGAAAGATATCTCTGGCTGCTCTGTAGTGGATAGTTTGGATACTTTTTGGACATGATGAATGTGAGAGATTTGAGGGCAGAGCTCAAGTAGGCATGTGGACAGGTGGGCACTGATGAGCAGGGTACTGCTCAGGCTCAAGGACATTAGGGCCAGCTGACCTGGCTTGGTGGCAAAGCCAGCCCCTTGATCATCCCCTAGGAGAGTGGCAGAGTACCTGGGTTCACATAGTAAAGCTTCATAGACCTGGGGCCTGGACCTCTGAAGGAGTCACTCTTCCTGTCCACACCCCACCTCCCCATTCCCATGCTGAGCCTGGGACACAGCCACACACCCAGAGTGGCGCAGTCCCGGATGGGTGGCTCTGGTGCGAAGCCGACATCTCAGCAAGCAACTTCAATTGTTCCAGGCTAGTGGTAAGGTGCATCAGGCACCAAATTATATAAACCTCAAATTGCAAGCTAATGTTGTTAAGGGGCCTGAGGGAGCCGGGGAAGAATGAGCGTGAACAAGTAATCATCTGTAGGATTATCAAATCCCTGATTAACATCACCTTCGAGGATCAAATAGCCTCTAGAGAAAGTGGAGAGTACCTCTGAATCCTAATGGAGTGTCTGCAACTCTGGAAGGATGTTTGGCCTGGCTGCATCCTTCTTCTCCAGGCCACTCAGTGCAGAAGAGACTGCTGTGGAAAGCACTCCCACAGGGATCTGACTCTGGGGCTCAGGGATGTCATGACGCCCTACATGCCATATTTCCCCATGTATAAGATGCACCTTTTTTGAAAAATTTGGGGTCTAAAAACTGGGTGCATCTTATACAGTTGTTGTGGCATTTCAAATGCCATAGATGGAACTGAGGATGAGGCAGTATATGAAGACAGTGATTCTTCATCAGACACAGATGAGGGCAAGCTAATGGATGGGAGTTTTGACAGTGATGAGGAGTTGTATGAATTTGATGATGAATTCAATAACTTTATGTAATACATTTTTTTTTCAAATTTCGGGCCCCGAAATTAAGGTGCGTCTTATACATGGGGAAATACGGTAA
Source organism: Rhynchonycteris naso (assembly GCA_037038555.1). Lineage (NCBI taxonomy): Eukaryota > Metazoa > Chordata > Mammalia > Chiroptera > Emballonuridae > Rhynchonycteris > Rhynchonycteris naso. Next base: position 328,502,859 of record CM072995.1, on the reverse strand, counting down.
GCCCTAAGCCTTGTATGGCAGGTTCGGTTCTGGTTTCTTCACCTTGCCTTGGAGGAGCTGTTCCCAGGGAGCAGTCCTGAGACATGGATTCAATAGCAAGTGGTTTATTTATGAAGTTTGAGAAATACCATTAGGATGAGGAGTTAAGCTAAGGAAGGGAAGCAGCCAATAAGAGTGTGTTATCATGTCAGGGACCACTGCAGGTAGGTGGAACTTAATCCTATAGGAAACTCTGGGAAATGGTATAAAACCAACCCTAGAATGATCACCCCGGAGAGATGAGGGAGCTGGGGTATTTATATACCAGCTCCCTTTCATTGTGGGTTCTGAGCTGCTTTCCAGAGTGTTAATTTCTAGCATTTCAGCCCTCCACGTGCTGGAACAGAGTAGTCCTCTGTGGCTCTGAATGAAAACCTTGAGGAAGTGCTCTGGCATGGAGATGAGGTGGTGGAGAAAGGAACACTTTGAAAGAAAGAGGCTGCGAGGTTGTGGGTGGGTCATCCATAGCATCGGTCACAAGGTCCATGAGGCATATGTTTTAGGTACTTTTAAAAACTGCGTTTTAAAAAGCTGTGTGATATTCACTCTGCCTGCATCTTCACAGCCCAAGCTGCAAGGCTTTCTAGAACCTCTGAAGCAAACTGAAGCTATCACCCAGGTTAAGCAAGACTGGGGTTGGAGTATCTCATGCCCCATGAGGATGACCTGCTGCCTGTAGGCAAAACTCATAGTGCCTTGAGACACAGGGCTCCATTTCGTCATGCCTCTGTCCAGTGGTCATCCAATCGACAGAGCTCCTGCAGGAAGCTGTGATTTGGGATTACAGAGACTTACATGGTCCAGTAGGGGTAGGGATCAGAGGGCTACAGCTTCCACAGTTTTGAAGCACAACCCAGCCAGGTTTGGGAGATGAAGTGTAAGGTGCAGTCTTTGGGGAAAACTGACAAATTCTGGTGGGGGCAGTCTGGCCCTAGCCAAGAAGGATCTCAGGTCAGTTTTAAGAATACAAACGAGACCACTGAGGTAGAAGTACACTTGTAAGGTCTGAATGTGCTTCAGGGAAGTGGCAGGAAGCTGCAGCTTGACTGCCAAAATATGTCGAGGGTACCTCAGATGCCAAGCTGGAGCCTTGGTATGTGTTTTGGATGCTATTGGTGTCCACCCAGATCCCCTTTACTGACCAGTTTACCTGTCCCCCAGGCTCTGTGAGTGTGGGTGGCCAGCAGCTCAGAGCTGTACCCTTCTCCTTGAAACTGTCCTCTGTGAAGAACTGCCTCACCTAGATATGCCTGGGCAAGTCCTCTTCAGGGGATGACCCAGGGTTTGATTGATACAGGTTTCTTAAATCCCACTGTTGCATCAAGTGGGATAACCCTGGGTTGCTGTTCGGGCTCCAGAGCTGCCTGTGGGGGCAGCCTGAGCCTAGACTGCAGCTGGACCCAGACCTCTGCCCAGCTCTTACCCCTGCCCTAACCGGCTGCCCTCCGCTCCTGCCTGGGAATCACCTGAGAGCCCGCCCTCAGGTAAACCAGTTCCCCGAGAAGCCCATGTAAAGCTCTGCTTTTAGGGAACCTTATCTAAGTCTCCTGAAATGCATACAATATGATAGCAGTACTAGGCCGAGTAGGCGATGACCCTCCAGCCCTCCCATTGTGTCGGGATGGCAGGAACTGCCAGGCCAGACCAGTCCCTTCTGAGCAAACTAGGATGACTGGTCACCCTATAAATCAGTGTCTGAGTGAGAATGGATTGAGTTCCTGTGTGATCCCAGAGCTGTCCTACATTCAGAGGGGATTGAAAATGAAACACGAAAATGTGTCTGTCATGAAATTCAACTAAACAAGGGTTTATTCTATAAACCTTTTCTTCTGTCATGGGGATGTCACTTCTAGTATATTTTAGTCACTCCCTGTGGGTAGGTATCAGAAAAAGGAAAGAAGGAACTGGACATTGGGACAAGGAAATGAAAGAGAAGGCAACAGATGCCGTATTCCCCCATGTATAAGACGCACCTTAATTTGGGGGCCCGAATTTTGAAAAAATGTATTATATAAAGTTATTGAACTCAAGTTTTATTCATCATAAAAGTCATACAACTCTTCACTGTCAAAACTCCCATCCATTAGCTTGTCCTCATCTGTGTCTAATGACGAATTATTGTCTTCAACAACAAGCACAAAAACAAGCGTGAAAAAGTGAGAAATGCAAGTAAAAATATCTACAATTACTGTATAAGACGCACCCAGTTTTAGACCCCAAAGTTTTCAAAATTTGGTGTGTCTTATACATGGGGAAATACAGTAAAGATTCCTCTCACTCAAGACTCATAGGGACAGAAAATATAAGGGAACTAGAACCTTATAGAACTAAAGGGACCTGGACAGGAACCAGCTTTTTGGTGCCTGAGGGGACCCCATAGGGAGGTGCTGGGGGAAGAGACCCCACTCCCCTGGTTTCCTGTTGTCAGGGCAAGGTTGCCTGTTGATGCCTTCCCTACAGGTCAGCCTCCTGGGGCACAGAGGGGACAGAGACTGGCGGAAGTGGATGGAGGATGCAGAGTCTCACCACATGTTGTCCTGGCTAGCAGTGCTGTAGGAGGTCACCTTCACAATGTAAAGCGGCTTAGAGTTATCTACTGATTGCTCCAATAGAGTCCTCGTCAGTGTGCATTAGTCTCTGTTCACAAGAGAAAGAGAGAGGCCCTCAAACAAAGAATGAGAAAATGCTCATCAAAGTTAGCCCCCAGAGACAGAGCAGGGGGACGTCAGGACTTAGTCTAGTCTACTTACTTTTCAGACGAGAAGCTGAGGCCCAGAGAATGGCAGTGCTCCTGTTCAGTCACACAGTGATTCAGGGACAGCGCCAGAAGCCAGTTCAACACTGAACAAAATGCAGGGTGTGGTGAGGTGACCCTCCTAGGAGGGTCTGAGACCTGAGATTCCTGCATGGAGCTGCCTCAGATGATGGGGGTGGGGACACAGAGCTGGGGTGGGACCGAACAGAGAGGAAAGGAAGAACTTTCTTGGGATGATCTACCCATGGAGCTCACTCTAAGGGCTGAGGTCTCCCTGAGGGTCTTGTCAAGCACATAAGGCCAGGCCATGGTGGGGACAGAGAGCTGACGAGGCCCAGAACAGTAGTTAGGCAGTGCCCTGAGCCTTCTCCAGGTCTTGCCCCTTAGTCAGACCAGACTATGTAGAAGTAGGGGCTGCTCTGGCTCTATGAGCCCTGTGTGCCCTCGGAGAAGAAGGGTTGCAGACTGCCTTTGGGAAGCCTCAGCTGCAGGAATCTAGAGACAGACTAAGCTCCCTCCCTTGCTGACCCTGAGCCAAAAGCTGGGAGGGGTGGGCAGGATATAGGGATCCAAAGAGCTACCAACCTTGAGGCCCATCTCTGTCGGTAGCATTTGGAAGAAAATTCTGGTTTCACCTTCAGCCTGTTGTTGGTACCAGGACTGTTGTTTTGTTTTTTTGGGGGGTAATTTTGACAGAGAAAGAGTCAGAAAGAGGGAGAGATAGGGACAGAGAGACAGGAAGGGAGAGAGATGAGAAGCATCAATTCTTTGTTGCAGCACCTTAGTTCAGTGGTTCTCAAAGTGTGCGCCAGGGTGCACCCTAGAAGATTTCCAAGTGCGCCCTATGGTATTCCAGAGATATATGTGCCTGTTGGGGACCAAAATACCAACGAGGTTTTGGAGTTTAAATTTTGGGGGGACAGAGGTATGGGAAATTGGCTCTAAGCTGACAGTCTGCCCAACCGCCCCACCTCACTTGCCTGATTAGGTTGCAAAAGGCTGTTAAGCTGTGGTGCTGGATTGTTTACACTACCCCCCATGTTCCCTGGAAAGACTGGAGGCAAGTTCCTTCTATTCTTTGGTGTAAAGTTAAGATGATATGTATGGTGGGGGTTTTGGACTGATGATTAAACAGAGAATTGTCTCTTGAAGCCTTTTGGATTTCTATAAAGGAAGAATATGTGGCAATATCTAAAAAAGCTTTGAACATTTTACTACAATTTTCAACATTTTCTTTATTTGAATTAGGATTTTCTACCCTCAACACAATTAAGAGTAAAAAGAGAGGAATTCTTCAATGTATTGATAAGGAAATGAGAGTTTGCCTTTCAAATATATGCCCAAACATTGAAGAAATCGCTAGGATACATCAGACTCACATTTCTCATAAACACAAGAATGAAAAAACAACACATTCACACTGGGACCTGCCAAATTTACTAAATCTTACTAAGAATGTATCTATATATATAAAAAGATAACTTTTTTGTTGCTTTTTATTTTTTAACCCTTCTCTTTTATAAATTCTAAAAAGCATAACAAAAAATGTAACATAAAAATGTTTTTTAATGTCAGAATAAATTTAATTTTGTCATATTTATTTTGTTTAATTACCATAAAAGCATGCTTGGACTTTTTTTTTAATATTTGACTTAATTATTATAACATATTTCTCAAAAATTTGTATATAGTAGGCCTACAATTATTTGTAGGATTTTAAATGCACCCCGACTTCAAAAACTTTGAGAACCACTGCCTTAGTTGTTCATTGATTGCTTTTGCCTATGTACCTTGACCAGGGGGCTACAGCAGACTAAGTGACCTCCTTGCTCAGGGCAGCAACCTTGGGCTCAAGCCACAGACCTTGGGCTTCAAGCCATCAATCTTTGGGCTTGAGCCAGCAATCATGGGGTCATGTCTATGATCTCACGCTCAAGCCAGCGACCCCATGCTCAAGCTAGTGAGCCTGTGTTCAAGTCAGATGAACCCTCACTCAAGCCGGTGACCTCAGGGTTTCGAACCTGGGTCCCCCACGTTCCGGTCCAATGCTCTATCCACTGTACCACCGCCTTATCAGGCAGGAATGTTTTTAGTTAAAGATGTTTTCCCTGTAAAAATTCGTATTGATACTTCAATGCCTTTCCACCAGGTCAGATATGGCAGACTGGATGATTAAAATGCACAGTTATTTGTGGGATATAGCCGTTCTGGCCATTCGAAGCCTGATCATGTGAGTTCTTGTGTCTGCTTTGAGAACATTCTAGGAATTCAGCTTGTGACTGACCAAAATCAAGCAGTTCCTTCATAGAGCATGGCAATGACCTAGACACTGTGACTTTCTTATTTACATATGCCCAGCCCTTGTCTTCAAGGAGCTCATGGTGGATGACGATGGGGCTCGAGAAGCCATTAAACCAATATTGGCCCATTAGGGACTGTTAGCACAGCAGATTAGTGTTGGAACACATAGCAAAATTAGACCTCCTCCCCTGTGCCAACGATGAAAGCATGGGTGTCTCACCAGCCACGAAGACAGAATATGAGGGGATGGGCTTTTTTTATTTATTGAGGAAATGTTTGTTTAATGGGGAGAGTAGTAATCACAATGGGCTACCCCAAAGCGATGGCGACTCTCAAAAGGAGAGTGATTTAGTGTATACATGCCATCTCCCATCTGGAGTACCTCCTTCCAGACCCTTCTCCACATAGGACTTAGGTGCTTTATGATCTGTCCATTGAGGGGACTATTTCTCTAGGCACATAGTTGATATATACTTTTTAGTTCCTTGTCAGGTTCTCTGTGTACTTTTTGTATATTTTCTCTGGCTGTTTGTATTGTAAACTCCTTAGGGAGAGGGCCATGTCTAAGATATAGTGTCTCCCACAGGACATCCAGGATACACTTGTTGAACTGTGAATGGCTGAGGCTGGGCCTCCACTCAGTGCATCTAATGAGCAATTGGGAATTCTCACCTGGCCTTGTCTCTCATCTCTGAAGCCAACAGTGGCTTCCGACATTTCACTCATGGAGCTCACGTTCCTGAGGGATTTGATCCCTTTTTATTTAGCCTAGTAAACCTTTGTTTGGAAGTGTTCCTCCTTCCACTTTGCCCTCCTCTTAGGTTTATTAAGTTCAGTGGCCAAATAAAGCCATGCACTTCCCTTGTCCTGCACTGTTCTCTGACTATGTCTGGATAATAGAGGTCACTGGGAATATCTCCTCTCCTGTCCCATAAATCATCTGGCAGCGTTGGCTGACTACATCATGCGGCTGACTTTGAGAAAGCTTCGCAGGGCTATTTCTGAATAGTAATTAATGGAGCTGGAGCTTGGTGGACTTTGCTATTTATCTCTGGTTCTGCAGAGCAGAGAGGTGTGTGCTTAAGGGATGCAGGTTATGTCTTGGGTGGTGACTCTCTCAGGGGAAGGCAGCTTCCCTAATTGCCTCTTCATTGCAGAAGTTGCCTGGTCTGTTTTCTCAAGGGACAGTTTGCTCATCTGAGTGGAGGATGTTTTTAGCCAGTCAGCTCCAGCCCTTTCAGACCACATGGTTACAAAGGGAGGATGCCTCCTGGCTAGATGACAGCCCTGAAACTAAAGCCAGCCCTGCAGTCCACAGCCAGCACTACACACTGCCACCCCCATCCCCCACACTCCTTCCCTTTGCAGCCTCGGCCCAAGCATCTTACCTCAGTCCATTATCTGTGCAGTCTTCCAGCCTATTCCCAATTCCTAGGTTTGAGAATCTGTTGTCTCATATCCAAGCACCTTGGCACTGAGAGCTTGCCTCCCTCCTTGGCTCTCATTAGGAGTCTTTCCACAGTGATACTTTTAGGAGCTATCCTAGGTGAGTGCCCCTTCTGGTCCAGCCTGATTCCACGACCCTCTCCTCAAAACCAGTCCCCTGTGGACAATAATCATCCTGCGTTTCTCCTGCTGGGAATAACCCATGGTGACAAGGCCCTGGCTTTAAGAAAGGAAATGATGGGCATGCCCACTGGCTGAGGAGATGACCCTGGCCTATATTTGAGAACTCTCTTGACCTTTCTCTTCTGCTGGCTTTTATCTTGGGCATTCTCCATGAAATCTGATTTTCATATTTGTTTTGATGGTCATCATTCTAGAATACGGCTATGGTCATATTCTGAAGTTATGTTGGTATCCTGCCCCAACTTTTATAACATTTTAACTCTATGGCTCTCTCATGTTCAGTTTTGCCTTTACTGCACTACAGTGACAGCCGGAGTCATTCCCTCCTTTCAACATGGTTGAAATAGCAAATAGATAGCAGACCATTTTTTTAAGTGGCTTTGGAGATAAAAGCAGGGCTAGAACTACCAGTGTTTTGTGATGTTTACCAGCTCATGTACTTAATATAAGAAGTTAGCCCTGTGAGAGACAAGATATCTCAATCTTTACCTGCAATTTAATAGTTGTCCCCAGATGCCAGCATGGAAAATCAGAAAATGTACAATAAATCGCTAAGTTATTATGATAGACTCTAATGTCGTGGAAGCGGCAGACATGACAGTTATCCTCCTATTTAATGCAGGAGGGTTTTTTTGTTTGTCTGTGTTACAACAAACCCAGCAGCTGCTAATCCTGTCTAGATGCTTGGCCCATAGTAGGTACTCAGTAAATAGTGGTTATTATTTTTAAATTCAATGACTGATTCATTTCTCTGATGGATGCAATTTTTATTAAAATAACAACATAAATTACAGAGCTATTCACAATAAGAAAATTGCAACAGTGGGGAAATGCTTTACCCACTCACAGCTCGCTGGGGTTTTCAAATCTAATAGAAATAGTTTTGGGGTGAGAAACTCGGCTTCTGGTCCAGCAAGACTGTTAATACCCTGCTCATTGTAAAGCACCTCACTGAAGCAGCTAAAAATCAGGTTACGACTAGCGCATCAGTCAAGTTACTTGCGCAGAGAAAGAAAGACATGCAGAACTCCAAATCATAGGGTGAAAGAGTCTGACACCCACTTAGGTAAAAGTCATAGTTCTTCTTTACAAAACAGAACTCTTATCCCTCACTACTTGATGAATCTTGACTTTTTCACTCTCAGGGAACATTAACTTTTCCCACTCTGCTAGCTCCTAGGCATCGAAAAGACATTTTCCAGCTCAGAGACTGGATCAAAGGAACCCTCAGAGGGCTTCCACTTGGGGTCTTTAGTCAATGCTTCTTTCTAATTTTCCTAAGGAGAAAATACGATATTTGTTTGCTCTGCAGACCTTGGAGACTTGACCCCTAACAGAGTCCTCTTGCTTCTCTGTGATTCTCTCAGCTCTGTGGGTGGGAGAGGATGAAGCCTCTCCCTGGCATTATGTGCACAAGTCTCCCACACCCCCACTCGGTGAAAACCTGCCTTACCCTTTTTACATTCACGTTGTTCCTTCCAAAGTCAAGCCATATCAAATTCACTTTAAAAATTATTTACTTAACTGGTCTCTGCTGAGGGGTTAACCACAGCCTTAGTTTTATCTTAAGAACACTTTAAATACAGTTGGAAAGAAACCAAATGATTTTTAAGCAATGATACAGTGATTTCATCCCATAGCCTAGAAAACTAAAATGAAGGAAGGGAAGGGAAGAGGAGACGGTTTCCTGCCTTCCCCACTCACTGACCACCTGCATCCATTTTACCCATCATGGAGCAGGAGGAAAATGAGTTACGGCCAGTTCCTGCAGCCGAGTCCCATGGCTGCAATAGGTAACCAAGTCAGGCTTTTACTGGTTCAAACCTCATTAAAGAACAAGAAGGTGTCTGGGCCACATGAAGTATATGGTGTGGGGAGGGTGGGGTGGAAAGAAGAAACACAGCACGGCAAAGCAGTTCTGTGGCTTAAAGCCTGCTCTGCAGTTACAGGTGGGAGCCCCTCCCCTCTGCCTTCTGCTATAAGCCGCAGGTTGGGAGAAGAATCCAGGTCTGCTGATGGCCGGATTGGGCTGGATGTTCAGGTTAAGGCCAGAGTGATGCTCTAATTACAGCTGGTTGTGTCACCAGGATATGGTCAGGATCTGAGTAGGGTTGGGGTGGGGGTAGTTGTGCTCAAGGGGAGGTCAAGGTCAAGATGAAGTCAGAACCAGGTTGAGATTAGAGCTGGGATAAGGCAGAGTCGCACTTGAATGGGAATATGGCTATGGGTAGAAGAGTTTGAGAACTGGCTTAGGTTTGGGAGGTGCCATGATTCCAGAGGGGCAGATTCTCCTTATGTCTCTAACAGCAAATGTTTGGCCTACTCCCCTGGGGCTGTTTGAACCGTAATTCCCTCAGGGTCCAGGGCTCATGGCTCATGCCAACCTCTGTGTTTTAGCTCCTGCTCCTGTCCCTCCTGCCTTCTCATATTTTCGGGCATTAGCTATTCTCTTAGGGAGGACACAAGAAAAAAAGCTGCTGCATTGATTCCAGCTACTACAGCCCCTTGTCTTGCCCATCTGCAAATGGATGGTGTTAGCCGAGGCGTGGGCCCTGAAGCTGAGAGTCCCCCAGGGAATCCAGTGATCGATGCCTTCCCCATTTCCTGGAGCAGAGATAATTGGCTTCGTGTTATGCATGTATGCACTCTGCTTGACACTCATTCCTTTCCAGAAGAGAAAACCCATCTTGTAAGGGGCCCATGAGAAATGGGAGCGCTCTCCGCCTGTTGCCAGGCAAGTGACCGGGCGTCTGCTAATCATTGTCTGATGTCTCTGGGCACAGGTTCCTTGGAATAGCCAGGCTGCCTGGAAATGACTCTAGATGTCCTTTCCTGGATTCTGCCCACTGCACACCCCTCCCAGGGAGCAGGGGCCTGGAGTTAGGGACAGAAGTCCCCTACTGTTCTGGTGAGCAGTAGGTACAGCTGCCTGTGGCAGGGTGGGGTTCTCTCTGCACCACCCACAGACACTGATGGAGCACATGAGAGCATTGTGCCCACCTGACCAGACCATCAGTGTCCTCTCCCATATTTGGCCAGGGTGGGTAGGCACAGTAGTCACGGAGTCCACAGCACAGCTGAGAAATGACAGCAGGCATAGCTCAGAGTGAGAGTAGGCAACTGCTGTCTGTCCCAGATGCTGGCACCAGCCTTGCTCAGAGCCATTCTCTGCCTTGGCAAAGGGCAGAGAAGGAGGGGGGATAGCCCTGGATTAAGACCCCACTTGGGGATTTCCAGAAAGAAGAATTCCAGAGGGAAAAAAAACGTGATCTGATCCCTCAGTGAGAAGGAGTGACACATGAGGATAGTTGAAGGACTCAGTAGTATTCTGCTTCCAGGAGGGAAGCCCCAGAATGTCCAAAGTATCTTCACAGACTGGAAGTTCTGGCTTGTAGCAGAGTTCACCAGGGCGAAAATGGGACTGGTAGAAATGACAACAAAGTAAATTTCTTCTCTACTTGAGAAGGCACTTTCTTTTAGCCAGAGCCATTCAGCAGGAGAATGAACTACTTTGTGAAATACTGAGTTCCTCGTGATGGGAAATAATCACGCAGAGCAGAAGCTACATATCGGAAATATGGTGTCCAGGATTCACGTTGTAGTGAGGGATTGGATAAACTGACCTTTGAAGGCCCTTTCCATTGGACACTCTGAGGAAGATGTCCCAAGTTCAAAGACTACAGTTCCTACTTGGCTTTCTGCATACTTTTCCATGTCTGTTCCCCTTATCATCTCCTCCACACCATGTTTGAGTATTATCATCCTTTCTGCCCTTAGGAGAGCATGATATTTTTCGAAATGACCACCTTTCTTTCTGGTTCTGAGGATCACTTTCCTTGGGGAATGCCTGAGGCAGGGAAGAGAGAGGCACCCACCTCCCAGAGCTGTGCTAACTCAAAGAGAACTAAGCATCTGCAGGAAACTGAGGCTTCTTATCTCATGCCAACAGTGCTACCACAGGCCTTCGCATCTTCCCGTTTCCCTCCCCCAGCCTCCATTTCTGCCTGCAGCTGCAAGACAGGTACATCAGCATGTCACACTGCAGGCTTGGAAAAGGACTGGCACTCAGTTCCCCAAGGAGTATTGGGGATGCTGGCTTAGCCATGAACAGGAGGACTCGGGCCCTGAGTTACTGCCATGTGAAATCCTCCTCAGCAAGAGCTGTCGCTCATGTCCGTGCTCTCACATAGCTCCACTAGCTCCACGCACTGAGCTGAGGCTCATGGGCCCCTTGACAAAAGGAGCTCATTATTTTGCTTCCTACTGCTGTGAAGTTCTGCTCAGCATGGCAGCCGATCAGAGGAAGCTGCCTACCATCAAAGCCTCGTTCAATAAGATAAAAATGGTTTATGATTCAAGACAAACTGTCATCACGGATTAAAACATGTCTATGCCCTCAACAACAATGGTTATTTTTTGTGAGAATATTGACTGTGTTGCTTACATGTCATAGATGAGGGAAAAAGAAGTCTAATTCTAGTGGGCTGATTCCTTGAAAGGATTCTCCATTCTTCAAACACAATGAAGGGTAGCAAACTATTACTGTGTGATTCTTCTGTTGTCCTAGTCCGCTGGTCGGCAAACTGCGGCTCATGAGCCACATGCTGCTCTTTGGCCCCTTGAGTGTGGCTCTTCCACAAAATACCACGTGTGGGTGCTACCTCAATAAGAAATGTACTGACCCATATAGTTTACGTTTAAAAAATTTGGCTCTCAAAAGAAATTTCAATCGTTGTACTGTTGATATTTGGCTCTGTTGACTAATGAGTTTGCTGACCACCGTTCTTCCCAGCCTTTCAACTCAATTCTCTATTACATGGAGAACTCAGCACCAGCCACATGTGATGACTTTTAATTTGCTCAATATGGAAACACATGGCATATCTTCCAGCTTTGGTATGTGCTAGTCCTCTAATTAGAAGGATATTCTCACCTGTATCCACCTGGCAAACTTCTCTTCTCCCTGGCAAACTTCTCTTCTCCCTTAAAGCCCAGCTGAGATGCCATCTTTTCTATAAAGCCCTCCTTACTCTCAAGAAGCATTAGTTATTGGAAGTTCCCTGAGCTATGTGTATGTACCTCTATTGTAGTGCTTACCAGTTAGAATGGAACCTATTTACCTACTGTCTGCCTTCTATTGGGCTGGGAACACCTTGAGGCCAGGGACTTTGTCTCTTTGGTGCTTAAAATGGTGCCTGGCATAGAGTTAGGTTCTCAATAAATGTTTGCTTAATATGCTTTTTCTGCAAAGTCACCTGGTCCCTCCCATGTTCACTACTTTAAATGGTGGTATTGAGCACATAAAAGTGATATGTTTGCTCAACATAACAGAAGAAGCTATTCCCTAATAGTGGGAGTCCAGTATTTTTGTTTCTAGAAGATGTGTTTTATGGCCAGAATGTCAACGAGAGCCCAGAGTGGCACCCACTCAGCCCCCTCCAACATTGCAAGAGGCAGCACAGTTGGGACAAAGGCCTGAGCCTGTGGGCCAGAATGCTCGGACCAGCCCAGCCTGAGCAGGCCACTCAGCACCCAAGTCCTGCAGGGAGTTCACATCATAGCCTAAACCTTCACTTTGCTCCCCTGCAAAAGCAGGGAGGATCACGTTTATCTGCCATGGTCAGGAGGTTGCTCTGAATTTATTTTTTTGTTTCTCACTTAGGAAAGGAGTTAAGTAGCATGTACTCTGAGCTCCCAAACCTGAGATCTCCGAGGTCAAGCACCTTGTGATTTCCTGAGTTTCTTTTGGATTGCACAGGATCTAAAAGCACCCTTTTATCTGACTAAGGGACTTTGAGACCCACAGTGGGTCAGATAGAGATCCTTTTAGAAAGTGGGACCAGTCTGTGGCACTGTTTGTTTCCCACAAACTTAATTTCAGTGATTTAAGGGGCTGTGGGTGTGAGTGTTAATCTGGCTCCCTGGAGGTATATGAATAGCTCTCCAACCCTGCAAGTGGTCCCTTAAGTGTTTTGATAGAAGCAATAGAAATAATTCATCTGATTGGGTGCCACCCAACCTGTCCTAGAGACAGGAGCGAACCATGAACCATTCATTTTTCTTTTCAAAAAGCCTTTCCGGAAAAAAAAAAAAAAGCCTTTCCGGATCACATTCTCAATGCTAAGTTCAATGCAGGGCGCTGCAGCTATAACTAAACAAGCCGTGGGCACAGCCCTCAAGGAACTCACCATCTGGTGGGGGAGATGGACTAGAAAACACTGGGCTTCAAGGGAGAGGCATCTGGTCTAGTCTTTGCAGGCTCAGCAAGGAAGGGAGGACTTCCTGAGACTTCACATTAGGAGTCAGGGAAGCAAAAGTGAAGAAGGTGCTTGAGTGTACTGTGACTACTTTGAGTGTCCTGAACGTTTGGTTTGTGGGAATTCTGGGGCCCTACAGGTCATCTCTAAGATGAGTGCAGCTGCCCACTTCTGGTCTGTGTCAGCCCGTCTCGTAGGATACACTCCATTGCTGGAAGGGTCTTGCCGAAGGATGCCTTGGATCACATCATGCCCCAGTTCGGAACTAATCCATAGCTCCCTATTATGTGTCTTTCATGATTGGACTCCAGCCACCCCTCGGGCTCACTACTGCCTTCCTGTGTCCTGTATCCAAGAACTGCCTGTGTTCCCACCCCAGCCCACCTTCAACCATTAAAGGGTGGCGTGCTTAGCCCTGCTTCAGGTACTGGAGCCAAATCTGTCCTGAGTTTGGGGAAGTTTGAAGGTTTTTAGATCAGTAACTCAGTGGTGTATACTCACAACATGATTTGAATAGAAAGGAACTGACAAGAAATGGAATAAGAGCCAGAGACCTACCCCATCCATGACCATCTAGCCACTCTGAGTCAAGTCAGGATTAGCCAGGTGACAGCACAGACTTTCCTGGTGACAATCAAAGCCAGGTTGAGAAATGTATTTAAGAGTGAAAATGGTTCCAAGGCTAAAGTCTGAGAACTGTACTCAGGTGCCAAATATGGTGAATCCCCAGTCAGCTTCCAGTAACCCATCATCATGGGCCTCATCTGGACCTTCTCTTCTTCCCCTCCCATTGCATTTTAATGAAGCAAGACTCCAGCATAAGTTGGAGGATGACAGTGGCAAGTGTTTCCAACTAGTTTGTTGGATACTGGCATTTGTAACTGAGTTGTAACGGAAATCTTGCTTTTCCCATGTGACGAAGCCCCTGACCCTCAGTCCAGATAGATGGGCCATGTTCTCTACTATAGGATCAACTGTCATTGGCTGTCAGTCTCCTGGAATGGGATCCATGCCACATCTACCCTAGGTACTTACCTGCAACCTCATACTGTTCACTGATACTGACCACCAGATGGGACCTCCAGCTTTTTGCCTATTGCCAGACTCTCCCCAGACTACATATATCTGGTCCATCTTCTTCTTCCTCTCTGATTCTGGACCCTTCCCCACCCACCTACAGCCAATGGGCATATTTCTCATACCCCTTCCTATGTGGGCTGCCTCAGGACCAGTGCATAATGTTTGGCTCCCACTCTCTGTCTTGTGCACTTGAGTGTGGGGCACAGGCACACAGCTACCAATTTTATGTCAAAGTACATCTTGTTAGATTTGATGCATTACTTTCTCGTGGTAAGGTTTTGTTTTTTATTTAATCTATTACCATTTCCCCCTCCATATTATCAGTTACAAATTTTGATAGGTATACCTTCTCTATATTTATCTAAGCTACATATATTATTATTATTATTATTATTATTGAGGAATTGAGCTAAAGACAGAACTTTTTGCCTGCTTCTAGAAGGCAATGTTGATGTGGAGCCATGAATCAGTCCCTTTAGACATAGTCATTCAATTAGTGGCTATTTCACTTGATTATATAAGCATCCAGTCCAAATTTTTCAAGCATCCAATCCAGATGTTTCAAAGTTGTGGTTTTCTGGCAAATTGTTTTGTTTGGTCAGCATAGTATTTCTAAAAATTTAAACTCAAATTAAAAACTAGATTCTCATCCAGATATCCAGATTTCTGGCTTCTCTTGAAAAATACCTCGTAACAATCAGCTGGAACTGAGTGGCAGATGCCTTTGGTAGACAGCCAGGCTCTCTGTGGTTTACCACAGTTCTTGAGTACTTGACTCATTTATGTTTTGAGTTTACGACCTTCCTAAAAGATATGGAAGAAAACTCTGTCTAATGATCATTGTTTTAGTTATCTGTTGGTGTGAAACAGATCACCCCAACCTCAGCAGATTAAAACAACAAATATTTATTATCTCATACAGTTTTTGAGAGTCAGGAATCCAGGGGTGTTTTAGCTGGATGGTGCTGGATCATGAGGCTGTAGTCAAGATGTTGGCTGAGGTTGCAGTTATCTGAAGGCTTGACTGGGGCTGGGGGACCTGCATGGATCTTTCCTCATGACAAGGCAGCTAGCTCCTCCCAAGGGAGATTGACTCAGCTGTGAGTTATCTTATAACCTAGTCCTGGAAGTGATACACTTCCACTTTGTCCATGTTCTGTTTATTAAGAGCAGGTGCCTAAGTTCAGCCCACGCTCCAGGGAAAGAAATTGAGCTCCATTTCTTAAAGAGAGGAATATCAAAGACCTCGTGGACATACTTTAAAACCACCATAATCATTACATTGGATATGGCATGTAAAACTATTAGCACAATGTACTTAATGTAGAGTAAGTACTTAATAAATGTGACATATAATAATAATATTAATGGATAATACTTACTGACTATTTAATACCTGCCAAACAGCCTTCTAAGAGCTTTACATGCATTAATTCTTTAACATCACAATAATTCTATAGGTAGTTTTCATTCTTATTTCCCATTTCACAGTTTAGAACACATGTCCAGTTAGGTAGAACAAATAAGCCACATTCACATACTAGACAGGAGGGAGATGGGATTTGAACTCTGTTAGGGCAGTGCCAAACATCTGTCCACTTAACCATCATACTGCATTGACTCTCAAAGCTTTATATTGTAATGGGTTGTTGTCATTATTGTTACATTATTGTTGTTATTAAAACCCACTCCGTTACAATTTTGCTCCTTGTTTGTTGGGTAAAAACAAATCTCTTAAGCATGACTTACAGGTCCTTTTGTTCAGGGTTCACCGCTTCCTCCCTCCCACTCCATCTCACTCCCCGCCACCCTGGTGCCCTCTGCCCTGACTTCAGGAGCTTCAGCAGTCTTAAGCACCATACTCCTTCCATTTTCAGGTTATTGGCACAGGCTGGTTTTATGTGCCTGGGTTATCTTCCTTCATCTTTTAAAAAAGAAATCTTGCTTATGTGTGACATTAAATCTTTGTCTTTCCCTTTCATTGGGTTGAAACCCACATGTGCATCTGGTTTTCCAGTTCCTTCCTTCCTTCCTCCCTTCCTCCCTCCCTTCCTTCCTTCCTTCCTTCCTTCCTTCCTTCCTTCCTTTCCTTCTTTCCTTCCCACCTCCCTTCCTCCCTCCCTTCTTTTCTTTTCTTTTTTTCTTTCTCTCTTTCCTTCTTTCCTTCCTTCCTTCCTTCTTTCCTTTCTTCCTCCTTCCCTTCCCTTCCCTTCCTTTCCCTTCCTTCCCTTTCCTTCCCCTTCCCTTCCCTTCCCTTTCCTTCCCCTTCCCTTCCCTTCCCTTCCCTTCCCTTCCCTTCCCTTCCTTCCTTTCCCTTCCTTTCCCCTTCTCTTCCTTCCCTTCCCTTCCCTTCCCTTCCCTTCCCTTCCCCTTCCCTTCCATTCCTTCCCTTCCCTTCCCCTCCTTTCCCTTTCTTTCTCCCTTCCTTCCCCTCCCATTCCTTCCCTTCCCCTCCCTTCCCTTTCTTTCCTCTTCCCTTCCCTTCCCTTCCTTCCCTTCCCTTCCTTTCCCCTTCTCTTCCTTCCCTTCCCTTCCCTTCCCTTCCCTTTCCTTCCCTTCCTTCCCTTCCCTTGCCTCCCTTCCCTTCCTTTCCTTCTCTTCCCTTCCCCTTCCCTTCCTATTCCCTTCCCCTTCCCTCTCTTCCCTTCCCTTCCTTCCCTTGCCTTCCTTTCCCATTTTCTTCCCTTCCCCTTCCCTTCCCTTCCCTTCCCTTCCTTCCCTTTCCTTCCTATTCCCCTTTTCTTCCCTTCCTTTTCCTTCCCTTCCCTTCCCTTCCCTTCCCTTCCCTTCCTTCCCTTTCCTTCCTTTCCCCTTCCCTTCCCTTCCCTTCTTTTCCCTTCCTTCCCTTCCCTTCCTTCCCTTCCCTTCCCTTCCCTTCTCTTCCTTCCCTTCCCTTCCCTTTCCCTTCCTTCTCTTCCTTTCCCCTTCCCTTCCTTTCCCTTCCCTTCCCTTCCCTTCCTTTCCCTTCGCTTCCCTTTCCCTTCCTTCCCTT
This sequence comes from Rhynchonycteris naso, assembly GCA_037038555.1. Lineage (NCBI taxonomy): Eukaryota > Metazoa > Chordata > Mammalia > Chiroptera > Emballonuridae > Rhynchonycteris > Rhynchonycteris naso. The sequence goes on along the minus strand of CM072995.1, from coordinate 328,485,806 downwards.
TCTTTCCCCTTCCCTTCCCTTTTCTTCCCTCCTCATTCCCCTTCCCTTCCCTTCCCTTCCCTTCCCTTCCCTTCCCTTCCCTTCCCTTCCTCTTTCTTTCTTTCTTTCTTTCTTTCTTTCTTTCTTTCTTTCTTTCTCTCTCTCTCTCTCTCTCTCTCTCTCTCTCTCTCTCTCTCCTTCCTTCCTTCCTTCCTTCCTTCCTTCCTTCCTTCCTTCCTTCCTTCCTAAGTGAGAGGAGGGAAGATAGGCACACTCCCACATGTGCTCCAACAGGATTCCACCCAGCAACCCCATCTGGGGCTGATGCTCAAATCAAATGAACTACCATCAGTGCCTGAGGCCAACACTCAGACCAACTGTGCCACTGACTGCAAGAGCAGAGGAGAGAGAGAAGGGAGTGAAAGAAGGGAAGAGAAGCAGATGCTCCTTTCTCGTGTGTGCCCTGACCAGGGATCAAGCCCGGGACTTGTGCATGCTGGGCCAATGCTCTATCCACTAAGTCAACCAGCCAGGGCCACCAGCCCCTTTCTATCCCTATTGGTTTAATAGTATTATCCCCAGTGGGTCTCAGTGCCCTGAGATGTGATCTTCTAGGCCTGGAGACTAGAGTTTCCTGGGAACAGGCACTCTCTTCATATTCTTTTTATCAAAGTAGTTAAGGACTTTGGACTAAAGCCTGACTCCCTGAGTTCAAATCCTGATTCTGCAATTTAAAAGCTGTTGTCTTACTCTGATGCTTTGTGTCAGCTTTCTCATCTTTAAAATAGGGCAAATAATTTAAAATAAGTTTTCTTCTAAGCTTGTGAGAAGCAAACGAGTCCGTTGTGTAAGGTGCTTAGAAAGCACTTGCTGGCCCACAATCAGGGTTTCCTATAGTGATTGTTTATTCCTTCCTCTGTTCAACCATCTGCACAGTGAGTTCAGGCGGAGCTGATGCATGGTGGTAATGCCCAGGTCTGGGCTTTATCCCGTGGCCTCTATGATCTCGAGAGAGACAGTAGTGGGCATGAAAGGAACTCACTCTGAAGACAGACATATACAGGTTTGACTCCAGCCTCTGCTGCTTATTAAGTATGAATCTTGGACACATTGCTTAACACCTCAGTTTTTTCATCTATAAAATGCAAATACCAATAGCTCCTCTCAGGGTTGTTTTGAAGATTAAATAAAAGCTATATTGTGTGGAGCACCGTAATGCAGGAACATGGCAGTTATTTAATTAATGTTAATTTCCTTCCTCCTCCCTTCAAAGCATGATTCTCGTGGGCATGGAGGCAGTGACTGCAGAATGGAAGCCAAGGGGCTGCACTTTCTCTCGGTGTCTCACTATACGCTGTGGTCCCCAAGCATAGGCCCTTCGTATGCATGTTCTTATCTATGTTCTTATGGATTCCAGTCATCTGCAATTTGGAGTCTTCTTTCTATTTCCTCTACATGACTGTTTAAAAATATGAATGCCTCAACTGCTCCTCAGGGTCTGATTTTTCTGGGTCTCATCCTGTTTTCTCCCTGTTTTGGGTCATTTCTGGTCATACAAGCTGGTCACTCGGAGGGTCTCCTTCTGGAGCCTGTAATCACATCACAGCACTCTTTCCCTTCTACTCTGAAATCTGTCCTAAAGCCCAGGCTTTGAGTGTTCCTGGCCTGCCCTCTCTAACAGGCACTGGGAAGAGATAGACATTTACACCAAGGCTTCCCGGCGTTCCACTTCACCAACTCTTCATGGTTGATAGGAATTTATAAGCCAACCCAGAATAGCAAACATTTTTTAATTTAAATATTTATTGTTCCCCTGTCATGTATCAAGCACTGTTTCAGCACTAGACATCAGTAGAGAGGAAAAGCCCATGCATGTATAGGTCATACATTTTAGTTGCAGACACCAGCCACAGCATCAAAATAAGGATTCATATAATTTTTAGATACTTAAAAATACTTGCAGGTAGTTGGTAGAACATGTAGGGGTGGAGGGGAGTAGACTGGAGGATTGTGGTAATGAGATGAGCAGGGAAAGCCTTCCCGAGGTTGAGATGTTCAAGCAGAAGCTGAACCCAGGCAGTTAGCCAGGCAAAGACTAGGAGGAGATCTGTGTAGTGGGAAGTACAATTGCAAAGGTCCAGGGCTGAGGAAAGAAAGGGTTTGTACCAGAGCCCACAGAGGCCTAGAAGAATGAGGGGTGGCCCTTGGGGACTTCCTAATCCTCCTGAAACAGGCAAAAATTTGTCTGTGTTTGCACATCTGCAAGCATGCGTATGTGTGTACATGTGTCTGTCTGTGTGTGTGCACGTTTTTTCAAGAGAAAAGACCTTTAGGTTGCATCAGACTCCAAGATCTCCAAGATGCACAAAGAGTAAACAACCATGGCATCATTCCCTCTAGCCACAGGGGGAAGGAATTTTTAGCTTAGTAAGTGGTCAAGCATCCTGCTTTGAATGGGAAGCCTTCCCTTTGGCATCTGGGCAGCCTGGGCCTCCTCTCTTTATCTTCCCACCAGTCCTGCGACCTGAGCCAAAAAACAGCTTCACTCTTGCTCCATCTGGTCAGAGCACCAATGGTGGATTAGAGACTCAGAATTCTCGGCCCTGTTTTTCTCCCGTTTTGGCTTCACCAAACACCTCCACCCTTGGGCTAGGTGGTCCCAGGCAGGTGGTGATCCTTCCTGCCCCAGCAGCATTGTCCCCTGGACTCAAGTCACAAGCAAATCTTTGCTGTAGCTGTGGGATCATCCCCTCGCCTGGTTTCTGGCCTCAAGTCCTCTTTGCTTATTACCCATGCTGTCCATATTGCTAAGTCAACTTCTGAGGATAAACAGTTTGTTTTCAAATCCCACCTCAATAGTTCCCTCATCTGACTCATGGTGCCTTCCCACGTGGGCATTCTCTCTCCACCATCCCTGCTGCTCTCCATAGTAACCAGTTCACACATGCCTCCTCTGGCATCACTTACTCTTGAGAAAACTCCCTCTTCGTCTCTCGATCCAGCATTTGTGGGTTCCAGGCCTGTGTGGAGGAAGCCAAGCGCTGCTTGTAAACACCCTTGGCAGACCAGCTGACGTCCTGCCAGTCCTTTGCTCTTTCAGACTCAGTGGGTAAAAGCACTAGAAGAACCACTTAGCTATCCCTGCTCCTCAGTGTCCTGTCCAGCCCTTAGAGAGGTAAGGACAGAGGGAAGTAGCTGGTCGTGGCTAGGTGAGGCTCAGCCATACCCCAGGGAGGTGGCGCTTCTCCTTCCTGGCTGTGCCCCTCAGCAGTAAGTAGCCATGCTGTCCTTATACCCACCAGTGCTGGGGAGTCTCTTTAGTTGGTTGACATTTGCGTCAGGGTCGTGGTCACCATGCTGTGCCCTACAGAAGATCTTACTCCCCATTCACATTTCCTCAGGCTTCTGGAGCCTTCCCATCCTCCTCTTTGTCTTGTTCCTTCTCTCAGAATTTGGTTCTCTCTCCTCACATCAGCTTGTCATCGTTCCCTCCCTCCTTCTTTCCCTCCCTGCTTCTATTTGTGTCGGCTCCTTTACTCTGCCGGAAGATACCCTCTCTCGAGCTATCTTTCAGGTTCCCTCCCCGTCTCCTCACACGTGGTGACCACTCACCCCTGACACACATACAGCAGGAAGACCTAGAGCTCCCTGTGGTTCTGAAGTTGCCTCCTCACCTTCCTCCTGGTTTTTGGGTCCCAGTTTGTCCATCTCATGGAAGTGTAGTAAAGATGAAATGAGACCATGTGGATGAAGCACCTTGCATACAGCAGATACCCAGACAGGTTAAGTTTCTTTTTCTCTTCTTTCTGCTTTCCTGGGGCCCTGTTCTCCACCACGGGCCATGCACAATTCCTCCATAACGCTCTTGGTTAGCAGTGTTCTAAAGCAGTCACAGAGACAAGAGACCCCATGTATACCCGAAATTCTAACTGTGGGACCTTGTCAAGCTCTGGTTGTCAGGGATGGATCATATTTGAGGGTGGGTGTCTGGAACTGTGTCCTCCATATTTATGCTGACTGAGAGAATGAATGATTTGAGAAAGATGACAAAAAGCCCAAATTCCGAAGCTGGAGACTTATGCAGGCTGATTCTATAGGGCCAGTTTTATGTGCTGAATTCTCTTCAAATGACTGGCTGGGTACCACGTCAAATCCTGCTCAAGGACCCGTGTGTTGTTTTTGTAGTGAGAGTATCAGGCCTGGCCACTTTAATCTTGGGTACTATAGGGGAGTGAGGAATCTATCACATGCCAAACAAAGTCAGGATGTGGTCTCTACCCATGTCCAGCATGCTGACTCAAATAATGGTCTCCAGCCCTTGTTAGAGAGCCAGCATAGGCCCGACAGAGGCTTATAGCTAAGTGAGGATCTTGTAACTTGTTTATTTGAGGGGAAAAAAGCAAAAACAACAACCTTGGTTGCTTGGATTTCTGGAATTGGGCAGTTCCATTTGCTGCTACAGTAACTTATTAAATTAACAAATTGATAAAAAGTCTTTCCTGACATTTCTGCTCATCTCTAAGAGACCTTTAGTGGGGAGGATCCCAAATAAAACTTCCTTACAGCTTCCTAATACTTTTTTGGCCAGCTGTCAAGACCCCTCACAGTCTGCTCACCACTCTCACATATCCAGCGCCCTCTCCCTCATCTCACCAGCATCCCCCCAATTGGCCGTAACCCGCACTGGCGCGCCTGTGACCACTTCCCAGAAATGTGGTGCCCATTCATGCCGCTGGCCTTTACGCATGCTCTGTGTTCTCCACGTCAGTACTCTTTCTGTCCCTCTGTCTGCCTAGCAAAGCCTCACATGCATCCACTAGAGACACGCTGAAATGCCGTCCTGTAAATCTTGTCCCATCCTGACTAGATTCTCACAGCACCTTGTGACAACTGCTGTTTAGCACTTATTTTAATGCATTAAAATAACCTGTCTGATTATTTCCTCCCAGTACACTGCGAGCTTCTTGAGGGTGGGACTCTGACCACGTCCCGGCACTAAGCGCCCGGCCTGTGTGTGCCCAGCGCTGAGAACACGTGCACGAGAGGAACACGGCAGGGCCATGGCGTGAGGGTGAGCAATGTCGTCAGTAGTGGTGCCTGTCTATCAGGGAAGGAGTATTTCTCTGGTTTTCTGAAATAAGTCTCATTAGAAGAATATGATGATATATGTTGCTGAAATAAATGGATCTGAGAAAAAGATCAATATTTCCAAAAGGCCTGGCTAAAATTACGTGGGCAATCTGCTGACTAGAGGGTAGGCAGTTTCTTGCGGGGCTGTTCACTGCCCTGACCCAGCCTCCTGGCTGGTGGGAGCTGCGCGGCACCTGCATTCAGGTGGGGCATTCTCCCGGCATCCCTAAGCCCCAGGCTCTGACTTTAGTAGCTGTGAAGGAAGAGAAATGCTCATAAGGACTGGGCAGGGAAGCCCACCTGACCTGGGTGGAGCCCAGGAACAGACCCATGGTAGCACTCTAAGCTAAACAAAAAAACGGAAGTCACTGCTTTCAGCCATTGATTGTTTTCAGTGACACTCGGGATCCAGTGCAGACCTAACCAGACTCGAGCATGCAGTGAGTTCTATCAGTCAGCTCCATGCCAGAAGCTCAGGCAGTGGCCCAGCCAGGGTTCAAGGCTGGAACCAAGTCTCCCTCAGTCCAGCCTCTCTCAGTCCCACTAGAACCTGAAGCATGAACAGGAGAGGCTTTGCCTTGGAGGGTGGTGCTAGCCCTCCCTGCACTCAGCCCAATCTCTGCTCAGTGTCATGGCCAAGGCTAAGCATCTTCAGGCCTAGAGGGCATGGAAGGACTCATGGGGGCTGACCTTACCTTCCATGGGGGCTGCCTGCTCTGTTTGTCAGAATGTGCCCTGCCAGGCTGCATGAACACCTCACTTTACTTCTCACCCTGGGCCTTTCCCTGAACTCCAGCTCCTTGCTTAGGCCAGACCACGTCCCTAACCCTTTGCTACAGTTTCTCCTGAGGTCCACAGCTATGACTCTGGCTTCACAAACACCAGCAGCTTCCCCCTGCGCACTGGATGAATTACATTGCTGCCCCTCTGGTTAATGTTACCCCTGCCTAGAGACTGTAGCCGCCAGGCCCCCTCTCCCATTACTGTCTGCCTTTCACCGTGCTCACTTTTCCCACATAGCCCAAACGCCCTGCCTCACATAGGACACACTCATTTGTGTGCTGGTCCCCCCGACTAGGCTGTGAGCTCCTCGAGGGAAGAAGCCCGGTTTGCTCTCTGAGCTAACCCCACCATCTAGAGCAGTAGCTTGCACAGAGACACACACAGCAATATTTGTTGGCTGGGTAAATGTCCAGACAACATGATGTCTCCCTCTTGAGCAGAGTTCGCCACACACGTCACCCTGTCAATGTCCTAGAAGACCAATGCTGGCACTGGACTTGAGCCAGACAGCTGTAATGTGGACCCGGGTTTCACCACTCGCGGTGTGAAGTCAAGCAAGGTCAGCCTACTTTCCCAGCTCTGAAGTGGGGAGACATAATAGTTCCTTTGTCCTAGGGCATGGTGAGGACTCAGTGTGCCAAATCATGCAGAGGGCCTAAAACAGTGCCTGGTGCGTATGTATGGTACCCAGCACCGGGGAGCTCTGACATGTTTCCAAACGCATGGTCAAGACAGAGGTGGGCTGACCTGCAGGAAGCAGCAGATGCCAGCAGAAAGCCCGGTGTGCTGTAGGGCCTGCTGGGGGAAGGAATGACACCTTTCCCCTTCTTGTTTCATTTACCCCTGAGGGGACTGAGCAGGCAAGATTCTAAGAAAGGTTAACAGTGCTCTGAAGGAGGGGAGACGGCTAAGGCTGTCTTCTGACCTGCCTCATGGGCCTTGACATTCATGAGCTGTACAATTTAGGGAAGAGTCTGAGAGCTGCTGAGTCTCGGCTTCCTTCTCTAACAATGGCTACAGTACCATGTAACTCACCAGGTCCCACAGGGATTGAGTGGGACGACGTGTGTGAAACAAACCTAGTGAGCCCACGTGTCCACCATGTGTCAGGAACCATCCCAGTGCTGAAACTTCAGAGAGTAGGTTCCAGACAGAGTGGCTTTTAATTCCTGTGTCATTGTGAGGCTTCACAGCAAGATAACTGTTTTTATTTTTCTGGTTATTTTCCAGAGAGCTTCGTAAAACCTTAGTTTGAGTACTTCTGTTCCAGGTGCTGTTCAGCCAGCCAATGGGCCTCCGTTAAACGCCAGGCTAAAGTACAGGGAGGAGGCAGAGCCTCTCTAGCTCCTTAAGGAGCTCACTATCCAGCGGGACATTCAATAAGCCACTGCAATGAGGGACACAAGGCCAAGGGGCAAAGGGAACTGAATAAAGGGTCCCAGAGTCTTCCTGGAAGAGTTTGTCTTAGTCATTAGACAGCACTCAGTTGAAACATCATTCATCCATTCATTTATTTTTATAAATGTATTTATTAAAACAGAACAAACACCTATGGTATCGCTGTTTGGGCCAGGCTCAGTGGCACCCTCAGCCAGGACCGTGTGGCAGAGCCAGCGGTGCTGGGCCATCTCTGACCTTAGCTCTCAGCTGTGCACAGCTTGCTTCCCATTGCCCACATCTGCATCTCTGTACCTGGGGGCTTCCTCCAAAGCCACGGAAGGTTTCTCTGCTGCACAGAGCTGTCTGGATGCTCTAGAAGTTAACCCAGCCAGGAGCTGGCCTCAGCAGTGGCTGCTGGGAATTAGCATATGAATACCGTGGCACTCTCTTCCTAGTCTTGTTTTCCCATTTGGAAAACAGGCCCAGGAATTTAGGAAAGGCCCCTGCTTCGTGGGGTTACTGTGAATGAGAACAGAGATAGCACAGGCTTCTTTTGCTTTTTTAATCTGCTTTAAATCACAAAGTAGGACGGATGAGACATGCTGAAGGGCCTAACATGGAGCCCGGGCAGGTGCTCATTAAATGCACCCTCTTACTCTTAGTCCCAAAGATAGGAAATGTGTTAAGAACATAGACTCTGAGACCAAACTGCCAAACTTGGAATACTAACTCACTTACTAATTATTTGAACTTGGACAAGTTTCTTAAGCTCTTTGTGCCTCCATTTCCTCATCTCTGAAATGGGTTACTCATAGGACTTACCTAATAGAGTTCTTATGAGGATTAAATGAGTTAATAAAAACAAAACTCTTAAGAGTGCCTTGCACATAGAAATTGCCCTATAAGGGATTGTTAGGTAAATGGCTGACAGGTGAGGGTGGGAAGGGGGTGGGGATTGAATATGGCGTAGCCAGATTTTGAGTGACCCTTGAGGAAGAACAGTGGTGTTCTGTGCCTGGGGAAATCCCAGAGTAATTTGCTGCAGTCCCGGCTTTCCCATAAAATGTAGAGGTCCCTGCTGCCAGCCAGAGTACCTTCTTTTGAAAGAGAGGAAGGGAACAAAGCAGTTCAGACTAATGAACAAAAAAAATAGTACTATTATTAAGCACTTAAACCAGGGGTCGGGAACCTATGGCTTGTGAGCCAGATGTGGCTCTTTTGATGGCTGCATCTGGCTCGCAGACAAATCTTTAATAAAAAAAATAATAACGTTAAAAATATAAAACATTCTCATGTATTACGATCCTTTCGTTTCCTACTGCTCATGTTCATGGTTGCGGGTGGCTGAAGCCAAACACATCTGTCCTCTGGGACAACACCAAATTTTTATTTGATAATGCATAATGTACACAGGTTGTTGTATGGCTTTCACGGAATTACATTTTAAAATATGTGGTGTTCATGGCTCTCTCAGCCAAAACAGTTCCTAACCCCTGACTTAAACCATGCCAAGCATTAGTTCACAGAACCCTACAGCAACCCCAAGAGGTAGATAACATTATTCCCACCTCAAAGATGAGGACACTGAGGTTCAGAGACGTTAAATCACGTGCCCAAAGTCACACAGTTGCTAAATGGCTGCACTAGGAATTAGAATGTGGTCTGTCTCTCCCCTGAGCCCTGCTCTTTCTGTTCCACATAACACCTTTCAATAAAGAAATAAAAGCCAGAAGGCTAAGAGAACACTTGGGTTCTGCCTTGTCACCCACTCCTCCAGTCTCCTTCCTGTTTAGAATAGATTGCCTGCAGGTGTTCTGTGAGCCAAGGAAAAGAGCTCCGACCTCCTGGGGCCACCAGTCATACAACTTGAGTGGCAGTGATTTATAGAAATACAGAGCTGACTTACAGTCAGTGGGAGCCTGAGCTCTTCCCGCAAGGATGCTCAGGGTTGTGCCAGCAGAATTTAAACCTCAAGACTGATTCTTGCCCTCACTAGTTGCCTAGCACCACCTGTCTGTGTTCCAAGAAGAGAAAAATTCCCTTCCTACCTCTAGCCTTTCCTCCAGGTGGAGAGCTGCACATGAAGGAAGTCTTCCCGAAGAACCTGAGCTAGGTTGGACGAGGCAGAAAGAATGATCCTGGCAGAGGGAACAGTTAGTGCAAAAGCACTGTGGCACCACTGAGCTTGGTATACAGGTCGACAGCGATGGTGTGGAGAAGTATGCTATAATTCAGGCCTTTACAGAAGCTTAGAATCCTAGGATCTCTATCTGAGAATCACAGACTCTAGAGATCTCAGAATCGTGAAATGTCAGGCTGAGAATGATAGACTATTGGGCTCTCAGCCATGAGATTTTATATCATCAAGTTTCTGAGCTAGGCAGCACCCCAAACTCTCCAAGTCTTGTACAACATAAGTTAGCACCAAAATCCAATGGCAATTGTCTTCCTAGAGTGCCGACCCATAAGGGTAGGAGGACGGGGGCCTGGCCCTCCTGGAATCCCCTTTGGCTGATGGGACACCAAGAAGGCTTGTTGTCAGCTTAGAATCCAGCATTTTCCATGGCTTTGGATTCTTGGTCACAGCCCCCCTACGTGCTCACAGGGAGCTCACTCATCTAGCACTCTAGAGTTGGAGGGGCTGGGGTTGGACCAGTGTTCACTCTGCCAGAATGCAGCTGATGTTAATCACCCATCATGGCATTTTTAATAAGTCCTGGGATTCCTGCTGAAAACCATCAGAGTAGCTAGAGTATTTTATGCTCTTTAAGTAATTTCATAGCCTCTGGGCTGCAGTCCCACCTTTATTTTATAGGCATTTCCTCTCTACACAGCCCCAGGGAGCACAAGGGCAAGCTGGCTCTTTTCCAAGGTCATTTAGTTCATAAAGACAACTGATTTCTATTAGTTCATTACTCTCATTTTCATTTTTTTTAAAATTACTCATAGTGGACAAATAGAACCCTTGTAATGAAGAACCTGGAGCTGTGACCCTGAGGGAAGAAGAGTCAGATTCTCTTCCTGCTGTGTCAATTACTGACTCTGTGATCTTGGGAAAGTGTGGGGGTGTCAGGAGCAAAGACAGTGTAATCGTTCAGAATCCCCTGCCTGGAGCTGAAGGGTGTGGTTGGACCTGTAAACACTCAGATTGATTCAGGCAACTTTGTGTCCTGAGCCCCGTATTGGACGGATTTCCCAGAGTGATTGTACTGTGAATCCCAATGTAACAAACTCCGTGTAAAACCCCCACCCAAATTTAGGCCTTCTTCTGTCATTTCTTGATCTTGCTTGCTCAGGGATTTTATCCCAGAGAAATTGGATTTGGAGCGTGAATACTTTGTATCAGCCTTCTAGGCAAAAAGAAGCTGAATTTGGCAGTCGAATCCCTTCTCTTGGGTTCTAAGCATACATACACCGTTGTAAAATGAGGGCGTTTTTTTTCTAAAATCAATTCATGACCATAAAATGCTGTTGAGGCCTGAGACATGTGGCTTCTCTGGTAGACTGTGGGGTAGAGTGACAATGAATAAAGTCTTTAGATGGCTAGGCAAATCCTAGTTTGAATCCCTGCTCATTCCTTAAGTCTGTATCATTTGAGGTACTTCATTTAAAATCTGATCCTTGACTTTTCTCCTTTGTCATTGAAGATAATAATACCATGTGGGATTAAGAAGATGGTCTCAAGCTAAGCAGGGTGGTGCCTGGGTTGGCATCCCAGCCCTATCCTCTTCTAGCTCTGTGACACTGAGCAAATCACTCCACCTATCTGTGCTCTGATTTTTAATCTATGGAATGGGGATAATAATACTACCTTCTGGGAATAATAGTATGGTTGTTGAGAGGATTAAATGAGTAATATAGGGTAGGGCAAAATTTAGGTTTACCATTATTCATATAGATAACAATTCAATAATAAATAAATAATAATACAAAAATAAACTCTGTGTTTCACATATTCACAACTATAAACCTACTGGCTTATGGCTCCACCCTGTATATAAAGCAGGTGTAGAACAGTACATGGCATGTGGTAAGCAAATAAGCATTTGCTGTAGATGTCATTGTTTGCAGGGTGTTAATGAGATTTCAATAAGATGAGAATATAGAATAATGTATGCTACTTCATATGTACTTTTATGTAATTGCCGAATGAATGAATATACATAATGGGATGAGTGGATGTAAAGTACTAACAGAATAGCAGCCTTTCTGCCCTCGGCTTTAGAACCAGTGTGCTGGGGCTGACCTGGACCATAGCTTGCTGATTATGCACACCCTTTCCCAACTCTGTACATTTCTTTTCAACTTGAAGTCAGTGGCATTAAGCTAGTAGGTTGAAATCAGCTGTGGTGGGAGTATTTACACCATAGACATTGGCAAATGGTATAAATCAGGGTTTTAGTTGTCGAGAGAGAGAGAAACATTGATCAGCACCCAACACATCTCTGACTGGCCAGAGTAGTTTTTATATCTTCTGCTACAATCATCTTCAGAAACCAGTTCTGACTGAAAGGCAGAAACTGAGGGCCCAACAGAAAACACGAGGCTAGTATATTCCATAAAAGAAAATTTATTTTTAAAATGCCTGGTTGCTGGTGGGCTGAGACCAGCAAAGAGTGTTAGCCCTAAACTGCAGGAAGGAGTGTTAGATGTAAGAGCTAGGGGCAGTTGCTACACTCAGATTAGCAAATCCTGTTTTTTGGTCTTGGTCACTGACTTGATGATGAGCAGGAGATGGGAGGTTCGTTCATTTATGTCTCCTCCATAAATTAACACAGGTTTAAGTAGTGTATTAATAATTAATGAATAATAATACAAGAATAACCGCTGTGTTTCACATACTCACAACTATAAGCCTACTTTCATTACCAGTCCATCTGACATTCTCTCAGGGAGACAAGATAAAGATTTAAGATTTGTGATTTAGACCCTTTCAGTATTGGCTGTCTCCTTTCCTAACCTTAAGGTTAGGGTTCCTCCTAAATGTTTGCTCCCAAGGACGCTTCCCAGATCCTACTGTGAAGATAAACATCTTGCTGCATTTCAAAGGGGAGCCCAGGAAACCCTTAAGAAAGAATAGCAAGCAAATTAATTAACGATAACTTTACAGTGGGGGATGAGAAGGTTCTGTTTCTTAGTTTTGCTGCATCTGTTGGCTCAGGACAATTTACTCTGCGTATGGACTGGCGTGGCACCACAGCTCCTCAAAATCTGTTTGTATCTTGACTCAACTGTTCCTTATCAGCAAGAGGTTTGGGCTGGGTTACTAAGTAAGTCAGTCCTTCTCCTCCAGGACTGCATTGTTCTCCAGATGGCAGCTGAGTAGCCATTTTATCTATCACTGACCATTTTGTTGCAGGATGCAGGATCTTTTGGAAAATAAGTCATTTTTATTGCAGGTAAAGGGGATTAGTGAATGTTGAGAGCCTGGCTTTGGAGACCACTAAGTGAGGAGTGTATATTTCTCGTGGGTTTTTGTGGTCACCAATGCCTAGCTATGACACAAAAATAGTAGCCCCAGAAACAGGTGGCCATCTATTAGGTGGTAATTCTGGGACTTTCTGCAACTTGCCAAGACTGAGTTAATGCTTGGAGCTTCCCAGGAAAATTGCGACACTCTGCTGGGTCCTGTAGCCATATTTATATGCCATCTGTGGGGCTCCTGGGTGGAGCTTTTTTCCCCCAAAGTCCTGAGTAAAAACAATTTATGGCCATTTCAAATCTGCTTCAGTATCAATTGACTTTGAAGAAGTGCAGCTATTAAAGGAGCTGGACAGAAATGTGGCCGTTAAGTGTATTGGACAGAAGAATAAACCACAAGGAAGAAATTTGTAAACTGCCGGGATTTGAAAGCTTGTCTGGAGTGATGTTTGGGAGGAGTGCACAAAACAAGGCAGCCCCAGGCTCAGGGCTCTGGTGGGTCTATTCTCTGGATCCAAGCCATTCAAATCTGGCTCACCTTCATTCATCAGCAGGGCCAATCAAGTCCAGAGCTCTCCTCCAGATTTTTTAGGCATTTGAGGGTCTAATGGCATCTATATGTATTTACTTTTTAACTTCTTGGGTGAGTGGATGATCCATTAAATTCGAGAGCCATTGCATCCTAATGAATAATCTCTTCTTTAAAGTGTGTTGACACGTCATTTGTGTTTCGATGGCTCTAAATGACTTTGGAGGAAAGCCAGTTAATCTTCTGATCTGAGGAAGACCAGCTACTGCTCACTCTTAGAGGAATAAACAGAAATGTGTTGTGCTTTTCATCTTTAAATGAGCACCACTGGAGACTGGCAGTTATTAGCACTTCTCAGTGGGGGAGTTCACACTCCCTTCACAGACTGCTGGAAGGAGGGGGTGGCAGCTGTTATCCAGGCTGGGCTTGTGGGGACAGCATTGAGCTAGAAGAGGGCACCACTGGCCAGAAACTGATGGGTAGGTAGGCAGAGGGGACAACAGGCAGTGCCCTGTGCAGGGGTGAGGGACAGCTAGGGAACTACAGGAGGACAGTCCAAGGCATCAGATCCAAAAATGGCCACGTGGTATAATGAAACCCAACTGCAAAGTCACTGGTCTGTAACTAGGCAGCAAAGTGGAGCCCATGGGTGTGGGAGAATGAGGAGAAAAGCAACCTGGCCAGGTAGTGGGGACCCTTTTTCAGACTGTCTAAGGCTTTCTGTCAGGGCTGGAATCTCTCATAATTCCAGAGGAGGCTCCTGCCCACCCATTCAGAAAACCCGTCTTTTCTTATGTTAGTTGTTACCAGGCTTGGCTTCCGACCAGAATCTCATAGGGAACTCGTATGAAATTCAGTCTTTGGTCTATACCAGATCTACTAATTAGACTCTGTGTGGGTGGTGCCTTGGAACCTGGGATTTTAACCAGCTGATTCTTAAGCAGGCCAGCCTTTTATCGTAGGAAGGCAATATTCAGTGCAGATGTAAAGAGTATGGACTCTAGGGACAGCCTGGTTGAATTTAAATCCTGACTCCATCACTTCCTACCAGGTCACATTGTCCCTTAGTTTTCTTGTCTTCAGAATAGAATGATAGTAATAGTAACTACATTATAAGATTGTCAAAGGCTTAAATAATGTAAGCACAAATTCTAATATATGCTTAGAATAATGTATTAACACAATATTAATAATTATAATTAATATATTTCATAACATTATCTAATGTTATAATTATATAAAATAATAGGTATTATGATAATGTATTTATAATACATAAATAATAAATTAATAATTTTATTATTTCCTTTATTAAACATTAGCCAATTAATGCAGAGATGTAGGGGTAGAGGGACGTTAAGTCATCATACATGTATAGGTTAAGGATTGAAAATTCACATGTTTTCAAGGACCAGGCAAGAGTGAAGCAAGTGGTGGGACCATAGTGACTTGGAGAACGTATGACTGTTTTAGTTTGGGTTTTGACAGAGGTCGAACTTGAGACAGAGTTGAGGCCAACTCATTTGTCTGGAAGAATAGCCCAGGAAACAGTGGTGAGGGCATGCAGATGAGAGACAAGGCAGAGAAGAAAGACAGTTTGTGGACAACAAACTAGGGGCCACTATAGCCCCTGGGGCCCAGTCATCCTGAGAACCACCCGAAAGCTGTGTACTAACTGCCTCAGCAATGTCTAGCCTGAGGAGTAAAGAAACTGGGATGTTACAGTCTTCCAGGACTGCTGTGACAACGGACCACCAATTGGGTGGCTTAAACAACAGCAGCTGTCTCTCAGTTCTGGAAGATGGGAGTCCAAGAACAAGGTATTCCTTAGCATGTAGATGCGTCGCTCCCGTCCATGCCTTTGTCAGCATGTGGCATCCTCCCCATGTGTTTGACTTCATATGGCCATCTTCCTATAAGGACATCAGTTGTATTGAACTGGAGGCTCCTCTACTCCAGTATGACCTCATCTTAGCTAATTACTTCTGCAATGGCCCTATACCCAGAGGAGGTCACATCCTAGGAAACTGGGAGTTAAGACTTCAACACACAAATTTAGGAGGCGGGATACAAGTCAACTTATAATATGGGGTTTTAATCCCCCAACTTCTGGCCCTAATTGATTGAGATCTGTCAGTGGAGATAACTCCTAGTGGCTCCTGTGGTCAGAGAAAGCCCTCCAGCAGAGAGAAGGAAGCCAGCAGTGTGTATGGGAAGGTGAATGCCATGGGGACACCACAATCAGAAACATTAACCCATGTGCAGGCCCTTCTGAGCTTGAACCCTGTGTAGCTACCCAGATGGCATTCCCTGGAAGCTGGTCAGCTGGCAGGGCATGTTACTTCCATTGGGGCTGCCCCTGCTTGGCTCTGGCCAGTTATCACCAAGCAGGAATGCCTACAGGACAAAGAAATATATTTCTGAGCAGGTACAGCCCCAGGGATGCCAGTTTGCAAACTCAGTGAATATACATGCTCAGGTTTCCAGAATGAGGCCTGCATCATTAATGACTGCAATCTTCCTTTATCCATGGTTAAGCTTTCTGTTATTTCAGTTGCCACCAGTAAATCACAGTCCAAAAATATTAAATGGAAATTTTCAGAAATAAACAATCATAAGTTTTAAATTATAAGCCACCCTAAGTAGTATAGCATGGTGAAATCTCACACCTTCGCCCTCCATCCCACCCGGGATGAATCATCCCTTTGTCCAGCTTATCCAAACTGTATATGCTACCCACCCATTGGCCACTTAATAATCATCTTGGTTATCAGATCAGTTATCAGAAAGAGAGACCACATTTATACAACTTGTATTGCAGTATCTTGTTATAATTGTTCTATTTTATTATTAGTTATTATTGTTAATCCCTTACTGTACCTAATTGATAAATTAAGTCTATCATAGGTATGCATGTATAGGGAAAATGGATTGGTATTGGTTTTACCTGCTGTTTCAGGCATCCACTGGGGGTCTTGGAATGCATCCCCCGTGGATAAGGGGGGACTACTGTAAGATGTGTGCAAGGTTTTTCCCACTCAGTGCTACTGACAGTTTGAACTGGACTGTCCTTGATAGTGGCGAGCTGTCCGGTACGTTGTAGGATGTTGAGCAGCATCCGTGCCTGGTAGCACTCTCCCAGGTGTGCACAAGCCCTTTTTCTCGGGCCCAGGAGACCTGTCCTTTAACAGGCCTCAGTGTCTGGAAGCACTGAATGAGTTTCTGATTTTCATTTTTGAAAATCTCCCTTTCCCTCTTCTTTCCTTTACTTGGTCCCCTTCTTCCCCCTCCCCTCTTCCTCTTTCTCTCTAAACCCTCTCTTTATTTCTCCCTCCCTCCCTCCCTCCCTCCCTCCATCTTTCCTCTTTCCTCTGTCCCCTGATCTCCTCCACCCCCTCAGTGAAGTACATCACATACCTTTCAAACATCCAGTCAAATGAATGTGTCATAGGTGCTGTCTTGTTCACAGCTATTGCCACAGCAGCTAGATTAGGACCTGGTACATAATGAATGCTCAATATTTGTTGAATGAATGAATAGACAATGTGTGGCCTCTCCCTTCCCTCCTGCTTCCCCTAAACCTGGAGCAAACGTGGGAAATGATCACCTGCTCATTAAGGAAAGGACAAGGTGCTGGCCCTGGTTCTCTGTAGCAAGCCTGGGTAGGCGGTTTTATAAGATGCCTGTGCAGCTGCCTTCCAGAGAGCAAAGCCTCCTCGGCTACCAGTTTTCTGATTCTTTATTTTCCTTTTTGCAAGAGATAAAGAGTATCTCATTAGGTGTTCAAATCAGATTAACAGCCATTGGTACGAGAATTCTTCTGCTCAGACTGCAGTTTGTTTCTTTTAGGGTGACTCCGTGGAGCGAATTGCTTTTTATGGGATCAGTAGCAGGAACATATATAGGAAGGGAAGAAAAGGCTCTGGTTGACCAGGCTGGTGAGTTTTGCATTTTTATTTGGTATCTTAGTCTGAAGGAGGGAGAGCAGCAAGCAGCCAGCACTTAGCTGGCTCTGGGGGGAGGTACCCCATGGGGATGATGGAGAGTGGCCTGTGACCTCCTAAGAGGTGAGTAGTGTTTCATCAGCCTGGCTTCTGGGCATGCTGATTTACAGAGGTCGTCCAGATGCCAGCTGAGCGGGGATCCATGGGCAGCAGGAGAGGGCTGGAGGAGCAACACAAGCAGGATAACACCTGGCCCCGTGCACGGTGTAAATTGTATTTCTTCCTTAATGCTGGCACTATCTACAGCTCTGCCATTGATTCTAAATTTGGCAAAGTCACAGAGAGCAGACTCCCTACCTCCCCTTTCCTCAGCACATTAAAACAAACATGAAATACAGCCTTTCTCTTCTTTCCACAATTATATTCCTGTCATGCTCTACCAAGACATTTATTAAAAGTTATTTATAGATATTTCAAAAAATAATTAAAGGTAGCTAATGTAGGGGGAAAAAAGGTAAAAAACTATGCAGCTTTTAGGTTACAAGTTGAAAAATCAAAGCTTTAGCAAAAGTAGAGAAGCAAAAACGCTGATAGAACCCTGTGATAGTCATTATATTTATCTCTGAGCTTCCCTGAAGCCTTGGCAAAAAGGTAAATATGACGGGTTTTGTGTTTGTAATTAGGAAAAGCACAGTTCTTTATATGTTTTTGAGCTATGTGCTGAGAAGTGTTTATTATATATTTTGTATAATATACAATGGGGAATATCTTGGACAATAGTTTCTTAGCAAATATAAAAGTGATTTTGAACCACTTCTTGTTTTGGCAATTGATAAATGTTGAAAGAAAACATGAAAACCTTATTACATGGGTAGTCAACCTTCTTATACCTACCGCCCACTTTTGTATATCTGTTAGTAGAAAAATTTTCTAACTGCCCACCGGTTCCACAATAATGGTGATTTATAAAGTAGGAAAGTAACTTTACTTTATAAAATTTATAAAGCAGAGTTACAGCAAGTTAAAGCATATAATAATAATTACTTACCAAGTACTTTATGTCGGATTTTCGCTAAGTTTGGCAGAATAAATCTTTAGGCACATATAAGAAAACAACTTACTATAGCGTTTGGTTGCTCCACTACCGCCCACCATGAAAGATGGAACACCTACTAGTGGGCGGTAAGGACCAGGCTGACTACCACTGCCTTATTAGGTAAAAGTATTTTGCAAAGACTGAGTTAGTGTTTCCAGGGCAGTACAGGCCTTTAAATTTGGGGGGGACCCTGGCCGGTTGGCTCAGTGGATAAAGCTTTGGCCCAGCATACGGACGTCCTAGGTTCAGTCCCTGGTCAGGGCACACATGAGAAGCAACCATCTGCTTCTCTTCCCCTCTTTCTTCCCCTTCTCTGCCTCTTCCCCTCTTGCATCCAGTGGCTCAATTGTTTTGAGTGTTGACCCCAGGCGCTGAGTATAGCTTGCTTGATTTGAGTATGGGCCACAGATGGGAGTCGCCAGGTGCATCCTGGTTGGGGTACATGGGGGAGTCTGTCTATCTCCCCTCCTCTCACTTGAAAAAAAAATGATAGCAGTTGTTCAGTTAGAGCTAAGGGAATCCTCTCTTTTAATCAGCAGCCAATGTTTGGGCTGTGACTGACTAACCACAGAATTCTTCTCTAGCTGATCCACCAGAAACCTTTATTCTAGCTCACTGTTAACAGAGCTCAGAGGTACAAAAGGGCAAGCAGCTCCCACAAGAAACAAAGCCCTTTATCTCCTGCTGCCACCTTCTATACTCAATCTTCTGTGTCTGACTTCATTTCCTGTGCATCAGGAGTTCACAATCTTATTTTAACCCCAGCATCATACCAGAACAATAGATCCTGTTTTGATAGGCTTTGTTTATAACCAATCACCCCAGAAGTTAGTGGCTTAAAACAGCAACCATTCATTGGCTCATAATTCTGCAATGAGGACTGGGACCATAATTCTGTAATAAGGGCACCTTGTCTTTGCTCTATGAGGTGTCAGCAGGGCTCCCCCCCTGAGAGCACAATCAGCTGGTGGCTGAAGGACCCGAGATATTCTCACATCCAGGGCCTCAGTGGGACAGCCTGAATGACTGAGGTTCTGTGGACCTCTCATCCACAAGGAGCTGGTTTAGGCTTCCTTTAGGCAGCAAGAGAACAAACACAGAAGTGCAAGACCCCCAAAGGCCTGGGACTGTAGGAGGGCTCTCCTGCTGCATCCTGTGGTCGCAGGGTCAGCCCAGATTCTGTGTGTGAGGAAGCTACACAAGGATGTGAATTCAGAGAGGTGGGATCCATGAGGGATTGCTTGGTGGCAATTGTACAGAGCCCTGCCCCATCAACACTATATTCCTGTGGTCCCCATGAGCAGAGACTCTCACCCAAGGAGTGAGGTACTGCCCCAGTTCTCACTCAAAGTTCTGTCTACTCACTACTTCACTGTCAAATATTAGGGTTTATGAGCTCTCTACTTAATATTTTCAAAAAGGATATATGAGGGTGCACTTTGAAGTGATGAAACAGGGAGTGTTTTAAGAGGACTCCTGGCAACCATACTTGAAGACCTTCTAGGACCGAGGTCCCCAAACTACGTCCCGCGGGCCAAATTGTGGCCACCTGAGGCCATTTATCCAGCCCCTGCCGCACTTCCGGAAGGGGCACCTCTTTCATTGGTGGTCAGTGTATGGGGTACTGTATGTGGCAGTCCTCCAACGGTCTGAGGGACAGTGAACTGGTCCCCTGTGTAAAAAGTTTGGGGACCCCTGTTAGGGCATATTGAGTTATGCTGCTCTATGGCCAACTTCCTGACATTTGTGAGACAGTGGCCTCCCCAGTCAGCTGTGTGATCTGAGATCATGGGGCCATTTTCATAGCTGCTCAAGTGAGATACACAGTGTGGGTCAGCTGACCTTTCTCTGGACTGGGATGAGAATGCCTGACAGCCCCTACTGGCCCTAGATCTGGACCAGGGTGACACTGTTTAAAAAAATAGCTTGAATGACAATAAGTCTGCATGCTTATCACTTGCAGAAGCTGGAAAACTGAAAGGGCTAGATAGCAGCTATTGGATAACAGAATCAGGGACAGACATCTTGACTTTGGATAACCAGCATAAATCTTTAAAAAGATTATTTAAAGAGGAGTAAGCATAAAATTTTATGTTTTGGCTCAGAGCATGCATCTACACACACACACACACACGCACGCACGCACGCACGCATGCATGCATGCACCCAGGATGCATACAACCAAAAAGATATGGGATAAAAAAGGCTTGACTTAGTGCAACAATGTGAAATGAACCTGTGGGTGCATGTTTCCAGTAAAATCAATTTGACTCAAAATTAGGCAAAGCTGTCTCTGCCCATACCACCCTGAATGTACCCAATCCTGTTTGATCTCGGAAGCTAAGCAGAGTCGGACCTGGTTAGTTCTTGGATGGGAGAAAAATAGGCAAAGTTAATGTGACCTTAAACTACATAAAAAGGGGCATAGATTCTAGAGTAAGGGAGGTGATTAGTTCCCTCTATTCTGTATAACCAATTTATTTCAGATTTACTAGGCCAATTTTTGGTAAAAACTTAAAGGTTATAGAGGAAAACTAACGTGTTTAGAAGGGAGCTCAAGACAATAAGACAACTTGAATCCATGATATATGAGGAATATGAGGAGAAACTAATGACATTTGACCTAAAGCAATCCTCAGCAAGGACTAAAGGATGATCTTCAACTCTAAATGTTTGTCAGAGTGGAAGAGGGACTTGATCTTCCCTCTCTGGCCACAAAGTAAAGCTTGGACCAAGGAGTAGAAGGTTGAGGGACCCTGGCATTTGGAGAGGAAGTGAAAAAAGAGCATCTCATATTTGGAGTGGTCCAGTGCAGAATGTCCATTGTACTGCAGAGAATTCCTGTCACTGGAGAGATTGGATGGTCACTCATCAGGATAGACAGAGGGGGTTCAAACCTTAGATGGGTAATTGGTTCAAAACTAACTTTAAGATCACATCCAGCTAACTCTGAAGCCTTGGAATTGTAGGAACTTTCCCAAAGTCACAGAGCAAGTTAGTAGTTGTGCAGGACCAGCCTCCTGCCTACTACTCAGCATTTCTGCCTCAGATGCCCAGTTTCTTCACCCTCTCAATGATAACTCAAGCAGGGGTACAAAAAGAAGTCTAGGGACCACACCTCATCCATCCATCCAGGCCTATTGGTTTGGGCAGAATCATATGTGAGGCCTCATGCCTCATTGTCCTCCCTGGCATGAGGCCCCTACACACGTTTGTATCTTCTACTTGGCTGCCAAGGCTTTGCTGCTTGCAGACTTCTAATCTGGGGTCAGGGCAGAGAGGGAAGAGATGGTCCTGGATCAGAGCATATGCAAAAGGCTTTGCCAGCTGGAGATGGATCTTCAGGTTTCGAGGGACGGTCAGCTCCCCCCTCCCTTACTGCTTCCAGTGTGATAGGACTTATGAGAAAGGAGGGAGGGAAGGAAGCTAACTTTTTGGGGTTTTTTTTTTTTAGCACTTCCTATGTGTTATGCATTTTTCACATGTTAATCCCACTTAATCCTCATAACAACCTAAATTTCTAGGACTGCAAAATACAGAATACCATAAGTGGGTGACTTTAAACACAGAAATTTATTGTCTCAGCGTTCTAGAGTACAAACTAAAGGTGTAGGCAAGTCCATGCTCCCTCTGAAGGTGGCAGTGAGGTCCTGTTCTAGCCCTGTCTCCTAGATTCTTGTAACCTCATGTGTCCCCTGGCTGGTAGATGGCCTCTTCTCTTTCTGTCTCCTCACTTGTTGTCCTTCTACATGTGCCTGACTCTAACCAGCAGTCATATTGGATTAGGGCCTAATGCCCTTATCTTAACTTGGTTAAATCTGCAGACTCTATTTCCAAATAAGGTCACATTCTGACGTACTGGGTGTTAGACTGCAGCATATCTTTTTGGGGGAACACAAGTCAACACGTAATAGTTTACCCTGCAGTCCCCCCACCCAAGTTCATGTCCTTCCCATATGCAAAGTAAATTTGTCCCATCAAACATCCTCATGGGCATCCAGAACTGGTTTAGTAACAGCCCAGGGTCATGATGCTAATACATGAGAAGCAGACTTAAAATGCATGTTGTTGACTCCAACCTCTGTTCCCTTTCTGCTACATGCTGCTGCTGCCACGGGGTACACCGGCCATGTGCCAGCTGCCCCGTGCCTTTTTCTCACTTCCAGTGGGCTGCTTATCTGGTGGGGCCCCAGACTGGGTGCCAAGGGACATGGAGCTCCTATAGTTCTCTGATAAGGATGGGGCTCAGCCCAGGTCAGTCTGTCCAGGGCCTGGCTGAGAAGATGGGAGGAGGGGTGATTGAGGGGCAGGTGCTGGAGAAGACAGGAAAAGAGCAAATCAAGTTCTGGGGAGGTGCTGTGGCTGTAGGTGGGAGAAGGTGGCCCACTCAGGTCATCATTCTGGGTGAGGGAGCCTTCACAGACCACTGCCTGAGCCGCTGTGGAGAACACCGTGAACGTGGCTGCTGCACTCTCACTCACTGAGGGGTGAGGGGCCCTGTTCTGCTCCTGCAGACCCCCTCCTCAGTTATAAAGAGGCAGGCTCAGCAGTGGCAGGCAGCGAACCAATGGCAGTTGTTCACAGAGCACAAGTCTTGGTCACACACTCCCAGTAAAGACAGAGACCCAGGCAGGAGTGGATCCTGGGCTGGAATCATCAAAGATGCAACTCTATGTAGGGGAGACTGGTGAGGGCACTGGGGATGAAGGAGGCTGCTGAGCCGATGGAATGAGTGTGCGCTTTGCAATCATTAGACCCGGCATGAAACCAAACTCTGCCACTTACAAGCTGCACGACGTTGGACAAATTGATAAACCCTTCTGAGCCTCGTTTCCCTACATGCTTGTTGTGAAGATGAACTAGTCAATGTGTGTGAGGCCTGTGATCCTATGCAAGTTGCCGGGCTCAATAAACATTTATTTTACACCTAAGCAGGTGGTAGTGCAGTGTATAGAGTGTTGGCCTGAGATACGGAGGACCCAGGTTCAAAACCCTGAGGTTGCCAGCTTGAGCATGGGCTCGCCAGCTTGAGCACAGGATCACTGGCTTGAGCATGAGATCATAGATTTGACCCTAGGGTTACTGGCTTGAGCCCAAACATCGCTGGCTTGAAGTCCAAGGTTGCTGGCTTGAGTCCAACATCACTGGCTTGAGCAAGGGGTCACTCAGTCTGCTGTAGCCCCCCAGTCAAGGCACATATAAGAAAGCAATCAATAAACAAATAAGGTGCCACAACGAAGAATTGATGTTTCTCATCTTTCTCCCTTCCTGTCTGTCTGTCCTGATCTCTCACTAAAAACAAAAACAAACAAAAAATACACTGTTTTTGCTTCTATTTTTCCCTTTAAATCTGAGCTGCACTGGCCATCCTGGGGTCACACCAAGGACGACTGGGGAAAGTGAATAGGCCCTCCGGCCTCTCCCTGGGGGTCATTTCACGAGGAGAGGATGAATGTTTGATTGCCCTGACCCCCATTATGCTAACAACACATTCCCTCCCTTGCAGAGGAGCTGAAGGAGAAGCTGACGGAGTACGTGGACAAGGTGAACAGCCAGAAGCCAGGCTTCATCAAAGTCGTGCGCCACAGCAAGCAGGAAGGCCTCATCCGCTCCAGGGTCAGCGGCTGGAGGGTGGCTACTGCCCCCGTAGTGGCACTCTTTGATGCCCATGTGGAGTTCAATGTAGGCTGGTAAGTGCCCATCAGGAGAAGGGGATGAGTCCCCATATGGTCCAGGGGCTTTGGCTCAAATGGGTGCAAAGCATGCTGAGATCTCAATCATGGTGGAGGTAAGCAGAAAATTCTGGTAACAGGTAAGATATGTGTTTGTGAATGACCTAGGCAACAGGACTGACCCTTCAGGGTATGGATGAGTTAGGGGTCAACAGGGTCAATACACAGGTGTGACTCTGGCTAGCATGGTGCTCTGGGGGACGTGCTATGGCAGAAGGGTAAATGCTAAGGGTAAAGCCGAGAGTACCAGCCCAGCTAGGGACAGGGCTGCAACCCCAGGAAAGTGAAAGCTGGACAGACATGAGAGAGAAGCCCCACCATAAAGACAGGGCCAAGGCCTAGTGAGCACAGGAGATGAACGTGGTTTGATGTCACAGGTCCCCTGGGTTCCCCAAAGGCCAGGCCAGTGATAGCACAGTATCTCAGATTCTCCCTCCCGGTGAAACTAGGTTCTAGAAAACCTTTCATTCTCTGGTTAGAGCCGCTCAGGTGCTGCAAGGGGGATGAGAACAGATACAAGGCTTCAGCGGCTGCATCCTGTCAGGGTTGGGGCACCTGACGTCAGCATCCCTACAGGCCAGGGTGTGCTGTGGCTCATTGGGTGTGACTTTGCACAGTGCCTGGGCATGGGAGGTTCAGGCACTGAGAATGACTGAGTGTCCTGCTCTCCTAACAACTATGCCTAATGGCTCTGCAGTTGCTCTCCTCCCCAGATGCCATGTGCCATCCTCTGCTTCTCTGGAGCGGGGCGAGGAGCGCCACCAAGCAGGAAGGAGAAGCGGGCATGCACACAGCGTGGTGGGATCTGGGTAAACTTTCACAGAACTGGCCAGATTATGACTGCAGTACAGCCGTTATTCATAGTTGAAGTCCCTGCTTGCCATTTGTGACTATTTACAAAGCATTTTCATTGAATTTATAGCCAGGAGAGGAGCGGGACACTTAGTATTTCAAGCTGACTTAAATGAAAAATTATGCAACAAATGCATTATTAATGAGAAGCTTATCATTCCTGCCTGCAAACACTTTACTCACCTGGTGTCCACAGGGCCTCCTGGCTCCCTGGAAGCAGGAACTGCCAGCTTTCCTTGGGCAGAAGGGAACACATGGGGGGGGGGGATAGGGGCCACACATGGAAGGACCCAAGCAGCATGAAGTAAGTTTGTTTTCACCTTCATGTCTCCCTGCCATCCTCATATGCCTTTATCTCCTGGTTAACAAACTGAATTTTAGCAAAATCAAAGCCCAAGTCAAAAGTTTTTCATGGAGCCCCAGATCTGTTTCTTTCTTGTCTTGATTTTTTTTTTTTTCTGGTGGAAAAAGGGAGGCCCCAGAGTGCCTGTCTGGCTCTCCTCCCCACCAGGCTCCTTCCCCAGCCCCGAGATGCAGTCAGGCCGCCCTGCGGAGGCAGGAAGGGGGATGCTGGGCCAGCCAGTGGGAAGGTGATGATGCCCAGGTTCGGTGCTGTCCCCAGCTGCAAGCAGGAGAGCACGCAGTCGGACCTGGCTCTCTTTAGGTTCCCGCGGGATCTGGCCAGATGCCAGAGTGGGTGGAAAATTGTAGTAGAGCAGACTTAGAAGATGAAACACCTGATCAACTAAATAAACATTACTGATTATGTGCCAAACACTGAGACCTCTATCATCTGTAGAACTAGTCCTTCTAAGACAGTTCTTTGGGAATAATGCAATACCAACAATATCTTATCTTACCAGTTGTTTAAACAAACCACATCATAGGCACAGAACACGAATTAAAAAATTGAGTGAAGAGGAAATCAGGACACTGAACCAGAAAAAAAAAAATGGCAAAACTTCTGAACAGGTACAAAAACATAAAGAAATAAGCCACAGCAATGCTCAGAATCCCAATGCAAAAGAACGGGGTGAGGAACAGTATGAAGACATTTTACCTTTAACGCTTGAAGAGAAGGAAAATAGAGAATACTTAAAATCTTTATTTGAAATTTTGATTCTTATGGAAAAACAAAATATACCTCTGGGTGGACATGAAGCTGATGAAATCCCAGAATGTCTCTTTACTCCTGATAACTTTCAAGCGCTGCTGGAGTGCCCGATAAATTCTGCTGAAGAGGTTCTGAGAAAGCGCTTTGAGACAACAGCAGTCAGCACATTGTTTTGTTCATAAACACAACAGAAGCAGATGCTAGAGATCTGTGAGGGAACCCTCAGGAAAGTGAGAGACCCTCACTTCTTTTTGATAATCACTGATAACGTAGTGGACACAGCAGAGAAAGAGCACCTGCCCACATTAGTGAGGTTTTGACCAATCTCATAATCTGAAAGAGGAATTTGTATGCTTCCTGACTTATGAAGGTGATGCTGAAATTTTGGCTATGAAATCTGATACTATGATAACTGAGAAGTGGGGATTAAACATGGACTATTGTCATGGCTTGGCTTTCATTGTGTCCAGTGGATTTTCTTCCAAAGACTCTGCTCTTCCTGTGCCTTAAATATGTGATTGGCAAAATCATTGCCTGTTTTTATGCGAGTGCCTGTTGTATTCCAAACAATTGAGGAAGTTTGTTCTTTTTCCATCGATCACTACAATTGCTTTTAGAGCTTAGCAATGTGATTTGTGTCCTCTTTCAGCACAATGAAGAAAAAGGTCAAGAACTAAAGATAATTTGCCATTCTCAATGGATTGGCAGGCATGATGCTTTTGGAATTTTAGTAGTTCTCCTATAAGTACCTATTTTATGTTTAGATGGTGCAAGTAAGTGACACAATACAAGATGGAATAACTGTACAGTGAGCTGAGTGTTTGTACTCTGTAGGGCAGTAACAGATTTTGATTTCATCGTTACCATTTTCATTCTTTAAAATGTTCTATCTTTTATAAGAGCCTTTGGGAAAAAATCTCCACAGGCGAACTTCTGATGTCTTCTTTGCAGCCAGTAGCTTGACTGCAGTGCTGTACTCACTACATGAAGTGATGGAAAATATTGAATTTTCTCATGAATTTTGGTTTGAGGAAGCCACCAATTTAGCCATCAAACTTGATATTCAGATGAAGCTTCCTGGGGAATTCCACAGAGCTCAGCAAGGAAAACTGGAATCTCAGATGACCTCTGAGAGTCACTATGAAGAAGCTCTAGCCTGGCCAGTGGTGATGCAGTGGATAAAGCATCGACCTGGAATTAGGGTGCCAGTTCAAAACTCTGGCTTGCCTGGTTAAGGCACATAGGGAAAGCAACTACTATAAGTTGATGTTTCCTGCTCCCCCAACTCCTTTCTCTCTGTCTCTCCACTCTCTCAAAACAATTAATAAAACCTTGGCCAGTGGCTCAGTGGATAGAGCGTCAGCCTGGCCTCTGAACATCCTAGGTTCAATTGCTGATCAGGGCACAGAGGAAAAAGAACCATCTGCTTCTCCCTCCCTTGCTCTCCCCCTTTTCTCCCTCTTCCCCTCCTGCAGCCAGTGGCTTGATTGGTTTGAGTGTGGTCCTGGGCACTGAGGATGGCTCCATCAGAGCATGACAGCCTCAGGCACTAAAAATAACTTGGTACTTGAGCAATGGCCCTAGATGGGGTTGCCAGATGGATCTGGTTAGGGCAAGAGTCTGCCTCACTATCTCTCCTTCTCTCACCCCCACCCCCCAAAAAAGTCTGTAAAAATAAAATCTTAGGAAAAAAAAAAGAAACTTCAAGTATTCCAACAGTGGGACACATTATCCTGGAACTGAAAGATGTTTTCTCAGAACAGCACCTCAGAGCTCTTAAATGCTTACCGCTAGTCCCCTCTGTCATGAGACAGCTCAAATTCAATACGTCAGAGGAGCACCATGCTGACACATTTGAAAGTGACTTATCCAATCCTGATGCACTCTCAGCTGAGCTGCATTGTTAGAGAACCGAGTAGAAATACAGAGGGAAAGATATAGAGCTTCTATCCACCATTTGTGAAACCCTCCACCTGCATGACATCAAGATTTTTCCTGATGTTTATGCATTGCTGATGGTCCTGTATATTCTTCTTATGATGAAGATTGAGAAGGAACACTATGAAAATGGGTGGAAGCACCTCAAAGCACAACTGGGGAACACTTTGAAAGACAAAAGGTTAAGTAGCTTAGCTTTGCTTAATATAAATTTTCATATAAAACATGATTTGGATTTAATGGTGGACATATATATGAAACTCTGTACAACTAAGTCAGAGCTTCCTACAGGTAATTCAGAAACCATCAAAAATACCAGATAAACTTTTAAAATTGGCTTTCTCTTATATTTGATATTTAAAATAATGTTAGAAATTTAAGAACATCTGGCCTTGGCCAGTGGCTCAGCGGATAGAGCATCAGCCTGGCCTATGGACATCCTAGGTTCAATTCCTGGTCAGGGCACACAAGATAAGCGACCATCTGCTTCTCTCCCTGCCAGCCTCTCCCCCATCACCTCTTCCCCTCCCACAGCCAGTGACTCAATTGTTTCAACCGTAACTTCGGGCACTGAGGATGGCTCAGTTGGAGCACATCAACCTCAGGCACGAAAAATAGCTTAATACTCGAGCACCAGCCCTAGATGGGTTTGGTGAGTGGGTCTTGGTCAGGACACATGTCAGTCTGCCTCACTATCTCCCCTCCTCTCACCTAAAGAAAAAAGAAATTTAAAAAACACCTTATAGAAAAGTTATAAGGTGTATATAGTCCACTTAATCACTGGATATCTTGAGTACATCAGCCATTGATAACCTGCTTGTTTAAATGGCTTGTGTTTGAGCTCTCATGCTTTGGAGAACTAATTGTTTCTTCAAAAGACAGCACAGAAAGTGCCATGTGGCACTTCTGTGATCTCTGCTGATGGCATGTGGAATTGTTCTTGTTAAGTCACTTTAGGCACAACATTTATTATCACTGTGGATCCAGTTGTTGGGTACTGAGTTATCAGTTCTTTGAAGAAATAAATTTTGAAGAGGTGTGAGAGGTAGGAATACATTTAATAAAATCTTACAGTGAAGCTTATGACTAACCTATGAGTAGCAGGAGTTTTAAGTGTGATGTTAAAAATCTGTAATGGACAATTAGGGGAATTACCAGACAGGGAAAGAAACATGTGACCTTGCCAAGCAAGGGTTTTGGTGTAGAGTTTGTCTTTTTTTCTTTTTTAATGATCTTAAAGGAACAAGCTACAGTTAAAGATTGAATGGAAGAACCTGCCGTTGTTGTTCCACAGCCGGTTGTTGCTGTTTACATTCCTTTGTTGAGCCTATATCTTCCTGAGCTTTTTAGCAGGTGTAAGTCAAACACGTCTGTTTTACGGTCAAGATGGGATCAGAGGCCATGGATACTGACAACTGATTTGTCTGTTTTATTCCTTTTCCATGACTATATCTACTGCCTCATCTTGATTTCTAAGCACAACCTGGAATACCTACCAAAATGTGTTTTGAAGTTATATAAGAATAATATAGAAAATAATGCTCTTATTTTTGGTGAAAAATGTTAATTTTGTATAGTTTACTTCAATGTAAATAAAATGTGAATTTTATTTTAAAAAAAGAAAAAGGGAAAGCAAACAGACACCAGGATATAAGGCACTAAGAGGCTCTTAGCTCAGCCCAGGAGGTGCTGAGGGAACGGTCAGACTACCTGCCAGCCCCAAAGTATGGGGAATGGGAGGTTGTTAGGGCCTCCTTCCCAGGAGGCAGAGCAGCTCTCCCCTGGAGGAGATGGCCAGGTCTCCTTCTTCCTTCTGCAAGGGAGGGAGCTTTAGGAGTTGCCAGTCTGTTGTTTCTCCACCTTGGAAGCAGTAATCCCTCTCTATCTCTCTCTCCGTCCTGCTCAGGGCTGAACCTGTGCTCACCAGAATAAAGGAGAACCGAAAACGGGTCATCTCACCATCCTTTGACAACATCAAATATGACAACTTTGAAATAGAAGAGTACCCGCTGGCTGCCCAGGGTTTTGACTGGGAGCTGTGGTGTCGCTACCTAAACCCCCCCAAGGCTTGGTGGAAGCTGGAGAACTCCACAGCCCCGATCAGGTGAAGCATCCTTGCCCATGGGTCTTTCTCTCTTTCTTGTCTTCCAGGCAGGGCTCCCCACCCAGCCCAACCCTTATTCCCCAAACTCCGGTCCCATCATGGGACAACAGGATGGAACGAAGTGGGTAATGATGGAAAAGAATTACAAATCACCTTCAGTCACTGCTTAAAGGTTCTGGTAATCCTGTTTAAAAAGAGCCATGGTTCCCAGAATTCATTCAGAGGCTCAAAGTTCCTCATTCCAACACATCAATGTGGGACTCTGCTGGGAGTCAGCTACTGTGCTGGGTGCTGGGGATGCAGAGTGATTAAGACTCAGTCCCTGCCACCAAGGTCTTGGGGTCCAGTAAAGACAGACAAAATAATTGGAATAACAAATTATTCCACATTGCTGGTGGAAATCGCATGGAAAGTTAGGAGAATCCTTTTCAGGGAATTTAGCATTTGCACTTGCTTCTAAGGGCTGATAGGAGATTGCAAGCTTGGGGCAAGGACATTTATTTGCGGAAGAAGTAGAGTGAGTTCATGGGCAGAGAGGGGGTTCAAAGGATCTGGAAGGAGCACCTGAGGCGCAGCCTCAGGCCACGAGGCTGGAGGAAAGGAGGAAAGGAGAGCCAGACCTCACTATACTTTGTATGCATTGCTGTTGATGTTTGAGCTTATCCTTATAGGACTCAGAGAAAAAGAGCTTCAAACTGTATTTCAAATATCCCAAGCTCCTTCAGCCTTCACTGCTACCTTCACAGACTACCTGATGACTTCCCTGTGTAGTGTCTGTTTTAGGGATCAGGACTCCTGAAACAGTCGTCCCCACAAGCCCTTATTTCTGTCTGGTTAGTCACAGACCAGGCACCTTTATGCTCCCTGCAAAATCTTGCCTGTTAAACACACAGACAACAGTAGAAGGTGGCCTAGGGGACAGTTCCTGGAATGAAAGAGATTAAAAACTGATGTCACTTTGTATTACAGGAGGAAGAAAGATTGTGAAATATTTAATTGAAAGTGATGATTATTATCTAAGATCACATTTTCCTTGCCAGAAGAAAAAAAAAGAACTATATTTATATTTTAAAAAAGATGGAAGAAAATTCTAGCTGGCTCTCCTGTGGTTACCTCTGTTACTTATCTGTTAAGGCCCCTGCCACATTTTGTGCAGTAAAATATTTGTTTTCAAGTCCCTGTGTGCAGGGGCCTTTTACACACATGGTCTCATTTGCTCCTCATCATAACCTGGTGACAGCTTATTTTGTCATCCCTGTTTTACAAGATGAGGAAAGCAAGACTGACAAGGAGAATGGCTCTGCCCAAGGCTCTGGGCAGTGAGCCAGGATCCAAACCCACGTCAGCAAGATTCCATGCCTAGTTGTCATCCCCCTAACCACCCACTCTTGAGCTCGGAACTGGTATGGCTGAATCCCAGGCCCGCTGAAAGCTATTGGAGGGAAGTGTGCCACCATGCAATAAACATTCTTGCACGAGACTGCGCTGATATTAGCTGCTCCTGTTCTGCTCATCTCCCAATGTATCAGCCTGATCTATGGAAACCTGCCTTCTAAGCCCTTGACAAAGAATGCCTCAATTCCAAATTTCCCTTCGCCTAATTTTTACCAAGAACTTGGCTGAAAGAAATTACATTAATGGAAGGTTTTTGGAAGAACATTCCTGGTTTTATCTCTAGAGAAAGACAGTCCAACAGAAAGTTGTGGGTTATACAACTTTACCTTGGCTCCTGTTTCCTTGATGCTATACTTGAGTGCTTTGTCCACACAGGGCAGAAGCTATAAAAAGAGCCCAGATTCTGTTGCATTCTAATGGAATGTCTTTGAGGTGGTTATTCACTTATATCCCAATATAATGTTTCAAAGAAGAGTGACATAAGAAATTTCTTTCAAATTCACGGCTAGTCAAAGAAAGCCTGGCTTATCCCTGAAGAAGTAATATGGTATTTCCACATGGAAACTGTCAGTCTAATTCCTAATACCATTAGGAATTTTCAGTGTGTTCATTTTCACTTTGGCCACCGGGAAGCTCAGGGTCTGCTTTGTAGATCCACTTTAAGAACCGTAAAGGGGGACCTAAGGCTGCACATGCATTCTAACTAGCCCCTAATTTGGTTGTGAATTTTGGTTTTTTTACACATTTATCTATTTTATTTTTCAATGTAGTTTACATTTTTCTTGTAAGCTATTTCTAATATTGAGGTGGGGGGATGAGACAAGGTAAAAATTAATGAAACTTTCAGGCTGACTGAGTTCACTTAACACCATAGCTGGTTAATAAGTAATGGCCGGCCTGAGGTGGCCCATGCTCATTCCAGAGTCACTGTGTGGGATTCTGTCTTTCCCTGACTGGGTCTGGCCATGTGGGGAAGGCCCCTTCCTGTGTGTCCAGGGGCACCCAGCCAAGCTCAACATTTCAGAAATGCAGAGGAAAAGGCTGAAACCTCACTCTTCCCACCTGCAGGGCTGATGTTTTTAAATCACCATGATTTAGAGAAGGGGTTCTCTAGGCTTCTGCAGTGTGTAAGTGCATCTTTTAAAATGCTCTTTTGAGTACCAATTATGTCCTAGAGGTTTTCAAATGCTTTACTTAATTTAATCCTGTGAGGTTATATAGTTGATCCTACTGCATAGACAGGGAATCAAACACTCGGAGAGGCTAAGGAACTTCTCTCAGAAATACGGCCAGAATGGGGATGTTCCCAAAGCATTCCCATCCAAGGCCAGGTCAAGGGTCTCCCACTGGAGCAGGAACTCCATCTCCTTTAGGAGAAGTGAGTTAAGGTGGATTGACCACCCTGGGTACCTGCAGTCTGTGAAAGGTGAAGCCATTCAGAATAAATTGCTGTGATGTAAAAGGAGGAAGGTCCGGGCTCCCTGGGTACCAGTCTCCACCTGAGCAGCCTCCTGCATCAGTGTTCTCCAGAGATACTACCTGCAGGATGGCTCTTTCTCCATTTTGATGAGTTTCCAGTTTCAAAGATGTGTCTACCTGCATGTGGCTAACAGTTATCACTGAAGAGTCTTCATTTCTCCTTATTTTCTTCTTCCCCTCCATATCCTTCAGCCACCAGCTAGCTACACAAGGGCTGGAAATGGTAGCAATGTGCAGTGGAACAATTCAATCATTTGTGTAAGTTAATGCTCCCAGCAGACAAGCAGCCCACACACGCTCATGCTCATTCACCAAGTGTGGGTCACTCCTTGTGAAGTCCTGTGCCAGCGTCTGCACATAGCCAGTGAGCCCCATACTCACGTGCTCACTAGGAAACTGCCTTCCAGCTGCTAGACCTACCAGCTGTGGATATACTGCTATAGCTCAAGACCCTGCTGAATTCGAGACCTGGATGGGCTATCTAAGGCCTGCCCATTAGCTATCTCACCACCACCACCCAAACTGGAGAGCCAGCTGCCATCAGAGTCCCCTCCCCCTCTCTCGCCCTTATAGTTAGTTCATCTGTTTCCAAGTTCTGCTGAATTTACAACAAAATATGTCTTCATACAATCTCCCTCTCCACTCTTGATGCTCTGGTCCAGGTCCTCATCCTTTCTCACCTGGATATAGCCACAGCTTCCCAACTGGCTTCCACAGTTTCTTTCCAGTCTCCTCCAGTCTGTCTCCTCTCAGCTACCTGAGTATTAAAACACAGAGCTTTAAAGACACAGATCTGCTCATCCACTGTTTGCTTAAAATCCCTCACTGACACTTCTTTACCTACAGATAAAATCCAAATTATTTACCATGCTATCCAAAGCCCCAGCTAATCTTTCTAACTGGACCAAGGTTGGCATACAGAACTCAGCTGAAGAAGGGTGGGAAGGCTGGCAGAAGGCCCAAGTAGAAACAGAGATGGGCTATGCAGTTCAGGGGTCAAGTCAGCTAGAGACACAGGAGTTCAGTCTAGACTGGGAAGGCCACTCGGAGGACAAGGTCTGCACCAGCTCCGGCAGCAAAAGAAGGGAAAGGATCAGATCCTCCTGGCGGGAAGTTACCACTGCTCCTACTCCTCTGGCAGCACCATGAGACAGCCTCTCTGTTAACCGCTGGCCCATCTCCCCTCACCCCTGCAGGAGCCCAGCCCTCATCGGCTGCTTCATTGTGGACCGCCTATACTTCCAGGAGATCGGCTTACTGGATGAAGGCATGGAGGTCTATGGAGGAGAGAATGTCGAGCTTGGGATCAGGGTAAGCAGGATTTCTTCCTCATCAGGCTTGGCTCAACTCCCCAAAGGGCAAATGAGTCAAGGGGGTGGAGAAGTGGAGCTCAAGGCTGAGGGTCACAGACTGATTCTGAATGTCCACTCCCTACGCGTGGTCTATATGTGTGTGATCAGGGCTGATGAGGATGGGATAGAGACATAGGATGGTGCCTACAGAATTTTCAGGGAGGAAAGAACTTCAGAAACTGCTTTGGTTGGGTATGGGAACATGAGAGATTTGAGCTCCTAACTCAAGGGAACAACCTATTTGCTAAAACCAAACTCAGACTTTTTCAGGGTTGAACAAAAGTGTGCTCCAGGGGCAACTGCAGGCATTGAGGGCTTGATGGACAATAGTCACCCTCACAGTCACCTCCCCTTGGGGTCTCTCACTCTGATAATCTATCTGTCTCCTTCACAGTGGCCCTCAGATTTTTCCTAAAGACTTTGTTAGGAAAGCACTACAGGGAAATATACTCATGGGGTATAAACGGCAGAACAGCCAGGCTCACTCCATGCTGGCATCTGACCCCACCATGTACTGGTCAAACCCTCAGGCCCACTCATGCCTGATACCATTTTCCTGTCCTGCCTCAAAGTATGGGGCCTTTTGTAGCTGTCACTGCATGGTGTGAATCCATAATAGGCACCATTTAATTTCTCATTCTACAGGAATGTTTCCTAGGCTTGGGCCCCTTTTCCGGGGCCCATGAAAAGTTAACTCCAAAATGAATCCGTCCCTGTGTCTGATGGGATGCATGGGTCCCTGGTGGCTGGCAGGAATCTGGTGATGAAGAAAATGAAGGACCTCATTCTCGGGAAAAGCCCATACTTCCGTCTAGGTTGTGGTCCTATCCTTGTGAAAATCCAGCATTTAAGCTTGTCCCTACAATGGTCCCCACTGACCTCCCCATGGGGATTTTCAAGTAGCCTGGTACATCCACACATCACAGGCTTGCCAACCCTTGAAGGAAACCTCATCATACCTGCTGGTGTTCTTGACCATCAGGAAGTTCCTCCTCACTGTCAGCCCTCCATGCACACCACACCAACACCTGGCTGGTTCTTACTGGTGATGTCACTCTTATCCCTTTTGGCCTTGGCACAGTGGTCGGCAAACCGCGGCTCACGAGCCACATGCGGCTCTTTGGCCCCTTGAGTGTGGCTCTTCCACAAGATACCACGTACCCTAATTAAAGTTAATAACAATGTAGCTACCTATATAGTTTAAGTTTAAAAAGTTTGGCTCTCAAAAAAAATTTCAATTGTTATACTGTTGATATTGGCTCTGCTGACTAATGAGTTGGACGACCACTGCTTGAGCATCTGTCTCTGTCATCTCCAGTTCCTGATATTCAGTTCCCACGCAAGGACTCCAGCTCAGTCATACCTTCCTGTCAGCTCTGACCCTCTTAACCTTCCCACCCCCTGGACAGTCAGATGGCCCCACACAACCTTCACCTTGCCCTGAAGGGAAACTACACACTTCCAATGAGCATCTGACATCACCTGCAATGGCCTGACAAGTACTTTGTGAGCCTGACTTGTCATCCAGACTTAACAGTAAGGCTTTGAGAACGGGAATCAGGAGCAGCTTCTCTGAAGCCAAGCTTAGAAGACACTTCCAGACAACTATTTTCACTGAGACCCAGAGAAATTGCTTTGGAGGCAGTCAAAGGCAAGGGCTTATTGGGGAGCTAATATATTCATAGAGGATAGTGCCTGCATAATCACTCTCATTTTTAAAGCTCTTCTTACACTGGTCATTTATCCACCACTTGCGTCCTAATCATCTCATTTCAGCGCCACTCCTGGATAAATGCTTGTCCCAAAACATAATATTTTTCACTAGGAGCTGCTGCCAGGAATTGGCTGAGTGGACAGGATCACCACTAGTCACTTAGGCTCTCTGGGTAAAAGTGTCCAGGAATGGAGAAAGGAATTAGATTTGTGAACTCTGCCTCCAGCATGTTTGTGAGTCAGTCACAGCGTGGTGAGAGATGTCTTGCTTCTCCTTGCCTTGATTATAAAGCTGTTCTGAGGTGTGGGTCTGGGAAAGGCTTTTAAATACTTGTGAAAAATCTTTCAGTGGTTTTGTGTTCAGGGTATAAAATATGGTATAAAATCTTGCCTGACTTTTTTTTCCCTTCCACTTTATGAAGATGAAGTGTCATTGGAGTTAAAAGAAAGGTGGCTTTTAAAGCAGGGACCCAACACCCTGTTAACTGGCTAAGCATAGAAAGTGGGACCTATTCATTGAATTCCAATTCCCCTTTTAAAGTGTACAGAACTGCTGAGCATCTGGATTGTCACATTTTGTGTGATTGTCAGTGTTTTTCTTCCATGTTATATGAGTTTAAAATCTCCTTATGTCACTTTCCACATTTAGAAGCTCCCGTCAGTACCCCATAGGACTGTGTGTTAAAACAAGAGGCATTGCTTGTCTCCTCTCACTTAGTCAAAGGCCACTACTCAAAGTCCTTACCCATTTGGAACCCAGAAACAGTGTTGTTCATGCAATTATTCAGTACCCACTCTGTGCCAGGGATTGTGCTAGGCACTTCACTTATGCCATTCATCTGTAAAACACCCTGAACAGTAGCTGCTGGTATAATATCCCTTTTCTTCAAATGAGCAAATTGTGAAATTAAGAGCTTTTATATGTTCTCATGGTCATACAAGTTATAAGATGTAGAGAAAGGATTCGACCTCAGGTCTCTATGTAGAGAAAGTATTCAAGAGCTGGCAAGGAATTAAGAAATTGCTAGACAATTTTATGTATTGAATTGTGTCCCCTCAAAAATATGTTGATGTTCCAGTTTCTTGTACCTGTGAATATGATCTTATTTAGAAATAGGGTCTTTGCAGATGTAATTAATGTATGGTGAAGCCATACTGGATTAGGCTGGACCCTGATTCAGTATGACTGATGTCTTTATAAGAGGCGTAGACACACAGGAAGATGATCATGAGAAAATGGAGGCAGAGATTGGAGTGATGACGCCACAAGCCAAGGAGTGCCTGAGGCTACTGGAAGCTGAAAAAGGGATTCTTCTTTCAAGAAAGGTTTCTTCCTTGGAGGTTTTTGGAGAGAGCATGGTTAATACCTGATTTTAAACTATGAGAGAATATATCTCTGCTTTTTTTAGGTGATCCAAGTTGTGGAACTTTGTTATAACAGCCCAAGAAAACTAATACAGAGACCAAAAATTAAGTGAAATAGGAACCTAGAGAAAGCTTGAATCTGTTATATTTGAGGAACCTGGTGACTTTAAGCTTATGTTTTCTCAATTTCATAGAGCACAGGAGATAAGATACAAACCCTAAGGCTTGCCCAAGATGAAGAAATTAATAAAATACTCACCTCCCTCCCACCCCCCAATACATACATATACATACAGCTCCTATAAAGCTGAGATTCCAAAGACCAATTATCTCAATATAAAGATGAACTAGAAATACTCCTATCCTCAGCCCTGGCGGTAGGTCAAAGACTTTCTGCCTCAGTCCTCTGCTGGGAAGATAGAAAAATTGTCTTCTGTGAATTCCTCCCTTGGGTTTATAACTTAAAATCTTGAGTTTTTCCCTGTCCAGAAAAACTCAAAAATAATATTTAACTTAAAGTTTTTGGAAGTTCTTAGGCATCTGCAAAAGTGAATACAAGTCCTCTTTGGGCAAAAATTTGTTTAACTTAGGCCACAAACTTACCACAGCTAAAGTTTCATGGAATATGAAGTCACTTAAAAAAAAGAAAAGAGCGAAAAAGAAAGTACCAGGCCAAACACCAGCAAGAGCACCAGACTTCCAAATCTGATCCACACAGTCTTTAGCTATTGAATCTATCAGATAGGATATAAAATAAGTTGTATAATATATTTAAATAATATTAACACATTGAAAATATGAATAAGAAGCAAGAGACTATAAAAAAGATTAGTCCTGACCCTGGCCAGTTGTCTCAGTGGTATAGCATCAGCCAGGTGTGTGGAAGTCCTGGTTTGATTCACAGTCAGGGCACACAAAAGTGACCATCAGCTTCTCCACCCCTCCCTTTCCCCCTTCTCTCTCCCTCTTCCCCTCTCACAACTACACTCAAATTGTTTGAGCAAGTTGGCCCAGGCGCTGAGGATTGCTCCATCCCTTGCCTCAGGCTCTGGAGTAGCTTCAGTTGCTGAGCAACAGAGCAGCAGAGCAGTAGCATCAGATGGGCAGTGTATCACCTAGTGGGAAGCTTGCTAGGTGGATTCCTGGTTGGGGTGCATGCAGGAGTCTGTCTCACTGCCTCCCCACCTCTCACTTAATTTAAAAAATCAGTCCTATTAGGATAAAATAAAATTTCAAGCATGAAAAATATAAAAACTGAAATTAAAAGCTTAATAAATGGATTAAACAACTAGATGGACATTGTTAAAGGAAAGAAATTAGTAAACTGGAAAATAGATCTGAAAAAATTATTCAAAATCAGCCCAGGAAAATCAAGAAAAATATATTTAAAAAGAGGTTGAAAGACACATAGTTTTGGGGAAGAGGGTCTAATGTTGTAGAATTCCAAATCCAAATGGAGAAGGTAAAAAAAGAGAATGAGACAAAAGCAATATTTAAATAATTACTAAAAATATGTCCAAACTGGTGAAAGGCAAATCCTCAGATTCATGAAGTCAATCTATCCAAAACAAGACAAATACAAACATATCCACCCCAGACATATCATAGCAAAATAACAGAATGCCAAAAACAAAGAGAAGATTTTATAGCAGTTACAGAGAAAAGATATAGGCTGCCTAAAGATTGATGGTAATTAGAATAACAACAGACTTTTCAATGGAAATAATAGAATCCAGAAGACCATGAAATAATATTTTAAATATGCTGAGGGAAAATAATTATCAACTTATATGTGTATATTTATTAAAATATATTTCAAAAGCTAAAGTAAAAAAAAGAAAGTCATTTTTTGACACAGGAGCACTGAATATGTTTGCCACTAAAAGGCAAATAATATTATGAAGGATATACTTTGGATGCAAGGAAAATGTTCCCAAAACATGAGCAGATAAAAGAAGAATTATAAGCTCATACAACTAGTACATATATGTGTAAAATTTAAAGAGATATTGATGGTACAAAACACAATAGCAATGTCTTTTGAGTTATAAAAACAAATTAGAACTACAATGCATGACAACAATTGCAAATAAGTTGGGAGGGGGAGAATCTAATTAAGGAGTCCTAAAATGCCTATATTATTAATAAAGATAGAAAGAATACTAACTGTCTTTAAATTTTAATAAAATCAGAATATTAAAATTCTAGAGAAGTCATAAAAATCATAGAGTAGAAAGTCTAAATAGTAGAGGGGAAAAATGAAAATAATAAGAAAAAGAGAAACAGAATAGGTGGTACAAAGAGAAAACATATAAGATAGTATAAATAAATCCCAATAGATTGGTAAATGCACTAAATTTGCATGGACTAAATTAAAAGACAAACATTTTTAGACTAGATTTTAAAAGTTATCTAAAAGCTGTTTTTAAGAAACGTCTGAAATATAATACAAAAAATTCAAATCTAAATAGATGGAAAAAGGAACAGGCCAATGCCAATGAAAGAAAAGCTACTGAAGTTATATTAATACTAGAAATATACTATTACAGCATGTTTTAGAATAAATAAAAGAAATTTCTATAAATAATATGTGTAATTCACCAAGAATATACAGTGTGTCCGTAAAGTCATGGTGCCCTTTTGACCGTTCACAGGTCAAAAGGGCACCATGACTTTACGGACACACTGTACAATAATTATAAGATTTTATTCATCTAATTCTTCAACCTTAATTTATATAAACTAAAAATTAACAGAATTATAAGACATTGACAGCTCCACTAACATAGTGGAGAATTTTAGTAAATTTCTTCAAGTAATTGATAGACCAAAATAATTCATAGTTTGAATCTAATGAGCATATATATAGAACACTGCATCTAACAACTACAAGATTCAACAAACTTCAAGGGCTTAACATCATTATAGACCATGTTCTCTGACCACAATGGAATTAAATTAGAAATCTGTAACCAAAAATTATAAACAAAGCAATATTTTTGGAAATTGCAAAACACTTTTTAATGACTCATACATCAAAGAAGAAATTACTTTAGAAATTTGAAAATATTATGAGCTGAATGATAACACATATGCTACATATCACATTATAGGAAATACAGTTAAAATAATACTTACGAGAAATTGTATAGCATCCCAATCTTGTATAAGCAGGAAAAGCTGAAAGTTAATGAGCTAAATATACAATATATGTAACTAAAAAAAATTAGACTAAAACTAGATGAAAATAATAAAAATATAACAGAAATTATGAAATAGAATTATATACTAATGAAAGACCTAATAAAGCCAAAGCTTGGTTCTTTAAAAAGACTAATGAAGTTGACAAACTTTTAGCAGGAAAGAGAAAGAGAGAGAAAGCAATAAACAACACCACAAAATAATTTGTAGAAAAATATAGCTTGTGTAACTGACACAGAAAAAAATTAGAAACCAAAATTGTCTTATAACCATTAAAGAAATTGGATCAGTAGTTTAAAATATTCTCATAAATAAAAAACAGTCTCACAAATAAAACACTAACAGTTGGTGGTTTTATCATCAAACACTGTTTAACTTTCAAAGAACAAAGTATTTCAAACATATGCAAACTATTTGAACATAGAATACAGAATAGATACCATAGATACCGAGAGACCAAAAGTACGACAGCCTGGATCTCTTTCTCCCAGGGCTGAACATTGAGATCCCCAGGTTTACAACACAATTATTTATCTTAATAATAGTCCCGAGTCTAAATTTTCTTTTCTACACAAAAGCCTAAATTGTGTTCTGTGTACTCTGTTCAATAAGACAAAAGGTGCATATACATATCTAAAGATGTCTTTGGGAAGTGTAAAAGTTGTTAAACTTCAGATATGGAAAGAGACACTCCTTAGTTATGTGGAATCGCCATAGGAAAACTCATCTGGAAACCTAGCCTCTTTATTATTCCTTGAAAATAAATTACTTAATATAAATAATAGCTGTCTCCACTTTTCTGGGCTGGAAACCATAGAAGCGGGAAGGGGAGGGAAGGCACACCATCCCAACTGGGCCACTGTCCACCCCTGGTGTCCTGAGCAGGCAGTCAGATGAAAGAGACACAGCCTCCCCATCTTGTCTGAGCTATAGATGGCTCTTGACTGGATTGAGCTCTATGAAATGTGTCACAGAGAAGAGAGTATACCAGACAGGACTGTAGGACACCCACTGCATATCTGCAAGTCACTGACTCTTTGTATGTCTGTGCTTTACTCAGCTGGGGTTTATTGTTGGCATTTTAGAGTCTGTATCTTCGAACATTTATCATTGTCTGTCTCTTTAGAATATGGTCTGTTATTATAATGCCTCTTAAGCAGCTTTTGCATCCTTCAGCCTAACTGACCTTTTGCTGTCCACTGCTAAGGCTGGAAAGTTATCTTTATTCTGACTGACCCAGATGACTCGAGTAGAAGAGGCAGTGCCAGCCATGCCTCTTTAACTGCTCTTGTCTAGCCTCACCATAAGTCT
Organism: Rhynchonycteris naso; assembly: GCA_037038555.1. NCBI lineage: Eukaryota > Metazoa > Chordata > Mammalia > Chiroptera > Emballonuridae > Rhynchonycteris > Rhynchonycteris naso. The sequence goes on along the minus strand of CM072995.1, from coordinate 328,443,988 downwards.
GACTGGGTGTAGATTATCTCCCTGTGAATGATTCTGCCCCTTCTCCCTACACAGCTGAGCAACATCGACGATAGAAGAAAGTCCAGATGACTTGTGGGAATATGCTATGAAAATACACAGTTAGGATTACAATTAGAGACTTTCACCCTGAGCAGACAAGAGCCTCCATAAGTACTGGAGGCAGTACGTGCTGAAAACAGCAGAATAGGATTTAGCAACAAAGAAAATGTTTTTTAGGCTCTCAGAACAGAGATTAGGAGTCAGCATGTTCCTTGCACTTTACTTCACACCCTGAAAACTTCTGCTGCCTGCTTCCTTGAGTTATTTGTACTGGCTAATAAATATCTGAGTAAGGCTGGGAACAGGGCTGCAGTCCTTTGGTCTGCTGACTGGGGCTATTGCCTCCCTTCAGCCCCTTGGAGCACGTTATCTGGACTCTGGGTAGTTCATTGTGGCAGGGACACTGACCTGCTCTATGTTTTGGCCTTGGGGTCACCAAGGAATTGTTAAAGGTTCTCCTTATCTGTGAATCTTTATTTAGTAGTTTAATGAGGTAGAAATATGCATTTGTGATTTCTCAATACCTCAGATAGTGACTTTATTTAAATCCTTGACATCTTTCTATTGTCCTAGTCTTCCAGTTTTCATTCCCTCTCTTAACTTTCATGGCAGTGGAGAACCTAGTATCTCTGCATGCCCTAGGAAAATGCCAGTAGCTATTATTCCACGGGGCATGAGGGATGAAAGAAGCAAGGTAGGTCTGGACACAGTGGGAGGAGTAGACATCACAAACTTCATAGTTGCCAGGTATCAAAAGTGCCTTAGTCTCAGGACTAGGTTCATCTGTGGTTTCTATATCAACTAAGTAACAATGGCAATGCCTTTTATATATATATTTTAAAATTCCTTCCCTATTAAATGCACACAGTAATCAAGTGCTGTAGGTAGGCCAGAATATTATCCTAACAGTGTTTTAAGATTAAAAATGTTTATGTGGGCCAAAAAAGTGAATTCATTTTTATACGTTGCTATCATCTCAGTATTATAATCAATATTTTAACAATAAAGATAACAAGAAATCAATTTAGGTAAGTTTAAGTACTTTGTACACTATAAAGTACTCTATCTACACTATACAAACCATATGATGTATATCTATTATACATGTAGATATACGTTGTATATACTACCATGTAGTTTATATAGTTCTTTATTTTTTAAAATGTGCATTAATTTATATTATTATAGTCCTGCTGAACTTTTTATTCAGATAACACTCAAGTATTTATATTGTAAACAAAGAAAACTGACTGAGATGAACTGAAAGAGAAAAGGGACATATCATAAGGCCATTGGATATCTCAAATAATTAACAAGAAGTCTGGAGAAACAGATTCAAAAACCAAGAGAGACTAGATAGCAAGACATAGGCCAAAGCCAAGTGGTAATAGCGATCTATTTAGGATAAAACACTGACCCCATTGCCATGACTACCTGTCATACCACCTGATACTGGGCTCCATTACTCATGTATTAGTGACATTCACCAAGATTCAAAGTCCTAAGTGAAACCACATTGTTAACTAAACCTGGGTATACACCCATGCCTTAGCTTCCAGGGAACAGGGACAGGTCATATATATAGGCCTCCTTTCAGCGTCCAGAGGCCCAAGAATTATGCATTACACAGTCTGTAATATAGGAAGGGGATTTAAACTTGGGTTTAAGTGTCCCCTACAAGAAATATAATATCTAGGATATTGTTCTCTATATTCTGAATAGTTTGTCATAAATAGGATTTTTAAAAAATTAAAATCTCTTGCCTAACCAGGCGGTGGCGCAGTGGATAGAGTGGTGGACTGGGATGCGGAGGACCCAGGTTCGAGACCCCGAGCTCACCAGCTTGAGTGTGGGGCCCATCTGGCTTGAGCAAAAAGCTCGCCAGCTTGGACCCAAGGTCGCTGGCTCCAGCAAGGGGTTGCTCGGTCTGCTGAAGGCCCGTGGTCAAGGCACATGTGAGAAAGCAATCAATGAACAACTAAGGTGTTGCAACGGCAATGCAAAACTAATGATTGATGCTTCTCACCTTTCTCCGTTCCTGTCTGTCTGTCCCTATCTATCCCTCTCTCTGACTCTCTCTCTGTCCCTGTAAAAAAAAAATTAAAACCTCTTTGTTATGGACAGTTTCAAACATATGCAAAAACAGAGAGAATACTATGATAAATCCCCTTAAATCCATCATATTGTTTTAACATTGTCAACTCATGGCCTGTTTCGTTTTAATCTCCAGCCCTACCCAATCTCCCCCCAACTCCAGTTATTTTGAAGCAAATCCCAGATACTATATCATGGAAAAGTATTTCAATAAGCATCTAAAATAGATGAGGACTTTTTAAAAAACATGACCACAGTACTATTTTTAGTTCTAAAAGTATTGAAAAGAGTTCCCTAATACCATCAAATATTGTGTTCATCATTTTCTAATTCTCTCATAATTTTTTGTTTTGCTATAAATTTGTTGAGTCAAACTCCAGTTGGTTAATATAGCTTTTCAAGTGTTTATTAATCTACTGCATTTCTCCTGCGTGTGTTGTTTCCCCTTGTAATTTATTTTTAAAGAGGTAGGCCATTTGTCCTGTAGAGACTCCCACAGTCTAGATTTTCCTGATTGCATTCCCCTAATGTCATTTAACATGTCCTTCTGTCCTGCATATTTCTTCTAAATTGGTAGTTATATCTGAGAAGTAGGTTCAATTTTGTAGCAAGAATATTTCATAGGCAGTATTTGTGTACTTCCATCATGTAGTATATGATGTCTAAGCTATCTACCCATGTGTGATAATAGCAGTCTTTGCTGATTATTGCCTGGATCCAATAATGCATTAGAGGTTGTAAAATGATGGCGTTTTCATCTCGTTTCTCCTTCCTTATTTATTAGCTGGAATATCTTATGAAGAGACATTCACAGTCATCCACTCTTTGGTTGCTCGAAAGTACAACAAAGTTCATTTGGAAACGTCAGAATAAATAATTCTGTAACAGCTTCCAAAATAGTAAATTCATTCTCTACCACCTATCAAAGGGGAACATTTTGTTTTTAGTATTTTTAGTATCATTATGAATTTATTATAAATGTGTGTGATGTATTTCAGTTCATTTTATTTAATATCCTTATTGTTTTGCACATTTTCACTGTTGGCCATTGAGAGTCTACTGACATGAGCTCCTGAGTCCTTTGGCCACTTTAATGGCTTCCCTGCCATCAGAGATGTTCCAGGCTCATCTGTGCATTTCCTGCTCCAGACCTGTAATCAACCACTTCCCCAAGGAGCCCCACTTTCTCTCAGTGAGGGGTGATATTTAAAACCTCAATCTGGGCATAAGGGGAGTTTATTGCTACTGGGTTGGTCCCTGTTTCTATGTCTTTTCAGTAGTCAGAGCTAGACATTATTATTTGTAGTTATAAATAAAATACTCCAGGTGTTCATGATGATCTCTGATTAAAATTTAGGACTACTGGGTTTTTATTTTATCAATCTCACTTCTGTATTTTCTTTCTCCCATGCCAAAATGTCTGGCTTTTAATGACACCAAACATAATTACTTATTTACTTTATTCCTCGGTATGCACACAACTGTCTCAGAATGCTAATAACGATACTACCACCAGCACTATCATTACTGGAAACAGTTTAATATTTTTTGCATTTTTTGTCTTTTGATAATATCCCACTAGAGAATATAACTAGGGGTTGTATTCCACAACTGTCAAATTACTGTGATTTAAGTCATCTAGAATAGTTCCTCTCTGAGTGATTATACTACCTACCAACCTAATGAACAGGTCCATTTGTTTCATTTTGTTTTTGATTTTCAGGAATAGATTTTTTCATATTTAGTTTTTCATAATTATTAAATACTTACATAATTCCAAAATGAAATCTAGAAAAGAAAGTATATTCAGAAAAATCTACCTTCTATCACTGCCCTCTTCATTCTGTTTCCTCATTACCCCTAAAAAACTATTGTTTTTTTTTCTTTGTTTTACTTTATAGTTTAAAAACTATAATCATGCACAGCATAATGATATTTTGGTTAATGATGGATCCCATATATAATAGTAGTTGCATAAGATTGTGACAGAGCTGAAAACTCCCTATTGCCTAGTGGCAATGTAGCACAATGCACGACTCATGTGTTGGTGGTGCGTGATGCTGGTGCAAACAACCCTACTGTGCTGCTGTTCGTATACAAGCATAGTACATGCAATCATGGGCAGTACACAGTACTCAATAATAATAAACAACTTCGTTAGGGGTTTATGAATTTACCACCCTATACTTTTTATCTTTATCTTAGAGTATACTCTTTCTACTTATGAAAATATGTTTTCTGTAAAACAGTGTGCCATGTTATTCTGGCAGCAGCCTCATATCATACGTCTCACATTCACTGAGCCTCTTGATTGCACCATTTCTTCTTGGGCTTCATTTACTCTCATGTTGTTTTGTACAGTAACATGGTGTATAGGATTGTAGCTTAGGAGCAGTAAACTATACCATAAGCCTAGGTGCATAGTAGACTGTACCATCCAGGTTTGTGTAAGTGAACTCTGTGATGTTCACACAATGAAGAAATCACCTAATAACACAGTTCTCAGAGCACTTCCCATTATTATGTGGCACATTGCTATACAAGAAAATATGTATATATATTTATGTATCTCTTTCTTAGATGAATGGTAGTATCTAAATACAGTTTTTACTACTTTATTTCATGATATATGTTTTTTATCTGAATATCACTTTATAATAGTATATAGCAGTGATTTTTAACCTTTTTCATCTCATGGCAAACATAAAGTAATTACTAAAATTCTATGGCACACCAAAATATATTTTATGTATTTTGCCAATCTAACAAAAACATAGTCATAATTTTGATTCATTACATCAGAAGGCTTTGTGTTGGTTATTGTCATTTTTTTTTATTTGACAATCTAGGGGAAAAGAGGTCAGTGTTCCTGACTAAATAGTCCAGTGTTACATCTTTTAAAAATTCTTGTGGCACACTGGTTGAAAATCACTGGTAAACAGAGATGTTTCTCATAGCTTTTTTATAGCTGCATATTAATCCAATGCATGACCATTCCATATAATTTATTCTACTACTTTTCTTTTGAGGGCATAGTGCTATAATTAATAGTCTTATGCACATATTTTGTCATATTTTACTAAGTTACCATTTTAATAGATTCCTAAAATGGAATTGTGAAGTCAAAAGGCCAATGCATGTGTACTTTTGCTACACATCATCAAATATACCTGCAGAGGGGTAGTACTTTTCCCACCAGGAGTGTGAATGTGCCTGTTTCTTCACAGCCAACCAACAAAGTATGTTGTTGAATACTTGAGTTTGCCAGTCTGACATATGAAAAATGGCTTTCAGAGTTGTTTTCATTTGCATTTCTCTTATTAAGATCTAGGTTGAACAGCTTTTCGTATGATAAACGCCATTTGCATTTCTTTTTCCATGAGCTTTTCATATCTTTGGCCCATTTTCCTGTAGGATTATTAGACTTTTCTCTATTTATAGAATCTCTTCAACATTAGAGATGGTAATTCTTTTGCCTATTATATACATTGCAAATATATTCTCCCAGTTTGTTACCTGTCTTTTGATTTTGCTTCTGGTGTTTTTTGTGAAGGCTTTTTCTTTTTCATGTAAACAAATGTATCGATCTTTTTCCTTCCTGCTTCCAGAATTTAGTCATAAAAATCTTACTCAACTTATATTTTCTTCTAATGCTTGTATGATTATAATTTTAACATTTTAAGCTCTGATTCATTTAGAATTAATCCTGATGTATGGTATAAGGCATGTCTTATTTTTCTCTACAGCCATCTAGTTATCCTAACATCTTCTATTTAAAACAATAGCTTTTCCTCACTGGTTTGTAATACTACCTTTATTATATATTTGGATATGTTTCTGGCTTTTCTATTCTAAGTCTGGAATATCTAAGATTAGCTTTAGTTACACAACTCTTAGGCAACAGAAAAAGGTTATTTATTATTTTCATAAAGAAGATACATGCACTATAGTTAGCAGTATTAGGAGGCCATAGTCTGAAAAATGATGATGATGATGATTATAATAATAAGAACTTTTAGTTATTGTGTGCAATTGGCCTATTACCATATATATATATATATATATATATATATATATATATATATATATATATATATAATCTCATTAATTTTTATAATAGTCCTGTGAGGTCCATGTTGTTATGTCCATTTTGTAAGTTAAGAATGTGGAGGTTTCAGGATTTAATACCTCCCAAGATCACTCAAGATTAGAACTAGCGTGACTGGTCTCAAGGCTCATGCCTTGTCACTGTATCATATCTCTTATCCACCTCTGCTTTCAGGGTTTAAAATCATCCATGGCATACAGTTCAATTTCAGGGACTAACCTGGGCCATCATTGATTTGGAAGATGGTCACAGTTCTGTTTCAGTGTTTGATGATTCAGCCTAAATCCCTCATGGGGTTTGGGGCCTGGGTTAGATAACACCACACAATGTCTTTGCCTGAGGTCTCAGGAGACTTCAAAACTGGAAGGAGTCACAGAGACGAGATCTGAGGGGAAAACCAGAGTCCAGAGTCAGGAAGGGGGCAAATTGAGAAGCCACCAAAAGACAGGAGCCAGAAACAGACAAAGTTGGAAATCTGGTTCAGGGAGTTACAGACACAGAAGAGAAGAAAACTGAGAAGAGTCTGTAGCAACTCCCTAGAACAAACATTGCTATTATAGTATTTGATGCTTTTTACGAAATAGATCTCGGGTTCAAGAGCTAGAGACTTTGCTAAAATTACCAGTAAAAGAGATCTAGATAGGTTAATATGTGCTTATCTAGCCTGCTGTTAACTGAAACACATGAGGGACATTGTGGTTCTTCCCAGAGACCTTGGACTTGTAGGTCTCAGTAATCCCAGCTCACTATTAGCTGTTCTTACACAGCCACAAGGAAGGTAATTCAGAACACTGGCTACCACAGTTCCAGGTAAACCCACTGGTGTCTACCAGCGCAATTGGGGAGACTTGAGAAGGAAGGAAAGGGGTGTGGGCACCGGCATTCCTGCTTAGCTGAGATGATGTCAGAAAACCATCAGATGCAACATCTCACAGAAAGGTCATGCCTGACCAGGAGGTGGCGCAGTGGATAGAGCGTCGGACTGGGATACGGAGGATCCAGGTTTGAGACCCCGAGGTCGCCAGCTTGAGTGCAGGCTCATCTGGCTTGAGAAAAAAAAGAAAAGCTCACCAGTTTGGACCCAAAGTCGCTGGCTCAAGCAAGGGGTTACTCTGTATGCTGAAGGCCCACGGTCAAGGCACGTATGAGAAAGCAATCAATGAACAACTAAGGTGTCACAACAAAAAACTGATGATTGATGCTTCTCATCTCTCTCCATTCCTGTCTGTCTTTCCCTATCTATTCCTCTCTCTGACTCTCTCTGTGTCCCTGTAAAAAACAAAAACAAACAGGTAGTGGCACAGTGAATAGAGCGTCAGACTGGGATGCGGAAGACCCAGGTTCGAGATCCCAAGCTTGCCAGCTTGAGTGTGGGGCCCATTTGGCTTGAGCTAAAGCTCGCCAGCTTGGACCCAAGGTCGCTGGCTCCAGCAAGGGGTTGCTCGGTCTGCTGAAGGCCCGCGGTCAAGGCACATGTGAGAAAGCAATCAATGAACAACTACGGTGTCACAACGGCAACGAAAAACAAATGACTGATGCATCTCTCCTCTCTTCATTCCTGTCTGTCTGTCCCTATCTATCCCTCTCTCTGACTCTCTCTCTGTCCCTGTAAAAAATAAATAAATAAATAAACAAACAAAAACAAACAAACAAAAAACAAAAGGTCGGAAGCACATTCTCTTTCTTCCTTTTCCCTGGAGACAGAGAAAATTAAACACCTTAACTTGGACTTTTAGAGTCTGGTGGCTTCTAAATAATTGGGTTAGTCTAAGCCAGCTAGAGCTAGAGTTCCGAATAACCTGAGAGCTTAGAATAGCATATCTCTGTGTGCACAGGCCTGTATACGTGCGTGTGTGTATCTGTTGTGTGGGTGAAAACAGCAAGTCCTGTCACTGTTTTGTCATGAATTTTGTCACAAACTGGAATCTGCTTTGGCATTGTCCTTCAGCCGCTGTCACAGTGGAAAGCCTGCTGAGAACTGACAACTGTACAATAGAATAAGTGTTTATCAATGCGGTCTTCTGAGGCCAAGGATTTCAAAATACACTAAACACATCTTTTAGGCTTGTAGGCTTCTATGCTTTCTAAGGGAATTTTCCGAGTGACTCAAAACTTTATCTAAGACATCATCCACATGCTCCCTTAGCACTATGTTGGATGTTAATAATGGTTTCAGTGATCATTGGGGGGTCAAGACCTAGCCTTTTCTGGTCCTCATAAATGAGGTATTAAAGGTTTGAAAAAGACAGCATTGAGATTTCAAGCCCAGATGATGGGAGATTTGAGGGTGCCATTGGCTAATAAAGGGGAGTTTGGGATAGAGAATTGGTTTGAGGGCAGGGGGAAATAGAGTAAGTTTGATATTAGAAATAGCAATGAAAATAACCAAAAGATTGCATTATTCATCTATCCATTCATACAGTGAACACTTATTATGCTGCTTGTGTTAGGAACTTGGCATTAGAATAGAGAGAAATGTAACCAGATCGTGTCTTCAATAAGGAGTCAGAGATACATAACTGAAGTAAAGAGGAGAATCAGAGGGGAGACCGGAACAGGTGCCCTCTGTGGGCTCATCAAAAGTCAGAGGATGGAGGAGCCCAGTATGATGAAAGTTTGAACTGAGAACTTTTAGAATTGAATGAGGGCATAGGAAATGGAGGGTGGGGGGGCAGAGTGGTGCCCATAGATATGGAGAAGAATTGGCTGGAATTGATGGAGAATCAGAGATGGGGTAAGGCAGCATTTCAGGGATGCAATAACGCAGCTAAGATGAATAGTAATGATAATAGCTACCTTAGCAAATGTTTTGTGCTTAGTGAATTTCTTTATTTAATAATGGGCACTACTGAACTCTGGGTACACAGTGATGAACAGGAGAGTCTAGGTTTTTCCCTCAGAGAGCTTACATGCTAGCAAGTTTTATGTTGTATGTCATTTACTCCTCCAGAGTCCCACGAGAGGCTAGAATTATTCTCCTCATTTTAAAAACGCAGAGGCTTAGAGAGATGGGGCCACCTATCCAAGCCTCACAGAGGAAGAGGGTGGAGATTAGATTTGAACGCAGTTCTGTCTGATGCCGAAGACTCTAAATCACCACTCGGTACTGTGAGGATGTGAGTGGAGAAAGGGCCTACAAATGCAGCTGGAAGAATACCTTTGACCGGACAGGTAGAGGCAAAGCGTGGTGATATAGACAGATTCAAAGGGCTAGGGAGGGAGTGGCTAGGGTTTAAAAGGAGGCAGAGAGCTTAGAGATTTTATTCGATCATGAATGGAGGGGGAAGGAGCCACTGAGAACTGGTGACCCAGTGCCTGCTTATTATAGTTAGAGCCACATGCCAGGGCTGTGGGAAAGTACGGACTTAAGCTTGAGAGAGTGGTTAAATTTTTAGTTTGCTTCTAGGTGGCCGGTAATAGTTAGCCCTGCTCTACTGGGATGTGTGCCACTAGATGTGGCCTCTGGGACCATGGAGCCTAAAATTCCCAGGGCCCTGAGGTCTGAGCAACCTGGGGTCTATGAGGCCTAAACTGCTAGATTTGGGGGTCTCTCCTGCTTGTGATCTCCATGTATGAGGGAAGGTTGCTACCCCAAGCCCAGGAGCCAATTGTTCTGCTGTGCCCACAGCCAAAGGCACCTGACAACGTTGAGAGGAAGGTGTCTCTGCCATAGCATGTTACCTCTAACGCACCAGCCATGAGCTCATCACAATTACAAACCAGCCACCAAACAGATGCAGGTTAACAGGATGTTGTAAAAGGTTTTATTATTCTTTTTACATTTATTTATTTGTTTGTTTGTTTATTTTAGAGATGTGAGAGAGAGAAGGGGGAGGAGCAGGAAGCATCAACTTTCATATGTGCCTTGATCAGGCAAAGCCCAGGGTTTTGAGCCAGTGACCTCAGCGTTCCAGGTTGATGCTTTATCCACTGCACCACCACAGGTCAGGTTAAGTTTTGTGATTAATAAAGATAAGTGCAAAATTCAGCCCTAAAGAACAAAGCAGTGAAAAAAATACAAAATGAAGCAACTCCGAGAAGCAGTGGGGAGTAGAATGGGGAGAGCACCCATGGGCAAGTTTACTCTGGAAGGGGCTACGTGATTATGTTTCTAAAACCGTGTTCAGTGATGGAGTCAGAGAAAAATAAGATTAATAAACCCCATGGAAGAGGTAACAATTATTAAAGTTTTGAGAGTCAAGCTGGAGGAAATTTTTATTCTCCTTAAGTTGGGACCAAGGGGGGAAATGGCTAGAAAGGCCATTATTGGAACAATTAATAAAATTTGATTATACACTGTAAATTAGATAATAGTAATGTATCTATATTTAATTTCCTGATGTGGGGAAGCAAAAAGCAAATATTAATAATAATAATAATAGTAATAATAAACCCGGGAGCCAGCAATGTATGTTAAAGTTCTGGGGAATAATTCCCTCTCCTTTTCTTTTTTGTGTTTTGTTTTTCTTTAGTTGAATCTGTCTGCTGTTTTGTATCATGTCCTGAAAGGTAGCTTTTTGCTATCATTACACTGTGGTTCTAAATTTCCAGGGAAGGACCACGAGGCAAGGCCAGAATGAGTTGTTCAGAATGACTGATAGGAACAGGACCAGCCCCTCCTCCTTCCTCTCCTTTCCCCCTCCTCTTCCTGCTCCTCCTTTGCCTCCTCCTTTTTATCATCATCATCATCTTCATCCTCGTCATCACCATTCAGACATGGGTTTTCTTTTGACAAGACCTAATAGTTAAATATATGAAATTGCAGAAGGGGAACACAGAGACATTTATTCCCATTACAAATGCTCTTTACATTGTAAAGCCACACAAGGGGGAGGATCCCTATGAGGAAATTTACACAGTGCTTGTCAGTGACAATTTACAGCCATTACCCCCTACACACAAATTGTTCTATCAAGCAAGGCTTACCTGACTATAAAGTCAGTCTTGAAAATAAAGAGTTAACCCCTGGTGAACTGCCCTAGGGAACAACATTGACTCCTTTGGATCCCATCTCTCTCTATGTCTGTGCTGCCTGTCTAGTTTCAGACAGTTCAAGGCACCGGTCCCAGCCCCTTTCCTTCCTGGCACAGCACCGAGCGGTGGTGGAGCAGAGCGTGCTGTGCCCGACTTTGTTCTCTACACCTGCTTCAGATCCTGCTCATCAGGGAGTGAGGGTCTGGAAGACTTGCTCAGTTTTCACTGCACAGGAATTGTAACCACGTAAAGAAATCGTGGAATAAGAGAGAGAAGACTGTAATACTGTGAATTCAAGACAGGTACTTATTTTGGATTTTAATGTTTCTGAAATCAGGTTTGCCTTAAAAAATTGTCATATATATATAAATAAATTACAATATATTATCCAAACCAAAACTCTCTTGAAAGTGAAAGGGGGTATTATTAATAATTTCACTGGAACAGCACGTATCAACCAGTGTTGTCATGGGCAAATCAGGACATCAGATCACGCAACTTATAATTTTATGTGTACATTTGATGGAGTTCATTCACTTGACATTCCTTGTTAGGGTCCTACCATATGTGATATTGGGTATGCAATGTTTAACATGGGGCATACAGTGATTTAAAAGTAAACAAAATCCCTTTCCTCTGGAGGACCTAATGGTATAACAGACCAGACAGTTGATATAAAGGAACAAAAGAAAAAATAAATGTATAGTTACAAATTGTCATTAGTGCTATATTAGTTAACTTGGGCTGCCATAACAACATACCAGAAACCGGGTGGCTGAAACAATAGGAGTTTGTTTTCTCATTATTCTGGAGGCTGGAAGTCTGAGATCAAGATGCCAGCATGGTTAGGTTTTGGTAAGAGCCTTCTTCCAGATTTTCAGACTACCACCTTCTTGCTGTGTCTTTAAATGGCAGAGAGAGAGCTCTAGTGTCTCTTCCTTTTCTTATAAGGATGCCAGTTCTGTCTGATCAGGGTTTCACCCTTACAACCTTTAACCTTATTCACCTTCTTAAAGGTTCTATCTCCAGTACAGTCACATGGGTGTTAGAACTTCAACATATGAACTAGAGGGGGCACAGTTTAGTCCATAGCAAGTGCTATAATGGAAAACATAGAATTTAAGTTTCAGAAAGTTGGGGACTTTATATGTTTTGTTCTGTAACAAAATTCCCATCTCATACAATAATGCCTGTCACACATTATGTGCTCAATAAATAATTGTTGAATTGAATTAAAGCCGAGAAAGGACATGATCTGATTTATAATTCTAGAAGATGGATTGGAGGTCAACAAGGGTTGAAGCAAAGAGACTTGTTAGGAGGCTTTGATAGATTTGTCCACACAAAGATAATGGCAGCTTGGACCAGGATGTTGGTTGTGCAGAATGAGAGATATGATTAAATTTAGGGTTTATTTAGGAGGTAGAACTGACTGCATTTGCTGATATAATTGGACATAGAGGAGAGGAAGATGACATAATTATGGATCAATTACATAATTATTTATGCAGGTTTTAGGCTTGGTTGATGTGGGAAAGAGGAAAGGACAGATGAGGAGGCAGGGAAGAAAACAAACAACTTCGTTGTGGACAAGGTAAGCTTATGCTGCTTGAGAGACACGCAAGTGATGGCGACACACAGATGGTTAGATACATGCATCTCAAACTCCGAGGAATGCAGTGTTTCCTACTGCCTGAAAAGCTCTTATTAAAGCAGTGGTAAATAATCTTACCATCAATGGAACCTTACCATGATAATAATTATACCTAATACTTTGTGGGCTTTAAACTTGTGCTGGCCGTTGATATAAACCCCTCTGCATGCATTATTACCTCATCGAATTCTCAAAACAGCTCTTTTTACAATGTGTCGTTTTTGTCTTCATTTCACAGACAAGGAAACCTAAAAAGAAGGTGAGATGGATTGCTTAACATCACCATCCCAGCAGATGGGAAATGCAGGTTTTGATTATTAAGACTGTTTAACCCCAGAGCCTGTGCTCTGAACCACAGTAACCTCCTATCTTTCAAGGAGCAAAGGTCTTAGATATATTTCCTACTCTGCTTCTAAATTATTATGTGACCTTGAATTTCAGTTTGCTCACCCAAGAAATGATGGGAGGTGATCTGTGAGTCCCTCTACTCTTCTACTATACTGCCATGTTGACCTCTTTTGTAAAGCCCATCTTTAATGTTAGTTTTCTGTAGGTTCCATTCAGTGATGATACCCAAACTGACCGTTCATTTTGATGTGTATGAAAAGGACAAATCCCTTTAAGTGAAGACCTAGCACCTCCACTTTCTTTTTCTGAATCCCAACAGAGTAAGAGGAAAGCTTCTTAGACCCAATGCCATTTCAGAATAAGACTGCTCAGCATCTCTGATTCATTTTTATCATCTAAAGGTTAACCTCAAGGGTCCCATGGAGCCGAATGTGGGGGTAATGCATGGGCCAGACATATACCTTCTTCTAATGTCTGCACCAGGGTCTTCCAAACTGCTGAAGTTCCCCACCTCTGCTGTCTCAGTGACATATGAGTCACCTATCACCTATGAGATGGCCCCACTGTGCTGGGGTGACAGAGTATATTCTTTTCTCCAGTGATTCTTGGTTGTCCTGCATTTTAAAAAGGACTCTCTTGACTTGTCATGGGTCAGTGTTACTGTTTTGAGGGGGCATCTGATATAGGCAGTCAATTGGAATTTGATTGGGACATGCTAATGAGCCGTTCATATGTGTGGGATTTGTTTCTGATTAGATTAAACTTCTGAGAAAGTAAAGAAACAGCCACTGATTAAAAGACATAATAAGGTAAACACTTTAAATGATTAAGTGGTTCATCTTCATATAAATAAGTATAGATTAAACATAGTCCAGGGGATCAGCTCCGAATAGCAGCTGGATAGAGCAAGCTTTTCTGAACATATCCACAAAGAAAAGGCACTCACAGCAATTTAAAGGGACTTAACTCACCAGAGAGGGCTCTAAACACTCCCAAGGAAATGGAGGAGCCAAGTTATCTGATAAAAATGACTCTCAGACTAGGGATGGAAATGGTTTTATTTGGATTTTAGAAACTTTCTCTCCAAGTCCCTTGACATTCAAGCTCATTAGCATTCTCTGGTAGTACTAGTGATGGTAATGGGCCAGATATCTTAGTTCAAAACAAAAACACAATTAGAGTAGATAGCACATGTGTCAGTGGAACCCTGTTTTGGAATTTGGGCAATACTTTTGCCTCTGAACTTGGAGCTTCTATAGTTTTTGTTCTATAGAAATGCCTGGACTGGTACTAGCCAGCCTTCCCAGCCTCCCATGCTCATTCTGGGATTAATGGAACTGCCACAGGGCTGCTATCTGTGGTTGTCTGACAGACCTTGCGCCATGCCTGAACTCCAGGTCCTGGCCCTTTCTTCTTCCACCTGCTAACGTTTTCCTGGGTTTTCTGACCTCTGCCCTAGTTCTGAACTTGAACCAGATCCTAACCTGCAGCCTGTTTTACTAGGGTCCTAACATCCTCTCTACCCCTACCAGCGTCCTCTCTCATCCCCTGAGAATACATCTACTCTCTGATAGCAGGCTAAATCTTTATCCTCTAGTGAGGTCCTGCTCTCAATTGACTCATCACATGGATTTGGGGAGCTGTCACTTTCTGGACAATCAATCGCTCTCCAGGCCTCAACCGTTTGCTACAAAGTCTCTCCCAACAGACTGAACCTCTGGTTATCAGTGCTACTGGGCCCAACCACAAACCTCTCTAGTCTCCTTAGCTCTTTACACACTGGTAGATTGTATTAATGAGGCCAATCATCACAGGCTACGATAGCAGCCCCTAAACCCCAGAGGCTTAACCTAAGATAAGTTTATTTCCTGCTCACATCACAGTCCCCGGAAAGGCGGGTGGTTCTGCTCAGCAGCTATTCTCCACGTGATGACTGGGGGACTCAGGTTGCTTCTCTTGTGGGTTCTCTCCGTCTTTGAATTACAAGGTCATTTTGGCTTAAACATACGTAGATTGGGATGGAAATGGGTAGAAGTGCTGATAGGCTTCCCACACTGGATACTTACCTACCTTGGCCCGGAAGAGACAGCTGTCATTTCCTTTCTCATTCCATTGGTTGAGCTGCTCACATGACCCCTCCCTACTGTAAGGAAGCCTGAGAGGTATTGAGAAGCACACAGGTATTAACTAGCAATGGGAGTCTGTCATACCCTTGAAGCCCACCCTACTCCTGTCTCTGCTTCCCTAACCCCAGTATAGCCCGGCCTGACCTATTCCTTCCCTTTATTTTTATCCTGAGCCCATCCTAGCTGGAATTTGGACAGTATTAATAAGGCCTGTTGGTTGATAGGAGATTTGAGATAATCATGAATAAAGTCTCCTTGGCTGGAACCATTACAGAGTGGCTTCTAATCTCAATGACCATGTTTGCCAAGAAAGCCTCGTGAAATCTCCCATGAGAAAATAAACTCCCCAGGCCGCAGTCTTTACAGTCAGAGCGTTAGGGTCCGAGGACAAGCTGGGTCCTCTGTGTGTGATGGGCCCATGTGCTGAGCCGGGCACCATTGCTGCCCCAGGGTGTCCTATAGGTCAGCAGCTATTTCAACAAATCTCCAGTCCCTGCAAAATGACCTCTTAACATTTTCTTCATGAAAGACTTCTAGATATTCCAGCCCAGCTGGTCTTTGCTTGGAATTCTGCCTTGTGACTCCTGCTGCCTTCTGATACTTAGAAAGAATCCCTTGCAAACGGGAAAACTGCTTCAAATGCTTCTTAGGGCTGACCCCAAATCAGACCTCTTCAGGGACACCTTCCAAGAAAAAGCATCAGTTTTTCCCCAAGCAGCAATTCTGTGGAGAAGTCTCTTTGGCAGTGTTTGTTGTAAGAAGAGGGCTTGGGAAACTGTATCCCCAGGGAGAGCTTTTCAGTGAGGTCTGATGGAAGAATAAGCTTTGTTAGACATTTTAAATGTTTCTTTATACTTTAAAATAACAAAATATCTACCCTTGGAAACCTGGGAGAGCTCCAAGTCATGTAGTGTGGGGATAATTCAGAACTACAGCCCAGCTCTCTGTCCGTCATTCATGCAGGAAGTATCTGTCATGTGCCAGGCCCTGCTTGGCACTGCAGATCCCTCAGTGAGAGCAGGCTGGCCATAGCCTTCCCTCACAGCCTGGTACTGTGGGCCCATAAACAGGAAAAAGAGAAATCCATCTCACTAGTAATCAGAGATTTGCAAATTAAAACTACAGTGAGAATGAATTTCGTACCCATTGGATTGGCAAAAATTAAAACGTTGGACACCACCAAATGTTAGCGAGATTGTGAAACAACATGAGTGTTCGTCTGCTCTGGTGGGAGCGGAACTCGGGAACTGCCTTTGGATGAGTCTCACTTTCCCTAAACAGGTTGACTTTGTGTATAACGTGTGCCCCGACATTCTGCTGTAATGTGGGTATACTGAAAGGCTCCCGCTCGTGGGCACCAGGACACTCATGTAAGATTGCTCCAAAGAGCACTATTCATAGGACTGGAAACAACTAGACTGCCAGCCGCCAGGAGAATGCCTAAATAAACTGCTGTGTATTTATACAATGGAACACAATGGTGATGAAAATAAATGAAGCGAGAAGCAACTTGCAGAATGCAGACAATATGCTTTCATTTGTATAGCATTCAGAAACAGCGAGAACTACAACTAAACAGATAGCTTAGGTTGATGACAAGGAAATTATTAACAAAATTCAGGAGAATGGATACCTCTAAGGGTAAGAAGGAGCACACGAAGAGTTTTAAGTTCTTGCCAATGTACTGTCTCTTAAGCAGGTGCTAAGGGAACATTTGTCTCTCATATTACGTGTCTTTACACTGTACGTATGTATGAGTTTTACGCACACACACAGCGATCGTAAGTGCTGTGCAAGGGGAAGTACGGGTGCTATGGGACTGCATAACAGAGTCATTTAATAGGACTTAGCCAGGCAAATAAATGTAGGTGGTCAGGGGAGGATGTGAAGAAAACTCCAGCAAAGGGAATGGCGTGGAGAGGGTGGGGAGAAAACCAAGAGCATGGTCTGCCTTAGGGACTAAGAGAAGTCGGTGAAACTAGACCAGGGGTCCCCAAACTACGGCCAACGGGGCCTCATGCAGCCCCCTGAGGCCATTTATTCGGCCCCTGCTGCACTTCCGGAAGGGGCACCTCTTTCATTGGTGGTCAGTGAGAGGAACACAGGATGCATCCGCACCCATAGTTCCCATTGAAATACTGGTCAGTTTGTTGATTTAAATTTACCTGTTCTTTATTTTAAATATTGTATTTGTTCCCGTTTTGTTTTTTTACTTTAAAATAAGATATATGCAGTGTGCATAGGGATTTGTTCATAGTTTTTTTTATAGTCTGGCCCTCCAATGGTCTGAGGGACAGTGAACTGGCCCCCTGTGTAAAAGGTTTGAGGACCCCTGGACTAGACAGTAGAGGGGAAAAGATGAAGCTGCAGTGAACATGAGGGCTCAGATCTCAGGGATCTCACAAATTGTGTGAAGGAGTGTGATCTTTCTCTGGAGACTGATGGTTGCCAGGGTGGGATGAGATGCATTTTGGAAGGAGAATAATTCTGGATTTCACATCTTCCCCATCCCAGCTCCTCCGCCACTTCCCACTCTTGACTCTGGCTTAGTGATGGACCCTGGATTTGGTCTTAGCCTTGACCTCTCTTACCTTCTTCTTTTTTTTTTTATGACAGAGACAGAGAGAGGGACAGATAGGGACAGACAGACAGGAAGGAGAGAGATGAGAAGCATCAATTCTTTGTTGTGACACCTTAGTTGTTCATTGATTGCTTTCTCATATTGCCTTAACTTGGGGGAGGGGCTACCTCAGACCAAGTGACCCCTTGCTCAAGCCAGTGACCTTGGGCTTAATCTGGTGAGCCTTGCTCAGACCAGATGAGCCTGCACTCAAGCCGGCAACCTTGGGGTTTCGAACCTGGGTCCTCTGCATCCCAATCTGATGCTCTAACCACTGCGCCACCACCTGGTCAGTCTCTTACCTTCTTATTCCTGTGTAGAGCCAGGACTAGGTGCCTATGGGGCAGAATTGAAGGACTGTCCTGCCCCGCCCTGCTTGATGTCTTTGCCCTCATGTCCGACCCTCAGGCCACTCTGTGAATGACTGGTCCTCTGCCAGCTCAGATCTCAGCCTCAGCCCCCATTCTCCTCCTCTTTCTCACCACAACCTGCCTCATTTGGCTTTTCACTTTTGTTTCAGCTTTTCACAGTCAAGTTAGGTGAAACAGTTCCACATAAAAACATAAGAACACAAGCCAGGAAATAAGGACCACTTGAATGATACAAATTATGTGTTTCAGGAGTCTGGATTGGGCCAGATTGGCTTTGGGTGGATGGGGAGCAGAAAAGAGGATTTGGGGGCTAAGGGAACAGTGGGAAATTTTGTCCAAAGTAAAGAGCTCATTGAAAGACATAAGGTGATAAAAGCTGGAAAGGATTTGTGATCTTGAGCTGTGGACCATGGCTCTGAAGTACAAAGCCGAGGTACCGCCTCTCTCAATCCCTTACCCACAGCAGACATTACTAATAAACTACGGTGTGCTTTTCCATTGAGCCCAGAGAGAGCCTCTGGATCCTTCTCAGCAGCATGCTTCCGAAGGACATTAACAAGTGAGTGGGTTTAACACAGGAGTGTTATTGGCTATTTCTGGCACAGACTGCAGAGTGATCTCAAATCTCTGAGTAGGAGAGATGGTCACAATGCATTCTGTTGGCTTGCCTTCAGTGACTCCCTATTTTACAACTCCCAATTTACAACTCAACCAATTGTGTCTCAAATACTGGGCATCATTGGAGGTGCTGGCCAGAAAACTCAGTACACAATGCAAGAAGTAGAGGGATCTAAGACATTATTGAGTCCAGCTCCTCTATTTGGCTGGGAGACAACGGAGGCTTGGGAGGGAAGAAGCATATTTATATAAGTGGCAAACATAAACTCAGTCTTATGACCTGGACCTTGTACCAGCAGCTCCCAGTCCTGGGGAGGGAAAGGAACCTGATCTTCCCTAAGAACCCACTTGTGTCTTTGCTAGGGGGAGCTTTTCATACAGCAACTCTTTTCAACCACCCAGGCTATCATTATTCTCAATAAAAAGGCAGCTGACATCCAAAGACCATTCCAAATCAAAGGCTAATGTGCGACAGAGGCAGGATTTAAACCCTCTCTACCCGTTTCTAAGACCTTCCTGCTTTCTTGAAGTTCCCAGGTGGGTGTTTCGAGCTTTTACAGAAACAATCTCCCCAGCAGAGCTCTCCGAAAAGGGCTGGTGGTGAATGGGATTTTATTTCACCGCATAACTGTTACTTATAATATGCTCAGGTACTTGGTCACATCTAGGGGCAGACCCAGCAGCTACTCTGTGAGCAAAAGCAGGGATTGGCAAGGTAGAAGTCTTCTCTCAGGAGTTCAAGGTTCCCCGAGAAGAAGCTGCTTTCTCTTGCCCATGCTCATTTGATGACTTTCCAGGTTTTATGGTGTTAATTTAAGCTCTGCAGCCAAAGTAACTCTTTCCGGTTGCAGCAGCATGCACTTAAATGTCAGAACTTTGCTGAAAAACCACTTGAGTTTGAAGATCACTGTGTTCAGTAAAATCTGGCCACATTTTATGTTTATCACCTTTATTAAGGGATCTTGCTGAGCAACTAAAAACTGTCTGTCCGTTAGCCTGTCCTGCCTCATCATGAGCACTATATGGGGGCAGTTGAGGAGGTGGGGACAGGACATCTGGGTAGACTCTAACCCTGCCGCTATCTGACTGAGTGGCAAGCTCTTGTCTATAAAAATATATGACAGTGGTTTCTAGAGTTAAAGCCCAGGCTCTTGGAGTGCTGGAATCACTCACTAAGATCACAGTTATTAAATATATATTCGCAGCCCTGTGCTGGTGTATACAAGGTGATCCTTGTCTTCCTGGAGCTTATAGTCTAGCAGGAGGGTGGGGGAACAACATTGAAAGAATAAATACATAAATATTGTGAATAAGTATCAATAAAAAGGATGGGGCACTAAAAGTATTCAGAGGAGATCTAATTTAGACTGGGTAGGTCAAAGAAGGTAACATTTGAGCTGGGTAATAAATAGAGGGAGGATTATTTTGAGACAGTTGGAATAACAGGTGGAAAGGCACAGAAACAGGAAAGAATTTGGTGTGGTCAAGAAGCGCATTGACCAGTGCCCATCTGGAAGCCAAGAGGTCCAACCCTGGGTTGACATGCTGTCAGGTGTCCTCGGTGCTTGGAAGACTAACTAGCACATGCTTCATTTGTTATAATGAGCCAAGGTCACATTCACTTTATGTAAAACTTAACTTCTGCTTCCTGGCAGTTGCTTCCTGTTTCTTGTGACTTCATCTGCCTTCTTGGTTAACTGACCCTTGGTCTTAGTTCTCAGCACCCCCACTGGTACCCAGCTCCCCTGCCTTCTCTCTTCTTGGCATGCCCCCTCCCCTCTAGAATTTGCAGTGCTAAACCATCGGTCTTTCCTACATATTTGCCCTCCCTCAGTAACATTGCTTCTCTGGCACAGTCCCTAATGTCTCTAGCCTCTATCTGGTTTGTGTCTTCCTACAGCACAACCACTGTAATGTGTTTCCCGGCCCAGACCCTTTCTCTCACTTCCCATCCCCTGCCCCTCCCTAGCCTGCATGGAATTTTCCTGACATTGTCCTCCATGAAGTCCAAATGCCCAGGATTTCCTGTCCTATCCTTTGTCTACTGCCCATGAGATGGTCTCAGAGATCAGCCATTGCAAGTGAGACTTGTGAGAATCTCTATATGTCAACCATTGGTCAGCAGGAACCACCCACCCCCTGGGGATGGGAGAGCATAGGCTTTCTCTTGTTTACTTCAGTGTCACTGAGCAGGCTTCAGAAATGGCAGGCAAATGCCCAGAAGCTGCCAACAATCCAAAGGCTTGTCACCTTCTCCACAGATGGGGTTCCTTTCACAGAAGAGAGGAGAGTAGAGATGACCCCTAGGTTAAAAAGTGCTCCCAGTCTCCAGGAGGGGAGCGTGCGGTGGGGGGGAGAGGAGCACTCTGGAAGGCAGCCAGGCATGTGAGTCCTCTGCTCCCTGAAGGTGGATATACAGAGAAGCCAAATAACGGCAATTATAATGTTTATTATAAAGAAATAATAATGGGCACAGTCTGGGGGTTTACAGTGTTCCCAGCACTATGACAGGAGCTTCCCGAGCCCACAGCCTAGAGCAGAAACCACTGTCACATGTTTTTATAGACAAGAGGTTAGGTAGCCTAGAGTTTCCACTCAGTCAGATCAAGGCAGGGTTAGTCTACCCAGATGTCTTGTCCCCACCTTCTCAACTGCCCCCATATAGTGCTCATGCTGAGGCAGGATAGGCTAACAGATATGCTCATGTCCCTCCCTCTGCCTCCGGGAGAAACGGAGGCTTAAGAGAAGCAGCCTGCCAGAGGTGGTAACAGCAGCAGGTAGGGGAGGCAAACACCAGACTCCAGTTTGTGCTGGCTTCAAAGCTGCTCCCATGGGGCAGCCCCCTCTGCTGGAGACCAGTGATCTGTCCTAGGTACCACTTAGCACATGTCTGCAGTAGGATCTGGGGAATATAATTAAACAGCAAGTACAAAAGTGCTATCATCGGGAAAGACAGGGCAGGACCACAGAGCACCACAGGCTAACCCAGTTGAAGGGCGTGCAGTGATGAGATGCTGACTGACACCCTGAGGATGAGTCAGGCAGGGGAAGCTGGGCAGGGGCAGGGGCATGCCATTGCATGTGTAGAGGTCCAGAGGTGGGAGAAAACCCTGGCACTCTGGGGGAAATGAGAGCATTTCAGCTTGGCTGTAGCACAGAGCGTGGGGAAAGGCAGGAAGGAGCCTGGAGTTGTGGGCAGGGGCCAGGCCCTGGGAGCCTCAGGGGCTGTGCTGGGGAGGCTATGTGCAGGAGATCACATCTTCAAAAGCTTCCTCTGACTGCTGCGTGGAGAAGAGACTGGAGGAGGAAGGCAAGAGGAAATCAGTTGTTTGGAGGCTCTTGCAGCATCCAGGTGAGACCTGACTTGGTCTGCACAAGGGCGGTGGCAGAGGGTGGGGGAAAGGGAGGATTCGAGAGCTCCATGATGAGTTCATGTGCTCCTCTTACTGTGTGACTAAGGACATGGTGGGAAGTGCTGCCACCGCTTTACCAATTAAAAGCCAGCGGAATCACACACTCTAAGGTGACCTGGTGAACTGACTCTGAGAAACAGGCCTTGTAACAGAAGAGCTTTGTTATGAAACTTGTTTTGTGTTGTGTTGCTGAAATATGGCAAGTCATAGCCTCTGGTTCCAGTTGCAAAAAAAGAATAATTAACCTGACTCCGCATGTTGTCAATACGTATTCAGAATATTAACAGGCTTCCAATGAAAATCCAAGCAAAGTGAATTGGAAATCAGCATAAGTCCCAGGATGGATAGGTCATGGAAATTCAGGTGCACAGTGGTGCATACCCCTAAGGTTACCCTGGGGGAGCATGGAGTCTTTATTTAGCTTCAGTGGGTGTCAGACAGATCCTTTTGTCTTCAGTACCAGTTGTGTGGTCCTGGGCAAGGGACAGCCATTAGTCTCGGTCTCTTTACTTGAAATTAGAAACAATAACCATGACCTCACAGGGTGTTCTGAAGAGCCTGCTGTATAATTTGTATAGTAATAGCAGAGATTGATGGAATGCTTATTATGTGCCAGACGTTTTTCTAAGCACATTGCATATAATAACTTTAATCTTTTCAACAGTTTTATGAAATAGGTATTTTTTGACCCCTAGTTGAGATGAAGAAACTGAACCACAATGAGATTAAGTGACTTATTCAAGGTTACATTGGTACTAAGAAAGAGCCAGGATTTGATCCCAAACAGTTTACTCACAAGTACCATGCCATACTGCCTCCCCACAAGCACAGTCCAGGACCTGGAACATGGTGGATGCTCAGTGAGAATGTTTATTTCTTTTTCATTGGCCCTAAATAATGTGCTAAGAGCAGGACACGCTTAGAAAGTGGTAAGCCAATAAATTGCCTGACAACTCTAACAGCCTGTAGGGATCAACTGGTGTGAGAGACTGTAGGAGGAGAAGGAATTCTCTTCCTAACTAACATGGGGAAATTAAGCTGAATCCAGAGCTAACCTTATCTTGGATGAAGACATCTGGTTGTTGATGGGTCTGTGTGTATGTGTAAACATAATCTAGTTGACAACACCCGACAAGTGTCCACTGCTGTCCACCGAGAGACCTTGATTGCTTTCCCTCAGAAGCCTCATTCATCAGCTCTGACCAGGCATTTCAGATTCATCCCACATCTATTAAGTATCAACCATTTATTGATGACTGATTACACATCAATCTTTATTTATTCAACAACTACTTACAAAGTACTTCAATGTGCCCGGCTTTGTCTTAAGTGCTAGACATGAGAAATCAACAGGCTGTGGGTTCTGCCCTCTAGGAACACAGAGCGAAGGAAGAAGGCTGGCCTATCAGCAGGTAAGTTGTGATATCGAGAGCTTTGCGGGCCAGAGGAGGAGGCAACTGACCCTGCCCCGAGAACTGAGCAAAGACCCCCACCACAGAGGGGTCATGTGGCCAGGGTCCTAAGAAATGATTATTTTGCAGCTGGAGAAGGAGTGGGAGAGCATTCTAAAATTATAAACAGACAAAAGCCTCAAGGTACAAAAGGATGTGCATGCTCCGGAACATTGAAGGTTCAGAGTGGAATGATCACGGCAACTGCTCTAAAACACTGTCCCTTGATGCTCAGAATGCAAGGTCATTAAAAAATATTTTTTCAAAATAAAATTGCATCCAGTTTAAGCTCATATTTATCAAAGTCTTTGCAGCTCCTTCTCTCTTGGGTTCTGTCAGAACTCAGGGCCCAGGAAAGATGGAGTAGGAGAAGGGAGCCTGCTCTCTCCCTGTGGGGATCACTAATCCTTGCCCAGGCCCATGCGGTCCATGTAAAGATAACATGGTCCCCACAGGTCAGCACTGCTGCAGAGACCATTATCGGGGATTTGTCAACTTCTCCTTCGGGACAAGGATAGCTCAGATCTTTGGTCACCAAATGTCTAGTCTCTTCTTTGGAAGGTAGAAAGGGAGGGAGAGAGGAGGTATATTAGTTATTTGCAGCTAAGTCCACAGCAACAAGCAACAAGACATGAATTAATGACTCAATAACCTCCCTGGGTAGAAGTATCAATAGGGTACAGCTCTCTCCCTTTGCTGACAGCAGTTTGGAGAGACAAGGTAAAAGGAGCTGCATTCATCCATGCACATGTTAAGTGATCGCCTGTGGCCTGGCGTAGAGGCACAGAATTAGGTCTGGCTACTAATGAGAGGCTCTGTGTCTTCTGCAGGTGTGGCAGTGTGGTGGGAGCGTGGAGGTCCTGCCCTGCTCTCGGATTGCCCACATTGAGCGAGCCCACAAGCCCTACACAGAAGACCTCACCGCCCATGTTCGCAGGAACGCCCTCAGGGTAGCTGAAGTCTGGATGGATGAGTTTAAAAGCCATGTCTACATGGCATGGAACATACCCCAAGAGGTAAGGGGCTCCTGTGGGGATGGATTTCTTGGGGTTTGGTGGAAAAAAACACAAACACACATGGGGTTAAATCCTTCTTCCTATAGGTCAATGAGAGTCTTGTTTACCTTGCTAGAGTGGACTCGTAACACCAAAACATACTACATTTTGAAGAAAGGGTGCTGATGATGAGGCACTAAGCCATGATTTACCCCCACCCCCATCCCTGGTCAGCTGTTTGACAGGACTTCTTCTCTGCAGACCTTAGTGTCCTCATTTTAAATGAGAACATTTGACCAGGTAGCTCCAAGTTTAATATATGTTGTCAGGTCCTCAGCTTCTCTGACATCAAGTAGTTCATGGTCCTGACTTAGAATTATATCAGTCATTACCAAAACTCATAAAATGTACCTTAATCTCCCTGTAGATTGCATTCCAGCTTTTCCATCACATCTTTGACCAAAGAAATGGAACGTTCTTATGCATTTGGGATTTTCTGAGCCACATGGATGGAGATGGGATGCACTCTTACAGGGACCTTCAGGAGAAGTGAGCTATTCTGGACATTTTTAGGCTGCTTCTGAACTTCACAGAACCCCATAATTGCCTGCCACTGTCCTTTAGCCCTTTAATCACCTACACTTAAGAAGTATAAGGGAGAAAGCAATGTTTCTCTAGTCAGTTTGTTCAGCCTTGTTGTGTATCATATGGAAATGACCTAGGACTGAAATCAACAGAGGCCAGCCATGGCATCCCAGTCTGCTTAGCAGCCTGTCTGCTTGGGGATCATTGCTTATGCTGCATTCCACATGAGACAGAGCTGCTGACTCCATGCCCTCCTTCTTTCCTTCCAAGGCTATGGCTTCCCCTTGGGAGTGCTTTAGAATGCTTCAGCTCTCTCTTCCTAATAAGGAAATAATTGAACTTTGCTTAAAGCTTCCATATGAAGGCCCTGTTTCCTAACCTCTCTGCCAACCTAATGTTTCTTTGGCTGAGTGATTAAGAAAGTATGCTGGACAATGGGTACAAGCCATTAGACATCCCCCCCCCGCCCCACCATAGGAGAAGGGCTTCAGTTGGGTTGCCTACTCCCACCACTAGTGAAATCTCAGCAGTTAGGAGGAATATTGAGAAACCAAGAGTACCAGTCAGAGTGTGCCAACCCTGATGAACCACCCCCAGGATTGCATCCCTGACAGTGGGAGTGTTTCTAGGGAAACAGTGGTGCCTTCTGTACCCATCTGTGGCTGCAGATTGGATCAAAGTATTCTGGGCAGCACGCTGAGCCCCACTGTGGAAGTCCTCTGATAGAAATATGTTAAGAACACTTGCAAACTCCCAGGAGCTCACCAGTGAGGCGTTGTAGATTGCTATCCTCTGATAAAGGACCAGAGTCAGATTCACACTTCTGCTGCCTTCCCTCTAGACCCCAAGGCTGCAAACTTTCTCCCCCAGTTGTAGCTGCCAGATGTTGAAATGCATAGACAGTCCAATGCATTAAAAATAATTGGAAAATGATGAAACTCAGTGCCTGTCAGTGACGCCCCAAGGGGGTAGTTCAAACCAAGCAAGAGAAGCAATGGTGGTGAAAGCCAGAAAGGTGGATGAGATGTGGTAGTGTCCATGGTAGAGCCTTAAGTGGAGAAGAAAGAGGGTCAGTGTGCTTCCTAAAAAATCTGTCTCTTGACCCCTTGTTCCCATCTATGTCCAGACTCCCTCTCATTGCTCTTACCAAACTTCTGGAAGGGGTCAAAACTTTTTCACTTCCCATTCACTTCTCAAGTCACATCCCAATACTCCATCAACGCTGCTTTTGACAGTCATCATGGACATTTTGGAGTCTTTAACCTACAAGATGCCACCTTTTCCCTGTAACTCTCTACTCCCTCAGCACCATGATCCCACACCCCAGAGTGTCCTCATCCCTCTCCAGTTTCTTCTAATCCCCTTATGGACTCTTCTTACTTCCACTGGATGCATGTGTCCCCAAGGATCCATGCTCAGCCCACTGCTCTCATCATGAACTATCTCTCTGAGTAGTCCCATCTACACTTGGGTCAGCAGTCACCTGTCTATTCACAACTTCCTGTTGCTATCTCAAGCCCTGACTTCTGCCTGTAGCTTCCGACTCACAGATGACAGCTTCTCCTGGGTGTTCCCACGGGTGCTTCAGATGGAATCTAACCAAAACTAAGGACATGTCCCTCACCCCAAATCTGTTCCTGTTCTTATTCTTTGTCTCAGTTCATGATACCACCATATGCCCAGACATATGTGCTTGAAGCTGAGCATCTCATTTTAATCCTCCTCTTCCTCGGGCCCCATTCCCAACCCATCACCAAGCCTTCCTCTCCATTCCTGCCTCTTCTTGTGTCTGGGCTCAGGCTTGTGTCTTACCTTGCAGAAGTCTCCACCTAGGTCCCCTGGGCACCAGTCCTATCCCCTTCAGAGCTATTCTTCACACCACCCCAACTTATCTTTTAAAAACTCTCTGTGACCATGTTATTGCCCTACTTAAAATTTTAAAATGATTTTCCAGTGTTTGACACAGATCTAAGCTTGCTCCTTTGGCCACCTGTCTAGCCACAACCATTCACCAGCCCTGTTCTGGAGTCTCCGCAGATGGCCCGGACTGTGGGAACTGTCCACAGCTTGCTAGCCATTTCATGCTGTTTCTCACCTCTATGTGTGTGCCTGCATTGTCTTCTCTGCTTGGAATTCCCTATCCAAACCTCTTCCCCAGCCTCCACCCTTACAAATTCCCCTCCACCTCTAAGAGTCAACTCCAGGACCTCTTCCTGTAGAGCCAGCACAAGCTGGGGAGAGCACTCCTCTTTACATGGATGTCTCTGTCATTGCGTCACCACCCCACACAAGAATGTTCTATTATCTGAAACTCTATCTCGCTCATAGACCAGTGGCTCTCAAATCGGGTTGGACTTGAATCACTTGGGTTATAGCCTCAGAAATGATTACTTTATTGGCTTGGAAGGGGACCAGGAATACTTTTTTGAGAAACTCCTTGGGATTCTAATGCCCACCCAGGCTGAGATGCACTAAACCATGGGCTCCCTGAGGACAAATCGTGTTATTTATATTTGTGTCACTATGCCTCATACAAGGTGGGGCACATTGTCAGAGTTCAGTAAAACCTTGCTAATGCTTATTAACAAATGAATCTGCTGACCATGTATAGAATCCCTTCCTCCCTTGGTCAGTGGCTCCTAAAAGCAGAACTGCAGAACAACTACATCACTTGGAGAACTTTAAAAAAATAACACTGATTCTAGGTCTTACTCTCAGGGATTCTGAGGAGTAGATGTGCAGTGGTGCCAGAATCTGTATAAAGCTCTCCAGGTGCTGGTGTGGGTCAGCTAGGGTTGGGTAACCACTCAGTTAGCTTATCCAGCTCATCTTTTCAGACTCACCTTTAGCATCGTCAGCTACTCCAGGAAGCCTTCCTTGACTGCTCACTTCCCTTTTCCCACCATTTTGGCTGCCGCACACCATGAGATGGACTAAGGGCCCTTCGCCTGCTGCTCCTTAGCACTCTTTCTTCCCTCCATGCTTCACGCTGTGTGCAGAGAATCTTGTTTGCTTGTCCGGATCTTCCAGACACTCCTTTCTGGCAGAGTGTGACTTCTTCCTATTTGGATACACACGCTGAGGACAGCACCTAACAGAGATTAGGCACTCAAGAAAGATGAGTGAAGAAACAAAGAAGAGAGAGGAAATATAGATGCTGCATGGCCTCCTGTTCTCCCAGCTGCCCTTGATGTGACATCCCATACTGTACCTTCAGTTCAGTCACCAGCACATCTGTTTTCTATTTACTTAACCATTTGTCCACAGCATCTCAGTTGCAAGAGTAGAACGGAACCCTTCAATCCTGCCTAATGTCTGCCTTGAGAATTAAGGAAGTCCATGTATGTAAAGACTTTGATCAGTGCTCAGCAACTGGAAGGCACAGCCTCTTATGGCTGTTAGCACTTATGCCCTCAGCATTTGCACCTCAGCTTTACAATCCCCAAGCTGGGCAGTCAGCCTCTCTTGCTGCCTTCCATGCTGAATCTTCCCAGGCTGTGCACTGAGCAGCAATGCACCTGCTCCCTTGAGCATTTAGAAGTCTAGAGGGAGAGCCTCCAGCTCTTGCATCCATCAACTTTAATTGAAAATCAGTTTGCTTATCAACAAACAGAAAGTCAGTGTGTAGCAAAGTATCGATATTTTCTTGCACAGGGTTCAGGCACTCCCTCTGCTTCCTGGCCAAAGGCAGGCTGAGTTCCAGGGATGGCTCACCAAGGTGCTCAGGCAACAGGCCTTCTTTACGTTTCATCACAGGGAAAACGGTGTGGCTGCACTGCAGGCAGGAACACTGGGCAGCTGTTTCCGTGGCTAAGTATATCTGTGTTCTAGAGCTGCCAAAACAAGTTACTACAAACAGAGTGGCTTAAAACAACAGAAATTTATTCTCTCACAGTTCTGAAGGTCGGAAACCCGAAATAAGTGCTGACAGGGCCATGATCCCTTGAAGGCTCTAGGGGAGGGTCCTTCCTTGCCTGTTACAGCTTCTGGTGTCTCCTGGTGTTCCTTGGCTGATAGATACATCACTCCAATCTCTGCCTCTGTCTCTGTGTCCAAACCTCCCTTTCCTTCCTCTTATAGATTTAAGCTCACCCTAAATCTAGAATGATTTCATCTCTAGGTTGCTAGTTAATTGTATCTACAAAGACCCTATTTCCAAATAAGGTCACATTCAGAGGTTCAGATAGGCAAAAGTTTTCATGGGGGTGGCGGAGGGGGGGACACTCTTCAACCTAGTACACTAAGTTTTCAGCAAAGGAGGACAAAAGAGACATTTATTGTTTTCTAATAATAAGGGCCAAGGTCAAGGTGAACTTCTCGAAGGAAATTTGCTTATTTCTCAATTCTAGATCCGTGCTCTGAAAGATTTTGATGCATCTTACGGTAAACACTCAGTACAGAAGTGCTGAACTATTCAAACAGAAAGGCTTAAGTCAACTCCTAAACAGGAAGAGAAAAGGGTCATGATGTCCATAAATATAAGCCAAGGAAAGCTCTGGTTCTTGAATCTCTTAGAAGTCCAAATACATTGTCCCTGGCCAGATCGTTCAGTCGTAGAGCATCGTCTGGCATGTGAATGTCCTGGGTTTGATTCCTGGTCAGGTCACACAGGAGAAGGGACCATCTGCTTCTTCACTCCTCCCCATTCTCTCTTTCTCTCTCCCCTCCTGTAGCCTTAACTGGATTGGTTCAAGCAATTTGGCCCCAGATGTTGAGGATGGCTCCCTGGCCTCTGCCTCAGGTTCTAAAAATAGCACCGTTGCTTGGCAACCAAAGCAAAGGCCCCAGATGAGCAGAGCATCCCTCCCTAGAGGGTTTGCCAGGTAGATCCCAGTCAAGGCACATGCTAGAATCTGTCTCTCAGCCTCCCTTCCTCTCAATAATGAGTAAATAAATAAATAAGAAGTCAAAGTACAGATGGATGCCTGGTAGATCATTTCTCCTACCTTTTATTAGATCATAAGGAGAGAGACCAACTTTCCATTGATTCTGAGTATAGAAAGCAAGTTTTCCCAAGGGAACCTGGAATCTTAGGAAAACACAGAGACCTTCCTGAGACAAGTTCTTCTAGTGGCCCCTGGCAAAAGCTGAGAGACAGGGTTAATTTGTCATCAGATAAAGGCATTTATAATATGAAAGGGGAAAGGCCTGGGTCCAGGTAAATAGCTCTGTGATATACGGATAAAGTGCAGTCAAGTTTAAAGGGTTAGTACTTCACAGGTGCCTTGGGGCGGGGCTTGAGGTTGAACAGGTTACATTTATTGCTAGTTCTAAGTTCACCACTTCATAAATATTGACTCAACACAGGCTTATTAGTGTAGTTCAAATGAAGTGCTAGGCCAAGGGCACAGAGATAAGTGAAACATGTTTCTGATCACAGGGAGCCAGTGTCCAGCAGAGAGACTGAGCAGCAGTTGCTGGGAGGGCACTGGGCAGGAGCAGA
Source organism: Rhynchonycteris naso (assembly GCA_037038555.1). NCBI lineage: Eukaryota > Metazoa > Chordata > Mammalia > Chiroptera > Emballonuridae > Rhynchonycteris > Rhynchonycteris naso. Next base: position 328,413,128 of record CM072995.1, on the reverse strand, counting down.
AACTAGACAATTTATAGATGAAGTTATCAAGACAGGTCCTTGCTGAAATTTCTTTCTAGGAGACTGGACCTTAAACTAACTTTAGGTTGTAGCAGGTTCAACTTTTTATATAATCTGAACTCTGTTGGGCAAAAATAAATGTATTTCTTCTCTATTTACATTTTTTTACTCAAGCCTCTATGGTCTGATATAAAAAACTTCTTATGATTCTGTTCAGACATCTGCAGCAGTCATCTTTGTGATTTCTCAGACATTTCCGACTTAAACTCTATCAATTTCACTATATTCCCAACCCCAGTTACTTGAGCCCCAGAGCTGATGCTCGCACCAGTGTTCACACAGCCACCACATGGACCATGTCAGTGGGCTGGTACTTCTCTGCCTTCCTTCCTCTTTCTCTACTCTGGGCTGCTGTCTGATCAGATACCATGGTCCCGGCTCCATGGTGTCCCCCTCTGAGATGCCACCGAGTCTCCATTCTCTATGTGGCATCAGCTCTTTCTCAGCTGATTGCGTGCCCTGTTCAACAGCGGGTATGCAGGCCCAGGGACTCTCCATGCTCTCCTCTCTGCTCTGGGCCCATAAGGAATGTTGGGGCTTCTCTCTCCCGCTCACTCAGGGATAGCATGCCTCCATTACTATTCCTTGCCTGCCGCACCTTGATGGCTCAGGGACCACCTTTCTGATACACCCGGGAAGTGTGGAACACAAGTACTCTCTATGCTAAGACCCCCAGCTTGAAGAGGGTCTGCTTCTCTCACAGAGACTGGGCCTCAGGAAGCAGGAGGGCAGGCCCTTACAGATTCACATGGTAAGATTAAAAGTGCACACTCCAGACCTAGGCTTATTGGGTTCATCTCTCAGCTCCACTTATGAACAGTAGGACTTTGGGCAAGTCACCAAGGAGGTCACTGAACCTCTCATTATCTTAACTCCTTGTCAGTAAAATAAGGTTTGTATAGTGCTACTTTTGTAGATTTAAATGAAACAATAAACATAAATATAAATAAATCTAAGTAGATAAATATATATATATGTCTCATACAAAATAAAGCCTAGCACATTTTACATGAGCCTTAGCTGCCATGAGTATTAGGAATAGTATTAGAATCAGCGTTACTCCACTTTCAACTCTTTTTCCTCCAACTCCCTCTCCCCCGACAGCTCAGAGCCTCTCGATCTCCCCCTTGAAGTAAGAAAGACCTTACTCAGACTGTATTCCTCCCACTTTTCACCTACAGCCAAACTACAGCTTTTTTTTTTTAAGTTTAAAATTTAAGGATTTGCCTGACCAGGCGGTGGCGCAGTGGATAGAGCGTCAGACTGGGACGTGGAAGACCCAGGTTCGAGACCCCGAGGTCACCAGCTTGAGCGCGGGCCCATCTGGCTTGAGCAAAAGCTCATCAGCTTGGACCCAAGGTCGCTGGCTCCAGCAAGGGGTGGCTCGGTCTGCTGAAGGCCTGCGGTCAAGGCACATGTGAGAAAGCAATCAATGAACAACTAAGGTGTCGTAACGGCAACGAAAAACTAATGATTGATGCTTCTCACCTCTCTCCGCTCCTGTCTGTCTGTCCCTATCTATCCCTCTCTCTGACTCTCTCTCTGTCCCTGTAAAAAAAAAAAAAAATTAAGGATTTTCCAGTTTTATTTTCGGTGGCCTTTGATGACAGTCCCCATCAATGCTGACCTCATGTTTCATCATCTACATGATGGGACAGTTATGGGGTTAAAGTACCTATGTGCAAATGTGAGTTCGGTTCCTGCATAGACCATTTCCAGAATCCTGGTTGGGGAGGTCTGGGGAGAAGCCATGTCGTGGTGATGGCTGCATCTCTGTGTTTATGTCCCCGTGTAGGACTCAGGAATTGACATCGGGGACATTACTGCAAGGAAGGCTCTGAGGAAACAGCTGCAGTGCAAGACCTTCCGGTGGTACCTGGTCAGTGTATACCCAGAGATGAGGATGTACTCAGATATCATCGCCTATGGAGTGGTAAGGAGCCAGCCCTCGGGATGCCACTCAGTCACAGACAGAGAGCAAGGATAGGGAGAATCAGGGGAAAGGGGAGAGAGAACCTCTCCGCCTCCCATGTGGGTTATGTGATAGACCTGCAGATGAGGGGCTTGTTTCTAGAGCTGTGTGCATAGCAGACATAACTTTCATAGCCCAGACCTCTCTAGTCTGTTGGAAGAGGTGCTTGGTCTCTCCTGCAGGGTCCTAACCAATTCCGCTCTAGCCCCAAACTTGCATATTCCACTTGATAAAACAAAACCCTGCAGTTAAGTTTGCACAGCTATATTACAAACCCCAGTTATTCCCCAAGAGTTAATGCCTAAGATTCCATCAATCAGCCTGCATGACTACACTCATACACAGAGCATTTTGAAAGGTGTCCTGGAAAAGATAAGCTTCTTAAGTTTGCTGTATTTTGAGGATGTTTTAGTACTGCCTGTCGGTTGGCACAGAGCAGTTCTCCCTGGGGGAGGCAGCAAGATGGAGGGGCAAAGCACAAGGATTGGATACAGACAGACCTGGTTCTAATCTTGACCAGGACAACTCCCAGGTGAGTGTCTTAATGTCTATGGACCTTAATTTTTTTTTTCATATAGTAAAGGGATAGAAGAAAGTCTAAGATGTAGAAATGTATTTTCTATGTAAGGTTAAAATACTTTGAAGGTGATAAACTTTCCCATTCTCCCCATATCCCAGGACCATAAAATTCTCACTGTATTTTAAGTGACACCTGCTTGATTTTGGGTTATCTCACCTGAGTTTTGCTGACCAAACAAACAACCAACACATAAAGTTTTTCTCCTGACAGTTACACCCTCAAAACAACCTACCTCACCCTGTTACACATGAGAAAACAGAAGCAAAGCGATGTGCCCCCATGTGCACAGGTAACCAGTAGTGACACTGGGTCTAAAATAGCTACAATCATTTCAGTTCCTCCCTTTTTAGAGTGTCCCCTCAGACCTTTTTTATATCCCACAATAAAAAGTTACAGGTGAATTAAGGCCTCTTCCTCTGATGACCTGTGGGCAGAACTGAGTTCAAGGCCTGCCTCAGCAGGAACATAATGGGCACAGCGTCTGCCTGCGAGGGGAAGGATTCTTGTGGAAGGTTGCTCTCCATGTGCTCCGTGGGCCTCCCAACTCTACTATTCTTGCATTCTAACGGAAACTGTGGAGATTCCAAGAACTCCTCCTCCTCCTCACAATCTGGAGGGCCCCTGTTGCCCTGGAAACCAGCCTGTAGGAAGGGGTCATATCCTCCCACAAGAGCCGCCATGGCATGGTTGACATGTCTCCAGAGAACAGCCAGTAGCCTCCTGCCTCTCCACTTCTCAGGCTGGTATAATTCAAATGTCAGAAGCCTTCTCAGCTAGTGCCGCTCAGCAATTACCTGAGATTCCAGGTCCTGTCATTACCATGGAAACGTGTTGGACTGTGAAGTGCCCATTAACCCCACCTTCCACCCCTGAACCATTCTGAGGACACAGTTACTACTAATGCCCCTACATTCCCCATGCCAACTTGTATGTGCTTCTTGGCCATTGTTGGACCACATCCAAAAAGGACAGTTAGGCTAATGTGGCTCCAGAGAAACTATTGGCCCCATACCTCTGTGAGCCAGGGCAAGCTTCCGAATCCATGCCCTCACCAAGCGGTCGGGTATAGCCCAACGGTATTAGCCAAAGTCGGCGGGGAAAGCAGCCACAGTGGAACTGTGTGCATGCAGCCATTGCAATTTTGGGTCTTGGCCAAAGGTGTCTTTGTCTTCCAAGCAAAAGGGCTGCCTCTTACAAGCACATACAGCAGATTGACCATGGAGCCTTCTCACTACCAAACCCAGTCCCTAGGGCTGATGGACATCTCTGACCCCTGCATGTTCCTCTGCCAGCCACATTCTAGAACCCCGCCAGCCTCCCGCACTCTTGCCTGCTCCACAGGCTGGGCTCTGACATGAGTAGGGACATGCCTGCTTTCCAAGGAGAGTAATGATCCCTAAGTGGGGGCGGCAGGATACAGCTGCTAGAGCAAGAGGATTTGCTGGGGCTGAAACACTCTTCCTGATGATTATTTTTATTCCGAAATGGAAAGACCAGATATCTTCTCAGATGCAGAGTTTCCTGTTTCTTTTCCCCTTTCAGCCCATGTCTAAACTGACTTGCTCAGGTTAAGTGACCCCCTAGAGCTGTCAGTTGGGCCAGTGTCAAGTCTATATGAACCAATCCACTCTTAGGTCCCATTAATGACTCCTGCAGGTCGAAGGGCCCGTGGACCCTGTTGTAGGGGCACGGGTTCCCCCTGGATCTTTGAGCTTCGTGTCTGGCAGATGGAGTGGCTTTGAATTAATGCCAGCTCTGGTGCTGATAGTAGAGTTGGGAAACAGACATGCCTTGCTTCTGAATGTTAGCTTTGCTACTTAATCACTGTGTAACCTCAACAATTTGCAAAACCTTAAAGGTTCTAGTCATACCATGTCACGAGGCATCTTTCAGGATTTTAGTCTCAGGATTGTCCCATCTGCATGATGGAAAAGCCCTGGACTTTGGAGACAGACTCCAGCTCTGCCACTTGTCCAACCATGACATCCATTCTCTTGAGAATGCCATCCATGTGTTCATTTTATTTATTCATTCATTCGTTCGTTCCACATGTACTTACTGTCTACTCTGTACCAGCGCTGGCCCCTGAGAAAGACTGAGCCCTGGTCTGGTGACTGACTAACAGGGGAGACAGGCAAGTGGAGAAGCAACGAGAATACAGTGTGCTGGGAACTGCAGGAAGAGAAACAGAGGAGCAGGAGCTGGTGAAGCACGGAGCGTGGCCTTCCGCACAGACTTAGGTTAGGAATGGCTTCCAGAGTGGTGGGACCACAGGAAGAAGAGGATGTAGTCAGGCCAAGAGAAGGACAGAGCAGAACATCCGTGCAGTGGGAATGGCATTACAGACAGGGAGCCGGGCAGAGCTCCTCGCTGCACACACTTCCTGCATCCTGGAAAGAGATCATAATCCTGAGCCGGCTGAGTGGTTTTGAGGATTAGGTGGGATAAGGCATGGAATGCACTTCAGTGGTTCCCAGCATGTTGATGCAATTATAAAGGTTAGTTTCCCTGAATGGCTTTCAGGAAGTTAAAGCAGTAATAATAGTAGCTGGTATTTGCATTTTTGCTATTTGCCAGGCCCTGGGCTAAGCTCCTGTAGATGTTGTTTCCTTTCAGCCTCATGAGGTCAGTGCTATTATTATCTTTGTTTGATAGAGAAGGAAACAGACAAGAAGTTATGTTGCTTTGTCCAAGACCACATAGCTGGGGCCAGAATTTCACCCCAGTCTGTCTCTCCCACCTGTGTCAGCAGACCCCTGCCTAAGGGGAGGGTAAAGACACAGCCAAGGTGGACTTTATCAAAGGTACCACCCACCGCCTCATGCAGAGGCTGACTTTGAGATCCCAGGGAGAACCAAGTCTGACATCAGGGTTCTCTGGACCTTTCTCTTCGCAGGAGTAGTTCGCAGGTCTCACTAATGGTTACAGTGCTAGGTATCGGGGACACCCATCATCTGCAGGCTGCAGTAGAGGTACAGAGTGTTTGCCCACGCTCCGCCTACATGGGCCAGCCTAGCTGTTGATTTATCATAGAGGTTCTGCTGCATAGAAGCTTCTGGGTTCCTACCTAGGGAGTTGGTACATGTTTATATTTATTTAAAACCTTCAAACCACAAATTTGAGTTTAAGCTGCTGTCACCCAGTAAAAGAAAGGAAGCTCAAGAGAAAAGAATTTGACTCTGTTCCTGTCCCTTGTGAAGACCAGCGTATGCATAGACCACACATGGACCTCTGGCTCTCTGTTCCATTTCACATCCCTTAATTGAGGTCATTGTACTCCTGCCATGATCCATCAGGACTACCAAAGCTCAGTCACTGCCCGTCACTGGCTTTCTTCAATAGATGGCCCGCCTGTGGTCTGTTGCCCTGGACTTCCCCTGGATGTCTATTTCCAGCCTCCTGTTCTAAACAGAGTGCTTTGATTGCTAAGAATAGCTTAAGTTAAGGTGGGTAAAGATACCACAGACTCTCTTATGGACACAGGTACTGAAGTGCAGCCAGACACAGGCACTCAAGCCGGGAAGCCACAAAACCGCAGCAGGGGCAGGGTGATTTCTCTGTCTGTCGTTCTGTCTGCTTCATGCTTCATCTCATCCTTGATCCCTGCTGGGCTCCTCTGCTTGCACATACTCAGCAGCTCCCCCACACCCAATCCAGGTGGCCTAAAACTCCAGTGGCAACCACATCTGTGCTATTAGTGTTGTGTGCCTGTGGGTGAAGGAAAGAGTTACCTCTCTCTTCTCCCATCCTGGCCCTTTTCTCTCTTATTCACCTGCCACCACCACCCCCAATATAGAGACCTATTATCAACGGGCCTCCACTGGGGCCTGGCCAACCACAGCGGGGGGCAGCGAGGGCCTAGTCCCAAGCCCCAAAACAGTTAACATGTCGCCCACATTTCCCCAACCCTCAAGAGCAAACACATCTATCTATCCAAGGACCTTTGCAGGCCATCCTGCCACCCCTGTAGGACTAGATGGGTGAAAAGCCTAGCACCATCTGTATGTGTGCAGCAGTATACCTTTTATTTTTACCTAGACTGACTCAGCTTCCCAGACCAGCTAGCTGTTTAAAACATGAATGCTTGCTCTTCAAAGGGGCTGGTCTAAACCTCAGCACCTTTATGCAAAGCTTGTTGGTGTTTGTTGGTTTCCATAGTATACAACGGGCCTTGGGTTGATTATGGAAGTGGAGCCTGTCTAGTGCAAAGCTTGTTTCTCCTGATTTAACACATTTCTTTCTCTGTTCCCTTCTCTTTGGTGTGGCTGCCCTGTCCTGGTGTTCAGCTGCAGAACTCTCTGAAGACTGATCTGTGTCTTGATCAGGGTCCTGACACAGAGAACATTCCCATTGTGTATATCTGCCATGGAATGACGCCCCAGGTGAGTGCCCTGAGATCTCCCCATGCAGGGGCGGGGGGGGGGAGTACACGTGTGTCTGGTGTGGGAAGGGTGGTTAAACTCTGGAATGGCTACTCTGGGCTCGGGTACCTTGAGAACTTCTCATTAGGAAGTGTCTTCATGAGCAAAAATAGGAGAGTCATGCCTCCTTTCCCTGGAAGGAGGCCAGGGGAACATATGCTAGGCTGCCCAGATCTTCTGGTGTGGAAAGCCAGGAAGGTGATACATTTTTAAAGGGAATACCTGTCCCCTCTGGGAAGACCATGGTTAAGCCACAGCCCTGGTCTGGCAGCTGTGCCCTTCCTTAGCAGGAAAGCCAGGATTCCCCCAAACTCCCTGACACCTAAGGGTCCCTACAGAATGCCATTTCACAGCCTTCAAGTTCTGTACTCTGGTAAATTATAGCCGGGGCCAAAATTGATAGCCATGAGACCCTTTCTAGCACTTAGGGTGTTCTCCTGATGGAGAGTAAAGAGCAGCTACCAGAATATGTTATTCTAGAAAAATTTCCCATTCATCGCCTGGGCTTCATATACCCACAGAGGATGTCAAGGCACAGGCAAGAGAAATGTTTCATTCAACAAAGTACAATGGACAGTCATTGACCAAGAATGCCATAGACTAACCCCGTGATGGTGAACCTATGACACACGTGTCAGCACTGACATGCGTAGCCATTTTCGATGACACGTGGCCACATGCAGCCGCATACCAGAGAAGTATGGGGACGCATGCCGAGAAGGACGTTTCATCCTTGGCTCCTGCACTGCCAGGTGCAGTGGCCGAGGATAAAACATTTGCTGTAGTGCAGACACTCTGTGCCGGAGGTCTGTAGGCCAAAACAACAGAGCTCCGGCACAGAGCGTCTAGTTCTGGGACTTCCGGTTAGGCCGTTTTTCTCAAAGTGACACACCACCCGAGTTATGCTCGGTTTTTTTGCAAATTTTGACACACCAAGCTCAAAAGATTACCCATCTCTGGACTAACCTGTTATGACTTGACAACATTTTTAGAGTTAACTTATATAACCTCCAGAAGTGCACAGTGATTAAAACAAACAAAAAGATATTTTAGCATAGAAGATAGACAGATAGATACACAAATATATATATTTGTACAATTACAAGTTACTGTTTGAGTTACTACCTTTCTAAACACACAGCTGAAAGATATTATGATGTGTGTCACCCAATGTACTATGCTGAGACTTCCCGCAATTGTCACTGTTACTTCCCCCACCTCGTCTGTTTTGTTGCTGAGCTGCTGTGACATCCCTGACTGGTCAGCCACAGGTCAGCATATCACTCTGTCCCCACATCATGCAGTGTAGCAGCTCATTCTTCATTATTACAATGATCTGACATTTCTGATGGGTGACTATTTTTATATAAACCTTTATTGACATATGAGATAACATACATTGAATAGACAAGTTATAAATATACAGATTAATAAATTTCCAGAGTACACATACTCATATAACCAGCACCCAGATCAAGAAAAAGGGCATCATTGCCTGATTTTGAATTTTACATGTATAGAGTCAGGGTATGCTTCTGTTTTTCATCATTGTATTTGTAAAGTACATCTATGCTTTACATGCAGTTGTAATTTGGTCATTTTATTATTGTGTATTCCATTTTATGAACATCCCATATTTGCTATATATTCTGCTGCCGGTGGGCATGTGGGCTAGTGCCAGTTCGGGAGTATTACAAATCCTGCTATGACAGTCTTTGTTCATGTCTTTCGATGCACATGTACAATCGTTTCTTCTGTGTTTATACTTCAGAGTTGAATCACTGAGTTGTAGGGTGGACACATGCTCACCTTCAGCAGACACTGCCTGTGCTAGTCCAGCAGGGCAGCTGCACGAAATGCCCCAGGCTCAGTGGCTTACCCAGAGATTGGTCTTCTCACCGTTCTGGAGGTTGGGAAGTCTGAGATCAGAGTGCCAGCAGACTTGGTGTCTCAGGCAGTCACCTTCTCAGTTTGTCCTCACAGACATGGAGAGAGAGCATGAGTGAGATCTCTGGTCTCTCTTCGTAAAAGGGCACTAATCCTATCAGATCAGGGCTCTACCCTTAGGACTTCATTTAACCTTAACTTGAAGGTTGGGAAAATTCTCAGCTTATCTTTATTGCAAAAAAAAAAAAACAAAAAGATATATGTTGTGAAGAGAGCACTGAAAGTGACTAAACAACTGTCTAAGAGATCGTGGTCGTGACTCAGGGACTTAGTCGACCATGCCAGCAGCAGAAGCCAGAAACGGAGATGGGATTGTACCAGCAGAGACACTGTGAACTAAGGAGAGAGTGAGACAGGATGAAGGAGGGCTGTGGGACCTCTTACAGTCTACAAAGTGGGGCCATCAGCTATTCCTTTGCGAACAGGCACCATTCCTGAAGGAAAGGGAAGGTGCTGACGGCCATATAGAGACTGTCATGGCTGCCCCCCCCCACACACACACAGGCCCAAGGGCAGGGCTACTTCCTCAAAGACTGGGAGTGCCCCTCTGGCTTCAGTGGGTCAGGATGACCCTGCCAGGTGCCTCTGGTGGGAACAAGACAGCGAGATCCTTGGGCAGGACCACACTAGAAAACCAGAGGGGCGGGAAGCCCTGTAGAGCAATGAGGCATCAGTAGGGGCATGCTCCCTCGGCAGCACTACGGAAGGATTAGTTCTTCTCTCCTAGATCCTGATAGCTCCTTGGCTTATGGCAGCATCACCCAATGTCACATGATGTTGTTCTCCCTGTATGCATGTCTGTGACCAAATTCCCCTTTTTAATAGGGTGCCAGTCATTGATCTCATCCTAACTTAACTAATGACATCTATAACAACTTTATTTCCAACCCTGTTTTCACATGTGGCAGTACTGGGGGTTTAGAACTTCAACATGAATTTTTGAGATACACAAATCAATGCACAACATTCCCAGAGGAGGAAAATGTGACTGGAAATCTTACTTTCATGCCTTGACTAAGAAGTGCTGGATATGACTTCATCTCACATTTATTTGGCCAGAGATAGTCATGTGGCCCTGCCTAACTATAGAGAATAAGTGATGTTAGGGCTTTCTGTGTGCCCAGGAAGCCTGGTATCTGCCACATGACTTTAGATATATTTTTTAGATCAGTTCCACCTCTGACGAGTAAGAAAACAAGAAAATGGCATCTGGGGGGGATGAACTGACTTGCCAGAGGTCACACCATGAAAAGACAAGACTAGGAACGATGCCTGTATTTTGACTTACAGTTTCTGCTGCAGTTTTATTCATTAAACATCTGACAGCTTGTCTTTCAGGAAGTCCTCATATTTTAAAGTTTCATTTCCCCTAAAGAACATATTTGGTCTAGTGATAAGACTTTTTTTTTTTTTACAGCAATTTATCACGAATCCTAAACATGGCCAAAGACATTAGGGAGCCAAAGACACCTGAGGCTAGAAAGTGGGGCTGTGTTCTCATCGATGCTTAAACCCTTTGAGAAATCCTGCTTACATTTTGTTTAAAAAGTTCAGTCTGGCACAGCTATGATATACCCAGGTCTCAGGGAAGGCCCTGGGTAGGAGAAAGCATAGTGTAACTAACCAAATTAACCAGGGGAGCTGGTGGGAAGCATACTAATTAATTAATGAGTAAATGTAACTATCTTATTTAAATTAGCAGCAACTTTCAAGCAATCCTCAAAATAACAGGGAATATTAATCCTAATTAGTGTAACAGCCTGGAAAATTTCTTCTGCCGGGAAAGCTACAAAATAGGGACTCCCCAACAGGCTCTTTATTTAGCCAGTCACTCATTCATTCATTTACTCAGTCAAGAAACATGCAGTAAGTATTATTAAAATGCCAAGAATTTTAATGGGCAATGTCAGTTCTGCCCAGGTTGCTGACCTAAAGGAGTCCCAGTCTGGAGAGGGAGGCAGGTACTTAGATCATTATAATTCATACAATGCACGGTTTGCATCCTACTGCCCAAGCCACCTTTCCATTAGCCCATCAAAGGAGAGGCTGTGGGAAAGGACACTGTCTGGGGAATCCTCTCATTCTTTCTGCCTAAATCTTCTCGACTGTAAAAGACCCAGGAAAAGGAAAGCGCTTTTCCTATGGGAAGGTGAATTCTTGCCTATAGAAGAAGGAAGATGAAAGGGACTTTAATTCCTTCTAAAGTTTTTGAAATTCTGAAGCCGCCATGTTCATGCTTCAGGAAGTGCTTTTTGAATCAAGGTATAAAGATTAGAGTTGAAAGTATTCTATTTATACCCAGAGTTGAATTCCATTTTGATCAGGTAATGTGTGTAATAAAAATAAGTAAAATATGAAATTGTAGATGGACTTTGGTACCTTTACGTTTTGGAATTTCTTTGGAATTCTTTTCTTATTTGTTAAAATTCTTACTTGGCTATACATCTGTACATACATACAGGGAGAGAAAAGAGAAAGAGAGAGGGAGAGAGATGAATGAACAAACTTGCTTATTTCTCTGTTACTTCTCTAGAAATGCCATTCCCACATGGGGTCATAATGATGCCATCACCCCTCCCCTGCTTGGCAGTTACCCAGTGGCGATACGTGGAACATTAGCGGCTTCCCATGGATTGTGCTTGAACTTGAATCCCTGGGACTTTCAAGTAACATCTCAGAGATAATTGAGAAGTTTTTCCTTTGTGGACCAAGAACTTAAGTCGTCAGCCACTTTTTGGGAGATTTGTCTACTTCTCTGTGACTTTTATTTATAAATAAATTAGAGTGCCAGGCTCTGAGAGGCTGTGAGGTTTTGTAAAACTTCCCTGAGTTTGGTTTCCTGGCTCTGATGGGATGAAACTGTGCCCTCCACAAGTCCTTTTGTGCGGTCGTATCGCCCAGGTGCCCGCTGACGAGTGTTAGTGCAGGGCCCTGGCTGGCCTACAGTCCTTGTGTGTGGTCGTATCGCCCAGGTGTCCGCTGACGAGTGTTAGTGCAGGGCCCTGGCTGGCCTACAGTCCTTGTGTGTGGTCGTATCGCCCAGGTGCCCGCTGACGAGTGTTAGTGCAGGGCCCTGGCTGGCCTACAGTGTGAGGGGAGCCTCAACCAACCCTGAACCTCTGGCTGGTCACCTCCAGCCCTGTATTATTTGACCTCTGAGCTATAGCCTTGCATCACTCTGGGGACATTGTTCCCGTAGGATGCAGAATGAGGGGTGCCTCTGGGCGGTGCTGGGGCTGGCCAGCGAGGGCCCTGCTGTCTGCACTTCTGGTGGGGAGCAATCCTTCACTCCTCCCTGTGACGTTTCCACTTTAACAGTGCAGCCTGGTTGTTTGAGGTAATTTTTGTTCCAGAGAATCCAGGGTAGTGGCAAAGTGCTCATGAGTTTGGGGTCTGGCAAGGCTGGGATTGAGTCTCAGTTCTGCCCATACCACATGTGTGACTGAGGCAAGTGACTTAATCTCCCGAATGCCCAGTTATGAACAGCCATATACATGTCACTGAATTCTTGTGAGAGCTCTGATGGTCTGTATGTGACAGCATTTAGCCCAGTGCCTAGAACATGATGGTAGGTGTTACTATTTCATACCTAAGGGCAGCCTCTTCAAGGGTGAGTAAGAGGGTCTTCGAGGCTGAGACAAGTGGGGCTGATCACCTGCAGTCATGGCCCTGCAACCCAGGATCTCCAGGGCTGACATGGCTCCCTTCATCCTTACAGCCTGTTGAGGCTGCCATAGAGACCAGGTGCCTACTGTATCCTGCCTGTGTCCCAGGGCTCGGGAACTCACTCCTCTCTGTCTGCTTATCTATAACTGATGAGTGAACGAGTTGTTTTATAACTGAAGCCTTCAGTCTCACTCCTTCCCTACAGCCCACCTGAAAGAATGAAAGAAAGGGAACTAGCCTGAGCTGGGCCCTCATGGGGGCGGCTTGCATGTGAATTCTCACTCTGCACTTATTAGCTATGTCACCTGGGACAGGAGACTTCATTTCTCTTTATCTTAAATATCTGTAATTTAAAACAAAATGTACTTCATAGTAAATGTTACTTAGTGATTATATTCTTTTTGTTTATTAACATAATTATGTTTTATAATATGCGTGTGTATGTGTGTGTATAATTATTATATAATAGACACCTTCCATAAGTCAAGTCATTTCATCCTAAAAGCATGTTGCCAGCTGATTCCCACTTCATAAATGTTGGCTCAAAGACATAAAGTTGTGCCTAAGTCCCCACTCCTAATAGGTGGTGGATGCAGACCCACAGCATCTCGAACATGATGGTAGGTGTGATTGTGTCACACCTGAGAGCATCCTCTCCTGGGGTGAGGGATCTCGGGGCTAGAAGGGCAGGCTGGCCACCAATGCTTTCTCTCCCAGCACTGCCTCCTTTAGATTCTGGCTGCTTCCTCAGGGCGTGGTCCAGGTGACCATCACAGGGCTCCCTCTCCATCACAAATACCCACTGAACCTGCCTGTGGGCATCAGCCTGGAGCTGGTCCAGCTCTGGATGAGGTGAGCACCAGCCAATTTCTCACCCTGCTTTGGGAAAGGACCCCGTTCCCACATTCCTTTTGGTAGCTGCATGGGCATCAGCTCAGCATAGGGTGCAGGTGCCCAGGGAGGGAGCGGACAGGTGTGCTAGGCCGGTAGACATTGGTGCCGCAGTGCTAACTTTCTTTCTTACTGAGCAGTGGTGAACTCTGGGCTGCTCCGCCAGCTTCAGTGCTAAAAAAGGAATGGCTTGATTTGTTATTCATTCCACATGATATGTTCTTCCCTCCACATCTAAACTCCACAATTAGAGTGCTAACCAGCGAGTTTTGCATGACTTTTATTAAGCTCCCACAGGCTGGGAAGAAGCAGTCATTGGCAGCACCACACTGGGCCAGCAACACTGAAGAAGGTGCTTCCGGCTCACAACCGAGAGGGAGGCTGAGCCTCTCACTCTGCACCCGCCATTCCTCTGAGAACTTTGTTTCTCAGGCCTTTCTGGGCGTAGGAACAGGTCACTGAGCCAGCATCAAAGGAGCTGAGTTTAGACCTTGACTTGGCTCTGTTCTCTCTGACAAGTCACTTCACCTCTCTGAGCCTCAGCTTCTTGGTCAGGAAAATGGCATGGGTGCTGAACTGGGCTCAGTGATGTTAGCTTCTCATTCTATTTATTTATTTATTTGTAAATTAAATATTTTTAAATTTCTTTTTATTTTATTCATTTTAGAGAGGAGACACAGAAAGAGAGTGAGAGTGAAAGAGAGAGAGAGAGAGAGAGAGAAAGGGGGGAGGAGCTGGAAGCATCAACTCCCATATGTGCCTTGACCAGACCAGTGCAGGGTTTTGAACTGGCGACCTCAGTGTTTCCAGGTCGACACTTTATCCACTGCGCCACCACATGTCAGGCTGTAAATTAAATTTAATGAGATGACATTGGTTCATAAGAATAGATAGGTTTCAGGTGAACACCTCTGTATTGTGTTGTGTACCCATCATCCAAAGTCAAATCATTTTCTATCACCGTGTATTTGTCCCTCTTTACTCCCTTCTACCCACCCCCTCCCTCACGACCTCCTCCCCCTCGTAACCACTTCACTTTTATTTATGTTCATGAGTCTCAGTTTTATAATCCACCTATGTGTGAAATTATATAGTACGTAGATTTTTCTGATTTACTTATTTCACTCAGTATAATTTTGTCAGGGTCCATCCATGTTGTTGTAAATGTCAGTATATCATCATTTTATGGCTGAGTAGTATTCCATTGTATAGATGTACCACAGCTTCTTTATCCAGTTCTCTATTGAGGGACGCTTTGGCTGTTTCCATGTCTTGGTCACTGGGAATAATGCTGCAATGAACATGGGGGTGCATGTGTCTTTATGTACCAATGTTTTTGAGTTTTTTGGGGTAGATACTTAGTAGAGGGATTGCTAGATCAAATGGTAGCTCTATTCTTAATTTTTTGAGGAGCCACCATACTGTCTCCCATAATGTACCCACTTACACCCCACCAGCAGTGAATGAGGATTCCTTTTTCTACACAGGCTCTCCAACACTTGTTATTACCTGTCTTGTTGCTAGCAGCCAATCTAACAGGGGTGAGGTAGTATCTTATTATAATTTTGATTTGCATTTCTCTAATAGCTAGTGAAGATGAACATCTTTTCATATATTTATTGTTTGTATTTCTTCATGAGAGAGGTGTTTTTTCAGGTCCTCTCCCCAATATATAATTGGATTATTTCCTTGTTTGTTGTTGAGCTTTGTGAGTTCTTTACATATTTTGGATATTAACAGCTTGTCAGATCTATTGTTTGTGGATATAAACTACCATTTAGTTGGCTGCCTGTTTATTTTGTTGTCAGTTTCTTTTGCTGTGCAGAAGCTTTTTAGTTTAATATAGTCCCATTCATTTATTTTTGCCTTTACCTCCCTTGCCTAGAGTCAAATTGCTTCTCGTTCTAATTAGGGCAATCTCTCAACATTTTTTGAGAGCTTGCAAGTTTGCTTAAAAATAATAGTACTAACAACAGCTTATGTTTATTTATTTCTTTCTTTTTTACTGTTCCTAAACATCTTTCTGAATGCTTTGCATGCATAATCTCAGTTAATACTCGCAGCAGCTCTGGGAAGTAGGCATTGCTCTTACTCTACTTGTATGGGGAGAATGCTGGGCCTCAGGGTAGTCATGTAACTTTCTCAGAGCCATAAAATTACTGAGTGTGAGAACCCCGTTGCCTAACTGCTGAGCCCGTGCTCAAAGCCATGACTCAGGACAGCATCCCTAGTTTCATTAAATATGTGATCTCTCTGGACAGAGACAGGACATTAAGCCTCCACAGTGGGTATAATGAAGGCTTGGCCCCTAGAAGGTGTCAGAGCACACTTGCTGGGCGAGTATAGGCTGAAAGGAGAGATCTGGGGCGCGAGTAGCTGATTAATCCAACTACCAAGCATGCTCTTCTTCTTAGGATCTAAAGGAAAACTAAATCTAATTTGCAGTTTCTCCCTGGAAGATCTTATGGCAGATTCCTGAGACTGGGCTGAAGAATTGAAAATATTGCCCCATGGACACGGCCCTCCCCATCCACCCTGGGCTAGGACACAGAACACAGCCGGGTCAGTTCTCTTGACTCTCCAGGGTGGTCTGCACGTGCCTTGTCTTTGGGATTTACACTCCCCGCCCCCTCCACGAGGAAGTGGAGCAACCATCTCCCCATTGGAAGACGTCCAGTCTCAGCATTCCAGGGCCAATGCATCAGATCCAAAGACCCCCACATCCCACCCCTTCTTATCCTTTGGGTTCTCAGCCGCAAGCCACTTCCTTAGGCAGTCTTTCCTGAGCACGCCATCTGAGGTGCTCTCGCTTGTTTCTCTCAAATCTCTGCACCTGTCTGATTCCTGTATCACAGCTCTAGTATTGTATGTGTGAATGTAATTATTCTCAGGGTTGCTGATTAAATGTGGATTTGTTTACTTGTTAATGGTCTCTCTTCACCACTACTAGATCATCAGTTCCTTGAGAGCGAGCACTTTGCTGTGTTCTCCATTGTATCATCCTTTGTGTCCAGCATGTTGCCTGGCTAGGATAGGCACTCATGCCCCTCTGGTCATAAAGTTGGTGAGTTTTTTAAGTAAAGGAAAGTAGTCTTCCTAGCAAAGACATCCTAGCCATCTGCTCAGACACACTGGTTTTGTCACTTACCAGCCTTAGCCCGAAGCCTGGTTCCCCTTCTGTAAAATGGAGTTAAAACCATTCATCTGATAGAGGTTTTATGAGGATTAAATGGAGAAATATATTTACTGGCACACAGTAAGTCCTTGAACAGTATATTGCAGTTGCTTTTATTTGTATTAGTAGTATCAGTTATTCTTTTTTTTTTTTTTTACAGGGACAGAGAGAGAGAGTCAGAGAGAGGAATAGATAGGGACAGACAGACAGGAATGGAGAGAGGTGAGAAGCATCAATCATTAGTTTTTCATTGCCATCGCAACACCTTAGTTGTTTGTTCATTGATTGCTTTCTCACATGTGCCTTGACCGTGGGCCTTCAGCAGACCGAGCAACCCCTTGCTGGAGCCAGCGACCTCAGGTCCAAGCTGACGAGCTTTTGCTCAAGCCAGATGGGCCCATGTTCAAGCTGGCAAGCTTGGGGTCTCGAACCTGGGTCTTCCGCATCCCAGTCCAACGCTCTATCCACTGCGCAACCACCGGGTCAGGTAGCATCAGTTATTCTTAGTTAAAATAATACCGAGTGGAGTCTGTAGCTCTTCCTTTAGACCCAGTGCCTTTGCTCATGGTGACCCCGGAGTGGGAGCTTGAGAGTTCTGCCCTACCTCACTGGATGGAAGCCAGAGACTATTAATTTTTCTTGATGAGGGCCAGTTGCTATGAGCAGTTGGGCAGAAATGAGGGAAGCCTCTCCTGCCACCAAGGCTTGCTGGCACATAGAATTTGTCCTGCCTTTCATTTGACTCAATGCCCCAGTAAGAGAAGTTCCCCGGCCCTCAAAGGTCTCCTGTTGGCAGGGCCACATTGACTGATACTGCTTCCCACACCTACCTTAGAGTTTCTGTGACTCATTTTGCACTGGAGATGGTTTTGCAGAACTGCCCCAGGAAAGCCCAAGATAAGAGCAGTGAGCCAGTGACATGTATAGGTTATCAGCACTCGGCCTCAGGAGAGAGTCCGCCCTCGAATAGCACAGATGCCACGCCCCCACCCCTCGACCAAGGCGCTTCCTCTTCTTTCTACTTAGAGCAAGAAGTGGGGAGGTTTGCCCACGGTCCACAGGAGTGCCCTGCTGCCATTTTCACAAAGTACAGACCCTAAGAAATAGGGGAACTTTATTCCCTGCTTCTTGCTGCTGCTCCTAGTGGCATCTCAGGCGGGGCAGTTCTATCCCACTCAAAGCAGGGTGTTCAGCATCCCTGGACCCTGACAGCCGCAGTGCCAGTGTGGGACCCAGACATCACTATGCATTTCCAGAAGTGCCCTGGAGGATGCGATACCACCTCTAGCTGAGAATGTGACAAAGAAGGAGCACAAGAAACAGGCTCTGGGATTTGGGGATGGCTGGTGGCGTTGAGTGGGGACGTCTGAATAGTATTTATATCAGGGCAGCTTAAGGATGTGCTTGTTTATTTCAAGAAAGTTTCTAAGTAGATGTGTTCAGAATATAGCATGGGCATAAAGGGATTCTTAGACTTGATTTTCCCAACTAACTTCATTGTCACCACACTGCCTTAGTCCCGGCTGCTAAAATCTGTTTCTTGCTGCGCGTTAGTCCTGCCAGCAGAGAGCCTCAGTGGAGTCCTTGAGGTTAGCACTGTGTTAGCCTGGAAATTTTAGCAGAGCTGGGCCCTCTAAAGCAATCACCAGAATGACTTTTATTTTTTCTCTTGCTTAGAAATACACTATTAAATGCAGGAACACGTGTGGGAGGGGAGGTTGGCTCAGGTGAAGGACACACTTAAAAAGAAAATTTTCTGCAGGAAAAAAGGACTTGCTGGTCTTAATTCTTGTAGAATTTGGTTACAGAACACATTTATGTCTCTGCAGTATCTTTAGCTCCTCAGAATATTCTGGGCTGTTCAGAAGTCACGTGTGTTGGATGAAGGAATGAATAAATTGATGGAAAATTAAAGCCTCTTAAGGGATGATCACAAAATGGACAAAGCCAGCGTTCACATCCTCAGTCCCTCTGGGGAGTTCTAGGGTAGCAAGGTTCACTCTGGTACCTACCCCTGAAATGAGGACAGTGGGTGCCAGAGGAGCGTTTCATCCCCCAGGATACGTGCGGTGCTTGGGGAATGTCTGGGAGGACATGGTAGCAGGGGCACCTCCATATAGGGCAGTGTGGGAGGAGGTAGAGCCAGCGAGGATAGACTGCTCTACCCCAGAGCTCACAATGAAGGGATAGAGAAAGGGCCTGGCCATTGGAAGGGCTGTGAAGCTGAGAGAAGGTGTGTATTCTGATTTTCTTTTTAAGGAAAGCAGTCCTGGCTGAGTAGCTCAGTTGGTTAGAGCATCTTCCTGATTCGCCAAGGTTACAGGTTGAGTCCCTGGTCAGGACACATACAAGACTCAACCAAAATAAGAGGAACAACAAATCAGTGTTTCTCTTCCTTATTCTCACTCTAAAAATCAATGAATAAAAATATTTTTAAAGGAAAGCAATAGGGAGCATGTGGAACCTATTTGAAACTGAAAGAACTCAGTGGAGAAAGAGGTTGAATAGTAGAGAGAGAATGAAGCAGCATTCTGGTGGGATGGGGCAGGGCAAGGACAGGACAGGATGGGTTCCCAGGCCAATGGGGACCTTCTGCCTCTGAGGCCTGAGGGCAGGATGGAGGGAGGTTCAAGAGGAACAGTTTTCCAGGCTATCTGAGGGCAGAGCCTGAGGAATCTGGTTTTGTCTGAGCAGAGAAGCTGAGAAACCTTGCTAGGGGAACTGGCTCGGTGGCCGAGCTGGCAGAAGGAAGGTGTTGTAGAGGGGCCAGGTTCAAGCTGAAGACCAGGACTTGGTGGTGCGTCTCACTTGCCCTGTTCTGTGATATTCTTCATTTCCGCCCAACATCCGGGGACCTGGTGTGGAGAAGGTGAGCGAAGCTGCAGTGGTGAGATGAACAGGGTGTCGAAAGCAGAAAGGATAAGGAATTACAGACTTATAGGTGCTGGCAAGGGGGTGGTTGAAGGAGTTTGGATGCAGCCTTTCTAGGCGCCTGGAGATGCAGGGAGGAGATAGATGTGTGGGAGGAAAGGAACAAAGGCTATTGTCTCCTTTAGGTTGATGAGCAGACTTTCAGGATACCAGGGAGGGAGCGGTTAAGATGAATAGGTAGTTGGATGAAAGTAGGAAAGGGAGGATAAGATTTCAGGGGTATAGCATTTGGGGCACTAAGAGCTGGGGTCTGCTCTTAGTGTGGGTTACTAACGTGCAATCCAAGTGGCCCTTCCTGGGATGGAGGCTGCAGCGCAGGTTGGGGCATTCATTGTCCGAGACCCTGAAGTATTGCCCAGTGGATAGTAGAGGCAACTGTGAGCCTGATGCCAAAGGCCTTGCTGGTCATGGCAGATTGCCCTGGATGCACTTGGATGAGAAGACCAAACTGGGCGGAGCATGGTAGTGTCTGACATCAGAAGGGGAGATATTTTCTTTCTTTTCTTTTCTTTTTAAATTTTATTTAGGCAGTCCATTTTAACAGGGTGACATTGATCAACTAGAGTACATAGATTTAGAGAAACATCTTCAGATCATTTTGACATTTGATTATGTTGTATACCCATCACCCAAAGTCAAATTGTCTTCCGTCACCTTTTATTTGGTTTTCTTTATGTCCCTACCTCTCCCCAACTCTTTCTTCTTCTCCCTTCCCCTCCCCCGGGTAACCACTCCACTCTTATCCATGTCCATGAGTCTCAATTTTGTATCCTGCCTATGTATGGAATCATATAATTCTTAGTTTTTTTCTGATTTACTTATTTCACTCAGTATAATGTTATCAAGGTCCATCCATGTTGTTTTGTTGTAAATGATCTGATGTCATCATTTCTTATGGCTGAGTAGTATTCCATAGTATATATGTACCACATCTTCTTTATCCAGTCATCTATTGAAGGGCTTTTTCGTTGTTTCCATGTCTTGGCCACCAATGAACAATGCTGCAATGAACATGGGAGTACATGTGTCTTTACATACCAATGTTTTTGAGTTTGGGGGGTATATACCCAGTAGAGTTTTGGGGGTATATACCCAGTAGAGGGATTGCTGGGTTATATGGTAGTTCTATTCTTAATTTTTTGAGGAACCATCATACTTTCTTTCATAATGGTTGTACTACTTTACATTCCCACCAACAGTGAATGAGGGTTCCTTTTTCTCCACAGCCTCTCCAACACTTCTTATTACCTGTCATGTTGATACAAGCTAATCTAACAGGTGTGAGGTAATATCTCATTGTAGTTTTGGTTTGCATTTCTCTAATAGTTAGTGAAAATGAGCATCTTTTCATATATCTGTTGGCCATTTGTATTTTTTCTTGGGAGAAGTGTCTGTTCATGTCCTCTTCCCATTTTTTTATTGTATTGTTTGCTTGTTTGTTGTTGAGTTTTGAGAGTTCTTTGTATATTTTGGATATTAGATCCTTATCTGAGCTATTGTTTGAAAATATCTCCCATTTAACTGGCTTGCTGTTTGTCTTCTTGTCGATTTTTTTTTTTCTGTGCTGAAGCTTCTTAGTCTGATGTAGTCCCATTCATTTATCTTTGCCTTCACTTCCCTTGCATTTGGAGACAAATTCATAAAATGTTCTTTATAACCAAGGTCCATGAGTTTAGTACCTGTGTTTTCTTCTACGTAATTTATTGTTTCAGGTCTTATATTTAGGTCTTTGATTTATTTTGAATTAATTTTAGTACAAGGAGATATTTTCATATGGGGATGGTGGAGCTGAGGTGTAATGGGTGCTCCAGGGAGTGGAGTGTCAGCTCCAATTTATGTCCCTGATGGCAAAATCAGCAGATTCAAAAGCACACAGAAGTAGCAATGTCCTTCAGGAAGAGCCATTTCGATAGGGTGCCTTTAGGGTCTCTCCTTGTGTCACATTTGCTATGGAAGTTTTGCCATTGGCCAAATTTACATGGCCAAGCCCAGACCCAAAGGACAGAAAACAGACTCCTTTGAAAGGAGGAACTGCAAAGTTACATTACAAGGTGGTTTGCATGCAAGGATGGGGGAAATCTGTGGCTGTTTTTATAACCTATTATAATAATCTTTAATGTTCTATTTGTATTATTTCACTTATTCAATTATTCATTCATTCATTCATTCATGCAAAAATATTTATCGAGCACTTATCCTGTGGTATGGCAAGCAAAGGTGTTCCTAAAAAAATGGTCTTAGTTTTCTAACATTTTCTCTCTCATAGTGCAATGCATCCAGCATTGCTATCTGAGGTCTACAGTGTCCGATAAAGACATGAGCTGGACCTGTTTCCAGTAAAGCAGTTATATCCTTTCTAGGGAAGAGGGAGATGGAGATAGAAATGGTTTTGGAGCAGGCAAAACACAGATTTATATTTACAAATTAAAATCAGGCATTGATATTTCATCCACATGAACTCTACATATTTTTCTGGGCTAACTCCTCCCTTCTGGATCTTAACCTACAGGTTTATTACCATGTCTTTCCTCCATCTTTCTGATCACTGGGATTGTTGGTGAGTCCTGATCCCCACTGCCATATGTTAAAATCTCTGTTAAACATACACACATGCACACACACACAGGCTAACACATACTCTTCCTCCCTGGAAACACTCTGAGCTCTTCTTAATTCAGAGCAGAACAACAGTTGTGATGTGCCAACAAGAGAGAGGGCAAGGCAAGGGTTAGGACTGACACAGACTGTGTCCTGGGGGCAAATATCGAGAACCTTGTGCTACAGAGAGGATCCTGTTCTATCCAAGCTATGAATCCTCAGGGCTCTATTAAGGGTGTTGTCAAAGATACTGGTCCAAACCTTGGGCAGAGAGAAGCTTAAAGGAGTCTTAGAGTAAGAGATAATGAAACAAGCAGGAGGGAGGGAGCCTGGATGGATTTCTGAGCTGAAATCCAGGGTCCCTGGTATTGCGTGTTAACATATTCATATAATCCACTAATATATTATGAGTAGACATGTCAGGCAGTGGCTCAGACAGTAGAGATACAATAGTGCACAAGACAAGCATGGTCCCTGCCTTTGGGGAACTTGGAACCTAATGAGCGTTGACCAGTGTTAAAAGAACATTACTAATGCTAACGCTAACCAACACTAAAGTGACAACCTTACGTGGTAAGTACCAGTAGTGTCTCCTGTTTTTAAGGAAGAGGAAATTGAGAGTGTGAATGTCCAAGTAACTGTCTATAGCCACACAGGGGATGAACTGAAATTAGGCAGTTTAGATCCAGAGTCAGTCTTCCTTAAATCAACGCTTTTCCCACTGTCCCCATTAGGTCAATCCCCTTGGTACGTATTTTCCAATTCCCTGTACTTTCCCTTAAGACCATGCATCACATTTTGTGATTCTGTTTTGTGTGATTATTTGGTGAGGGAGCAGAGCAAAATGGTCAGTCAGTTCAGGCTTTGTTATGCTCCAGTAACAGACGACCTCAAAATTTAAGTGGTTTTTAATAACATGTCTCAGGCATTCTACATGTCCAAGTATCTTCCCACCTATCTTTCTTTTTGTGGTGCCTTGTCAAAAGCAGCTGATAGTAACAAATGCACACTCTTTACCTGAAGCAGAGTGCATTCATGTTAGCAGTCTACCAAGTTATTGCCAAATGTTTCACCATTGCATAAAAGACGTCACCATCTTTCCAGTGTCCACCCACTTTCTGACCCCAAAGTCAATGTCCCAAGCTTTCAGGTTTGGCATCCCTCCTCATCTAGTATTAATTTCTTCATCATCCATCTTAGACTGATGATCCCTAATTGCAGTGGCTTAAAACAGCACGTGCTTATTTCATGCTCTTGCTTTATGATCATCATGGTTCAGCTTCAGCATTGTGTCATCTCATCTCTTTCTGGGACCAAAGGAGCAGCCCCTCTGTGGGATGCTGCCAGTCCCAGGGTACCCTTAAAGCTTCTGATTGGAAATGACACACATCTCTCCTACTCACATTTCATGGGTTAAAGACACTAACATGAGAGAATGTGTAGCTCAGCTGGGAGGGGACTGCAGAAGGGGCCTCATAGGATGGGGCAGTGAATCAATCTCTTAGAGTTGTTAAGCAGCCTGCATTGACTGTCACACATTGATGTGGAGCTGGCAGATTGTTGTGTCTGGAAAAGAGGAATGTCGGCACGTTTTCCTCAGTGCACTCGATATGCTCTGTCTTAGCTGTTTGTGGGTGGGTAGACACAGCTTGTGACAGATGAGCCAACATGACTCTAATGGGCTTTGAGCTGCACCTTCCAAACTGGGGCCCAAAGGGGACGAGCAGCCAAAGAGCAGGTGTTTGAGATTTTTTGAAGATAACTTCCTGATGGGCAAGTGAGCTGTATTTGTTCATTTCAGGGGAGGGGCTTGTTATTAACAACAAGAACTGCAACAAATTGGGGTAGCTTAAGCTAAAAACAAAGAGAAAGCCTGGGGTGATTCCTTTTGTTGATGCAAAGGGCGGGCTGACTGGTAAAGGCAGGAATGGGGCCGCTGCCTCCGCAGTGAACGTTCATGGGTCTCCTCCAGCTAGGTGTCTTAGCAACAGAGCTGCCTCCTCTCTGTCCCTCTTCATTTCATGTTTTAAATTCTTGGGAGGATAGAGCCTTCTTGGCCTCTTAACAGTCCCACTCTTGACAATCGGGTTGCAGAGTCACAGAATACAAACAATTTGGAGCCCACCCTTGGTCAGAGCCATTTTCACAGGAGATGGGTCATTGTTAAATACTGAAGGCCAAGTGCAGTGACACCTCCTCCTGCCCCCTCACAGCTACCTATGCCAGTCCCTGGCTCTGCACCTTCTCATCTGTCTGACAGAGCACCCTTCCAGGGCACAGCCCTCTTCCCCATGTCAAGGCCAGTTTTCAGCTGCTGAGGCCTGACCCACCCTTTTGGCCATGATGAATGATTGGGCCTCCTCGGCGATCTCTCCCTCGGCAGCATGTTTCTGTGTGAAGTAGCCTTTTTCTGTAGTCCCCGTCTGTGTCAGAGGGCTTGGCTGGAGAGAGCTACCAGAACCGGCACCTCTGTCAGGCAGCCAGGCCGATCCTCCGGGGTGCAGACAAAGAGAGGAGGAGCAAGGGAGGGGCGGCCCAGCAGCAGAACCTGGATGAGGGCTAAGGCTCGAGATTGGGGAGCGGTTGGAAAGCAACTGCTCCACAGAGACAGACACAGGAGGCTACAGAACAATAAGGTTCAGCCAGTGATCCCAGTCCAGAGTGCTGTTCTTATCCTGGGACACACTGATTGTATTTCCCCATAACTCAAGCCTTCTCTCCAGTTCTCATCTAATCCACTTACACCTGAATTTTTGGTTATGTTTACATCAGTGGTTCTTAACCTTTTTTTGAGGTACCGGACCCACCAGTTTCATATGCGCATTCACCGAACCCTTCTTTAGTGATAAAATATGATTTTTTTTCCAAATTCAAGACATAGGTATATGTTTTTTTACTGGTGCACAAAATGAGCCGTGCATGAACATCACCTTGCTCAAAGAACAAAACCAACAAAGTGCATGAACTCACAACAAATTACGGTATTACTTTATTCTGGCCTCCACGGCAGAGGCTTCTCCGAACCCCTGAGACCGACTCATCCAACCCCTAGGGTTCGATAGAACCCAGGTTAAGAACCACTGGTTTACATACTCAGCACACTCCCAGGGTCTTAGTGAGGCTGTGTGAACCTACAGGCTCACTAGCTTTTCACTAACTAAAGAAAGCACACTCGTATACAAATGAGCGAGGTATTTACTTATCTTGTTAAAAAAAACAACTTAGGCGTTTACAAAATCAGTACTTTATTATTAAAACAAGCTAATTGCTTTATAATAATGAATGAATAAACCTAAACATACATGACATCTACATTCACCCTGTAGATAAGGACCACTGTACTTTATTACTTGATGAACCTTTTGTCTCGTCCCCTTTGGTGTTCTGGAAATGTCTTCTGTATGCTTTGTATCAGTCAAGACTCTTGATTGCAAGTGACAAAATCCCAACTCAAGCAACTTAAATGCAAAAAAGAAAATTTATCTTCTCTTGTAACTAATTACTAGTCTTCATCTGGCTTTAGGTTCAGGCAGGGCTGGATCCAGGGGCTTGAATCTAGCTTCTCTCTCTCACTTTCTCTCTTTCCCCTCCTCCCTTCCTTCCCCACCCACCACTGTCTCCCCTTTGACTCTGGTTCCCTTTATACCTTAGTCTCCCCTATAGTTAAGGAGAAAATGGCTTCCCTGAGGAAGAAGGCAACAGGTAGCTCTAGGCTTAGAGCCTTCCAGCTTGATCCCACAAACAGAAAATCCCAGGAAGGACTTTTATTGACCCAGACTGGATCACATTCTCATCCTGGAACCAATCCCTGGGTCAAGGCAAGGGATTCTCTGATTGGCCGGCCTGTGAAACTTGCCAACCCTATGGCCAGAGAAAACCAAAATGCTGTTAGAAGCAAGCAAATAGAACTCTTAGCATCAAGACCCCTGCAGCCATCTTTGGTTTGTTGCTAGTCTCTCCGTGGTAATTCAGTACCACTCAGCCCTCAGTTTCCATGCAAGAAGCCCAGGGTGACCCCTGTCATCTGGGTCCCCTTGGCCAGAAGGACTCACAGGGAAACACTAGACCCAGGGGACACCAGGAGCTCAGAATGACACAGGAAAAGGAGACACAGCAAGTGGGGGAATAGGGTTGCTGATCAGTCTGTTGGGGTGCCAACAACCCCACAGTCAGTGGTAGGGAGAAGGCCGGCACCTGTGCTATGGGCTAAAGGCCTGGCAGGAAACAAGAAAACACACAGAGACAGCGATGGGTCTAACTTCCCTGCCCGACAAGAGTGCTGAGCGGCTGCATCCCTAACTGCCCAGTGCAGGTGCACAGTGGGAGAACAGGAATCAAGCCTAGCCTAGCCCTTTCTATTCCATGTTCTGTTCAAAGACTGCTCCGAAGATCTGCTATTCTGTCTGCTGCCCAGCAGGCCCACAACTGAACTCTTCCAGATAGGCTTACAGGCGTGGCCTGAGTCACTTCTAGGCCAAGCTCACTTTCCAAGACCCTTGAATGTTTTGACTCAAAAGATTCTGAGAGGCACTGGCTGGGTAGCTCAGTTGATTAGAGCATCGTCCTAATACAAGGTTGTGTGTTTGATCCCCGGTCAGGGCACACGCAGGAGTCCACCAATGAATGCATAAATAAGTGGAACAGCAAATTGATGTCTCTCTTTCTCTTCCTTTTTCTCTCTCTAAAATCAATAAATAAATTTTTAAGAAAGGATTCTGGGAACCCTTCATATGTGCTAACAAGCGGAGGGACAGTTGATCTGAAGTCACAGCTCCCACTTCCAGAAGGATGCTGTCCAGATTTTAGCCCTAAGCTGCTCTTCCAGCCTTATCTTCCACCTGCCTTTCCCCCCAACCCCACTGCACCCTGGCCTGCTAGCTTAGCCATGAGGCTGCTCCCTTTACCTTTCAGTATGACTATCTCCCCACCACACTGAGAGCTCCCCAGGGAGGGCATGTCTGGCTCCCCTCTGCACCCCAATGTCCAGTTCAGGCCTGCATCCTAGAGGGCACAAAGAAATGTTTGCTAATTTACTGGATCAACTACTGACCTTGGGCTGAGTGCCAGTTATAAAACTCTCCCCCGAACCTGATGCTTAACCTGATCTGTCCCCCATCCACCAGGAAAATGGGCTCACGGGGGGAGATCTGAGCTAGGGACCTGGCTTTTCATGTTTCTGCCCTTTCAGAGTTAAACCAAGCAGATATTTATCCATGTTCCCAGTCCCTATATACCTGGTCCTGTGGTTAGCGAACATAAGATCATTTTAGAAATGACTTCCCTTCATTCCTGATTTAACATCAGTGCCCTGTGGCCCTCAGCACAGTAACTAACCTCTGTGTTGAGGGGTTAATGACCAGCAAGCAAACCCTTAAATCAGCCTGCCCTGACTGCTGCGGGGCCAGCGGCAGCTCATTCTTGGTAACGAGGACAAAGAGGCCACTTCTAGCACATGTTATGGGGACCACAGCCACCACTGTAATGAAATTTAATAAAGTAAGGCTGTGCTCCTTCTCCCTCCAGCCCCCACCATGCCCTCACCCTGCCTGCTAAGTCTGTGAATCCTTACCCATAGGCCTCCTGGCCAGTCAGTCACAAGACAGGGCCACAGAAATCAGGGCGCTTGAGGCAGGGCAGCTGAACATCCCTCTACTGGGTCTTCTCCTGCCCTCCCATGGACACTTCTGTGCCTGCCTGCCTTGTTCTTGCCCTGCAGTGCCTGTGGCCATATCAGCAGCCATCAATACTTTTAGTCCTCACCACTGTATTTTATAGATCTGGAAACCAAGGCTCAGCATGGCTGCCCTGCCAGGAAGCGAGGGTGGAGACCCACCTGACTCGGAACCCCATGTTCTCTCTATCCCAGCTGGCTGGCCATCTTCCTCCTAGACCAGGGGTTCTCAGAGGCTCACCTCCCTGGAGAGCTTGATAAAACACAGATTCCTGGACCCTACTCTCAGAGTTTCTCATTCAGTAGATCTGGGGGGTTGGTGCAAAAACACATGTATTTCTATCAAGTTCCCAGATGATGCTGGGACCACATTCTGAGAACCATTGCCCTAAATAGTGGTGCTTCCTGACCTCTGGGACACCCTCATCAAAGTCATGCAAATAGGGGGTCCAGCTGTTTCCCCACAATGGAGGGAGGCTTGGAACTGAGGTCATAGGTGCTGTCTCTGCATTTTCTCCTTAGGCTGCTCTAATTCTCTTTATATAGCTGGCTTTCAACCTTGGCCACACAATGGAAGCACCTGGAATAAATGCCGATGTCTAGACCCCAACCCCGACATTGTGATTTATGGTTTTTGGAGGCTCTCCAGATGAATAATGTGCACCAAGGTGGGGAGCACTGCCTCTGGACTGCATTTAGACCTGTGTCCTCTTGATTCCTCTGACCTCCTCCATCTCATTTGCTCACTGATCTATCTTCTCTTCCAAAGTCTAGTACACACCTCCTCCTCCAGAAAGCCCACCCTACTCTAGTGGTCTAGCCCACAGGTTGGCCCTCTCTTTAGTGGTCTTTGCCATCCTTCCTATTTTGACACTTTGTAATCACCCCATTATTTTTGATTTTTGACCCCTAGACTGTGTCACTCTCTGGTGTGTTCCCCCTCACACACACACACACACACACTTCCATGGTGAGCTGGATTCTTCATGCTTTCATGGACTGTAACAATCTTCTAGGACACAGATACCTTCCTAGTATCTAAAGAAATGACCACGAGGATGCTGGTTCATCCTGGGTCACTTTTCCCATGAAAGCACCCTGCAAGTAGAGTTTTTTCTGCCCTGTGGTAGGTTCTAGAACCTCTTATAATGTAGCCCACTGTGACTCTCCCCTTTCCTCTCCTCCTCTCCCCTCCCCACTCTCCAGACTGAAGAAGGTTTTAGCCAAAGACCACCGCTGCCACTCCATACTCTAGAAAGAGTATCTATCTCGAAATGTCTCTAAGATGCCTCACTCTTCAAGGGCCCCACTCTATAGGCTGGCACTGTTGCCAGGGAAACATCACTTAATGGAGGAAATAAAGCTGCTCAAAATTGGCATGCCTTTGCTTGGGATAGAACGGGTACCTCAGTTGTGCCTTAAAATGTTTATATTGTTAAGTAATTTGGCCAGCCCCATTTTGCTTCGTGTTCCTGGTTGATCTGGGAGGCCCTTTCTGCTTCCTCTGCCCATACCACGATTCTGTTATCTCAGTCTGCGCTCAGCGTGGGGACAGCTCCAGAATTTCCAAAGAGGTTAAGGCATTGTGAAGTAGTTATGGAAGTCTGGGTAGAAGAGGGGTTGAATGATTTAAAAATATGTAAATTGGACCCTGGCCAGTTGGGTCCGCGTAAAGTGTCAGCCCTGAGTGTTGAAGTCCTGTGTTTGATTCCCGGTCAGGGCACACAGGCAGGCAACCATCTGCTTCTCTTCCCTTTCTCTCTCTCTCTTTCTTCTCCTCCCACAGCCATGACTAAATAAATTGATTCTAGCACATCAACCTCAGGAGCTGAGGATGGCTCTATTGAGCCTCTCCCTCAGGTGCTAAAAAAAAAAAAATAGCTCAGTTGCAAGCGGCCCCAGACGGGCGGAGCATAGGCACCAGACAGGGATGCTGGGTGGATCCTGGTCGGGGTGTATCAAGGAGTCTGTCTCTGAATCTCCCCTACTCTCACTTTATAGCAGTGGTTCTTAAACTTTTTTTAGGTACCAAACCCACCAGTTTCATATGCGCATTCACCGAACCCTTCTTTAGTGATAAACAAAATATGATTTTTTTCCAAATTCAAGACATAGGTATATGTTTTTTACTGGTGCACAAAATGAGCCATGCATGAACATCACCTTGCTCAAAGAACAAAACCAACAAAGTGCATGAACTCACAACAATTACGGTATTACTTTATTCTGACCTCTGCGGCAGAGTCTTCTCTGAACCCCTGAGACCGACTCATCGAACCCCTAGGGTTCAATAGAACCCAGGTTAAGAACCACTGATTTATAGAAAAGAAAAGAAAAATATGTAAACTGGTCATATTAAAGAATCCCAGGAAGTGGAGTTTGTAAACAAGAAGTTAAAGCTATTCATCTGAGTGTTTACAGATGCTGTTGGTGGAGTATAAGCTAACAAAGGTCTCTCCTAAGCCTAATGTCCCCCTCCTGGACAAATGCCTCGTTCAATTTTTTTATTTTATTTAAAAGTTAATTTTAGACCCTGGCTGGTTGGCTCAGTGGTAGAGCATCAGCTTAGCGTGTGGATGTCCTGGATTCGATTTTCGGTCAGGACATGCAGGAAAAGAGCACATCTGCTTCTCCACCTCTCCCCTTCTCGCTTCTCTCTCTCTCCCTCTCTTCTTTCTCTTCCCCTCCTGCAGCCATGGCTTGATTAGAGCAAGTTGGCCCCAGGCACTGAGGATGGCTCCATGACCTTCACCTCAGGCTCTAAGAAGAGCTCAGTTGAGGAGCAATGGAGCAATGCTACAGATGAGCAGAGCATCGCCCCTAGTGGGCTTGTTGGGTGAATCCTGGCCAGGGCACATGTGGGAGTCTGTCTCTGCCTCCCTTCTTCTCATTAAATAAAAAAAAAAGAAGAAGAAGAAAGAAAGAAATTAAATTTAATAGAGCAACATCGGTTCATTTAGAGCAGTACTTTTCACACCTTTTTAACCTTTTGTTACCTTTTCACTCTTTGTAAACTTTTGTTTGAACAAAATGTTATATGAAAGTTAAATGACTATCTTCCTAGATCTGGCTGGGAGAGAGCCCTAGAAGCCCACCCACCAGGCCCTATCCTCCCAGACCTAACTCTCCTCAGGGGCCCCAGAACCCCCTTTTTAGAGCTCCCGGGGCTCCATGTGAACAATCTGGTGGAGATGGCCCTGGTGGCATTGCTGGTTCAGAGAGATAAGTTCAGGGGGGTTCTCAGGGAGCCAAGCGCCTGTGCCTGAGCCAGCCGGAGCTGGTTTGGAACGGGATTGGCAGTGGTGCCCTAGATCCAGCCCAGACTGAGGGGAGGTCCTGCCAGCGGCAGGGGAAAGCTGTCTGCGCTGCTAGATGGAGGAAGTGGGATGCAGGCCCATACCCGCTGGGAACTCAACCTTCCTGGGAGCTGGCCCCTAGGGAACAGCTATCCGCATGCACATCGGGCAAGGTTTTAAAACCCTCTTAGCCCCAGTTGTCCTTCCTTAAAACTGGAAGGTGACCACAGGTGTGGAAAGTCCCTAGCAGAGGGCCTGCTGGGCACGTGTACAAAAGCATGTTGGCTTTCCTCTCCCTCTTCCCTTCCAGAGGCAGTTTCACCCCGGTGGTGGTGTCTGTGAGTGAGGTGATGTCTGACAGTGTGTGGGGCGGATCTCTGGGAGGCGGGCCCCTCTCCACACCTGCCAGGAACAGAGGGGATGCTGAGCACACCTGGCCCGTGCTCGGCCTTTGTCCTGCAGTGCAGGGGCCCTTGCTTGTCCTGGAGATAAGTGACAGCAAGGGGAAACTCCCGCCTTCCGCCCTGCGGGTTTTTGTTTGCCAGGCTTGGCCGTGAGGCAGGAGTGCATGGGGTGGGGAGTGCTGTCCCCTTAGCTCTTAGTCATCACTTCTGCCCCCAGCCTGAGGGACAGAAAAATGCCCCTGGGTGAGCTCTGAGATCGGATGTGTTTGCCCTTTCACCTTGCCCATATTTCTCTTTCTCTTGTAAGCATAGGAATGAAACGCTGAGCTGAGGCTTGCAGCCCCGCCAAGCTGCATGGGCTGGGGAGGATGCGCAGAACCAATCACTGCAGTTGAGGAGGAGCTGGCTGCATGGTTGGGGATGTCAACACTATGCCGGGAAAGGTTGTAAAATAGCCACAGACAGGAGGGCAGTCCTGCTCGCTCCTGACGTGAGTTAGAGGACGGTGTTGCTCTCTTAGCACTTCGTGCCATCTTGTGTTATGGCCCCGTTAGAAGAGTTCCCTCCAGCTCACTGATGCTCCCTTTGTCCAGGCCCTCCTCATGTCTCAAAGAGGTCACAGGGGAAGCTTCCAAAGAGCCTCCCAGCGTCTTTTACTCCTGCCCAGCCGCTGGACCTGGTGTGACCTCAGGGAGGGAAGCAAGTGAGGCGAGAAGTCACATGTGGCTCTGGAGTCAAACTGCTTCAGTTTGTATCTCAGCTGTTGTTCTACAATTACTTTGTTTCTCTGTGCTTCAGTTTCCTCATCTACAAGATGGGAATAATAGTAGCACCTGTTGGAGTTATTCTTAGGATGCAGTGGGATAAAAAGCATATAAATTAGTTTATATCTGATATGTAGTAAGGACTAAAAATCTTCCCATTTTTATGATTAGCAGTCAAAGGCAGGGTTTCTCAACCTCGGCACTACTGACAGTTTAGACTGGATAATTCCCTGTGGCAGAAGGCTGTCCTGTGCATGAGCAGCATCCCTGACCTCCACCCGCTGGATGCCAATAGCAGCCTGTCTCCCTCCCCCGTCACAACAACCAAAAATGTCTCCAGACATTGACCAATAGCCCCTGATTGGCAAGACTGCCCCCCATTGACAACCCCAGTTCTAAGTTGTTTCTTCCTTGAACCTCCCAGGGTCCTCTTCGCAAAGGCCACACCACTGGTCCGCAGGCCCTGAACTGGGGCATCTTGTACTAAACTATTTGCCCTCTTTTGCGTTCAGGACAGTTATTGATTCAGACCCCTACTGCTGACCTTCTGAGGTATTCAAGTGACTTACTTGAGAGAATCCTCTTTGCTGAATGTCCCTGTGATCTGCCAGTTTCATGATTACACCACTCAGGATGCACTTTGTCGTTGGCTTTTAAAAAAAAACAAAACAAAACTGTCTGATCCTATTATGATTTCCCCAGTCGCTGGAGCAATAAACAGCTCTGATGACAGCTGTAGCAGATAGTGAGAGCACACATCTCTCAAGCCTCTTCCCCCAAGCACTTCAGGTCAGCTAGGTGGGTAAAACTGATTTTGGCTATTACCTGGGTGGCCGCTTGTGTCTGTGGAGACCGTCTGGGAAACGGAGCCAGGCCCTAAGGACAGGGATGAAGGAAAGGGTGGCAGCAGCTGGTTCTCTGACTCTCCTTGCCTTGCTCCTGAGCCACTGGACATCTGGGTCCTGGCATGCAAGCTGACTAAGCTACACTGAGGAGAGAGCATGGTGTATTCATAGCTGTGCATGTTTTGGAAGAAGCCCAGGTGGCAGGTCAAGGCCCCACACTTTTGTGTATTCAGAAAAGGCTTTCCAGAAGTGCTGAGTTTTCATTTCTGTTCTCAAAATAGCAAGAATCACGGTAGGTGAGTAGAAGAAGTGGAGATAGTTCTTATTTTAGTGTGATTAGGGCCATTATTTCCTGATATGTTAGTTTCCCCAATGTGGCTTTGGCTTCTCCAGGACAAGGATCATAGCTCTCTCATTTTGATTCTCAGAACCAAGTTAGAAATTATTGGTTGTTGAATGGATGGGTGGGTGGATGGATGGATGGATGAATGAGATGTTTCATTACATCTTGTTTAATTTCCAAAATCTTATCAGTTATCAAATTCTCCCTCAACTCGGGTTAATAACTAAAATTTATAAAGAACTTATAAAACTCAACACCAGGAAGACAAACAACCCAATCAAAAAATGGGCAAAAGAAATGAATAGAAATTTTTCCAAAGAGGACATACAGATGGCCAATAGGCATATGAAAAAATGCTCAACATCACTAATCATTAGAGAAATGCAAATTAAAACCACAATGAGATATCACCTCACACCAGTCAGAATGGCACTTATCAGCAAAACAACACAGAATAAGTGCTGGCGAGGATGTGGAGAAAAGGGAACCCTTCTGCACTGCTGGTGGGAATGCAGACTGGTGCAGCCACTGTGGAAAACAGTTTGGAGATTCCTCAGAAAATTAAAAATCGAACTGCCTTTTGACCCAGCTATCCCACTTTTAGGAATATACCCTAAGAACACCATAGCACTGTTCGAAAAGAAGAAATGCGCCCCCATGTTCGTGGCAGCATTGTTCACAATAGGGAAGATCTGGAAACAGCCCAAGTGTCCGTCAGAAGACGAGTGGATTAAAAAGCTTTGGTACATATATACTATGGAATACTACTCAGCCATAAGAAACGATGACATCGGATCATTTATAACAAAATGGATGTACCTTGATAACATTATACGGAGTGAAATAAGTAAATCAGAAAAAAAGAAAAACTGAGAACAGCACGATTACATATATAGGTGGGACATGAAAGTGAGGGTATGAGACATGGACAAGAGAGTGTTGGTTATGGGATGGGGGGAGGGAGGGAAGAGTGGGATAGGGAGGAGGGGAGGGACGCAGGGAAAACCAGATTGAAGGTGACAGAGGACAATTTGACTTTTGGTGATGGGTATGCAACACAATTGAATGATAAGATAACCTGGAGATGTTTTCATTGTACATATGTACCCTGATTTATTGATGTCACCCCATTAGAATTAATAATAATAAAATATATATATATATTAAAAAAAAAATTCTCCCTCAACTCCAATAAACTGGAAGGCACAGCAGGTCATCAGCTTTCCTTGGTGGTCAACTGGAAGTCTAGGTCACACAACAATAGTATCAGGATTCTGAGGTGAAGCCCACTTCTTACCCAATTAAGTTGGTGAATAGTCACCTCTGTGTTCTGGTCACGTTTCTACATTGAAGCCGGAAATTTTGCATTTGGCCACTGCTCAGAACTTTGGTCAGCATGATCCCTCGCCTCTGTTATGGGAAGAATTGGTAAACGTTAGTAGTTCCAATGTCTGTTTCAGTAGACTCACCAAACCTGTAATCTGTAAGATTACCTTAGAGCGCAATCCTTGCTGTGATGAGTATCGTCCGTCTCTTCTTCCAGAGCCAGTCTCCATCCTTCTCCTTTCATGCTGTGAGGCTGACTGTGCGGAATGTTTCAGTGGGCTCCCATGTCCTCTGGTTTCCAGATGAGCTCTGCCAGTGGGCTGATCCACCAGCAGAATGGAGTGGGGACAGGAGGGTGCTTATCCACCTCTTGTTACCATTACCCTCAAACCTTCCTTCCTGAATCTTCTCTCAAGTCAACTTTCTGGTCCTGGGAACTGCTCTCTCCACTCACCCCTTGGGGTCTATGAGTGGTAGCAGCCCCAAGGTTACCATCCCCAGGGAACTATACTACCCCTGTGGTACCCTTACACCCTACCAAAACCATTGAGAATTATGCCTTTGATATAGCTGGCAGCTCCCTTCGTTGAGTGTACCATCTTTCTCTTCTTGGGGCCCTGACTTATACCCTGACCTGAGATTCTTCTTTAGTTTGAAGTGACCCTGCCTGTCTCTCTACCCCTTTCCTGGACTTCCAAGCATCAGGAAGAACAGGGCCCTGAAGAACCACCCCTTACTTAACTTCCTTGCATGCACTGTCCTCCTCACTCCATGGTCCCTTTATGCCCTGCCCCCATGTTTTAAAAGTACTTGTCAACTACCTTCTTTTACTAAAGCAAGAAATACTTCATTTTTCCATTTGGAATGAATCAAAAATGCTTACTAGTGAGAATTTGCTAATCACCCAAGATATTAAGAGAGCCCATCCTGAATTCTAATCTTAAGCAAAGAAATGTGGTATCTTGATTTTCCCAGAGGTCTAATCCCAGGTGGGGGTGTTAATTCCTTTAGGAATGTGAAGGAAAGAGCTCACAGAACCCTATGACTGTCCACTTAGAGCCCATGTTGGGAACCACTGCTCGGAAAAGTGACTGAAAACTTTGAAGGCTAAGGGTCATGTGGCTTTCCTCTATGCCAGAGCGAACAAACTACAGCCCATGAGATAGCCCCTGTTTTTGTAAATAAAGCATTACTGAATGCAGCCATTCATTTATGTGTTAACTATGGCTGTGATCATGCCACGATGGCAGAGTGGGCTGATAGAGACTGTATGACCCTCTATACGGAAAACATTTAACACAGCAGTGATCACCCTCCTTGAAAAGGTCTGCTTGACTCGACTGGCATCTGGGAACTTGGATCAGGAGGTTTTACCATTTCTACACATATAAGAATAGCTCACTGTGCCTAAACTGACTGTTCAAACAATATGGGTTTTGCTAAATAGCTGCTTTCATTCTGGGGGTCTGGAATTTTTATACATACCAAGCAGAGGTTGCGTACATGATGAGCCCCTGTAGAAACTCTGAGTTCTTAGTCTCTAACAGCACTCCACATGGGTTGTATCAGCTTCTTGATGGGGGAATTCTGTGCATCCTGTGTGATGACTGGGAGGGGACCCTTGGAAGCTTGTGCCCAGTTTTCCCAGACTTTGCTCCATGTGCCTTTTTCCTTTGCTGATTTGACCTGCATCCTTTCATTGTAATAAATCAAAGTCATGAGTACAACCATATGCTGAGACCTGTGAGTCTTAGTGAATCACTGAACGTGGGGGTGCTTTTGGGGACCTATTAATACACATACAAAGCCAAAAATGTTTGCTGTCTGGCCTTTTAAGAAAACGTTTTCCAACCTTCACCATCTTAGTATGGATAGAAGTTACTTATTATATATCTCTCATCCTACAAGATTTTGGAAACCCTCAAAGTGTGGCCCAGATCTTTTGTTCTTTAACTACTGACCACACAGTGTCTTGTATAACGTATTTATGGATGGAGGAAGTCAGCAAGCCTGTAAGTAATGTATTCAAAAAGCATTTTTTGACTGACCAGGCGGTGGCACATGGTTAGAGTGTCGGACTGGGACACAGAAGACCCAGGTTCAAAACCCCAAGGTTACCTGACCTGTGGTGGTGCAGTGGGTCAAGTGTCGACTGGTAACACTGAAGTCACCGGTTTGAAACCCTGGGTTTGCCTGTTCAAGGCACATATAGGAGTTGATGCTTCCTGCTCCTCCCCCACTTCTCTCTCTCTCATCTCTAAAATGAATAAATAAATAAAAATAATTTTAAAAAATACTTAATTCAACCATCAACAGATGGTTTTAAAAAAAAGAAAGAAAAGAAACCCCAAGGTTGCCAGCTTGAGTGCAAGGCTTATTTAGCTTGAGTGCAAGGTCTCTGAAGTGAAGCCTGAAGTCACTGGCTTGAGCAAGGTGTCACTCACTCTGCTGTAGCCCCCCGGTCAAGGCACATGTGAGAAAGCAATCAATGAACAACTAAGGTGCTACAGCAAAGACTTGGTATTTCTTTTCTCTCTCCCTTCCTCTCTGTCTCTGTCACAAAAAAAAAAAAAAAAAAAACAATTTTTAAAACGGTGTTAAAAGGTTTTGACCAGTGTTGTCTTATAGAAGAATAGAATAGAGTATATTGCATATAGAGAGGCTAAGTTTCATTTCTTGAAAAATTTCTTTCAGTTAGACATGTGCATCTAGACATTATACTGGATCATAATGTAAAAGGGCTTTTTTTTTTTTTTTTTTTTTTATAGGGACAGAGAGAGAGTCAGAGAGAGGGATAGATAGGGACAGACAGACAGGAACGGAGAGAGGTGAGAAGCATCAATCATTAGTTTTCATTGCCGTTGCGACACCATAGTTGTTCATTGATTGCTTTTTCACATGAGCCTTGAACGCGGGCCTTCAGCAGACCGAGCAACCCCTTGCTGGAGCCAGCGACCTTGGGTCCAAGCTGGCGAGCTTTTTCCTCAAGCCAGATGGGCCCACGCTCAAGCTGGTGAGCTCGGGGTCTCAAACCTGGGTCTTCCGCATCCTAGTCCGATGCTCTATCCACTGCGCCACTGCCTGGTCAAGCAGAAGGGCTTCTTCTTGCCCATTGCAGTTTGTGAAGTGGCTTGAAAATATTTGAAGGCCACTGGATTGTGATCTCTTTGCCAGATGCCTGGGGAGAAGCCCAACTTATCCCTCCCTCCTCAGTTAACCTCATTCTCTGCCTGCCCCCAGAACGTGTACTACACAAGCAGTCAGCAGATCCATGTGGGCACCCTGAGCCCCACAGTCGATGACGATGACAACCGGTGCCTGGTGGACGTCAACAGTCGCCCGCGGCTCATTGAGTGCAGCTATGCCAAGACCAAGAGGATGAAGCTTCACTGGCAGTTCTCTCAGGTATCAGCCCAGAGCCCCTGCAAGAGCAAGAGCAAAAAAAGAGGGAGAGGGACACAGGGGCCGGGGAGGGCATGAGAGGAGACGGACACTGGCTCTAGGGAGGCTAATCAATCTTGGGATTTATTGAGCTGTTTGGAAATAATATTTTTAAATCCCCATTTGCAAATCTAGAGCAGCCACTCTCACTTGATATTTTAACATTAACATATGTACAATCTTTGTTAAGGCAAAATGATCAATATTTATCATGTGTCCTGGAGTCTGTCCCTAATAAATCCAGCCAATCAATCTTGGGATTTATTGAGTACCTACTATATACATGCCAAGGGTTCACATACATTAGCTCATTGGCTCCTAAGATTGGTTCTGAGGGGGTTATTATTCTATTGTCACTATTGTTTTTATTACCATTTTATTTCATTTTTAGATTTAAGGAAACAGACTAAGAGTGGGTAATCACCTGTACAGAGTCACACAGTAAGGGATAGGCTTAGAATTTAAACTCTCTGGCTTTAAAGCCTCGCCTTTCTTCTGCAAAGTGCCTTCTCAAGAGATAAAGCCCCAGTCTCTTGGGTATAGCTAGTGGCAGGTCATCTCTGGTCTCTGACCCCCCAGTTTCAGCCTAGGGGATGAAGTTTCCACACAGGGCATTGTCTTGGGGTCATTTAGTGAAGGACAGTCATCTTCAACTCACTGGGATTCGAGGTGGGTGGAAGACCAGGGATTTCCTGGAATAGTCCCTGGAAGTCATGGCCCAACCAGGCACCTGCAGCTCTGAAGACTTTGTGTCACCCAGATCCGAGTGTTCCAACTAAAGTAAGCTCCCTGGCCCCCTCAGTGACCTTGGTCCTCCCAGGAGCTCTTGAATCACCAGGGAAATATAGCTCCATCTGAGGCGCCTCAACCTCTCTGTGTCTAGCCTCCTGCAGTTTGATGTTTATCAGCACAGCAACTCCATCTCAAAGATGGTAAAGTGAGATTAAGTCACCTGGCCAAGCTCACACAGCTGAAAACGGGGGATCTGGAGTTTCAACAGGCTAGCTGAATCTGAACTCAGGTTGTTCAGTATCCTAGCCCCACAAACAGACCCCTCTGCTTCCTCTCCAGTCCTCACAGACAGACATGTGCCCCAAGGTCATGGGCTGGGGTGACTCGGCTCATCTGTGCAGATATGGATGCCTTGGTCCCTAGCTGGCCCTCATCTCATCTCTGCCTCCCTGATTGGGACAGAGAAAGGAACATACACTAAAATGAGAGTCTTTGAGGCAGACGTCCCAAAATCCAGCTTCTTCCCTCCCTCCTCTCCACACATGGCACTGAACAGACAGCCCCACACGATTCCTGCCTGAAGGGACAGTGTCCAACAAAGCAGGACATGTTGATACATGGAACCCAGGGCCCTGGACAGCCACTTAGGCATCTATCTAATCAAAACTCCCAGAGTGCTTTGCCTGATCCTTCTACCAAGAAACTGTTTGGAAATAATATTTTTAAATCCTCATTTGCAAATCTAGAGCAGCCACTCTCACTTGATATTTTAACATTAACATACGTAAAAATTTTGTTTAAGGCAAAACGATCAATATTTATCATGCGTCCTGGAGTCTGTCCCCAAGCCCACATTGGTTAGGAGCTACTATTGACAAGGCCAGAGGAAGCTGGGAGACTCTTAAATGATTAAAGTCATGTGCTTAGGCAGATTTTCTTACAACAGGTTTTAATCTTTGCAAATTACATGGGGATCCTACCAACAAGAATTTTCTGGTGCAGAAGTTGGACTGAAAGTAGCTTTACTGGTGCATTTCAAATCTCTTCAGTTTCACTTTCTGCATTATTTACTCCCTGAGGACTGCATTTAAACTCCACAGACACTCAGGCTGAATTAATTTCAAAGTAATCTATTGCAATTCTCCCCCATTCTCCTACAAAGAAGATAGGCATTTGCATATCTTAGTGTTCTATCTCATACCCTGATTTTCTGTTTAACAAATAAAATGCCTTTCCTCTAACCCTCGGAAGCTCTTCTGAATTTCCAATGCTTCTGGACAAATCAGCACAGCATTAGATTCTGACACTGAGAAACCATGTTTAATGAAAACATCTCTTGGCAACACTGATGTACAGAGCTCTGATGAGCAGTTTTCCAATAATGGACATTCTTTCCTTCAGTTGTTCATCAAACACTTATAGAGCATGGGGGCTGGGCAAGAGGGATGCAGACATGAATCAGACATGGCCTCTGCCCCAGAGGAGCTCGTGGGCCTGTAAACACGGAGCGGAAGTGGAGGATGAGAGTAGAATGAGAAGGGAACAGGGTCTGGGAGCCCAGGGTGACAGGCTCTGTCTGCAGAACTCATGGAACATGAAAGGCTTATTTGATCTAGATTTTGAAAGTTGTAGAACTGTTCCCAGGTGTAGAAAAAGAGAAGAACATTCCAAGTGAGGCTCAGTCTGGGCAAAGGCAAGAAAAGGCAGAGCACACTTGAAAAGAAATCTAGTTGTGGTATGGGAGGAAGTTAGAATTTTCCATGCGGCTAGACAGAGATCAGATTTGAGCAGACAATGGTGGTCAGGTCTGCTCAAATGACATTGTCACATGACAATGGTGGTTGAAAGCCATGCTCAAGCTCGAACTTCACCCTAAAAGCAAACTGAGGACCTAAGGGAGGTTCTTACGCAGTGGATTGCAGTGATGGGGGCACACCCTCTGGCAGCAGAGGACAGTAGACTGAAGAAAAGAGGTTGCACGTAGGCCAGCAAGTTAAGGGGCTGTGCCATTGTCCCTGTGAGAGAAGGGGTGACTTGGTTGTCACAGGAGCATGGAGGCAGGCAGCAGTTTGACTTTATGAGACATTTTAATACATTGTCTATTGAAAGTAGTGATGGGTTAAATGGAGGTAGTTAGGAGGGGGCTGCTTATTAATCCAAGACCACGCCAGGTGCTGGGTTTGAAGAACAGCAGTCAGAGTTGTTCCTCTCAAGCAATGTACATGTCTCTAAACAGCCCACGTTTCCCATGTCAACACAAGATAAAACTTCATTAACATTATAAGTGGTAGGTGTTGCCTTTGGTGATTTTTCTAGCTTGCGACTCCTGCCAGTTTAAACAATTCCCTAAACTACCTACTGGGATTATAAATTCATATGCATAAAGTATGGGGCTTTTGATCCTCCAAGAATCATACCAAGATTTGGGAGATTCTGTGATTTGGTCAGGTGGCATTAGTGAAGAGGCGTTTAGTGAATGGCCCCTCAACCAATGGAAGGAGAGGGAGGAAGCAGATACCGTGTCACTACAGAGGAGAATTTTGTGGCAAGAGACCTGTCAGACAAAGCAATGGACTGCCTCCATCCAGTGGTAATGAGACACCCACTCTCCCCTCTGCCACCATTACTATGAATGGTTATGTAAATGCTGGTGCTATTGAAGGAGTCTTGCCATAGGAAAGCTGTCATGGAGTGTGTCCTCTGACTTCCTTACGATCTATCTATTTGAATGCATGGTGGAAGGAGTAGGGACTGTTGGAGCAGGAGGACATCAGGAATACTGGAGCTGTGCCTTCAAATATCTGCGCCCTATGCAAGAGAGAGCAGACTTGTCCTGTGTAGCTCTAGGAGGACCAGTGGGGAGAGTCAGAGACAATTGTTAGAACAGCTTTCTCATAGTCAGAATTGTCCAGACACGAGATTGGCAGTTCAGAGAAGACATGGGCTCAGAGGATACTCAGCAGGCCATCGAAGGCTCTCCAGCTCTAAATGGAGGCTGGACTGGATGATCTCAAGGGCTTGCCAACTTTGAAATTCTGTATTTCTAAGCTGAAGTTAGAGAGCAATTCTGAGATGCCTCACTAGGCCTGCTTTAATAAAAAGCAGCATGAGTTTGAAAATGAGCTGAGCTTCTTGTATGAGGGTCATTTTATCCCACTTTATGGCATTCTTTGTTATTTCACTCCATGCCCCTGTCTTCTGTCAACCAGGAAACTGGAGGGCAGGAATGTCTTATACTTTCAGTATCTCTAGCCTCTAACAGAAGGCCTGAGGCATCCAGTGTGCTATTGATCAGAGGAAGAAGTCCCTTATTTAAAAGTTCACAAATATTAATTAAAGGCCTCTGATGTATCAGGTCTTGAACTAGGTTTGTGGGAGACCCAAAGATGAACAAAATCCGAGTTACAGTGACTCTCCTTGCATGCATGCCTGTGTGCTGAAAAGAAAATTAAAAAGTACTACAGTATTTCAAGAACACTTAAATGTAAGAGTCAAAGGGCACTCACTGCTCAGTTGGAAAATCCCCAGTTCTTACAAAGAACACTTTTAGTTGATAGTGCATCCCAACTGCATGTGCCAAGTGGGATACTCAAAGACATACGACAGACGTGCACTCCTCTGTATAACTCCAGATTTGAAGGAGGGAGGTGGACATGTTTTATGCTAAAACGAGTATGTGTATGATATTGAGTGAAGTACACATTTGTATGAATTTCTTTTACAGGGACAGAGAGAGAGTCAGAGAGAGGGATAGATAGGGACAGACAGACAGGAACGGAGAGAAGTGAGAAGCATCAATCATTAGTTTTTTGTTGCTGTTGCAGCACCTTAGTTGTTCATTGATTGCTTTTTCACATGTGCCTTGACCGCGGGCCTTCAGCAGACCGAGCAACCCCTTGATGGAGCCAGCGACCTTGGGTCCAAGCTGGCGAGCTTTTGCTCAAGCCAGATGGGCCCGCGCTCAAGCTGGTGAGCTCGGGGTCTCGAACCTGGGTCTTCCGCATCCCAGTCCGACGCTCTATCCACTGCGCCACCGCCTGGTCAGGCTGAATGTCTTTTAAAATAGGAAACTGATGAATTGCCAGATACCCAGACTGTATTTCATGCTAGCCCCAGACTGGGGTATGCCGTCACTCCTGTTACCTGTTCAGGTGCTTTTCTGGAAATGTTCCCAAGAACCCTCTTGGGGTTCAAGGGCATACTTATGGGTGTTCCCACAGGCAGGCCCTCCCCACACCTCAGCCCTTTGTTCTCCTCCTTCTCACTACATCACTTAGGTGTTTTCTAAATGAGAAACACCCAGGTTAACAAAGATTTTTATTAATGCCAGAGAGAAGAGATTTTCAGGAGTATGAGGAGATTGCCTGGAACAGAGCTCAGCCCAGAGCCAAGCCTGCCTATCCAGGAACTGTCAGCTCTGGTGTGTGGGTCTAATTTGATAATTTGATGCAAGATGAGTAACCCACTGAAAACAGAGCCCATTTGCAGAGCACATTTCCAGGAGCACCTCTAATTCTGCCAAATCATTTCCCAACACGCAAGGAGGAGGGGTCCTTGACTTTCTCCTGCTCCAATCCCCAGGCTCTGTCAGGAAGTGCAACTTGGAGAATCTTTTCTACTAAGAACAAAAGACCATAGTGGGTATTTCACCACGACTTTGGAATAAAAGAGCTTTTCATTTCCATGTTATATGAAGGGGCAAGTGTGGGATGGTCTGGTTTTGAGGGACCGACAACACTTTGTTTAGGCCCAAATATTTTCTTAGTGATTGTTAGTTTGTGGCAGTCAGCTCTTCCCACAGCTCACTCCCCAGGGGTCAGGAGCCAGGACCAGGTATGATGGCTCGGTTCCCTGCTACTCTGACCTGGGGCAGATTTTGAAATGTATTTATCAAACATTTATATTGTGCCTACTCTGTGCCAGATAGTATTATACCTGCTTATAAATATTACTTAATCCCCATGACAATGTTTTTAGGTACTTAAATTATCTTCATTCTACAGATGAGGAAACTGAGGCACAGAAAAATTGAATAATTTTTCCAAGGTCAAGTCTGAAAATTCTGTCAAATATGGCATTCATGGTGCCTTACTCGCCTCTGGAAAGCCCTTGGTTACTGCAGTAAGAGTTTTGGCTGAGGGTCTCCCTGCCATGCCAAGCCCCAGGTACGCCTGACCTGGCTGGACCCCCCTCCTCAGCAAACTTTCTCCCACCATCCTTCTGTCTTCACAACCTGCCCCTTCACCCTTTCTTTCGCACTTGACATTGCCACTGAGCCATCTTCAGTCCGATAGGGCTTCAGCACAAATCCCAGGCAGATCTCACTCAGGCACTCAAATCCCCTTGAA
This sequence comes from Rhynchonycteris naso, assembly GCA_037038555.1. Lineage (NCBI taxonomy): Eukaryota > Metazoa > Chordata > Mammalia > Chiroptera > Emballonuridae > Rhynchonycteris > Rhynchonycteris naso. Next base: position 328,368,717 of record CM072995.1, on the reverse strand, counting down.
GAAAGATACACAGTGAACACTTATTGATCCAGTGGAGTGTTGAATATTCATAACTCAGAGAGACCACTTTCCTCTACAAAAGGCTTAATCTCAGGTTTCTGTAACCAGCACTAACATCCCACCTATGCTTTGAAGTATGATTACTAATTGTGAACTACTTAACCTGGAAACTCACAAAACCACTGTGCATAAAGCCAAAGCCCCATCGGGCCACTTGCTCTTGGAAAATTAATTAGAAAGGAAAATAGAATGAGGGCTCTGTAATAAACAGAGAAGTCTTCACAAGAGAAAGCAAGCCACATGCGACCTCCTTGTGAACATGTTGATTGCAAATGTGAGACCAGCACTCTCCTCCCAGATGCTCTGAGTGTTGCACCTCAGGGAGGCCAATGCAAGCAACCAGGTGGGCCCTCCCCTTTCCTGAGACAGGGTGATTGATGGCTGGCTGTGGTGCCCAAAGTGTGGTCCCTGGACCAGCATGACCAGCAGAGTAGTACGTGGAAAATTAAAGAGACATATTTTTGGCCTCATTGGAGACCTACTGGAACAGAAAAGTGAAGCCCAATGATCTATAGTTTAATAAGCCTTTAGGAACTCTGTCTAATCCATCTATCTAGCCTACTACTCCACAAGGAGCCAGGTTGCATGGTCTGGTCCAAGCTGTTCCACCCTCAGTTGCCACAGACTCACACTTGGGAAAACTGGGGCAGAGAGGAAGCTCAAGGCTGTGTGATCTGGGCTCACCTCCTCAACACCTTAGCCCAAGAGACTAACGGACCACAAGTCCACATGCCGCTGTGCCCCTGGTCATTGCTTTATGTAGACACAAAATCAGAATGCCCCCGTGCTCTGATACCTTTTGTAAAGGAGAATACTGAAACTCAGAGTGGCTCATCCACTTACCAGGGTCATGGCCAGGGACAGCCAGAGGTACGGCCAGAGTAGAGTTCTGTGTTCTTGGCTTCTGCTCGGACCACCTCTCATTCTCATATCCTTTCTAGTCACCACTCCTGAGAGACCCAGAAGGAGAAGCAGCTAGGCTGGGGGCCAGGACCCAGCTCTAGGAATTATTATTAGCCTTCCTAAGTCTATACATTCAGGTTTCGATGTTTCTAATGCTGTTTCCAAAATTTAATTTGGTTCCCATTCCAATTAAGCTCTCTGTGTGCTTCAGCGTCTCTCCTGCTAGGTTTAATTGCTCTTATTTGAATTCTTTAATTAAAAGTATTGTGTGTTTCTAGATCCTATAGTTGTAAGTATTACACAAATAATTTAGATGACTGGACTAGAAAACCATGTGACGGCACCATCCACCGAAGGTGGTACTGGTCGGAGGACCTGCATCAAGACTCAGCCCCCATCCCCAGAGCCCTGGACCTGGTGCAGAGGCTGCTGGCTGGCCCTGGGTGTGAGGACAAGACACTCTATGCTCAACATAGCAGAGTGACCTGGTTAACTTCTCAATTCTACACTGCAATGGCTGGCTCTGTCACCAGTTAAAAGCCAAAGTCTGTTCAGTGGCTTTGAGACCTGACACAGCCTGCCCCACACTCACCTCTTGGGCCTCATCTCCTACAAACACTCCTGTGCCTTCTCTGCATCAGGGCCTCGGTGCTGTTTTCTGAACATGCCAGGCCTCTGCTGGTGTGGGAGCTTTGCATGGGGCCTCAGGTCTCTTCCAAGAGACGGGGCCAGCTCCTCTCCTTCACATCTTCTCTGATTGATCTCATCTTCTCAGTGAGGATCACCCTGATCTGCTTATCTTAGTCCATTCTGGCTGCTGTAACAAAACAACCATACATTGGCTAGTTTAAACAATAAACATTTATTTCTTGCATTTTTGAAGGCTGGGAAGTCCAAGATCCAAGTGCCAGCAAATTCGTTGTCTCATAAGAGCCTGCATCCTTGTTTACATATGGTGGTCTTCTCACTGTGTCCTCACATGGCAGCGAGAGACAGATCATTCCTCTTATATCTCTTCATATATTTCTGATTCATGAGGGTTCCACCTTCATAACCTAAGTACCTCCCAAATGCCCACCTCCTAATACCCTCACATGGGGATTAGGGCTTCAGCATGAATTTTAGGAGGGCACGAGACCTAAAATACAGTCCAGGGCACTGCTCCAGGTTTTTGTTCACAGCCTTATCACCTTCTAAGACTATACAAAATTTTATTATTTGCTCTCCCTCTTGGAATAATCTTCACAGAGATAAGGATTCTTTCCTGTTTAGTCACTGATGTTTCTGGCACACAGTAAGCACTCATTTAATCCTGGATGGATGGATGGATGGATGGATGGATGGATGGATGGATGGATGGACTGACTGATGGATTGATGGATAGATGGGTGCGTGGATGGATGAAACATGTCTTTACAGAGAGCTCTCAAAAAAAAACTAGATCAAACTGGCTCTTCAGAGCCCCTTATAAGTCAAGATGACCTTTCTCTCTGGTCAAGATGACCCCAGGTATTGGGGCAACAACAGCTGTCAGTCTAGTCTACTCTCTTGAGATAGACATTGGGTGGAATAAATGGTGGGGTGGGGTGGCCACTTATCCTGGTGAGGAACAGTGAAGGGGGCTGACTCCTGGGCTCCCAGCCTAGCTCTACCACTTACTGACCATGAGATCTTGAGCAAGACTCCCAACATCAGTCTCTAGTTCTACAAAAGGGCGATAATTAGCATCTCTACCTCCCAGGGTTGTTGTGAGGAATGCATGAGACTGGGCGTGTAAAGCATTTGACACAGTGCTGGGTGTATAGCACATAAAGGTTACTATTATTACTCTTATCACAGACCGTGCTGCTGGTCAGTGGTAGCTCTCACACCAAAGGGTGGCCTGGCTCTTCTCTTCTTACTCCAGATGTGCTCCCAATGCACACCAGGGTTCTGGTCAGTGAGGCCTCCAGATGGCCGTACTGCCCTCTGGCAGAAGGTTCTCCTTTCAGAGCCTCCAGAGAGGGGCTCTTCTTGGCCTCACACTCTGTGCTCCCTGATGGACCCAGGCACTCGTCTCCCCCACCCCCACCTCCACCCCTGCTCTTGGTCTCGCTTCCTTTCTTCGCAGAGACCACACATGCTGTTTCTTTCCCAGGGTCGTGGCACTTCCTGTTTCGGGTGCTGAGGGCATGGTTGGGCCAGAGTAAGGCCTGGGAAATGTCATAGTTGAGTCTCTGAAGGAACGCTTTACTTCTCAGAGACCTCTGCCCCTGTCACCTCTCGGCCTTGGCAAGGTGCCCCTGCAGAAGGCTTAAAATGTGCCTGAGGGCTGAGGACCTCCTGTTTTGGACCAGTTTCTCCCAGCTTCTACGGTCCAAGATTGCTGAAGCAGCCTCACTGTTGGAAAGGCCTGGCCTGACCCAGCCCCTGAGGACATGCTGAGCAGTCAGAATATTCCGCAAAACGAACAGGGCACTTGGTCCTTCCCCCGTCTGCTTGATGTGCACTTTTTCCGGAGCCCCCTCCCTGATACGATGAACTGTCTCAAATCCATTTGTTTTGTAGCTGATAAAGGGACTTCCCATCTGTCCTGCTCATTCTCCAGAAATCAGGACAGAAATGATCATCTGGCCCAAGAGATAATGGGACCAGAAGGGTGGCACAGCTTGCTCAGGCCACACAGCAGACAACCAAAACAGAAGCATCCTACTTCAGCACTGCCCCCCTTCCATCTTACTACCCGAAATGCATGAACCCCTGGCAGACCTTGCAAATAAGAGAGCTGGCTGATTTCTTTCCAGCCCAGCCTGAGCTCCACTCCCAGCCATGGGTAGGACACCCTAGCAGGCTGGGCGGGACATTGGAGGGTCAGGAGAAGCTGGACACTAAAGGTCAGGCCCACTAAAGGAGCACCATTGACATGGCCCAGCCTGTGGGTGGGCAGCAGATGTGCTGCTCAGGCCGAGAGGCTGCAAGCTTTTACACAGAAGCCACAGAAACCTTGACCTGGCAGAGCAATGGGGCTGGCCTTGCAGGTGTCACAGGGATGCCTCTGGGTCCAAAAGTCCAGCCTTTGAGGAACAGGATGGGGACCCAAGGTGGACCACAGCTGCTGAGAGGACAATTTGAGGCTGTCCTCCACAGTCATTCCAGTGTGGCTCAGGATTGTGGTATGGCCACCCAAAGTACCAACTCCTTGGCTACATTTAAAAAGGCTGTTGTCCAGTAGAGATGAGGTGGTCTGTGCTCTGCAGTCAGTTCTGAGTGACACAAAACAAAAGGAGGGCAACCAGAATGGAAAAACTATGCAATGTTGTACCCCAAGGAACTGGGAATAGCATAGTACGGGGGAACATGGGCCTCACCTTCCCCTGTTGGAGGGAAGGGATGGAGAAGCAGAGCTGGCCCAAGTATGGGAAACTGAGGGGCGGTCTGGGTACCCTTGCTGGATGCTACTGAGACAAGGGTCTCAGTGCAATGGGAGGAGAAGGATCCTGGGTGGAGCTGCTTGGGAAAGAAAGTGCTGGATAGGGGGCCGAGTAAGAGGGCCCCTGGCTGAAGTACAGAAGCTGTTCAGGTTGCAGATGAGAACAAGAGGGTCAGCCTTCAAAGTCTCCTCCACCATAGGGACTCCAGGGTTCTTTCTGAGCCTTTGTCCCATGGACTAGTCCTCTCCCCTGTCAGGGCCTGAGCTTGTGGGTTTCCCTCTGGCTGCCCCTGTGGGTCCCAGATGAGCTTGCTGTTTCAGTTTCCCCCATTCTGAGGTCTCTGTGCTCTTGAGGGCAATGACTCATTGCTTTCCTCAGGGCAGATGCTGGGCTGGGGGGGCAGGAGGAGGGACATGCATTACTCACTTGAATGCTTCTGAAGAGTTTACTGTCAGCAGGTCCATATCCCATATTCTGGACATTGGGAATTCCATACCCAACACACACACCTGACCCCCTCTGCCATCCGGCTTCTCACTCCCTACCTCCTTCACCCACTACTCAAAGTGCCATCTGGAAAGCTGGATTTTTTTTTAATTTTTTTAACTGAAGAATACCACATACATACAGAAACATGCAAACATCAGTACAAAAATTAATGCTCAACTTAATGATTTAAAACAAAGCAAATGCCTATGTAAGCACCACCCAGGTCAGAAAATAGCACCCCAGCAGCACCCCAGAATCCTCCCTCCCTAAAGGTAACCAACCTATTCTGACTTGAACACTGTGTGGGTTTTTTTGTTTTGTTTTGTTTTAGCAAGAGAGACAGAGAGAGGAACAGGGAGAAGGATAGACAGGGACAGACAGGGACAAATAGGCAGTAAGGGAGAAAGATGAGAATCATCAATTCATTGTGGCACCTTAGTTGTTCACTGACTGCTTTCTCATATGTGCCTTGACCAAGGGGCTACCACACAGTAAGTGACCCCTTGCTCAAGCCAGTGACCTTGGACTCAAGCCAGCGACCATGGGCTTCAAGTCAGTGGCCTTTGGGCTCAAGCCAGTGACCTTGAACTCAAGCCAGTGACCATGGGTTTCAATCCAGAGATCTTTGGGCTCGAGCCAGTGACCATGGGGTCATGTCTATGATCCCATGCTCAAGCCAGTGAACCTGCACTCAAGCCAGCGACCTTGGAGTTTCGTACCTGGGTCCTCTGCAGCCCAGTCTAACACTTTATGCACTGCGCCACTGCCTGGTCAGGCTGAACACTGTGGTTTTGTTTTGCCTGTTTGGGAAGTTTATAGAACTAGGATTATATATATATTCTGTCTGGCTTCTTTGACTAATGTAGTTGTGAAATTCATCCTTATTGAGTAGAGCTCTGTGATTTGTTCATTTTTGATGCTGTGTAGTATTCCATTTTGTGAATCACCACAAGTTATTTATCCATTCTACTACGGATGCATGTCTGGGTTGCTTCCATATTGGCGCTTCTACAAATCATGTTTCAGAAAGCGCTCAGGTGCATAACTTCGGTGCACACATTTCTGCTAGACATAGCTTTAGGCCAGAATTGCTGAGTCTCTGGGAAGTGTCTATTTAGCTGCGCAAGTACTGTCAGTTTTCTAGGTCATGAGAACTGATCCTTGATGTTCTCTTGAGATGTCAATTGTTGCCATGGGTATGGTGGAGGCAGGCTGGGAATGACTTCCAGAAGGGGCTCGCTGTCCCCCTCTCTCACAGTGCCCTGTTCACTCTGTTGGGCATGCATGCAGCTGGGAGCTGAGGGGAGTGGGCTGAAGCGTCTTAAGAGGCAGGGCCCTCCCTCTCCCTGCTGCCAGGCTCGCTTAGGGCCACCCCATGGTGAATTCCTGAGCACGGTCACCTTGTCCTGTGACCGATTCCCTTTTCACCTATTATAGGCCATGACAGCCAACATGAATGATTGCCTATCATGTTCCAAGTTTTTTGCTGGATGTTGAGGGAACAGAAATTGGTAAGAGAGAACTCTCAGTCTAGAGGGGAAAAGACAAGTAAATAAGAAATTTCAGTGTCATTTAGAAGTGCTGAGCGGGAGAAAGCACAGGATAGGGAGCACCAGGCTAGCTGGGTGAACTGGAGGAGAGCAGGTGGGAGTGAGGGTAGGGAAAACGGAGCTGGATCCGGAGTTGGAGCTGAGCCCTGAATGACCATGGCTTAGCCTGCAACAGAAGCATGGAGAGGGACCCTAGGCACAGTGCACAGCTTGGTCATAGTCTAGGAATCCTGAGAAAATGCAGATGGGTTCAGAAAACAAGGTCTCTGGTATTGCTGCTGCTAAAGGTGTGAAAGTTGAGGGAAACAGGCCAGGGAGAAAGGCCCGAAGGCCTTCAGTGCAGAGCTGCGGAGCTGCGCTCTGGCTTCCTGGCCAAGTGTGCGTCTGAAAAGATCACTGCTCGTGCTCTGGAAGTGGGGAGGGGGATCGATGAGGAAGCTGAGGCAGCTGTCCAGGGAAGAGATGATGGTGGCCTGAATCAGGGCAAGTTAGATGGGTTGGGATAAGGGGACAGGCACAGGCCTGAAGAAGGTGGAATTGGGAGGAATCAGTACCTAATGCTGGGGAGAAGGGGGAGGCTTCGCTGAAAACTCCCAGCTTTCCCACACAGATGCCTGGTTAGCGCTGAGATGGAAAACACAGTAGGTTCTTGGCGAAAGTGAGTTTGAGCTCAGGTACCATTAAGCTACAAGAGAATCACTTACATGGACCACCATCCAGCCCAAGCAATTCTGCTCATTGGGAGGCCAAAGCCCAACTGAGCACATTTTCAGTCTAACTCTGAGATACTCAACTGCTGATATCCAGGCACATAATCAGTAGCCCCAGAGTGTTTGGGGTATAAGCTGCATATGCACAGCCATAGAACATTCTGGAACATCAGGAACATGTGGAAACTATGCATATCCAGAGATGAGGGAGCCCAGCGTCCTTCTAGATCAGGGGTCCCCAAACTATGGCATGTGGGCCACATGTGGCACCCTGAGGCCATTTATCCAGCCACTTCCAGAAGGGGCACCTCTTTCATTGGTGGTCACTGAGAGGAGCACAGGATGCATCCGCACCCATAGTTCCCATTGAAATACTGGTCAGTTTGTTGATTTAAATTTACTTGTTCTTTATTTTAAATATTGTATTTGTACCCGTTTTGTTTTTTTACTTTAAAATAAGATATGTGCAGTGTGCATAGGGATTTGTTCCTAGTTTTTTTTATACTCCGGCTCTCCAACGGTCTGAGGGACAGTGAACTGGCGCCCTGTGTAAAAAGTTTGGGGACCCCTGTTCTAGACAGATCCAGGAGCCTGAGTTTGGTTGAGGCCAGCACTGATGACTCCAGAGGTCCAGCTGGAGGCATAGACCCTGAAAGCAGGAGGTCTGGCAATATTCAAATTCAGTCTGATCGTGGGTGGTCCCAACAAAGTAGGCTCTTCAGAGCAAGGCCCCAGCCTGTGGTTATGGGAAGCAGGGCCTAGCACCCTGGAGAGGAGCTGCTGTAGGAGCAACCCAGCATGCCATACCCCAGCCAGTTAGACAGATATTGGGGTGGGGAGTAGAGGGTATCTCTGTTCTAGCAAAGACCTAGGACTCTGTGAAGAAAACTGAAGCACTAGTTCATTCTCAGAGAGAAGACCAGTGCATCAGAGATGGTGAGCCTGAGGCTTCCTGGGAATGCAGGCCCCAGACCTCCTTTAGTCTCATTGGATCCCAGACAACTGGACACATCGAGTCCCAGCCTGCGCGTCCCCATGTTGCCTCTATACCCTCTGACCCCACTCTCTGCCCTGGCTCCTAGGGAGGCCCCATCCAGAACCGCAAATCTAAGCGCTGTCTGGAGCTGCAGGAGAACAGTGACTCAGAGTTCGGCTTCCAGCTGGTGCTGCAGAAGTGTTCGGGCCAGCATTGGAGCATCACCAACGTCCTGAGGAGCCTGGTGTCCTGACCTCACCAGGAGCATCCCCACCGTCCCTTTGCTACTGTGTAGCACCCACTGCAACACTGCCTGCTGTCCATGTGGGGTTGTTTGAAGGCTGGGGAACCAGGTTAGTGGCCCCCCCAAAGAGCTTTTTATTTCCTATTCAATTTTCATGGAGTTTCTAGAAAGATGCTGAATGGTGGGTGAAGGTATACTATCATAAACTATTTTGCAACTGTATATAGGGGACAAATGGAAAATATTTATAACTGTCAATAAAATACTATTGATTAAGAAAAGCATTTTTGCAGTCATTTTGGGTGTGGTAGAGATTCACGCCTGGCTCCTCTGAACCTGGAGTTCTTATAGCCGAAGACGCACCCTTATTTACCCTTCCTGCCCCACATCCCTCAGAAAGGAAGCTCGAAAGCCCCACCAGCAGCGGGGAGCCTACCATGCCAGCTGCATGCTTTCTGTGTGAAGCCCAGGGTGGCAGGAAGGCCCCTGTGAGTTCAGGGCATTCCTCCTCTGGAAAACAACTCAGTTCTTCATTCCTGGAGAAATCAACATTGCTTGTTGAAGTATCATCTGCTGGCCATCTGCCGGGCTTTAGGCGACACAGCCCTCTCCTGAAGTCACCTCCTTCACTTCCCAACGCTGCCCACTGCTCAGCCCCTCAGCAATAACACTTGTCTACGGCAAATGCAGCATCCAGTCGCTAAGACCAGTTGGCTCCTGCCACGAATCACTGCACATTAGATTCTAGAGGCTGCTGTAACAAACTTGGTGGCTTAAACCATAGAGTCACTGTCACTCTATCATGGTTCTGGAAGCTGGAAATCTGGAATCAGTCTGTCGGCAGGGTTGGTTCATTCTGAGAGCAATGGAGGGGAATCCATGCCTCTCTCCTGGCTTCTGGTGGCCCAGGTTCTCCTTGGCTTGTAGAAGACATCTTCTTCTGTGTCTTCCCATCGTTTTTCCTCTGCATGTGTTTGTCTCTGTGTCTACATTCTCTGCTTTGTAAGGCCACCAGTCATGTTGGATTAAAACCTACCTTAATGATCTCATTGGGACTTGATTACCTCCATAAAGCCTCTATCTTCAAATACAGTCACATTCTGAGGCACAAAGGAGGAAGATGCATCTTTGGGGCAGACACAGCTCAACCCATAATATGGCTCAGTCAGTTATGGCCCCAAGTCACCTTTCTGGGCCCAGCCTAGGGAAACTGGTGATTCTCAAAATGGAACTTTCTTTCTTGTAGCCCATTGCCCAGTCCTCTAATAGCTTCCCACTGAATGTTTCTTGTCTTGGCCCATGAGACCATCCTCTGATGAGGGCTCTTATATTTAGTTTGAAGGGCACTCCTCACCAGAACCACTTCTGACACTTTAGTTCATAGTAGAACTATGATAACTGACAAGCTCTAAGACTGAAGTAGGAGAGGAAATCTTTTTTGGATGGGCTTCAGCCTTACTCACTGTAAAGCCAGTAGCCACAGCCATAATCACAGCTGCCTGGCCCATGCAGGTTCACATTGGATTCGGACAGACAGTAATGAAACAACAGAACCAAAAACTGGTGGGCCATCACCTTTAATCCTAGCTAGCACCCAGTGGGCAAGAAATACACACAGTGGGAAAACACTTCCCTTTCCATTCAGGGCTCCCAAAGCCTTATCCGAGTTTCCTAGAATCAAAGTTTTCTACCTAACCAGCCTTATTCACCCCTGTTCCTTAACTCGTTCTCCCTGCACAAACTCTGCACAAACTGGCTTCTCCTTCAGCACTCCGCCATCTTGGCTGCTTCTCCTCTCCTCCATGTGGCCTTTCTCTGCTCTGCTCTCTAATTCTAATCTCAGGAACCGAGAGAGAGAAAGCTCCCGGTCTGCCCCATTTTATAGTGTAGAAATCAAAACCTTTAATCCAATATGCAAACAAGGAAGTCTCTAATACAAAGTCACTTATCTGAGGCATAATGGGATTCCTCTTGAGAGTGCACCACCCCCCACCATGCATGCAACAGTCAAGGGTGTGGGGAAAAGCTTAGTTTTAAAACTAAGCCTTGGGCTATAACGACTCTGTCTGCTTACAACACGTCCCCCAACACACATTAATATAATCACGCCCACCCCAAGCAGGAAGGGCAACTGATATTATCACCTGGATGATGGGCTTTCACAGGGCAGCGCCATCTTTAACAAAGTGAGTATAATATATTTTATCTGCCCAACACTCACCTTCTTCGGTTCTCTGGGACACCAGCAGTCACCTGTTTTGGATCACTAATTTATAATTGAAAAATTGATGAATATAGAGAAACCTCCCGCACCAATGGGACCTGCAGGGAAGAGGGACCTCCTGTCTTGGCCACCTCTGCACACCGAGAACCCCAGCTAGCACAGGATTCACCGTGGTGGGGCCAGTAAGGGCTTTCCTGGACACTGTCATAGGCTCCCCCTTACTAACTCTGTACCCACCTAAACCACACTCATCTCTGCACTCATTCAGCTGAATATCTTCCTATAGCTGTAAACATCCCGAACTTCTAAAGTCACACTTCTGGTCTCAGTCCACCCACCTCCTTCTTCCCCTCTAAAATGCTAATTCCTGTGCTTCACAATCATCCACTTTCCTTTCTCGGTGTTCCCGGAGTCTGGTTCCCAGATGAGCAGCATCAGCATTTCTTGGGAACTTACCAGAAATGCAATTCTCAAGCCCTACCCAGACCTCCCAAATTGTAAACAACCAAGGTTTTAACAAGCCTGCCAAGTGACTCTTTTTGCTACAGTCTGAGAACGGCTGCCCAGCACAGTCTCGGTCAGCGCACACGCACCCTCCTTCCACCCACTATAACATCCATTCATACCGCTCCTCCTGTTTACAACCTCCACTTCACGCCCCATCTAGGATGTCCCTCTGTCCATCCACACTTGCACTATCTTTCCCATACCATATAACAGGTGGAGCAGAAGGACCAAGAGCATGGACTCTGGAGCCAGAGAGCCCAAGTTCTACTCCCAGCCCGGCCACTTACTAGCTGAATGACCTTGAGTAGATACGTAACCTCTTTGTGCCTCCATTTTCTCCCCATAAAAAATGGAAATACTAATAGTTTATCTTTGTGGAGTTATTTTAAAAATTAAATGAGTATATTCATATAAAACAGAGTAGTGATGGGTACATAATAAGCACCATAAAGTCTTAGCTATTATTATTTCATTCATTGACATCCTGACACCCAGTCGCTGTCACTATAATCCACACCTTTTTATCAACTGACAGCCACATTTCGCCACATCTGTTGACATCCATAGCCCACCCCACTTGTATTAACACCCACTCATATCTGTACCATCTGCCTGGAGACACTTCTTTTCAAACTTGTCACTACCTATTCCTACATCCCTACAAATCCCACACATCCTGCCCTCTTATCATAGGTACCCTGACATCAACCATTCCCAACAATGTCTAAACCCTGAGAAGCAATCCCAAGAAACCCTGAGAAGAAAACCCTCCCCATAAGCTAACCTGCAGGCAGTTAGAACAGGACATCACTCACCGTCTCCCTGAGCCCAGCTTCCGAGGCCTTGGTAGAAGAGAGGGTCTAAGACGGCCTTGTGGTTTCCGACCGTAAGACTGGGGACTGCATGACCAGTTTAGGGTCTGCTATATGCTGGGGGCATAAAGGTCAGAAGTTAACAGCCACCTGACCAGGTGGTGGTACAATGGATAGAGTGTCAGCCTGGGATGCTGAGGACCCAAGTTTAAAACCCCAAGGTTGCTGTCTTGAGTACGGGCTCACCAGCTTGAGTGTGGGTTGCTGGCTTAAGCATGGGGTCACTCATTCTGCTGGAACCTCCCAGTCAAGGCACATATAAGAAACCAATCAATGAACAACTAAGGAATCACAACAAAGAATTGATGCTTCTCATCTCTCTCCCTTCCTGTTTCTATCTTTCTTTCTCTCAAAAAAGAAAAAAAAGAAGTAAAAAACCATGAGTGGGTGTGGGGCAGGCAGGAGGTGAGAGCACAAGCAAAGGAGGAAGGCGAGGAGGCTCATCACAGCCCCAGCCATCCCACCAGCCTCAGCATTCTGACCCCAGCCTCAGCCACCTGCAGGAAGCTGGCTGCTTCCCTGCTGCAGCTATAAACTCATTAACAGATGTTTAGGAGCTCTTGAACACCCTGGGGTGAGATCATTATTTTTTTAATGATTTGCACATTAAACAACTTTGTTTTCTGTTTCTACTACCTTCCCTGATACAGAAAAGCCTTTTAGCCTGTGGGATAAGATCCCCAGACAGCCAGCCCTGCTGCCTGGCCGCAGCCCAGCTCCCAGCTCAGCCCCAGCCCTCACCCTGTCCCTGCCCTGGGTCCCACCTGTTATGATTAATGAAGGAAGAAGACAGGCTTCTCTTTCCCACTGGAAGACGGACGTGACTTCAGAACAGTGTGGCATAAGCCGTCAGTGACCTGGCCATATCCTGACTGGCCCCGAAGGCCACCTGGCTACAGTCCCTGCCCCACAGCTCCGGCAGCTTCCTGCGTCTCTTCCTGAGGGACTTCTCAGGCCATGGGCACATGCTCGGACTGGAAATACCAGAGTTTGTCCCTCAGGAAAAGCCTTCAATCAACCAGGAGTGGACCGCCTAACCCTCCAGGGGAATAAATCAGAGTTTAAGCCACCAGTCTCTCAAAGGGTCCCCAATGGGACTGATCCCCAGTGGGCCACCTTGATGTACCTTCTACTTCCCTTTCTCCCTGTTTCATCTTCCCCACTCCCTCCCTGTCTCATCTTCTCCACTCCCTCCTTGTTCTGCCCTGAGTATCAGCTCTGAAATGCTCATCTCTAGGGCTCCTCTGGAAGGTGCAGCTCCCGCCCATTCCCCTATAAAATGGCCCCACACCCACGAACACCAGTGCCACCCAGACCCACATCTATACCCGAGACCTTTTGCCTGAGCTCCAGGCCTGATGACCCACTGCTGATGGGCTCTGGGCAGCCAGGTGGCTGTCCTTCAGACAATGCCGGCCTACATGCTGAACACAGACACATCACTCCTCCTCCCAGGCCTACTCCAGTGACACCACCTGCAAATCCAGTAGCCATGGCCACCATCAGAGCCGCCTGGCCCAGGCAGGTTCGTGTTTGATTTGGACAGACGGTAATGAAACAATGGAGCCAAGAACTGGTGGGCTGTTGGGAAGATAAAATATATTATGCTCACTTTGTTAAAGATGGTGCTGCCCACGTGGAAGCCTGTTGCCCAGGTGATGATATCGGTTGCCCTTCTTGCTCTGGAGATGGGCATAATTATGTTAATATGTGTTGGGGGAAGGCTTTGCACCAAAAGGTTTTAAAAGGAAGAGAGATCACGTTGTTCCTGGAGAAGAGTGATTAGGTTCTAGGAGGAGAGCAGAGAAGAGAGCAGATAAAGGCCACATGGAGGCCAGGAGAAGCAGCCAAGATGGCAGAGTGTTGAAAAAGAAGCCAGTTTGTGCAGAGTTTGTGTAGAGAGAAGGAGATGGGAAACAGAGGTGAATAAGTCTGGTGTGCTAGAAACCTTTGATTCTAAGAAACTTGGATAAGTCAGTAGCTTTGTGATCACTGAATAAGTGGGTTTTGGAGCCCAGTGTGTGTTTTTACTTGCCCGCCAGGTGCAAGCTAGGATTAAAGATGATGGCCCACCAGTTCTTGGCTCCACTGTTTCATTACCTACTGCCCAGGTCAAATGTCAACCTGCATGTGAATGGTCACAATGGCGGCTCCTGAACTTACGTGAGCCATTACCTTTAATCCTAGCTCGCACCCAGCAGGCAAGAAATACACACAGTGGGAAAACACTTCCATTTCCATTCAGGGCTTCCAAAGCCACTGACTTAACTGAGTTTCCTAGGATCAAAGGTTTCTACCTCACCAGCACTATTCACCTCTGTTCCCCATCTCCTTCTCTCTGCACAAACTGGCTTCTCCTTCAGCACTCCGCCATCTTGGCTGTTTCTCCTCTGTAATGCTAATTTCAAGAACCAAGACTGTGAGCCCCCAAGTCTGCCCCATTTTATAGTGTATAAATCAAAATCTTTAAGCCAATATAGAAATAAGAAAGTCTCTGAGGCATAAATGGGATTCCTCATGAAAGTGCACCACCTCACATCATGCAACAGTCAAGGGTGTGGGGAAAAGCTTAGTATTGAGAAGATCTTAGTATTAAAGAGTGGAAAAGGTTTAGTCTTAAAACTAAGCCTTAGGCTATAAAGACCCTGCCTGCTTACAGCCTGTCTCTCACACCCAATGCAAACTATAAGCAAGCAAACATATACATCATATTTTCAAACTTATTTGACCCACATTCCACCACTTTTGCTCACTTACAATCTAAAGCATAAGTATTCCTGCACAAGGAAATTAGGCACATTACACAAATTACAACAACATGACAAATCATACAATTTCAACAATTACAAAGGTACACTTCACCAGTCTCTGAACACTTTGCCAAAAGCACAAAATGTCCTCGGACTTCTTTCTAGCCATGTGAAAAGCTTCACAGGGCAGGGGGAGAGCCTCCAGCAAAGCCGCCACCCATCCCATCAGGGTATTTCACATTGTCCGAAATCCGTAAATTCATCCAACAAAGGAGCCAGTGCCCACTCCAGTTGTAGTCCAAGAATCAGTCCACACACATGGGGCCTCAGCACCCCAGCCATCCCTGCCATCCTGGCAGGTCTTACACTGTCCCAAGGAGGAGCACTTGGCAATGGCAGTCAGCATTTCCATCTCTGCTCCAGAAAGCACGATGGCATCCACCCCTATGTCCCAAAATTGCAGACCTACCAGGGGTGTAGTAGGTACTCCTTGCTGCTGGGCTCTCACCTTCTGGAAACTACAGATTGCAACTCCAGCTCAATTCTCCTCATCCTCCAAAGACTGAAAACACCAGCTCCTGCTGCCAGGCTTGAGCCCTGGGCCACCACCACCTTCTGTTCCACAGGCCTTGCCACCCCAGCCCCAGCCTCAGCCCTGGCCTCTTGCTGCTTCTGGCTCTCCACAACATCCAGGGCAATCTGCAACTCATGAACCTGTGATTACTTCTCCAGCCACTACTCCATTTCCAAGAAAATCTCATGAACCTGGTCAGCCTCCTCCAGTGCTTGCTTCAGCTCCAGGGTTGGCATCTTTCTCTCACGTGTTCTCCAGCTCCTTCCACTGCTCAGTTTGCAGGCCCTGGGCAGCCTTTTCCACAGAGCTCTTGGTTTCCTCATGCATGGCTTTAAAAGTCAGCTAGCCTATGGTCCCCAAAAGGACAGCCATGGGGAAACATAACAGTAACCAGTCCTCGACTCCACTGCTCAAAGGTGGTGGCGGCTCCATACCAAGTTGATCTAAATGTAAAGCCAGTTGTCATGAGCAGCCTCACAGCCACCTGGCCAATGCAGGTTCAGGCCTGATTCGGACAGACAGTAATGAAACAATGAAGCCAAGAACTGTTGGGCTATTACCTTTAATCCTAGCTCGCACCCAGCGGGCAAGAAATACACACAGTGGGAAAACACTTCCCTTTCCATTCAGGGCTCCCAAAGCCACTGACTCATCCAAGTATTCTTAGAATCAAAGGTTTCTACCTCACCAGCACTATTCACCTCTGTTCCCCATCTCCTTCTCTCTGCACAAACTCTGCAAAAACTGGCTTCTCCTTCAGAACTTCGCCATCTTGGCTGCCTCTCCTCTGTAATGCTCATTTCAAGAACTGAGAGAGAGCAAGCCCCCGGTCTGCCCCATTTTATAGTATAGAAATCAAAACCTTTAAGTCATTATACAAATAAGGAAGTCTCTGATACAAAGCCACTTATCTGAGGCATAAATGGGATTCCTCATAAGAGTGCACCACCCCACATCATGCAACAGTCAAGGGTGGGGAGAAGCTTAGTATTGAAAAGATATTAGTATTAAAAGGGTGGGAAAGGCTTAGTCTTAAAACTAAGCCTTAGGCTATAAGGACCCTGACTGCTTACAGCCTGTCCCCTACACCCAATGCAAACTATAAGCAAGCAAACATATATATCATATTTGAAAACTTATTTGACCCACACCACCCTTCACCAGGTGGTCAAGCCAGAGACTTCCTGTCATCCCCAGTCTCCTCATTCCTCACCCTCTCACCTGCATCTCAGTCCACCCTGGCAGTGATGTCTCCTATGGGCTCTGTAATGTTCCCCGGGCCTCTTCATCACTCATGTGGACCTGCCTCTCACCTCCAGTCTCTCCCACTTCTCATCTCATCTGCCCTTCACACTGCAGTAGTCACAGGGCTCTTTCTGAAATGCAAATATGGTCAGATTCCTTCCTGGCCCAAACCCTTCAGTGGGTCTCATCAAAAGTAGTAAATGAGTAACTGAGGCACTGGATTCAGAGATTTCTCCTTCAGTAAGTCCAGAGGCCGAGTGTCAAACATGTCCAGCTCAAGGACTTAGACACAGGGCTGGGCTGTGGATGGGAGGAGACCTGGCTTCTTGGCTGTCACCCTCACTGGATATCTGTAACCTGCCTCCCAAGGGATGTTAGTGTCCCAGGTCTTCTTTACTTTTTGCAAGAAGTTTTTCTTGAGGAGTGTATTAGTTTGCTCGAGCTCCTATAACGCCCTACCATGAACCAGGTGGCTTAAACAACAGTCTCACAGTTCTGGAGCCAGAGGTCCAAGGTTAAGGTGTCAGCAGGATTGGTTCCTCTGAGGGCCTTGAGGGAAGGACAGGTGCCAGGTCCCTCTCCTCGGCTTACAGATGGGGTCTTCTATCTGGGTCGCTTTACACAGTCTGCCCTCTGTGCGGGCCTATCTCTGCTTCCAAATTCCCTCTTCTTTTAAAGACACTGGTTGTATCAGATGAGGGCCTATCTTAGTAACCTTATTTTAACTGCATTACCTATGTAGAGACCCTATCTCCAAATAAGATCACGTTCTAAGGTACAAAGTGTGAGGACTTCATCATATACATTTTGGAAGGCACAATACAATCCACTACAGAAAAGCGGAAGAGAGGTGGGGAAGAGCAGACCCCAGCCCCTGGAAGCCGCCCACACTCACATTCTCCTGGCCTATCAAGTCCTGCCCGTTGGGGGCAGCCCCAGTTGTCCCGGCCTCTACAGGGAACAGGGTGGGCATTGCACACGTGAAAGGATTTTTGCATAAGGATCTGAGATGTTCATCATTGCCTTCCGTGCCTGTACCTCTTTAAGGAAAACGGCTCCAACCACAGTCCCAGATGTGACCATGTTTGTGCCATGACTATGCTCTCTTTGCTTCATAGCTGATTTAATCTGACCACAGGGCAGGGATTCACACACTGGCCAGCGATTTTGACTCAGCATAAAGAGACAAGCCAGGCCAATCAAATTCAGCTGGCAAACTTGCACCATGACACATGTAAAGAGCCAGCTGTTAGTGAAGACTCTAGGCGCTGTGGGCACAGTAGAGATGCACCTTGGGGTAGAGCCGGGGTGTGAGGTCCCTGTGCAGGATGAAGTCACCGAGGTGGGGTGGGGTCGGGGGACCACGGCCGAGCAGAGAAGAGAAAGGAGCTGACAAAGGCAGCAGAACATGTGACCCTGACAGACCGGGACAACACACAGCCTTACAGCTGCCTGAGCTTCCTCCCCATCCCAGACCCAACCCTCACCCATGCTCCGGATTCTTCTCCCTGGGCTGAGTGAGCGGCTCCCTTAACAACAAACAAGACTGACTGACCAGAACCTACTCATGCCCCAGACCCTCACACATGTGTGAGTGCACACACTACCCCTACTGTGACTGTGTACACATGCAACAGAGGGGCACGCATTGTCTCCTCTGTACAAACACAGGCCCAGGCCCGCACAGCCCCTCACATAGACACACATGTGCAAAGATAAGTAGTATATCACACACACACACACACACACACACACATCCTGACCCCAAACAGGAAAGTTATTGCTGCCCACTCCCCAAAAGTCTTTTTCATAAGAGTAAGGCTGCCATTACTTAGCATCTTCTACCATGGCTTCTGCATGAAAAGGCTGCTGGAGATTGGAGCTCTTTAATCCTCACCATTTCTTTCTGACTACAGGCAAGAGACCCGAGCGGGTCCTGAGGCGAGATGAGAGACTCTCTAGCCTTAAGAGTCTACATTTGTTCATTTTCTCCATGATCACAATAGTCTAACAGCCCAGGAAAGCAAACATGGGATAGTCACCCAAACAGGTGCGTTCCCTCAGCCATGATCCTTTTGTCTTCAGCTCCAAAAAGAGGGGAGGGGAACGAGGTGGTCACCTCAGACCACATCTAGCTCCTCACCCACAAGCCCCTCGAGTCCCCTGCCTGGTCCTGTGGTCTCTGCTTACCTCTCCCCACCCATAGACATAAATTTTCTCCTTCCTTGGTGTTTTGCTAATGTGACTGGCCGGAAAGGGACTACGGAGGCATTAACCCTAATAGGGGTGTGTTTTCAAGTCACACAGCATGGCCACACCTGGGGGCTGCACTGTAAAGA
This sequence comes from Rhynchonycteris naso, assembly GCA_037038555.1. Lineage (NCBI taxonomy): Eukaryota > Metazoa > Chordata > Mammalia > Chiroptera > Emballonuridae > Rhynchonycteris > Rhynchonycteris naso. The sequence continues at coordinate 328,349,864 of CM072995.1, read as the reverse complement.
CTGTCAGCACATAATGACCCTGTCTTTCTGGTCACCCTCTCTGTACCAGCAGTGGGGACTCACCACAGTTTCCACAGGGAGAACCTGTGTCCGGGACCAGCTTCATGGGTGTTTAGCATGGGACTCTGAGCTCAAAGGACATTGTCAGCCTTGCCTCCTCCTGTTTAATTCCTCTGGCGTCATCAAAACTCAGGCCTCCTTCGGTAGCCTCAGCCCCTTCTGACTATCATGTGGGGACCTGGAGTTGATCTCAACGCCATAGAAAAGCCTAGGATGGGCCTCAACCTTTTAGCGCTAGACTAGCTAACAGATCCCTTCCATCTGAGTGCATTAGGTTGGTCATGGCTACCTGAGGTGATGTGCTGGGAAAGATTCTGAGGCTCTGGCTTTCATAGGCAAGAGAACCGAGTGGAGGAGCCAGAGAGAAGAGAAGTAAGCATGTGTGTTACCTATTTGGCTTATCCATCGGCCCTCCCATTCCACTCCACTGTGCTGCTCAGAAGTTGCTCTCCCACATAGGACTGAGTCCATGATCATTAGCTCACTGGTAGCGTTCTGGAGCCTCCCACGGGCTGCGGTGCTACTGCCAAGAGACGACCTACTCATCAGTTCTGTGCCCTGCCCCACAGACCCAAAACGCTGTCATTCCTGTCGCCTGCCCAAATCTCATAGACCATCCAGCCGCACCGTGGCGTTGGCCTTTGCCATAGGTGCACCTCCCTCTTTGGGCTCTGGCTCCTCCCCATCCCTGCCAGGGGAGGGGCTGAAGTCCAGTGTGCTTGCTCACCTGCTGTGCTCATCTAAACCATGCTTAGTGTCTGGGGGAAGGTCACAGGCCAGGAAGGTCCTAAAAATAATCCTAATAACAACTAACATTTGATTCTATGGCCAGATACTAAAGTGAGTATTGTTCACTTATTTTTTCATTTACTATTCATTACAACTTATCAAGTAGCACTATTATTATCACCCCCATTGTACAGGAAAGAAAACTAAGGCATAAGAAGGCTAAATCATTCTATAAGGATGCATAACTAGTAAGAAACGCAGGTTGTATTTGAACTCAGGGAGGCTGACTGCAGAGCCTGTTCTCTTAGCCTCTACTACACCATTCTGCCTCTCTTGGGGGCCCTGGGAGCCCCACAGTAACCTTACATTCCAGGTTTCCATTGATACCAGAGTGTCCCGGCCCTGAGGCTCTACCTGGATTAAAGGAGCAAATATCACCAATACCAATAGGAGCACCAGACCTGCCCCGGACCTGTACCAGTGCTTTGCCAACTCAGTTAAACTCACCCTACCCTGCTAGGGAGGTTCCATTATTAGCATCCTTTTATAGATGGAGAAACCAAAGCCTAGAAGTTAAATAGTTTGCCCAAGGTCATATAAATAGCCAGAATTTAAACTCAGGCCCTCTGCTGTGAGGCTGTAGCATTGATCACTAGGCAACCACCCACCTCCCAGCTGCCTGTCTGCCTCTGTATGGTAAGGAATCCACAGAACATGGCAAGGCCCCTGAGAGAGAGCCTCCCTGGGCGCCACACGCAAACAGGGCTATAAACACCGCCCTATTTCAATTCCCTGGTGAACCTGACCTTCCAAACGTGACCACAGTGAGAGTGTGATTAATGAGCCAATTATTTCTGTGGAAGACATTGTGCAAAATAAATAGCCCATTTCACTTCAATTTACTGTTTTAATAAATAAATAGCACTCCATGCTCAGGGTTTGTTTATTGCTGCTCAAACCTGAAAGTTTGTGATGAATCTTCATGTTGTTTATTTCTAAAATTAATCAGATATATCCAATGACTTTGAAATATAGGACCACATTTGTCCTTTGATGTTAAAACCGTGACAGTCAGGTAGGGCCACGGGGAAAGGCAGGCCTGGGGGAAGGCTGAGCGAAGCGCAGAATGCTCAAAGCCCTGGGCCCGTGACCATGGATACCCATGCATAGCATCACAGTCAGGGAAGCTCAGAATGTAGCTTCACGACTGATGGTTCAAGGAAAATCACCAAGACGGATAAGGACATAGGAGGGGCAGAAACTTCTCTTTCCTCTGCTTAGATTTGGGTGGATTGGCCAAACTGGGGATATCGAACAAGTACAGTCTGTCCAGACTGCACCCAGGGAGCCAGGCTCAAAAAGGCCTTTACCTCCTTTCCAGCAGTCACGAGTGACTGCATAGTCATGTATTCAACTGGCTATCTTTCGTAAATCCCTTTCAATGCCTCAGTTTTCTTAACTGAAAAATGGGGGTGATAATAATGACTATGAAATGAGAAAATAAATGGAATACATTTACCTCAGTACCTGGCAATAGAAGTAATCAAATGTTGTTTGTTGTTATGATGAGTATTTTTTAGGATATTCCTGACCTACGACTTTCTCCCAGAGCTAAAGGGCAGAGGTGCCTCCTATGGGGCATTCACCACCCAGAAGAATGTTTATATTTTCCATTTATGTGTGCTTTATAAAACTACCACATAGTTCAAGGGAAAACACACAAATATAAAAGTCCTTTGAAACATCTCCCCCCTCAACTCAGAGCCTTGGTCTCTGCCCCCTGAGAGAGTATTTCCTTCTTCAGTTTGTGTGGAGAGATACATAGTGGATCTCCTCCTTCTCCCCAAAATGTTTAGCATTTAGAAGAATTCCACCCCTACACCCTGATTATCACTACAGCCCCCACTTGTCTCTCTTACCTGGCCCTAGCCCCCCCCACATCAATGTTTCTCAGCCCGTAATCCACCCCAACGCCCAGCCCAGTCTGAATCATTGGGGTGTTTGCAAAATGCAGATATGAGGCCCAGCTGCAGATCTACCAGATCAGGATCACCCAACCAAAACTTTCTAGTCCTTTGCGATTCAGCTTTAAACCCAATGCCTGTGAAAGTGGCCCCCAAACCTCCAGGGCCGGCTAGTGCCCCTTCTACATTGCACTGTGATTGGCTGTCTACCTGCCATATGTCCCAGCTGAGCATGGGCTCTGTGAGAGCAACACCCTTGCTTCCTTCATCAGTGTTCCCAGCTGCACTCCAGTGCCAACAAGAGAGCAGGAAGATCAAAGAGGAGGGAGGGATGGAGAGAAGGAGGGAATGTACTTGGCTGCCTCTTTCCCAGTGGGTGAGGGTTTAGATCTATTCTGCCTAATACAGACTCAGCCTCTGGTTTCAGGGTGACTCTGAGGTGCAGCCTTGACTCTCAGACATGGAACCCAGTAGGTGAAGGATGGACCATCCACTTAGATTCCTGGTTAACAATCCATTCGCACTGGGGTTACAGCCCTGCTAAGCCTTGGCCCTGACCTCCAGTTGGCCTTGGGCCCCTCCTCCTTGGGACTGGACACTTGGTTTGGTTATAGGGCAATTCCCCCATGAGACTCTCTCACATATTGACTCATTGTAAAAATCTTGGCACTCCACCCACAGTAAATGAAGTACCAATATCCACTTTTCGTGTGTGAACGTGTGTGTGTGTGTGTGTGTGTGTGTGCATGTGCATGGGTATGGGGTTAGGTGTGAAGTGTGTTTGTGAGTGTGTGGTATGCTTGCTTGTGTGAGTGTGCATCTGTGCACAAGGCTGCTATTTGTGTCCCTAAATGAATATGTGGTGTGATGGGTTGGCATGCCTGTGAATATATATTTTATATTCACATATGTATGACCAAATTTTGTTATACAAGGTAGTTTTTTTCCATTGGTATGACTGGGCCTGTTTTTATTCCCTTTCATATGTATTTTATCCCCATCGAACAGTTTTTTGAAGGGTCTTCACAGATCTCTTTAAATCGTCTCTTTACCTGTACTATCTCTCCTAACAGGCTATAAGGAACTTGCAGGTCACAACAGTACTTGATTCTTTGTATCCCCAGCTCACAGCACAGAGGATCCTGACATGCACACATGTATTTATTCATTCACTCAACACATATGTATCGCTCGTCTCCGGGCCCTGTATGCTGGGTATACAACAGTGACTGAAAAGACAGACAGTCACTATCCTCATAGAGCTTACAGTCTAGTGGAAAAGTCAAATCTTAATCAAATAATTAAACAAATAATGCAAAATTACAACTGTAGTAGGTACTAAGGAGACACACAAAATTCTGACAGAGTATAAAAGGCAGGTTAAACTAGTGAAAAAATGGAAGACCAACACACACAAAGTGACATTTGAGCTGATGTGCACGTTGAGAAAGATGAACGGAGGTAGAGGAATGTCCTTCCACTCGGGGCGCATGGCGTGTGGAGAGCCAGGTGAGAGTACCTTGAGAAAGCACAGGCCAGGGCTGCCAGAGTGAAAGGGCCAGAGATGAGGGCGGAAGGCAGGGCCAAGCAGGGCCTTTTGTATGCCTGGTTAAGGATGGGGCCTTGGTCCTCAGAGTGAGGGGACTCCAGGAGAGTTTTAAGCAAGCAGGTGCCATAATGAGAGTTGTGCTTGTCTTCTAAGTGGAGTTGATGGAAGGATAGCAAACCCTTATGTGGGTTACCAGGAGGCAGCAAGGATGGCACCCTGGACTAGGGTCATGAGTAAAAATGGAGAGAAGGTAGTATTTTCTTCTTTTTCATGGGCTCATAGTATTCCATAGTATATATGTACCACAGCTTTTTTAACCCACTTGTCCACTGACAGACACTTGGGCTGTTTCCAGATCTTTGCTATTGTGAACAATGTTGCCATAAACATGGGGGTACATTTCTTTTTTTCAGTCAGTGCTATGGTGTTCTTAGGGTATATTCCTATAAGAGGGATAAGTGGGATACCTGGGTCAAAGGGTAGTTCCATATCTAATTTTTTGAGGAATCTCCATACTGTTTTCCACGTTGGCTGCACCAGTCTGCATTCCCACCAGAATTACCTTTTGCAACAGTATGGAAGGACCTGGAAACTATTATGTTGAGTGAAATAAGCCAGGCAGAGAAAGAAAAATATCATATGACCTCACTCATTTGAGGAATCCAAGGAACATTCAGAACTTAGGAAAGGAATTAAGACAGAGGAGGGATCAAAGGGAACAAAGGAAAAGAGGACACAGGAAAAGGGGATGACAGAATGGGATAAACCTGAAGGGAAGAGGGGAGGGTGCTGTGGGTAGGGGGGCAAAAGAGATTTTGAGGGGAATATGGGGGAGAGGGGATGCATTCGGGGTGACCCTAGAATCTATGTAAACACAAATAAATAAATAAATAAATAAATAAATAAATAAATGCAGAGAAAAATGAATTCCAGAGGCACACGAGGTGGGCAAAATTAGGTGTACAGTCTTTTTCCACACAAAGAACTGTACACCTACTTTTGCTCATCCCTGCATAGTAAGCAAAATAGGCAGATCACAGCAGTGGCTTGTCTATGGACTGTGAAGAAGAGAGAAGAGTTGAGGAGGGAGGGAGGCACCATTCCCTGGGATGGAGACCCCTTCAAGAGGACCAGTTTGAGAAGCAGTATCTGATAGTCTTAAGTCTATTGAGTTTGAGGGTGCTTCGGGCTCTCCCAGAAGACTCCGACACTCCAGCAATAGTAGGAGATGTGGGTATTAAGTGTGCATGTGGCAGCGGATTAATAATGTGTGATAAATTGATGTTCCCAGTGCCTCCCTTCCCTTCACCATTTCTTTTCATCAGAGATAATGATGGTTCTTGGAAATTTAGAAATAGACATAACTTACCTTGGATAGAGGCTTCTTGGATAGAGAATGAGGAAGCTCTATAAACCCAAGTCCTTACCAACTGCCAGGTTTTACAGCTCACACAAGGCTCTAAATCATTTGAGTTTCACAATAACCTGGGATTACTGCTGCCATTTGAGGTTACATGGTTTGTCCTGAGAAATCATGTATTGGATTGAGTATAAACGACTTTCTTATTATCATCTGCCTTCTGGAAGAATTGAAACTGCAAAAAGCTGCCCTTATGAGACAGGTGAATTCAATTCACTTTACAGATATCCTTGAGCACAAATTGAAAAGGCAAGGAAGGGGCTACAAAGGCACCTAAGGAGATATCCCTGCCCTTGAGGAGATCATAGTCCAGTGAACGAGAGTCCCAGTTGCTTGTAATACATGAAACAATGTGGAAAATGCTATGTAAGACCCACTTAAATTAAGTTTCTCTGATTATAAAAATAGTATATGTCTAGTGTAAATAAGTACTTAATATACAACATACAAAGAAAAAGAGAAAGTATCTAAGATCCACTCAGAGGTAGCCATGTTCTATTCTGTGTGTTTAATTTTGGCATGTGTTTGTATTGGACTTTCTAGTTACTTAAGTCAATAAATTGCCTTTTAAGCTTAAGATGGTTTTAATTGGCATTTCTGTAATTTGCAACCAAAAGGATCTTGACAAGTAAGGTTATTTTGAGAATTGAGTCAATTAAACTACACAAAGTGGTTAAGACAGTACCTGGCATACAGTAAGTACCTGATACATAGTAGCTGCTATTATTGTTTGATCTGTTGGATTGGTGGGGCCAGGCTCACCGAAGGCTGTTCATGTGAAATACTGAAGAGCTTCCTGGAGAAAACTAACCCTAAAGGCAGAGGAATTCATTACGTAAAACTGACTCAGAAAGAAAACCTTAATCATCAGTGTGGTGGAGAGAGGCAGGGTGGCAATTCTGATGACGGCCTTGTGGATGTCAGTCAGAATTGTCTCCTGGTTCAGCTTCAGCATAAGTCTAGGCACGTGCTTGGTGGAGGGGTGAGTGAAATGGAACAGGGAAGGCAGGAGGTCTCTGACTTCCTCCTGTGTGCTCTCTAGGTTGGCTGCTAACATCACTCAGCACAGGAAGGGGAGAGACAGGGTATCTCTTATTTTGCAGGGAAGCAGAGGAATTTTTGTCACTTTGAGGCATCTCGTGCTGAAAGGTAATTAGGGCTATTTTACTCTGAGAAGCCCAACACCCCAAATAAACAAGCTTAGTCTTGTTAAGGTATGGATGGCTTCTAAGCATTCAATACATACAGGCTCTGAGAGCAAAAAATAAAATAAAATACAGGTTCTGCAATAGTGGTTAATTATCTAAAGAAAAAAATACGTATGTATGTATGTATGTATATTTGAATGCATGGATGGATGGATGGATGGATGGATGGATGACTCATCAAAGTACACCAATAACATTTATGGTTTGCTCATATCAACCTAATGGTTCTTCATAAAATTTTAACCATGACTTTGAGCTTATACGCTCCACCTGTTACCCTATTGATTTAACCAGTATCTCTGTGACATGCTAAGAATTGCCATTTGAGGTAGAACTAAATGTATTTTAGCTGACATCATTATCATTTTTATCTCCCATGCTGGACTACATAGCAGCAAAGGCTGTAATGACAGCTCAAATGTTAGAAGCCTTTGTTTGCTTATAGATGTCTACTTTCCCAAAGACATAGCCCTTGTGTAGCTCATCCCTGAGGTTTGTCCCCAGCACCTCTTCAGAGGAGTTGGGGGAAGAAAATTGAGAGCTCTAACTAACCCCAAATCACCATTCACCTGTTTTGCCCAGTTCTTCTGATCCATCAGCAACTATGTTTAAGTTTTAGTTTTTGTTGACTTTCCCAGCTCTGCATGTTGCCTTGATACAAAGCAATCCTCTCTCTATGAAAGGCCAAAGCTTCATCCCTTAATTCCCTGTATACACCCTTTGTTTTCAACCCTGAATCTGAACAGTTGCGTCTTCAGACCTTTGACAGCTCTGAGGATAGCTGAACTCTCTTGTAGTTGCAGAGGGATAATAGTATGGGTAGTAGTTAAGAGTGGGGTTCAAAAACTGTAAGAGAACAGTACCTACAACTAGATGACAATACTTCTGGTGCTATGTTGGTAGGAGTGTACATATTAAGAATTGTTATGTATTCATGGAGAATGAACCTCTCTATCATTACGTAACATGCGCTTTATCCCCTCATAATTTCCCTTGGTCTGAAGTTCACTCTTGGAATTGAGTATACCTTTGATTAGCGTTAGCATGGCATGTCTTTCTCCAACCCTTTAGTTTCAGTCTGTGTGTCTTTAAAGTGATTTCTTGGGTCTTGGTTTTTTATCCACTTTGACAATATTTTAATCAGTATATTTAGTGATTATTGATATAGTTGGATTAATATCTACCATATTTGTTACTATGTTCAATTTGCTACCCTTGTTCTTTGTTCATCGATTATAGTTTAGGTTTCTGTCCCCTGACACTGTTCCCAAGAAGGTTTCAGCTCATGGGTTTCCTTCCTATAAGTCATGATTCTCTGTATTCACTTGATGGCCTTTCCAATCTGAGGGGCAGCAGCAGTTTTCCCAGTGGCCTCACTCTTCTTACGGATCTGAGAAGAGTTGTTGAGTTTTCAGCTTGTTCAGCTTGTTACTTGTTATGTCAGAGTGGTGACTTCCAAGCCTGTTGCATGCTGGACCAGAAAGCAGAGGCTTTTTTTTTCATCAATATTTCTAAAGTCCTAGAGGAAGTGGACAATTTTCTAACAAGATGTCAGTTACTTAAATTGATACAAAAACAAATCAAATCTTGAATGACCATGGGAAAAATGTAGAAGAGTTTGAAAGACCTGGAGAGGGGTTTGGCTTGTCCTGTCCCCATGCCTTCCTCTGTGGGGCCTAGGAGAAACAATAGGGGAAAGGGCAAAGGTCACTTGCCCCAACTTGTGGACATGGTACCTGTTGTATACCTTTCTGAAGAGTCAAACCCTCTGAGAGGCAGACATATGATTGATTTGCTCCCCCTACCCACACACACACACATTTCCTGCCTGCAGTGATATGCCCACAGTCTCTTAGGTGAGGGGTTAGAAGATAGCTCAGCCATGCTGCCTTTCCGGGATGCTCTCAGCCCATGGAATCTGTTTTCATCACACCAAACACGGGTGTGTGTGGTGGTGGTGGTGGGGGGGGCAGGAATAAGGAATTCTCTTCTTGTATTCCTCTCTCTGCCCTCTGTCTCTCTCCAGTCTCCCTCCACCTTCCTGTGAACATAGACAAGTCCCATGCCCTAGTGAACTAGTAGGAATCCACCCAGGGGATGAGGTAGCATCCATCCTTGTTCTATGATTCCACCGTTTCCTTGAATTCCCACTCATTTGACCTCCAAGGTAAAAGGAAAAGCCACACACTCTGCCCCAATATTAACAATTCACAGCCCCAAAGAACACATATCCCCTGCTTGTGCAGACAGGGAGTGTGTGAGTGGTATCATAGGGGGCTGTACCGAGTGGTTCCATTTACTTTACTTTTTTTATTAAATTTTTAAATTTATTGTGTTAACATGGATTCAAGTGCCCCACTCAATATAACACCCTCAACCTCCAACAACATGCCCCCCCCATATACCTCCTTTATTCCCCCTCCCCAACCTTCCTCCCTTCTTTCCCTCTGGGATTTGCTGTCCTGTTATCTGTATCTATATGTTCTGTATATATAATTTGGCTAATCCCTTCACCTTCTCTGCTCCTGTGTCTTCATCCCCCTTTCCTTTGACAGTTGTCCCTCTGCTCCCTGCGACCCTGTCTTTGCCTCTATTCTGTTCCTCAGTTCACTGTGTTCATTTGATTCCACATATAAGTGAGATCATATAATATTTGTCTTTCTCTGCCTGAATTATTTCACTTAGCATAATAATCTCCAGGTCCATCCATGCCATTGCAAAAGGTAAGATTTACTTCTTTTTGACAGCTGTGCAGTATTTTATAGTGTATATGTACCATAGCTTTTTTATCTACTCGTCCACTGACAGACACTTGGGCTGTTTCCAGATGCTGGCTATTGTAAACAATGCTGCAATAAACATGGGGGTGCATATCTTCTTTTAAATTAGTGTTTTGGGATTCTTAGGATATATACCTAAAAGTGGGATAGCTGGGTCAAAAGGCAGTTTCATTTTTAATTTTTTGAGGAAACGCCGTACTGTTTTCCACAGTGGCTGCACCAGTCTGCATTCCCACCAGCAGTGCAGGAGGGTTCCCTTTTCTCCACATCCTCACCAGCACTTTTGTGTGTTGATTTGTTAATGAGTGCCATTCTGACAGGTTTGAGGTGGTATCTCATTGTGGTTTTAATTTGCATTACTCTGATGATTAGTGACTTCGAACATTTTTTTATATGCCTATTGGCCATCATATGTCCTCTTTGAAGAAGTGTCTATTCAGTTCCTTCACCCATTTTTTTAATTGCATTGTTTACCTTTTTGGTGTTGAGATTTAGAAGTTCTTTATAAATTTTGGCTATTAATCCCTTATCAGACGTGTTGGCAAATATGTTCTCCATTGTTTGGATTGTCTTTTCTTTTTTGTTAATGGTGTCTTTTGCTGTGCAAAAACTTTTTAGTTTGATATGTTCCCATTTGTTTATTTTGTCCTTTATTTCACTTGCCCATGGAGCTGTACTGGCAAAAATATTGCTACAAAAAATATCGGAGTTTACTGACTAGGTTTTCTTTCAAGATTTTTATGGTTTTGTGACTCACCTTTAAGCCTTTTATCTATTTTGAGTTTGTTTTTGTGAATGGTATAAGTTGGTGATCTAGTTTCATTTTTTTGTATGTACCTGTTCAATTTCCCCAACACCATTTATCAAAGAGACTGTCTTTACTCACTGTATACTCTTGCCTCCTTTGTCAAATATCAGTTGACCATCGAGGTGTGAATTTATTTCTGGGTTCTCTGTTGTGTTCCATTGATCTGTATGTCTGTTCTTATGCCAATACCAAGCTGTTTTGATTATTACAATGGCTTTGTAGTATAACTTGATGTCAGGAAGTGTGATACCTCCCATCTTGTTCTTCATTTTCAAGAGTGCTAAGGCTATTCAGATACTTTTTGGTTCCATATAAATTTTTCGAATATTTGCTCTATATCTATGAAGTATGCCACTGATATATATTTTTTAAAGTTTCTGGGTTTTTAAAAAATATTTTATTTATTCATTTGAGGAGAGAGAGAGAGAGAGAGAGAGAGAGAAGGGAGACACAAGGGGGGCGGAGCAGGAAGCATCAACTCCCATATGTGCCTTGACCATGTAAACCCAGGGTTTTGAACCGGTGACCTCAGCTTTTCAGGTCAACGCTTTATCCACTGCACCACCACAGGTCAGGCCTGCCATTGATATTTTAATAGGAATTGCATTGAATCTATAGATTGCTTTGGATAGTATGTACATTTTAATGATGTTAATTCTTCTTATCCATGAACACAGTACAGTATATGCTTCCACTTGTTTGTATCGTCCTTGATATTTTTTTTCAACGTCTTGTAATTTTCTGAATATAAGTCTTTTACCTCCTTGGTGAAATTTATTCTTAAGTACTTTATTTTTATGTTGCAATAGTGGAGGGGATTATTTTCGTAATTTATCTTTCTGATAGTTTACTGCTGGTGTATAAAAATGCTACTGATTTCTGAATATTAATTTTATAGCTTGCCACCATGCCCAATTCATTTATCAGGTCTAGTACTTTTTTGACTGAGACTTTAGGGTTTTCTATGTACAGTACCAAGTGATCAGCAAATAATGACAGTTTTACTTTTTCTTTTCCAATTTGGATGCCCTTTGTTTTTTCTTCTTGTCTGATTGCTGTGGCTAGGACTTCCAGAACTATGTTGAATAATTGGTGAAAGGGAGCACCCCTGTATTGTTCCTGATTTTAAGGAGATTGCTTTTAATTTTTGCTCATTGAGTATAATGTTGACTGTCAGTTTGTCATATATGGCCTTTATTATGTTGAAGTATGTTCCCTGTATTCCCACTTTGCTGAGAGTTTTGATCATAAATGGGTGCTGGATTTTAGCAAATGCTGTTTCTGCATCTATTGATATAATCATGTGATTTTTATCCTTCATTTTGTTTATAAGATGGGTCATGTTTATTGATTTGAGAATATTGTACCAGCCTTGCCTCCCTGGAATAAATCCCACTTGATCATGATGTCTGATCTTTTTAATGTATTGCTGGATCCTGTTTGCTAATATTTTGTTGAGAATTTTAACATCTATATTCATCAGGCTTATTGGCCTATAGTTTTCTTATTTTGGTAGTGTCTTTGACTGGTTTTGGAATAAGGATAATGCTTACATCATAAAATGAGCTTGGAAGTCTTCCTTCTTGAATATTTTGGAATAGCTTGAGAAGGAGAGGTGTTAGCTCTTTGAGTGTTTGGTAAAATTGACCTGTGAAACTATCCCATCCAGGACTTTTGTTTGCTGGGAGTTTTTTCATAACTCTTTGCAATTTCATTTGTTATAATAGGTCTGTTTAAATTTTCTGATTCTTCCAGATTCAGTTTTGAAAGATTGTATGTTTCTATGAATTTACCTATTTCACCTAGGTTGTCCAATTTTTCGGTGTATAGTCCTTAGTATTTTCTTACCATCATTTGTATTTCTTTGGTGTCAGTTTTTACTTCTCCATTTTTATTTCTAATTTTATTTATTTGAGTTTTCTCCCTTATTTTCTTGATGAGTCTGGTTAAAGGTTTATCAATCTTTACCTTTTCAAAGAACCAGCTCTTGGTTTTACTAATGTTTTATATTATGTTTTTAGGCTCCATGTTATTTATTTCTGCACTGATTTTTATTATTTCCTTTCTTCTATTTCCTATAGGCTTTATTTGTTGTTCTTTCTCTAGTTCTTTAAGGTGAAAGCTTAAGTTGTTTATTTGAGCTTTTTCTTGCTTCTTAATGTATGCCTATAGTGCTATGAACTTCTCCCTCAAGACTGCTTTTGTGCCTGACCATGTGGTGGCACAGTGGATAGAGCGTCAGACTTTGACACGGAGGACCCAGGTTCAAGACCCCGAGGTTGCCAGCTTAAGCGTGGGCCCATCTGGCTTGAGCAAAAGCTCGCCAGCTTGGACCCAAGGTCACTGGCTCAAGCAAGGGGTTGCTCGGTCTGCTGAAGGCCCACAGTCAAGGCACTTATGAGAAAGCAGTCAATGAACAACTAAGGTGTCACAACAAAAAACTTATGGTTGATGCTTCTCATCTCTCTCTGTCTCTGTCTATCACTCTGTCTGTGTAAAAAAAAAGACACTTTTCTGTGTCCCATAGATTTGGGGTTGTTGTATGTTCATTTTATTTGTTTCAAAGAAAATTTTTATTTCTTCCCTGATTTCATTGTTAACCCATTTGTTATTTAATAACATGCATTTTAGCACCCAAGTGTTTGAATATTTTTCAGTTTTTCTATTGTAGTTGATGTCTAGTGTTATGCCATTGTGATCAGAGTAAATGCTTGATATAATTTCAATCTTTTTAAATTTATCTAGACTTTTTTATGTCTTAATGTGGTCTATCTTAGAAAATGTACCATAAGCACTTGAAAAAAAAAGTATATTCTTCTGCTTTGGGGAGAAATGTTCTGAAGATAGATATTAATTAAATCCAGTTGATCTAGTGTGTCATTTAAGGCTGCTGTTTCTTTGTCAATTTTCTGTCTGGAGAATCTATCTATTGATGTTAGTGGGGTATTAAAATCCTCTACTATTATAGTATTGCTGTTAATCTGGCCCTTTATGTCCATCAAAATCTGCTTTATTATTAGATGCTCCTATATTAGATGCATAAATATTTACAATGGTTATATCCTCCTGTTGGATTGCTCCCTTTATCATTATGTAGTGACCTTCTTTGTCCCTTACTAAAGCCTTTGTTTTTAAGGCTATTTTGTCAGATATAATAAATATTGCTATCCCAGCTTCTTTTTCATTTCCATTTTCATGAATATTTTTATTCATCCCTTCACTTTCAGTCTATGTGTCTTTTATTCTGAGGTGGGTCTCTTATAGACAGCATATATATGGGTCTTGTTTTCTTAACCATGCAGCTGCCCTATGTCATTTTTTTTTTTTTTGTATTTTTCCGAAGTTAGAAGCGGAGGCAGTCAGACAGACTCCCACATGCACCTAACCAGGATCCACCTGGCATGCCCGCCAAGGGGAGATGCTCTGCCCATCTGGGGCTTTGCTCTGTCTTGACCAGAGCCATTCTAGTGCCTGAGGTGGAGGCCATGGAGCCATCCTTAGCACCTGAGCCAACTTCACTCCAATGGAGCCTTGGCTGTGGGAGGGGAAGAGAGAGACAGAGAGGAAGGAGAGGGGAAGGGTGGAGAAGCAGATGGGCATTTCTCCTGTGTGCCTTTCCAGGAATAAAACTTGAGACTTCCACACGCCAGGCTGATGATGCTCTACTGCTGAGCCAACCAAACAGGGCCTTCCCTATGTCTTTTGATTAGAGCACTTAAACCATTTACATTTACAGTTATTATTAATATGTATTTATTTATTGATGTTTTATTCTTTAACCTACAATCCTCTTTCTCTCAATTTCTTTTTTCTTTTGCTCTTTTTAAAGCAAGCCCCTTAAGATTTCTTGCAGCACTGGTTTGGTTGTAATGAATTCCTTGTTGTATGTACATATTGAATGCAGTTGGTCCTTTCATGGGTGTGGTTATCCCTTCAGGCTGGGGCTGGCTCTAAGGGTCAGCCTTGATTATGCATATTAGACATAGTGCAGTGTCTGTCTTGTTGGGCCTATTTATTCTCTGCAGTGTCTGGTGCCTTCTGGGATGCTGCTTGTATGGATAGCTGAGCCTACCATTGGTGTGGTCTGCCACCCATTACTGGTTGTGTTGGTTCTGGGTCTTTGGGGCATCAGCCATTGTTTGTAACCTGTCATGGGCAACCTGTCTGAAGCTACTGCTCTGTTCACTGATTGCTTAGAGATAACAACAGCTTTGTAAAAGCCCCAAGCTCTGTAAAATTGACCTCCACTTTTCAGCTGTTCCATCTCCTCTTACAGCTGCATGTTCTTCCTACAGAGTCTTTTGTAGAAAGACTAGTGTGAGCTCGGACTGGCCTCACTCCACCAACCCTTCTACAGGTTTCAAGCTTGATGGGCTGAGGTTCAGAGTACAATGTTAGTGGGACCCCCTACTTCAAAGGTTTCTTGGTCAGGAGCTCAGGATGGGGAAAGTGGCTCTTACTTCAGAGCTTAATTCCTCAGACACTGCTGGATACTCCAATTCCATTTCTCCCCAGCAGAATGAGCTGCAGGTTCAGAGTGTGTGGGGTCTACAGTCCCCTCTGCCAAAGTTCTCCAGCTGTGGAGCACCTGGTTTCAGGTAGGAAGACTGAGAGAGTCCTTCCCTGGGGCTTACTGTGCCCCCCCCAGAAAGTGGCTAAGCCTTTCAACTGGACCAAACAATAGGCTTGAGGGCACCCACACCTTGCATGTTCATGCTCCAAGCCTCTCTTCCTTCCCCCTGAGGGACCTAGTCCAGCGGGGCAGAATATCAAGGACCTGAGTCAGCTGACTATGAAGCTCCATCAGGTGGTCCCATTTAGAAATGTAGGAATAAATAGCACTTGTTGATTTCAGGTTTGGTTTTTTTACTTACAATTCCAAGAAAATAGATGAATTCCCATTCAACAACTTACTAAGAAAAAGAAAAAGAATAATTCTCCCCCCTAATAATATTGAGTTATGGGTTCTCTGGGGATCTGGCATCTTGTTCCAGTTCCAGAAACTTCTGGACAAAGAGGGAATGTGTGTGTCAATTGAAGAGATGTCCAAGGTGCTCCACATTGCCCTGTATACCTATAACAACCTATCGCTGCAGCTTGTCTGTGCATGTCTTCTCTATGACCTCGCAAAGCCTGACTCAACTGGGCTCCCCATCACTGCACATTCCTTACCTCACACAAAGATTCAAGGTCCCTGGGAGGTTGCCTTGGGTTTCAGGGCATCCCACTGTCTCTGCCCTTTGCTGTTCCTTATGAACTGTAGCTTAGAGCGCCTTTGGAGGCCGCTGTCCAAGGTACTAGATATGACACTTGAATTCCGGACACCAGCTGCCTCTAGTATCCCCCTGCCATCCCAAAATCAGCAGGTCATACACGAACAAGGTGAATCACCAGCAGGTGTGAACAGGACCTGCCAGTGTGCAGTCAGCTTTGCCCCGGGGAGGCCCTGCCAGGCTAGGCATTCCTCATCTGTCTTCGTGGCTATGCTGATGGTGCATCTTCAGATTGCAGCTCCCCTAAATGAAGAGACAGCCTTTCAGCTGCAATATATAAAGCCAATTTTGGAACCCAAATGATATGGTTCCAGTCTCATTGGCAGGAATTAACAGCTCTTGAATCAGGCACAAGCTGCAGAATAAGTGAAATCGTCGACATAGAGAAATGTGTTTGAAAGCATGACGTGATCTATGGTTAAAGCCTGTGGATTCAGCATCCACCTCAGAAATATTCTACTTTCAGAGCAATTTCTTCACTAACTAGCTATCTCTTGAGTGGACCATAAGTCTTTTTCATTACTGTGTCAGCCCTGCCTCCACTGGCAGCAGTTCCCAGCAGCTAAGCTCCTGATTCCCCATCCACAGGCCCAAGCTTGTCCAGGCCCCAAGGCCATGATTCACAGAGACTTCTTAGGCCCACTCTCTGTGCTTATCTTGGTCCCTGATGCTCCAGGGTCCTTCCTGGGGACACAAAACTGGGACACAAACCCGGGCCACAGAGCTGGCCTTGGTCTCCTGAATGTAGCAGGTGTAGTCACAGCCAGCCCTGGAATCGTCACCACGGTGGAGTCAGGTCCAGAACACTGATCCAGAAGAAGATAAAAGAAGATAAAGCTGGCTCATGCCCAAGCAGGAAATTCTCAACAGGGGGCCCAAGATTTGCCATAATGCCATTCAGGTTTAAAGAGACATAGGATGAGACTTTCTTTGTAAAACCTTTGGAGTGTACCAGATTCATGGTTAAGCCAAAGGCCTTTAAAGAGTCATACGAGATCTAGGTGAAAGGTTATGTTGTAGCTTATACTAAAGCTGTAACAATAAACTTTGGGGAAGGCATTTTATAAGCAAGATGCCTAATAGCAAAAATAGTAGCCAATCCATACATGCTATATCCCAGGCACTGAACAACTAATTTACATGCTATCAGCTCATTGAACTCTCAACAAAACTACAATGTCAGTGCTATTACTATGATGCCTAGTTTACTAATGAGAGAATTAAGCACATCAACAGAAAGAACTTCTTACCCAGCAGAGTTGCCACCCTTGTAGTAAGAAAGGCTCTAGAAACCAGAAATATCAGAATTCTGCAATGACACCGAGGAGAACATGGCCTCCAGGAGGAAGCACAGGAGAATCTGGGAATGAGATGTGACTGTTTTTCTGAAATGCTTCTGTTTTAAATTACATTGTATTCTCTCCTCTCAGAAGGAGGCCTTACAGCCTATCTAAGCAGCATTTCCCACCTCAACTGCACATTTAGAATCACCTGGGGAGATTTTAAAACTTACAATGCCGCGACCGAAGGAACCAGAACCTCTGGGGGTGGCATGCAGGCGTCAGCATTATTGGAAGCCCTCACTGATTTAAGGCAAGACTTGACCTCTTCCATGGAAAGCTTTAGGGTTTGAAGTGAAGGTGGCTGTGGCAGGTCAAATCCTGAGCAGCAGAATGTGAGTAGCTAATCACAAGTCAGCTCCTATGGAACGTGAGCCACCTGGGACAGAAAGGCATGAATGACATGCCAGTGAGAAACATGTGGCTGCCAACAGGTCACAAAACCTCCAAGGCAATAAATATTTGCAGGTGGGAAGCTGAAGGTGAAGCCACAGAGAGGTGAAGCAGTTTCGCAGCCCACAGATGTTGCTGACAAGGTAAACGCCTCTGTGGGTAGAACAGAAGCACGGCCAACCAAGCGCAGCTGCTGGAGCAGTCAGCTCATTGATGCCTGGTGTCCGACAGCAAATAATCTCCTCGTGGCTGCATCATTTTTTAATAACAGTCCCATGGCCACATTGCACGTGCCTCAAGTCTAATGTCAGAGCAGAAAATAAAAATGCTTTGAAGCAGAATTCTTGGGCTTAAAATCTTTCTCGACAGTCACTAGCTCTGTATCTAACTACCCCCTCTGAGAGTTTGCTTCTTTTTCTGTAAAAAGGAATCATTAATTTATATAATGAATATCTATTGAGCATCTGCAATGTTCCAGGCATTGATTTAGAGGCAGAGAATAGAGCAGGAGACAATACAGATAAAAACCTCTGTTTTCTTAGAGTTTATATGTTATTTAGGGGAAGTGAACAATGAACTAACAAGTAAAATACATTGCATGTTGGAGATTTTTTTTGGGTTTTTTTTATAAGTGCTTTGAAGTTATGT
Source organism: Rhynchonycteris naso (assembly GCA_037038555.1). NCBI lineage: Eukaryota > Metazoa > Chordata > Mammalia > Chiroptera > Emballonuridae > Rhynchonycteris > Rhynchonycteris naso. The sequence continues at coordinate 328,331,692 of CM072995.1, read as the reverse complement.
AAAGCAGGAAAGATGCCGAGGGGTAAGAAATGCAATGTTATTGGATGGTCAGGGAATACCTGCCTGAGAAGATGACATCTGTAAAGTACCCTGAAGAAAAGAAGGGAGCAAGCCAGACAGCGATCTAGGGGAGAGTGTTCCAGGCACAGGGGGCAGCAGGTGCAAGACCCTGAGGTAAGGATGCGCCTGACATGCTATGCTTGGGAGTGAAGTCATCTACCTTCTGTGGTTGTGTATGTGTATATATGTACATATATTTTTAGAAAGAGTATGGGAATAACTTGGGGATTCCCCTAAATCCTTGTATAACTTGAGAACTATCCTTCCTAAAAGGAGGGGATATCCTCTTTTCTGGGTGGCAATAAGTAAACTATTTATAGCTCAGTTTGTGGCCATTACAAGCTAAGCCAGGCTCAGACAAGAGCCAAATGCCTCACACATTAATAACAGGTGTCACTCTTAGTAAAGCGATGAGGTCAAAACTTCCTACCAAGAAAAACATCCTTTCCTCATATGAGTCTGTGCTGGGTTGTCTCCAAGAAAAAGTAATCTGTCCAGTGGGGAGGTTTGCTTCTCAGATGAGCCTGTAAGGAAATCAGCCTCAGGCCCTTGGGGTGGAGAGAGGAGGCACCATCTCACAGGTCCCCTGACCCTCCCTCCCAGGGACAGCGGAATCGACACCATTATCAGCCTAAAATATTTACAAAACCTAAAAAAATTGAGGGGTATAATCTCATCTATTTGTGAGAAACCAAAGATGAGGACAAATCCAATGGACTTGAAAGAGCACCAGATGGAACCGAGAAAGAGGTCTGGGGTTTTGCAGGCTGCTTCTCTAGGGTGCTTCCCCCATACTCACAAGGAAATGGTCATGGTAACTTACCAGCTCTGCTGCTCCCACCAGACACCGCTCTTCTGAAACTTACCTGGACCTTCAGTAAAATCTTCCCATGCCTCCATCATGACCCAGATGGCAAAGACTGGTGAGCCATGGGGGGCCAGGGGAGGAGGCATAACTGCTTTCCCTCCATCTTGTGGTGATCTGGTGGCAAGAAGGCTAGAGGAGCATTATCCTTCTGCTTTGTTAGCATTAATGTGATAAGATCCTATAAGCCAGGTCTCAGAGGCTTAACCCAGAGTTGACATGGGGCAGGTGCCTTTTCTGAGTATCAAGGATTGAGATTTTTTTTTTTTAATCATGGGCTCCACCTAACTAAGGTTCTTTCCTTCCAGCTAGGTGGAGAAGAAAAAAGAGAAAGAGTGGCAAATGTACACAGAGTTTTATGGCCTGGACTGAAAGTGGCATATATCTGGCTACATCCCTTGGCTAGATACCATTCTGAGTCTACATACAACAGCAAGGGAAATTATGAGATATTATATTTCTATGTCCCACACTAGCATTATCTCTACTACACCCCATTTGTGACTATTGGTTAAAACCATTGCCAGTTAAAGTCAGCACAGGCAGAAACAACGCTAGATTAGACCACCCCCTCTTAGTCTTTCACATGTTAACACGTAGCGCTCTTCCAAACATGCGTGATACATCAAAAAATTCCAGGCTCAGCAGCAAAGTCGTGATGAAGACAGACATTAATCATATCTGAGGTCTGTCCTAATTTTATTCTGTCTGGGGTTTCAGAGGCTGAGTTGAATCTTTGGCTCAAGTGCTGATGTAAGATGATCTAAAAATACCCCTCTCAGTCCTAATATTCCATTAACCCTTAGACAAGAGCTCTAGGTTAGCCACATAGCTCAACTGTGGGACCAGCAAAAGGGAGAGCATTCCAGAGCAGGAAGGTAGCATTCGATTTATTTTGCATTCGTGGTAGTAACTAGCCAACAGCCTCAGAAAGTCAAGAATGTAGGTCAGAACCTTTTTGGTATTGAAGCTGTTTATCTGATTCCAGTTTAATCCAATTTAACTCATCTTCACTATTGAAACTGATACCTTTCAACAATTGATGGGAACCTCATGTCCTAGAAAGCTCCTGTTCCATGGACTAGCTCCCCTCACCCATGCAAGAATCCTCCATCCTGAGTCCATGTAGCCACCAGATTCCTACTATAACTAATAGAAGCAATCTCAGAGTGCTTAATCATGGGAGCATCTCTGAGACTTTTCAGGCCATACCAGCTGTGTCTCAGGACCATCTATCAATGCAGAGAATGAGGGAAAAACGTATCCAGTGCCTTTTTCCTTCCATTGCTCAACATTTCACCTCATGGGACACTAACTCCCTTGCACTTCTGTGTTTCACTTGTGTGGATGCAGAGTGAGGTTTTACCGTGGCATCAGCAGGAAAGGTACAGAGCAGAAGGTCGTCAGTCACATGTATACATTAGAGGTGAGAGACACTGTCAGATTGTACTTATGAGAAGCTGATCAAAACCTACGCAGAACTGGCCATTGTAACAGAAAAATTATGCTGAGACATGTTGCAAAAAATAGTTTTTGATCCATAGAAACTCAATCAATATTATCTATTGTTGTGATTAGTATTGTTATTATCATTGTGAGCTAGGTACAGACACCAGTCCTTGGACATAGGCTTCTATCCTGGGGTCTGGTGCTCCAAATTTTTATCTTGGGCCAAAGTTCAACCACTCTCCTCAGGGCTTACATTTCTGACCTAGACAGGACCCAGACAGAGAAAAGCCTTCTGTAACAGGCTTACCTGGGCTGACTCACACCCCAACTTCAAAGGCAACTCTAATTGGAAGCCCTGGGAGCTCAAAGGGGGCTGAGGCTCCTGACTGTTGCTGTACTGAACCCCCTCCAGAGACCAAGGGAAATTTCCAGTAAGATGAGCTCTGCCCTGTACTCTGACAAACTGTGTCAGACTTCCAGGAATTGTGCTTTGTGTAACTTGGTTTGAAGCAGCACAGTTAAGAAATGCAATTAGCTGCTAAAAGCACGGATGGCAGGTCTGATCGCCTAGTCCCTGAGTGGCCATCAGTCAAGAAGCAGACAACAATATTCTTAAGCCCACAGTGCTTGTGGCTCTGTTTCTTGATAGAGTTGGCTTATGTTCCCCTATTGTGAACACAGCATGAAAATGTAACTCTAAAAAGATGAGTCCAAATAGTGAGTAAGAATACCATCGCCCACCCTTATAGCATTCCATATATTTTTCTTTGTTTGGGAAAAATAGCTGGTGATTAGAGATAAGAAGAACAAGGGGAGGGGAGGAATAAAGTTTGATATGATGAGAAGCACACTGAACTTAAAATGAGAACATCTTCATGTAAATTCCAGCTGTGCCTCTTCCATGCTGTGTGACCATGGGCAAGTTACTTGACCTCATTGACCTCACTTTCTCAATTGTAAAATAAAAAGGAAATATTGACTTGGTTGTGAGAAAGCCATCTCCTTTGCAACAGTTTTCTGATCCCAGCAGAAACAATAGGTATATGTGATGTGTGTGTGTGTGTGTGTGTGAATGTGTGTGTGTATGTGTGTGTGTGTGTGTGTGTTATATCCTTTACAGCAAGGTACAGAGTGTTGGAGGACACCACCACACACCTGTACCTTTGAGTCTTTGTGGCAGACACAATTGAAATGACCCCTTGGGGTCATGCTAACAGGCTGTGAGTGAGCATCACTCATCTCTGGCCAGACCCAGACACTGGGGCTCAGGCTCTGTTGCCAGAGGGTAGCCAGTGAAGCCCCTTACTCTCTGTCCACAAAAACAGGCCTGTTTCCCAGAAGTTATCCTTCCTGGCTTAAGTGGGGCCAAAAATATACTCTCAATGGTAATTGTGGGTATAGTGGTTAGAGTTCTGGCTCTGAAACCTACCTTTGAATCCTGGCTCTGCCCTTACTAAGTAAATTATTCAATCTCTATGTGCCTTAGTTTTATTATATGTAAAATGGAAGCAATTGATTATAGATCTCTCAGAGTGCAGTTATGAGGTTTAAATGATCTGATATATATAACATGCATGAAAGAGTGCCCAATAGATAGAAAGCCCCACAAAATATTAGCTGCTATTACTGTCAACATTCATTGAGTTGGTGTATGGAGATAACTATGACCAGACAGTATGTTAGGTACATTAACCCTCGTATTTTCCCTGTGATCTCTGTAATGTTAATATCCCATTGAAGAAATCAAGAGTAGAGAGTGACTTCCTCAAAGGTACCAGCTGATTTCTTCAGGAAGTTTCTCAAGCAAAAAATAATTTTTTCCCTTGTCTGGGTCCCTGCCGCACTGCATGACATCTGCCAATGACACTAACTACACTGTCCTGAAAGAATCTGTTTAGCATTTGTCTTTCTTTAAGGGGCTAGCAAACTACAGCCCTTGGGCCACACTTAGTTTTCTAAGTAAAGTTTAATTGTAACAGGTATGCTATATGTTTGTATATTGTCTATGGCTGCTTTCACATTACAATGGCAGAGTTGAGTAATTGCAACAGAGACCATTTGGTCCATAAGCTAAAAATATTTACAAGCTGGCCCTTTATTTAAAAAGTTTGCCAGCCCTTGCATCAGACTATGAGCTCCTTGAAGCAGGACTCATGTCTTTTATCTCTGTACTCCCTCATCTCTGCACATGTTGGGGCCTCCCTAAGCCTGGTCTGGCTGAGGGAATGAGGAAATATGTGGCAGACTTACGTGAATGTCACTTCTGAAGGAATGACCCTCTCAGTTCTGTGATACTGCCATCTGCACGGTGGTTGCCATGGGTGATGGTGAGACAGAACCAATAGCAGGTCTCCACATCGTTACCCTAGCACTAGCACCACTCACAGCCCTGATCTCCTTGGAAGGAAACCCCTCTTCAATCCTCACTTGTAAGGTGAAGGTGGTTTGGAGAGAGGCAGCCCACTCCTTTGCGCCCACTGCCACTTGTCCTAGGGTTTTGGTGCTTGCCTGTCCTAGGAACCTCCTGGGCATTACAGTACATCAGAATTGCCTTTCTGTTTGAAGCAGCCTGTCCCACAGCGACCCCTTCAGTCTCTTGTTGGAAAACAACAACTACAAAGAAACTAGCTGCCATTTCTTGAGCTCCTGCTCTGTGCCAGGCACGAGACCTCATACTTTAAATAATCAACACCAGTTCTTAGAATAGCCCTGGGAGGCAAAGTAGGCTTTATCACACCCATTTAAAAATGAGGAAAAATAGGCCCCTTCCCAAGGTGAAATAACCAGTAAGTTATATGTATTATTTCCTTTTGTCTCATGTCCCTGACCTGCTTCCCTAGGGACCCAGAACCCTGCAACTAGAACAAATTGGCACTCCATTGTTTGAATCAATATTCTAGCTGCATTCACCTGATCCAGCTTGGTCCACAATAGATAAGGTTATCATTTGTTAGAGATGCATTTGCTATTCACTTGCACTGTATCAGGTTTTATGCAGGGCACTCGGGACACAGAGGTAGACAGAACAGCATTACCTTTCAGGGACTTCATAGGCTAATAATGGAGAGGCAAATAGAAAACCGGCAGCTAGCACAACAGGTAAGCCACTTGGTGAAGGGAACCAGGTTGGAGGAGGGGTTCTGAGTTGGGGTGGTCCTGAGTGAGCCTGATCTCGCCCCTCCAAATTAGCTATCCTTGATCTCGTCCGTTTGGTTTCCTTGTAAGAGTCCCCTTGAACAGCTCCTTTGCTAAGTTTGAAAACTTCTGCCCTGTGGACGAACAAAGCAGAAAGAAGAAAGTGCTGATGCCTGATGTCATCATCTGAGATAATTTTTTAATTTGTTTTATTTATTTATTTTTTAAATCATGTTCTCTTGGAAGTTCAGAGACCAGCTCTTAAGTACATTCCTGGAGCATTTCCCTTCTCAGAGGACAATTAACCTTTGCAATTAACTTCATCAATAGAAACTTACTATCAAATATTTGGTCGCTTAGCAACAAGGAAGCAGCCGCCAGCGGGATTGCTTTATCTTTGTTACCCAAGTCTCATGGGGAGGCCGGCTGAAAAAACGCTAAATCGGACGGAGTTCCAGACTCTGCGAAGCTCTTTGCCCAAGAGCTGAGCACTCACATGAAGCCCTGCTGCCAGTGACCTACTGAGACCACCGCCATGAGGGAGAACTCAGCCTTTCAGCATTGACTGAAAAAAGAAAATGCTCGGGCCTCTGGTGCCTCATATGCTCCGGGGCCTCCTGAATACAGACTGCTGGGTCACTTCTTGTCTTTCTAATTCTCACAGGACCTCTTATCCCCATTTTAAATAAAAAGACTAAGTCTCCGATTCACTCACTGGCCCCAGTGTGCCCCACGGTAAATGGTGAACAGATGTGGTCCTCCATTCCTGCGCTTTCCACATCCCTGCAACGTCCTGCCAGGTTGCGCTCCCCTTCTGGGCCTGACCTTCAGTGCTGGACCCAGTGAGTCTCTCTGGTCACCCCGGCCTGGCGTGGCTACATCTCCTTCCCAAACTCACACCACTATAGGCTTCTGGGGCATTTGTTTAGACCTCTCTGTTCTCTCATTTCACTCATCATGTTTCCCCAGATAGAAGAATCCTAATTCTTTCTGAGTCTCAGTTTCCAAAGCAAAAGTGGTAAGATTGTTTTCAGATCCTGGCTTTAGTATTTACCAGCTGAATCACCTAGGGGATATGACCTCTCCTTATACCCTTCCCCTGGTCCGAAAGATGGAGGTAATAACTACTTCAAAAGGATGCTCTAAGGACCTAGAGAGACGCTTGGCTTGTAGCAGATGCTCAAGAAAAATAAAGGTACAAAACAACAAAATGAAACCACCACAAGATATTTTAATACCTTTGTACAGCTCAGTTCCTATGAGGAGTTATAAGACATTTGTCTCTACCTCATTTTCCTCATGAAGACTTCCCACTGAAAAGTGACCCAAAGAAGTTTTAGATCAAGTTAGTGTTGGAGGTGTGCACACTTATAAACCCAAACAAACACCTTTTCCATTGAAATGAAAGTAATTCAAAATAAACAGATCTGATCTGAATTGTCTCCATCATCACATAAAAGCTCTGTGACTGGGCCAATACTTCCCCTCTCTCGGGCTCCATGTCATCCTCAATTGTAACACATGAAGGAAAGTGATGCTTCTGCAACACAGTTCTAGTGAAACTAACTCCAAAAGCCTATATAAAAGAGCTCAACCCCAGGGCGTGGCTCGAGGCTCACATAAGTTACTCAGGCAACATATGTTATATCTGAATGCATTTGACAAACACAACCCTTATCAGTTCCTGTCGTGAAAGTCCTATGAAATTCTTAGTGGCTTATTTTTACCAAATTGGTCATATCTATACTGTTGCAGCAAGTGTTTAAGGAAATAGCATACCTGCTTCTATTTGCAAACAAATTTATACTGAAGAATAATTGCAATCCCATTTCCTTTGGCACTCTGAAAAGCCTGTATATGCGTGGGATGGCAGCTTGTGTCTTAGAAATGCTCTTTGGAACTTCTAGACAGCCTGCCATCCCCAGGGTCTTGCTTGATAATCAGCTTGCCCTATTTGAAACCCTTCACTTGTCTCTCAGGATGTGCAGAAGTCTGCAAAACAAATCTCAGCTGGTTAAGCAGAGAGTTACTGTATGACCCTAATCAAGAGAATTAAAAAATACATCCACACAAAATCTGTACATGAATGTTCACAGCAGCATTATTCATGAAGCCAAAAAATGGGGGAAAAAATGAACGCCCATCAACTGATGAATGGATAAACAAAGTGTGGTCTATCCATATTATCAGTTTGCTCTGACTGCTGTAACAAATTACCAGAAACTTGGTGGCATGAAACAAAACAAATGTGTTCTTTTACAGTTCTGGAGGCCAGAAATCCTTAATCTGTTTCACTGGCAAGAGTCAAAATATTGGCAGGGCTGGTTCCTTCTGGACATTCTGAAGGAACAATCTATTTCCTCACCTATTCAGCTTCTAGCGCCCACCTGTATTCCTTGGCTTGTGACCCCTTCCTTTATCTTTGAAGTGTAACACTCCAGTCTCTGCTTTTATCATCACAGTTGACTGGATAATCCAGGATAAGTTTCACACCTCAAAATTTTTACTCTGTAAAAATACCATCTGTAAAGTCCCCTTTGCTATATAAAATAATGTGCCAGGGATTAGAGTTTGGTCATGAATATCTTTGGGAGTCATTATTCAGCTTCCCATACAAAATATATATATATTATTCAGCCATATAAAGGTATGATGCACTGTATACATGCTATAACTTGGAAAAACTTGAAACATGCCAAGTGAAAGAAGTGACACCAAATGCTACATAATGCATGATTACAGTTATATGAAATGTCCGGCATAGGCAAATTCACAGTGACAGAAAACAGATTAGTTATTGCTAGGGGCTGGAGGAAGAGGCAGTAGAAAGTGACTGCTAATGTGTATGTGGTTTCTTTTTGGGGGGTGACAGGAAAGTTCTGAAGGTAAATAGTGCTTGGTGATGTTGGCACAACTTTATGACTATACTAAAAACCACTGAAGTGTCTACTTTAAAATGATAAATTTATGATACGTGAATTATATCTCAATTAAAAATAGACAAATTAGAAGGAACCTCATCAGGAATCCATATTACTTGTACATGGTAAAAGAGGATAGGTTATTTTTAAATCAAATTATGCTCCAAATCAATTTGATTTAAACAAAGTACTTTCCACCAAAATGTTCAACCAAATGGTATGTTCCCCAGCAGGCAGTGTAGTGTGGGGCTTGAGGGTGGATTCCAGAATCAGTTGAGGCCCTGGCTCTGCCCCTTCCCAGCTGTGTCACCTTTACTGGGCCTCAATTTTCTCACCGGCAAAGTAGGGATGATGAAAGACTTGCCTCTCAGAGTTGTCAAAATTCAATAAAATGATCCATGCAAAGCTCAACATGTAGTAAGTGTTCAAAACCTTTAAGCTATTGCCTCTATTAGCCTCATCCGTTCTGCTAGGCCCATTGGTAGAAAGAGAGAATGTGATGCTGATCATCCCAAAGGGGATTCAATAGGTAACCAGTACTTGACTATAATGTGTAACTAGGGTTGAGTGAGCTAATTAGATTTGTCTTTTTAAGAATAGCTCTCTGGCTCACAACTGTGCTAGAAAAAGAACCTGGAAGCAATGGTTAGGACACTGTGGCAATGGTCCAGGCATTGGGTGACAGAGATCTGAACTCGGGTAGGGGTGGAGGAGAAGGAGTGTCTTCCTGTCCCCATTGAACACCCAATTTAGACACTGGACACCAGTACACGTTTGTGTGTACAGATACACTGGCAAACACACACTCCCTCGAAGGCACTGGTTTTCTGTAACTAGGGGGGTGAACCCACTGGAAAGTGTGATGATTCATTTATATGTCAACTTGGCTAAGGTACATCAGCCAGTGTTTCAATCAAACACTAACCTAGGTGTTACTGTTAAGGTATTTTTTAAGATGTGAGGTTTTCTTTAAGCCCTTGAAGTGACCATAATGTGTAACCAGGGTTGAGTACGTCTGCTCTAGAACTTTGTTATTCAAGGTTTGGTCCATGGGTCAGCAACATTAACATCATCTGGGAGCTTGTGAGAAATGCAGATTCTCAAGCCTTGCTCTAGACTTACTGAGTCTAAATCAGCTTTCTAAGAGCCCCAGGGGAGTCAGAGGCTCAGAGAAATCTGGGAAGCACTGTGGGAAATCATCAACCTTCCCCTAAAGCTTGTTGTTCTAGCCCACTTCTGGCTCCCACAACTACAGCTCTAGATCCTATTGAGTAGTGCCCAGAGCCAGGGGCCCTGATGACCAAATGTTAAGTGCACTGTACCTTTCGCCTGAGACCCCTCCACCACCCACAGCCGGGCCAGAGGTCCACTGAGGCTCAAAAATAATTATTCTTCAGAACATAGGCACACCACACCTAATGCAAGCCTTCCTCATGCTGTGTCCACACACAGCCTCTTTGTTAGATTGACCTTGACTACTAGCAACTACCTTAACTGGGCACTTACTAAATGAAAAGTCCTGTACAAACACAAATCGGTTTAGTTATCCCATGACCCCCCAGTAGGATAACCTTTATTATCCCTGTTTTCCTAATGCAGACCCCAAAGCTCAGAGAGATTAAAGCAAAGAGCCCATGGTCACACAGCTGTTCCATAGCAGAGTGGTGTTAGGCACCCGGGGCATCTGAATCCAAAGCTCAGGACTTGTTCACTGTACTGTCTAAATTATGCCTTGCTTCATAAATAAAACAGTGATGAAACTTCAAAAACCTGACTCTGAAATTTCAAAAAACAAAAAAAGGGAAAAGTAACTATATTGCCATTCCCTGAGAACCGTAACCAGAGGCGGAAGGATTTCACATAAGCAAAAGCACCTTTGGGAATACGAGCTGATGCATTAATGTAATGATTATACTCCCGCCTGGGCTCTAACTATATTTTTATTAGAATGCTTTACATATTCTTTAGCTTCTTTAAAATGCTAAACTGACTCTTAGTCCCCAAATGTACCAAAAATCTAAGCAGTATGTTTATAGAAAGCAAAAGCCCCTCACAAAATAACTCCTGGCGGCCTAAATTAGTGGTCTGTGTAGTCAGGAGGTGGAAATCCACATCTCTCCCAGGAATGTACCTGACAAAATGCAAACCAAACTAAATTTCTGACAGGAACTCTCAGGCTTAAAGGCTCATCCTGTGACCTGAATAGTTATGATCATTCATTGTCTTAAGTTCTGTGTCAGCCTCCTGCATGGCCATGGTTAAAGTGGCTTGGGTTCCAGGCTCTGGAGAGAGAGATGACTCTATCTGTGCTCAAGGTCAGAGGTCAACTAGTAATGACGGTCAAGGGTCATGACCTGGATTTAGACTCAGTCATGACTGTGACCGAATCTCTAACCAGGAATAGAACCTGCATATGAGATAAGGTTTAGTAAATTACTCTCTTCGAATTCACTGATTTGCAGGGTCACGGGGTTTCTCTTTTGTGGTTTCTTGTTATGATGGCCATAATTTACTTTCAAATACTTTAGCATCGAGGGAAACTCAATTTTCAGGGCTTTTGCCCTAATAGAGGATTCACAAACCAGGCAGGAGTCATCAGCTGACACGCATGCTCAAGGGGAGACCCACATGTCGGACGCACAAGATAAACACTTCTGTCTTTTGTATTTTAATCACCAGCTGACATTCTGAAAATTAGTATGTTGCATATCAGAAATGGGTTTTATTGGTAAAAATAGTAGCTTGTTGACTAGCAAGATGTGTATCAGAAATGAGCTTGCATTGGTGAAAGGAGGCATTCAGATATGTGGACTGGCTGAAAATACTTTGGAAACAATACTCGCCTTTGCCTGAACAGGACTAAGAATCCAGGCAGGTGTGTGCCCTTGACCTTTAAGGCATGGATGCAAGGTCTGGCTATTGTTTAATGTTTACAAGAAGCACAGAATCCCATGTCTGGGATTGGGTTGTGCCTGCCTCATCCTGTGTGCAGGTGCAGTTAGATATAAAAGGGGAGAAGGCTGGGATTTACTGAGCTCACAGAGCAAATGTAGAAACTGTCCTGTTGTTTGCTTGGCCAGTAAAGAGTGTCTGTATGTGTGGTGGAATTGGGTTTGAAACCCATTTTCCTACAACCTGGAAGTGAGACCATGGGGAGCAGCTAGCTCTCACCACCTAGACTCCTTTTGGTGACTTCTTCAGGTTGCGTTTGACCCACTACCCACCCTCTACTTCCTGAGTCTCTCTATCAGGAAGGAAAGCCTGAAGTATCTTTGTCCTTCATCAAATTCATCATCCTTGCATCTAATTTTTTCTTAATTTTTTTTCCCTTCAGATTCAGAGCCAGATCAGCCCCATAAAGGATTTTAGGACAGCTACTGGTGAGGGGTAATCATAAGACAGGTGATTATGCTCTCATTGGCAAAGCAGTTTATTGCAACCAATTCTTATTGTCAGGTAAATTAATTCTACCCACTCGGGGTCTTAAAGGTTTCTCAGACCCCCTCCCCCGTGAGAACCAACAGGCAATGAGGACGGGATGGGCTTGTCTACCCAGACCACAGCGAGGGCGAGTGTGACCCTAGAACATGCAGGCCGACCTGCCCTGCCCTGGGACTTCCCACGTTGTGGCACTTCATTCCAACACGGAAAAAGTAAAGCTGGAGGGACTCTCAAAATTTTCTGGCTCAACCATCTCCTCATCAGACAAGGACACTGTGACCCAGGCAGGTTTTGTGACTGACGCATGGTCACACGGTAGAGCTGAGAAGAGAGTTCTGGCCACTTCCAAACTGCTCCTCGATTCAATTCAACGAACATGTATGTGTCCAGGGCCTGCTCCACAAGAAAACACAATCCCACGCGCGGTGAGCTCACAGGACACAGATGCACATTGTCTGACAAAGGGAGAGAGCAGATCACATAGTGCTCCGAGGCATGGGGGCACTCGGCTGTCTTCAGCCTTGGAAATAGCATAGAAAACCCATGAAGGACTCAGCCTTTGAGCCGGGCCTTGTGAGATGAGTAGTTTTGAGAAGAGGGAACAGGAGTGGAGGAAAGGTCCTAATGACGGTATCTGGAAATCCCTGGGCCATGGAGAGCAGGGCCACAGCCAGAGCAGCCAGCTGCAGGAGCACCTCTGCTGGGTGGGCTCCAGTAGGCTGTTCAGAAACCCCAAAGGGCCCCACAGATGGAGTCTGGCATGAAGTGAGCACTCCAGCTCCATCTCTGAAGAGGGCTGGCTGCCAGGCTCATTTCCTCTCCCGAAGTCCTTTCCTGCCTCCTTCATATCCTCTCCAGCTTCCCAGAATCCCAAAGTTTCTGAGGTGCTAGCTGGAAAAGGTTTCTGAGGATCTCCATGGAAAAGCTGATTTTTCAACCTTCCCTCCTCCCCTCAGTCCAAGAGCAAGCTAAACAACTGTGGGAGAGAGCAAGCTGACAGAGTCCTTGCAGTTTAGATTTGTGGGGGACAGTCCTTCCTGCCCATCACCCCCACCTCACCTGCTTGATTAAGTTGCTAAAGGTAATTTACAAGCCCTTCCTCTCACCCTTTGTTCAACTGCTGGTTGATTTTAGTTATGCATGGGGTGGGGGGGATTCCTGTTTATGCCTTAAGGGAGTTCTTGTTTATGCCTTAAGAGGATTCTTGTATGTCTCAGATGTGTGACTTTGTATGGGAGACTTCCTTATTTGCATATGGCTCTGCACTATATAATAAAGCAAATTGTGGCTTTTGCTTTGCTCTGGCTTGCCATCAGCTTGCAGAGACCTCTTGACCTCATATTTCTTTTCCCTGAGTTTATTTCTCCATTCCACATGGTTCTTACTCAGGACCTGGGCAATTACAAGTACACTAGTCTGTGGCAAACAACCTCACTGAACGTTTGTACAGAGCCCTTGGGCCCACAAAGCACTTGTTCCTTGTACTGTCTCATTTACCCTTTACCACAACCCATCATTCTGCACTCTTTCTGGATTGTCTAGAAGAAAAAATGAGAGTCCCAGGAATTTACCTTGGGTCCTCCTGCTGGTGCAGGGTGGGGTCTACTCCTCAGACTCCTTCTTGATTAATTACTTGAGTGAGTGAGTGATTAGAGAGAGGGAAACATCAATTTGTTGTTCCACTTATCTATTCACTCATTGGTCAATTCATTATATGTGCCCTGACCAGGGATCAAAACCACAACCCTGGCATAGAAGGATGACCTTCCAACTAAGCTATCTGGCCAGGATGCCAGCCCCCTTTTTAACACAGAGGTTCTCAGCACAGTCTCTGGAGTTGATTCTCCAGCCCTGCTTAACCTTCACCAGCTCTGTGACTTGGGCAAATTACTCAACTTCTCTCTGCTTCAATTTTCTCAGCTGGAAAAAAAAATCATAATAAGTAATGTCATTCATCTCATGGAGTTGTTGTGAGGATTTAATGCGTTAATATGTGCAAAGAACATAGAGTAGTGCTTGGCACATTATAAGTACAACAGAAGTTTTAGCTATTATTAGCATTAACCCTGACCCAGGATCCTGGCAGATTCTTCCCATTAGGTTTCTGGGAGTCTCTGGGTGCCCTCGGGGAAGTTGCTGAACCCCTCTGTGCCCATTCACAAAGCTGGCTGTCAGAACAACTGGTTCTCCCTTAGTTTGTCTCATATATTTCTTATCCTTGGATTCCCACCCCCCATTTTCCCTTCTACCCTCCACAGTTCCTTCCCCCAAACTCCCCTCCCCACAACTACACCAAATCAGACAGGCTATCCCAAGAGTCTATGTGAAAAACTGACTTTGGCTTTGTATTCATTGGCAGTTTTTGAATGTGCAACACAAAAAAAGAGTTAGTTGTCTCCTTTAAGAGCCCAGTTTAGAAATTTTTTTTTTTTCTAAAAAAGCTCTCCAGTGAAAAGCAGCTTTAATTTGCTTCCTAGGAGCAGCAAGGGGATTATCAGCAAAGAACCATATTGCATACTTAATTGAAAAACTATTCCCAAGTCCAAAGTCTGGTCTGGGATGGGTGGCAGATTTGGGCCCTCATAACTACTACTTCCAAGTTTAGCAGAAAACATCAAGGTGCAGTAGAAAAGATCTTGGTAGGAGTATTGCTCTCTGACACTCAAGAATGACAGAGGTGGCCTACCATGCTGGTGCTTGCTTTGACTTATGGCCTTTTGGAATTATAGTCTTTGGATGCCTCACAATTACTCCCAGGAAAATGGAAGAACCAAGAAGAAAGCCATTCCTGAGGCTCCTAAATTGACCTGGCCACTGATGCTGCCCAGGTGCAGAATGGACTTTGCCTGAAGGGGAAACCAAAGAAGGCTATTGGGTTTGCCCAGACTCTTACATCTACAGGTTGGTGAAGTGTTTTGGGATCTGCTGGTGTGAAAGGAGCAGTGCCCGGTGCATAGCAGGGACTCAGAAAATGTCTGAGGAGTGAACTTCCTGGAGGTTGATGATCCACCCGCTTCCAGTTGTGAAGTTAACATTGGGTCTGCTGGTGGGATGTGATTAGTTGTCTAAGCCATTTCCGTGCCCTCCCCTACAGCTGCAAAGGAAGAAGCATTCTTCAGAAAACTTTATCTCAGGAATTTCAAGTAGAGATAGTAGAAGCTTAAACAGCTCAGCAGCTCCTCCTGATGTATATCAGCGAATTGAAACTTTTCAGAATCCCAGTGGGATATCCAAGTTAAGGAACGAAGAGTGATATCTTACAAGGGCAGGTTTCCCAGGAGTGTTCAAGAACTTCTTAAATACAATAGGAAATGAACAACAACAACAGCCTGCTCTTACTCCACACCATCAGAAAAAATATCAGGTTTTATAGAAACTTAAATAACCCACACATATCATCTCAAACTCAGATCTTTCTAAGCCACTTGGTTTGGTAGCCTATAAAGGGGGAAAGATTGTCTTAATGTGGACCCCCATCTTTGCCTGAACCACTATCACCAGACTCTTTTCCTGGTTGCCTGTCTCTAGTCCTTCATCCAGTTATCATCCAGACTGTCATTAGAAATGTGTTTCTAGGGCTCAGTGGTAGAGTATCAGCTTGGCATGTGGATGTCCCAAGTTCGATTCCTGGTCAGAGCACAGAGGAGAAACGATCATCTGCTTCTCCACCACTCCCCCCCTCCTCCTTCTCTCTCTCTCTTTCTTTCCCTCTCTTTCTCTTCCCCACCAACATCCATGACTCAGTTGGTTCGAGCACATTGGCCCTGGGCGCTGAGAATAGCTCCATGGAGCCTCTGCCTCAGGTGCTAAAAGTAGCTCAGTTGCGAGCATGGCCCCAGATGAGCAAAGCATTAAAGCATTAGCCCCAGACAGGAGTTGCTGGGTGGATCCCAGAAAGGGCACATGTGGGAATCTGTCTCTCTGTCTCCCCTCTTCTCACTTGGAAAAGAGGAGGAAGGAAAAAAGAAATGTGTTTCTAAATCACAAATCTGGTCATATCTGACTCCTTCCTAATATACCCAATGGCTCCCACTGTCTTCAAGGTGGAATAAAGAGCCCTCAAATTGGCATGCAAAGCCCTTCAAAATCTAGTCTCAATTCAGGACTTAAATGCAGCTAGTATTCACTAATAAAGCTGTTAAAATATTGAAATATCTCTGTGCTCCTCTGATGACCCTTTGCCGTTCACCAGCCAACTCTTTTGCCTCCATGGCTCTTGGCCAGAACCCTGGTGGGAAAGATGATGCCTCTGATGGCATTTGGAATCCTGACATGGACCAGCATTTCCTTAAAAAGCCCTGACATGAGGACTTTTGGGAACTATAGTTTCAGCAGTATACCACACTGTTTTGTTTTGTTTGTGTGGCAGAGACAGAAAGAGTCAGAAAGGGGAACAGATAGGGACAGACAGACAGGAAGGGAGAGAGATGAGAAACATCAATTCTTCACTGCAGCTCCTTAGTTGTTCATTGATTGATTTCTTATATGTGCCTTGACTGGGGGGCCACAGCAGACCGAGCGACCCCTTGCTCAAGCCAGCAACTTTGGGCTCAAGCTGGTGAACCTTGCTCAAACCAGATGAGCCCACGCTCAAGCTGGAGACCTTGGGGTCTCGAACCTGGGTCCTCCACATTCCAGTCCGATGCTCTATCCACTGCGCCACCGCCTGGTCAGGCCACACTGGTTGTTAAATGCAATACTTTGCAAACTACTACTGTTTCAGTCAACTTACTAGATTTATTGTTCGCCATCCCCTGTTCATTTATTTGTTGAATGAATTAACTCCTGAATAAGTAGAAAAGTGAAAAGATGGCATCTGTAATTTTCCCAGCCTCATCATGAAGAAGAAAGTTCTTGGGGGCATGCTGGTGGGTTGGAAGATACACAAATAAGATGCCACCCACAAATAAGTGACCACAGAGATGCCATTTAGTGCCAGAGGTGGTCACTCAGGCAGAATCTCTCATTTGTGGGTTATGCCCTGGTCAAGTTTCTGCCATCTAGGTTCAGTGGTGTACTTTCTCAGCTCACCCCAAATTAATCAGTCTTTCAGGGCCAACTCACACAATCCAGGCTTAACAGATACTGGTGCAAAGTGAGAGTGCCCACTGCACTATCTATGAAGGTGACCAGAGTGCTGCTCTCCCTTGTCTAGGTATTTCAGTTGCTACCCTTTAGGTAATAAGAGACAGAAATCCTAATCCAAAATGACTTAGAACACAAAAAGAATTTATTGGTTTTTAACTCTCAAAGTCCCAGGGATGAGTCTGGTTTCAGGTACAGCTGGATTCAGGGCTCAGATGGTATGAATGGGACTCAGTTTTTCTCCTTGCTGGAGTCTGTCCTCTTTCATCTTTGGCTGCACATGGTGGTGAAATGAAAGATTCTCTTCTGGAAGACCCAGTAAGCATCTTATGGGCTCTATTTAGGTCAGATAGCCATCCCTGACTTAATTCCTGTGGCCGAAAGAGGAATGTTGTATTCTGATTGGCTGAGTCCTAGATCACCTAGGAATCTGGGGATCTGTCATCTCTAAACCAAGAGTCGGTGCATCAGCCAAAGCACAGAGCTGAAAACAGGTAAAAGAGAAGAAAATTGGATATGGGGACCACAATGCCAGGCAGCAAAACCAGCTGGTGCTCACTATACCAAGACACTCCTTCATAGCCCTGAGGACAGCAAATCATTCTGCAGAGATGTGCTTGGTGTGTCAGAAGAAGGCCGGGGAATATTAAGAAGTGTGGAGGATTATTTCCACTAAGACCCAGGAATTGTCCTTCCCTCAAACCAGAAGACTTTCTGTAGAGCAAAGCTGGTTTTAAGATTACAATCCTCCTCTCTGAAGCCCAGTTTCTGTACTGGAACCCCTTCCGTTCTGCCTGCTTCTTCTGTCTTTCTTCAGGTAAGATAGCATCACCGATGCTATCCCAGAGCTATAGGTGAGTCCCTCTGCCCAGCCTCACCCATCCACAGTGGTTTTCTTGACTTTGACTCTACCACGTTCATGTATAAATAAAAGGCTTCTCCATGGTTCCTTCAACTTTCCTTAGCACTGTCATCCTTAGCTCTGTTCAGCAGCTTAATGCGATGCAGCAGGGCAGAGACTTCTCTGCTTGTTTTACAGGTGGTGTGATGAAAGAAAAGGCAAACCATGTGTCCAGGCTCCCACAGAGGGGCAAAGGCAAACTCCCCATGATGAACCCCTCGCTCAGCACTTATCATATAAAATAAGCTGCTTATTGATGTCTGTCTAGTCTCTCCTTAGCTAACCACTTAAGGGTACCTGAAGACTACCCCTTATAGTGAAGGCCAAGAGACCATTGTATTAGCCACTTCCAAGAAACTCCCTGCTACTTTCTCCTACCCTTGACCTTCCATTTCCAGAGGCACTGATCCTTTTATTAACAGGTTGGAGGGACAATTCTTCTTGGCTGTGGGGCGGGGGTGCCTGCACCCAACCTGTTCCTAAAAACTGACATATCTCCTATCTAAATGCAGTCGGTGCTCAGATAAGATAAGATGGATGGCAAACAGTGTTGGGACCGACAGGTACCATTTGTTAATGTGCTCTAGATCAATGGTTTCCAAAATTAAAACATTCTATATCTGTCAAATGTTCCCCACTAGGCCCTCTGGCAGGGCGAAGGTGCCAGTTACAGATTGTGTGAGGGTAGAGGTAATGGGGGAGAAGAGACAGTCAGCCTTGGGGGAAGGCTGGTATTTTTCACTAAGGCCACAAGCAAATCTTCCCCAACCACAGAGGCTCCAGAGGCTTCCAAATAAGTCAAAAGATGAGTGGTAGAAATTCCAGACATTAACATTTTGTAGCTGTAGAAAAAAGCACTCTTCCTGAGTTTTTCAGAAAATTGAGCACTGGGTTTGGATATAGGGCAGAAACATCCCAGCCTTCTTCTCTCACATGGAGAAAGCCAGCCGCCAATAGCGAAAGCCCGTTTTCTGTTTTCTGGCATCCTGTGGGATCCGTGGGCATGGCCGATGCTGAGGATACCCCATCCCACTTCCCTCCAGCCCACCTGAATTCATCTGAGTTGGGAAGACAGCTCTCAGCCCTCACTTCCAATACTCAGCCTCTCTTTGCCTTGCTGGACTCTCTGAATCACTAGGCACAGCTGTGAAGTCCAGAGAAGTTAATACCTGGAGTGGGGAATGGCAGTGGTTAAACACAAGCTCCAAACCTTCCCTAAACTCCCCTCCCCCTTCACCATCTTTCATTGACATAATTCTGAGGCAAGGGCCAGCCACACAATTTTCAGAAAGCCCCCAGGGGATTAAGCCTGGCTGCTCACAGTGGTGACTCATTTGTTGGTATTCAGTTTAATAGGTCTTCTCCTTCCATATCTAACTTGTCCTAATTCCTCCTCATGCTTCTTGGGATCTCCTTCCAAATGAATACCCATGTCTTGTCCTCCAGGAGTGTTCCTCTCTATGATTATTTGGCATCATCCTCTCTTCCTCTGAGCTTCCTGTAGGATCACAGGGCTTTGTAAGCACAGAGCACAAAATGGTTCACACTTTGCTCTTTGCTCCATCTTGATGGACTGCAAATCCCAGAGCATGGCCGCCTTCCCCTCCAGCCTTCACTCTCTCCTTTGCCCTGGGATTGCCGATTGGCAGCCCAACTCCAAGCTGGATCTTCCTAGACCTGGTGGCACAAGTAACAGTAAAAAGAACAAGAAGGGTGCCTGGCTCCCAACTTTGGCACTAGCTGTATGGCCTTGGGGAAGACACATAACCTTTCCGAACCTCAGTTTCCTTATCTCTATGATTAGAAAAGTATCCAGACTCATCAAATAGGATTGTGGCTATGATCAAATGGGGAAATATAAGTGAAGCTCTTTGCAACCTCTAACTTTTTCCATGGCTGAAATTTAGTGAGTACACACCAGAACAGCTCTATCTGTTATTTATGGCCATTGTTTTTTCCAATTGGTTGGAGGCTGTGCTGTCCCTATTAATAAACGTTTTCAGCATCATGTCTGACTATCACTACGACTACATGTACATCTTGTATCCCTTCTATGGCAGCTATTGGGCAGATAAGATATATTATGCTCACTTTGTTAAAGATGGCACTGCCCACATGGAAGTTCGTTGATATTAATGTGTGTTGGGTACAGGTTGTATGTTGGCAGGCCGGGTCATTATAGCCCAAGGCTTAGTTTTGAGACTAAGCCTTTCCCACCCTTTTTGATGTAGGATGGTGCACACTCATGAAGAATCCCATTATGCCTCAGATGAGTAACTTTGTATTAGAGACTTTCTTCTTTGTAGATTGGATTAAAGGTTTGGATTTCTGCACTATAACGTGGGGCAGACCAGGAGCTTGCTATCTCTCATTCCTGAGGTTAGCATTAGAAAGGAGAGCAGAGAAAGGCCATGTGGAGGAGGTCAGAAGAAGCAGTCAAGATGGCAGAGTGCTGAGGGAGAAGCCAGTTTGAGCAGAGTTTGTGCAGGAGAAGGAGATGGGGAACAGAGATGAATTAAGTCTGGTGAGCTAGAAACCTTTGATTCTAGGAAACTCTCTGGATCAGAGGTGGAAATTCTGACTGCTATTGCCACATGCTTCTTTTTGGGACAGTGGATGAGCTGCCAGGATCGCAGGGATGAGGGGGGAGGTTAAGGCCCCTTGTGTGTGGACTTATTTCCTGGACTATGACCGGATGGGCACAAGCTCCTTTGTTGAATGGACTTATGGATTTTGGACAATATGAAATACCCTGATGGGGGTGGGAGGTGGCTTTGATGGAGGCCCTCCCCCCTGACCCAAGAAGCCTTTCAAATGGCAAGAAAAAAGGCCGAGGACATTTTGCACTTTCGGCAAAGTGCTCACAGACTGGTGAAATATACCTTTGTAATTGTTGAAATTGTATGATTTGTCATGTTGTTGTGGTTTGTGTGGTGTGCTTGGTTTCCTTGTATGGGGATGCCGGTGGTGTGTAGTAAAGTGAACATAGGGGTGGATTGTTGGGCAGATAAAATATATTATGCTCACTTTGTTAAAGATGGCACTGCCCATGTACAAGTTTTAAGAGTAAGCTTTTCCCCACACCCTTGACTGATTGGATGATGTGGGGTGGTGCACTCCCATGAGAAATCCTCCCATTATGCCTTGGATAAGTGACTTTATATCAGAGACTTCCTTGTATGTAGATTGGATTAAAGGTTTGGATTTCTACACTATAAAGTGAGGCAGGCTGGGAGCTTGCTCTCTCTCAGTTCCTGAGGTTAGCATTAGAGAGGAGAGAAGATTAAGGCCACATGGAGGAGAAGAGAAGCAGCCAAGATGGCGGAGTGCTGAGGAAGAAGCCAGTTTGGGCAGACTTTGTTCAGAGAGAAGGAGATGGGAAACAGAGGTGAATAAGTCTGGGCTAGAAACCTTTGATGCTAGGAAACTCAGATAAGTCAGTAGCTTTGTGAGCACTGAATGTGTGGGTTTTGGAGCCCAGTGTGTGTTTTGGAGCCCAGTGTGTGTTTTTACTTGCCCTCCAGGTGCAAGCTAGAATTAAAGTTGATGGCTCACCAGTTCTTGGCTCCGTTGTTTCATTACCAACTCTCCGAATCTAATGTTAACCTGCACTGGCCAGGAGGCTCTAATGGTGACTGGGACTATTGGTTTTACACTCCCCAGAGCAGAGATGGAAATGCTGACTGCCATTGCCACATGCTCCTCTTTAGGACAGTGTGAGACTTGCTATGATGGCAGGAATGAGGGGGGAGGCTAAGGCCTCATGTGCGTGGACTGATACCCTGAACTATGACCGTAGTGAGCACTGGCTCCTTTGCTGGATGAATTTATGGATTTTGGACAATGTGAAATACCCTGATGGGGGTGGGGGGCGGCTTTGATGGAGGCTCACCCCCTATCCCGAGAAGCTGTTAAAATGGCTAGAAAGAAGGCCAAGGACATTTTGCGCTTTGGGCAAAGTGCTCAGAGACTGGTGAAATGTACCTTTGTAATTGCTGAAATTGTATGATTTGTCATGTATTTGTAATTTGTATAATGTACCTAATTTCCTTGTACAGGAATGCCGGTGGTGTAGATTGTGGGTAGTAAAGTGAGCATAGGGGTGGATTGTTGGGCAGATAAGATATATTATGCTCACTTTGTTAAAGATGGCGCTGCCCACATGGAAGTTCGTTGATATTAATGTGTATTAGGGACAGGTTGTATGTTGGCAGGCTGGGTCATTATAGCCCAAGGCTTAGTTTTGAGACTAAGCCTTTCCCACCCTTTTTGATGTAGGATGGTGCACTCTCATGAGGAATCCCATTATGCCTCAGATGAGTGACTTTGTATCAGAGACTTTCTTGTTTGTAGATGGGATTAGGAGTTTGGATTTCTGCACTATAACGTGGGGCAGACCGGGAGCTTGCTCTCTCTCGGTTCCTGGGGTTAGCATTAGAAAGAAGAGCAGAGAAAGGCCACATGGAGGAGGTCAGGAGAAGCAGCCAAGATGGCAGAGTGCTGAGGGAGAAGCCAGTTTGAGCAGAGTTTGTGCTGGAGAAGGAGATGGGGAACAGAGATGAATAAGTCTGGTGAACTAGAAACCTTTGATTCTAGGAAACTCGGATAAGTCAGTATCTTGTGAGCACTGAATGTGTGGGTTTTGGAGCCCAGTGTGTGTTTTTACTTGCCTGCTTGGTGCAAGCTAGAATTAAAGCTGATGGCTCACCAGTCTTGGCTCCGTTGTTTCAATACCTATTGTCCAAATCAAACGCAAACCTGCATGGGCCAGGTGGCTGTGATGGTGGCTGCTAATACTGGCTTTACAGCAGCAACTGGCCTAGCTCCCTGAATAGTAGAATCCCAGCTTATCTAGGAGGGTCCTCTGAGCTCTATCCTAATCTGACTGTGCCAGGGAAGAATGTGACTATGTGTTCTAACACGTGCCCCAGACAGATCAATACCATTTCAAACACACAAACACAGAGCACATTGTAATATGCCACAAGGCTGGCTTTGAGACCCAGCTTGTTGCTAAGGAGTCCGGTATTTCATTTAGCTCAATTAAGCATGTTTAAAGGGCTACATGCACTTTTTACTCTATCTATCCATACAGAAAAGCCCTCGGCAGAACTCAGCTAATTATTCAGAGGGCTGTGTCAATGGTACTTTCTCCCTGGTAAGGAAAGGCTGACCTGAGCTCAGCTGTGTATCATTCAAGTCCTGAATAATATAGGGAGGTTGAGGAGGACAACCTGGGGACAAGCCAGCAGGAGGTCAGGGATGGCCACGGAGGGGTATACTAACAAGACCAAATGTGGCCTAACACAGAAAATGGAATAGAAAGATAGATAGGCAGAAGCTTTAATTAACATTTGTGTGTATATTCATTGTCAGCTGTGAATTGTTTAAACTAAACCCAACCCTACATAAAAATCCAGTGACTGTCAGAAAATGATAAGACTTTTCAGTTCTGCATTTTGCTTTGAAATAGAAAAGATTGGAAATCTGCCCTGTGTGATACACATAAACAAAAGTAGACTCCAACTTAATTAAACTAATCAGTGACTACCCTTAAACACACCCCACTCTATCCCCCGTTCCCACCCACCCCACCCCTCTCCCAGTTCCAGCCCCTGGCAGCTATCAGCCCAGCTCTGAAATTGGGATTGCATTAAACATTCTTCCTGGCCAGTCAAGACCGCATGGCTGTGAGGTTGACACCCAGAGCACAGGATAAACTCATTCATGGGGAGAACACAGGGAATGGTGGGGATATTTGATTTGTGTGCCATCCTTGGGTCAAGAGGCAGGTTTTGACTTAGTGGTGGTTTGGTGTACACAGGGGAAACTAGGACTGAGAGCATTGGTTTCAGGAGGAGAGAAAATCAACATTGATTCAGTACTTCCTGTCCACAACCCCATAGTTGTACTTGCGAATTCTGGAAAGTTTTGCAAGTGCAGCCTATTACAAGAGTGGACACTCCATATAGAACCCATCTCGGGTAGATACTGAGTATCACTTCTCTTCCTTCTCTTTCCCACAGTCCCCTCAGGCTTTTTGCCTTACTGTTGAATCCCAGGGTCCTGGATCAAAGGCCTGTAGTTCTATATACTAGGAGGAAGGAGGGGATGGGAGGGGGACAGCTTTTCCTCTCCAACATAACTACCACATTGTAGGGATGCCACCTCTTGTCTATATAAAAGCAAGACCTTCACCCTAGAAGGTGAGCAGGCAGAAGAGTAGAGAAAGAATAGGCTGTGCGAACACTAGTCCTAGGCCCCTTAACACTCTCACCGATTTCTTTCAACCACCACATCAGGGTCCAAGCCCTTCTGTCACCCAAGGAATCTAAAACTCAGAAATATTGAGTGAACCCTTCATACAAGGACTGAGTCTTGAATTCAAGACCCAAGATTTTTTTCAAAGCTTATGCCCTCTACCCTGAGTCACAGTCCTGGTGTGGCCAGAGTCTAGAACCCATATTCTGTGTTTCATGAGGTACAATGAACTCTGGTTTAATTCTAATATATCGGATAGAATAAAGAATTTGGTCAATAAGTAGTGAGGGCATTTCTGGAAAGCTCAGACATGGGTTATACTTAGAGCTAAACAAGATCATCTAGGCTCAGCAGGGAATCAGCAAGGGTCCTAGAGTCCTGGGGACAAGGTCCAGCTCCTGGAGAAACTGGAGAAGGATGAGAACACAGCCATGTCAGCTGCAGTTCAGGGTAGTGATATATTGGTTGAATTACTGGGTGGGCCCTAAATCCAGTGACTGATGTTCTTATAAACTCACAAAAGGAGAGATGAGATACAGTGAAGGTGATGTGATGACAGGCAGATATTGGAGCCATGTGACAAGAAGCCATGGAACACCAAAGACTGCCGGAGAGAGACATCTCCCTTAGAGCCTCAGGAAGAAGCCAACATTTTCAACCTCTGGATTTTGGACTCTGGCCCCCACATGGTGAGAGAATAGATTCTATTGTTTTAAGCCAGCCAGCTTGTGGTAACTTATTATAGCAGCCCTAGCAAACTAACACAGGCTTGACTCCTAGGGAGAATGAGGGACAAACCAGGAAATGCCAGCTCCAGTGGCTATGGGCTGAGGATGGTGCTATAGGCTGAGGATGGTCAGACATGAGGAGCCGGAAGTCCCTCCCTCAGGAACTGCACACTGATGACAGAAGCTCAAACACTCCTCCCTCCACTTGAGGGAGTGCCTGAGGTCTCCAATGCCCTCCTGCTCCCGGTCAGAGTGCATTCAGGCTGTCGATGGTGAAGAGGTTTGGTGCTCCTGCTAAGTAGGGCTTGGGAAGGCAGGAGCAGACCCTGGGCCCAAAGTCAAGCAATTCCAAAAACTTAGATGGTGCCCTATGGTAGAGTATGTGATCTGACAGGTGGTGTGGGGAAGGAGAGATGGGCTCATCTGACCTTGTCTTCATGAATTGACTGCACATTCGAAAGAACAGATGCAAGACCAGCTAATTGCTGCCCTGCTGTCTATAGACTGGGTTCAGCTTCTCTGACACAAAGCTTAAGGGTTCCATTTATTTTTTCCTCTCCACAGTGTACCAACTAAGCACCCACGCACATGAGGGGAACAGAGTCCAGTGCTGGCTTTGCAGAAGCCCTGACGGAGGGGCTTAGGTCAGAAGCCAGGCCTGAACTTGGACAGGAATTCCTACTTGCAGCATGTTACAGCCTGAAAAGCAGAGCAGCGGATGCATATCAGAGTCCTAGGGAGAGCTGAGATCCAGAAGCCTGGAGGACTAGGCACAGATACCAAGTTCAAGGTCTCAAGATGCACAATCAAAATTGGGGTGTGGAGCCAAGGATTCAGAATGGGGCAAAAATGGAGTTTGGCAGAAGAATAGGCCAGGGGCGAACAAGAAGAGTCCAGGATACCTGCCTGCTGCTGTCATCCTGAGGGACTGTGGCTCTCCTTTGAGGGTTAGTGACATCTCTGTGCATGACTGGGGGTGAGGGTAACCAGTTTAAAAGGTCAAGGTAATGCTGACACCAGCAAGGGAGCCCTATGCCCAGCTAGGTAGGTCAAGCCATCACATTGGACTTCAGGTCAGAGGGTAAATTCTTCCCTTCTTCCAAAATCTCTAAGGAAGTTCCTAAGGCCCAAATGGGAGTGACTCTGTCTTCAAGTTCAAGCTTGGGAAGGGAAGGAACAGAACAGAGGCTGACAGGATGGGCAGCAGTCAACATTCCAGAAGCTTTCTTTAGCGTGTGAACCCTATGCACTCAGAGTTTGAGGCCCTGGCAGTGCAGTGATGCTTGGAGACACCTATCACGGGCCCCAAGAGGATACAGTGAAGGCATCAGATACCGGGAACGGTTTTCCCAAAGCACCTGGACTTGGCTTGGACATCTGGCTCTCTTTGACTTGCATGCCACCTCTGCAGGAACTCCTAACTTAGTTCTGGGCCCTGGAGCCTGCCATGGACAAAACATCCAGGCAAATCAAGGGGCCAGACCCCTCCATCATAGTTTCATTGTCTTGAACAAGAGAAACCAAAATAATCGGATGTGGCCTTGCCCAGAGCATGAGGACACAGTGGTCAAGTGCTGGACTAGAACCAAGCTGCGCACCAGAGATGACAGAGACTGAGAGTGGGCTGCTTGAGTTGATTCTGACTTTTCTGTGATACCTTTGAGGACATCCTCATGAACCAACCACAAGGGGAAGCAACTGGATCATTTTTCCCTAGAGAGCTGGCTCACTCTGCAGCCTCATTAGAGTTTCCAATGCAAATTTAGTACAGCAGCAAAGATATATACATTAGCAACAGAATCACATTAATATGTAAGAAAGCTCCAATGCAAATTGGAAAGTGACATTTGAAAACCCTTTGATAAACGGCTGTGCAGAACTTAAGATTCCATTTGGAAGCTTAATGTCAAAGAGGTGACATGTGAGGTTACCACATAGGGCTCCTGCTTTCCAGGCTCTGCCCACACACAGCTCAGAAACTGTTTTCAATATTACATCAACACGTGGGTGTGAATTTCATCCATCAAAAATGGCTACTTCTCTCCACCTCTAAATTATACTCAAAGCTGGCCAGGGTAGGCAGAAGCAGACTTTCGCATGGTAGCGCCGGAGGGAGTGTGAGATGGCACCTCCTTCCTGGATGGCAATTCGGCAGAATGAACCAATAGCCTTGAACTTGTTCTTGTTTCCTGACCTAGCCTATCATTGCTAAGACATAATCTAAAAGTATGATTGAGGGTTGTACACACAGCCTACCTTACTCCCACTTAGCTGAAATAATATTCATTAAAAATTTATTTTAGGGGAAAGAGAAAATAAATAAACTGAAATGAAGTGAAATAAGATAAAATGAAATTCCCACTACTTGTCTTCTAGAGGGATAGCCATCTGATTTAGAAAATTCCCAGCCTTTGGGCCATAGAAGGAACGGACTTGGACTAGTCTCTTTGTGAGAGGTACAGACAAAAAAGGAACTAAATCACCTAACATAACAAAGTTAAAGGAATTCTGGAGCGATCCCTTAGCAACTCAAGAGAAAGGAGTTTTTTTGGGAATGTGAGACAGCCAAGAAGGAGCAAGATGGGAGAAGAATTATAGAAGACAGAGCAGGGCCAAGTCGGGTCTTGGCTTGGACCAAGCAAAAAGGCAATAAAAAGTCCTTGGGGAAGGAATAATGATGTGTAATACCCTTTGCCGTGTTAAAATCCCATTTTACTCAAAGCCTTTAGTTCAGTTCACTATACAATAGACTTGTGTTAACTCTCCTGTGGGAAATGAAGGAGGAGGAGCTAGCTAGCTCATGGCTGAAATAAAGTGAACAAAAAAAAAGCTGGAACAGCTAACAAGAGCAATGGAAGATTATAAGAGGGGGCTGCCAGGGGCAACTGGGGCAAACAGTTTAAGACAAGAGCAGCAAGCAGTCATGGGCAGTGGACTGCCCTCCCTCGTTCCCCAGAATTCACCAAAAGAATGGCAGGAGGACTAAGAAAATCCAGAAAAAAACCCACATCAAGTGTTATCAGTGATTCTCTCTGCGTGATGAGATTACTTTTTGTTTTGACTTTTCTTCTTCACTTATATGTATTTTCAAAACATTTTGATAAGTGTGTATTATTTATGAAAAGTAGCAATTTAAAGTTTGCTGACGTGACTACAGCAAAACTTACATGCCCAAAGGAGCCAGTGAGCACTGTCCCAGATCATTTTCTTCTTTGGACAGAGAAGCGACACAGCCACTGGAGCCTGGCTGCCCTCTCAACCTGCACAGGACACTTGCTAGGCCAGCCCCATGGGAAGAGCCCCTTTTGTGCTCAGACTCTGTCCACAAGCCTTCCAGAACCTCCAGGAATGCTAATCTGAGAAGAAAGCCAAGGCACAGTCATCATTTTAAAGGGTACTTGTCACCTCACATTTCCTAGACCTGGTGTTCAAACATCTTAAAGAAGAGTCACATGGAGAAAGTGAACCCTTCTAGAAAAGAAAAAGGCCATGCTTACCAGCTCCACACCAAGCTTCTGCTACAAACATTTGAAGAGCCAAGGTTTCCAGGCTCCTGCTGTGGCCATGCTCAT
Organism: Rhynchonycteris naso; assembly: GCA_037038555.1. Classification (NCBI taxonomy): domain Eukaryota; kingdom Metazoa; phylum Chordata; class Mammalia; order Chiroptera; family Emballonuridae; genus Rhynchonycteris; species Rhynchonycteris naso. The sequence goes on along the minus strand of CM072995.1, from coordinate 328,303,274 downwards.
TCACGATGGAAACCCCTCTCTGCTCCCATGCTCTCTCTGCCCTCGTGAATCTTAGCAGAAGGCTGCTCTCCTAGGGTGATGACTCCCATATTAATTTAAGTCTTTTCGAGTTGTACTTGCTCATTAAAATGTGAAACAGTTTTTATCCCTTTAATTAAGATACAAGATGGGAAGCATAATTTAATTTGGTCTATTGAAAATATCAGTATCATTAGCTCCATAACTTGCTTTCATTAAAGATGAATACTATACTAAATAATGTTTTTACTCCCACACCTACTGGAGCTTTGGTATGTGCACTGACTGAGCCCTGGAACCATTGTGGGGATTTAGGGACTGTGACCCCAATGAAAAGGAGCCGTGTGGAAGCCGGAGCCACCGAGAACACCAGCTTTAAGACCTTGTCTTAGGTTCCTTGTGAGGAATGCAGGGGTCTATTTAGGATTGTAGTGGAGAGGGTGGAGGGGGAAGTGAATGTTGAATCTGGGAAGAACTTACTCCTAACTGAAGGAATTTTTCTTCCCACCCAACAATCCCTTCTGAAAAGTGACAGGTGACATATAGGATGTCAAGGGAAGAACGCTGATTCAGTCTGAGAAACATAGGCCTGAAGTTTCATCAGGGAATCTTTCCTCTCCGCACAGAGGCAGGGGCTGGAAATCAGCAGTTACTAGTAAGCAGACCCTAAGAAAGATTTCAGTACAAGCAACCTGCTCACGAAGTGCTTTTAGGGAAATGAGGAATGAGATGGGGACAAGAAGAGGGTCCACTTGGGTGAACAAATGAACAGGTTACTGCTGCAGGGAGCAGAGGAGAACCTCACTGGGGACACCTGATAGTGTGCAGTAACACCTCAGGATGTCCCACCTGGGGGATGAGGAACCTGGGGTGTTTGCCCTCCAATTCCCACCCATCATTGGCTAAGGGTGGCTCCCAGAGGTGTCAGCTTGCCAGCACTTCCAGCCTCGCCTCTCGGGCAGAGAGTTGCAGAGAACAGCCATCAGTGTTCAGCGGTGAGTGCTGAGAGAGGACGGGCAGGGCATCAGGAGCATCCTTTATTTCCATGGCCCTGTGCTTGCAGTTGCAGAAGAGATGAGAAAGTATACAGGGAGAGCACCAATCGCCAACTTACTAGTAAGCTCTTTTTGTGGTCCAGACAAAATCTTGGACTAGCAGCCAGAGTCCTCACTTAAAAGTCCCTAGGAAAGACTAAGAGAAGAAGAAAAAGTGTCAAGCTCTCTGACCCCAAGCCAGAGACAAATGTGCAGAACCAGGAAAGGCACAATCAAGACCCTGGAAATGGGAATGAGGTAGAATTCTAACATCATTCCAGCTAGTTAAGCCCAAAGGGGACTATCTCACCCAGCATGGAGCCCTGTCCAGTGTCTATCCCATGGAGAGCTGGGAGTGGAGTGCCGGCTTCTTCCAGTTGAAAATGGAGAGGACAGTCATCAGTTTGACACTTTACTTACCAAGAAAACTGGTAGCTAAAAAATGGGAAGTGGACATATTGTCTAAGACAGAGTCGGAGAAGACTCCAGTCAATCAGAAATGACATGGATAGGGAATTGACTAAAGGGGAGGTTTTGAAGGTGAGACTGGATCATGGGCTGGGTTGAAAACTAAGGATAATAGGAATCAAGGAACTGGGGCTCAGGAAGGAGGAATGAACATTAGACACCTGTACCAGGGTGCTATAAGCAAGTCAGCTGGTTAAGGATAAGCTCGATTAGAGCCCGGACGGGAGGATGCTGGACAAGGTGCACAGAGAGACATTCTTTGTCAGAAGAAGCATGGTGGGACAGAGATAGCTTAGCACTGGGAGCCAGACCTCCTGGGATTCAAGTCCTGATTCTACCATTTACTAGCTGAGTGACCTTGGGCAAGTGGCTTGGCTTCTCTGGATCCCCACATAGAATTCTGTGAGTGCTAAATAAAGTAATATAGAAAAAATTCACAGCATCATCTACCCCATGGTGGGAGCCCATCAAAGTTACTTATTGCCCTGCCTTTATCTTAGATTATAATCGTTGCAACACGCTGGGACCCACACTTCCAGGGAGTGCAAGCATGGCAGTTTCTGACTGCGTGTGCATGTGTGCATGTGATCACACGTGTGTGACCTTGGAGGACGGGACAGGATGTAGAGCCACCCTCACTACCCTAGTTTCTTTTAATGTACTTGTCCATAAAAATAATAAAATAAAAATATTTTAAATAACACTAGCTATGTGTAACAACTCCCTTTTTGTCTCTGGCATTTCCCAGACAAGTAAGGGCTTTAAGGCAGAAGGGACTAAAAGGTCATGCCTCCAGCTACACAGCTGGTGAATGTCAGAGCAGGACACTGAATGCTTTTAACTCCCCTGCATCCTCCCTACCACCTGGTCCACCCCTGGAGGCCTGTCACACCAAGCCCATTCTCAAGCCTAGGACATCTATTCCATGTGGGGCATGCAGGGGTCTATTTAGGGTTGTAGTGGGGAGGGTGGAGGGGGAAGTGAATGTTGAATCTAGGCAGAACTTACTCTTAACTGAAGGAATTTTTCTTCCCACCCAACAATCCCTTCTGAAAAGTGACAGGTGACACATAGGATGTCAAGGGAAGAACGCTGATTCAGTCTGAGAAACATAGGCCTGAAGTTTCATCCGGGAATCTTTCCTCTCTGCACAAAGAGGCAAGGACTGGAAATCAGAACCTAGGGAGAGCTGGCTGCAGTACGCCCCCTGTGACTGAACCTGAGGAACGGTGAAGGCTGGAGCTTCCATCCAGCAGTGCCCGGGCCTTCTTCTTGCTACCTCTCGTTGCCCCTCTTTGCTTCGGACACCCAGAAGATAAGAAGACCTTAAATGTTAAAGCAGCGGGGCCACGGGGATTCGGTGCTAAGGCAGTCAACCCCCCTTCTCTGGGCCACAGCTCCTCACAGGAAAGCGCCCAGCCCTTGCTGTGGGAGGCTCTTCCTGAGGACTGTCGGTGAGAACCCCCCACCCCGGGAAAGAGTGCAGAGTACAGCTGGCTTCCCTCCTGCCACACCTCATGCACTGTGGATTTCAAAATGACATGTGGGAAGAACCACCTATGTTGTCAGACTGCATGATGAAGGGCTCACTCTTTCTCTAGTTCGGAAATCCCATCAAGCAGAAGCCTTCCCTGAGCACAGAAGAGCTTCCCCTTACCCAGGGTGAAGCCTGTGGCACAGTGGCCCTCGGTTTCCTAACACCTGTGCCCCTCTGTGCCGCTGTTGGGACTTGACTCTGTTCACCTGAGCTTGGTTTGCTATCTTTTAAATTTTGTAGCTCTGATTATGTTGTTACTACACAGAGTAGGAAGAAGCCAGGAGACTAAGAGAAAGGCAGTGCGTGATGACAAAAGTGATGTCATCCCAGGAGCGGATGGGAAACGGCATAGCTGAACATATGGGCCCTCGGGAATGGGGCTTCTGGTCACCAGTGCTTATAACCTCCGCACTCGCTGGTGTTGACTTTAGAGTGCACCACTAGGCCCGGTGTTGTTCTCCCGATGATTCTCAACTCTGCATCTCCAATCTGTCCTTTGACCTGAGCGGATCCATTTACCCAGGTATTTCTGAGTGTCCTCTGAGACCACAGACTCATATCCTCAAATCTGTCCTCTTTGACTTGCACTCAAGTCTGCTCCTCCCCATTTGTTCCCCATCTCTGTGAAGGGTGTCCTGCAAGTCAGAAATGTGTCATCCTTGACATCACCCACTCCCTCCCTCCCTTGTACTCAGTCATTCTTCCAGCTTTGCTGCAGTCATTCAAGTTCACACTTCCTCTCAGCATCTCACATCTGGATTATTATTACACACCCCACTGGTTTTGTTGCACCTGTCTTGCCCCAATACTTAGGCCTTCTGCCTGGAGCATCCTCTTTCTTTTGTCCATCGGGCAAGCTCTCTCCTCATAGACCTTCTTCTTCTGCAAAACCCTTGCTGATCCCCCCATATCATATGAGGTACAACACCTTCCACTGTGGCCCCGGACCCTGACACTCATACATCCATCTGAGCCCTGATCATCTGGTACAGCCACTGACCATTGGCACATCTTTCTCCCCACAGGGCTCCTTGAGATCAAAGGCCATGTTTTCTTCATCTCTGGGCCTCCAGAGTCTAACTCAATTCTTAGCAAATAGTAAGGACTTTTAACTGTTTTGTTGCCCTAAAGAATCCTATAATAAAAAGAAGAGGGTCATTCAAAATCCATTTTCTCCCATATCTGAAGGATATAGAAATTGGATTTTATGTTGGTATCTTCCTAATCTTAGATCCAGCATATCCAAGCCAGACTCACTCCTTTAGCGACTGAATCCATCCAACATGAGCGTATCCCTCTCTAAATGGTTAGGAAAATTTCCGTAAGGACATTTCTTTGTCTCACATCCCATGTGCTTGTTCTAATTCTTTAAAATTTGAGCTGTGTCTCCATTTCAGGGCCTCAATACCTGATATTCCCCATGGACAGGTGAAACATAGTGGTGGTGCTAGGTCTAATTCTTCTGGTCTCACTATCAGGAAAAATAAATGTTTTTCTCTTGGCTCAAGCCTTCATGCTTAGCATGGGAGAGGTCTTTTATTCAACAGCCCAGAGCTACCCATTTGCCAAGATTCAGTGTTAAATAAATAAATAGGAGAAAAGTCGACCACTGTTACCTAAGCCCCTAGGTATAACTTGGCATCTACAGAAATCACAGAATTCTCTGAGGGATGCTCAGAGACAAGGAGTTCTCCAGATCACTGATTGCTCCTGGGAGAGACTATATCTTCTTTGAGTTCTGTAGGTGCTTTTCACATATGTTCCCTCATTCATTCAATAAGCATTCATTGAGCAACTACTGTGTGCCATCCACTGTGCTGGACTTTGGGCAATTTAGAGATGAGTACCCAAATCTCTCTCCATGGTTTGGACTTTTACTCATCTTTTCTGGTTTTCTCGAGCCTGATTCCTTTCTTATTTTCTGTCCTCTGAGTCTCAGCAAGGACAACATGACTTTTTTTCTACTTTATTCCTCTATTATCCCTGTAATTTCTCTGAAGCCCAAACTTCAGGAAAAAGAAAATCTTTCTTTTTCTGACTATTTTATATTCCAACTTCCTTTTGTTTTATCACAAAATCAATTGCAGCCACTTCATTGCAGGCAAGAACTATTGTAATAAAGTAGACTTCAAGCTTTTAAATCTATTTGGGGTACATTCTTCCTACCACATCTACACAGTCACTCACAAGTTCTTTCTTTCTTTCTTTCACATACTCATCTATTCCTACATGCACCAGCCACTAACCACCCATTTATTGAGCAGATACTTTGTACTGGATACTGAATAACCACAGGCTCAGTACTAAAAAGCTCATAATCTGGTGAAGGGAGAATAAAAATTTTTACAAATGTTCATAAAGAGGATTCAAGGAATTGTGTGAGAATCCAAGGGAGAAGATGATTAATTCTAATAAGTATGGAAAGATGACATCAAAAAGTTGGCATTTGAATCTAGTCTTGAATACAAAAGGGGGGGTGCCATTCTGAGGAAATAGCCACTGTAATAACTTACAGGCTGCAGATAGCAGGGTATGAACAGGAAAAGAAAATGTCAAGATGCTCAGTATGATTGGAGCAAAAGAAGCAGATTGGAGAGAAATATAAACTAAAGTTAAAGGTAAACTAGCCAGATTTGGAAAATACCAAATGTCAGACTAAGTTTTCTGGCTTTTTTTGGAAATGATAGGAAGCCATTGAAGGCCAGCGGCTTGGGGAAATGATTCTGGCTGCAGAGGATCCATAGGAAGAAGGCTACAGGCAAGGCTGGAAGGTCAGTTAGAACATTGGTACAATGGACTCAATGACATATGAGACCTGGTGTAAAGGCATGGAGAGGGTGGGAGGAGAGGCAATGAAGAGGGTCCTTTCAGATGTGGGAAGCAGAGATCTATCTCAAAGGAGTAAACAAATACTTCTTGTGCTGTAGCCAAAGACAGGCCCTGCTCAAGGCCCACCTCTCTGCAAAATTTGGCAAGATTGTTCAGCAATCAGAAGGAGCAAGCCCTCCGCCAGCTCGAGGTGGGTGCCTTTCCTAGCGAAAGGTACTGGTGTCTGCCAGCAGCCCGCCTGTGTTAGCATCAGGTCCTGTCAGCGACCTGATTAGGTTAATGCTAATGACAAGGCAGAAGCCAGAACAGAGACCTGGTCCCTCCATTGAGCTGTCCTTGTTTCCATATCTACAAGCTCGATAGGAAGACAGTGTCCAGGGTATGATAAATCACATGCTCTCTTTTTAAAATTTCACACTCTTAAATTTTTCATTAATAAGCAATTTACATATTAATTTTATTTTTTGTTTGTTGATATTGAAAGGTTCTTAGTACTCAAATATAAAGGACCACTCCAGGGTGACAGTCACAGAGAAGAAAGAATTTGAATTCTTATCTTGAGGAGAAAAAGTAATCAAGAGTGCTTCAAAATTATAATAAAAAGGAAGTAAGACTGATCCCATACCTGCTGAGCTCATGACAGTGATTTTCTTTTTTAAATGAGAGTAGAGGATGATAGAGAGATAGACTCCCACATGCGCCCCGACCGGGATCCACCTGGCAGCCCCCATCTGGGGCCAATGTTCTGCCCATCTAAGGCCTCTGGCAACTGAGATATTTTTAGCACCTGGAGTGGAGCTTCCACAGAGCCACCCTAAGCGCCTGGGACAATGGGCTGAAAGTAATCAAACCATGGCTGCTGGAGTAGAAGAGAGGGAGAGAGAGAGAAGGGGAAGGGGAGGGGTAGAGAAGCAGATGGTCACTTTTCCTGCATGCCCTGCTTGGAAAGGAATCAAACCCTGAGACTTCCACAGACCAGGCAGACACTCTATCACTGAGCCAACCAGCCAGGGCTGACAGCAACTTTTAAATGAATGATCTCATTTTATTTTCTCAGTGACTCTGTGAGGTGAGATTATGATTACCATTTAACACAGTGGTAGTCATCCTGGTCCCTACCGCCCACTAGTGGGCGCTCCAGCTTTCATGGTGGGCGGTAGCGGAGCAACCAAAGTATAAATAAAAAGATAGACTTAACTATAGTAAATTGTTTTATAAAGATTTATTCTGCCAAACTTAGTGAAAATCTGACATAAAGTATTTGTTAAGTAATTATTATTATATGCTTTAACTTGCTGTAACTCTGCTTTATAAATTTTATAAAGTAAAGTTATTTCCCTACCTTATAAATTATCATTACTGTGGAACCGTTGGGTGGTTAGAAAATTTTACTACTAACAGAGATACAAAAGTGGGCAGTAGGTATAAAAAGGTTGACTACCCCTGATTTAACAGATGGGGAAACTGAGGCATAAAGCATCTAAGCTACTTGTCTAATGTCTCATAACTGCTGGTATATAGATCCACAGTTTAAATTCAAATCTGTTTCATTTATTTTTTTTCCAGCTGTCTGCTTATCACTCCCCCTTGAATCCCTGGGCTCCTGGCAGGCCAGTTCCTCTGTGTTAGGGTCATATTACTCTCAGGTTGTTCAGTTCTCTTTATTTTTTTAAAAAAAAATTTTAATTAAATTTTTAATTTATTATGTTAACATGGATTCAAGTGTCCCACTCAATGTAACACCCCCAACAATGTGACCGCATTATATTCCTTTTGCCCCCCTCCACCTGTCTCCCTCCACCCTTCTCTCTATGATTTGCTGTCCTGTTATCTGTATCTATGTGATATATATATATATATATATAAAATTTCATTAATTCCTTCACCTTCTCTGATCCTATCCCCTCATCCCCCTTCCCACTGACAGCTATCCCTCTGGTTCCTGTGATCCTGCCTCTGCCTCTATTCTGTTCCTCAGTTCACTGTGTTAATTAGATTCCACATCTAAATGAGATCATATGATATTTGCCTTTCTCTGCCTGGCTTGTTTCACTTAGCACAATAATCTCCAGGTCCATCCATGGCATTGCAAAAGGTAAGATTTCCTTCTTTTTCATAGTCACATAATATCCCATTGTGTATATGTACCACAGCGTTTTTATCCACTCTTCTACTGATGGACACTTGGGCTGTTTCCAGATGTTGGCTATTGTAAACAATGCTGCAATAAACATGGAGGTGCATATCTTCTTTTGAATTACTGTTTTGGAATTCTTAAGATATATTCCTAAAAGTGGGATAGCTGGATAAAAGGGAAGTTCCATTTTTAATTTTGTGAGGAAATGCCATACTGTTTTCCACAGTGGCTGCACCAGTCTGCATTCCCACTAGCAGTACAGGAGGGTTTCCTTTTCTCCACACCCTCACCAGCACTTCTTGTGTGTTGTCAAATCCATTTCATTTAATAGACCCTTTATTTCTATCACAGTTTCAGAGTGGTGATACTGGAGGGATGAGAGCATGGATAGGGGCTGGAGCTGGAGAAGTACCCAGGCTTGGGGTAAAGAGACTTCAGTGGAAGTTTTGGACCTCCTATTAGTCCTGTGACCTCACACCAATCATATAGCTTTGTGAGCATCAGTTTTACCTCTAGGATGACATGGTATGTTGGATTATCCAGGTCCACAGTTCTTTGTTTCCAAGCCAAGCAAGAAAGTGTACTCACTGTCAAATGAATACAGTTTTACAGACAATGTTTCTGCTTTGACATTGGAATGTCTCTTTGCATGTGCCATAAAAATAAAACAAAGCCAATTGTGAGACTGAGATTGAACCCTTTGCCTAACTAGTCTGGTTTTCATAGATTACTCTGACTTCACCAATATCTGTTGAGGGTGTGTTCTGTGTTAGGTACACTGTCAACAACCAGTGAGGGGTGGGGAAGTGACTTGCCTGGCTGGTACAGTCCTAAATTCAATTGTTTTGCATCTTCAAACTAAGTGAATTCACTGACTTTACCCAAACTAATTTCTGCTGTTAAAAGATGTTATAGGAGCAAGTGTTCGGTGTCAGATGATGTCAGAGTAATGGCCATGTGAGAGATACACCTGATCTCTCCCCTTGAAATTTCAACAAATTGAACAACTATAATGCAGCAACGGAATCCCAGCTGGGCTTGCAGGCATGCCTGAAAGATCCATGCACCAAATAGACTAAAGGTGGGATGGGGTGAAAAGAGGCAGAAGATAAAACACATTCACAGTGAGCTTTGGAGAAGAGAGGAAACAAACTTGAGTGACCTCAAAGACTCTACCAAAAAAACATTAGAAAAATAAACCAATACAGTAAAATTGTAGGATACAAAATCGATATATAAAAGTCTACAGCTTTTCTATATGCCAACAATGAAATTTAGAAAACTAAACTCAGAAAAACAATTTCTTTTACAATTACAACAAAATAATAAAATAAAGGACCTAGGAATAAACTTAACAAAGGATGTGAAGGACTTATATACTGAAAACTACAAAATATTATTGAGCTTGACCAGGCGATGGTGCAGTGGATAGAGCATCGGACTGGGATGCAGAAGACCCAGGTTCGAGACCCCGAGCTCGCCAGCTTGAGCGTGGTCCCATCTGGCTTGAGCAACAGCTTGCCAGCTTGGACACAAGGTCTCTGACTCCAGCAAGGGGTTACTTGGTCTGCTGAAGGCCCGCAGTCAAGACACATATGAGAAAGCAATCAATGAACAACTATGGTGTCATAACGGCAATGAAAACCTAATGATTGATGCTTCTCACCTCTCTCTGTTCCTGTCTGTCTGTCCCTATCTAGTCCCTATCTATCCCTCTCTCTGACTCTTTCTCTGTCCCTGTAAATATATATATATATATATATATATATATATATATATATATATATATATATATATATTATTGAAAGAAATTGAAAAAGACACAATGAAATGGAAAAAATATTCCACATCCATAGATAGGAAGAGTCAACATAACTAAAATGTCATATTACCCAAAGCAATATACAAATTTAATGCAATACCCATCAAAATCCTAATGTCAGTTTTTAAAGAAATAGAACAAATAATCACCAGGGTTGTATGGAACCATAAAAAAACCTGAATAGCTAAAGCAATCCTGGGGGGGGGAATGAAGCCAGAGGTATCACATTACCTGACTTCAAATAGAGCAATGATAATCAAAATAGCATGGAATTGGCAGAAAAACAGACATACAGACTAAAGGAACAGAATTGAGATCCCAGAAATAGAACCACATATATATGGACAAATCATCTTCAACAAAGGAGCCAAAAATATACAATGGAGAAAAAAAAGCCTCTTCAATAAATTGTGCTGGGAGAATTGAAAACCACATGCAAAAGAATGAAACTTGACCACATTTTGTTCCCATGCACAAATATTAACTCAAAATAGATCAAAGACCTAAATATAAGACCTGTAACTATAAATTACATAGAAGAAAACATAGGTATTAAACTCATGAACCTTAGTTGTAGAGAACAATTTATGAATTTGACTCCAAAGGGAATGGAAGTAAAGGCAAAATAATGAATGGGATTATATCAAACTAGAAAGCTTCTACACAGTAAAACAAACAAACAAACAAAAAACCACAACAAATAGGCAGCCAACTAAATGGGAGATGATATTTGCAAACAACAGCTCCTATAAGGAGTTAATATCTGAAATATATAAAGAACTCACAAAGCTCAGCAACAAATAAGCAAACAATCCAGTTAAAAATGGGGAAAGGCCTGACCAAGCAATGGTGCAGTGGATAGAGCATTGGACTGGGACTCAGAGGACCCAAGTTCAAAACCCCACTGTCACCAGCTTGAGCACATGCTTATCTGGCTTGAGTGTGGGCTCACCAGCTTGAGTGTGGGGTTGCTGACTTGAGCATAGGATCATAGATATGACCCCATGATCACTGGCCTGAGCCCAAAGGTCACTGGCTTGAGCAAGGGGTCACTCACTCTACCAAGTCAAGGTACATATGAGAAAGCAATCAATGAACAACTAAGGAGCCACAATGAAGAACTGGTGCTTTGCATCTCTCTCCCTTCCTGTCTGTCTGTTCCTATCTATCCCTCTTTCTCTCTCTCTCTCTCTCTCTCTCTCTGTCTCTGTCACAAAAAAAAGGGGGGGGAGAGGACCTGAGCAGACACTTCTTCCAAGAGGACATACAAATGGCCAATAAGTATGTGAAAATATGTTCATCTTCACTGGCTATTCAATAAATGTACATCAAAACTACAGTAAGATAACACCTTACACCTGTTAGATTGACTGTTAGCAACAAGACAGGTAAAAACAAGTTTTGGAGAGGCTGTGGAAAAAAAGAACCCTTATTCACTGCTGGTGGGAATGCAAATTCGTACAATCATTATGCAAGAAAGTATGGTGGTTCCTCAAAAACTTAAGAATAGAATTACCATATGACCCAAAAATTTCTCTACTGGGTATCTACCCCCAAAACTCAGAAACATTGGTACGTAAAGACACATGCAGCCCCATGTTCATCGCAGCATTATTCACAGTGGTCAAGACATGGAAACAACCAAAGTGTCCCTCGATAGAGGATTGGATAAAGAAGATGTGGTACATATATATAATGGAATACTACTCAGTCATAAGAAATGACATAGTGACATTTACAACAACATGAATGGACGTTGAGAACATTATACTGAGTGAAATAAGTAAACCAGAAAAAGCTAAAAACTGTATGATTTCACATGTAGGTGGGACATAGAAAGAGACTCATGGACATAGATAAAAGTGAAGTGGTTATCAGGGAGAAGGGAACATGGGGGAAAGGGATGTGGGGGAATTAGAAGGGGAGGGGATGGAGGAAAGGGTGTAAAGAGGGATAAATAAAAGGTGACAGGAAATTACTTGACTTTGGGTGATGGGTATATAACAATGAATAGTTCAAATGCTGTAGAAATGTTCACCTGAAACCTATGTACTCTTATTGATCCATGTCACCCTGTTGAAGTTAATTTTCTAAATAAAATTTAAAAATTAAAAAAAAAGAGTGTTCAGTGGCCCCAACAGTTTGGAAAACACTGCACAAAACAAGGATAAACAAGCTTCTATAGTGTGGGACTCCTCCCAGACTTTGATAAACTAATGTCTTAAGAATCTTCAAGAGAGAAGAATCAGAGCTTCCCAAACTTTCTAGAATACAGAATCTTTTTTGAGGAATACTTACCCAAATGAATGTTCCAATGACTACACTTTGGGTTTAAAAATCTTTATTAATAGGGGCTGAATTGTAATTATGATAGGAAAGGTAAGAGGCCACCAGGTGACACAGCATCGGTGTTCATTAAATGTTAACAGAAAGGGGATTCAATATGTGTTCATAATGAGCTCTGTGTCTGGCTGGCAAGTGACCCCACTGGTCACACTATCTCCCCTCAGCTGGGAAGGAGGAGGTGGTGGCAGATGACCTTTGACACTCTGGGAGTGCACTTTCCAAAAAGGCATTCACAGCTTTTAGTCAAATGCTCTTTTTCTTCCCTTGTGACATTTGGGGAAGATAAGTCATGTGGCAAAGATGGATCCTCACCCCTCTTCCAAGTACATGTGTTTGTCAAAGTCTTTCAAGAATTAGTCTTTGTCCAGAATGACTGGTTGGTGTGTTTTATCCTGAATCTGAAGCACCCGCAGTATTCTCATGAGCTGATATTTTTAAAAGTTAAACAGCGTTGCTTTTCTTCCCCAAGTGTAGAACCAGAGCATGAATAGCCCAGCGATGAGGATCATGTATGTAAACCCAGTGAGTTTATTTTGTCAGTGTTTCATATAAAAATAATCTTAAAACTCCAACAAAGTAGCACACACAATGATTGCAAAAGGATCTCCTTATCTTTTAAAAGCAATTTACTTGAAAAAGAAAAGATATTTATTCTTTAATTCTTTTATCTTTTATTTCCACCCTTTCAATAACCATTAATTTTTTCTTGACATGAAAAGAGTAAATTCTTCCGTTAAAATTTGGAAAAATACAAAAAGTCATAAAAAAAAAAATAGTCAGCAGTCCCATCATCTATAAGAAACCCACCAATGTTTATTTATTTATATGTATTTTGCATGTATTTTTTCATTTTATGTATTTCTTTGACCAGAAAAAAAATATTCTTTTATATTTCAACATATATACTCATAAATACATATATATATATATATATCATACAGGAAATAACACATACAAAAAATTGTTTTCACCAATTGAGAATGTACTGTATATAGCTTTCAAGCCTGTCCTTTTCACTTAGCAATGTATCACAAACAATTTTTGCAGGACGATGTTCCCCACTCCAAATCACATGAAGTGTTGGCTCATAGACGAACTGATGGATTTACAAGCTGCTGTCAAACATGACAAGTGATGGCTATGGCATTCATAGCAGTGGTTCTTTTTGAAAGTAATTGAATTTGTCATTGCTATCCCTACCTAATGTATTTGTATGAGCTTCTGTTATTGTTTTCTAAAGTCATAAATTTCTCAAGTTAATTATAAACAAATTGTTCTGTTTAATTAATGGGTATCACTAATGGGTATTATCTAATATGCATGTGAATGAACCTTGTGACAGCCTCATTGGGGTTGGATTACAAATGTCAAGAATGTCAAGATGGTGACCGTGGGAGAGAAGTCAATCACCAAGAACTCAGGTTGTGGGTGTGCTGCGGAAAACCCTGGGTCCAGAATCTTCTGGAACAACAGTGTTCCAATGTTATTGGTGCTCGTGCTGTGTCTTTGGAGTGTATGTCCCCTTGAACTTGCCCAGCTATGCATCAAAAAGGGACTGATTATGATGAGGGTGACTGGGTGCTCTCTCAGTTTATTAATGAAATGCTCTCTTTTTCAACATAGATTTGTTCTATATGTTACTAAATGTGGTCCTCCTCACACCTACCTGCACTATAGCTAGTTCAGTGTAATGGTGATGAGACTGGACACTGGGGCTAGGATCTCAGGGTTCAAATTCCAATTCTACCAACTATTAGGTAGGACACTGGGGCTAGGATCTCAGGGTTCAAATTCCAATTCTACCAACTATTAGGAACATGGGCAAATTACTGCTTAATAGCACAGTGCCTCATTCTGGCCATTTGTAAAATGTGGATAATCATTGTACCTATCTTGCAAGCTTGTTGTGAGGACTAAATCAGTTACTATGAGCAAAGGGAACATAATAATGCTCAACAACATTAAGTATTATTATTTGGTATTGTCAACACCGCAATTCATAGATGAGGTAGCTAATATTCTATGAGCCACACCAGTAGTAGGGTGAGGCAAGTGAGGCAGGCAGTTAGGGGGAAAAATTGAAGGAGATGCTCCCTCTTAGTGCTGCTGCCTCACTCCAGTCCCTGCTGGTGTGACCTGTCCACATCTGGTTAACTTGAATCTAGATGCTGATGACTCCAGGTTGCCTCTGCTCTCATTAAGATAACCTTTTCTCTTAACTCCCCTGCTTGGTTTTGACAACCTTTTTCTGAAAAGAAACCCCTAAAAGATTGAGGGGCTTCTCCAGGCCAACACTGGTTTGATGGTTGCTTTCTCTCTGCAGAAATTGTGTCCACTCTCTCCTCTGCCTTTCTAATAGACGTGATAAAGACATTAAAGTTAGCAGTGCTGAGAACTCAAAGTTCTCACTGAGGCTGTAGCAAGATTCTTGATCTTTGGTCGAAAAACATGGCAGAACAAGTGCTGTCCTGAAATAAGAGCCAAGGTATCTCCCACGTCCTTGTCTTTAGTACTTATCTATATAACACACTCCCCAAGTGCTTATTTGATTGCTCAGCAGAGCAGCTCCTGTGACAACTGGAAACTGTGGGCTGCCTTGGGAACCATCCAGGAAGGTGAAGGGATGGGGCTAACAGGAGGATTCAGTGGAATCAATGCCCTTCTGAAGCCTTGTTTGGGTAGTCAAGGCCAAGGGCCTCGTGTCAAGGAGCAGCTTTTCTCTTTCAACTGCTATTACTTTCAAAATTTTTATCAGACAAGACAGAAAATGGCCTTTATTATGTGCTTATCATATGTGCCTTCTTCATAGATATTATTATCCCCATTCAACAACTGAGGTTCAAAGAGGTTACACTAGTTACATAGCCAGTGAGGAGCAAAGTGAAGATTTGAGGCAAGATATGCTATACTCTGTGTTCCTAGGTGCATCCCTGGATCACAATACTCTGGAATGTGAATTTGGGTCTCATTTAAGCTGAAACATCACAAACCTCAGTCCTTAGGCCTCTTGCCCCATTGTCCTTGGAGGGAAGGCAGGTATCAGAGACTGAGTGCAGGTGTTAATGGTCATGGTCATGTTCTGGACAATCTTGTTGGAAGTCACTGGTAGTCTTAAAAGTCTCAAAGCCAATCAGCAAAGGAGATGTTCAGGGTTGAAAACGGGAAGCATATCCTTGAATGTGGAGACTCCCAGTAATAAAATCATTACAGCCAATCCCCAAGAAGTAACTTGCCCCTCTGGAACCTCCAACAGGGAACAGGCTACTCAGTTTCCCAACTTACTTTCCTCAACTGAATAATCTCAGATTTTACTGGTATCTTTCTTGAGAATGAGGAATAATTTTAATGTAGATAAGTTAATTAAAAATAAATAACATGTTGTGAAGCTTATAAAAGATAATAGATAGATAGATAGATAGATAGATAGATAGATAGATAGATAGATAGATAGATGATAGACAGATAATAGATAAAATCGACATTTTCTTATTCATTGTTCCATTCATTGATATGAATTTTTTTATTCTTGGATTTATTTATTCACTTGTATTTTCACTTATGCAATCATTCACTTGTTCATTCATTTACCCATTCATCAGTCTGTCTAAGTATTTATTCAACAAACCTTTCTTTTTTTTTATACAGGGACAGAGAGAGAGTCAGAGAGAGGGATAGACAGGGACAGACAGACAGGAATGGAGAGAGATGAGAAGCAGCAATCATCAGTTTTTTTTGTTGTTGTTGCAACACCTTAGTTGTTCATTGATTGCTTTTTCATATGTGCCTTGACCGCAGGCCTTTAGCAGACTGAGTAACCCCTTGCTCAAGGCAGCAACCGTGGGTCCAAGCTGGTGAGCTTTTGCTCAAGCCAGATGGGCCCGCGCTCAAGCTGGTTAGTTCGGGGTCTCGAACCTGGGTCTTCCGCATCCTGGTCCAATGCTCTATCCACTGCGCCACCACCTGGTCAGGCCAACAAACCTTTCCTGAACACCTATTATGTGCTAACACCATACTATATGGTAAGTAGCATCTTATGTGTTTTGAATATAGAATTTAATTAAGACAAAATCCTTATCATAAGGAACTCACAGTATGATGGATTAGTCATTTACAAACATAATTGCATTAGAATGTTTTAGGTTTCTCAGTAGGGAGATATACAATGTGTTTTGTGATTCCAGTATTGATTATCCCTGCTTGGAAGTGAGGGGGAATATTGACTGGAGAAGGAACATGTGAGTGAGAGTTCATCAAGCAAAGAAGGAGGTGGGTACCGAGGGGAGAGAGCACTAAAGACAACCATGTGAAAACAGGCTCGTGGCACCCATAATTTCTAGCTCACCCTTATCTCAGACGTACATCATGAGTCCCGTGCTCTGGGGAAGATTTTTGTGGGCAGGAGAAAAGATAAAACATTCTTCCCTTTATCTACCACTTCTACTTGTCACCAGAAGATTGAGGGGATGGTTTTCAACTTTTCAGGAAATGATCTGAGTTGAGGAAGACATGGACCCTCAAGTACTGGAGGTCATGCTGGGGGCCATCAGCCCAGTCCTCGGGGGTCTGTCACCCTCAAGTGTTTCTGGTCATCCTTAGCTGCCACAAGTATAAACCACTGGTATGTGGAAAGAGTTATTCCAAACACTAGAAAGGGTATTTGTGGGAGTGAATACTGTTTACCACTTTAATGTGGAAATTTCCCAGCTTCTCTCTCTAAGGGACCCATAAGACTTATTCTCAATTTATGTAGTATCTTTCCTCCAAGTTGCTTCATAAATTTTTAATCAAAATTGTATTTTAGAAACTAAAAACTACTTGATTTTTACCAGACTGTCACATTGGAAAGAAATTTTATAAAACCCAAATGGGACTTTTTAATGTCTATATTTCTTCTTCTTCAAGTAAGCTTCTAACCCAGTCTTCAGATTTCCTTACCTTTTTTTTAAAAGGACCTTTTACATACAATGTCAAATCCAAAAATGTGACATTCAATAAGTGACATTCTATTTTAATTCACTTTGACAAAATAATGAACTCTATTTGTAGGAGCAATAGAGTCTTGTCTGACAAGAAGATGTCTCTGGAGTTTTGCTATAAATGTAAAACCATTTCATATTTTTTCTGATAAAATAACAAGTTTGAGAGTTTGGGAGAAACTTTTTGGAAATGATGGAAAATGTCTCTGAATCTGTAAGTAAGCCCCCACCATAATCACATACTCCTGTATGTCCATCATGTTTGAATTTCTGGTTTAGGCCAACACGTCATTGTCCTCTGTCCCTGTGAGCCACATCGAGTGCCTGGTGGCAAAAAACCTTGGCTTCAGGACAGCCTCAGCTTCCCACCGAAGATCGGTAACCAAGACACCCTTTTTTCTCCCGGTGCCACACATGGACCTGGCCCAGATGAGAATCATAGGGGGTCAGGATTAGCAGCCCCAAGACAAGGCCCCTGGTCACAAATCCAGGTCATCAACCAACTCAGAGCTTCCAGAGAGAAAGTAGGCATCTTCGTAGCTTTCTTGTTTTGAGCTATTTATATTTAGTATATCCTCTTAATCATTTTTGTTTTCTGAAGTGAGAGGCAGGAGGCAGAGACACACTACCACATGCGCCCAACTGGGATCCACCAGGCATGCCCACCATTGGGCGATGCTCTGCCCAGCTGGAGAGTTGCTCTGGAGCGATTGAAACCATTCTAATGCCTGAGGTGGAGACCATGGAGCCACCCTCAGCACCTAGGGCCAACTTTGCTCTATTAGAGCCTTGGCTACGAGAGGGGAAGAGAGAAAGAAAGGGGAGGGGGGGAGAAGTAGATGGGCGCTTCTCCTGTGTGCCCTGACCGGGAATCGAACCCAGGACTTTCACACGCTGGGCCAATGCTCTACCACTGAGCCAACTGGCTAGGGTCCCCCTTAGTCATTTTTAAAAACAAGAACCTGAATTGCAATGGGGAGGATAACTTTTAAGGTGAGCTTAGGAACCCCAAATTCTCCATGGAGACCACGAGGATGTCCTGGAGAAATGAGTCTGTGGATTTTGATCCTAATTGTCCAGCCCTTGGATTCCCTGCAGAAGGGGGACAAGGCTGACTCAGCCCCTCGGGGGACAGAGCAGGAAGCTCACTTTGACATAGGAGCTGATGCATCTGGCCCTGCTCAGGACACAAGAAGAGGGGCATTTTATTTTTATTTTTACTTAAAATATGTTTAAAACAATAAAATAAAAATTATGTATAAACTCACCATACCTTTTTAAACTATTAAAGTAGGAAATGAAACTATTTTTCTCCATCCTAACATAACCGCCTCCTTTGTCATGATAAATAACTATTTTCTATTCTTCCTGACATTTTCTATGTATAGGCTAAAGACAGGTGTGTGTGTGTGTGTGTGTGTGTGTGTGTGTGTGTGTGTGTGTGTACAAGGCCGGGCAAACCTAGGGTTTATGGTTGTTCATATGGAAAAGAGCACAATAATTAATAACACAAGGATAAACTGTGTTTTGCATACTCAATACTCTAAACCTACTTTTGCCCTACTTGCTATATGAATATCTTTTCATTTATTTACAAAATAAGATATGCCACGTATATTGGTCCACATAATTATTTTTTTCTTTAACAACATAATTTTCCATACTGGTGTATCTAAAATTTGAGGTTTTTTTTATTATTATTATTATTATTAACATAGTCATGAGCCTTCCACTCCTGGGAAGCATGTTTTAAGTTCTTTGAGAACGGGTTGGGAAGCAGAAGGGAATCTTGAGTTCCAGTGACTTTATTAGACAAGACGGTGGCAACAAGGACCACTGGGATTATTTCCCAGACCCCTGATCACCACTCCCGACTCTCCTGGCTCCAGCCAAACAATACTAGTACAGTGTGGGAATGTCACTATCTGATTGTCCCTTTGGTATTAAAGCCCTGTTAAAGAGAGAATAGCAAGCATTTTTCAATAAGAAGATGTGATAGATCGAGTAAAGCAGATTTTCTTCCCCAATGCAAGTAGACCTGGTCCAATCAGTTGAAGATTTAACTAGCGCAAAAAGGCTGACCCTCCCCAAAATCAGAGGGGATTTCTCCTGCCTGGCTGCTCGAGCAGGAACATTGGTCTTTTCCTACTTTCAGGCCTGAACTGAAACATTGGCTTTTCTTAAGTCTTAAGCCTGACTGCTCTTGAACTGAAACTTACATCATGGATCCAATGAACCCCCAGCTTGTCAACTGCAGATCTTGGGATTTCTCAGTCCCCTATTGTTTCTGTTTTTCTGGAGAACTTTGACTTCTGATTGCTACAGTAAAGGTAGAGTTCTCATCAAATGAGATGACTAAGGAAAACCAGGCAAAAAGATTGTCGCTGAGCATTAAATATATTTAACTGCAGAACCAAAATAAAAACAAGCATGGAAGTAAAAGTGACCTAATAGAATGTAAACAGTATACATGCCAATGATTTAGAAATGAGAGAAGAAAGGTGAAATATGGTAGTATAAAAATAAGCCAATGTATTACTTCATTCCTAATAGCTGGGAGTCAGTAGTTACCATTCAAAACTAACTGGATGGGGCAATTGAGTCTGGCAATTGAAGGCTAGACTTCAGGGGCTTTAGGACAGGGGTCCCCAAACTTTTTACACAGGTGGCCAGTTCACTGTCCCTCAGACCATTGGAGGGCTGGACTATAAAAAAAACTATGAGCAAATCCCTATGCACACTGCACATCTTATTTTAAAGTAAAAAAACAAAATGGGAACAAATACAATATTTAATATAAAGAACAAGTAAATTTAAATCAACAAACTGACCAGTATTTCAATGGGAACTATGGGTGTAGATGCATCCTGTGCTCCTCTCACTGACCACCAATGAAAGAGGTGCCCCTTCCGGAAGTGAGGCGGAGGGCCAGATAAATGGCCTCAGGGGGCCGCATGTGGCCCGCGGACCATAGTTTGGGGACCTCTGCTTTAGCATGAACAAAAACAAAGCTTTAGAATGAAGACTGGAGTTGAGTATAATTCTCAGCTCTGCTGTGTTATGGTAGGCAATTATATTTACCTGGACTATGGGATGTTGGTACCTACCTGAAATAATTACTATTACTGGAAAGTTGCCAAAAGGCAGGCTTGGACAAACCCTGGCAGCCTGTTTGTGTTCAGGAGTCATGCTCCCTCTCTCTATAGGCAAGAGCAGAGCCCTGCACTGGTTATTGACAGCACTCATGTTTAAGTAGAAAGTGATTCTTAAAATGTAAGACACTGCTCTTCCCCTTTAGTTCCTTACTCTAGAGCAGTGGTTCTTAACTTGGGTTCTATCGAACCCTAGGGGTTCGATGAGTCGGTCTCAGGGGTTCAGAGAAGCCTTTGCCGCAGAGGCCAGAATAAAGAAATACCATAATTTGTTGTGAGTTCATGCACTTTGTTGGTTTTGTTCTTTGAGCAAGGTGATGTTCATGCACGGCTCATTTTGTGCACCAGTAAAAAAAAACATATACCTATGTCTTGAATTTGGAGGAAAAATCCTATTTTATTTATCACTAAAGAAGGGTTCAGTGAATGTGCATATGAAACTGGTGGGTTCGGTACCTCAAAAAAAGTTAAGAACCACTGCACTAGAACGTTTAATCAACCAGCTGGAACCTCCCCAGGACTTTTCTTATTTCTTCTAGCTGGCTCCTGTCCTGCTGCTTTTGTTGTGTTTGTTTGTTTGTTTTTAGTTTCTTGCTCCAATTCTAAACTTTTACAAATTTTAAGGTATTCCTCTAATATTATTCTTGTGACATCATATACTTTTACCTTTATAGTTTTAATTTTTGTTTTTAATCCTTAAATCCTATCTACTTGTACTCTTTTTCCCTTCCTACCTTACAGTTTTTACCCTTTTATCTTCATCTTCCATCTCATTTACTTTTATGTTTTTAACCTTTTATTTTGTTGGCTTTAGCCTTTTACATTTTCTTTAAAATCTCATCCATTTTATTCCATTGTTATTTTTCAGTTGCTAACCTTTTGCCTTTATTATGATTTATATTCTTTTAAAAATGTGAATTTTTTATTGTTGTTTCAATCTCCTTTTTTCTAACCTTCCATACTCCCTCTCATGATTGAAATAATATCCTTCATTTTCCCTTTTCTTATATATAATTTTTATTTCTTTTTATAGTAGCCAGCCGGAAGGTGTGGCCTCACAGTGGCTGCAGGAGAAAAGCTCACTGATAAGAATGCCCTGCTTCCCTGCATTTGTCCTAAAAGCTACAGCCTGTTCCTTGCACAGGCTGTCCCTTCCTATTCAAGGGTCTCTACTCTGCCCCAGCTCCTGAAACTCCAGAAAATCCCCATTAACCTTCCCCAGAATTCTAATTCTCTTTGTGCCGCCGACACTCTTGACATACGTGACTGTATTGCTACCTACTTTCTCATACTTTCCAGTGTCATAAGAGAGATGCCCTGTTCTTCAATCCTTTGCTTTTAAGTCACTAAGACCCTGCTGGACCAGTTTTAATCTAAGGGTTATTAAATTTTCCATCCATTGACTCATGGGAGATGCTTTCTCTCTGACTTTCTACCCAACAGAAAGCTGATTACTTAAATACAGTTCTACCTATGTTGTACCCTGGGAAATAAGGTTTTACTTACCGTTTGTGGTTAAACAATAACCTTGAGGAAGAGAGAAGCCTCACTGATGGCTCTTGATTGTATTCTAGGCTTCCACAGGCCATAGTAACTAGCAATAGACCAGAGTCTAGAAAATAATTATAAAGGCATGTGTTTGGTGATAGAGGGAAGGGCCATTTAATTTTTACAATTTTACAAAACAAGATCAATTATTCAAACCTTGTAGATCTCAGGCCACTCTCTGACTGAGGCCTGATACTAGTCTCTTATTTTATACAGTTGTTTACAAAAAAGACTTCAAGCTAAATAAAACACCTAAACAAAAGTTCCTGTTCCCAGAACCACTTGAGGAGGGTCTCAGTAGTCTTCGGTTCTGTTGATCAATATTCTGGGCATAATGGTTTAGGCATACAGTGACTTATCAATAAATATTTGTTGGGATAATTAAGTAAATGCCTCAAAAGGTTGCATCTGCCATTTTTAAGAGCATTCCTTTTAGGCCTCACTATTTTTAGTTATTTTATTTAAAAGTATATCTCCACCTTTTTGTTTTCTAGTCAAAAGTTAAACCTAAGTTTCTCACCCTGGCTGGATAGGGTGGTTGGTTGGAGCATCATCCCAAAGGGCAGAGATTGCTGGTTTGACCCCTTGACAGGACACATACAGGAATAGATCTATGTTCCTGTTCATCTTTCTCCCTGCCTCTCTCTCTAAAATCAATAATATATATATATAAAGTTTAACATAAATTTCTCAAGCCAGTGTTTCATATTATGTTATTCTACTATTTACTGTTGTACTGTTTCTTACAGGGAATGATCTGAGAACAGTAAAAGATCCTTGGTGGTATTTGACATTTCTTTGGTCTGATCTGTGGCCAAAGGTTACATGGGCTTCATGTAGATCTTGTTCATGTTCATCTAGAACAGGGGTCTACTGAATATTTCTGTAAAAAGGAAGATAGTAAATATTTTAGGTTATGTGGGCCATACAGTCTGAGTTTTAGCTACTCAGCTTTACCACTGTAGAATGAGAGCAGCCCTAGACAATACATAAATGAACAAGCAGTAAATTTTATTCATTTGTTGAGGACAATCTCGTTTGATGCTCCAGCAGAAGTCTGCTCATCACTAACAGCTCCAGGACTTTCGGGAAACTTATCAAAGTGACTGTTCAGGAAGTAAATCTTAACACTTATGTTACATCCAATGTCACAGAAAGCCAACAGCATTCTTTGAACCAGAAGTTCATAGTTTTCTGTTCTTCTGTTACCAAGGAAGTTCTTTGTACCAGCCACAAAAGACTGCCATGCTGCTTTCTCCTCCTTATTCATCTTCCTGGAAAGTTCTTCGTCAAGTATGAGAGTTCAAATTTGAGGTCCCTCGAATACACCTGCTTTTATCCTCTCTAAAGACAAGGCAGGAAGAGCAGAAATAATATGTTGAAAGCATTTACTTTCTCTATTCAAAGCCTGAACAAACTGCTTCATTAAGCCAAGTTTGATGTGAAGTGGGGGGGAAATGATCCTGTCTTGATTAACTACAGGTTCATTCACAATACTTTGCATCTCTACTTCCAGAGCTTCACATTTTGGCCATTCCTTCTGTGTCCAAAGTTTCTCCTGAGCTTGGCCTGATACTAGTCTCTTATTTTATACAGTTTATACAGAAAGCAAGAACACTTCGTGAAACCTCTCTGTTGTCCTAGCAGGAAACTTAGCATTTTAAGATCCACACAAATGATCCAGTTATGCTCCTCATACTTCAGAGAGTTGAGGACAGTTTTTATGTCATTATAATCTTCTCACAGATGAGTTGAATAACCAGTTGGAACCACTGGATAAATATTACTGTTGTGTAGGAGAACATATTTCAGACTTCATTTAGAGCTGTCAAGAAATATCCGCCATTCTGTTGGACTGTAAGTGGTAACACCTATCTGGCTGAGAAGACTACTGATATCATGACAGTAAACAAAGTGTTAGTCTTCGGAAAAAAAGTCCACAAAAATTTGTTCACGCTTCCTGAAATGGGATACTTTAGGTGACAGGTGAAATCCATTCTTTTCTTGAAGCCTGGAAGCAAATAACTCAGCTGCTTTCTTTGATAAGCCCAAATCTCTTACTAAGTCATTCAATTCAGGTTGGCTAAACTGCTGAGGGGTTAATGACTGCTTGGCATCAGAAGAAGACCCTTCAGATTCTACAACCATTTCCTCATGCATTTTATCAAAATACACTTGATCACTATGTTCACTTTCTTCGTCCTTAGAAGAAATAAAACCATTGAAAACTGGAACTGGGAGTGTCTCAGAGTGTGGGATAGGTCGTATTGCTGAAGGATTTTTAGGATATGCGATCATATGCCATTTTTTCTTGCCGATGCCCTTTGTATGGATCAGACAGAAATAACAGTCACTGCTGTGCTCCTTAGGTTCATGCCAAACCATGGGAATACCAAAAGGCATTCCTTTGTGTTTTCCTTTTGTCCAATCACAAAGCATTTGCTCACAATTATGACACACAATATGAGGAGCTCCATTCTTGTCTTGATCGCCAAGGGGAACTTGAAAACAGGTAATCTATGCACGTGTCACAAATGATGAAATATTGTGCCTTTGACATTGAAGTGTGTAACAGCCACATATATAACAGAAGGTGTCAGGACTATTCTTACATTTACGCCTACTCGAAGAAGCCATGATTCAATCTTAAAACAAAATAAGAGGGTGTTTTTATCAGATAATAATTTTGTACATTTAAAAACAACTACAATTATGGAAAAGTGATGTTTGTAAAACATTAATTGCCTTGTGGTTATGTTCAATCCAAGAGTCATTAAAATTGCATAAAAACTAGAGCATGCACCAAAAAACATATTTCAGATTTGGAATCAGTGATGCAGAAATATATAGAAACAGTTCTAAAACCTCATGCAACATAAAATGAAAATAAAATTGTTCCCCAGTTTAATCTTATTAGTCATTCTTCTTGCTGGAGCTGCAAGTTTATTTCAAGGAACTGATAACAAGTAAAGTCTACAGCAGTGGTTTGTTATTTTTTCAAAGTTTCCCGTCTGCCCTTGTTCCCTTAGTCAAGAACACTGAGGTCACAGGCTGGAGTGTAAAACCCTAGACATTGCAGGCCCCCTCTCCTCTGTATTGTTCTGGTTTCTCCTCCCTCATTTCAATATAAAGTTCATAAAATCCTACCTTATTCTCTAGTGTTATAAAAAAGCCTTAGGACAGTAATTTCTTTGCACAGGTCCTGACACATAATAATTATTCAAAAAGTCACAGCTATTTTTATTATTGTTCCATAATATAAATTGTTTCATGAAAAATATTGGCTGCAGCTAACACTACCCATTTCATTTCACTGCGCTTGACATTAGCCTAACAAATGAGGCCCTATCCAGTCCTGACTCTGCTGCAGTGACTTTGAAATTTGTCAGAATTTGTGCAGCCATGTTGAGCATCAGCAGATGTGTGAACTAAACCCCACTGACCAGTAACGTCTGCTAACATGGAATTATCACCCTCTGCTTTGAACACTTTTCTAAAGCAGTTCTGGCAAGTAAGATCAAAATCCTTGAGAGGGCAATGACTAAGGTATTCTAAAATGATGTCCAAGATAAATTTCATGTGCAGGTGTATTATCTAGGCAGGATGCAGAAATGGCTTCTTGTGGTGGGTCTTTCACAGGAGCCAATGTATTTGAAATGCCAAAATGTCCATTGTTTCCTGCCTCCTTAGAAAATCCTGGTCCCATTTGCCAACTATATGAAGCTTTTCACTGTCTCCCTATGTTATAAGGGTCCTACAACAAATTCTCAGATAGATTTAGACAATTCCTATTGAGCACACCAATCTGTTTGTCTGCCTACACTCCTTTTCCTTATTCCAGAAAGGGTCAAAGTGGCTTCCACAAATACTGCTGTTGGTGCCATCTTTAAGGGTACCTGCCTAGCCTGTGACCTTCCTCCTCTAAGAACTTCCTCTCCCTGTTATAGTGGGGGGTCTGGAAGTCATGTTTTCACTTTATTACTCCTTCTTCAATGGTCCTGGGTGAATAGACCTGGTGGAGATGACTAACCCAAACTGGGTCAATTGCAGTCTTTTTCCTGAGAATTTGACACTGGTACTTGGAGACAGTGGTCACTTTCCACTGACTGGCTGAGTAAGACCCTATCAAATTACCTTTTGCACAGAGAAGAAAAGCAAGCTGGTCTACAGAGGTAGACAGAATGAAATGGATAACTAGGAAAAAGTAGAAATAGGGTGTGTGGGGGAGAAAAGGGAGAGAGACTAGGGGAGGGGATGCCTTGTTTTCTAATATTTCTCTCAGTCCTGGTTCTTGTCCCTTCTCCAGCCCAACCCCATTCCTCCTGCGTATCCCTGAGTTAATCCTGTAATACTATAGTAACTCCCTGCTATGCTTTTTAGTTTAAGCTAGCTCAAGTAGATTATACACAGTCTCCAACTAAAATAAAACATGTTGCAATATGATAAAGTCACATTTAAAACGTGTCCACAAAATGGAAAATGAGACCTGAAGGCTAGGGTGCCAAGAGAGAGAAGAGGATACCAACAGCAGCCTCAAGCCCCTGAGAAATTGCTGCTGCCAGCCAGCAAGTGCCAGGAAAGATGAATCATTAGGTATTGGTTGTTCCCAACCCTGACTGAGTTTTAGGGACACTGAAGAGCTTCTGGATATCACTGCCAGTTCCACCCCACAGATCCTCATTTACTGGTCTAGATGGGCATCTTTATGTGACAAAATCTCTTTTGTGATTCTAAAGTGTGGCTAGGTAAAGAGACACTGAGTTTATATTCACAATATGTAGAGGTAAAAATATAATAAATAACACTGAGGAACAATTTTTTTCATTTTCTGTTGCATGAGGTTTTAGAACTGTTTCTATATATATATCTGCATCGCTGATTCCTAATCTGAAATCTGTTTTTGGTGCATGCTCTAGTTTTTATGCAATTTTAATTTCGTTTTGTTACAGTTAATGGCATGCATTGTTTTCTTGTTGTTGTTTTTTGTTTTGTTTTGTTTTGTTTTTTTTAAGGGACAGAGAAAGAGTGAGAGAGAAGGATAGACAGAAACAGACAGACAGAAACAAAGAGAGATGAGAAGCATCAATTATCAGTTTTTTGTTGCGACACCTTAGTTGTTCATTGATTGCTTTCTCATATGTGCCTTGACCGCAGGCCTTCAACAGACTGAGCAACCCCTTACTGGAGCCAGCGACCTTGGGTCCAAGCTGGTGAGCTTTTTGCTAAAGCCAGATGAACCCGCACTTAAGCTGGTGACCTCGGGGTCTCGAACCTGGGTCCTCCGCATTCCAATCCGACGCTCTATCCACTGCGCCACCACCTGGTCAGGCCATGCATTGGTTTTTAAATTGGAGTTAAAGGGACTCTTGGATTGAACATAACCACAAGGCAATTAGTGTTTTACAAACATCACTTTTTCATAATTGTAGTTGTTTTTAAATGTAAAAAATTATTATCTGATAAAAACACCCTCTTATTTTAAGATTGAATCATGGGTCTGACCCGGCGGTGGTACAGTGGATAGAGCATCAGACTGGGATACAGAAAACCAAGATCGAGACCCCGAGCTTGCCAGCTTGAGCATGGGTCCATCTGACTTGAGCAAAAGCTCGTCAGCTTGGACCCAAGGTTGCTGGCTCCAGCAAGGGGTTGCTCAGTCTGCTGAAGGCCTGCAGTCAAAGCACATGTGAGAAAGCAATCAATGAACAACTATGGTGTTGTGATGGCAACGAAAAACTAATGATTGATGCTTCCCACCTCTCTTCGTTCCTGTCTGTCTGTTTCTATCTATCCCTCTCTCTGTTCCTGTACCAAAAAAAAGATTGAATCATGACTTCTTTGAGTAGGCATAAATGTAAGAATAGTCCTTACACCTTCTGTTATATATGTGGCTGTTACACACTTCAACATCAAAGGCACAATATTTCATCATTTGTGACACGTGCATAGATTACCTGTTTCCAAGTTCCCCTTGGCGATCAAGACAAGAATGGAGCTCCTCATATTGTGTGTCATAATTGTGAGCAAATGCTTCATGACTGGACAAATGGAAAACACAAAAGAATGACTTTTGGTATTCCCATGGTTTGGCGTGAACCTAAGGAGCACAGCAGTGACTGTTATTTCTGTCTGATCCATACAAAGGGCATCGGCAAGAAAAAATGGCATATGATCGCATATCCTAAAAATCCTTCAGCAATACGACCTATCCCACACTCTGAGACACTCCCAGTTCCAGTTTTTAATGGTTTTATTTCTTCTAAGGACGAAGAAAGTGAACATGGTGATCAAGTGTATTTTGATAAGATGCATGAGGAAATGGTTGTAGAATCTGAAGGGTCTTCTTCTGATGCCAAGCAGTCATTAACCCCTCAGCAGTTTAGCCAACCTGAATTGAATGACTTAGTAAGAGATTTGGACCTATCAAAGAAAGCAGTTTCCTTCAGGCTTCAAGGAAAGAATGCACTTCACCGGTCAGCTAAAGTATCCCATTTCAGGAAGCATGAGCAAATTTTTGTGGACTTTATTCTGAAGACACTTTGTTTACTGTCATGATATCAGTAGTCTTCTCAGCCAGCTAGGTGTTACCACTTACATTCCAATAGAATGGCGGCTATTTCTTGACAGCTCTAAACGGAGTCTGAAATGTGTTCTCCTATACAATGGTAATGTTTATGCAGCAATTCCAATTGGTTATTCAACTCATCTGCAAGATTATAATGACATAAAAATTGTCCTCGACTTTCTAAAGTATTAGGAGCATAACTGGATCATTTGTGTGGATCTGAAAACGAAAAATTTCCTGCTAGGACAACAGAGAGGTTTCATAAAGTATTCTTGCTTTCTGTGTTTGTGGGACAGCCGAGCTCGGGAGAACACTGGACACAGAAGGAGTGGCCAAAACGTGAAGCTAGAGATGCAAAGTATTGTGAATGAACCTGTAGTTAATCAAGACAGGATCATTTTCCCCCCACTTCACATCAAACTTGGCTTAATGAAGCAGTTTGTTCAGGCTTTGAATAGAGAAAGTGAATGCTTCCAATATATTATTTCTGCTTTTCCTGCCTTGTCTCTAGAGAAGATAAAAGCAGGTGTATTCGATGGACCTCAAATTTGAACCCTCATACGTGATGAAGAATTTTCCAGGAAGATGAAGAAGGGAGAGAAAGCAGCATGGCAGTCTTTTGTGGCTGGTACAAAGAACTTCCTTGGCAACAGAAAAGCAGAAAACTATGAACTTCTGTGACATTGGATGTAACATAAGTGTTAAGATTTACTTCCCGAACAGTCACCTTGATAAGTTTCCTGAAAATCTTGGAGCTGTTAGTGATGAGCAGACTTCTGCTGGAGCATCAAATGAAATTGTCCTCAACAAGTACACAAACGCAAGAGCTACAAACGCAAATTTTTGCCTGAATAGAATTTAAATAAGTTTTGTGCAAATTTTATGATTAAAATAAGTGTGTTAATATGTTCTATTTTGAAATTGTAGACAAATTCTGATGCAATTATATCTGTTAGTGTATTAGTGTATTTATTGCATTATATAAATTATTATATTTTCACAAAGATGATGCCAAGAACACATTCTACTTCATTACGTTAAGCTAAATGTTGAAAATTTTACAAAAAGATAAAAACCTAAAATCTTGAATTGCAAAAACACTGTAGCTTACAGAGGAAAACTAATGTGAGATATGATATTACCACACTCGAATTAGGTAAAAGCAAGTGTTTTTATGGATGCAACAAAAAATTTGTTCCCCAGTGTAATGAATCAAACAGAAACAGCTCCTTAAGAGAAGTACAAGAGTGATACTGAGGCCACAGAGAGAAATCCCCCGCCCCCATGGATTCTCACTTGCATGTGTGAAGTACTAAACAATGTCCTAAAAAATACCCTTAAATACTGAAGTGTTCCTGAATTGAGTTTTTGGCTGATCCTAAGTCACCATCCAGGAAAACACTTTGACAAGGTAGAACAAAACATCTCTGCTGCCTGGCTTCATCTTGGAATGGGTTTAGAGTTCTTTTGTTTGGTTGTTTGTTTGTTTTGACAGAGAAAAAGGAAGGGAGAGAGAGAAGGAGGAGAAAGATGAGAAGCATCAACTTGTACTTGCTTCACTTTAGTTGTTCATTGATTGCTTCTGATATGTGCCTTGGGGGGGTGCTCAAGTCAAGCCAGCAACCTTAGGCTCGAACCAGTGACTCTGGGCTTCGAGCAAGTGACCTTAATATCATATTGATAATCCCATGCTCAAGCCAGCAACCCTGCACTCAAACCAGTGACCCCATACTCAAACTGACAACCTTGTGCTCAAGCCAATGAGTCCAAGCTCAAGCTGGTGACTTTGGAGTTTCAAACCCAGAACCTCAGTGTTCCAGGTCAACCCACTATACCACCACTGGTCAGGCAGGGTTTAGAATATTTAGAGCAGTTGTTTCCAATACTGAAATTTAAAGCAACTTTTATTTCCCTGAGAAGTTCTATAGTGTTCATCGGAGTATGAGTGGTGGCTTTGAGTTCTCCAAAAGTTTCAGAACCACTGGAAGAAAAAAGTTCACGGACCATTTTTGACAGTTTTCTAACTATACAGGAGTCTCTCAGGGGTCCAACTGGGCATCCAGGTAGACACTTTCATGGGCACCTGGCATGTGATACAGCTTGCCATGTTGCACACTTAAGCATGGGGCAAATCTGCCTTAATAGCCAGCTAGTAGGGTGAGGATCAGTGTCCCCTTCGGAAAGCTGAGGAGCTTGGCAAGGATATGTGCATGCATAGGAGGAAAAGAAGCAGACTAAAGGAGTTGTTGTTGGGCCAAGACTTCCCTCAGAAAGCATTTGGGATACACTCCAGCGCAGACAAAAGAGAATCGAGCTCCTAAGGTTCTCCATTTGAGCACATACAGCAATAATTTCTGCTTGGAAATAATTTAAAGCAGGTGAACCGAATACCCATCTTGTTCATAAAACATCTCTATAAACACCCATAGAACATTTAACCTTGAGAAATATAGTTTCCTTGCGCCCTCTCTACGCTAACTTGTTTGCAAAATATATGACTATGTGACTGAATTAGTTAACTTGTTCCTTGGGGTTATGGACCATAAGTCAGTTTAATATCTGAGGCTGTCTATCCAAAATGATGACTTTGATTTTAGAAGCATTTGATCTGTAGTGCTTCTTTAAAGCATTAATCAAATAGTAGGTAAGTTATCTAATAAGGTCAGTATTGTCTCATGAACCTGAACTATGGTATCTATAAATAAGTGAAGATCCCCCTCCAATATTTTATAAAAAGGCAGTGATATCCTGATATCTTAATCGCTGAAAAGGAGTGGCAAACTTAAGATATTAATTAAACAAAAGGAAGACCAGAGTAAATATGTTTTATCCCTTTGAGAAATGCCATCTGATTCATCAAAACTATATTCTTGTTGCATAGTTTCTAAATCAGGCATCAGCAAACCACAGTTCGCAGGCCAAGTCTGGTCTTCAGCCTGATTTTGTGCAGCCTACAAGCTAAGAAGGTTTTTTGTTTATTTGTTTACATTAATAACTTGTGAGGTAAATCTTGAAGATTGAGTCAGGAAAGACAGGAAGAACATTCCAGGTAAAAACCTTGGTGTAAGGAACCATGGAGATGTGAAGTTGCTCTCCCAGCAGAGGAACAGACTGCCTCACCACTATGAAAAAGTTGAGGAATTTAGAAAATGGAGGCCAAAGACACTGAGAAATCTAGAGATGTCTGGCCTTAGCGTGCAGGCCTTTAGAACAGAGGTCAGGAACCTATGGCTCGCAAGCCGGATGTGGCTCTTTTGATGGCTACATCGGGCTCGCAGACAAATAATTAATAAAAAATTAATAATAACATTAAAAATATAAAACATTCTCATGTATTACAATTCATTTATTTCCTACCACTCATGTTCATGGTTGCGGGTGACTGGAGCCAATCACAGCTGTCCTCCAGGACAACACCAAATTTTTCTTGGATAATGCGTAATGTACACAAGTCATTGTGAGGTCAGGAAGTAAACTTCCATCCTTTTAATCAAGTAGTCAGCTACCTAATTGCAGAATCCTTTTTGACGAAGAAGATGACTAAAAGAAAAAAAGATGAGGAGTATCGTACTTTTCAGCAGGAATGGACAGAGGAATTTGCCTTTGTGGAGAGAGCAGGTTCTGTAGTATGTCTAATATGCAATGATAAAATTGCATCAATGAAATGGTCAAATATAAAGCGGCACTTTGACACATGCCATACTACATTTGCGTCAAAATATCCAGCAGAGGACCGCAGGAAGAAAGCATGTCAAGAGCTACTGTGCAGAGTGCAAGCTAGTCAGCAGCAACTCCATGTTTGGACCCAACAAGGTGACTGGAATTCGGCTAGCTTTGCTGGTGCTTTAGCAATACTGAGAAACAGAAAGCCATTCACAGATGGGGAGTATGCCAAAACATTCATGCTTGATGTTGCCAATGAACTTTTTCATGATTTTTTGGATAAAGACAAGATAATCAAAGGAATAAAAGACATGCCTCTGTCGGCAAGAACTGTTCACAATTGTACCATCATGATGGCAAATCAAATTGAGGCAACACAAGTAAAGGACATAAATGCAGCACCATTCTTTTTATTTATTTATTTATTTATTTTACAGGGACAGAGAGAGAGGGATAGATAGGGACAGACAGACAGGAATGGAGAGAGATGAGAAGCATCAGTCATTAGTTTTTCGTTGCCATTGTGACACCATACTTGTTCATTGATTGCTTTCTCACATGTGCCTTGACCGCGGGTCTTCAGCAGACCGAGCAACCTCTTGCTGGAGCCAGCGACCTTGGGTCCAAGCTGGTGAGCTTTTGCTCAAGCCAGATGGACCCGCACTCAAGCTGGCGACCTTGGGGTCTCACACCTGGGTCTTCCGCATCCCAGTCCAATGCTCTGTCCACCGCCTGGTCAGGCTGCAGCACCATTTTTTCCTCTCGCTTTGGATGAGTCAACAGACCTAAGCCATTTATCCCAGTTCAGCATGATTGCAAGGTATGCTGTCAGTGACACACTACGTGAGAAAAGTCTTGCTGTTTTGCTTATGAAAGAGACAACAAGAGGAGAGTATTTATTCAAGTCTTTCACTGAGTTCACTAAAGAAAACATCTACTAATGGATAAACTTATTTCGGTGTGTACTGATGGTGCTCCGTGCGTGGTGGGGAAAAACAGAGGACTCGTAGTGCTTCTTTGTGAACATGAAAAGAGATTCATCCTAAGTTTTCACTGCATCCTACATCAGGAGGCGCTTTGTGCTCAGATGTGTGGCGAGCAGCTTAGTGAGGTGATGTTGCTGGTCATTCAGGTGGTCAACTTTATTATTGCCCGAGCTTTAAATGATCGCCAGTTTAAAACACTGCTGGATGAAGTTGGGAATAATTATCCTGGTTTGCTTCTGCACAGCAATGTGCATTGGTTGTCAAGAGGGAAGGTGCTGAGCCGTTTCATGGCTTGTCTGAGCAAATTCCAGACTTTTCTTGAAATGAAAAACGTCGAGCATCCTGACGTAGCTAACATTGAGTGGCTCCTAAAGTTCTACTATCTCGTGGCCATGACTGAACATCTGAACCAGCTCAATGTGAAAGTACAAGGCATTGGAAATAGTCTTATCCCTTCAACAAGCAGTGTCTGCATTTGAAAACAAGCTGGAACTCTTCATCACTGACATTGAAACAGGTCGTTTACTACACTTTGAAAAACTGGGAGAGTTTAAAGATGCATGCACAGCAAGTGACCCTGCTCAACATCTTGATCTCCAGCAGCTAGTGGGCTTCACATCTCATCTCCTGCAGTCATTCAAAGCATGCTTTGGAGAATTTCGTGAGCGCACTCATCTTTTTAAGTTCATCACCCAACCACAAGAGTGTGTAGTAGACAGCGCCAACCCGAGTTACATCCCCAGTGTCTCCGTCAGAGATTTTTGAGCTATAAGCTGCTGACCTGAAGGCCTCAGACATGTGGGTGAATAAGTTCAAGTCACTGAATGAAGATTTGGAAAGACTTGCATGACAGCAAGCAGAGTTGGTGAGCAAACACAAGTGGGGAGAAATGAAAAAACTTCAACCCACAGACCTGCTGATTTTCAAAATTTGGAACGCACTTCCCACCACATACCACACACTGCTGTGTGTGAGTATTGCTGTACTGACAATGTTTGGCTCTACGTATGCATGTGAGCAGTCTTTCTCACATCTGAAGAACGTTAAGACCAACCTACGATTACATTTAACGGATGGAAGTCTCAACGCCTGCATGAAACTTAACCTCACCACATATCAACCAGACTACAAAGTCATCAGCAAAACCATGCAGCACCAGAAGTCACATCAATGGTAAGAAATACTTTATTCATCATTGGTTAGCAACAGCATAACAATGTTAGTAAAAAGAATTCAGAGACTTATTGTACTTTAAAAGTGTTGGCCTTACATAAAATGCACACATTTACTTGTATTTAGTGTTAAACATATTGTATGGCTCTCATAAAATTACACTTTAAAATATGTGGCGTTCATGGTTCTCTCGGCCAAAAAGGTTCCCAACCCCTGCTTTAGAGCATGACTGCTCATTAATTAGGAGGTGCCAATGTTATTCCCACTGTATCACGGGCAACTGCTTGTACATAGTAGCCACTTGATTCCTCAGCGTGACCCTGTGCTCATCGAGTGACAAGAGTGAGCTGGCCTGAGCCACCAGAAGCTGATACCTTGAGGTGAGAGGTTATTGCTGCCTAGTCAGAAGTACCTGGCAAGGGAAGAGGTGAGGTGATTTGAGCCCTGAGGTAATGAGGAGTGAGTTCTTCCTCCACAGCCTCTTACAGGGCAGCTCTTCAAATAAGTGGGAGAATGGTTACTATACTCAATGGAGCCCATTAGTTTCTATCTGGGAGGAAACAGAGGTCAATTAGAGCATGTCAGGTGCAGTGTGTCCAATACTGGGCACCACAGTCTGATGGTGAGTGGGCTCAGAACCATCTCACCTAAGGAATACATGTTCAGATTGAACCAAGCCATGGGGTGACGGGGCCCAAGGAGGAGCAGTCTCTTCAATCTCCAGAATATCATGGAAGATAGATTAGGTTTTCTTATTCTGCACCAGAAAGGAGAACTCAAACCTCAGATGAAAACTACAGAAAGGTAGGTTTGGGCTCAACATCAAGAATTTTTTGATCACTAACCAATATTTATTGAGAATCTAATATATGCTAGAAGTCTCCTAGGTACTTCAAAGCAATGGGAGCTCTCCAACCATTGAATGAGATGCCTTGGAAGGTAGTGAGTTCTCTGTCACACAAGATGTTCAAGCAGAGGCAAGTTGACCTCTTAGTGGAAATGTTGAGGAGAAATTGAAGCCTGAAGCAGGATTCTGACCCAGTTGGCTTCTAGTTTCTTTTTATCTCTGCAACTCTGGCATTTGCTTCCTAAGGACTGAGGACACTTGTATACACTGCATTCAGAGTTCTGTGTATAGTATCCCGGGGAAGGAAAGGAGAAACAGAGACATCATCATCCTCACCTATCAGTAGAAAACTCACACAAAGAAAAGTGAAATGATTTTACTAAGGCCACACAGACAATATGGTCAGAAGCAGGATTAGAGACACAAAGGGTTTCTGCCTCTGAGCCCTGCATTTGTTTCTCCCCACCACATGGTCTGACACCCCACTGACTTGCTGGCTGTTGGTCCTGAAGGGGCCATAGACTTTCAGGCAGTGTAGTGTCAGTCCTTGCCATGCTCTGGATTGAGGGGTACAAGCCGGATGTGCCCCAAGGGCAGTGCAGACATTCAGGGCTGCTTCTTCAGAGGGCCTTGTGCTTGGACTTTTATGTTCTGTGGTCAGCATCTTGAAATTCTTGATAATGTTAGTTTTTAATCTGTGTTTGCTAAGAGACGTCTGCTGGGACCATGGAGCATTTACAGGAGCTTAGGGCCTCAGGTGACTCACGGTCCTGCCTCCTGCTACCTCTCCAAAACCATTCTGGTAGGGAGGTAGGGGGGCTATAGAGTTTCTCTCCCCCCCCCACAACCACTGCTGCCCTCCACCCCAGGCAGGATTCGGGGACAATGGGGGTCCAGCACACACCATGCATGCATTTGGGGGGTGGGGCTTAGCAGAACTAGATGCTTCTGGTATATGGTTAGCCAGAGGCCAAGCCTCAAAAAAATTGAGTCTCTCACCTACCCCAATACAAGAACCATAATAACACCACAGCATGGACTTTAAAAGTCAATGGGAGGACCCACCAGCTGTGTTTTGGGGTGGTGAGCTCATGGTTAAAGAGACCTGCCTGGCTTGATTTCTCCAAATCCTCAGTGGCTGCTGGAATCCTCAGTCCTAAGGCTAGCAGAAGGGGGGTTAAGAAGGGATCCAGGAGTGGGGAGCTGGCAGCTCTCGAGCCAAGAGGACATCAGTGAGGATCCATACTTCCCGACAAGTGTCCCCATGCTTAAGTGCCCCCTCAGCCAGCTCAATGCTTGGAGTGGGGTGAGGGTGGGATCGATCCTCTATTTCTTTTTCAACCTTCCAGAGCTTGACTTGGGTCTGTCTCTCTGGCCAGTTCAAGGCACCCTCGAGGGAGGAGCTACAAAATAAGAATTGAATCATTTTGGTGGTTCCACCTAAAAATTTATATGCTCTTATATCTGCATTTAAACTTGCATTGCACAATATAAAGATAAACAGTAAAATTCATACTAATAGTCGAAAACTAATTTTTCTTAGAACAACACTAAATAGCAAGTGTGAAACATTCTGACAAGTGAGAGAGACTGTAGAAGAAAGGAAAAAGCTTTATCTATAACAGCACTTTTTTCTGCATTTCAACCTTGAGGCCCCACATTTTCATTCTGCACTGAGCCTCACAAATTATGTAGCCAGTTCTAATGACAACTTTCTCTTCGCATAAGCCAACACTTGTGCAAACCTGACGGCTGACCCTGAAACCACTAGCTAGAGCCCCATTCCACAATAATGTTACTTTTCTGTGAGTGCTCGTGGTGACTCACAGCTCGAGACTATATTTCTCACTTGTCTGAATGCAAAGTAAAAGTGGTTATTTTTATAGAACAAAAACCCAAGGAAAATAAGGAATTCAGCCCATCTCTTTGCATTGCCGCACCTGAGACACTCAGCACACATAATAAATCTGTCTTTGGAAACTTGCTCCTTTGCCGTTTTGACACAGATAAATGACAAGTATTAAATCATAAGGGGAAAGAACCGACTGCTGTAGTTGTTGAATTACAAAGACATGAGCCTCCAGACCTGCTGATTTGAAGCACCGGCCAGAGGCCTCCTGGAAAAGGTACAGGTGAGCTGGGAGAATGTCAGACATGGCCTCACAAGGCCTGCCTTCACCAATCCAAAGAAACTCAAGGTCACATCTAATATCACTGATTTGAACTGTGGAAGCCACCAGCCTTTGACCAGTAAGAGGACTTTGGGGACAGATGCTACACTAAGCCAGTGGTTCAGAACTTAGATTATCATCTAAAGGAATTTTTCTTTAATCAGAATGGCTACCTGGAGAAAAACAAGGACTAGCAACAGACATTTATTTGTTCACTGTTCAGCCCAACAATGTTGTTAGTGGTCAAGGGTGAGAATGGGAATAATTCTAAGATGCCAGAGCCAAACAGAGCTGGCAGATGACACATCCCACCACCTGATTGCTCCTCTTCCCCAGGATGGAGTCTCTTGAGAGGAGGGGCCTTGGCCTCTGAGTTTACATCCCTCGTGCCCCATACTTTGTAGAGCTTGGAATTGAAGCCAAGGAACTTTTGTAAAATATTAAATTCAATCCAACTCCTTCATTCTTTAAATGAGGAAACCATGGTCCAGAGAGTTAAAGTGGTATTTTCAAAATCCCACAGCTATCCAGTGGCACAGCTAGAATCAGAACCAAGGCTTTCTGACCCCAACCTAAGCTGTTTCTATTTTATCACACTCAAAGACAAAATTGTTGTTTTAATTTTTTTGAAGGTTATATATATACTTTATATGGATGGGGAGGAAATCTCAACAATGAGCTGCCTAACAAGATATTAGAATTGAGAGCTGGAGAAGCAGGAGGACAGGGAGCTGAGCCTGGCCAACACAACAATTGCTCAGACAAGGAAGACTCAGCCCCTCAGCCCAGGGGGACCCATTGTTGGTTTCACCCAACATCTGGGGTGAGAGTTCTTTGCAGGAAGATAACACCTGCTGATAGGAGGAAGAGCCAGACAGTCTTCTCAAAGCTCTCATTTCATCCCAGATAACTGGTTAGGAGGCACTACAATTAATTCCATTGGACTGAAACAGAGGACAATTTACAGTGAGAAGTGGAATCCATCTTCTGCCAGAGCACCTGAGCCTTCCCTCTCAGCCTATTGGCTCTGCTGCCTGTCTGACCCTGAGAAAAGCAGAGGGAAGTCCTCAGGAAGGGGTAAGTTCTAACCCTCCCATGAAAGCAGTAGCCCAGCATCTGCTCCTGGAGAGATCATTCACTCCTGGGAGCACTTGGCATGTGCTGGACACGTTCCCTCTCTGGAGCCACCACCTCAACTCGTCAAACTTGGAGCTGGATGCCTGCATCCTCAGATACTTCCATCCCATTATCCCCCAATGGAGAAGGAGCAGTGTGCTGCACTCCAGAGCCCAAGTTCCCTGGTCCTTACATCTTCCACTTACTGGCTATGAACTTGGACAAGTCACATCTTGTCCAAGGTCTGAACATCTCCAGACCTCAATGTCTTTGTTGAGCACTGCTTCATAGGGTAGCTGTGAGGATCAAATGAATTCTCACATGTGAGAGAACCTTGTAAATTGTGCAGTGTGAGCCAACACCCAACCCCTTCCAGTTCAGTCATAATTGGGACCAACTACTTGAGAGTGTTTGAGAGCATAAATTTCAAGAGCCAGATACGGGCAAGTTAGTAAACATTTCTCAGTCTTTACATCTGTAAAATGGCTATCTAATACTGTCCAATACAGTGGTTCTTAACCTTTTTTGAGGTACCGAACCCACCAGTTTTATATGCGCATTCACCGAACCCTTCTTTAGTGATAAATAAAATATAATTTTTTTTTCCAAATTCAAGACATAGGTGTGTTTTTTTACTCGTGCACAAAATGAGCCACGCATGAACATCACCTTGCTCAAAGAACAAAACCAACAAAGTGCATGAACTCACAACAAATTATGGTATTACTTTATTCTGGCCTCCGCGGCAGAGGCTTCTCCGAACTCCTGAGACTGACTCATCGAACCCCTAGGGTTCAATAGAACCCAGGTTAAGAACCACTGGTCTAATATAAGGATGTTAGAAGGGTTAGGCCAGATAATTCTTGAAAATTAATACTAAAAGTTTTGTATGACTTTAAATAAGTTAATATACAATATAATACCATCACTGATAGGAGGCCCTTGCATATATATATTGACTATTATTATGAGTAATTTTCAACTGTATACAGTTATAAATCAGGCAATGTCTATAACATGCTTAGTTCTATTTCTAGCACATGATTTATTCTCAATAAATATAAACTACTAGGTAATGTTATTGCATTATTGGTATAATTGTTATCAATAATAGACATGACTCATTAACCCAACTTTAGTACGTCTAAATTTTCTATCTTTGACTCAAACTCAGCCTGATTTCTACAAAGACAGGTAAGTAAAACATACAGGTGTTTTCCTGTTGGAAGGCCAGGTTCCTAAAGATAGGATTGGTAGCCTGAAAAACTGGGATATAAAGAAAAACTAGTGCCCAGGTCCTCATCATCAGTGTGCGCTTGACCTAAGCTGTCTTTGGGGCTCTTGCTATCAAAAGTGTGGCCTAAGAACAGTCAGCATCAGGCATCCCCAGGCAGTGGGCCTTGAGAAATGCAGAAAGTATCAGGTGCTGCTCCAGAAGGCCTGAGTCAGAATCTTCATGTTCACAGCCCCTGGTGATACCCAGTTATACAGAGCAAAGCTGCACTGCCTTTGGCCTCAGCAGGACTTTGCCCTTTTCAGCCTGGCCTGGCTCAGGGAATAGGGCTGGACTCTATCCTTACATCCTGCTCCAAAGCTGGGTAAACAACTGTGCAGTCACCAGGGCCCCATGCCCAGGAAAGCCCAAGCCTTGGTTTACATTCTGCCATAGCTGTCTTGAAATCCTTAATAATTTGAACAAGAGGTCCTGCACTTTCCTTTTGCCCTGAGTCCCACAAATTAGGTCATTTGTGCCTAGTATCTGGGACCTTCTAGGACTGGGGCCTAGAATCTGCCTGGCTTTTTCTCCAGTGGCTGAAGATGAAAATTCACATGGCTTCCTTGAGATTTCTGTCCCACTTCTCCATGCCTACTACATATTGTTACATGAATGTCCCCACACTCAGGCTTTCTTGGCGGAACCCGGGTTCTGGGGAATGATGAAACTTTAGGAGGTAGCATTGAATTCCTGCAAAGTGAGCTTGGAAAGCCAGGCTGAGACTGGTCTCTAGAAAGGCCGCCATGAACCTCATTCCCTTTACTTTGCTGGTGGTGGGCTCTGGTGCCATCCTCCAAGTCATGTTCTAAGTGACAGTGGAATGCCTGTAAGTAGTAGGAAAGACTGCTGACACTTTGTCATTTCCCAGAGGCATCAACCGCCCCCTTACACACAGCTACTCTTAAAACTCCTTAGAGTAAATTGTTCTTAGAATTTGAGTCGCATGGACATTAAAGTGAGGACAAGTGCAGAAAATAGATACACCCTTCCAGCATTTTCCATCCCAGTGAATGGCCCCACTCTCTAGCTGCATGAACTAGAATCTAAGGAGTCTCCTCGACACCTCCCTCCCCTGCAGCTCTTTTTCACCAACCACTGTCAATTTTAGCTCTTAGAGAACTTTTCAGTCTCCCTCCCAATTCTCTCTTTTGTCCCTGTCCCCTCCTGCAAGCTGCCGCCAGCCCTCATCTGGGGCGCAGAAGTGGCCCCTAAATTAGTATCCTCAGATCTACGCCTGCCCCCTTCCAATCTGTTCTCCATTCTGCAAACAAAATGGTCTTTTTAAAAATACAATTCTGATGATGTATTTTCTGGCCTTAAATCCCTTCAGTGTCTTCTTACTGCGCTCTAAATGAAGAATAAAATTCTCAATGCACGCTGCAAGCCCCTCCAAGGCCTAAGGTCCCGGCCTGCCCCCGGCTGTGCCTCCAGCCTCGCTGCCTGCTCCAGCCAGGCTGCCTCTCCCCCCAGTGCCTTCCCAGCCTCCCTGTTTTCAGCCCCCACCTATGCCTACTTAACCTCCGCTCTGGTTAGTGGTCGT
The DNA here is from genome assembly GCA_037038555.1 of Rhynchonycteris naso. NCBI lineage: Eukaryota > Metazoa > Chordata > Mammalia > Chiroptera > Emballonuridae > Rhynchonycteris > Rhynchonycteris naso. Next base: position 328,262,070 of record CM072995.1, on the reverse strand, counting down.
GTAGGCAGCACCTGCAGGCCGCCGATCAGGCTTCACTCTCCCCTGCAGCACTTTTAAAATTGTGTGGCATTGAGCAATTCACAGAAACCCTCTGCATCTCAGTCTGCTCATCTATAAAAGGAGATGCTAGCTGTACCTGTAGGTACAGGACTACATGAGACGGTGCACACACAGGACTGAGTGTCGGCACATGACAAGCACTCAGAAGTGTCATCATAATTCATCAGTCCAAGCACCCTTCCTTGGAGAGGTCATCCCTGGAGTGCTTCCTGCCTCCCTCCTCCCCCATTAGGTCAGGTGCTCCCCCCATGCACTCTCATGGTCCCTGTTCTTTCCCCCCTGTTGCAGCACAGCCGGATTGGCCTGACCTCTGCTCTAGGCCATAAGCTCCCTTAGGGTAGAAACACTGTCAGTTTGCTCACCTTCTATCCCCAGAACTTAGCATGGTTTCTCAATATAAATGTTGCCTTTTTCGGTGCAGTCTGGAGGGTGTGGGTACAGGGTAAGATGTGGCTTCTTTCAGTCACCATATATGGAGTTGGAGAGTTGGGAGACTAGAGACAATGTCTAAACTGTCCTGGGAAGGCCTTCTAGTGGCCGACATTGTATGAATGGCCTGCCCATTTCTAGCAGGCTCTGAGGAGCAGCAGTAAATCATCCCTGTGTCCCCTGGAACACAACGCACTCTACTGGTGCCTCCCACTGGTGCCTCCCACTGGCCTAAGGACTCGAAGTGCAGCCCACAGCACTGCTTCAGGGCCTGCACAGAGGGTAGCCCTTCCACACCCACCTACTTCCCAGCCTTGGAAAGGTGCACCCACACATCTAGCCTGGCTACAGAGCTGTGTGGTTTTGATTTCTATATTTTTCAATGACAGAACACAAGCAGTTTCTGCACTATAATAACACATCGCTTTGAGTCTCAGTTACCCCTGTCACCTCACTGTCAGGCACAGGTGTGGCACAAAACAGGCTCCTTTAGAAACAGTAGCATGCTTGCTCTGAGCTCAGGACAGGTTGAACCGTAACACTCTTATTATCCCATTCTGCAAATAAGGAACTGAGGAATCCCAGTTCTCATGGCTACTATGTGGTAGACACAGGGTTTGAATCCAAGCAGCTTGACCCAAATCCTTGCCTTAATACCTGGGTTATATATATATTTTTCATTCATTTTTAGAGAGAAGACACAGAGAGAGAGAGAGAGAGAGAGAGAGAGAGAGAGAGAGAGAGAGAGAGAGAGAGAGAGAAAGGGGGGAGGAGCTGGAAGCATCAACTCCCATATGTGCCTTGACCGAACCAGTGCAGGGTTTTGAACTGGCGACCTCAGTGTTCCCAGGTCGATGCTTTATCCACTGCGCCACCACAGGTCAGGCAACACCTGGGTTATATTTGATGCCTCTTGGACTTACCTGTAGACAGAAATGATGAAGGGTGGGCAGACTAGCACCAGTTTGTATAATCTTCCCGGGCACAGGTGTCTAGAGGGCGGCTTAGGGTCTAACTATGTAATGTATCAGTACTAACTGTGTTAAGAATTTTAGTTTGTTCGCATTGCTGGTGAAAATGTTTCACCAGAGTCTGAACCTGGTTTTCGGCTGCCTGTCTATGAAGAAGTAGAAAGAGCAAAGCTCAGAGAGTCAGGGAAACCCGGGTATACAGTTTAGGTGGGTCTGTTCCCTTCTCTGGGCTTCCTTTTCCCGACCATGAAACACAAGTAGATGAGAAGGCCTTTCAGGTCTCCTTTTACAGCCTCCCTCTCCAGATCTTTCTACAGAGAAGATGCTTGTTTACACTGAAGCTGAAATAATTGAGCAATTGGCACATGATCAACCCTCAGAGGAATTTAAGGGACGCTTCAGGCATCTGGACTTTTCCATCATCTCTATGTCTATCCCCATTATTTCTTAACACATGATGAGCCACGAGGGTTGTGGTAAAGTCTGTGGTCTACGAGAAACATTTCAGGGCTCAGTCCCAAGCAGAGAGCATGCAAACCCTGAGAGGAAGAGTCCAGAATGTCACTGAAGTGGACAAAGAGACAGCATAAACTAAAAGAAAACAAGACCAATCTCACTTGAATATAGATGTGAAAATTCTAGACAAAACAATGGCAAATTGAATTCCACAATATATTAAAAGAATAATTTACCACAACCAAGTATGGTTTACCCAAAGAATGCAGAACTGTCTTAGTGTGAGGAAACCTGTTTACAGAACACACCGATGGGTCAAATAAGAGAAACCATATGACTATCACAATAGGAGCAGAAAAATCATTTATGGAAACTCGACATTGGTTCCTAAGGAGGACATTTTCTAAAATAGTAGGAATAGATGTACAAGTGGACATTTGTGGAAGGTTTATAATGGAAGAGCACTCCACAGCCAAACCCCTTCCTAGGTTTGAGAAGTTGCTCACTGTCTGAGTTTTGGTAGGAGGCAGAGCAACCTGCTATAGAAATGGAGAAAACAGATGCTCATTCTTCTGGGCACGGGTTCCACCCTGGCAACAACAGTGAGGCACTTGACCTAAGCTCAGATGGTGTTGCAAAGAAGACAGGCATCAGAAAATGTTTTCTTTTTTGATTTTAGCTTTTTCGGAAGCAGGGCATTTTTTATAGTGGTTCCAGTAATAGCAGCAACATTAGTTTGCAGGGACAGCAGTAACAGTAGCACAAGTCTCTGCATCCCGGCTCCAGGGCCAGCAGTGCTGCATTTCTGGTTGTGGCCTCCCACATTCCAAAATGGCAGCAGCCATTCCTCTCTGTTCTATGTCGTGGTCTGAGCTTGGCACAAGCTGCCCAGGCTTCCTTTGTTCCTGACCTTCCGGGGATTGTCTGAACTATCCGAGATCCTGTCAACAAATTCTTTTTCTGCTTAATTCATCCAGAATCAATTTTTGTTATTGTCAGCTAAGAAATTTTAATGATAGATACAGAAGGTTATCTCCTTAACATAAAGTAATGTCTTTTTTTCCAAATCTCTAGCCAAAAAAATAAAAATAAAATCCATAAATAATGACATTTCTATTAAAAAAGAGCAAAACAAAGAATAGTGCTAAAACCATGATGGTTATTTTGCCTATATATTCATGTCCTTTGTATTTAAAAAAGTCTGTTGAAGTACAATTTGAATACACTAAAAGTTACCCCTTTAAAGTGTACAACTTGATGGCTTTTAGCAACTGTGTATGGTCATTTAAGCATCATGGCAATCAATATACATATAAACTATTTCCATCACCCCCAAAATATCCCCCAGCTTCCTTAAAGTTAACCTTTCTTCTACCCCAGCCCTGGTTACCATTGATCCAGTTTCATAATTTGGTCTCCTCTGAATGTCATATAATAAAATCAGACAGTAGCATTTGGTATCTTTATTCTTTCACTTGGCATATGGCTTTTGAGATTCATCTATATTGCTGCATGAGCAATGTTCCATTGTATAAATGTACCAAAATATGCTTATCTGCTCAATAACATTGAGGTTGCTTTCAGTTTCAGACTATCATGGATGAAACTTCTATAAACATTTCTATAAAGGTTTGCAAATTAACATATATGTTTATTTTTATTGGGCAAACATCTAAGAGTAGGAATGCTGGGTCATGTTAAGTAAATACTTAAACTTTATAAGAAAATGCTAAACTACTTCCCAAAGTGCAATTCTGTTTTACATTGCCACTAATGCTCCATGAGACCTGCAGCTTCTCCTCATTCTCACCAGCTCTTGGTATTGTCGGTCTTTTTATTTTAGCTGTTTGGTAGATTTACAGTCGTATCTTGGTTCGGTTATAAGTTTTATTTCTCTAAAAACTGATGATGTTGAGCATTTTTTCATGTGTCTATTGGCCACCAATATATCTTTTCTGGTGAATAGTTCAAACTATTCATCTATTTATTTAGTTGTTTATCTTCTTATTCAGGTTTCTTTATTATATTTTGAATATGTTCTTTAGCAGACTTGTGCTTTGCAAATAATTTCTTCTGTGGTTTGTCTTTTTTATTTTCTTAATAATGTCTTTCAAAAAGCGAAAGTTTGATTTTGATAAAGTCCAATTTTTCATTTTATTAAATGTTCTAAAGCTATCAATTAAATCTAGTTGATCTAGTGCAGTGGTTCTTAACCTGGGTTCTATCGAACCCTAGGGGTTCAATGAGTTGGTCTCGGGGGTTCGGAGAAGCCTCTGCCACGGAGGCCAGAATAAAGTAATACCATAATTTGTTGTGAGTTCATGCACTTTGTTGGTTTTGTTCTTTGAGCAAGGTGATGTTCATGCATGGCTCATTTTGTGCACCAGTAAAAAAACATATACCTATGTCTTGAATTTGGAAAAAAAAATCATATTTTATTTATCACTAAAGAAGGATTTGGTGAATGCGCATATGAAACTGGTGGGTTTGGTACCTCAAAAATGGTTAAGAACCACTGATCCAGTGTGTCATTTAAGGCCACTGTTTCTTTGTTAATTGCTCCTTTTATCATTACATAGTGACCTCCTTTGTCTCTTACTATAGCCTTTGTTTTAAAGGCTATTTTGTCAGATATAACTATTGCTAGTCCAGTTTTAATTTTCATTTCCATTTTTATGAAATACTTTTTCATCCCTTCATTTTCAGTCTATGTGCATTTTTTGTTCTGAAGTGGGTCTCTTTTAGACAGCATATATACAGGTCCAGTATTTTTTTTTTAAATCTATGCAGGTACTGTATGTCTTTTGATTGGAGCATTTAATTTATTTGCATTTAAGGTTATTATTCTTATATATTTATTTATTGCTGTCTTCTTTGCAACACCATCTTTGCAACAAATCAAGACAATCCTCTGTCTCTTGATTTCTTTTTTCCTTTCCTTTTTTTATAGCAGGCCCTTTAACATTTCTAGTAGCATTGGTTTGGTTGTAATGAATTCTTTGAGTTGAGTCTTGTTTTGTCTGGGAAGATTTTTAGTTCTCCTTTAGGTTTTATATGATAACCTTGGTGAATAAAGTAGTCTTGGTTTTAGGTTCTTGTTTTGTATCCCTTTAAATATTTCTTGCCAATCCCTTCTGACCTGGGGGCTTCTCTGTAGGTAATTAACTGCTTTTCTCTTGGAGCTTTAATATTCTTTCTTTGTCTCTTAAATTTGACATTTTAATTATGATGTGTTTTGATGTAGGCCTTCTTGGATTCATCTTTAATAGGACTCTCTGTGCTTCTTGAACTTGTGTGACTGTTTCCTTCATCAGTCTAGAGAAATTTTCAGCTACGATTTCTTCAAACAAGTTTTCTACCCCTTGTTTTGTTCTCTTCTCCTTTGGGAACCCCTATGATGTGGATGTTGTTTCTCTTCATGTTATCACAGAGGTCTCTTAGAGTTTCCTCAGTATTTTTGATCTTTTTTTTTTTTTTTTTTTTTTTTGCTGCTCTGCTTTTATCTTGTCCTTTAAATCACTGATTCAATCCTCTGCTTCATTCAGCCTACTCTTGATACCTTCTAAAGGAGTCATCATTACTGATATTGTATGTGTTCTTTTTGACTGGCTCTTTTTTGTGTGATTTCAATGTCCTTTTTAATGTTTACTATCTCTTTGTTTAAGTTCGAATTGTGATCACCCATTGTCGTTATAAAATCCTTGAACATCCTAATAACCATTATTTTAAACTCTGTGTCTGGTAGTTTGGTTACTTCCATTTTATTTGGTGCTTTTCCTGGGATTTCTTTTGTTACTCACTTGGGTCATATTTCCTTGTCTGCCCATTTGTCTGTATATTAAGTAGCTGTGCTCTGACTTTGAAATTTGTTGTGGCATCTTTATGAGGAAGATGGGCTCAGTGATACTGACCTCTAAGCCACCTGAGTTTCTTGCTCTAGAAATAGTAAATACCACTTGAGCGTGGTATTTACCTTCCTGTTTTTTGTGAGTATTGAATGCAGTTGATCCTTTCATGGGTGCAGTTATCCCTTCAGGCTGTCTGGCTCTGAGGGTCAGCCTTGACCATATGTATTTGACACTGTGCAGTGTCTGTCCTATTGGGCATATTTATTCTCTGGAGTGTCTGGTGCATGGTGTACTTCTCTTTCTGGATGTACTGCTTATGTAGCTACCTGAGTCTAGTGTTAGTGCTGTCTGCCACTCAGTATTGGTTGTGTTGGTTCTGTGTCATCTTGGGTTTGTGTCAACTGTTGTTTGTAACTAGCCATGGATTACCTGTCTGGAGCTAGTTCCTTGTTTGCTGTTTGTTTCTGTGTGTTCTCTGTCTAGGCAGCATGGGAGGAGTCAACCTGTGTATAAGGATCAGCTTCCTCTTGCTTAGAGATGAAAGAAGCTATATAAAGGCACCAAATTCCATAAGATTTGCCTAGACTTTACAGCTGCCTCATCACCTCTTGTACCTGTGTGGTCTTCCCACAGAGTCTCACGTAGAAAGACTACAGTGTGGGTGGGCTCAGGCTGGGTTCACCCTACCAACCCATCTACAGGTTGCAATCTTGGTGGGTTAGGACAGCTGAGGTTGGGAATACAATGTTAGTGGCACCATCTACTTCAGGGGTCTCTGGGTAAGGAACTCAGTACGAGGAAAGTAGCCAATTCTGGAGCCTAATCCCTCAGACACTGCTGGATACTCCAATTCTATTTCTTCCCAGTGAGATAAGCAGTAGATTCAGATTGGGTGGGGCCAACAGTACCCTCTGCAGAAGTTCTTCTAGCTAATGAGCCTCTGGACTTAGGGAGGAAGACTAACAGAGTACTCCCCTGTGGCTGACTGTGCCCCACCCTCAGAAAGTGGTTAACACCCTAAATCAGACCCAACAATAGGCTCGCAGGGACCCCCTCTTTGAATGTTCATGCTTCAAGGCTCTCTCCCTTCCCTGTGTAGAACTTAGCCAGTGGGACAGGATATCCAGCACCCGGACCAGCTGACTGTGAAGCTCAACCCTATGCAATATGTGTGAGCCACTGTTTTGGTGCTGATCACAAAATTAAATTCAGTTCCACTGGGTCTGGTGTCTGATGAACCATTCCTTAAGAAATGCCACCAGCAAGTGTCATTAGGTCCTAAACCAATCATTTTCGCAGCTGGCCTCTGGATGTGCTGGCCCTGGGCTTCCCTGGAGGGAAACTGGTGCAGACCAGTGGGGGACACTGACTGTGACTGGCCCTCAGCAACCTTCTTGGAGTTACAAGCAATCCAGAGTTTGTGACTGCCTCTTCTGGGCCAAGGTGCACATGGAAATACCAAGCTGCACACCTAGGCTGGCTTTTAATCACACTGGACCTGGGGAAAGGTCAGCAAAAGACCAGGGTTCTCTGAGACTCGTCTCCTACAGCCTCTGTCTTCTGGCTGCTTGTTGGACTCAGCCACTGAAATAAAACCTCTCATAGAGTCTAGAGCTTGGGGCAATTTAAGGATTAGGAAGGGTAGTGGATGTGGCTCACATCCCTTAGCTCCAAGTGTCAGTCTGTCCAGACTTTTTTCACAGACCTCAGTAAGGTGTGGCCAACCAGAGTCCAGTGGGTGTGACCTTTGAGAACCAAAGATGTGGTCTTCTCACAGTCTGGACAGTTTCTACTGAGTCTTTCATGAGGTGAGAGCATCAGCTATAGTCTCAGGTGGGTGGGGGAAGGAGCTTCGGCATTAGTGCCAGAAAACTGAGTCACTGATGTACCCCCTGCTTCTTGGCTTACTTCTCAAAGTGGCCCAGTCTCCATAGGGTGGGACAGGAGAGATTCCCAAGGGTGCGGCAGTTGCTTTTCCCAGGCTGATGCCTCTCAGAGGAGACTGCTCCACCCAAGAAAGATGGCAACTGCAGTATTGGAGAATGACTCAGCAGAGGGGTTCCGGTGACCATCCCCCATTGCATCTTTCCCTGGACCTCCGACTTTACACTCCTTATGCAACTCGAATCCTTTCAGCCCTCCCGCCACTAGAGGTCCAAGTAAGTAGCTGTGAATGAGATTTCCTGCTTTGGCCCTTTAAGATGGAGCCTGCATCTCTGAGAGCTCTCATCTCTCTCTCAAAAACAGAAATCTCTGCTCTTTTCACCACCAAATGCTATGTGGGAGCCTCTTCTAGGTTCTGAGGCTCTAGTCTGGGGTGCCAGCCTGGGGCTTTAGACTCTCACCTATCAGGGTAAACTTCCCTGCAGTGAGTCCCTCTGGACTCTCCACCCCACTTGCTCCTGGGAGCAGGGCAACCCTTTCCATGTCTCAGCCTTTCCTACCTATCTCTGTGGCGTCTTCTGTGATCCTGGGGTATAGACTCCTGTTCGTTTAGTCCAAAATTGGTTTTTCAAGATGATTATTCTTAAATTAAGTTGTAACCCAATTTAGTCCTTGAAGGTGGCAGTTGGAACATCTGCCTACTCTGTCACCATCTTGGAATCTCATTTTTCATTTTTGGGGGACCCTCCATAGTATTCTCCATAGTGGCTGCACTAAGCTGCATTTCCATCCACAGTGCCTCAGGGTCCTCTTCTCTCCACATCCTTGCCAACATTTGCCCATTGTGGATTAACTGATGATAGCCATTCTGACAGATGTGAGGTAGTATCTCATTGTGGTTTTAATTTGCATTTTTATGACAATTAGTCCTACAACTAATCTTAACAAATAAAGTGCAAGGTCTATGTAATAAAAATCAGAAAGCTTTATGAAGACATAAAAAAGGATAAGTAGGCCCTGGCCTGTTGGCTCAGTGGTAAAGCATCAGCCTGGTGTGTGGAAGTCCTAGGTTCAATTCCCAGCCAGGGCACACAGGAGAAGCGCCTATCTGCTTCTCCGCCCTTCCCCCTCTCCTCTCCTTCCTCTCTATCTCTTTCTTCCCCTCCCACAGCCAAGACTTCATGGGAGCAAAGTTGGCCCCTGGCACTGAAGACAGCTCCATGGCCTCCGCCTCAGGCACTAGAATGGCTCAGGTTGCAATGGAGCAATGCTCCAGATGGGCAGGGCATCGCCCCCTGGTGGGTATGCTGGGTGGATTCCAGTCAGGCGCATGCGGGAGTCTATCTGACTGCCTCCCCGCTTCTAACTTTGGAAAAATACAACAACAAAAAAAGAAGATAAGTAAATATAGATATTCCAGTCTGTTAGATGGAAAACTTCAATAGTCTAAAGATGTTAATTTTTCCAAATAAATTTATAATAATGAAGGGTTTTTGGAACATGACAAAATGATTTTAAAATTTATTTGAGTGAACAGGAAAGAGTAGCGGATATTTTTAAAGGTATTATAATTCTTATATTATGTAAGGGCCCCAAATCAAATAAATAGATGGATTAATATGCTAGAATAGGATAAATTCATCTGAAACAGAACCTGATATATGTTAAACCTTCATGTATAATAACTGAAGCATCATTAATCAGTTGGGATCAAGATATACTGCAGAGTAGCAAGAATGAAAAAAAGAAGATCAATTAAGAGGCTTGAAGACTGGTTCAAGATAAATATGATGTTAACAAGTTCCCCGGGTTCCTAAGCCAGGGCAGCTCCCCAGTCATCAGGCAAGCAGGGACACCACCTGGGGAGCAGGCATTGCAGGCTGGTGGGCAAGTGTGCAGAGGGAGTGGGGCACATCCAGTGTCCTCTACTGACAAAACTTAATATTATGCCAGCTGGCAAAGGGAGAAGATTGTAATGGTTCTTACCCTTCCATAGTTCAGGCATGGGCAGTGCGTTTGAAACTGACAGGTAATATATTGATAACTGACACAAAAAATAAGTTCCAAACCACACTTTTTTTTTTTTTTTTTTTTTTTTTTTTTACAGGAACAGAGAGAGAGAGTCAGAGAGAGGGATAGACAGACAGGAACGGAGAGAGGTGAGAAACATCAATCATTAGTTTTTCGTTTCGTTGCCGTCGCAACACCTGAGTTGTTCATTGATTGCTTTCTTGCATGTACCTTGACCGCGGACCTTCAGCAGACCACTCCACCCCTTGCTGGAGCCAGCAACCTTGGGTCCAAGCTGATGAGTTTTAGCTAAATCCAGATGGGCCCCGTGCTCAAGCTGGCGACCTCGGGGTCTCGAACCTGGGTCTTTAGCATCCTAGTCCAACGCTCTAACCACTGCTCCACTGCCTGGTCAGGCCCAAACCACACTTTTTAAACACAGTTAGGATCTCATCTTGGGACACATTTGCTAACATCCCAATGGCCAAAGTGAGCCGGCTAACCAAGTCCAATATCAATGGGGGAGAGGGTATATTCTGCAGAGAGAGGGAGGGGAGTGAGCGTGCATAATCTAAACATCACAGAAGTAGTACCTGTAGGACATCCTAATGATTGAAAGAAAAGGGAAAGAAAGGAGTGACTTTTAAGAGCTTGGGTATGAACAGATATTGATGCTATTTACTAATATAGGAGAGATCCGAAGATTAACAGGTTTGCTGATTACAATCAAGAGTGTGGACATCTAAGAGAAAATGTCAAACACACAGCTAGATATGACTCTATGGCTCAAGAGAAAGGTCATTTCTAGAGATCTAAGCATGATAATCACCAGTTCATAAAAGGTGTTTTATGCCATGGGTCTGCTTGAGGTCAGCTGGGGAAAGAGTGTGGTTGGAGCAGAGAAACGGTCCAAGGATGGAGCCCTGGGCACTTCTGTGTTTACATAACAGGGAGAAAAATTCAGTAGTAGGATTGCAAAGGAGTTGCTGGTATTGTAGAAGAAAACCAGGAAAGTGTGGTGTCACAGGAGTCAAGAGGAAAATGTGTTTGAAGTACAAAGGAGTGGCAAACAAAGTAAAATATTACTGGGAATTTGAATAAACTGAGAACCAAGATGAAAGCTGTTGGTGACCTTGACAAGAGCTATTTCGGGGACCAACTCTATAAAGAACCATTGTGCTAGGTGCTGGAGATTAAAAAATGAAGAAGATACATTTCTTGCCCTTTAGGAAAGCATTGCTGGGTGAGGCAGACAGACGTGCAAATAAATCATTGCAATACAGTGTGATAAATCTCCTGGTAGAATAACATTTTCCTGTGTTCTATTGAACACTATTAGGGAGATGTTCATCAGTGCTCTAAAATCAGAGTGTTTCAATACCAAATAAGCTTGGGAAATGCTGCAAACTGAACCCCATCTCAGGCTACAATGCCAACAGCAGGACCCTTAGCTCTATGCTCAGGTCTTAGGAAGCCAATGGATTGCACATTGGTTCCTGTCTATACGCCCAGGTCTTGTCTGGCACCCTGCAAGAATTCAGGAAAACCAAAACCAGCTCCACTGTAGAAACAACCACCAAGGGAAAGGAAATAATGCTAAAGAGCAGCTTCTGGCAGGGTGACCACGGAGCTGAGCTGCTTTCAGCAGTGATGCCGAGGTTGCATTTCCTGGGATGTGCCCTGGACCCTGTGGCAGAGCAGCAGGGGGACAGGAACACCTGTCTCAGGACTCCCAGGTGGCCGTACCACAGGACACAGTGCCTGAGACCTCCCAGCTGAATCCATGGACCTGCATTCCCAAGGCCACCACCCACATGCTACAGCAGAATTGAGAGGTCTGGCTTTCAATTAATTTGGCAATTTCCCCAGAGGTAGAAAAATTAGGAAAAATTAAGTCAGCAGCTGGCTCCTCAGCAATTTCAGGTCTCCTTCATTTTTTCCCTGATAGCTAAGGCCCAGGAGGCAGCAGGAGCCCATTAATACTTTGTTGCACAAAACGCATGCTGCTTAGCAAAAGCCAGTCACTAGTCCTGGGGTTTCCGGGTGCTTTCTGAAGCCTCTTACCCCAGGCAGGTAGAAAGTAGCAAGGAGCATGAGGTAGAAGTGTTCTTACTCGCACCCACTGGTGAGAAACAAGAGAAACCCTGACCTGGCAGAACAGGAGCATGACCCAGAGAAGCCGGTCAGGAGGTTGGAAGATACAGTGTGATGTCCAGAGGACATGGCAAACTCAGGCATGACAGGAGCAGGTGCCAGCACCCGGTGGGTGGGCTGCAACAGCAGTCTAGACAGCAGAAGGCACTTCGGTAATAAGGTTCTGAGTGATGGCTTGGTCACAGCACAGCCTCAATCAATACCTGGGACAGTGGTTCTTAACCTGGGTTCTATCAAACCCTAGGGGTTCGCTGAGTCGGTCTCAGGGGTTCGGAGAAGCCTCTGCCACGGAGGTAAAGACACACTTGTGTAAAGTCGTGATGACACGCCCTGCTTGGCCATCACTTGCCGCAGAGGATCACGTTACATTGCTTGGCCAACCAGTGCTGCGGGGAATTTAGTGCGCGCAGTAGTCAACGGCTGTCGTAGTTGTACGTCGTGTGGTTTCTGTCTTAATATTTTAATCCATACTAAGTACGTCGAGCAAAAAAAGAAAGTGGATGGACGAATATGTACAACATGGATTCACATGTATCATGGAACGGGATGGGAGTCAGCGTCCTATCTGCATGATATGCAGTGCCAAGTTGAGCAACTCTAGTCTCGCACCGGCAAAACTAAATTTGGGGGAAAAATCATATTTTATTTATCACTAAAGAAGGGTTTGGTGAATGCGCATATGAAACTGGTGGGTTTGGTACCTCAAAAAAGGTTAAGAACCACTGACCTAGGAGTAAAGCAGGTGGCAGCCAACTTGGAGAGGGTTGAGCAGAGAAGGTAAAGTGTTAAGAGACCAGAGTTCAGTACAGAGAAACTGAGGTAGAAGTCTGGAACTAAGGACTGAGATAATATGGTGAGTCTAAGAATGTCGAAGTAGGTTTCTTTTTCTCAGCAAGTCAACCCTGAGAAAATTGTCAGGTAATTCCTTGTCTGGGTGGGGGTTGGGGAGCCTGGGTGTGCCCTCAAGGCTTCCATTGTTCTAGCTGTGGGAAGTGAGGACGCCAGGAAGCAGGAGCTGAAGTCCCTGAGACAGGAGAGGACTACGAGGAGACAAATCCCACCTTCAACTCGTTCTTGACATTTTTGACGACCCCCTCCTGAATACAGGATCTTTGATTTAAAGAGTTGTGTAAGTCACCTTTCTAAAATGTCAAGAAAAGTAAGATTATTCTATTTGGAGCTGTTTTTTTTGTTGTTGTTGTTGCAACAAATCAAATGTCACTCCAGCTGGCTCAAGAACACTGGTGTGGTTTATTGCAGTGACACAGAGAGAATTTGAACTGAATGGACAGGATAGAAGGCACAACCAGGCCCCACAGGGTCTAGACCTGGGAATATCCCAGTCTATCTAAAGCCATGTGGTCTTTCCAATTCTGTTTCCACGTGATTCTTGATCCACTGGTTTCCTCTGCTTATATTGTACATACTGTACTTGGCCTTCTAAGGCAGCTACCAAACCTGACTTTAGATCACCATCAACTGGCTGCAGTTCCTGTGCAATCTCATTCAGATTATTTAGAATTGAATCATTGGCTGGTAAATGGCCAGTCAACAGGACAATGAGTCAGAAACCAGAAACTAGATCAGCTATTCACCAACTACTGGCATGCCAAGGAGGGTGGAGTCATGTGATCCTTTCACTGTGCCTTCCAGGGGATATGAGCAGGGCGGATATCGAAGCCCAAATTATATAGATTTGTATAGATGATTGCCATCAGAGATGTAGACTTATTAAAAGAATACATGGCAAAGCAGATGAGGTAGCCTAAATAGTACACCTCCCCCAAAGATGTCCACATCCTATTCCCGGGAACTTGTTAATGTGTTTACCTTACATGGCAAGATGGATTTATAGACGTGGGTAAATTAAGGATCATGAGATGAGATGATTATGCTGGGTCATCCAGGCGGGCCCAATTGTAATCACAAGAATGCTTATAGGGGTTGCTCGGTCTGCTGAAGGCCCGCGGTCAAGGCACATGTGAGAAAGCAATCAAAACTAAGGTGTCGCAATGACAATGAAAAACTAATGATTGATGCGCCTGACCTGTGGTGGCGCAGTGGATAAAGCGTCGACCTGGAATGCAGAGGTTGCTGGTTCAACACCCTGGGATTACCCAGTCAAGGCACATATGGGAGTTGATGCTTCCTGCTCTTCCCCACTTCTCTCTCTCTGTACTCCTTCTCTCCTCTCTAAAATGAATAAAGTCCTTAAAAAGAGTGCATATAAGAGGGAGGCAAGAGGAATTTGTGTTTTCCTCTTATATTATGCTACCTTTTATTTTATTAAACAATTGGGCACCCAAGATTAGACTATCTAGAAATTAACTGATGCTTTTCTGTGATATTTGTGAAAAGGAAAGGGTTTTTTTATTCATTGTTTACCTTTTTATGTACTTTCAATGACTCTTCTCAAAACAGTTCCATCAGCTTTCTTAACCTGAATCTTCAATTAGGTTTCCCTGTCCCTATCAGTAAATTAAAACCTTTAAAGTGTCTTAAATTTTAGTGAAAGTAGACACATCTTTTATGATTCCTTTAATAAAGACTAAACAAAAATTCACATTATTTTCTAAATATACATTTATATAATAAATATATTTACCTAAGAAGGCAAAGTTTACCTGCCATATTCCTATCCTTTCTTTGTGAGAGAAAAAAATTGATAATCTGGTTTCTAGAATAGACATGTGTAGTCCCTCACAGAGGGTGCCTTGGAGAAGGGTCATGGCCAGTTTTGTCTCAGTCTTCCCTAGAGAATGAGAAGTCAGCTCCATGGGCCATGGCTTCCCTCCTACAAGGCCTGACCTGCTCCTGATGGCCCAGAACCATTGTGAAGATCCCAAGAGAGTATGGGTGGCTCTGGGGAAAGCTGTAGAAAGTCTTCAGAGAATTAGGCAGAAAGAGGGCCTCAGCACACAGGACAGTTGGGGAGACAGAACCAGGCTCCCTGGGCCCCTCTGACTCCCCCACCCTATGGAGATCACATTTCTGCCCCTTGTTGGGATACGGCTCCATGCCAACACTGCAGCCATCAGCAGCTTGGAGGCAAGCTAGATAAACTCTTTGGCTGCTATAAGACCCAGAAGCTGTGTGCCCTCTGTCTGACACATGGAGAATGACTGGGTATGGTTTCAGAAAGCTCCTTGTCTCTACCTCGCAGCCAGGCCGAGACAGTTCTGTGCTGTCAGCTCTTCTGGGCTGGCGATGCTATGCTGAGTGGGGGCACCAGCAGCCACCCTGGCCGCCCAGCCCTTTGTCAGGACTGGACACGTCATGCTCACAGACACAGGACCTGGAGAACTGGGAACTGTTCCCAGGCCACCTTTGGGACCTCACCATCTCCTGGAGGCTTTGCTGAGACCTCAGACCATCTGGTTTGAGGAACTGCCAGGAAACTCAACACAGGGCTTAGCTGATAACAAGGAATAAATTGCTAATTGTAGTTCAAATTGTGACCACTTGCCTTCATCAAAAGAAGAAAGCTCTAAGAGGTGGAACAGTGAGCAGTAAAATTGGAGTCACAGGGCACAGAGCCTTGCCTGGTTTTCCCTTAAATGAGAAGACATCTGGTCTTGCCTACCAGGCTCTCGTGAGCGCCCAGAGCTCAGGAAAGGGGGCTCAGGCAGCTTAGTGTTGTAGGGTGGGGCTTTTGGGCCCTGTGTTACTTCTACAGTAGGAGTAGTCAGGGAGCTCTACGTGCTGTTTTCAAAAGTTTAAGCTCCTTGTAGACTACATGTTTTTCTCAGTTACTCCCTCACTCTCCAAAAAAGAAATGAAACTACAAGCTTCAATTTCTATAAACTCAGTATTTACACCAACTGTGAGCTCTCTTATGGATCATAAGCTCTGATTAGAGGTATATCTGGTTTTAATAAATAAAACTGTGAAAGTAAATTAATTATTTGCAAGTAAGGAGTACATGGTAGATAAGGTTTTCCAAAGCATGGAGTTCAAGACAGAAAACAACACAAAAGGTATCCATGGTGATGGGAAGGCAGGGAGCTCTGAAATAAGAACACAAGGGGCAGGGGAGGAGCTCAGGGAAGGTGGTTGGATTGGATGTAGTCTGTTAAAGAGGAAAGCCATATACCATAGTAGCAATAGTGTAGCATATATAAGAGCACTTGCTGTGTGACCTTGGGCAAGTCCCTTTCATTGCTGGGTCTGTTCTCACACCTGTGCAATAAAAGGCTTGGTTTTCTCTGATTTCCCCTCACAGGATCAGGGCTCTGGACCCAGCCTCATATGTGCCTTGGCTGGGGGGCTTCAGCTGAGCCAGTGACCCTCATACCCCTCACAGGAGGAGTGGATATGATGCCACTTCAAGGCTGTATGTGTGACCCTGAGCAAACTGCTATAACTCTCTGAGCCTTGAGTGTCTATTAATACTTGTGCCTACCTCTCAGTACTTTATTAAGTCTCCAGGATTATTCCAACTGCTAATTTTACTGCTGCTTCTAACCTCTTTGAACTCTGACTCCTGGCTTGGATTTAGGATTGTGGCACAGAGTTAGCTGAGCCTCAAGACACAGTTCTCGCTTGACCAGGCGGTGGCGCAGTGGACAGAGTGTCAGACTGGGATGCGGAGGACCTGGGTTTGAGACCCCGAGGTTGCCAGCTTGAGCTCTGGTTCATCTGGTTTAAGCAAAAAGCTCACTAACTTGGACCCAAGGTCGCGGGCTTGAGCAAGGGGTTGCTCAGTCTGCTGAAGGCCCGTGATCAAGGCACATATGAGAAAGCAATCGATGAACAACTAAGGTGTCACAACAAAAAAATGATGATTGATGCTTCTCATCTCTCTCCGTTCCTGTCTGTCTGTCCCTATCTATCCCTTTCTCTGACTCTCTCTCTCTGTCCCCATAAAAAAAAAAAAAAAGACACAGTTCTCTGCTTCCTCCCAGGGCTAGTCCCACTTTGCAATCAGCTTTCCAATCTTAGCATCTCTTCACTCTTTCCTTTCAACCTGACTGTTACTAAAGCTAGACAGGAATCCTGGCAGAAGTCAATAAACCCTAAACAGATGTGTTTCAGCTTTGGAGTAAATGGCAGGGCTAATCCATCCCCACAGAGGCAAACATACCTCACCATCTGAGCCATGCCAAAGGTGATTTACTGAAATTAGAAGTTTTCCAAATACAAGACAAAGGAACACTTCAAATATCCTATTAGTAAAACACAGACTTAAGACAGAATTCAGCTACTACAATTTTTGGAAAATGGGTAGAAGGAAAAGCTGCCCCTTCCTGTTAAAAGAAATGTAGACCTTGGAAAACTAGAGGTGAGAAGAAGAAATCTTCAAGTAAAAAATAGGAATTGCTATATTAAGAGCCTCTACTGAGGTAAACCTCTGGCTCAAAGATGGATAACCTCGATGCATGAGGGGCTTGGCTCTGGTTGAGGGTGGGAAGGTGGTAAAGTAAAATATGACTCAGAGGTTGTAGCTAATGTTGCTTTTGAAGAGAGGAGAAGGGTTGGGGACATATCAGGAAGAGGTGGTTTCAGAATGAGGTAGGCAGCCTCCAAGATGGCCCCAGTGATCCCTACCTCCTGGTATTCACACCCTTGTGTAACTCCTCTTCTTAAGTGTGGGTCGCTAATGACTAATGGTGCGATATCACATAATAGGTTGTAAAAAGACTTTAGCTTCCATCTTGCTCGCCCTCTGTTGCTCTCTCACTTACTGGCTCTGAGGGACACCAGCTGCCAGGTTGTGAACTGCCTCATGGAGTGACCCACATACAGGTAACTGAGTCAACAGCCCACTGGTAGCACTCAGTCCCCCAGCTCCCAAGGAACTGAATTATGCCAGCATGTGTAGTAGTGGGCTTGGAAGTGGATACCTCTCTGGTCAAGCCACCAGATAAGACAGGGCTCTTTGGAGAAAAAAAAGAATTGAGTCATGTGTTTCACATACTTTATCTACAAAATCAAATTTATTCTGTAAGGTATATGTTGGTACCTCGGTCATATAAATGAGGAAAGCAAGACTCAAATGGGCTAAAATGTGCCAAATGTCATGTGACAAGTGATTAAAAGTATGGGGAGTTGAACTGAGGGCTAACTAATGCCAAAGCCCATATTCTGGTTATTTCAGAAATATAGTATGTTTGCCTGACCAGTGGTAGAACAGTGGATAAAGTATTGACCTGAGACACTGAGGTCCCAGGTTTGAAACCCCAAGGTCACTGGCTTGTGCCCAAGGTTGCTGGCTTGAGCAAGGGGTCACTGGCTCAGCTGAAGCCCCCCAGTCAAGGCACATATGAGAAGCAAACAATGAACACCTAAAGTGACACAACTATGAGTTGATGCTTCTCATCTCTCTCCTTTTCTTTCTCTCTCTAATGTTTAAAAAAAAAAAAGCACTGTGTTTATTTTCCAAATCTCCAGTGGAACTAAAAAAAAAAAAGAATAGTTGTCCAATGATCCAACCAATAAACACGAGAGAGCAAAAATTGGGACTGGAGCATCATGCTAACCACAGCCAAACCTTTCCTGGGGGGATATAGATCCCAAAGCAGCAGAAGAAGCTGATCAGAGCCTGTAACATACCCTTGGAGCAGAATTCTTCATGTGCAAAGTGATAACAGCTGATTCTGATGCCACGATGGGCCAAGTACCACTTCTAAGAACTTTATAGGTTTTAATTCACTTAAACAAGCTTTGAGGAAGTTACTATTCCAGTCATCCAATTTAAATACAGGGAAACTGAGGCATAGAGAAGTTAAATAATTTGTTTCAAGTTACTTAGTGTAAGGGCATAACTAAAATTTAAATCCAGACAGCTTGACTCAAGAGTTGCATGCAAGATTCCCAGCAGAAGTTTTTCTGGGCCCTGGTCTGTCATGTTGCCTAGAATCCCAAAAAACAAATAAGTCTATATCATTTACTGATCAGGCTTAGCTGCCCAGGGGTTCAGGTGCCCAGCTTCTGGATTCAACCCTCACCTGTGACTTTCATTATTCAATTCCTGACTCCCATTTCCCTACCTTGACTCCATCTGTCCTGACTCCCATGCTGCCCATGCCTGCACCCAAGAAGCGGGGGCTTGCTTCCTGGCCTGACTCAACTCACTCACCATCTGCCAATCTGAGGTTTTGCCCACTGTCAAGCTGCCCCAAGGATGAGACTCATCCCTGGGACAAGCCAGGGTCAATCTTGTTAGAGTTATAAATGTTCCCAATTTCAAGAATATTATGTGAAGAGAGCTGGTTTCCAGGCAAGAAAAATAGCAGTTCAGAGGCAGGAAGAGCATTACTGTATGGATAAAAAGATGACATATGTAAATGAACCCAGCAGAGCCAAGAAGCTAGATTAAGGTTACAGACCAGACCGGTCTGATTGGGAAGATAATAGAAGCTGTTATGGACCTCTAGGGCATGATGAGAAGGCAAATCTGCCCATGTTTATGCAGATAACAGAGTCTGTTACAGAGACCATGGGATCTCAATAGCCCTGCAGTGGACTAGAATAAGAACTGTGGGGTGGTGGCAGGAAGGAGGGGCCAAAAAAGCCAGCCGTGATCTGATCTGAGGCTCTTCTCCGGTAGACTTTGTTGAGCAATCAGGGAGATCATAAGCTATTTGGTCAGCCATACAAAATGCTGAATTCAATGAGGGACGGAGAGATGGGGCTAACATGCTAAAAGCAGCATTTAGAACAAGTCTCATTTTAGTTTAGTCTTCCCATCTGTGGTAACTTTAAAAACATACTTCCCAAACTGCCTGTAACATGTGGGAAACGGGGCCTGTGGGCAGACACCTGCTCACCAGTGAGAATTCAGAAGGGCATTTCTAGATGGGGTTCTTGTGGTTTTGAGATTGACAAATAAAGGAGACAGACTTACAGAACCTCAGAATAGCAGAGCTGGAGGTCCTGAAAAAATGATGTAAACTGTCCACAGAGCGTGAGTGACATACTCAAGGTTACACAGCTAGTAAGGGGAGGGGCTAGAACTCCATGGTCCTAAGTCCCTGCTTGCTGAGGGCTGTAGTGTTCCCTGGCGTGAGTGAAATGCAAGTCTTTGAAAGTGTCCCTTTGAAAGAACTGCAGGATAAGAGGCATGTTGGTTGCTGTACAGAAAACAAGGGAAAAATGAGCAAAGATGGTTAAATTTGGATCTCACTTCTCATCAGAAAAAAGAAAATCTAATGATTATTACCATCCATTAGCTTAAAGAAAGCAAGCAAACAACTATGGGGTAGGTGACAGTAGGTATGCAGTTGTGAATATGTGAAACACAGTGCTCATTCTTATATTATTAATTTATATTACAACTGTAAACGCACTTTTGCCCACCTGTATGTAAAGGCAGGACTAGGGAAGAAGAAGCAGTCGGCTCCCATAGAAATCAACCATCCAAGTGAACATGGTCCACCTATTGGTCATACTTTGGAGAATCTGGGAAAGTTGACAACACTGTGCCTGTTCCCAGTGCCTGTCCTACAGCCTCTGCACTTGTTCCGGGCCCAGCGTACCTGCTGCTATCTCTGTGGTCCCCAGATTTCTGAGTCTGTGCCCCAATTTGGACATTTCTTCTGGCCTTATCAGATCAGTCACTTAATCCCCCATCCCTTGGGCCTCAGCTTTCTGCATAGCTCTGAGCTCTATCTTATTCTAACATCTCCTGCTGTCCTCCTGAGATATTCCCTGTTCTAGACGCAGCGCCATGGAGGCCCGCATGCTAGGCTCACCCCTAGTCCTCACAGTTAGAAAGAAATTTACAAGTTTTGTCTTAAACCCCAATATTTCACCTGGGGGTGAGTGATGAGGTTATGACAACTCTCCACATTTTTTTATCTTGAGAATTTACAGCAGACACATAAAAAAGAAAAGCCATGGAGCTGGCTGAAGAAAAGGCACGGCTGCTGGTGGCAAATGTACAAGGAAGGCATTGCCGGCTGGAGTCCCAGCTCATTCCCCCCGACTCCCCCCCGCTCCCCGCCCCAGTCCAGTGTGTGTGCGCAGGTGCCAGTGCCGAGTAGGGAGGCGGGAAGGGAAGGGCTCTGGAGAGAAGGTTCCCCAATTCTGCCAGTTTTCTCTTCCAGCTATACCTAGACTGGGCTCTCAGGCCCTGCGGTTTGCAGAGAGAGGGAACTGACCTGTGTTGGTCAGGCCATTTTGGTTGTAAGTGACATATCTAGCCCAAATCAGCCACAACAAAAGGGGGTTTATTGGCTCACTTAAGTCCCTGTCCTCAGAGCTGATTCCAAGGGAAGAGCAGACTATCAGGAAAACTGATTGTCTGAAGGACTGTATTTCCATCCCTACTGCATCACCAAGAGACACATTGTGGTATTGAAGTCAGGCTGGAAGACGTACCATGACTAACAACAGCTCCAGTTGAGCCACACTGAGCAAGGGAGGGGTGGTTCACCAAAAGGAAAGTGTTTGGGGGGAAATGTCTTCTCTGTAAGATTGTTGTGTCCCATTTGTCTAGGGAACAGGTAGATGACTCCCCGCCTACAGCTGGGCATCCCTCCTATGGATTACACAGGTCCGTAGCCACCTTGTGTAAAAGATTCAGTAGTCCCACCTGTTTGGGCCTGCACAAAGACATACTGAGAGTTCTCTTATTCCGTGCCCAGCTGTTTGAAGATAATAAGCTTGACCATTAGTCCTAATTCCCAGAAGACCTGAGGAGGTTAGCTGAAGAGTGTTTTTCATGACGATGACCCAAACCTACAGCTTTGGTCATCACTTTGAAAAGGCATATGTGTGAAATCTCAGTTTGTGACAGAAGGCACTGCATCAAGACTACAGTAAACCAAACCCCTTTTCAAGCCTATAGGTAGAAATAGGGTCCCAGGAACAGTCATAGCTCCCATGTCATTGTTTCTTAGCTTTCCTTATCCACACAAGTTCCCAGGTGATGCCTTGGGTAGGTTCTCCATTCTCCATTTCCCCAGGTCTCGTGGTCTCCAATCTCCCTGCTCCTTCTCCACAGAGTAGTCCTCTGAGGCCCTGAGGCTCTCTGCGTGCCATACCCCTACTGCTTCCCAGGCCGAGGTGCGCAGAAGACCGCACTTCCTGACCCAGGTCCACATGCGCATGTGGAGATCCAAAGTGTGTATCTCCCACATCCACTCTGTGAGGACAGTTCCTTCAGCTCTGCCTGCAATCTCTCCCTCCAGCAGGGTGGGGGCACTTGTCCAGGGGCCAGAACCCCCACCAGGCATCAAATCAACTCCCACAAATAGAGCTTCACCATTAATTTATTCATTTCATAACATAAACACGTACGGGGATTTTCCTACTGTGTCTCAGGCACTGTTTAGATTCTGGGGCATGGCAGTGAAAAATAGACCAACATCTTTGCCCTCGTACAGCTCCAAATTTAGTTTGAAACATATAAATACTATTGTGTAATATCAGATGGTGTTAGGTGCTGTGCAGAGAAATTCAGAAGATTAAGTAGGTGGTCTGACAGGTAGTGGTGCAGTGGATAGAGTGTGGATGGGTCTGAGATGCTGAAGGCTCATGTAGCTTGAGTGTAGGTTCACTAGCTTGAGCATGGCGTTGCTGGCTTGAGCATGGAATCATTGACATGATCCCAAGGTCGCTGGCTTGAGCCTAGAATTACTGGATTGAGCAAGGGGTCACTAGCTTGACTGGAGCCCCCCATTCAAGGCACATGTGAGGAGCAATCAAGGAACAATGCAGGTGCCGCTACTACGAGTTGATGCTTCTCATCTCTCTCCCTTCCTGTCTGTCTCTTTTCTCTCTTTCTCTCTTCCTCTCTCTCACAAAACAATATAAAAATAAAATAGTGAAAAAATTAAGGAAATGAAATTAAGGGTCTTTTAAACACAGTGGTCAGGGAAGGACTCTACGGACTGATGATATTTGAGCAGAGACCTGCAAGAAATGAGCAGGTGAGGCACCCAGGTTGGGGAGGGGCATCCCAGCAGAGAGGATTGCACATGCAAGGAGCCTGAGGGTAGAGCATGCCTGGCATGTGGATGAACAGGAGACAACCAGTGTGACTGGAGCCTGGTGAGCAGTGGAGAGTATAGGGGATGAGCCTGGAGGCAATAACAGATGGAAAGCTATCATCTTGGAGGTCACTGTGAGAGCTTTATTCTAAGGTAATGGGAAGCCAGACCCCCGCAGACATGTCTGAAAATACCTTTGAGCCTTATCTGGATTCCCAGTTATAGAGGGAAATGCAGGCTGTTGTGGGGCACAGAATTCCCTGTAAGAGTTTACATTAAAACGAGACTTTGAAGGATGACCAGGAGTTTGTTGGGTGGAGAAAAGAAGAGAAAAGCAACCCAGATGGAGAGAGAAGAACATGTTCATAGGTGAAGAATGGCAAAAGAACAAAATACGTTCCAGGATGACCTGCCACCCATTTGGCTGAGCTCAGCACGGGAGGAAGTCAGGGCGGAATGCAGGGCCCAGAAGTAGCAGGTCAGAGGGGTAGGACCTGGCAGAAAGAGGCATCTCCAGCCTCACTAGGAGCACAGCCCCTTCTTAGAGAAGCACATTAGTTCCTAAAAAGCTGAAGTCACTTTGTTAACTTACTGCAAAGTAAGCAAGTGCTGTTCTGGGAGGCATATGGCCTGTCTCCCTGCTCCTCCTCCCTAGCCCACCTCTGCTCCCCAAATCCAGGCAGCTTCCTCAGGCAGCATCAGAAACACCCATGCGCTTGTGGCTCTCAGATAGCATTTCTCTAATAAGCAAGCTTTTTAATTTAATCTGGGGAAATGAGATGCTGTGAAATTAATTTCTGAGCTGTCATTCTCAGAAAGCTAAAGAGAGTGGAGAGTCACAGGCAGAGGGAGAGCGGGGGAGGCAGACAAGACAGCCAAGAGGTGGCAGAGTTTTCGAGTCCCTGACCAGGTCTGCCCGACGGATTAATTCCAACATGTGGACTTCCCCTCCGCTGTACAGGCACTGTACTGAAGACACTCAGTAATTAGAATAAGAAATGAGAGTCCCCTGATAGGTTACTGGACACAGGACCCTAAAAATGATGGAAAGATGGCTTACCTCTGCCATGGGACGAACCCAAAAGTAATTACCAGGATACTTTCCGGGTTACTGAATAAATCCCTGTAACTGGCACATTGATTTATATAAGACCCAGAGATTTGAGAGAATATTAAGAATCAATCAATATTTTCATTTATTTTGGGATCCTGGAGACTCCAGTGATGTGGAATAGTGTGGGAGGAAAAGGTGACCCTGCGACACGGCTGGCTGGCAGGCAGCAGGGAGGCACTTGGACAGGAGCCTGTTTGGCAACAGCTGCAGGGAGGGACTTCTCTGCTCTGAAATGTTCTCTTTCTTCCTGCCATCAGTCAAAACGTCAGGCAGCCAAGAGTTGGAGGGCCTCAGGGTGAATGTGCTCCGGGGCCCATGGGAGGAGGCTCCCTGCTGGGAGATTTAGAGCTTGCTCCTCCCAGACAGTCTTTAGGGCTAATGATGCTTCTCTGGAGAGAGAAGCCTGCGGACTTTCTTTCCTTCCCAAGAACAGACAGCTGGGATCTGTGGACTTTTTTGGTAGAGCCACTGGATGACCTGACAACTTTGGCGAGATCCAGCCTTTCCCCCTGGGGCCACACTCTCCCCCTGTCCTCCCTTGGGCAGTGTGAAGCTCTGTCACAGCTCTCAAAGAGCACCTGAGCAACTGTCTTTGACAATGACCATCCATGCATCTGATCCCACTATCAGACTGGAAGCTCCCTTTGGGCAGGGACCATGTTTGATTCATGTCTGTGCCTCCAGCACTTGGCATTATGCCTGGCTCAGAGTAGCAGATGTAAAAAACAGTGCATTGAATCAATGAATGCTCAAAGGAACTAACACAAGAAAAAAAATCAATATTTGATCGTGAAATTTTTTTTAAAGGTCACACAATATATTTGGATCAGTCAAGTTTCAACAACAGAGGGCACATTCAAACGGGGTCCTAAGAGAAGCTTAGAAGGTGAAGACAGCATAAAGGACTGGCCAAGCAGGTGGCGCCCAAGGCTGGTAACAGTGATGGAGATGGAGCTACTGTCACCAGGCCTGGTGAAGCTTAGGGAGGAACAGTGACTCACGCAGGAGAACGCCACTGGACCAGAGCTGTGGCCTTTTATAGGGAAGCAGCCAGCCCCTCAACTTGCAGATACCACACGCTTTTCACTTCCTCAAATTTCCTCTCTCATTCTCATTGGCCAAAGCCAAGTGGAAGCCAGAGAACGGGAGAACCTCTTTATTTGGGGTCGAGAAATGTGGAGAGAGACCCGAAATTATCCATCCTGCACAGGGCTGCCAGATAACTCCACCTATAACATTCTGACTTACCATTTGGGGTCGAGAAATGTGGAGAGAGACCTGAAATTATCCATCCTGCAGAGGACTGCCAGATAACTCCACTGCAGAGGACTGCCAGATAACTCCACCTATGACATTCTGACTTACCCACCTCTTGAGAAGGGCAAACCTGGTCAGGGCCCGCTGAGAGCCTGACCCAGTGCCTGTAAGCAGGGGCAATTTTCTCCCCCATGCAATACTGGGCACTGTCTGCAGACAGTTTATTTGTTATCGTTTGGAAGTGAGGATGTCACTGGCTCGTGTACGATAGAGACCAGAGATGCTGCAAAATAAATGAAAATTATTTATTTTACAAGACAGCCCAACAACAAAGGTTATCCAGCTCAAAATGTCTATAGTGCTGAGGTGGAAAGCCCCAGCCTGTTATAACAGTGTTTCAGAGGAACCCAGGTTTAGGGCAGGTACGCCCCTCTGTGGGTCGGAGAATGTTGCCCTTGCTCTTCTGGAAAAGGTAGCATCATTAGGTCTGACCCCAGAACTATCAGCCAGTGAGTGACCTGTGTCCTGCCTTCTCATGTATCTTGGGGACAATGCCATGTTCAGGCAGAAGCCCCTCCACTCTCCATCCCTCCTCACTGACAGCAGAGTGCCGGGCTGGCCAGGCTGGTGGAAGCACAGGTTGGACGGCATTGCCCAAGCCATGGCCCTCCACAACCTGGTTTTGCCTTCTCCCAGGTGCCCAACCTCCTTCTCATTCCCCTCATCGTCAGATTTATATTCAAACCCTAAAAACATTTAGTAAAAGTGAATCAAGTCTTGCCATCGGTCTCTTTCACTTTTATTATATTTATAACAAAAAGAAGAATCAGGAGGAAACTGAATTCTAACTGCAAATAACACGCCGCCTGCCTGGCAGCCTGGCCTTTCCCAACAGGAGAGACTGCTCCTCCGGGAAGGGCGTGGCCTCCGTGGGCCAGAAGCAGGGAGAACGCAGCTCGTGTTCCGCGGGGACCTCGGGCTCTGCTCACACGGCCTGGGAAGGAAACTGAGGCTCAGCACAAGGAAATTAGCGGTCGTCCAAGGTTGTGCTCCCAACAAGTAGCCAAGAGAGATCTTAAGCCTGGCGCTGGGCCTGTCAACTCCAAGATGTGGACAATGTTGCTTCTTATTTCATCCTGACCTCAAACTGTTAACACTTTCCCACTGGGTTTATGTACCATATTTAAAGCTGTTGAGTATAGTATAACATTGTATGCCAACAATACTTTAAAAAAAAAAGCTATTTGAATTTAAGTAACCCTGGTCCTCAAGAGTCTTATTTTTCTCCTTGTCACATTTTAAAGAATTGGTCTCATCTGACCCTCAGAGGCCAGAATTGGAGGGAGGAAAATTTTCATTCACACCCTCTATAAATGTTTATAAGATATGTTTATTAATAAATGTTTATTAATGTTAATAAATGCCGTAAATGTTTATTAATAGCCAACCACATGCCAGATGTTCCATGTATGATAGTCAGAGAACACCGTACTGAGCAGAGCCGGAGATAGTGTAAAAGAACGCTGACCCTGATCAGAGAAGACCATATAATGGTAGACTGCATTTATGGAGCGCTCACTAGGAGCCAGCTGCTGTTAAGCGTTTTACATTGTACATGTTGTAACTCACTACTGTTAGAGCTCCCAATTTACAGATGAGAAAACTCAAGCAGTAAAGAAAGTTGCTCAAGGATTCCGAGTGTAATAGTTGGGCTCTGTTCGAACACATGTTACTGGATGAACCTTGAGTACATTATATTAAGTAAAATAAAGCCAGTCACAAAAAGACAAATATTGTATGATTCTACTTACATGAGGTTTTTACAATACCTTATATTAAAATTGACAGACAGAAAGCAGCCTGGTGTTTTCGAGAAGACAAGAAGGAACAGAGGAGGGAGTTATTGTTCAATGGGTACAAAATTTCAGTTTAGGAAAATGAAAAAGTTCTACAGATGGACAGTGGTGATAGTTGCACAACAATGTGACTGTACTTAATGCCACTAACATTAAAAATGGTTAAAATGGTAATTTTATATTATGTATATTTTGTCACAATAAAAAAGTAAAAAAATATATGACTTTTAAATTGGTCATTAAAATTCATATATTCGTAGACAAAATGTTGGGCAATGGAACTCATTCTCTCACCACCCCCTGTATTATGGCTGGTTGCACCATGCCACATCTAAAGAGAGAATTGACCTGGAGTATGCCAAGAACTGAAATGGTAGAATGAAGTCCAGAGATGCAGGTAAACTTGGGTTCAAAAAATGGACTGAGATGTTAAAGCAGGGGAGAGATTGAGCAGACAGGGCAAGAGGTGGCAGGAATAGGGCTGGCTTACAGGCAAATGAGGCAGATATGGTCTTGGCTGCTGAACCTCTGAACTCCAGCCTGGTGAGAGGCATTCTGTGCTAGGGGTAGAAGGTGGCCAGGTATTAATGCATGAGCATTTTAAGGTGCATTATCTTCCTTCTATAAATTTTTCCCAGGTACCTGACCTTTCTAGAGTTTGGGCCCAGCTCAGTTCTGCATGTGAGACCTGAATGCTACCAGGTATACAGGTTCAGAGCATAATGAGCCCTGAGATGATATTACCAAGCACTAGGAGTCAGCAGGGCCTCCCTAAACTGGCATCAGGGTTGTTGAGGCTAATTCAAGATGAAGGCTGCCAGAAAGGGCAGCACACAGGTGTGATGGCTGGGGCCAGGTCAAACAGGATTCTCCCTCCAGGGAGATATACATTGGGGGTGTCAGTGATCAAGAAATAAAGCCAGAGGTTGGAAGCAGGAGGGAGCTGGTGGATGCAGCCATGAAAGAAACTGGGCAGAGGAGGAAAGAAGGACTGGTGAGGACTAATGCTAAGCAGGTGGGAATATGAAGGAAGACACCAACTGAAGTCACGCAGTTTCAGGGGTTAAGTTTGCAAGTGTGGAAGGTTGATCTGGGCCCTCTTTTCACATAGGACCTGAGACCTGCCCAAGACCAGGGACAGGTCTTTAAAGGGACTGTCACCCCTTCTGCAGCTGTGACTAACAGTCCTCTTTAAAGGGTATAATAATCATCTGGAGAGAAGCATTTAGCAAGCACAAACCCAGGAGATCTGGCAATTTATCCCGGGCATAACTTAATCTGTGAGTTCTTAATTTCTCATCAGTAAAATCAGGTGATACTTACTCCCAAAAAATCTTCACAGGCATGTTCAGAGGGTCAAGTGAGAAAATAGTGGTGAAAATTCTGTTACATCTACTCTAAGTGATAAATTTATAAGCTGGCTTGAAAATGTTAAACAGCAAAATCATAGCAACACAGAGGCCCATTCCTGCCATTAGGGAAAGGGGAGCAACCTGATTTTGTAACTATGCAAGGCCTGGAGTGGTGAGGAAACAATAACTTACTATATCCTAATTAAATTACTATGTTCTAATTAAAAACCAAAACCAAAAGTTTGTGAAAATTCTGCTACTATAAAGCCAGTGTCAGGAAGAGCACAAAATTGCAGACAGAGATCTATGAATAAACAAGGGACCATGCCCAGCCCCGGCCTGTGGGAATACATGAGGTATTCCCTCCACATAAGTAGCGCAGCAGAGTCCCCAGTCCAGGGAATGTAGGTGGTTGGTGAAAGGGTGAAGTGAGGGGTTGGAGACCCTACGTAGATTTTTTATTCCCAAGCCATCTACTAAATAAATGTCCTCATCCAGACACCAACAGGCTCCATACTCCCTCCCCGTTGCTCCTGGCCCCTCCTAGTCTGCCCACTTGATAAATAAAATCAGTGTTTTATTAAACAATAATAATAATGGATACAAGGAGTTAAACAGCCATAATGGTGACTACCATTTTCTCCTATACGCCTGATGCTATGTTCAATGTTTGTATCTATTATATCATTGAATCTTAACAATGATGTTTTATATGTAAAGAACCTGAACCTTTGAGAGATTAAATAACTTGTCCTACATCACAATATAGCAAGAGGAAGAGCTGGGATTTGAACCGTCATTTGTCTGATGCCAAAATCAAATATATTAGCCTGCAGTATCTCTGATAATCTTGAGGGCCAGCAAGAATGTTGGGCATAAGTCTGCCTGTCACATAAATAATCTTGGGCATGATGGCAAAGAAAATCTCACTGTGATGGCCAGGACAATTTAAAGTCACTTGAAGACTGAAGGACCTGCTTGGTAACCTAAATCCATTGAGGATTTTCACGGGAGAAACATATAAATGAATTTAGGAGCATCCACAGGGTGCTTGGCCAGCAATTGTAAATAGCATCCCCGACTAATTTCTATTTAATGGCTCTTGGTGTAAAGAGTAGAGTGAACAATTATAATAATAGTCTGGTTAATCTGCTCCATTATTTATAATTTGTAAACTGTTTAGCAGAGAGGCATTAATGGTTTTGCCAAAGCAGCTCTGAACCTGCAAGTCCTCTCTACCTTAATTGTTACTCAAAAAAGGCAATTGTTTCATTTGTGACTCTGGACATATCCCAGAGGAAACACGCTCCCGTAGGAATGAGTGGTTGGGCCAGTTTTGTCATTTCATTCTAATGGCTTACAGGAAGGTTTGAAGGAGTTATGATGATTAAAGCTATCACACTGACCTCTACTAGCTTTGAAATCAAACTTGGGTTTGAAGGTGGGTCCCCTGTGTAACTACAGTATAAGTTACTATGTAAGTTACTAGATCTAGAAGTATCCAGAGACCCATTTTTTTATTTAGATGAAAGGAAGGAAAATAGTAAAGCAGACTCCTGCATGCACCCTGACCAGGATCCACCCAGCAACCCCATCCAGGGCCAATGCTCTAGCACCTGAGGCTGGTGCACTTCAGTGGAGCTATCCTCAGTACCAGGGGTCACGCT
The DNA here is from genome assembly GCA_037038555.1 of Rhynchonycteris naso. Taxonomy (NCBI): domain Eukaryota; kingdom Metazoa; phylum Chordata; class Mammalia; order Chiroptera; family Emballonuridae; genus Rhynchonycteris; species Rhynchonycteris naso. The sequence goes on along the minus strand of CM072995.1, from coordinate 328,232,078 downwards.
CGAACAAATCAAGTCACTGGCTTCGGGAGGAGAAGGGGGAAAGGGAGGAGGAGAGAAGCAGATGGTCACTTCTCCTGTGTGCCCTGTCTGAAAATCAAACCCATGATATCTGTACACCAGGCCGACTTCCAATCCACTGAGCATGGTCCAGGGCCTCCAGAGCCCCATTTTAACCCCTGTGACCGGCAAACCTTTTGTAGAAACAATTTATTCAGGAGACTAAAAGTATGATACAATAAGCATCCTCTTACTGTGTTTTGGAGAAAAAATATACTGTCAAAATCTAGGGGCTGAATATAGCCCTTAACATGCTTGAAGATCAAGCTGTTTTTCTTTCTTTCCTGATTTGTTTTATTTGTAACAATAACCAGGAGATATATACCATGGTATATAATGGAAAGATCATGCACATTGCAGCCCACCCAAGCTCTGAGATCCTAGCAAGGCACTGCGTCTCTCTGAGCTTTAGTTTATTGGGCATTCTTATTTTGACTTATTCTTGAGTAACTCTGAAAAGCCATCAGGTATAAATTTGCTGAAATGTCAGTACGAATGGTATGTTAGATGGTTCTAAGGGAGTGGACCACCCACAGCTCCACACAGCTCTGGTGGCCTCTGCTTGAACTCAAGTATAGATTTTAAGTATCATTTTTATTGTAAAATAAAACACTTAGCCTGAAAAAAAAATGCACAGAATAAAAAGGTACTGCAAAGAAAAAGAAAAAATGTGGAGGGCAGCATTTGTCATAAAGGAACACCTGTGAAATCAATTTCCAGGCAAAGGTTTAGGTCAGAGGTTGGCAAACTTTTTCTATAAAAAAGCAGACAGTAAATACTTTACTTAGCTCGTTTGGCCCCTTTAGCAAATACAGGTTGTCTGCAGGTTACAACACAGATCGGTTACTACGACAGTGATGTAACTCAAATTTTGGTGTAAGTTGAAACACATCCTAGCCTAACACAGATGGAACACTTGTGCTTTTAACAGTCTAAAATGGCGTAGGTAAGCGTGCTGGGGATAGCCAACCCCCTCATGCATACACCTTGTTACTGCAGATCCTTCTACCATGTGCAACCAAACTAGTTTGCCCACATAGTCCATACATATGATGCTAATGTAAGGTAAGGTGACCAGGTTTTAAAATTAGTAAAGTGGGACACCATTGACGGGGGGGGGGGGGGGGGGGGGGGGGGCGGGGGGGCGGGGGGGGTGTCTTGATTAATAATTTGGTCTATATGGAGCAAAAAAAATTTCATAGAATGCAAAAGTAGTATTGTAATATATATTTTTAAATTTCAACATAAGTACAATTTACAAATATAATACATTAAAAAACTATGTATAGTATTATTTTATTCTTTGGCATAGTTCTCATTTGAGTGAATTTTTTTAGTAGATTGCTGTCGTTGTTTAAAAGGTCATGAAATTTTTCACAATTTGTTAAATTGTATTTCACACATAAAATGGCTTTCAAAGTTTCAACACTTAATTGTGATTTTTCTGATGTCCACACTTTATTTACCATAGGAAAAACCGCGTTCAGTTGCAGCATTAGTTCCTGGTAAAGACAGCGCGTATTCCACAATTTTTAGTGCATTATTGTATGGAACATGCTTTGTTTCAAAATGATGAAATATTTCTAACCATTTGTTCTCTATTGTGATTTTTGCTGATGCCCAAGATTGAACCTTTTCCTTATCAATCTATTTTTTTTTTAATAATGATACCTCATTAAAAAGATCATTTTCGGAAATATTACTATATGGGAAATTTTGAGTGAGTCAGAGGGATTGGGTTACACGGTCCTGAAACCGATGCCAGAGCTGCAGGAGCGAGCGGGCGGGAGCAGGCAGGGCAGCACCGCCGGCGGGCCTATGGGTAGTTAGGGGACTTGACAGCTGCTTTCCCAGCAGGTACGTCCCACCCCAAGTTCTTTGTTTTGGGGCCCCGCACGGGGAAGCCAGCTCTTGCGGCAATGCAGGCACTTCCAGGTTGAGGTGGGGTCTCCCCGCCAAAAGCCGTATATTCCCTTCCTGTTCTCCCACCGTTCTCTAGCTTTTCGTGCATTCTTTCCAAAAATCGGGACTTTATTAAAACACCATGGGACACGGGACAAATTGTTAAAAATTGGGACTGTCCCGCCAAAAGCAGGACGTCTGGTCACCTTATGCTAATGGCATAAGCCAAAACACTCAGATCTCAAGTTTTTAAAGTTTTTATGGGAGTGAGTGAGCACCATAAACTCGAAACGTCGTATGTCGAGACTGTCATAACCTGAGGACCCCTTGTACTCAACTCTACCATAGTATCAGGAAAGCAGCCATGGACGATAGTAAACAAGTGGGCTTGCCTCGTTCCAATAAAATTTTATTTTAAAAAAATGGACTAATTTTCTGGTCTCTAATTTAGATGATTATAAATACTCCAGAAGCCATATCACGCTTTAGCCTCAACAAAGATGAAAATATACTGATTTTTACGGCAATTACTTCCATACTTTATAGTTTTACTACCTGAATATACATCCCTAAACACTAATGTTTTGCCTGGTTTTTGCACTTAATATAAATGGAATCTTACAGTATTTCTTCTTTTGAGTCAAACGCTTCCACCAAACATTATTGACATATAGCTCTAGATCATTCATCATTGTTATCTGTGCATATTTAGGCTGTTCCCTGTTTGGGACCATGGTGAATAATGCAGCTCTATATATTCTTATACAAACATCTTAGTACACAGGTGCATTAATTCTGTTGGGTATAAACTTGAGAATGGAATTGTTGGGTCATAGAATATGTATATGATCAACCTTAGAATATAATAACAACTCTTTTCCATAGCAGTTGCGTGGGTTTACACTTCTACCAGCAGCGTATGTTAAGAGTTCCAATTGTTCCACATCTACTCTAGCACTTGGTATTACCAAACTTTTAAGATTTAGCAATTCTGGTTGAGTGTAGTGGTATCTCATGGTTTTAACTGTTCCCTGATTAGCGATGGGGTCCAACACCTTTTCACTTGTCTGTTAATAATTTAGATATCTTCAATTGTGAAGTGCCTATTCAAGTTTGCTTATTTTTATATTTGGCTGTTTCACTGTTTTCTTGTTGGTTTTGTACGTTATTTTTATATTCTTAATATCAGTTCTTTGTCTATTATGTGTATAGCAAATATTTTTTCCCACTTTTGGCTAAATTTTCACTTTTTTAATGGTGTTAAATGATTAACAGACAAGTTTTTAATGTGAACAGTGAACTTTATTAATATTTTTATTTATATTTAGCACTTTTTTTAACATCCTACCTAAGAAATCTTTCCATACACCAAAGTTATGAAGATCTTTACTTTTGCTAAGTTGCATTTGCCCATAATATTGTTCATCTAATCTAAACTTAGGCAATGTTATTAATAATAAGCATTCATATCACCTTATTATTTTTAATATTAGCAGAATCTCTAGCAATGTTGCCATTTTTCTTCTTAACTTCAGATATGCACCTTCTCTCTTTTCTTCTTGATATACTCAGTGGCAGTATATCAAGAATATATATATTTTTTCAAAGAACCAAATTTGGATTTTATTTATCCTCTCCATTATATTTTTTTTGTTTTATTAATTTCTACATATATTAATTATTTATTTCTATTTTCTTTGCTATTAAGTGTTGGCCTTCTTCTAACTTCTTGACCAAGAAATTTGATTCATTCATTTGTACTATCACAGTATAAAGATACTTTCTTCTTCATATACTTACACACAAAACATTAGAAATTTTTGTTACTTAGTTCAAAATTATTTGTAGCCTGACTTGGGGTGGCTCAGTGGGCAAAGCATCAACCTGGAATGCTGAGATCACCAGCTTGAAACCCTGAGCTTGCCTGATCAAGGCACAGACACGAGAAGTAACTACTATGAGTTGCTTCCTGTTCCTCCCTCCCTTCACTCTCTCCTTTTACTAAAACAGTGGTTCTTAACCTTTTTTGAGGTACCGAACCCACCAGTTTCATATGCACATTCACCGAACCCTTCTTTAGTGATAAATAAAATATGATTTTTTTTCCAAATTCAAGACATAGGTATATGTTTTTTTACTGGTGCACAAAATGAGCCATGCATGAACATCACCTTGCTCAAAGAACAAAACCAACAAAGTGCATGAACTCACAACAAATTATGGTATTACTTTATTCTGGCCTCCACAGCAGAGGCTTCTCCAAACCCCTGAGACCGACTCATTGAACTCCTAGGGTTTGATAGAACCCAGGTTGAGAACCACTGTTGTAAAAGCAATATATAAAATCTTTAAAATTTTTTTTCTAATGTTCTTTGTGACTTCTTCTTTGATAAACATGCTATTTTGAAATGTATTTCTAAATTTCTAAAAATATTGAAAATTCGTTATCATGTTTAATTGCATTTTAGACAGAGAGCATACTTTCTATGATATCAGTTCTTTGAAATTTGTTTTATGACCCAGCATAAGATCAATTAGAACAAATGTTCTAGTTTTAATGTATTGGGTGGGAACTTGTTTTTCTGAAGCTAGACAAATTGATACTAAAGTTCATGGAAAAATACACAGAATCACTAGGAAAAATAATAAAAAACAAGAACTCTGAGATAAACTAGCCTTACCAGTTATTAAAACATACTACAAATCCTCTATAATGAAAATAGTGTGTTATTGACACAAAAATAAACAGACTAGAATAGAACAGAAATTCAAGGAACCGATTTATGTGTGTATGTATGGAAATTATTTATGTGTATAGTTCAGGTGGTATCTCAAATCACTGGGGCAAAAATTACTTTTTTATAAATGGTGTGGGAAACTAAGAGCCATTTGTAAAAAGTATATCCTTTTATTATACCAAATACAAGAATAAACTTGAAATAAATCAACTATCTAAATACATAAAATTAAGTTATATAAGTACTAGAAGAAAACATGGATAAATTCTTCTATAACCTGGGTGTAAAAAAGGATTTTGAATCTTCCTATTTACTGTATTTTAACTCCTAGAATTCCCACTTGCTTTCTTTTTGTAGTTTTCAGATACCTACCAAGATTTTCAACCTTCTCTATTATTCTCTTGAACATGATAATGATAGTTATTTTAGATTTATCTGATAACTTCAATATCTGAATTCCCTGCAGGATTATTCATGTTATTAGTTGCTTCTGCAATTGTATTTTTGCTGTCAAGGAAAAAGAATAAAGACTCTAGATTCTCTTTGCCAATAGATGCCTCCTTGTTGGCTTAAATGAAATGCCTTCAGGGGCCAGAGAGGTAAAACAAATTAATAAATTTAGCTGGGTAAATAGTAATAGGGAACAGTAGGGAGTATAGCTAACTGAGAAATACATTTCTCTCCTAGAGGACTTCAAGTTCAAACACTGTAAATAGTTTCAAGTCAAATAAAACACATCCATGAACTAAATTTGCTTTCTCAGTGCCACAAACTTATGGTTCTTAAACTAGAGACTGATGTATTCCCTCCCTTGAGAAATTTTTGGGTAGCCACATTCATTACCTCTACTGAGAGATAGACCTTGAATAATTATTGTGAAATCTTAACAGTAACAATATCTAACACTTAAACAATCCATATTATTTGCAAATATCATCTCCAATTTATTTGCCTATTAGTACAGAAAGACACATGCACCCACATGTTTATCGCAGCATTATTTATAATGGCCAAGACATGGAAACAACCAAAGTGTCCCTCGATAGAGTATTGGATAAAGAAAATGTGGTACATTTATACAATGGAATACTACTCAGCCATAAAAACAATGACATAGTGACATTTTCAACAACATGGATGGACCTTGAGAACATTATACTGAGTGAAATAAGTAAATCAGAAAAAGCTAAGAACTGTATGATTTCACACATAGGTGGGATAGAAAACTAATTCTCATGAACATAGATAAAAGTGAAAAGTGGTTATCAGTGGGAGGGGGATGTAAGGGAAGGAGATGGGAGGAGAGGGTGGGGGGAAGGGTGTAAAGAGAGACAAATATACGGTGATGAAAAATAATTTGATTTTGGGTGATGGGTACACAACATAATCAACAATTCAAATGCTATAGAAATGTTTACCTGAAATCTATCTATTCTTATTGATCAATGTCACCCTGTTAAATTTAATTTTTTAAATAAACATTTTAAAAATTAAAAACATTAAAAAATAAAGTTCTAAAACAATCCATATTATATGCTAAGAATTCCTCTAAAGACTTTACATATGTTAATGTCATCTTTATAACAATATCATGAAGAAATCCCTCATCACCTGTATTGTATAGATGGGGAAACTGAATCATAGAGAGATTAGGAGACTTGACCCAGGTCACTCAGCTAGTTAGTAGCAGAGCTAGGATTCAGACCCCAGCAGTCTGAAGCTAGAGTCCCTGGTCTTTACCACTACACAAGCCTGCCTTACAAGATACAGCGGAAGAAAAGAGCTCCTGATCTGGATGTTGAAATTCATGAGTGGGCTCCACTTGGTTCCATGACCATGAAATCCACAAAGGGGCAGAGAGACTTGCACTGTTTTGTGAGTACTCTGCAGTGCTCTTTTCTTTAAACCCCACTGTGTAGTCATTCTGTCTATTACAAACCAGGATGCATTTAAATGTCAATTCAATTAATAAATGTAAAATTGTTGTCTTCCTAAACCATACTCCGACAGTTAATATGCCAAACATGATCATTTTATGAGCAAACCAAGTTATCCATAGTACATTTTTATGTTCTGCAGCTATCAAGATGGCTTCAGATTTATAGAGTGCTAAAAAAAACAAAACTGTATGATAAATTTCAGTTTTTCCTAAAATTGCTTTCTTTAAATGAACCAGGAAAAATTATACTCCTGTCAGTGTCTCCCCTCTAGTAGGTTCAGAATTCCTAAAAAGCTAAAATTGCTCAAAGATTGAGGGTCCTTGTGCCGCTCTGAACAGTCACACTTATCAAAGCGTGTCTTCAGTTCTGCACTCTTCTTGGAAGGGGGTGGGGCTTATGGAGTTGTCCATTTATTCATGGCCCTGGGGAAGACAGACCCACTCCCAAATCTCAAATAGTTCACATGCTCAGCAGTGCGTAGTCTCAGAGCTTTACAAAGTGGCTGCTAAACAAAAGATTTTGCTGGTGATGAGATGAGAGGAAGTGGGGCTCCCACGGCCACGCTAGATGTTTGAGGAAGGAGTCAGTGGGCCTATGGGCTGGAGATGGCCAAAAATCTGCACCCTGCAAAATTCACCCACTCCTTCCTCAGGATTGTGGATGATAACAGACTTCTCAGGTCATAGGTGCCATTCCTGTCCCCTTAAAAATACAAACTGAGTGAAAGGTTGGCAGGATACTTTATCAGGAATCTCTAAAGACTCAGAAAAGTCTCCGAGTGAGGGACACTGCTGAGAGAAGACAGGAGGAGAGCATATATACATACCTTGCTTTCAAAAGGCAGGAAAAATAAAGAACTCATTGGATTCAAGAGTGCTCATTGACTCAGGTTGTCACACCCCAAACACCGTGAATGAGTTTGGGATGGCAGGAGGTAGAGAGGTAGAACAATAACAAAAATCAGTAAGATCAGTGAAACAGAATAGAAAGATAAAAATGGATCCCAGTATATATGAAAATTCAGTTTATAGTAGAGGTAGTTTATCAAATGACTAAGGAAATCATGATTATCCAATAAATTATTTTATATAAAACTCTAACCATTGGACCAAAATAAAGTCACATATCTGCATTACACATATAGAAAAATATTCTCCAAAAAAATAGTATCAGATAAATTAAAGAATAAAATTTGAATGTTTCTTATAAAAGGTATTCCCAAAAAAGTGACAGTACATGGCAAATAATAAAACTTCACTGTCTAAACCTACGTAAACAAAAAGAAGTAAATAGCAAACACACCATTGACATTGAAACCATAGTAAGATCCAAATCTCATACCACAAATTTTAAAAAATATCCTGAAACTGAAATAAAAGGCATTTGACTATAGGACTTGTCAGAAAGAGTACAAAACAGAGTCATGTAGACTAAAAGAAAAACACTTTTTAAAATCTTAATAGTATTCACTTTTGCACACTCAACTTGAAGTTATAGGAACTAGGGCTAAAAGTGGCCAGAGGGAATATGCAATGCCTCATCGTAAGTTCCTTTTCCTTCATGTACCTAATTTCCTGAGCATAATGGGAGAGAGAAACAAGAGAGCTCACCCCTCAAGATAACTGACTAAGGGCAGGAATAAAAATCACAAGGCCATTTCAGTGCAAAAGTCAGGAACCTCTAGGATGTTAAGCAAACATGACCAGCTCTCCCCAAAGCAGAAAGAACAAACTAAGGACTGAAGAATACACCGTGGGACAGAACCTGGCCCCAAAGCAGCAGGGTTCTCTCAAACCCATGGAAGCCCTTCAGTCTCAGGAATAAAGCAATCACAATTACAAAACAGAAGGTCAAGTTTATAATTCCTGAAATTAAAACCACTAGGAAAAATATCTAGCTTATAAAACAGAACAAAAATTGCAAACCTTACCAACAAATTATTGGAAATAGAAAGGTATTAAGAAAGGCTGTGCATTAATGTTTTTACCTTTCATGGGAGGTGGGGCTGTCTGTATATATTGCTTCATCTATAAAGTTGAGACTCTGAGACTAAAAGCATATTTAACTGTGTTATTTAAGTACACATGCAGATTTAACTAAGTAATGGAGCTAAAAGCAGGCTATATACCTCCCAAATTAGAAAGCAGAAAATATAAAATGGACAACAATAGAAAATGACAGAAAAAACTGCTTTAGAAAATAACAAGAAAAAATTTTTTAAAGTGTAAAGTAGAAAGTAGATGACAGAAATAAAAGTATGACAACAAGTGTTAGTGCAAAACATTAACATTAACCTAATGCCTAAAACTAATTCTTGGGTTGGGTCAAAAGAATTAACTAGAGCTCTATGTAAAAACAACACAGCTGGTGTGGTAGCAGATCTCTTTTATTTGCCCTCCATACCCACCCTCTCTTATTCCCCACTGCTTTGTGAGCCAGAAGGCCAAGCAGCACCAGTGCATCACCCTGTCACCTTCCCCCTGGCTTCCATTGGGTTGGTCATCGGAAGCACCAACAGGAGCTCTGAGAGAGGGCGGAGATGCAGTCAGGTTCCTTGGTTCCCTCATGGAGAGTCACCATAGGCCACAACTCCCGTCAGACAGCCCCTTCCTTCCAGGCTCTAGTAAATGACACAGGGGTGCTCATGACGTCCCCTTGTTAAATCCAAAGGCACTAGGCTGCTCCCAGTCGCTCTTCCACACTCTCACACTGCTGCAAATTGTTCCTTTGAATTTTCATCAGATTTCGCAGTTTGAGCATGGCATAAGTTTTCTGCCAGAACCCCAACTGATACACACTCAAAGTCACTCATAAAGTGGAAAGTAAACAAGTGGAGGAGCCTGACCAGCAGTGGCACAGTGGACAAAGTGTCCACCTGGAAGACTGAGATTGCTGGCTCTGGGCATGGGCTCGTCGGAGGCCGCTGGCTTGAGCAGGAGAATAGTCCACACAATCCCAAAGGTCACTGGCATGAAAAGTCCAATGTTGATGGTTAAGGCAAAGGGACACTGGCTCTCCCAGTCAAGGCACATGCAAGAAGCAATCAATGCACAACTAATGTGAAAGCAAGTATAAGATGATGCTTTTCACCCTCTTTCTCCCTCTTCTGTCTCCTTCTTGCTTGCTTTCTCTTAAAAATAAATGGGGAAAAGAATACTGAACAAATTTAAAGAAAAAAAGAAGTCAGGGCCCTGGCTGGGTAGCTCAGTCACTTAGAGTGTTATCCAGAATATAACAAGGTTGCGGGTTACATCCCTGGTCAGGGCACATACAAAAATCAACCAGTGAATGCAGAAATTAGTGGAACCTTTCCTTCCTAAAATTAATACATAAAAATTTTAAAAATAAGCCCTGGCCAGTTTGCTCAGTGGATGGAGCATCAGCGCAACGTGTGGACGTCCTAGGTTCAATCCCTGGTCTGGGCCCATAGGAGAAGTGACCATTTTTCTCTTTCCCCTTCCTTTTCCCCCTTCTCTCCTTCTTCCCCTCCCACAGCCAGTAGCTTGATTGGTTTGAGCATTGGCCCAGGGTACTGAGGATAGCTCAGTTGGTCCAAGCACATCATCCTCAGGCACTAAGGATGGATCAGTTGGTTCAAGCATCGACTATAGACAGGGGTTTGCCAATTGAATCCCAGTCAGGGTGCATGTGGGAGTCTGTCTCAGTGTCTCCCCTCCTCTCACTTAAAAAAAATAAAAAATAAAAATAAATTGCTTTTTAAAAAAAGAAAAGTAGTCAGGATTTATCTTCCTGAGAAAATGCTAAATTCAAAGAAAGAGCATTACATTTATTTGTTTATCTATTTATTTATTTTTAAGTGAGAGGCAGGGAGGCAGACAGGCAGACTCCCCCATGTGCCCAACCGGGATCCACCCAGCAGGACCCCTACCAGCAACTCTCTGCCTATCTGGGGCCACTGCTCCATTGCTCAGCAACTGAGCTCTTACTTTAGCACCTGAGGTGAGGCCATGAAGCCATCCTCAGTGCCCCAGGGCCAACTTGCTCAAACCATTCAAGCCATGGCTGCTGAAGAAAAAGAGAGACAGACAGAAAAGAGGGTGGGGGAAGGGTGGAGAAGCAGATGGTCACCTCCCCTGTGTGCCCTGACTGGGAATTGAACCCTGGACTTCCATATGCCAAGCCAACGCTCTACCACTGAGTCAACTGGCCAGGGTTAAAAAGAGCATTAAATTTGATCTAAAAGATCACATTATAGCCTGGCCAGGCAGTGGCGCAGTGGATAGAGTGACGGACTGGGATGCGGAAGACTCAGGTTCAAGACCCTGAGGTCGCCAGCTTAAGCGCGGGCCCATCTGGCTTGAGCAAAAGCTCGTCAGCTTGGGCCCAAGGTCGCTGGCTCCAGCAAGGGGTGGCTCAGTCTGCTGAAGGCCCAGGGTCAAGGCACATGTGAGAAAGCAATCAATGAACAACTAAGGTGTCGCAACAGCAACGAAAAACTTATGATTGATGCTTCTCATCTCTCTCTGTTCCTGTCTGTCTATCCCTCTCTCTGACTCTCTCTCTCTCTGTCCTTGTAAAAAAAAAAAAAAATCACATTATATATAGTAATGAAAGATAAGATCCAAATTTACATAAAATTGTCTTGGAGCTATATGTGGTAAATTATATAGAACTAAAACATATGAAGCCAAAAATTGCCGGAAATGCAAAAAGAGGCCAATGGGACATTTTAATACATTTTAGCTTTTAAAGATCAAGATAAACATTAGTGGGAGAACTGGTGAAATATGAACAGAGTTTGCAGTTCAGATAATAGAATTGTACTGTTATTAATTTATTTTTTAACAATTTTTATTGATTGATTTTAGAGAAAAAGGGAGTGAGAGAGAGAGAGAGAGAGAGAGAGAGACTGGTTTGTTATTCTACTTATTTATGCACTCATTGGTTGATTCTTGTATAAGCCCTGACTAGGATTGAACCCACAATCCAGGCATATCGATACAATGCTCTGACCAACTAAGCTACCCAGACAGGGCCTAATTTCTTATTTTTTAGAAATGTACTGCATTAGGTTAACTAACATTAGGGGAAGCTAGGTGAAGGGTATATAAGAACCATCCGTTCTACACTTGTAAACTTTTTTGTAAATCTAAAATTATTCCAAAATAGAAAGTTTAGAAGATCAAGTTAATGAAAGAGAAAGATACAGAAAATCTGAATGACATAATTAACAATATCAACTTAAGACCAGAAATTATCCTTTGTTTTCATGTGGCCACGAAATGCAAAATTTCTCTAAATATTAGAAAAGAAAAAACTCAAAATTTCTGAAAAATAAAAACACTGAACCATATTATTATTTATAATTCAAAGTTAAATCAGAAACAAACCAAAATCTTTGACCATTTTTAAGTTTTAAAACTTTCTCTCAAAAAAAAAAAAAAAAAAAAAAACTTTCTTTCATACTTTAAAAAAGTTTTTTTGTTTTTTGGTTTTTTTTTTTAAGTAAGCGTATGGCCGTTGAGGCCATGCACATGCAGGTTGTCATTGAATTCAGACAGATGATATAAAAACAGTGGAACCAAAAAATGGTGGGCCATTTTTTATTAGTCTCACACTGGCCGATGAGCAAACACACAGGGCTCCCAAAGTCACTGATGCATTCTCCAGTTCCACAGCCAGGAGAATCTTCTCCAGTTCCTCCTAGAATCAAAGGCCCCAGCATTCTTAGCGGAGCTCACAAAGCCCCTCAGCTCTGGTTCCCCATTTGCACACCATCTCTTTCTCTGACAGACATGGCTTTTCCTTTAGCACTCTGCATTCTCTCTGTCTCACTCTGCAAACAAGGCTTTTTCCTGACTCTTCTTCTTCTTCTTTCTTTCTAAAACTTTCTGGCACGAAAACCTCTTTTCTAGCAAACATTAGCAAAACAATGGTCCCTTCCCAGCAGGAAGGTAATTTGGAATTTCACAGACCACATATACCTGGCGTTGCCCAGCCTTCAATGCAAACTATAAGTGAGCAAACATAAAAATTGTATTTTACAAACTTATTTGACCAACAGTAAGAAAGACAAAAAACAGACAGGGACAGACAGACAGGAAAGAAAGAGATGAGAAGCATCAACTCATAATTGCAGCACCTTAATTGTTCATTGATTGCTTTCTCATATGTGCCTTGACCAGGGAGCTCCAGCCAAGCCAATGACCTCTTGCTCAAGCCAGCGACCTTGGGGTCATATATATGAGCTCTTGTTCAAGCGGGTGACCCACATACAAGCTGGTGAGCCCACACTCAAGCCAGATGAGCCTGTACTCAAGCTGGCAACCTCAGGGTTTTGAACCTGGGTCCTCAGCATTTCAGGCCGACACTCTATCCACTGCATCACCACCTGGTGAGGCTAAACAAGTCTTAAAACAATTGCAAAAAGTAGTAGTTACTGCCAGTTGCATTTTCTTTCTTTTTTTTTTTTTACTGGGACAGAGAGAGAGTCAGGGAGAGGGATAGATAGGGACAGAGACAGGAACGGAGAGAGATGAGACGCATCAATCATCAGTTTTTCGTTGCCATTGCGACACCTTAGTTGTTCATTGATTCGCTTTCTCACATGTGCCTTGACCGCGGGCCTTCAGCAGACCGAGCAACCCCTTGCTGGAGCCAGCGACCTTGGGTCCAAGCTGGAGAGCTTTTGCTCAAGCCAGATGGGCCTGCGCTCAAGCTGGCAAGCTCGGGGTCTCAAACCTGGGTCTTCCGCATCCCAGTCCAACACTCTATCCACTGCGCCACCGCTTGGTCAGGCCAGTTGTATTTTCTATAACTGTTTTCCTTCCTTCTCTTCAAACTTTACCCTGATTTAGTTCTAATATCCCCTCTTCTCCAGGCAGCCATCTGCTTCAGGTAAAGGGGCTCTACTCTCACTCACAGAAGGTGAATCTTAGTAGGCCTAAGACAAATCAGTAATCAGTTCAGGGGTGGAGACACAGAACAATCCCAGCAGATAAACTTTGAAGGAGAATCTGATGAGTGATTTCTGGGACTTATTTCAATGCTAGAAAGAAACAGTCCCTTTTCTGCATCTGGAAATTATTATGGGCAGGTGACTCCTGAAACTGCCTGTTACCACCATGAAGAAAATAGCCTAAGGACAAGCCCTATATACCGATGGTGGCAGAACCGGACAATCAGGAACATGGGGCTTGAAGGCACTTGAAATGCTAAATACACCAGCCCTGAAAGGCTTTCATGAAACTTCTTATTAGTTAATAACTCCTTAAGGCATTTTGAGCTGGGCTTTCTGTTATTGTTGCTGGAAGAATTCTACCTGCTGTATAAAATATCAGGGAAATAATAAAAATAAAAAACTACATATTAAAACCTATAGGATGCAACCAAACATTATTCAAAGAAAGTCCTTTTCCTCTCTGTCGTTTCCAATACACACCTCTGCCTCAAACAGATCTAGCTTCAAAATCAAGAAGTTAGAAAGAAGAAAAGCAATATGTCAAGAAAGGCAGGATAGCCTGACCAGGCGGTGGTGCAGTGGATAGAGCATCGGACTGGGATGCGGAAGACACAGGTTCGAGACCCCGAGGTCACCAACTTGAGCTCAGGCCCATCTGGTTTGAGCAAAGCTCACCAGCTTGGGCCCAAGGTCGCTGGCTCAAGCAAGGGGTTGCTCGGTCTGCTGAAGGCCCGCGATCAAGGCACATATGAGAAAGCAATCAATGAACAACCAAGGTGTCGCAAGGAAAAACTAATGATTGATGCTTCTCATCTCTCTCCATTCCTGTCTGTCTATACCTATCTATCCCTCTCTCTGACTCTCTCTCTGTCTCTGTAAAAAAAAAAAAAAAAAAGGGCAGGAGAAAATAACTTAAAAAGAAATATGGTATTGTCTGTATCACTAACGCAACACTGCATCTAGGCCTATAACTTCCTTTGCACCAGAAGCTTTCAGCTTCTCCACCATCCCCGGAGTTCAGCCTCAAGGCTGCCTTTCCTCCCCACCTCCCTAGGCAGGAAGATAAATAACCAATCACCTGCTGTGCCTTCAGGGAAGGTGAGCATTTGCAGTTTCTGCTGCACCTTGCTCATCAAATCAGTCCAGCTCCAGAGCACAAGGAGCCAACGGTGGTGTTAAGGTCCCTGACATATTGAGATTCCAGCTCAAATATTGTAGGAAAGGAGCCTCAAAGTGCAAAAGGGAGTCTTTAGCATCTACTAAGAGGACACCATTCCAGGCCAGAACAAGCACATCCTGTCACTTACCTAGTAATTATGCTCACTAGTTCCTTCATGAGAAACCAGTAGATATTTTCATCAGAATGCTTTCTAGGTCACTTATAATTAGCTATGTATATTTATGCTCAGGTCAAGGTAGGTTGAGCTATATATAATTCTCATTCTAGAGCATGATTTCAGAAATTCCTCAGAAATCCTTTTGTCTCTCTCTTCAGTCCTTACATTAAAATGTCATGTGGTGTCTGGAAACTGAAGACCTAATCTGACTATAACAATGTCCTCACTTCAGAATGGGCAAAAATAAGTAAGCAGATCCCCTACATCATCATCACATCACAGAAACAGCAACAATAACAGCAGATAACCTGCACTGAGCACTTGCCATCCAGCAGAAACAATGCCAAACACCTTACGTGCATCGCTTCATTGCAGCACAGATGAGGAGGTAGAAACTGGGATTCGAACCCAGACCTATTTGACTCCACAACCTGCATATTTAACCACAACACTAACCGCACCAGGCTTTTCTTTTTTTCTGTCTAGCAGTGCTGAATGTCATCCTTTCACAGTGGTTTCCACATTTCATCCTCGCCACAACCCAGGGAAGCAAGAATGATTATCGCTGTCTTCGAGATGAGGTCTGAGGAAGAGAGTGATGTTCTCAGATCAGGCACTGAGTAAGCTGTAGAGACAGAATCCTCTTTCTCTAAAGCCCAGGCTTTTCCGTGCAGCCTCCTCTCACTCTAGTCATTGCTATTCTGATGATCAGAGGAACTAGGAAGCAGATTTGCCCCGGGTTCGACATGAAACTTTTCTCTCTATCCCTCTTTTTCTCAACCCAGGAACACAAAGCTGTTCTGTGTTCTCGAAGTTCATCACCACATTCATTATCTTTAGGTGCTTTTTCAAAACTTGTTGATATTTGTCTCTTCCCTTTTTTCTTATCAAGAGGTTGTACAAAGGCTATAATTATGCCACCCAAGGGGACAGTCACTTTGGAAGCTCTCCACACATTAGGATAAAATTTAGGGAATTATTAGCAGGCTCCAAGGACAGCACACATTTTTGCCAAAATAACTGCTTGGATTAGGGAGCTTCCCAGAAACAAGAGCAGCTCTTTCCCAGTTCTCCCGTCCTTTCTGAAAGATGACTGGAGCAAAGTAATACATGCCTTCTTTCTACCAAGGATTGGAAAGTATATTATTATCCCAGCTCTTTTCTCAACTGAAACATTACTAGCCAGAACCCAGGGATGAAGAAATCAGTCCTGCGCATTATAACAGAGAGAGATGCATAGCATGTGAATTGCTAGTCAAAGAAAGTTCAACCTCAGCACAATGACGAACATCTCCGAAATGCATGCATTGATGACAAAAAAGAGGGGTTCTGTGAAAAGTTACCTTATAGGATGATCTGACCTTAAATTCCTAACTGGGCAGATCATGATGGGTAGTCATGCGGGCCTATGGCTGCTTTAGTAAAGAGTTTTAAGCCAACCCTGTCCACTGTTCTTGTGCATCTAAGTTAATACACTTTTTTTATTAAATTTAATTTATTGTGTTTACTGGATGCAAGCGTGCCACTGAATATAACTCCCTCACCACCACCCTTGTGTCCCCTTTAGACCCCTTTTACCCCCCTCCCCTCAATACCCTCTCCCCGTCCCTCTAGGATTTGCTTTCCTGCTATCTCTGTGCTATTATGTATATATAATTTCACAAATTCCTTTACCTTCCCTGGTCCCATCCCTTCATCCCCTTCCCTCTGATAGCTGTTCCTCTGATCGCTGTGATCCTGCCTCTGCCTCTATTCTGTTTCTCAGTTCACTTTGTTCATTAGATTCTACATATAAGTGAGAACATATGATATTTGTCTTTCTCTGCCTGGCTTATTTCACTTAGCATAATTGTCTCCAGGTCCATCTATGCTGTTTCAAAAGGTAATTTTCTTCTTTTTCATGGCTGCATAGTATTCCATTGTGTATATGTACCACAGCTTTTTAATCCACTCATCCACTGACAGACACTTGGGCTGTTTCCAGATCTTGACTATTGTAAACAATGCTTCAATAAACATGGGGGTGCATATCTTCTTTTGAATACACTTTTGAAATACCAGAAGTACTACCCCTCAAAGGGGATGTCAACCCTCAAGAGAGCACACAATCTTTGTTAACTAGCCTATAATCTGGTCTCTGCCTTGCTTTCTCCAACCTCATGAAATCTTTCTTAGTTCCCTCTTTAATTTCAAATGCATAAAAAGAAATTGCAAATCTGTTATTCTACAAGAGCATTGGAGATCTTGCTCCCTGGAATATATCATCAGTTTGACTCAAATACACTCCTATAAAAATGCTCTACAGGTCTGGATGTTTCTTACATGGACACATACTATTAGCATCTCTTAAAAATACTTTTGAAATTCTCTAACATATAACTGTTAGGATCCCCTCACTTCCCCTGAGTATCATGAGATCTTCTCTACTTGAGTATCGAAAGATCAGCTCTTGTCTTGCTGACCATAAGGCAGTTCTCGCACGTGATCTTAGATTATATTTGTGTATAAACAAAGCCTATGATTTTCAGAGACAAAATATCTAGGTTGTGGTGGTCGTTCAGGTTCTGGATGGTAAGCCCTTGCCATATTTTCCCATCTATAAGACACACCCTTTTTCAAAAAATTTGGGGTCTAAAATCTGAGTGCATCTTATACAGTGGTGGTGGCATTTCAAATGCCATAGATGGAACTGAGGACGAGGCAATATATGAAGACAGTGATTTGTCATCAGAAAATGGTGAGGACAAGCTAATGGAGGGGAGTTTTGACAGTGATGAGGAGTTGTATGAATTGTATAATGAATAAAACTTGAGTTCAATACCTTTATGTAATACATTTTTTTTTCAAATTTCAAGCCCTAAAATTAAGGTATATCTTATACATGAGGAAATATGGTACCTTCTTTCTTTCATAGGAAACAGAAAGGTCTTATTTTAAATTCTGAGAAAATGGTCTTATTTTGCATCACAAATTAAGCCCAGGTGACAGCTTGAAAAACTGTATGGGAGGTCCAGTTTCTGGCCATGGCTGATGAGGTTGTTTCAGCCCAAGCCTCTCTCTAAAAAAACAGTTATACAATCTAAACAAAATATTTTGAAAATCTGTTCAAAGGCATAAGAAAGCTACTGAGATTATAAATAAAAATGTACAGCATAGTAAGAATAAAGTAGAGAAACAAGAGAGTTTAGACTAGCAAGTACTTGGGGTTTCCTTAGAGGCAGAAGACAATTCCAAAAGTAATGACTGAGAAGCTGAGAAACTGAGCAAAGTCTTCTGACATCACCCAGCTTGAAAAGAAAAAATTGAGTTCATGGTTTTCCAAGAGGGAAGGAATTTTCAGTTCCACAATTTCAATTTAATTATTTTTTTAAAGTTTCTAAATAGTTGCCAATTTTATTCCACGTTGGTATTTAATCTTTAAAATTATTAATGAAATTATTTAAAAATTGGTGGAGGGTAACTCTAATGTCAGGATCTTTTGTGAGTATGTCCTTTTGTTGTTTTATCTTTTGTGCTTTTAGGTAAATCTTGTCTTTTTGCATACCTGATTATTTTTTACTCTACATTGTGTCTGACAAGTTATAGAGATCACTTATGGCTCTGGTATATTACTCCAGAGAGAATTTATGGTACTTATTTCTGGCAGATCACCTTTAATTATAATCGGATATTAGGTGATTTAAAGTTGAGCTTCAGGCCTTATGAGGGCTCATCTATTTCTAGCTGACACATTTTTCCAGAGAGGGTGGGATCCTGGTAAAACCCATAGGCTTTAGTTTGGCACATCTAAACATAAGGTCGGTGCTCTTTTGTTGCCTGTACTAAGGATCCATTGCCTAACCCAGTGATGGGCAAACTTTTGAGCTTGGTATGTCAAAATTCGCCAAAAAACCGAACATAACTCGGGTGCTGTGTCACCTCGAGAAAAATGGCCTAACTCAGGGGTCGGGAACCTTTTGGCTGAGAGAGCCATGAACGCCACATATTTTAAAATGTAATTCCGTTGAGAGCCATACAATGTTTAACACTAAATACAAGTAAATGTGTGCATTTTATGTAAGACCAACACTTTTAAAGTACAATAAGTCTTTGAATTCTTTTTAATAACGTTGCTATGCTGTTGCTAACCAATTATGAATAAAGTACATCTTACCATTAATGCTACTTCTGGTGCTGCATAGTTTTGCTGATGGCTTTGCAGTCAGGTTGGTACATGGTGAGAGGTTAAGCTTCATGCAGGCGTTGAGACTTCCATTCGTCAAACGTGATTGTAGGTTGGTCTTAACGTTCTTCAGATGTGAGAAAGACTGCTCACATGCATACATAGAGCCAAACATTGTCAGTACAGCAATATTCACATGCTGCAGTGTGTGGTATGTGACGGAAAGTGCATTCCAAGTTTTGACAATCAGCTGGTCCACGGGTTGAAGTTTTTTCATTTCTCCCCACTTGTGTTTGCTCACCAACTCTGCTTGCTGTCATGCAAGTCTTTCCAAATCTTCATTCAGTGACTTGAACTTATTCACCCACATGTCTGAGGCCTTCAGGTCAGCAGTTTGTAGCTCAAAAATCTCTGACGGAGACACTGGGGATGTAACTCGGGTCGGCGCTGTCCACTGCACACTCGTTTGGTTGGGTGATGAACTTAAAAAGATGAGTGCGCTCACAAAATTCTCCAAAGCATGCTTTGAATCTTTGAATAACTGCAGGAGATGAGATGTGAAGCCCGCTAGCTGCTGGAGATCAAGATGTAGAGCAGGGTCACTTGCTGTGCATGCATCTTTAAACTCTCCCAGTTTTTCAAAGTGTAGTAAACGACCTGTTTCAATGTCAGTGATGAAGAGTTCCAGCTTGTTTTCAAATGCAGACACTGCTTGTTGAAGGGATAGGACTATTTCCAACGCCTTGTATTTTCACATTGAGCTGGTTCAGATGTTCAGTCATGGCCACGAGATAGTAGAACTTCAGGAGCCACTCAGTGTTAGGGAACTCAGGATGCTCAACGTTTTTTATTTCAAGTAAAGTCTGGATTTCGCTCAGACAAGCTGAGAAATGGCTGAGCACCTTCCCTCTTGACAACCAACGCACACTGCTGTGCAGAAGCAGACCAGGATAATTATTCCCAACTTCATCCAGCAGTGTTTTAAACTGGCGATCATTTAAAGCTTGGGAAACAATAAAGTTGACCACCTGAATGACCAGCAACATCACCTCACCAAGCTGCTCGCCACACATCTGAGCACAAAGCGCCTCCTGATGTAGGATACAGTGAAAACTTAGGATGGGTCTCTTTTCATGTTCACGAAGAAGCGCTACGAATTTTATTTTTCCCCACCATGCACGGAGCACCATCAGTACACACTGAAATGAGTTTATCCATTGGTAGATTTTTTCTTTAGCGAACTCAGTGAAAGACTTGAATAAATCCTCCCCTCTTGTTGTCTCTTTCATAGGCAAAACAGCAAGACTTTCCTCAAGTAGTGTGTCACTGACAGCATACCTTGCAATCACGCTGAACTGGGATAAATGGCTTATGTCTGTTGACTCATCCAAAGCGAGAGAAAAGAATGGTGCTGCGCCTGACCAGGCAGTGGCGCAGTGGATAGAGCATTGGACTGGGATGCGGAATACCCAGGTTCAAGCTCGCCAGCTTGAGCGCGGGCCCATTTGGCTTGAGCAAAAGCTCATTAGCTTGGACCCAAGGTCGCTGGCTCCAGCAAGGGGTTGCTCGGTCTGCTGAAGGTCCGCAGTCAAGGCATATTTGAAAAAGCAATCAATGAACAACTAAGGTGTTGCGACAGCAACGAAACAAAAAACTAATGATTGATGCTTCTCACTTCTCTCCATTCCTGTATGTCTGTCCCTATCTATCCCTATCTCTGACTCTCTCTCTCTGTCCCTGTAAAAAATAAAATAAAAAATAAATACTTTGAAAAGAAAAAGAAAGAATGGTGCTGCATTTATGTCCTTCACTTGTGTTGCCTCAATTTGATTTGCCATCATGATGGTACGATCATGAACAGTTCTTGCCAACAGAGGCATGTCTTTTATTCATTTAATTATCTTATCTTTATCCAAAAAGTCATCAAAATGTTCATTGGCAACATCAAGCATGAATGTTTTGGCATACTCCCCATCTGTGAATGGCTTTATGTTTCTCACAATTGCTTAAGAACCAGCAAAGCTAGCTGAATTCCAGTCACCTTGTTGGGTCCAAACACGGAGTTGCTGGTGACTAGCTTGCACTCTGCACAGTAGCTCTTGACATGCTTTCTTCCTGCTGTCCCCCGCTGGATATTTCAATGCAAATGTAGTATAGCATGTGTCAAAGTGCCACTTTATATTTGACCATTTTATCGATGCAATTTTATCATTGCATATTAGACACACTGCAGAACCTGCTCTCTCCACAAAGGCGAATTCCTCTGTCCATTCCTGCTGAAAAGTACGATACTAATCATCTTTTTTTCTTTTAGCCCCCTTTTTTGTCAGAAGGGTTTCTGCAATTAGCTAGCTGACTACTTGATTAAAAAGAAGGAAGTTTACTTCCTGACCTCACAACAACCTGTATACATTATGCATTATCCAATAAAAATTTGGAGTTGTCCCAGAGGACAGCTGTGATTGGCTCCCGTCACCCGCAACCATGAACATGAGCGATATAAAATGAATGGATTGTAATACATGAGAATGTTTTATATTTTTAACATTATTATTTTTTTTATTCAAGATTTGTCTGCGAGCCAGATGCAGCCATCAAAAGAGCCACATCTGGCTCGTAAGCCATAGGTTCCCGACCCCTGACCTAACTGGAAGTCCCAGAACTAGATGCTCTGTGCCAGAGTTCTATTGTTTTGGCCTTCAGACCTCCAGCACAGAGTGTCTACACTACAGCAAATGTTTTATCTTTGGCTACTGCACCTGGCCGTGCAGGAGCCGAGGATGAAACATCAGCATGTGGCCCCATACTTCTCTGGAATGCGGCTGCATGCGGCCACATGTCATTGAAAATGGCTACGCGTGTCAGTGCTGACACGTGTGTCATAGGTTCAGCATCATGGGCCTAACCCAAGATCATAAAATGTAGGAATACCCTTATGTATTCTTCTAACAGTTTATAGTTTTAGCCCTTACATTTAGGTCTTTGATCTATTTTGAAATAGATGTTATATATGGTATGATCTTAGATTCAGTCTTTTGCATTTGGATATCTAGTTGCCCCAGAATCATTTGATGAAAAGACGATTCTTTCCTTTGTTGAATTGTTTTGTCATCTTGTCAAAAATCTATTGATCATAAATGTCATGAGGGTTTATTTCTGGACTCTCAATTCTATTCCATTGATTTATGTGTCTATCCTTCTGTCAATAGCACACTGTCTGTATCTTTGCAGTAAGTTTTAAAATCAGGAAGTGTGAGTCCTCCGGCATTTTTCTTTTTCAAGATTATTTTGGCTATTAATGGCTCCTTGAATTTCCATACGGTTTTATCCAGTTTCTGGAAAGAAGACAGCTGGGATTATAGAAATCGCCTTGAATCAGCAGGCCAATTTTGGACTATTGCCATCTGAACAATGTTAAGTCTTCTGACCCATGAGGTTTAGAGAAGTTACCTACCCATACCCAGGTAACTTTTTTATAAATAATGGAAGTGAACCAGTTCTCTCCATTAATGTCTGCCCTGGTTGAGTGCTAAGGAGACTGACCTACCGCAGCACCATCCAGGGCCAACGATACTGCCATCTGAGGGGTTGTTCGTGGTGCCCTTGGAAAAGTGAAGCTAAACTTCTCTAGACATGTAATGAGACATAACAAGTCTATTGCTGAAAGAGCTCTCCAAAAGAATCCTTCGTGAACTTGAGACAGAAGGCAGGACTTCCCAGCGGCATCTCAAGTCATCTTCAGAGGTAGTGGCAAACCTGCTTTCTATGGGAGTGGGGCGGACCTGTACTACAGTCCTGTTTTGCTGAATATGGTATGAAAGTTTGGGTCAGAGCTGAATTGCTTGAAATAACAGAGGAAAAACTGCACCTGGCCCAGCACTGTTTCATTTTGCTTCTCAGGCTGCACTCAGCTTCTCTGCTTACTAAATGTTGAACAAATATTTAAAGAATATTTTGTTAAAGAGGCAACATATTATCAGTCTGCCTGGGGTGACCACGTGTTTCAGCCCAGCCCTGCCTCCCCCTATTAGGATGTGGCAAAGCCAAGGGCTCTATAGCCAATCTCAGTAATTAGCAGGAGTTAAGCTTTTCACTGTGTCCACAGTCTGAATTGGGGTGTTTCTGCTTAGCTGATAAGAAAATTGTAACTCTTTGGCTTTAGTGTTTTCAGCAGCTTTTAGCTAAGCCTTCATTAATTATGCAAAACAGGCTTCAGGGGACTGATTCTATTGAGTTAATTAATATCATGTTGCTAGCCAATTAACGGCCTTCTATCTCATGGCGGGGCAGTTGCTGTGGGGCATGCCAGACAGAGCTCGCTCCCCTCACATCTCTCCTCTGTCCTACTCCGTCTCCCTTCCATGACAGAAGTCAGAAGCAGCCTTAATGAGGAAGTCCACAGGTAAGGACTTCCTCTCTACTTCTGAACCAGCCTTTGTCCTGAACCATTTCAATGTTCATTTGGATGTTGCACCTCAAAGCTGGTCTGTGGACCAACAGACTCAGCATCACTGAGGATGCTTGTTGACATGAAGAGAGTCTCAGGCCCAATCCTAGACTTCATGAGTCAGGATCTGCATCTTAACAAAACCCTGTAGTGACCCACGTGGACACTAAAATTTGAGAATTGCTGATGTAGAAGGCCCTCTCAAGACCCTGCCCCTCTCAATTTCTGGCTCTATTTAATCCAGAAGCTTCCTGGTCATTTACTTGAGTCATCAGACACCCATGAACCCATCTAGAACTTTTCCTTACCTCCACCTGGGTAATTTTACTGTCCTCTCCTGCTATCTATTATCAAATACAGCATGCAAATCTCTCATTCTCTTATTCCTAGTTCATATCAAATAGAGACTTCAGGGCACTGGCCACACTGTAATCTCCCAATCTGTTTGCCACCTTGTAGCTTTCTTTCTTTTCCATGGTAAATAGCACCTTAATCATTCTCTCTTCATTGTGTTCAATTCTCCTGCCCCATGTAGATCCTGTCATAAACTAAGGTTTCTTTGCTGCTGGAGAATCTTCCACATGTCCCTAGCAGCTTTCTCCCCCATTGCAACCACTATTCTAAACTGTTATCTCTATTTTCAAGCTCCTTGTCTCATCAGGTAAACCTTCTTCTTATCCTACAGAGAAACCCGAGCCGTCTTGACAATGCCCTTTCTTGCCCCCTTCAAACATACCTGTATCTGCATGTATTTCTTTCTTTTTCCCCACCCCCCTTTTCAATGGAAGACATATCCTTCCTTCCATCTAAAGTTAGACTTTCAGTTTGGGTCTGCAGACCCTTCCCAGGTAGGAAATTTCCCTTAAGGAATTTCATCTCATCAATCATTATTTCCTATAGCTTCAATCTTTCCTTCTCCATTAATTCCTTCCTCATAAATTATAAATGCTCATGAGTCTCTCCCCTCTTTGATAGAAGAACCTGTCATAACAAATAGCCTTCCCAAGGTAACTTTCTTTTTTTTAGCCTTGACTTAAGAGTCAAGCTTTCTCAACTCCTCAGCTTTGAACAATTCTTGAAAGGCCACCAATAATTGACTGTCAGATCCAACATGCCTTAACTTATATGGTTCTCTGTGGCATTTGTGTAGCTGACATCTCTTCCTTCCTATAGCTTTTTCTTCCATTCCATTGAGTGACTCTTGTCCCTCGTCCTGACCTTATGACTATTCTATCCTCATTTCCCTGGTTCCTATTGGTCTCCTTTCCCTGAAATGTCTACATTCATACTACATTATTTCCTTAGTTTGCTGCTTTACCTACTGCTTCCTTAAGTGACTTCATTCAAACCTGGACTTCAACCTCCAATATAAATCTAAATTCAAATCTAATTCTCCAACCCAGAACTCTCCATAGAGTTTTAGAATTCTATATTCAACTCCTTACTGAAGGACACTTCTATTCTATATGGATGACCCAAAGACACTGAAAACTGGGTCCTACATGCACCTATCCCAGTTCTTTCCAAGCTCAACCACCGCCCATCCTGAAGGCAACACAGAACCTTGAGAGTAAATTCAGTCCTTTTTCTCGCCCCTTACCTGCTATTTCTCCTCATCTAATCTCTGAGTCTCTTAGGTCTGTCACCTTCTCTCTGTCAACATTGTTATCTCAATTGGGACCATTTGTCACATTGCCTCAGATCACTAAAATATCCATATAAATTTGCCCTACTTCTATCAACCCCTTCCCAATCCATCTTCCATATTATTGCCAGAGAGAGCTTTCACAAATGCGCATCTGATGATGACTTTAAGCCTTACTGTTCAACATTCTTCAGTGGCTCCCCAAAGCCTGCAGCATGAAGTTCAATTTCTATCTTTAGAGCTCCTTACTACTTGTCTTGCTCCACATCCCCTTCCACTTCCTACATGCTCCCACCACAGCCTGGGCACTGAACTTATGAGGTCCTCCCACATCCCTCAAATGTAGCATGCTGCTTCCTGTCCCCAGTAGTTGCATATACTATGTTCCTTCCTCCTGGAATGTCTTTCCCATGTCCTCTGGCTCACCGCTACTCATTTTATAAAACACAGCTCTTATTTTGTCTCCTCTCAGGAAATTTTGCCCATTCTTTCAACAGTATGATGCTCTTAACAAGTGCTATTAACAATAATATTGTAAATAATTATTAGTACTTTCCCATGAGTCTATGCTAAGTACCTTAGCTGCTTAACCTTATTTAATCCTCATAATAACTCTATGAAAAATTATTATCTTATTTTACAATGAAGAAACTAAGGTTCATAGAGGATAAATAACTTGACTGAGGTCATACTGCAAATAAAGGTTTCAAACCAACATCTGTATGACTCCAAAGCCCAACCACGGTGCTATGTATCACCATGCCCCATAACACACCATGCTCGCTTTTACCAAAACATTTGCCATGTTAGCCTCTGGTCATATGTTAGTCTTTATCTGTCCTTCTTAGTATAGTCAATGAAGTCTTTGAAGTCAGGGCCTAGACTTTTCTTATTTGGGTACCCTCAAGTGGAGACCACGAGGTCTTACATGTTAGTTGTGCGATGAGCATGCATGTATTAGTATTAGCCAGCTTGGGCTGCCATAACATATATCATATCTGCATACCTTAAATAACAGAATTTTTTTTTCCCAAAATGTAAAGTCCAAGATTAAGGTTCGGTGGGGTCTAATTTCTAGTGAGAAGACTGTTCCTGGTTTGCAAGTGGCTACCTTTTCACTGTGTCCTCACATTATGGGGGTGTAGGGGAGAGAGAGAGAGATATATCTCAGGCATCTTTTCCTCTTCTATAAGGACACCAAGTTCTATTGCTGTGCTTGTGTTCAAGTAACCTTTACTTTGCTTAATAATGGCCCAAGTTTCTAGAGTAGTGATGCTGGCAATTCAAATATGCCAAAGAGGAGCTGAGAGGTGCTTTCTTTAGGTGAAAATGTGAGTACAGTGCAGTAAGATATTTTGAGAGAGAGACCACATGCACATAACTTTTATTTCAATATATTGTTATTGTTCTGTTTTTATTCTTAGTTACTGTTGCTAATCTTTTACTGTGCCTAGTTTATAAATTAAACTATTATAGATGTGTATATGTAGAAAAAAATAGTGTCTATAATGTTTAATACTGTCCATGGTTTCAGGCATCTATTGGGGTCTTGAAATGTGTCCCCTGTGGATAAGGAGGAACCACTGTAGCAGCAAGAGTGGTATAGATTTGCCAGCTCTGCCAAAGACGCTGCCTTCCAAGTGTTTCCTGGTTACTTGCAGAACTCAAATAGACTCACACAGATCTGTAAAACTATTTCCTGCCATTACAACACAGGGCCCACCAAGTTCTGCCAGGCTGTCATTTCCCAATGTGCCCAGAATGTTCCCAGGGAGCCAGAACGGTGCTGGGTTCCATGTAGACCTGGAAAGAATGGCAAGTTACTAGTTCGTGTTGGGTTTTTTGATGAGACTCCAAAGCAGTTCAACTTGTGCCCACAATTCACCAAACTATCTCATAAAAATGGGCTAGCCTTATCTTCCCAACCTCAGAGAATTAGACACCATCAAGGGCATCAGGCAGTAAATAAAAGTCATGTCTTGCTGTCTTTGTCTTTTTCCCCTGTAGTCCCTGTGCGCAAACTTCTCGTACTCTCTTCAGTTACAGAGCAAGTCTCCTTATGCATTAATGGAGACAAGCAGATCTAGTGAGAAGGTGGGTGTTGACCATTTGCTGAGCCTCTGAGCCTCCATCAAAGTGTCTTATTACAGAAGAAATAAATTAGGAACACATGGAACTCCCTACTAATTCATCTTCTGACTCGAACACTGCTGGTGGCACTGGGAGCGCAGTAATAGCATTTAGTGAATCTTGACGATGCAGAGGCACTGTGCTAAGTACTATGCACACACTGTCTTCTTTAGCCCTCACGTTAAATCCTGAAAGGAGGGTAAATGCCGTGTTGCAGGTTTGGATTGAGGTGATGATGCTTGTAGTCTTAGCATTTATTTCCCTGTTGTCCTTACTCAGTAGACTCTTTAAAACTAAAGATGTAGTTTATATCTACATCTGAGCCAAGCATTAAAAGAGAAACACCTTCCTCCCACCTCAGAATCTGAAACCAAGGAAGGTATAAAAATTAGAGAAAGAAAAACTCCAATAATTGTGATAACTAGC
Organism: Rhynchonycteris naso; assembly: GCA_037038555.1. Classification (NCBI taxonomy): domain Eukaryota; kingdom Metazoa; phylum Chordata; class Mammalia; order Chiroptera; family Emballonuridae; genus Rhynchonycteris; species Rhynchonycteris naso. The sequence continues at coordinate 328,204,372 of CM072995.1, read as the reverse complement.
ATTTATAGGACATTATTCTGTGGTTTAAGAGTTTTACATATATTGAATCTTCACTACAATCCAAGGAGGTGGATGCTATTAAAGATTAGGAAACTAGGGCCCAAAGTAGTTAAATAAGTTGCCCAAGGTCAAACAGCTAGTTAGTGATGGAGGCAAAATTCAGATGCAGGCAGTCACGCTCCAGCCCAAACAGACTCTGGGCCACTGAGCCATGCTGGTCTCTTCCCCAGGGTCTGTGTTCTGCAACCAGATACTCTGTTTCTTCCTGGGAGCCTCCTGCAGCTACAATGTTTACCGGGACTACTAGGGCACCTCTGCACACATAACCTCACACATTATCTACCACTTGGGTGACCCTGACTTCCCCCACCAGCTGGCCCCTGGCATGGATGTGTATATTATTTCCCTAAGTATGTCAAACCTCTTGGCTTTTGGACAATAGAATATCCACTCCCACTGGCACCAAACTCACAGCCAGGCCACATGCCAGCCCCCAGCCCACCTAAGGCTAGCTGCCTTTCATCCCCACTGCTCTCTGTTGGTGAGGTCCTGGTTACCCAGTAGCCAGGCCCTTTCCAGTCTGTGAATAAGAGGTTGGCATTCCTTAGACAATGTGTCCATCACACCACAGGTCAGCAAGGCACACAGCTGAGGTTTGAGGCTCAACACTAAAGCGTAGGAGGCGAGAAGCAGTAGGGTTTCCCTTATACATGGTGCAGGCTGAGTGCTGTGGAGCGCATGCTGATGGTTTCAGTTTTCTGGAAAAAGCAGGACAGTTACATTAGAACAATAATTCCAGGCATTTGGATTTTATGGGCCAGTATAATTTCAAACATACTCTTGGAGAGACTTTATATTGTTGGCAACCAAATAAGAGACAATAAATATAACAATAATCTCTACCAACCATCATTTCACACAAGAAGCTATATTCTAATACCAAAAAAATAAATACAATAACATAAGGAAGACAATCTCAGCATTTGAAAACTTAGTTGTCTGGAAATATTTTACACAGTTCCTGTTTTACCAGAGACCAATATGAATTGATCATGAATTAGCCTTAGTTCAGAGTCTGGTATTTTGGAGTCACTACCCAAAGGGTCCCCACGATCTCAGATGTCCTGCTCACCCTTGCCACCTGGCAACCAGGCATATTTGACAGCTCAGATCATTCAGTGGCACTTCTGTTTATGGCAAATCTGTCTTTCTGCAACTCTCACACCTCGGTCTGGGATCTGCCTTGACCCATATTGTGTTTACCATCGCTTTTTAAAGGTCTCGCTTTACATATGTGAAGCCTGTACCATAAGCCTTCCTCAGACTACCCCACATCAGGGCTGGATTCTGAGGAAAGAGAGAAAGGGAGAGGTCTGAGCCCTGGGGAGGCCCTAATGGTCCGCCTTCCTCCCAGGTTGCCTTCAACAACACGGGGCAGGAAGGGTGCCCAGACAAAAGGGAAGAAACCAGAGAACCATGGAAGATGGGGCTTCTGAGCAGTGAGAACTCCGAGCCTGACATGAGGAGGCTTTTGTGGAGTCCAGAGACATTATGAAATGTGCCTTCCACAGTGGCTGCCCCAGTCTGCATTCCCACCAGCAGTGCAGGAGGGTTCCTTTTTCTCCACATCCTCGCCAGCACTTATTCTGTGTTGTTTTGTTAATGAGCACCATTCTAAAAGGTGTGAGGTGATATCTCATTGTGGTTTTAATTTGCATTTCTCTAATGATTAGTGACATTGAACATTCTTTCATATGCACATTGGCCATCTGTATGTCCTCTTTGGAGAAGTGTCTATTCAGTTCTTTTGCCCAATTTTTGATCGGATTGTTTACTTTCCTGGTTATGAGTTTTACAAGTCCTTCGTAGATTTTGGTTATTAAACTCTTATCAGACATGTTGGGGAATATGTTCTCCCATTGTGCAGGTTGTCTTTTTATTTTGTTCATATTGTCTTTTGCTGTGCAAAACCTTTTTAGTTTGATATAGTCTCATTAGTTCATCCTGTCCTTTATTTCACTTGCCTGTGGAGATAAATCAGCAAATATATTGCTGAGAGAGATGTCAGAGAGCTTACTGCCTATGTTTTCTTCCAAGATGATCATGATTTCACAACTTACATTCAAGTCTTTTATCCATGTTGAGTTTATTTTTGTGAATGGTGTAAGTTGGTGGTCTAGTTTTGTTTATTTGCATGTATGTAAAGCCAGTATTCGTGGCCACCATCACAGCCACCTGGCCCCTGCAGGTTCGCATTTGATTCAGACAGTTGGTAATGAAACAATGGAGCCAAGAACTGGTGGTGAGCCATCATCAGCTTTAATCCTAGCTTGCACCGGCGGGCAAGTAAAAACACACACTGGTCTCCAAAACCTACTCATTCACTGCTCACAAAGCTACTGACTTATCCGAGTTTCTTAGAATCAAAGGTTTCTAGCTCACCAGACTTATTACCTCTGTTTCCCATCTCCTTCTCCAGCACAAACTCTGCTCAAACTGGCTTCTCCCTCAGCACTCCGCCATCTTGGCTGGTTCCCCTGGTCTCCTCCACATGGCCTTTCTCTGTTCTCCTCTCTAATGCTAATCTCAGGAACCAAGAGAGAGGGTAAGCTCCCAGTCTGCCCCACTTTATAGTGTAGAAATCCAAACCTTTAATCCAATCTACAAACAAGAAAGTCTCTGATACAAAGTCACTTATCTGAGGCATACTGGGAGGATTCCTCATGAGAGTGCACCACCCTACATCATCCAATCAGTCAAGGGTATGGGAAAAAGCTTACTCTTAAAACTAAGCCTTAGGTTCTAACAACCCAGCCTGCCCACAGCCTGTCCCCCAACACACATTAATATCAACAGACTTGCACGTGGGCAGCATCATCTTTAACAAAGTGAGCATAATATATTTTATCTGCCCACAGTGTATTTGTCCAATTTTCCCAGCACCATTTGTTAAAAAGACTGTCTTTACTCCATTGTATGCTCTTACCTCCTTTCACTGTGAAAAACAATATAAAGATTCCTCAAAAAATTTAAAATAAAACTTCCTTTTGACCCAGCTATCCCACTTCTAGGAATATATCCTAAGAATAACAAATCACTGATTCAAAAGAAGAAATGCCCCCCCCATGTTTATTGCAGCATTGTTTTCAATAGCCAAGATCTGGAAACAGCCCAAGTGTCCATCAGTAAATGAGCAGATTAAAAAGCTGTGGTACATATACACAATGGAATACTACATGGCCGTGAAAAAGAAGGAAATCTTACCCTTTGCAACAACATGGATGGACCTGAAGTCTATTATGCTAAGTGAAATAAGCCAGGCAGAGAATGAAAAATATCATATGACTTCACTCACATATGAGGAATCCAATGAACAATGTGAACTAAGGAAGAGAGGCAGAGAAGGGGTCAAAGAGTCCAGAGGGAAAGCAGGCAGAGAGAAAGGGGATGAGAGGAGGGGATCAAAGAAAGGAAAGCCATTAGTGAAAGTATATACACAAAACAGAGAGATAGAGGGTAGGATAGTAAATCATGGAAGAAAGAAGAGAAGGCGGTGGGGGGATGGGTCAAAGGAGGTATCAAGGAGAACAAGGGAGAAGGAAGGGAGATATATTTGGAGGTACACTTGTAACTATGTAAACACAACAAATTAAAATCAATTAAAAATAAATAAGGAAGAAGAAATGTGCCTTCCCCAGCAGGGTGCATGGCTCTGTCACCGCTAAACCCAGGACAGTTCCAGGGGTGGCCATTTGGGTGGTGAGCACAGCACTAAAGGGGACAAGCTTGCAAGTCTAGTTGTGCCCTTTCCTCTTGGAAGAGAGAACTACCCTTTATCCCTCCTCTGGAGAACATTGTCCCAGGACACAGCTATGTGTAGACCACGTTAGTGGCTCTGGATAGATACTACAGAACAGAACTCCTCTGTGAGCCAGGGCAGCTCAGAACCTGGAGGAAAACCAGCCTCAGGACTCCATGTATCTCCTCCAGAGCAGCAAGCTGGAGCCTTTGTGACTTCAGGCAACTCTAGTCACTCCTCTGTGAAAAACAGAGATTATAACATCTACTTTGAAAGGGTTGCCGGGGAGGATTAAATGAAAAAACGTATTACAGCACCCAGAATAGTACCTGGCACACAGTAGGTACTCAATAAGGAGTTGTTGTTATCATCATCATCATTATGAAAAGATACGCAAACAGTAAGCCTTTGCAAAGGCAATCTAAGCAGTAGCACACTTCAATCACTTGCACAATGCATTTCCTTGCTGTAGTCATTAGTGATCTGTACCGATGACTTATACTTTGTATAGATAATGCACACATGCACATAGATGTATGCACTAAATATACATGCCATTAAACTTTACAATCTGTCTTTGTAATATGTGCAGGACAGGAACTGAGCTGAATGTATTTCCATAAGTGGTCCTGCACAGACAAGAGATCCTCAAATAGAAAACCAACTGTGTTACCTCCTCAAAACAGTTTCATATCACTCTATCTGAGTTGAACAAGGGGCTGATGAACATTTGTTCCTAATTAACAAAAAAAAAATCTGTCTCACTTATTCTTAGCAACCAATCCTAATCCAAGTTCCTGAGGTGCTAGCTGTCATGTTTCATTTGAGAAAGGCATTGCCACGTCTCCATGGTGCCAAGGACAGACTCCAGGTCTCTGTGCTTCAAACAGGAGGGCAGCTCTTATTCATCATGCATCAGAAGGCAGCAGGCCTGGGGAACCGCCTGAAGACTTGGTAACAACCCAGCATCTGTCAAAGCACAGGCCAGTGGAGCTGAAAACCATAACATTTCCACTAAGAATTGCAGGGGCAGGCGAGCACAAAGTGAGGCCTGCCAGTCAGTGACTCACTAATAGACGGCTCCATGGGCCCCAGCTGCTAGATCTGGCCTGGGTGCCAGGTGCAGTCCTGTTACTTCCACCTTCCTTCCCCAGAGCTAATGCAAAAGCTGCATTTGGTGGCCCTCCTAGAAGAGTCCATGAAAAGAAAACAAGGGCTGCAAAAGACTCCAGGGTATAAACAGGCCAGCAAGGGACAACTTGAATCCCAGGCTTTCCACCCCTGCTCGCCTCCCTTATAGCCCAAGTCTCTGAAAGCACACACTGGCTAAGGGCCCTCCCTCTCCTCACTCCTTTCCATCCATCATCACACTTTACTCATGAAAAGAAGGTCTTAAAGATTCAGCCTAGCACAAAGTGTGGTAACCACAGGGGTTCACAAACTCTTCCTGTAAATGGCCAACTAGTATTTCTGGCTTCGTGGAACCTACCAACTCTGTTATTACTACTCATCTCTGCCATTGTGGACAAAATAGGACAAAACAATTTGATTTCACTCATATATGGAATATAAAAACAAAAATGTAATGAACAAAAAAGACAAATAGACACAGACAACAGATGGTGGTAACCAGAGGGGAAGGGGAACAGGGAGAGAAAAATGGGTAAAAGTAGTCAGATATACAATAATGGATAGAAATTATAGACTTTAGCCTGACCAGGTGGTGGTGCAGTGATAGAGCGTCGGACTGGGATGCGGAAGACCCAGGTTCGAGACCCCGAGCTCGCCAGCTTGAGCGCGGGCCCATCTGGCTTGAGCAAGGCTCGTCGGCTTGGACCCAAGGTCGCTGGCTCCAGCAAGGGGTTGCTCGGTGTAAAGCCAGTAGCCGGGGCCACCATCACAGCAGCCTGACCCATGCAGGTTCGCATTAGATTCGAACAGATGGCAATGAAACACCGGAGCCAAGAACTGGTGAGCCATCAGCTTTAATTCTAGCTTGCACCCAGCGGGCAAGCAAAAACACACACTGGGCTCCAAAACCCACACATTCAGTGCTCACAAAGCTACTGACTTATCCGAGTTTCCTAGAATCAAAGGTTTCTAGCTCACCAGACTTATTCACCTCTGTTTCCCATCTCCTCCTGCACAAACTCTTAACAAACTGGCTTCTTCCTCAGCACTCTGTCATCTCGGCTGCTTCTCTTGGCCTTCACGTGGCCTTACTCTGCTCTCCTCTCTAATACCAACCTCAGGAACCCAGGAACCAAGAGAGAGAGCAAGCTCCCGGACTGCCCCAGTTTATAGCATAGAAAATCCAAACCTTTAATCCAATTATACATAAAGAAAGTCTCTGATACAAAGCCACCCATCTGAGGCATAATGGGATTCCTCAAGAGAGTGCACCACCCTACATCATCCAGTCAAGGGTGTGGGGAAGTGCTTACTCTTAAACTAAGCCTTAGGCTATGACGACCCGGCCTGCCTACAGCCTGTTCCAGAACAGACATTAATATCAACAAACTTCCATGTGGGCAGCGCCATCTTTAACAAAGTGAGCACAATATATTTTATCTGCCCAACACTCGGTCTGCTGAGGGCCCACAGTCAAGGCACATGTGAGAAAGCAATCAATGAACAACTAAGGTGTCGCAATGACAACGAAAAACTAATGATTGATGCTTCTCACCTCTTTTCGTTCCTGTCTGTCTGTCCCTCTCTCTGACTCTCTCTCTGTCCCTGTAAAAAAAATAAATAAATAAAAATTATAATTAAAAAATAAAATAAAGGAATTATAGACTTTAGGTGGTGAGCACACAATAGAGTACAGGGATATCAAACTCTAATGTGGTACACCTGCAGTTGATATAATGTGACTAAACAATGTTACCTCAATTTAAAAATTAAATTTAAAAACAAAAACCTCTCCTACTGTAGTGCAAAAGAAATCATAGATAATAAATAAATGATGGGTGTAGCTGTTTATCTATAAAACTTTATTTACCAAAACAGGTAGCAGTAGAATTTGGCCTGCAGGCTGTAGATAGCCAAACCCTGTTTCACAATATGCAAAGTGAAAACAAATTCAGGTGTCAACCGGAAATTTTGTTTTTAAATGAACTAGAATGGGATGGGATGGGTGGAACAGACTTGAATAGAATGTACAGAGTTAAGTGTATGAAGAAATATGTCCTGTGTTGTGAATATTTTGTTACAAATACATTTTATCCAAACATACCAGGTATATATGTGACAGTGTTCTAGATAGTGATTATAAATGTATTTCTTAGTCTAAGTCAGGATCAGAAAAAGTTGAAATACACTAGTATAGAATCTTCAACAGGAAACTGGGGGTTCTGGATTAAAATCTCCATTTTGCCATCAGTTTCTACTTTGGTCTTTAAGAAGTCACTGAACCTGTTTCCTCATCTGTAGACAGAGATTTAAAAAGGAGGTCGAAGTTAACTTCTGGTTCTAAGATTCTATGGAGGCATTGACCCCCTGTAGTGCCAGTGATGGGGACTCACTCAAACTAGAGGATGCAGCTCAAAGACTTCCAGGCAGTTTAGTTTCATTCCCAGGCTCTCTGCCCCTCTCAGGCTCCTATCCCTTTTTGGCTGAGAAACATTTGCTTCATTGCATACTTCAGGCTTCTTTTAACAAATCAGTCCCAGTTTGTGGATGAGACTGAAGCCTAAAGGAAGAACTTAGCCAAAGACACTTCCTAAACGAAACTCAATATTGGTTTGTTTCCTAAATCTAAAGCCCTTGCCTTTTTCTTCATACCATGGTCTTCTCTGCGGGGGATTAGTTTGCTGCAACCCCAAACCCCAAGCTCACTTACAGGTCACCCTCTATTTCTACTTGGGAGTAATGCCTGATTAATTTCTACACAATTCAAATGAAGCAGTGAGTGCCAGAAACCAGTGCAGTAATGTCAACGCAAATCCTTTCTTTTTTTCATAGGTTATTAGATCTACAGATGAAGAAAATCAAGTAGAGAGCATGTATCGAGCTTCCACGTGCATTGTAGGGCCCTGTGGAGTGGCCAGTGAGATAAAGGCTGGAGAATGAGTGAGTGAAGCAGGTTCATGGTTGTTGGATCAACCATAACTTAAAAGCATCATTTAATGGAGCAAAGAGGGGTATGGGAGGGGGCTTCAGACGTCCATGAATGAGTGGAGGGAGTAGTGATTTTACCAGACTAAAGGGGTTCATTTACCTTCCCAATCAAACATGAACAGGAGTTTGCAGCAAAGAAAATAAAGGTTTATTCATTTAGGAAATGGTGCTGTTGGGCAGATAAAATATATTATGCTCACTTTGTTAAAGATGGCGCTGCCCACGTGCAAGTTTTAAGAGTAAGCTTTTCCCCACACCCTTGACTGATTGCATGATGTGGGGTGGTGCACTCTCATGAGGAATTCTTCCATTATGCCTCAGATAAGTGACTTTGTATCAGAGACTTCCTTGTTTATAGATTGAATTAAAGGTTTGGATTTCTACACTATAAATGGAACAGACCGGGGGCTTGCTCTCTCTCAGTTGCTGAGATTAGTATTAGAGAGGAGAGCAGATAAAGGTCACGTGGAGGAGAGGAGAAGCAGCCAAGATGGCGGAATGCTGAGGAAGAAGCCAGTTTGTGCAGAGTTTGAGTAGAGAGAAGGAGATGGGAAACAGAGGTGAATAAGTCTGGTGAGCTAGAAACCTTTGATTCTAGGAAACTCAGATAAGTCAGTAGCTTTGTGAGCAGTGAATGAGTGGGTTTTGGAGCCCAGTGTGTGTTTTTACTTGCCCACCAGGTGCAAGCTAGAATTAAAGCTGATGGCTCACCAGTTCTTGGCTCCATTGTTTCATTACCAACTGTCCGAATCAAATGCGAACCTGCATGAGCCAGGCGGCTGTGATGGTGGCCTTGACCACTGGCTTTACATTTGGCGTAGTCTGTGGCAGGATTCAATACAGATCAGCATGGAGCCACCACCACCTGTGAGCAGTTGAATAGAGGACTGCCTGCTGTTATGGTTCCCTATGGCTGTCCTTCTGGGAACTGTAGGATGGCTGACTTTTACAGCCATGTGTGAGGAAACCGAGAGCTCTATGGAAGAGGCTGCAGGCCTCTATGGAGGGACCTGCAGGCCGAGCAGCTGAAGGAGCTGGAGGAAATGGGGGAGAAAGAGATGCCGACCCTAGAGCTGAAGGAAGCGCTGGAGGAGGAGGTCGACCAGGTTTGCGAGATTCGCCTGGAAATGGAGCAGACGCTGGAGAAGGAATCACAGGTTCCTGAGTTGCAGATTGTCCTGGATGTTGTGGAGAGCCAGCAGTGGCAGGAGGCCGGGGCTGAGGCTGGGGCCAGAGCTGTAAGGCCTGCAGAGCAGAGAGCTGTGGCAGCTGATGTTTCCAGTTTCTCTTTGGAGGATGAGGAGAATCTGGCTGGAGTTGCAATCCTCAGTCTCCAGAAGATAAGATCCCAGTTGAAATGGCAAGGAGTGCCTGCTAAGCTGCTGGTAGGTCTGCGATTTTTGGACATAGGGGTGGATAGCATCATGCTCCCCAGAGCAGAGATGGAAATGCTGACTGCCATTGCCACATGCTTCCCTTTAGGACAGTGTGAGTCAAGGGTATGGGGAAAAGCTTACTCTTAAAACTTGCACGTGGGCAGCGCCATCTTTAACAAAGTGAGCATTATATATTTTATCTGCCCAACACGCGTAAAGTGAGGACTCTGGCAAATGGCAAGGGGTACAAACAGCGTAACCAGAGCAGCTATGCAGTAAAAACAGAAGGGCTTTGCACTCAGACAAACCAGGGCTGAAATCCCAGTCCCACCACGTATTAGCGGCTTGACCTTATGAAAGGTGTTTGATTTCCCTGAGGCCCTCCCTTTCCTTATCTTTCTGCTGTGAGAATTAAATGAGATAGTGTATGTAAAGCCTTTCACACAGTGTCTGGTATACATACAATAGGTTAGTTTATCTTTTTCTCAATCATTCCCTCATTCATTTACTCATTTGACAACATTTCTGAGGCACTGGTGGTAAATGCTAGAGTTGCAAATGTGCATAACAAATAGCTCTTGGTCTGAGAATTCAAATTAGTAGGAGAGAAAGAAATGTTTAAAAAGAAATTCTAATACAGCATGATAAGTACAACAATAGAATCATGTACAATACACAGAGGAGAAAGTGACTAGCTCTGAGGCAGAAGCAGAAGTGGTCCCCAAAGGAGACTTTCCAAAGAAGGTGATGTCTACAATGCGTTCGGAACATAGAGAAGAGTTTTCTTGGCACTCAAGGATTGAGAAACCATTATAAAGACTTGGAAAAAATAAAATACACTGTAGCATGTTAGAACCTTGAAGGAGTATAAAGAGCAAATGAAGGGCAGGGGCGTAAACTTGGAGCTCAGCTTTTTCCCTACTCTTCCTATCCAAAGCCCAAGCTGCTCTAATGGTCAGCTGTCCAAAGGAAAGCCAGGTAGCAAAATGACACAGAAACCACGAAGAACCTACACCTGGTCACAGAGAAGGTGTTGGGAAGATAAAATATATTATGCTCACTTTGTTAAAGATGGCGCTGCCCACATGGAAGTTCGTTGATATTAATGTGTGTTCTGGAACAGGCTCTGGGCAGGCCAGGTTGTTATAGCCTAAGGCTTAGTTTAAGAGTAAGCTCTTCCCTACACCCTTGACTGATTGGATGATGTGAGGTGGTGCACTCTCCTGAGGAATCCCGTTATACAGAGACTTCCTTGTTTGTATAATTGGATTAAAGGTTTTGATTCTACGGTACAAAGTGGGGAGACCAGTAGCTTGATCTCTCGCTTGGTTCCTGAGGTAGAAGAGAGGAGAGCAGATTAAGGCCACATGGAGGCCAGGAGAAGCAGTCAAGATGGCAGAGTGCTGATGAAGAAGCCAGTTTGTTAAGAGTTTGTGCAGGAGGAGATGGGAAACAGAGGTGAATAAGTCTGGTGAGCTAGAAACCTTTGATTCTAGGAAACTCGGATAAGTCAGTAGCTTTGTGAGCACTGAATGTGTGGGTTTTGGAGCCCAGTGTGTGTTTTTGCTTGCCCGCTGGGTGCAAGCTAGAATTAAAGCTGATGGCTCACCAGTTCTTGGCTCCGGTGTTTCATTACCGACTGTACGAATCTAATGTGAACCTGCGTGGGTCAGGCTGCTGTGATGGTGGCCTTGGCTGCTGGCTTTACAGAAGGCAAGAACAAGGAGCCTTCTTGCTTGCTGGAAAGAGCAGTCCTCCATTTAGGAAAAGCATTTCTCCAGGCCCCGGGCTCAGGAGATTTGCAATTGGCATTTGTGAAATGATAAAGGATCTGCCAGAACCCAGATATCCACACATTCCACTAATGATCAGGTATATCCCAAATGTTGACTAATGTGTTGAATTAATTTCCACAAGGACCAAGATTTGTCTCATTCATCACCAAACCCTCAGTGCCTAGAATAATGTCTGGTGTGCACAGGGAGCTCAGTAAATATTTATTGAGTAAACAAATGTATGGATGAATTACAGGAAGTCTGCCGAGACGTCTGATGGATTCACAGGAAGTCAGCAAAAAAGTCTGACAATATACCAGAGTTCTCTATCAGCTCAGCATAATTAATAATTCAGTGAAAACATAAAGAGATATCTGGGGAAAATATGGAGCTGGGAAGAGTTTTGAGTGTATTGGGGAACTGACTCAGGATTAAAAAAAATCTGAAGGAGGCAGTGCAGTAATCTATATAATGATAAAAGAATTGAGAGTTGTGATTGAGCAGCAGGACACTTGGAAAAGAATCATGGGTCTTAACTAATTGACTGTAAACTCAGTCATAATTTGAGGTAGAAAAAAGCTGCCAAGGAAGAGCTGTGTCCTGAGGTACAAAATCCAGAAATGTGGGAGGTAATGGTCCCATAACAAAATATTACAAACCAGGTGACTTAAAACTACTGAAATTTATTCTTACACAGTGTTGGAGGCCAGAGTCCAAAATCAAGGTGTTCACAGGGCCATGCTTCCTCTGAAGTTTCTAAGAAAGTATCCTTCCGTGCCTCCTCCCGCTCCTCGTAGCCTCGACATTCCTTGGCTTGTAGCTGTGTCACCCCCATCTCTGCCCCATCTTCCCCTGGTATTCTCCCTGTGTGACTGACACCAGTCATGTTTGACCTTGGGCTCATCCTACTCCAGGATGACCTCATTTTAAGTACATCTACAATGACCCTACTTCCAAATAAGATCACATTCTAAAGTACTGGGACTTCAACATATCTCTTTGTATGACACAAATCAACCCATAACAGAAGGCAAGAGAACTACTATTTTATATTCGGAGACTTCCCTTAGAGAGAATTTGATCTGTGTGGCTAACAGGGCAAAACTAAGAACAAGGAGTGGGAGTTACAAGGATGCAAATCATTGCTACTTATAAAGAACTTTCGATAAATTAAAGCTGCTCCCTTGTGACTCCCAGCCCTGAAGCTACTGAGGAAGAGGCAAGACAACCCTTGAGGCAACCCTGGGTGAATTCTTTCCTTGGAAGGGGATTGAGCTGCATGGCCTCATGTCACTCTCAGTCAACTTGATTCCATGTGACACTGCCCTCTGGTACTCTGGCATAAGGGAACCATTTTTAACTGAGCAGTGATTTAAGTGGTTGTTTCCAAGAGGCAATGTGAGTAGATGAGCTCCACGATAATGAAGGCTGCTTATGAGAAAGGGAGCATAAATTGCAGGCCCCAAAAAAATGAATATAAATTCAGCAGGTACTTTAATTTTTAATTGGAAAAAAAGCCTATCCCAGCCAGAAAGAATAGGGGGAGAGTGTACTTTGTACAACACTAGAGAAAGCATTTGTTAGCACCCCCGAGACAAATGGTGAAGACTTGTCTCCTCTGCCATCCTCAAAGTCAGGATGGGAAAGATTTCTACAGGGACCGCCACTGTTGGCCGCCTCCACAGATAATGCAGGTCATGGTTTATGAGCACAAACTATTCTGCTCCAGATGCAGCTTCATCGGTATGCAGGCGTGGAAACCCAGCAGCCAGCCGCATGTACTGATTAGATTTTGTGATTTAGTAATAACGTATTCCCTCTTTAAATTCCTCCCTTTATTTCAACATTTTTGCACTCAAATGGAGCAGCTGGAAGACAGAAAGTGATTAAGGGAAAAGAAGTGACATTTATTAGGCGCCTACTTTGTGCTAGGCATTGGATTGGTCTTATCAAATTATGAGGCCATGGACTCCATGGACATGTCAGTGTGGGGGTGTGTGTGTGTGTGTGTGTGTGTGCATGCTTGCACATTTGTAATCTCAATGGAGAACAGGAGGGAGAAAGAAAAGGTGCAAAGTGCTGAGAAGAAGGGGAAATTATGGGTCAAAATGTACATAAAGGGTCCAGGATCGGTCTCATGGGGATGATGAATTAGCCAGTTTGTTAGGAAAGTTTCTGTTGCCAATAGGGGTATCCAGCCAGGATGGGATTCACGGGGTCAGCACTAAGCAGTCATAGGCATTACTGGATTTAAGGTGTGAGATGGAAGAGTGTGGAAGGATTTGAGAGGACAGGAGGTTTTCCAAGCCAGAATGACCTCAGCTGGAAGTACAGGTATCTGTTCAGGTACCGGATACATCCAGAGCCCTAAACTCTGTCATTTTTGTTTCCTTTACATCTATTTATTTGCTTGCTCACCTTGGGAACCTTAGTAAAATTATCCCCTTTAAAGATCTAGATATGTGACTCTCAGAATTTGGATGCAAATGGGTCATTGGGGAGATTGTTTATAATGCAGATTCCCGAAGTTCATGCTCAGAGAGGGCTAGATTCTGTAGGTTTAGGATGGAGCTTGATAATCTGTACTTCTAACAAGCACCTCACTTTGTGGACTACTACTTCAGATCATGTATGACTTTGTCAGAAGAAAAAGAAGATGTGTCCATACCTGGGCTAAAAAGGAGAAGAAAGAAATGTGTCCATAATGGCCACATGTATTTTTGCCACAATATGGGAACTTTGGAAGGCTTCATAAGCTGCCCCTTTGCTGTCCAGCTCCCAGGAATTTTAGAGACACTTGTCTGTGCCTAAAATCTCACCACTGTTCTCTCCCTTATGGTAAGTGAAATTTCAGCTTTGTCAACTATTAATACCTTATCATGAAGTAGATCATACCCAGCCAAATCCTTTCCCAAAATATAAATGTGCAAGAAAATCTAATTTTTGTGGAATGTTCCCATGGTGTCTGGCGCTGTGTTCATGCTCTGCAGTGAAGGTCATCAAATGAGGCTTGGTTATTTCTCACAATGACCTTCTGAGGTGGTATTTTCTGCATTTGACATATGGTGAAATTAAGCTCTGAGAGATTCAGTATATTGTTCAAGGTCACTCAGCTGATAATAGCAGACCTTAGATATAATCCAATCTGCCTCAAAAACCCATTATTTTCCCACCAGACCACTTTCTAACCATAGACTCTAATAAGAGAGAGGAAAAAGGGGAAACCTACTGAGATGAGCAGGCCTGTGTGGGCTGCTACAGAGAGAGGGAGAGGGTGACCAAGACAGGACCCTGGCGTAAAGGTAGAGGGTCCAAAAGCAACCTGAACATTTCTACAATTACCCTTGATCTTATACTCCAAGTGAAGGTGTTGGGCAGATAAAATATATTATGCTCACTTTATTAAAGATGGCGCTGCCCACATGCAAATTTTAAGAGTAAGCTTTTCCCCACACCCTTGACTGATTGGATGATGTGAGGTGGTGCACTCATGAGGAATCCTCCCATTATGCCTCAGATAAGTGACTTGGTATCAGAGACTTCCTTGATTGTAGATTGGATTAAAGGTTTGGATTTCTACACTATAAAGTGGGGCAGACTGGGAGCCTGCTCTCTTGGTTCCTGAGGTTAACATTAGAGAGGAGAGCAGATTAAGGCCATGTGGAGGCCAGGAGAAGCAGCCAAGATGGCAGAGCGCTGAGGAAGAAGCCAGTTTGTGCAGAGTTTGAGTAGAGAGAAGGAGATGGGAAACAGAGGTGAATAAGTCTGGTGATCTAGAAGCCGTTGATTGTAGGAAACTCGGATAAGTCAGTAGCTTTGTGAGCACTGAATGAGTGGGGTTTGGAGCCCAGTGTGTGTTTTTGCTTTCCCACTGGGTGCAAGCTAGAATTAAAGCTGATGGCTCACCAGTTTTTGGCTCCATTGTTTCATTACCGACTGTCTGAATCTAATGCGAACCTGCACTGGCCTGGCTGCTGTGATGGTGGCCTTGGCCACTGGCTTTACAGGAGGGTACTGTAGTTACTGAACAGATATGGTCCCTGGGCCCAAGAAACTACAATCCAGCAGAGAAGACATGCTAAATAAATAAATATTAGTAATGGACTGATTACAAGCAAGCAAAACACTCCCTAGAAAAACACAAAATATATGGGAAAGGAATGATCAGAGCTAATTCTCTAAGGAAGGGATATTTCAGCCAAGATAAAAGTTGGCTAGTAGTAGTTAATGAAAGAAGGCTGCACAAGATCGCTGGTTAGGAGGAGTGTGATGCTTGGAAGAGTATCAATGTCAATGGGGCTGGAGTAAGAGACACAGGATGGGGCTGGGGGAGGGTGGGGGAGAGGGCAACAAAAGGCAAAACCAAAGCAAGGCTTTGTAGGGTTCTGACTTTACCCTGCAAGCCATGGAAGGCCATTTCCCATTTGGATAGTGGAGAAACACACTACTAATCTCTGCCAAATAAATAAACAAACAAACAAACAACAAAAACCAGACTCATATAAATCCACTCTTCAAGGAAGAAAAATTTGAGATGAGAAATGACTCACCTTTTAAGAAGGAAATCAGCTTTAATTAAAGAGAACTGGGGAAAATCACTTGGACCTGAAAGTACTTTTGTTTATCCAGGCATTATGCTATAAATTGCTTTTCTTGGCTGATAAGAGAAGCAGGAAGCTAAAGATTATTTACAACCCAGGTAGTTAAAAAAATCTATCTGTTTACAAATCAGATTGAGACAAGGTCCCCAGGAAAATCTAACTAGATTATGCCTCCACTAACAGGCAAATTTCTCAGCTGCCATTTTATAGAAAGAGATAAGAACTGTCTTTCTGTCCATTTGTTTTGACGTGACCGTTTTTATCCACTTGAAATGCAAACCTTTAATGTATATACAGCGTGTCCGTAAAGTCATGGTGCACTTTTGACCGGCGCCGGTCAAAAGTGCACCATGACTTTACGGACACGATGTATATATGAACATCAAGAGTTGATGTACATATGGTTTAGATAGTCACGGGAAATCATCAACATAACTGGAGGTTGTAATAGTTGGACATTTGTAATTATTATTACTAACTCCAGATATAATTAAACATAAACTAGATTACTTTTTTCCTCTCCTTTTCTTTGCTTACACCCCATTGTTGACCTACAATATAAAAATCTCAGTTTGCGGTTTTGAGAGTTTGAAACATTAGCTGTCAGTCTTTCTTTTGAAACTGTTAAAGTAAAAATGAGAGCTTTGCTTATACTTCATTCCCTCCAGTTAACCTGCCCACGGCTGTCTTCGCCACTCCTCAAGCACCAGCTCCTACACCTTTGCTTGTGTCATTCTCCCCGCCTAGAATTCCCTTCTCAACACCAGCTCCAGAGCTTGGTATTTCATACCAAATGACTAAGAAGATACTGCTACTTATTGGTAAGAAACTCACATTGCAAACTCAGGTCTTTAAACTGATGAATAAGCTTGAAAGTTGCAAGCCGAAATTCAATTTGCCACCATTTGCTGATTTCCTTCATTATGCAGGGAACAATAAAAACCCAAGGGAGGAACAGACCCATAGTCAAATAACATGCTCCATAAATCAAAGTGGAGCTCACTGACCCACCCATAAAAAAGCATGTGTTTTGTGCTATCCGCTATTGGCTATGGTGAGAGAACCAATGAGCTACCCTTACTCTTGCCTCCAGCCTTCAAAGATCAAAGACAACCACTGCCCTTGGCCCAAGTTATAGACACATTTGTGGCCAGAGTGAGGCTGCCTGGTTCACATGTGAATTGAACCTGTTCATCTTGGCCTCAACTAATGCCAAGCCAAATGGCAACACACAATCTGAGAATGGGACAATCCTAGGTATATGTCCCTTGGTCAGTCTGGTAGTATAGTATTATTAATACAAATGCCCAGATCACTTAAGATAATACATTAGCACCTCTTCAAAGTTTCTTCTGAGAAGCAGGAAAGTGGCAGGACCAGCCTTGACTTTTCGGAAGACAGAAGTCAGATGAAGAACGATACTCCTCATGCTGCAGGGGAGGGGATAAAGTGAAAGTGAGTGACTTCTGGGTTACTTCTGAGTACACAGCCCTTTCAGACGTTGTGCCCAAAGATATATGTGTTAACCACGAATCAACGTAGCACCTTGGAAATCTCCTGCTTGATCTGGGTAGATAGTCACATCAAATCATTCAAGCCAAAACTTCTAAGTTTAATGATCCATGAGTTTTCATGGATCCTTCCTGTTAGTTCATAGTTTGTCCCATAGAGACAGACCCTAGGACTCTGGCAATTAGATAATAGTGCCTTTGTCATTCCAGACCACCACTGTGCAGGGCAGCTGCTCCTCTCCAGGTTGTCCTAATTAGCAGCATGGCACTTGTTAACAGCTGCTTCATGTTTAAATGTTCTCCAACACATGGAGCAAGGCCTATAAAACCTCCCAAAAATACAGTGTGTCCATAAAGTCATGGTGCACTTTTGACCATGTGACCGGTCAAAAGTACACCATGACTTTACAGACACACTGTACATCCTCTTGTGAAAGTGGTGCACACCATGGCAGTGGATGTTTTTTGGCCATGGTTCTGACAACTTGGTCTTCTGGGATCTAAGATTCTCCTCCAGAGCCAGTCAAGACAGGGCAAAGCACCCCAGAGATAATATTACCATCACAAAGACTCACAGTGCTTAACTGAGAACCAGGCACACAGTAGGTTCTCAGTTAATGTTTGCTACCAGTAGGGCTGTTATTCTGCTAATAAGTACCAAGACAACATAGTTGTCCAAATGTGGAAAACTCCCATACAAGATGGTAAATATCTGCTTCACCAACCCCAGCTCCACCACATGGTGGTGTGATGGCCTTCCCTCGTGACCCTTAGAACCTCCTCACAGTCCAGTATCCATTCTGATAGGTCAGTGCCATAGTTACCAGTCATTAAATTCAATACCATGCCTGGTTAACATCATCCTCATTGTCATCATTGTTATTTATAAGAAGACCCACATTCTTACAAATACACTACTCACAAAAATTAGGTGATCAGGAGACGTGCAGATACTCCAGTACAAAAGGTCTTTTGTATAGTGCATTTTCACCCATGAAATAAAAGTTGGTTTTCTATCTCATTTGCATAATTGAACAACTTTCTCTGACTTGTCATTTGCTTTTCTGATGTTCTTGTTTAATAAAAAGAAATCAAATGCTTCTTTTTTTTATCGCTTCATACTCATTTTGAAATATCCCCTAGCCTGATCAAGTGGTGGCGCAGTAGATAGAGTGTCAGGCTGGGACACAGAGAACCCAGGTTCAAAACCCCAAGGTTGTTGGCTTGAGCATGGGCTCATCCAGCTTGAGCACGGGCTCACCAGCTTAAGTGAGGAGTCACTGGCTTGAGCATGGGATCATCCACATGACCCCATGGTCACTAGCTTGAGCCCAAAGGTCACTGGATTGAAGCCCAAAGTCACTGGCTTGAGCCCAAGGTTGCTGGCTTGAGCAAGGGGTCACTCACTCTGCTGGAGCCCCCTGGTCAAGGCACATATGAGAAAGCAATCATTGAACAACTAAGGTGCCTCAATGAAGAATTGATGCTTCTCATCTCTTTCCCTTCCTCTCTGTCTGTCCCCATCTGTCTCTCTCTCTGATTCTCTCTCTCTCTCTGTCTCTGTAAAAAAATAAAAGTAATATCCCCTAATTTTTGTGAGCAGTATATTTATACCAGAAGCTCAGCCCTGCCTCCCACGGGTTCTCTCCTGCCTCGCTGATTGCTCCTTCTTATTCTCTACAGTAAGTTCCCATCCTCTGCCCATCCTTTAAATGATAATATTTTGTGGCTCAACACAGTCCCTGAGTCATCTCATCCACAGCCATGGCTTCACTTACACTGCCTGAGGGTCTGTCAGTCCACATGATGGGAGATTTGTCCATGGAGCTAGGCAGAACCTCTGTTTCTCATAATTCCCTCTCCTGCATAGCTTAGGTAGGATGGATGGGCCACAAGAGGCATTGTACGTGAGACTTGGAAGACCAAAGTGAAGCAGAGACAGTTTATGTTATACTCTCAGAAAGCCACTGCTGGGTGATGGGTGTTGCTGCCCCTTATCTGCTCGCCCTCCTTACCCAGTGAGGCAACTGCCAGGCAGGCACCTCCTCCGGTTCCCACCGGGTCTCCCCCTTCAGCATCTCATACTGCTGGCCAGGGGTATGTTAGCTCTGTCATGAAGGTGACCAGCTTTTTTGCAAAGAAAATGTAAAGGAGGTGAGAGGTCAACAGAAGTTTTAGGACAATCTCGTGAGCTCTGACTCATCCTCACAGATTCCCTTCTGTCTTGCATTCCCAGTGTCATGTCTATTGTCCTCTCCTGACTGCCTGCCCTGCAGACAAAGTGACAGCTGTATGGAACTATTGACCCAACTCCCACATCGCATATTGTCAAAGCCCTACAATAAAATTATATCTAGTCTATACCTATATTTATATCTATAGATGAAATATAGATATAGATTATGTAGACAGATATAGATATAGATTATATATAGATATAGATGATATAAATAGATGATATAGATATAGATACAGGTACAGATAGAGATAGAGCGAGTGAGAAATAGATCTAATGGTTCTGCTTCTCTGGTTGAACTCTGATACATAAAAACATCCACCAGTCACCTAAGCCATAAAGCAAGTATGATCCCCACTTCAATCTTTCCATCATTCCCAACGTCTAAGTGTCAACCAGCAAGCCATTCCATCTTCCAACCTGTTTTGTTCTCCAGATACATGGATCTTTTTGTTTTGTGTTATTTTATGTTGAGATTTGGCCATAGAACTGTTTATTAACAACAACTAGATTATCCTGGTAGTGAAAGCAGAAGGGAATACATGAGTGACTGCTCCTTAGAGGCCCAACAAATAACTATGAATAACCTAAGGCCAGGTCAGCTTTCCTTTTCATCCCCGTGTGACTGCACAAACATTAAGTGACCAAACATGAACCTTTGGAAGGGCAAGGCCATGGAATGGGTACCCACATTTGCAGGTCAGAATCTTTCCCTACAGAGCATCTGTTGTAACCAGTGACAAACACTGCACTTACTGGGGGCTTGGCAACAGATTAAATATTGAAAATACTTGTTATAGAAGTGTATCTGCATTTATTTATCATAAAGGTGACAGGAGTTGTTAGCAAATTCAGAATGCAAACAGCAAAAATGTTAGCCTACTTAAGAGCAAGGAGCTTAAAAACTGGCCTTTATGTTCACATAATAAATATGCTCATTACATGCCTTCCTACCTCTTTAATAACATCCTGACATGGATCCTTAACACATCTTTCCTCTTTTCTTTCAGCGTTTGTCCTGGGGGTGCCTAAATACATTTCCTTACAAACGTCCTGTTTCTAGTCTAGCCTATCATCCATCACCCACTCATAAAACATTTATTAAGTGCCTGCTGTTTGCCAGGTGCTGGGACTATGACAGCTTATTAGTATAAGGTCTGTATTTGTGGAGTTTTCATTCTCATGAGGGAATAGCATCAATCAATAAGTAATCAAGTAAAATAATATCATTCCATTTAGTGATATCTACACAAAGCTGGATAAGGGAGAGTGGGTGTGAACAGGTAGCCCTCTGCTCTCAGCAGATTGGATGATGCTCACCACATTGGTAAAGTTGATCTTCTTTACTCAGTCTATGGATTCAAATGTTAATCTGTTCCAGGAAGGCAGACACACCCATAAATAACATTTTGCCAGCTATGTAGGCAACCCTTACCCCAGCCAAACTGACTCAAAATTACACACAGAAAGCATTTAGAATAATTACTGAATGAATGAATCATAAAAGAGTTATCCAGAGAGCATCAAAGCAGGCAGGCTGAGCATTGGGAAAAGGGTGGTGGTGAAATACAAAAAAGAGAGAAAGTTATCGAGACAATTTAGGATTTAAGGAAGAAGGAAAGAAAGTAGAGGGAAGTCTCCGAAGCGAGTCAAGCGGAGGGGCTAGACTAAAGAAAACAAGGCGGAGAGCAGGCCAGGAAGGACAGTGGACAGCAGGGGCAGAGAAAGCCCAACGGCGAAACAATAGCTGCACTGCGGGCCAACTGCTGGCAAAGGCTTCAGCACTACTCAGAAGGACGGTGTCATGCAGGCCTGAGATACAAGGCCTAAGGGACCTGCTACCCTCCACAAAATCCTCCTCTGCCTGAACACTTTCAGCAAGGGACAGGTTGCTTATTCCCAGCAGAGTTATCCATGATCCCCACACCATGTGTCTTTTCTCCTCTACTCAAAGCGTTCAGGATTCCTCAGTCATTCTTCATGGGACAGTCACAAATCATCCACCCTCTGATCACCACCCCCATGACAGTTTCCAATTTGTTTCTGCAAGGTACTGCTGACAACAGCACCCACTGCACCAGATGTGGCTGAAGCCCTTATACAATGGGACAACCGTGACATTTGGCATTGTGATGCCATGACCTTCTCAAGGCCTTTGAAACCGACAAGCTCGCCAGCTGGGAGAAGGCCTGGGACGGCTTTGAGCCCCATCTGCCCTGACAGGAAGGTTACAGCAAATGCTCTTGTATCTCATGTGTGACAAATGAATGCAAAGCGGGAGGGGAGGAAAATAGAAGCTGAGTGGGGGCACGAGCCTTTCTGGAGGGCCCCAACAGATGGGGCCATACATAACAAAACAACACGGGCTCCAATCTCAGGGCCAGCTGCTGGGTGTGACCTCTTTCTTAGCAGAAATAAAACAAGAAATTCTCCTTGAAATGAGAAATACAAGGCAGACAAATGTGCCGAAGGAGAGCTTGAGGATTGAATGCCCCCACGGGGCTCTTTGGGGAGCCAGCAAGTTCAATCGAAAATGCCACCACAGGTGGAGGCAGATTCCTTTTTATCTGCTCAGACTGAATGAAAAACAGACCCTGAGCATTCAGTGTGCACCTTCCATAGGCACGGGAGTGCCTGCATCTCTGACTAATATATAGGACAGCTTTCTCCTCGGAGCTATTGTTTCCCCAATTTTTTTATGCCAGAAAAATAACTGAAGAGCTGTGGTTCCCTCCTTCCCTGGGACATTGTTTTTAATGTACCCATAAAAGTACATCTTATAAAGGAGCTGCTCAGTTTTCAACATGTGGATAATTGATTTGTTACAACTCACAGAAGAGCATTTGTCATTCCAAAACAACCAGGACCATCGCATCTCTTCCCCCCAAGATGAGCATGGAGGCACTTGAGTTATTGCTGCCATTACATTGGAGTGTTCAGCTGATTATTTGGTATCTCAGAACTCCTTATAAATCACCACCTTATTTTGGTGATTACAATTTTAAGAAGAGGCATTTGATTCATAGGCGACATCAGGAAAGAGGAGGGAAGTAGTGGGAGGGAGGGGCAAAGGAGACAAGAGGCTTGATGGAAATATAATTAGAAACATCTGTCTGATACATCACCCACTTCTCCACAAATTGCAGCCCTGGAATACATGTAAGCCTGGGAGATTTTCATTACCTGAGCTTTGGCTGATAAATATAAGAAAGATAGGGTGCTTGACCAGGCGGTGGCACAGTGGATAGAGCATTAAACTGGGATGTGGAGGACCCAGGTTCAAAACCCCCAGGTCGCCAGCTTGAGTGAGGGCTCATCCGGCTTGAGCATGGGCTCACCAGCTTGAGCGTGGAGTCGCTGGCTTGAGTGTGGGATCATAGACATGACCCCATGGTTGCTGGCTTGAGCCCAGAGGTCGCTGTCTTGAAGCCCAAGGTCGCTGGCTTAAGCCCAAAGTTACTGGCTTTAGCAAGGGGTCACTCGCTCTGCTGGAGCCCCATGGTCAAGGCACATATGAGAAAGCAATCAATGAACAACTAAGGAGTTGCAACGAAGTATGGATGCTTCTCATCTCTCTCCCTTCCTGTCTGTTCCTATCTGTCCCTCTCTCTGTCTCTGTCAAAAAAGAAAATAAAGAAAGAAAGAAGGATAGGGTGAGGGGATCCAGGGCTCTTTGCAGATTGAGATGTACCATTCCATGCAGTACTCGGGTTTCTCCCCAATTGTGGATAGAAGAGAGTGGAGCTCCAAAGTGAAATTTATCCTACTGCGACACATAGGCAAGTCATGAGATCAAGGTCCATGTTCACAGAGGAAACAGGCAAGCAGAGGGCTGGCTGCACCTGGACACGGCTGAATTCTGGGATACAACACAGCTGAAAATAACTTCTTAGGCTCCAGTGAGTCCATAAATCAACCGAATTTACTGAATTTACTGGCAGTAGAAGGAAGGCAGACCAATGCAGCAGGCTCTTAAGAAGGGCCCAGAAAAGACCAAAAGTGATGCCCACTTTGGATGAATTTACAGCCTAACAGGGAAGACCCAAGTAGCATGCTGATTGTCAGGTTAAAAAGCATATAAAATGTGTCATGAGTGGATACGCATAAATGGCACATAGCTGCTTCATAGTGCCTCTCCCAGCTGGAAATCATTGTCTGAAATTTCTTTCCCAAGCAATAAAAGACCTCTCTTCTCTAGCAATAAAAGGTCAAACTTGACCTGACCTGTGGTGGCACAATGGATAAAGTGTTGACCTAGAATGCTGAGGTTGCAGATTTGAAACCCAGCGCTTGCCTGGTCAGAGCACATACGTGAAGCAAATATGAGTTGGTGCTTTCCACTCTTCCTCCCTTTCTTTCACTCTCTCTTCTCTCTAAAATAAATACATAAAAATCTTACTTAAAATAAAAAAGGTCAGGCTTAAGTTTCAACAGCCCCAAGAGAAGGACCCTACCTGGTCCTTCTGTATTTTCAAAATTAGAGTGTGTACAGACACCCAGGAGGCCAGAATGGTGAGACCCACCCTGATGGGACGTGGCGGGGGCGCCTTGCATTCGAGCTCACACAGCAGTGCGGCAGCAGCGGGAAATAGCCTGAGCACCTCCTCCCTGCACTTGCCTGCTCTTTCCCCCTTACCTACTCGTCCAGATGAGACTGGCCTCTGTGTGCTTGTGGGGGACGGAGTAGTGCGCACCAGATGTAGGAGGTTGGACAGTGATCAGGCAGAGCTCAGAGGGGCAGCCAGCAGTGAGGTTGTCACCTCCAAGAAGAAGAAGAAGTGGGGACTGTCAGGAGAGGAAGGGTTGGTCAGCCTCAGGAACCCCCACATAGGATCCACAAAGGCAGAGGTGGCAGGGCTTTGTTTAGGGGGAAGGAGCAGAGCCAGGCCTGCACCCCAATCTGGTGCTCTTATAGCCATCCCTTTTGGGGACAAGGCATCAGGCCTTCCCTGTCACCCTGCCCCAACTCCATGCTCACTAAGCCACCTGCTGGCAATTTGGCTTTGTAAGAGGCTGTCTCCAGGGACACAGAGCTCAGTCAGGCCCACTCGTGCAGGCCGCTTAGCACTCAGACAGAGCTAACTGCAAATGAGTGCACTGACAACAGTTTAGACCAGTGGTTCTTAACCTGGGTTCTATCGAACCCTAGGGGTTCGATGAGTCGGTCTCAGGGGTTCGGAGAAGCCTCTGCCGTGGAGGACAGAATAAAGTAATACCATAATTTGTTGTGAGTTCACGCACTTTGTTGGTTTTGTTCTTTGAGCAAAGTGATGTTCATGCATGGCTTTTTGTGCACCAGTAAAAAAACATATACCTATGTCTTGAATTTGGGGGAAAAATCATATCACTAAAGAAGGGTTTGGTGAATGCGCATATGAAACTGGTGGGTTCGGTACCTCAAAAAAGGTTAAGAACCACTGGTTTAGACCTTTGTAAGTGTTGGTCTGAATCAGGTTTCCTGAGTCCTTTTTCTCCGGGGACTGACAAAATCCTGTTTTTAGGCCTATGAGGTTGAGGACCAAGCCCTGGATTAGGACTTTGCTAAAGTAGTGACTACTGTCCTGGAGGCTGTCAAGGATAAACCCATGTCCTTGCCCCAGTGAGCCCCACCCTCACCCCCGCCTTTCCCTCACATGGTGGCCACATGTGTGTGTGCGAACATATATGTGAACATGTGTGTGCACACATGACCCTTCAGGAGGTACATAAAGGGTTGATGGAGGATGAGATACCTATACCAGTCTCTTTTCCCACACACCTCTCCCCAGTCCCCAGAGAATCACTGTTTGTTAAAAGTCACACAGGAGACCTTAGCCTGGGAGTTAATAACCTGGAAGCAAGAAGAGCTATAATCCCCACCTTTCTTATTGTATCCTGGGAAATAGCCTGGACAGCGAAGTTGGGTAGACCTGATTTATAAACAGACTGCTATTTTCTAGCTATATGCTTTTGTGCCAACTTCTTAGACACACTGAGGCTGAGTGTCCAGATGGGGATAATAATGCTGCCCTCACATGCTTGACACGAGGATTAAATGAGATGATGTATGTACAGCCGTCTAGTATGGAATCACAACCAGGCACACAAAAAGAGCAGGGTAAGTAGTAGCCTGTATTGTTGGCTAAATTCTGAATGGGAACCTGCATGGGCATTGAAGAAACAAATGTAGCCGCGTGCTTGGTTTAGCGGGTTTCACTTTTTATTCTCCCCAGAGGAGATCAGGTGGATAACTATGAAAGGCTGCAGAGAGGAGGGCGCAGACCTTGATTCTAATATGCAAGGTGTGCCAGGCATTTAGAAATAATGGTGTGTGTGTGTGTGTGTGTGTGTGTGTGTGTGTGTGTGTGTGTGTGTTTTGGGAGGGAGAAAAATAATACCTGCGATTGTATTATATGACATGTTCTGATTTCAGAAACATTAAAATACAGAAAATTATGCATCTAAAATTAATAAAATGCTATATTACTCTTAATAGCTTATAATGCTTGAGTGCTTGCTATGTGCCAGGTACCGTGCAAAGTTCTTTGCATAGATTATATGATCGGATCTCACAATGTCTCTGTGAGAGTGGCACTATTAGGATCCTCACTTGGCCAATGAGAAAAATGAAGCTCAGAAAGTTCAAGTACATTTTCTAAGGCAACACAGCTAGCAAGTCATAGAACCAGAACCTTAATCACTTGCTGGTGCCAATGTATTTGTTCTTAATCCTTCTATGTGACTACTGCTCCAGTTTAGGATACCAAATTCAGCTCTGGAATGGACACCCAGAGTCATTATATGTTTCTAAGCCCATTTGTCCTGTTAGAGGCACATATAATTCCATTAATATATCCATCACTTTTGATAAGATTTCCTTTGTTTTTAATACAATATAGTTTCTAGAAAGACCCTATTAACCATTTATACTTTAATGTGACTTCAAGTCATAGGATCATATAATTTTACAGTGACAAGGAACCTTAAATTGTATCTAGCTTTAGTTCCCACGAAATTCAGAATTTCCTAAATAGTGACTCTAACATGACCACCAAGATTGTCTGTCCATTAATATCTCCCACGGCAGGGAGCTCCCTGGTTATTATTTCTCTACACTCATAGAGCGCTAATTGCTAGATTATGTTGAATTCAAATCTGTTTCTCGGCTAATTTCCACCAGCAATCCTTACTCTTGTCTCTGGAATGATTACAAAACAAATCGGCTTCTCTCTTTCTATGACAACCTCTCAGATATGCATGATCTCTAATATCCCTTTTCTTTCCCAGGCTGAATGCCTTGTTTTCTTGATGTATTTCCCATAGGACTAGTATTGGAGTCTCCTTTAAGCCCAGTTCACAGACCTCTGCACCCCTTATCTCAAGACTCCTCTCTCAATCCTCTCCCCATAGTCTGCTGCATTCCTGCCAAGTAGCCCAACCTCTTTCCAGCTCAGAGTTCAACCCCAGAGGGTCACATACCACATTCCTGCAGCCACTCCCCCATGAGGGTGATCATGCTCCTTAGGGCTCCCCATAGCCTCCTGGTGCTGCCTGAGATTCCTGAGAATAGAAAGTTCATCTGGGAAATAACAGTAAACAATAATAATAATAACAGCATCTTTTACAAACATATCAAATATGTACCATAGGCCAGGTATTCTGCTAAAAACCTTTTATGAGTTATAATCTCATTTAATTTTACAAACAACCCCAAGGGATGGGTGTTGTTCACATTTCATGGATGAGGAAACCAAGAAGCCAGGAGTATAATACTCAGTTTCATCCAGTTAATATGTGGTGACCCAGCCCTGAGCTCAGACCTGTCTGGGTCCAGAACCCATGCTTAGACGCACTAGCCTATCTTGCCACCCCTCCAGCAGTGCCACCTGTCTAGTGGTGCTGCCAAGTGTCCCACAGTAGCAGGAATAATGAGAGGTTTTATCTCTATTATAATTTATTCAGAAGGGCTAGAAAGAAAACAAGCATAATTCATGAGATAGAGTGGTGGAGGGTGTTACTTAGATGGGTGATTAGAGTTTAACTCTGTCAGCACCCCCATACTCTAACATAGACTATTAAATACTTCTTAGTTCTATATATATATTGCTATGTAAAAGCAGTTCCTATCATGTCTCAGTCAAATTGTCACCCCCTAATGCCTTGTAACATAAAAATTCTGGATTCCTCCATCAATATCCAAGACTGGGACCACTCCCAGGTGAACCTGCCCTCACCCCCAGCTGGCCTCCTGGTACTGACATCTGTCCTCCTTAGGACTATCTTTTATAACCAGGACAGCTTTTATCAGACTTTGCCTCGCGCCCTGGCTGCCGGCTGTCCTCCAGGGCCACCCAGCTCCTTAGCTCACAAGTTTCGGGAGCTTGCTGCCCCCAGCTGCCCTTGGAAGAGTCACCCCCATGGCTCATGAAGAAAGCTCCTTCTTTCCCTTGGTTCATTGGCACAGCATCCAAAAAGAGGAGACTTGCAATGAGAAAATAATGAAGCCATGGTTTTAAGATTTCCTGGCATAATTCAAATAAAGATGATGCTAAGTCTAGAGAAAAAAATATTTTCATCAAAGGAGCATCATTAGAGTTTTCCACATCATCTAAACCTCTGTGATTATTTAAACCAGTGAATTTGTAAAATAACAATAATAATAAAATAATATGACTACTATTTTAAAAGCATAAAAAATATGTTTAAGCAAATGCCTGGAAAGCTGCTCAAACTGTCTTTGCCTCTCTTTTGGCAAAGGCTTGCTGGGTCTTTTTTCTCCTCCAATATCAACAGGAAATGATAATCATGGTGTTCTGAATAACTAGTTTGAAAAGGAATTAAGCCTGCAAACTTTGCCCAAGCACTATAGTATGCACAGAAGGGAAACAGTGGAGACCACAATAAGACGAGTAGAAGATGGCAGGTCTGTTCAATAAATATATGTTCAGCACCTACTGTATGCCAAGTTATGCATCAAGCATTTATAATACAGAGATTTTAAAAAAAGAAGAAAGACCGACCTCAGGCAGCTCCTAGTCTAATGGGGGTGGCTAACTGGTACTCTAGCAATTACAGCAAGATGAAAGCCTTTGACATACACCGTCAGCAACTCAAAAGTTCATTGTCAAACTCTGACTCCATCAAGAAAGTCATCAAACTCCTCTGTGCATCCCTTTTCTTGTTTAGAAAGTGAGGATGGTAATCATAAACTAACAGGTATAAATGCCCAGAAGAGTGCCTGTTGCATGCTGTAGGTGCTGGCGCTGGTTGTGGTTGTTATAATGAACAGGTCACCCAGTCTAGGCCCCATCCCCTCACCGCCCATTACCAGAGACAAGGTGTGGGGAAGGCTTGCTGAGGTGTGCTACCAAGGATGGGGGAATTATCCAAACAGAACAAACATAGGAGGGAAAAGGCAAGAAGAGGTTTTTTAAGGCGTATGGTGCATGTGTGGAACCTATCACAGGGATGATGAATAGTGAGATTGCAGAGGGGAGTAGTAGCAGATAAGGCATAAAGGCACAAAAGGTCAGTTCCTGGGGCATCCTTTGTCATGCTAAAGAGCCTGAGTGGCTTTGTTTGTGTGACGGAAGCTGTCAAAAGGTTTTAAAAGGAGGAGCAACATAATAAGATGTGTCACCTAGAGAAGAACTTTGAACAGAGAGAGGCTAAAAGAAAGGTCAGCTATTGAAGGCTGACCAAACTTCCTCCTAAGAAATGACTAGGGCACAAAGTAGGATGGATCAAAAGATTTTCAGGATTTCCAGTCCAAGATGGTAAATTGTCATGTGCATTTTCATCTCTGTTCCCTCCTAAAACTTCACTGAAGCAACAGTAAGGAATTTTTTATAAAGCATAAACCACAAAGACAAAAGAGAATAGAGAATCAGTAGCAATAAACTTTTGGAAACGGAAAGCAGACAACTAGTTGGTAATTGACAAGGTGTTCGGCAGATAAAATGTAATATGCTCACTTTGTTAAAGGTGGTGCTGCCCACATGGAAGCCCGTCACCCAGGTGATATTATTTGCCCTTATGCTTGTGATGGCTGTGGGGGAAAAGTTGTAATGTAAGCAGGCCGGGTTGTTATAGCTTAAGGGTTTAAGAGTAAGCTCTTCTCCACACCCTTGACTGATTGGATGATGTAGGGTGGTGATGTAGGGAGGAATCCCATTATGCCTCAGGTGGGTGGCTTTGTATCAGAGACTTTCTTGTATGTATAATTGGATTAAAGGTTTGGATTATCTGTGCTATAAACTGGGGCAGTCCGGGAGCTTGCTCGCTCTTGGTTCCTGGGTTCCTGAGATTAGTATCAGAGAGGAGAGCAGATTAAGGCCATGTGCAGGAGAAGCAGTCAAGATGGCAGAGTGCTGAGGAAGAAGCCAGTTTGTTAAGAGTTTGTGCAGGAGGAGATGGGGAACAGAGGTGAATAAGTCTGGTGAGCTAGAAACCTTTGATTCTAGGAAACTTGGATAAGTCAGTAGCTTTGTGAGCACTGAATGTGTGGGTTTTGGAGCCCAGTGTGTGTTTTTGCTTGCCCGCTGGGTGCAAGCTAGAATTAAAGCTGATGGCTCACCAGTTTTTGGCTCCTGAGTTTCATTACCAACTGTCCGAATCCAATGTGAACCTGCATGGGCCAGACGGCTGTGATGGTGGCCACGATCATTGGTTTTACAGATACCTCGTCAGGGCACACAGGAGAAGATACCATCTGCTTCTCCACCGTTCCCCCTCCTCCTTCTCTCTATCTCTTCTCTCTGTCTCTCTTTCTCTCTCTCTCTCTGTTTCTTTCTCTTTCTCTCCCACAGTCATGGCTCGATTGGTTCTAGTACATTGGCTCCAGGCACTGAGGATGGCTATGTGGAGCCTCCTCCTCAAGCACTAAAATTAACTCAGTTGCAAACATGGTCCCAGATGGGCAGAGCATTGGCCTCAGACAGGAGTTGCCGGGTGCATCCCAGTCAGGTCACATGCAGGAGTCTGTCTCTCTATCTCCCCTCTTCTCACTTGGGAAACAGAAAAAAGAAAGAAAGAAATACAGTTTGAGACACACACACAATTTAAAATTTTCTAGTATTCTCATTAAAAAAAAAAGAAATGTAGTTAATTTAACCAGATATTATCCTTATGAAAAATTATTGATATCTTTCCACTCTTCATTTTCAAAAAGCAATGTATATTTTACACTCACATCAATTTGGACACAAAGTTTTCATCAGAAATACTGTATCAGGAGGTAAGCACACAATACTGAGTACAGAGCTGTGTTGTGAATTGGGCATCTGAAACCTGTATAATTACATAAACCAGTTTCACCAAAAAAAAAATCAGTAGAAAAAAGAAACACGTAATATATGTTTAGATTTTATAGAGTCTAGTTCTGGGTCAAATAAGTTTGCAAATATGATATATATGTTTGCTCGCTTATAGTTTGCATTGGATGTGAGGGACAGGTTGTAAGCAGGCAGGGTCCTTATAGCCTAAGGCTTAGATTTAAACCTAAGCTTTTCCCCACACCCTTGACTGTTGCATGCATGATGTGGGGTGGTGCACTCTCATTAGGAATCCCATTATGCCTCAGATAAGTGACTTTGTATCAGAGACTTCCTTGTCTGTATATTGGATTAAATGTTTTGATTTCTATACTATAAAGTGGGGCAGACCAGGAGCTTGCTCTCTCTTGGTTTCTGAGATTAGCATTAGAGAGGAAAGCAGAGAAAGACCACATGGAGGGGAGGAGAAGCAGTCAAGATGGTGGAATGCTGAAGGAGAAGCCAGTTTGCGCAGAGCTTGTACAGAGAGAAGGAGACGGGAAACAGAGGTGAATAAGGCTGGTGAGGTACAAACCTTTAATCCTAGGAAAACTCAGATAAGTCAGTGGCTTTGGGAGCCCTGAATGGAAAGGGAAGTATTTTTCCACTGTGTGTATTTCTTGCCCACCGGGTACAAGCTAGGATTAAAGCTAATGGCCCACCAGTTCTTGCCTCTGTTGTTTCATTACCGTCTGTCCAAATCAAATGTGAACTTGCATGGGCCAGGTGGCTGTGATGGTGGCCGTAGCTACTGGCTTTACACTAGTTAAAAAATTAATTCAAATTGTTCCAAAATATGTAAAAGTTTCCCAATATCAAATAAAGTATGGATTTTTAAATAAATTAACTAAAATAAAAAATTGAGTTCTTCAGCTACACCAGCCACATTTTTCTTGCTAGGAGTCCCATGTGGCTGGAGGCTACTGTACTGAACAGCACAGGTGTAGGATCTCTAGACTAAAGGACACCAAGTCAAGCTGAAACCAGGGACATTATACTAAAATCAGAGTGTCTGCATATTGAACATTGAGACATTCAGCCTTCACCTCCACATGGCCTCCAGTAATTGCTGTTAAGCCAGGCTCATCCCCTTCAGGTAGGAGACTGGGAGATTCTTCTCCAGGAAACCTGACCAGTCCAAGAAGAAGGCATAAACTTATGAGAGCAAGGGATACAACTAAACAATCCAGCAAACCTACCCTAGGTTGAGGCCACAAGTTGGTGAGTTCCAACCATGAATAGACAAAGGCAGGCAGATGGAACCACCACAAAGATAGACTAAAACAAAGGGGAAAATGCAATTTGATGGAAAAAGACTGTACGGTCAGGGGCTGCCATCGTGGCCATTCACACATTCACTGCAGGTTCTCATTGAATCCGGGCAGACAGTAAAAAAATGGCAGAGTTGGAGGATGGTGGGTGTTGGGCAGATAAAATATATTATGCTCACTTTGTTAAAGATGGCGCTGCCCACATGGAAGTTCGTTGATATTAATGTGTGTTCTGGAACAGGCTGTGGGCAGGCCGGGTCGTTATAGCCTAAGGCTTAGTTTAAGAGTAAGCTCTTCTCCACACCCTTGACTGATTGGATGATGTAGGGTGGTGCACTCTCCTGAGAAATCCCATTATACAGAGACTTCCTTGTTTGTATAATTGGATTAAAGGTTTTGAGTCTATGTTATAAAGTGGGAGAGAGCAGTAGCTTGATCTCTCTCTCTCTTGGTTCTTGGTTCCTGAGGTATTGGAGAGAAGAGCAGATTAAGGCCATGTGGAGGAGAAGTAGCCAAGATGGCAGCATGCTGAGGAAGAAGCCAGTTTGTTACGAGTTTGTGCAGGAGGAGATGGGAAACAGAGGTGAATAAGTCTGGTGAGCTAGAAACCTTTGATTCTAGGAAACTCGGATAAGTCAGTAGCTTTGTGAGCACTGAATGTGTGTGTTTTTGCTTGCCCGCCGGGTGCAAGCTAGAATTAAAGCTGATGGCTCACCAGTTTGTGGCTCCTGTGTTTCATTACCGACTGTTCGAATCTAATGTGAACTTGCATGGGTCAGGCTGCTGTGATGGTGGCCTCGACTACTGGCTTTACAGTGGGCTATTCTATTCATTGGTGTCTCACCAAGAAAAGCAAGCCACAAGAAACGCCAAGGGAAAAGCAGAAAACCTGCTTTCCCACAGAGGGCAATGGATCAGGGAGGCCTCTGCAATGCCGATAGCAGGAACTGAGAGGAAGAGCCCTAGTTTTCTTCATTTTATAGTGTAGAAAATTAAAGCCTTTAAGCCAATAAACAAATAAGAAAGTCTCTGATACAAAGCCACTTGTCTGAGGTACAAATGGGATTCCTCATAAGAGTGCAGCACTCCCTATCATGCAACAGTCAAGGGTGTGGGACAAAGCTTAGTTTTGAGAAGACCTTAGTATTAGTAGAGAGGGAAAGGCTTAGTCTTAAAACTAAGCCTTAGGCTATAATGACTTTGCAAGCTTACAGCCTGTCTCCCACACCCAAAGCAAGCAAACATCATATTTACAAACTTATTTGACCAACAAAGACCATGCAAAAAAAAAAAGAAACATCCTCGTATCTATTGATAATTACCTTAGAGAGGTTGTAAAGCCAGTAGCCGCGGCCACCATCACAGCCGACTGGCTCATGCAGGTTCACATTTGATTCAGACAGTCGGTAATGAAAAAACGGAGCCAAGAACTGGTGGGCCATCATCTTTAATCCTAGCTTGCTACTGGTGGGCAAGTAAAATCACACACTGGGCTCCAAAACCACTCATTCAGTGCTCACAAGCTACTGACTTATCTGAGTTTCCTAGAATCAAAGGTTTCTAGCTCACCAGTCTTATTCACCTCTGTTCCCCATTTCCTTCGCTCTGCACAAACTCTGCTTTAACTGGCTTCTCTTTCAGCACTCCACCATCTTGGCTGCTTCTCCTCTCCTCCACGTGTCCTTAATCTGCTCTCCTCCCTGCTCTCTGCCCTCCACCTAGAACGCAATCACTCTTCTCCCGGAACATGATCTCTTTTCCTTTTAAAACCTTTTGGCATGGCCTGACCAGGCAGTGGCATAGAGGATAGAGCATTGGACTGGGATGCAGAAGACCCAGGTTCGAGACCCCAAGGTCGCCAGCTTGAGTGCGGGCCCATCTGGCTTGAGCAAAAGCTCGCCAGCTTGGACCCAAGGTCGCTGGCTCCAGCAAGGGGTGGCTCAGTCTGCTGAAGGCCCGGGGTCAAGGCACATGTGAGAAAGCAATCAATAAACAACTATGGTGTCGCAACAGCAACGAAAAACTGATGATTGATGCTTCTCACCTCTCTTCGTTCCTGTCTGTCTGTCCCTATCTATCCCTCTCTGACTCTCTCTCTCTGTCCCTGTAAAAAATTAAAAAACCTTTTGGCACAAAAGCCCTCCCTCAACACACATTAATACAATCACGCCCATCCCAAGCAGGAAGGGCAGGGCAACTTAATGTTATCACCTGGGCAACAGGCTTCTCCATGGGCAGCACCATCTTTAACAAAGTGAACATACTATATATTATCTGCCCAACAATCCACCCCTATGCTCACTTTACTACACACAATGTACACCATCAGCATCCCTGTGCAAGGAAATTAGCCACATTACACAAATTACAACAACATGACAAATCATACAATTTCAACAATTACAAAGATATACTTCACCAGTCTCTGAGCACTTTGCCAAGGTCCTCGGCCTTCTCTCTTGCTGTTTGCAAGGCTTTCCGGGGCAGGGGAAGGGTCTCCAGCAATGCCATCCCCCAGCCTCATTAGGGTATTTCACATTGTCCAAAATCCACAAGTTCACTCAACAAAGAAGCCAGTGCTCACTTCAGTTGTAATCCAGGAAATCAGTCCACACACATGGGGTCTTAGCCACACCCCTCATCCCTGCCGTCATGGCAGGTTTTACACTGTCTCATAGAGGAGCATGTGGCAATGGCAGACAGCATTTCCATCTCTGCTCCAAAGAGCATGATGGCATCCACCTCTATGACCCAAAATGTCAGCGAACCCACCAGCGGCTTAACAGGCACTCCCTGCTGTTCCAGTGGCCAACCAGCGATGCAAGCCTGGCTTCCAAGATGTCCGTTCATCCTCCCGCCGCAGCTGCCATCATTTACCTTCTGGAGTCTGCAAATCACAGCTGCGGCCCAGTTCTCCTCATCTTCCGGATAGGAGCTAGAAAGCCAGCTCCCGCTGCCAGGCTTGAGCCCTGGGCTGCCGCCACCTTCTGCTCTGCCAACCTTGCAGCCCTAGCTCCGGCCTCAGTCCCGGCCTCCTGCCACTGCTGGCTCTCCACAACATCCAGGCCAATCTGCAACTCACAAACCTGTGATTCCTTCTCCAGTGGTTGCTCCATTTCCAAGAGGATCTCACGAACCTGGTCGGCCTCCTCCAGTGCTTGCTCCAGTTCCAGGGTGGCATCTCTTTCTCCCACGTTTGCTCCAGCTCCTTCCACTGCTTGGTTTGCAGGTCCCAGGTACCCTCTTCCACAGAGCTCTCAATTTCCTCAAGCATGGCTGTAAAAGTCAGCCAGCCTACAGCCCCCAGAAGGACACCTATTAACAAAGTGAGTGTTGGGCAGATAAAATATAATATGTTCACTTTGTTAAAGATGGGGTTGGGCAGATAAAATATAATATGTTCACTTTGTTAAAGATGGTGCTGCCCACATGGAAGCCCATCACCCAGGTGATACTATTTGCCCTTATGCTTTGGATGGGTGTGGGGGAAAGGCTGTAATGTAAGCAGGCCGGGTCGTTATAGCCTAAGGCTTAGTTTTAAGACTAAGCTTTTCCCCACACCTTTGACTGATTGGATGACGTGGGGTGGTGCGCTCTCCTGAGGAATCCCATTGTGCCTCAGATGGGTGACTTTGTATCAGAGACTTTCTTGTTTGTAGATTGGATTAAAGGTTTTGAATCTATGCCCTAAAGTGGGGCAGGCCGGGAGCTTGCTCTCTCTTGGTTCCTGAGGTATTAGAGAGGAGAGCAGATTAAGGCCACGTGGAGGACAGGAGAAGCAGCCAAGATGGCAGAGTGCTGAGGGAGAAGCCAGTTTGTGCAGAGTTTGCGCTGGAAGAGATGGGGAACAGAGGTGAATAAGTCTGGTGAGCTAGAAACCTTTTGATTCTAGGAAACTCGGATAAGTCAGTAGCTTTGTGAGCACTGAATGAGTGGGTTTTGGAGCCCAGTGTGTGTTTTTGCTTGCCAGCCAGGTGCAAGCTAGAATTAAAGCTGATGGCTCACCAGTTCTTAGCTCCGTTGTTTCATTACCGACTGTCCGAATCTAATGCAAACCTATATGGGCCAGGCAGCTGTGATCCTGACCCTGGCTACTGGCTTTACAAACAGCAACAAAAGAGTTCTTGGAAATTAACAGAAACCTGTGAGCAGAAATGAAAGGTTCAATACAAGGGCCAGAAGACAAAATTCAGTACAGCAAAAAGATAAGGAAATAAAAAATGAAAGAGAGAAGATTTAAAAATTAGAGGGTCAGCTCAGAAGATCCACTAGCTAGAAAAACCAGAATTCTAGTATTGTAGAGGCCCTGAACAGGAACATAAAACAGAGACAGAATTTAATGCCCTGAGGTAAAGGCCACAGAGCCTACTGACAAAAGTACTGAATGCAGCACTGTGCTAAACACAGCATAATAGGGATAGAATGAGCAATTCTGATTAATCCATAGGTGGGGACATTTGAATTACTTCCTTTGCCCTTTTGTCTGCTCTAAAGAAGTTCCTCTTCCTGACTTCCTCATTCTTTTCTCCTCCTCCTCCTCTTCTCTGCTTCCTGACTTCCTCATTCTTTTTTATTTTTTATTTTTCAGAGACAGAGAGAGAGTCAGAGAGAGGGATAGATAGGGACAGACAGATAGGAACGGAGAGAGGTGAGAAGCACCAATCATCAGTTTCTTGTTGCGACACCTTAGTTGTTCATTGATTGCTTTCTCACATGTGCCTTGACCGCAGGCCTTCAGTAAACTGAGCCACCCCTTGCTGGAGCCAGCGACCTTAGGTCCAAGCTGGTGAGCTTTTGCTCAAGCCAGATGGGCCTGCGCTCAAGCTGGCGACCTTGGGGTCTCAAACCTGGGTCTTCCGCATCCCAGTCCAATGCTCTATCCACTGCGCCACTGCCTGATCAGGCAAACTTCCTCATTCTTGTACCTGCTTCAATTTGTGTGTACCAATAAATACCTGTAAGGACTGGGGATCAGGGCCATCTCCTGAAACCTGTATAGGGGATTGTGAGGCTGTCTCCCCTAGGTCCCTGTTGGGCAGAAAAAATATATTATGCTCACTTTGTTAAAGATGGCGCTGCCCACATGGAAGTTCGTTGATATTAATGTGTGTTCTGGAACAGGCTGTGGGCAGGCCGGGTTGTTATAGCCTAAGGCTTAGTTTAAGAGTAAGCTCTTCCCCACACCCTTGACTGATTGGATGATGTAGGGTGGTGTACTCTCCTGAGGAATCCCATTATGCCCCAGATGGGTGGCTTTGTATCAGAGACTTTCTTGTATGTATAATTGGATTAAAGGTTTGGGTTTTCTATGCTATAAACTGGGGCAGTCCGTGAGCTTGGTCTCTCTCTTGGTTCCTGAGTTCCTGAGGTTAGTATTGGAGAGGAGAGCAGATTAAGGCCATGTGCAGGAGAAGCAGTCAAGATGGCAGAGTGCTGAGGAAGAAGCCAGTTTGTTAAGAGTTTGTGCAGGAGGAGATGGGGAACAGAGGTGAATAAGTCTGGTGAGCTAGAAACCTTTAATTCTAGGAAACTTGGATAAGTCAGTAGCTTTGTGAGCACTGAATGTGTGGGTTTTGGAGCCCAGTGTGTGTTTTTGCTTGCCTTCCGGGTGCAAGCTAGAATTAAAGCTGATGGCTCACAAGTTTTTGGCTCCGTTTTTTCATTACCAACTGTTCGAATCAAATGCGAACCTGCACGGGTCAGGCTGCTGTGATGGCGGCCTTGACTACTGGCTTTACAGTCCCTCAGTGCATGTCACGTGGTCTCTGAGAAGTCATTATCTACATAACATAGTATAAAGGAGAGAAAATGGGGGGAGGGAAATGAGTAAGAAGATTTTTTCAAGAAAATATCCTGGAGCTGAAGGACAGGGGTTTCCATAATGAAAGGGTTCATTGAGCACCAAGCACAATGGAGAAAAATAGAATCACTATAAAGCATAGAAGGAAAATTTTAGAAACCTAGGGCCAAATAAAATACTTTAAAAACTTGAAGAGACTAGGGAAAAAATATTACAAAAAAATGGATCAATATGATTGACAGGAGACTTCCCAATGAAAACTCTGAAATCTAAAAAATAAGTAAATAAAGCAACGCCATCAAAATACCCAGGGAAAACAATTTTCAACTCAGAATGCTATACTTATTCAAAATACAAAATAAATGTAATAGTTGAATAGAAATATTTAGAGACCTGACAAATGAAAAAAAAAGAAATCACCTCCTATGAACTGTTTCCCAGAAAGTTACTGGAGGGTACAGCACACCAAAATCAGGATATAAGTGAGAAGCAAAGGGACTCCTAGAATACTGCTGAAGGGGAAATACAGAAAGAAAGAAAAAAGGCTTTTAGGAGTAGGTAACTTTAAAAAGGCTCTTAGCATAGGTAGCTTCATTTAGCTTCTCTTCCATCTTAAACTCTAAGTAACCCCAGAACTTACTTAGGTCTAAAACTCCCTACTCCTGGCCTTAAAGTTAGTTTCGCCACATTGCAGATGTGTCAGGGGTGGGTCGTAAATCCTAGAATGTTTAGAAATGTTTTCGTTAAGCATGCAAAACATTTATCACTAATGTGTTATCATCTTCAAAGCTTAGGTTTTAGTGTGTAGAAATAGTTTTTTTTCTTTAAATTGATCCTATAGATAAATATTGTAGCAAGACAGTTAGATTTAATGAGCTTGTTAGTGAAATTAATAAATATGTGTAAAGTCAGTAGCCGGGGTCAGGATCACAGCCGCCTGGCCAATGCAGGTTCACATTAGATTCATACAGTCGATAATGAAACAACGGAGCCAAGAACTGGTGAGCCATCAGGTTTAATTCTAGCTTGCACCCGGCGGGCAAGCAAAAACACATACTGGGCTCCAAAACCCACTCATTCAGTACTCACAAAGCTACTGACTTATCCGAGTTTCCTAGAATCAAAAGGTTTCTAGCTCACCAGACTTATTCACCTCTGTTTCCCATCTCCTTCTCCTGCACAAACTCTGCACAAACTGGCTTCTCCCTCAGCACTCCACCATCTTGGCTGCCTCCTCTCCTCCACGTGGCCTTAATCCGCTCCCTTTCTAATACTAAGCTCAGGAACCGAGAGAGCAAGCTCCTGGTCTGCCCCACTTTATAGTGTAGAAATCCCAACTTTTAATCCAATCTACAAACAAGGAAGTCTCTGATACAAAGTCACCCATATGAGGCATAATGGAATTCCTCAGGAGAGCGCACCACCCCACATCATCCAATCAGTCAAGGGTGTGGGGAATAGCTTACTCTTAAAACTAAGCCTTAGGCTATAACGACCTGGCCTGCTTACATTATAGCCTTTCCCCCACACCCATCCCAAGGATAAGGGCAAATAATATCATCTGGGTGACGGGCTTCCATGTGGGCAGTGCCATCTTTAACAAAGTGAGCATATTATATTTTATCTGCCCAACAATATGTTTTATTGATTTTGTACCATGCTTCGTCTGGGCTCCCCCTTCTTTCCTTACCCCAACCAGTATGTGAGTTTGTCTTTAAAAGCTGGCCCAAAACTGTGTTCGGGGCCACATGATTTGACTGACTTAGGTCTCTGTGCGGTGGCCAGCTTTAAAATAAAGGCTCCTTAATTTGTCTACTTAATTGTGTGACAGAACATCTGTTTCTCGCTGTTCCGATACAACAAAGGAAAATTGAGTACAATCTCTGTTCAGCAGGCAGAGAGGTCATCAAGCCAATTCAAAGTTGGTCAGAAGCTCCAAAATGAAGGTCCAGCAGGGTCAGTTCCTGGTGAGAGGTCTCTTCCTGGCTTGCAGAGAGCCAAATTTTTTGCTGTTTCCTCTCATGTCCTCTTCTTATAAAGCCACAGTTCTCACAGATTGCCACCCTTAACCTTAATTACCTCCTAAAGACTATCTTTGGATATGGTAGTATTAAGGGCTAGGGCTTCAACATTTGAATTGGGAAGAGGGGAGAATAGGGACACAATTCAGTCCATAGCAAAGAGTCAAGGTTGATTGTGCATTTCTAGTCTTAGTAACTGAATGGATGGGATTGTCACAACATACTCAGGAGGGCAAGGAGCCAGTCAATTAGCAATGACAAGTTTCAGTTTAAGCTACATCTGCAGTGCCAGTGAGACAGCTGAGAGGAACTGTCCAGTTTGTGATTGTACAAGAGTTCCGAGTTCAACATCAAGGTCAGAGCTGGAGACGTTGTTACTGTTAAAGCTGACAACTTTCTGGAAATGGAGTGGAGTAAAATGAAAGAAAAGGCAAACTCAGACCCCTGAAGACCACCATGGCTTGAGAGTCAATGGGTTTCATGAAGAGGAGACTCTAAGGAAGCTGAGGGTCTCCAGAGATACCCAAAGATATAAGGATTGAAAATGTTCTGCTTGGTCTGATGGTGAGGAGGACACTGGCATCTCCCAGAGCAGGTTGAGTGGAGTGTGGGCATAGATGCCACACTACTCTAAGTTGGGGAACAAATGGGAAACAAGTAGATCAGGCATGAGAAGACAGTAAATGGCTCTTTCCAGATGGTTGGTTATGAAGGAAAAGAAAGAGATAAGATGAAGGTATGACTTCATGCACAATGATTACATATTTAGAAAAAAAATTATGAGGGAGAGAAGATATGAAAGAGTAAAGTGGTCACTGAAAGAGTGAGGCTATGGTAAATATGAAAAGGGTGGTGACGGAATAAGTCTTAGGAAAAGCATGTCTCCATAGGAAGAGAAGAGAGTAGGAGAGAGGAGAAGGGGAAGAAATGAGGTTAAAAGGATAAAATATGGAGGCTGAATCACCCTGTAATTTAATCTCATTTAAGTTATTCTCCCAGGAGTTACTGAGTGAGAACACTTGGTCACCATTCTCTACAGTTTGTGTTTGCTCACCCCCTCCCCTTCCAGCCTATCCTCATCTTGCTCCTCTGAGCTCCCGCCTCTTATTCTTTTCCTTTTCCTTTTCCCTGACCTTCTTGCCTGTCATTGAGATGGTCTTTACTGAGCCACCACTACCACTATGATCAGCCTCACAGCACAGAGACAACTGATGGGGGCTGGGACTAAGGTGTTTAAGTCCAAGTACTTAACACACAGCTACTGAGCCCTCAAAGGATCCGGGGAAAACCAACTGGAGGCAGAGCTGGGTCATAGTTGTCCTTCAGAGAAATACCTCTCTGGCAGGTAGAGATGACTCTATCACCCTCTTCAACACTGGCCTGACAGATTGAGGAAATAGAAGAGAGCAGAGGGGGTCAACCCACCAAGATGTAAGTCTTTCTTCAGGTCCCCAGTCATTTCTGATCATTTCAAATGAAAT
Organism: Rhynchonycteris naso; assembly: GCA_037038555.1. NCBI lineage: Eukaryota > Metazoa > Chordata > Mammalia > Chiroptera > Emballonuridae > Rhynchonycteris > Rhynchonycteris naso. The sequence goes on along the minus strand of CM072995.1, from coordinate 328,163,091 downwards.
ACAAAAAATTCTCAGACCCACAACCATATGCAATGGTTGTACTTTTAGTATTCATTGGCTGAGAAAATAAAATTCCAAAAGGCTTTTCTGAATCTACTACTACCTTTAAGCATTTTCTTTTTCATAAGTGCATCTACATAGTCGCAACATAAGTAAATGCATAATTTCAAGATATGCCTGTCTCTAAGCAATGCTTGGTGAGCATATAGATCTGTAAAACTCTTTGCAATAAATCTGCTTTTCCCGGTCATCAGGGTTCAATTTCTACCTGTTGGAAAAGATTGATCCAGACTTTGCCAGGATTTGAGGATTGTGGGTGGGAACTACTCTGCCATGGCATGAGGTCAGATCAGATAGCAGCAAGATCAAGGAATGGAAATCTTCCCAATGACAAGATGTTATGGGAAGACAGAGGTCTAAGTATCTTCATCTCCTCCTACATGGAGTTTGCCACCCCTGACCCATGCCTGCAGGCACCAAAAGATGATATCTAAATGATTGTGTGGCTCCCCACTTCTAAATGAATGTGTCAAGATCAGTGGAGTGAGTAAATGTTTAAATTAGTAACTGTGTCAGTTATTATTTGTATCAAAGCTCTCTTTTCAGTCTTAAGATAATTGTTCTTGTCTCTCCATCTCCACCCACTCAATTTTGCAATCCAATATGTAGCAGTCTATGTATACCATACATTGCTTATGTGATCTCACTTAATCCTGACACCCTCATAGAGTAGGTATAATTATCCTCATTTTATAGATGTGGAAACTAAGGATCAGAGAGGTCAATTGTTTTGCCTAAGGTCACATAGCTAATATATGATGAAGTTAGGATCCAAACTCAGATTCTGTATAGTACAAATTCTCTTTTCACTATAGCACATAATCTTTTTTCCCATTGAAATATAGAATTTTGTTGAGAGATAAAGTAGAGGTAGAGAGTGGGTGGTAGTCATTCTTTAAGCTGGTTCCAGGCAGAAGGAACTCTTTCTAATGGCATTTCCATAATTAGAATGCATATTTTTCTGATAGTTACAATTCAGGCAATTGCAGTGACATTCAGCTGAAACCTGGCATGCAAGATGTTCATTTTTCTTAAAAGTGCACTTTTAATTGGTCCCAGTTCTTTCCAAGTCTGGAAAAAGTGCACAGTGTGTACTTCTGACGTTTCCAATGTTGAAGTCTGTTTGACACAAGTACTCAATCCCTGGAGTTCATTCTGAATTCCCTGGTAAGAGGCAGGGCAGACTGGGCAGGAGGGACAGACGGAGAGAAGGGGGTTGGGGGTTGTCAGACAAAGGGACCTCTCGTTACAGAGCACACTATTCCCAAAGGGACTCTAGAGTACATTGTATAAACCACACGGGGTAGGAGATATTCTGCAGGAAAGACTGCACCCCCTTCTTCCCCACAGACCTCCAGGGATGCATGGGCTGCAACCATGATGTCCCTGCTTCATCATCAGTCCGAACAGTCCTTACTGAGTTTTTCACCACAATTAAAGTGGATACCCTCAAGAGAAGCTAGCTGGACTGTGTTTAGTCAAGTACATCTCTTCCAGAATTCTCAATTCTCTGGACTTAAGAAATAGCTCAAATCTCAAAGATGTCTAGAATTTGGATTAAAATGCAAAGAGAAAACCATGGAACCAGAGCAGTGTGGTGGGGACAACAAAGGATGAAGTAGGACCAGAAGATGGAGATTTAAGTGTGCTGCTTACTAACTCTGTAAATTTCTTGAGCCTCAATTTCCTGGGCTGAAAAGAAATTGAGTTAATAATCCCATCTAGTGAGGACTAGATGTGGCATTTTATCTAGCCTAGTTCAAATTACTATTTCCTAGTGTAGCAGACTAGATGTTCTGACAAACCCTCCGACGATGCTAAATAAAATATGAGAATAAATGAGAAAGGAAGAAAGTAAAAAAAAAATTCTCAGAGGTCAAAAATTTTATAAAGGTGTTTGAAACCTAAAAGATCACTATAACCAACTTTCTCTTGAAGGCATTTGGCAAAACCAGATGACCTTGAGCCTCAGTATTTGTGGCCCAGGAATTCATAGGAAACAAGAGACAAATGCTATGGCCTATCCAAAGTGGGAAGGCTACACAGAAGAATGACCACCTCCTGCATAACGTTAGGAACTCAGAGTACTGTGTCCTCCAATGGTGAAGTAGAAATAACAGCCCACCCCTCTTACCAGAAGGAACAGTAAAAAAAAAAATTTTAAATTAACCACCTCAGATCTTGGCTTCCAGGTAAAAAAGATAAAAATTTATGAGAATTGTAACTATAAACCCAGGTCATAATCAAGATTTGGGGCTTAAATTGTTATTATCTGATTGTCCACAAAACTTCACCTGAGACTATAACTTAAACATGTCCCTGTTTCAGTAGCACCCCCAGGAGCCTGTCAGAAACAAATCCTTTTTGAAGATATTCTTCTTCAACCTAGATTTAAATAATTTCTATAGATAACATTCCAAGAAATATGTAATACACTCAAAAAAGCATAACACACAAAGAAACATGATACCATAAACAAAAGCCAGTAGAAACTGCATCAGCCTCATCATAACCCATAATTACTTCAGATATTAAGATTAACAGACACAAAATACAAAACATGTTTGATATGCTCAGAAATAAAATTAAGACGCAAAACAAGAGTAAAGAAAACTATAAACATAACCAAACAGATTAAAAAGACAAAAAAGTATAATAACTGAAATCAAGACTCAATTAATGTAATATTTTTAGACACATCTAATAAGAGATTTCATCAACTCTAAAGCAAATCTGAAAAAAATATAGCAAAAATGCAGCATAAAACTAAAAATAAAAATTTAATATATGAAAGAGAAGTTAAAGAGCTCATAGCACAGTGGATAGAGTATCAGACTGAGATGTGTAGAACCCAGGTTCAAAACACCAAGGTCGCCGGCTTGAGCAAGTGCTCATCTGGCTTGAGCATGAACACACCAGCTTGAGTGCAAGGTCACTGGCTTGAGTGTGGGATCATAGACATAACCCCATGATCTCTGGCTTGAGCCTAAAGTTTGCTGGCTTAAAGCCCAAGGTTGCTGGCTTGAGCCCAAGGTCCAAGGCTTGAGCAAGGGGTCACTCATTCTGCTGTAGCCCCCCGGTCAAGGCACATGTGAGAAAGCAATCAATGAACTAAGGTGCCTCAACAAAGAATTGATGCTCCTCATCTCTTTCCTTTCCTGTTTGTCTGTCTCTATCTGTCCCTCTCTCTGACTCTCTCTATCTCTGTCAAAAAAAAAAAAAAGGAAGAGAGGTTAGAGAATTGAATCAAGAAGATGTGGTACATATATACAATTACAACATGGATGGACCTTGAGAACATTATACTGAGTGAAATAAGTAAATCAGAAAAAGCTAAGAACTATATGATTTCACACATAGGTGGGACATAAAGCTGAGACTCATGGACATGGATAAAAGTGAAGTGGTCATCAGGGGGAGGGGATGTGGGGGAAGGGTGGGGGGAAGGGAGTAAAGAGGAACAGTGTCAGAAAATGATTAAACTTTGGGTGATGGGTATAACACATAATTAACAGTTCAAATACTATTGAAACATTTACCTGAAACCTATGTACTCTTATTGATCAATGTCACCCTGCTAAATTTAATTTTCTAAGTAAACTCTAAAAAAAGAAAGAAAGAAAAGAAAGACAGGTTAAGAGGCATGGAGGCTAAAGGGAGAAGCTCTAACTTACATCTAACCAGTTTCAAAAAGAGAAGAAAGAAAGGAGAGAAGAATTATTTGAAGGACTGATGGCTGAGACATTTTTAAGACTAAAAAGAAATTAATCTTCAGATTCAGCGGATTTCAAACAGCCTAATCAAAACAAAATTCACTTCTAAACATAGTGAATCTGCAAATCACCAAAGGCAAAGAAAGGCCCTTTAAAATAACCAGGAATAAAAAAGACAAACAATAAAATGAGCAAACTGACAGGTGACTTCCCAATGAAAGCCAAAAGACAGTGGAATGATATCATCAGTGGCTGAGAAAAAAATACATTGTACACCCAGCAGAAATGTCCAATGAGAATTGGGATGAAACTTCCAGACAGAAACTGAGACATATGTCATCAGAAGACCATCGCTGTGCTAGTTATCAAGTTATTGTCACTCAGCTCCAAATCTGTTCTGCTTTGCAAAAGTGGAGGTAGGCTCTTCAAACACTTTTTCTTTGCCAGTTGGCATCACATTAAGGTTGTTTTGTTTTGCTTTTAGATTTTATTCATTCATTTTAGACAGGGAAGAGAAAGAGAGAGTAAAACAGAGAGAAGGGGGAGGAACAAGAAGCATCAACTCCCATATGTGCCTTGACCAGGCAAGCGCAGGGTTTCAAATTGGCGACCTCAGCATTCCAGGTCGATGCTTTAACCACTGCACCACCACAGGTCAGGCCACATTAAGTTTTGTCAGTTAAGGGCACTGGGAAGATACTGCAGAAGGGTTTTTGTAAAGCCAGTAGCCGGGGTCAGGATCACAGCAGCCTGACCTGTGCAGGTTCGCATTGGATGCGGACAGTCGGTAATGAAACACCAGAGCCAAGAACTGGTGAGCCATCAGCTTTAATTCTAGCTCACACCTGGCGGGCAAGCAAAAACACACACTAGGCTCCAAAACCCATCATTCAGTGCTCACAAACTACTGACTTATCCGAGTTTCCTAGAATCAAAGGTTTCTAGCTCACCAGACTTATTCACTTCTGTTCCCCATCTCCTCCAGCATAAACTCTGCACAAACTCGCTTTTCTCTTAGCACTCTACCATCTTGACTGCTTCTCCTGGCCTCCATGTGGCCTTCATCTGCTCTCCTCTCTGATACTAATCTCAGGAACCCAGGGACTGAGCGAGAGCAAGCTACTGGTCTGTCCCACTTTATAGTGTAAAATCAAAACCTCCAATCCAATTACACAAACAAGGAAGTCTCCAATACAAAGCCACCCATCCGAGGCACAATGAGATTCCTCAGGAGAGTGCACCACCATCAGTCAAGGGTGTGGAGAAGAGCTTAGTCTTAAAACTAAGCCTTAGGCTATAACGACCCGGCCTGCCCACAGCCTGTCCCAGAACACACATTAATATCAACGAACTTCCATGTGGGCAGTGCCATCTTTAACAAAGTGAGCATAATATATTTTATCTGCCCAACAGTTTTCCTTCTAGGTTCCAGTCCTTGATCCCTCAGCCCAGCTTCTCCAGCGCCTGACTCTTCCATGGCATGGTGATCAGCATACCAAGCAGTCAGCAGCTCTCCCCAGCACCTTCCTCAGGTGCTGCCATAGCCAAGTGCCTCTGGCGAGACAACTGCTGATGAACAGTGTTCCCTAGCTACCTCAAGAACAGATTTCCATAAGTTTCACCACAGAAACTTCTCTGCTGTTGAGTGACGATGGCCACACTCTCTCCAGCAAGGTCGGATCTCAGGGGGTTTATTCTTGGGCTTTCTATCTCAGCCCCAGGGGTGCTGGCTGCTTCTTATACTTACTATTCCCATACTCCTTAGAGCTCTCTTTGCTACTAATTACCCAGTCCTTTATTACTCCAATCCTCACTATAGTTTAGTAATTCTTTATTATAAATTTTCCCTGCTCAAGTGACTGTAGTTTCTCGCTTCTAATTAAACCTTGACCAATATATTCACTAAGAGGCATATTTTAACTCAGAAGAACAATAATAACAAATGGGAGGTATAAGATGCAATAAGAGACAATTAACAAAGAAATTAGTAAATATGGATAAATTTTTTGAAACACACATTCATTTCCTTCTTTTCTCTTCTTAAGTCTGGTGCCTCTAAAGCAAATCTCCAAGAAATTATCCATTTGGTGTTTCTGTTCTAGGCAAGCCAGAATGGTGGCATGATAAAACCATTAGCTTTGGAGTCAGACAGGCCAGAGTGTAAATCACAGCTCTGCCACTTGCAAGCTATGTGACCTCAGAGAAATTGCTCAACTTCTAAAAGCCTGTTTTCTCTTCTGAAAACTGAGATAGCGATGACTAAGTCACCCATTTGCCATGAGACTTAACTCAGATAACCTATTTGAAATTGCCTAGAACATAGTATCTTCTCTCTTTTGAAGAAACCTTTTCAAAAAGACATTTTTCTCCCAGACACCCCTGAATCTCTATCCTAGTCATAGAATTTTTTTTCCTCCAGAGGACCTCCATGCTCTGGAAAGGAATTCTCCAATGTACTTTTCCTACTGGGTTTATTTTATTAGTGGATGTCTGCACAGAGCTCTGAAAAAGAAAAGTGTTGAGCCAGCTCTTTCTACCACCTGGTTCTCTTCCCTACCTAATGGATTTATACATCTTTACATCTGAACCCTGGATATTTAGCCCTTATGCTATAATCAGATCGAAGACAGACCAGCTGTCCTGAGCCAAAGATGAAGTGGAAAGGCAAGGTGAACACTTGCACATTCTCTAAGGATATTTGCTATGCTGTGAATTTTAAACCAGTCTATCTTTGCTGGCACTGGCTGAGTCATTATGTAATATACAGGGTTGGTGGGAAGGGGAGGAAAGTTTGATGTCAAGAGCTCCCCATGTCCACAGTATAATCTGGGTATTGGCCAACTCTGCTCACTCACCCATGATGTGTTTGAGTCTGGCTGGTTTGAATGAATGCCAGCTAGATCCTGTACTTCTCAGTCATTTAGTCACTTGGTCATCATTCTGTTAGCGTCACAAGCAGCATTCTGTGGGCAAACTGAGCATGAGGACCTGGGCTGAGCAAATGTAAAATTACACATGACCTCTTCCCCCTGGGAGCCCATCCAAAAAAAAAAAGCAAGTGCACTCACAGTTCTACAACCTTAGATGTCAACCTCCTCTTCTCCAACTCAGGACTTTCAACCTCTGATGGAATGTTTTCAGGGATGGAGAGTTTGCATTCTCTAGAAAAGGGTCTCCCATGACAGAACAGCTAAGCATTAGAAAGTTCTGGGCTTCTAGTTGTGTAGAGGCCCTGAACAGGAACATAGAATAGGAACAGAGTTCAGTACCCTGAGGTAAAAGCCACAGTGGCTTTACTGATGAAAGTACTGAACTGAACGCAGCACAATAGGGATAAAATGAGCAATTCTGACTAATCAGTATCTGTTCTAAAGAAGTGCCCCTTCCTGACTTCCTCATTCTTGTCCCTGCCTCTATTTGTGTGTACCATTAAATACCCATAAGAGCTGGGGCTCAGGACCATCTTATGAAACTTGTATAGGGGATTGTGAGGCGGTCTCCCCTAGGTTGCTTAGTGCACTCCATGTGGTCTTCCATTAGTCATTGTCTGCATGACAAGTGGTCCCCATGTGATGAATAACAATCAAATGACACAGTTGAAAATTTCCTTCCATAAATAAAAGAGCATACAATGCCAATAGCCAAAGAAAACAGCAGGGTCAGTCTCAGTTATATTCAAAAACAGATATGTGAGATGATTGGAATGTCTCATGGCTAGCAATCAGAGGACAGTATTCAGTGAGTATTTCATGACAGAAGTGACCAATTCTCTATCCACTTGAGTTAGGACCCTCTACTAATATCTTCTGAATCAAAAAGTCTTCCTCCAGAGAGAGATTTCTACTTCTGGGAAGATTGAGTAAACACACTTTCCCCTCTTCCACCTGCTGAGTACAACTAAAATCCCTTGATATTATATTTAAAACAAACTCCAGAAGCAACTGAAAGATGGGAAGAAGTAGGTTGATCAGCTAGAGACCACAGAACCAAGGAATAAGATGGTGAAGAGTTGCATGGATTTCATTTTTAGCTCATATATCTTAGATATATGAGCTAAAGAAGCCAGAAACCTGAAAATGCCCAGAGATGCAGACAAAACAAACAAACAAATAAATAAAGCCTGCTCTGTCTAGCCAAAAAATCAGAAGAGAAGTATCTTAGTAACCTGCTTCTTTTAGACAATAACTAGTCTACTCCTGCCTTACACTGACTGAAATCTGTGGCCTCATCCCCACCATTCCCACAAAGTTTGAGTGGAGAGCCTGAACTTCCATTCTTATGAGGTTGTAGGGAAGCATCACAACAGCCCAGCCAGGATGGTGTCAAGGAAGGATAAATAGGGGGCTGAGACTTACATCCCCACCAGACAGCAATGAGGCCCGCCACCTCCCCTCCTGCAGTGTTCAAGGAGACCGCATGGGGATTCTGGACTTTCATCCCCACCCAGCAGAAATGACAAATCTTTCTACTTCTGTTGGGTAAATAAGTTTGTGAAATCTGTATTTTGGGGGTTTGCTCACTTTTATTGTTAAAAGTGGCTGCTGCCAGTAGCCAGATGGTGGGGTGCTAAAGGAGAAGCCAATTTGTGCAGAGATGAGAAGGGAGAAGGCATACAGATGGGGAAAAAGAGGTGACTGACGCTAGTGTGGCCTTTAATTCTAGAAAAACCCATGTCAGGAGCTTTGTGAGCACTGAATGAGTGGGTTTTGGTGCCCATGTGTTTTTTATTCACCTGCTGGGTGCGAGGCAAGAATAAAGAAATGACCCACCAGTTTTCGGCTGCGCAGTTTCATTACTGTCTATCCAAATTAAATGGGAACCTGCACATGCGTGGCTGTGACAGCAGCGACTACTGGCCATACAACTTCTCGGTGAGGTGGTGTCAGAGAAAGCGTAGTAAAGAGTCAGGACTTTCACCACCTCCCGGTAACAATGAGGCCACCTAGGATGTCGACAGAGACTGAGTAGGAATCTGTACTTCTTTCACCTGGCCATAATGAGGCAGCATCTCTCCTTGCCTGCCAGAGCTTTGTCAGAGAAAACCAATTATTCAAGCAAAAGGTTTGAATAAGATTCAGAGTCTCATAACATTATACATACAAATATGTCCTGATTTCAAGTGAGCATCTCTTGTCATAACAAGAACCAGAAAAATCTCAAACTGAATCAAAAGATGCCAACCCTAAGATGAAAAAAAAAATGTTAGAATTATATGATAAAGATCTTAATGTAGCCAAGCTTTTTTTTTTTAAAAAAATGCTTCATAGAGCAATTACAAACATGCCTGAAACAGTTGAAAAACTTGGAAAACCTCAGTAAAGATATAAAAGATATAAAAAAGAAACAAATGGAAATTTTAGAGCCCCCCTCCAAATAATATGATAATCAAAATAGAAAGTTCAGTGGATGGGCTCAACAGCAGAACGGAAGGGACAGAGGAAAAATAATCAGTGAATTGGAAGATAGAACAATAGAAATTACTCAATCTGAAAAACAGACAAAACTAAAAAAAAAAAAAAAAGCATCATGACAAAACATGACATTTGAGACCATGACAAAACATCTGATATTCATTACATTGGAATCCTAAAGGAAAAAGAAAACGAAGGCAGATAGCAAAAGAAAAAAATATATAAGAAATAATAGCTGAAAACCTCTAAAATTTGGCAAAAGACATAAGCCTACAGATTCAAAAAGCTAGGGGCACCCCGAACAAGATAAACCCAAAGAATGCTTGTCTAAATGCTCTGTCTGCATTGAGAGAAAATCAGCACCCATTCATGATTTTAGAAAACTTCCAGGAAAAGAGAAATAAAAAGGAACTTTACCCACTTAATAAAGAGCATCTACAAAAAGACCTACAGTAACATTATAATAATGAAAAACGAAATGCTTTTCTCCCTAAGATTGGGAACAAGTCAAGGATGAGAACATGAAAGGCAGTGCTGGAAGATCTTGCCAGTGCAAGAGGCAAGGAAAGAGAGGGCATATGGATCACTAAGAACAAAAACTGTCCCTATTTTCAGATGACATAAGAATATATGTAGAAAATTTCTAGGCATTTACAATTGGCACAGCAAGTGAGTTTAGCAAGGTCAGAGGTTATAAAATGAGCATTTTAAAAGATCATTGTATTTCTATGTACTAGACTGAAGTTTTACATGTTATAGAAAAATTAACTCCAAATAAAACATGGATATGAATATAAATCATAAAACTATAAAACTTTTAGAAAAAAACATAGGAGAAAATCTTGGGGATCTAGGGCTAGACAATGAGTTCTTAAACTTAACACCAAAAGCACAGTCTACAAAAGTAAAACTTGATAAATTGGACTTCATCAAAATGAAGAAATTTTTTTGCTCTGTAAAAATTTCTGATGATTCAAAACAAGCTACAGACTGGGAGAAAATATTCGCCAGCCACTTATTCAACAAAGGACTGTATTCAGAATGTATAGAGAACTCTCAAAATTCAACAGTATAGAAACAAAACTCAATTAGACAATGGGCAGAGGCAATGAAGAAATGAATATGTCACCGAAGAGAATATACAGATGGCAAATAATACATGAAAACATGTTTAGACACCATCATTGTTCACCAGGGAAATGCAAATTAAAACCACAATAAGATAGCACTACACACCTATCAGAGGGGCTAAAATAAACAATTGTAGCAATCCTAAATTTGGCAAGGAAACAGAGAAACTAAATCACTGGTGGGAATTTAAATGCACCATCACTCTGGAAAACAATTGGGTAGTTTCTATAAATATTCAACATACAACTGTCATATAAGCAGTTTCACTCCTCTACACTTATTCCAGAGGAGTAAAGATTTAAGTTCATACAAAAGCCTGTACATGGATGTTTATAGCAGTTTTATTTACAACAGCCCAAAACTGGAAACAAGTTGGATGTCCTTTAATATATGAATGATTAAACAACCTGTGGTACATCTGCACTGTGGAATATTACTCAGCGATGAAAACAAATAAACTATTGATACACACAATGACTTGGGTGGATCTCCATAGAATTATGCTAAGTTTTAGAAACTTTTTCCAAAAGGTTACATACTGTATGATTTCATTTACATGACATTTTTAAAATGACAAATCTATAAAACTGGATAACGAACGAGTGTTTGCCATGGTTGAAGAGGTGATGGGGAAGGCGGGAGGCAGCTGAAGTTGTAAAAGGGCAACATGAGGGATCCTTGTGGCCATGGTTGCCGTCTTCACAAATCTGAGGGCTATCATGGAGAAAGGGAGATATGTTCTGTGTTACTCCCTGACTAATGACTGCGATAACCTGAGAGAAACTACATACAAACATGTTTTTCCACTATGGTAGAACGAGTTGTAAAGGCCATAGCAAGTTCTCAAAGCCAAAGGGGCTGATGGCTCTTTGAAAAGAATGTTGGGGCTTAGAATATTAGATAACTCAAAGACTTTCAGAAGCGTTCAGCCAGAATAGATAATTACGGGTCTTTATTGCACTAATTCTGATTGTAAGAAGCCAGGCAAGAGATCAGGCAGGTTCGTGCTGCAGGTGAGGGTCTTCAGCTAAGAATCATGACAACCTTTAATGTCCAACCCCAGAGAACCCCTGTGGTCAAATCTTTGTTTTCTTCAGAACCAGATACCATGTTGAAAACTCCTAAAAGAGGAGGAAACCTCACCTGAGGAGAGCCCAAGGATCTCTCCTACAAGGACACAGCTACTTAAGTAGCCATAAAGTGTCTCGAATAAAAGGCCTCTGTCATCCAAGTGCCATTAGGGCAAAGCTCTCTGGATCTCTTCTCGGCATCAAGAGAACAACTGAAGCCAGCTCAGTTGACCCAAGCCTAGCCCGAACCACGCTGGCCTAAGCAGCGATGACCTTATAAACACACCTGCAAGACACATGTGCCAACCTGCTTGCCTCTGTCATTTAATTGGTCTTTGTTTAGACCTGAAGTCAGCAAATTTTTTCTATAGAAGGCCTAATAGCAAATATTTTAGACTTTGTAGGCCAAATAGTCTGTGTTGTTGCAAATAGTCAATTCAGAGTTTGCAGCATAAAAGCAGTCAGACAGCATGCAAATAAATGAACATGACTGTGTTCCAATAAAACTTTATGTACAAAAACAGGTGATGGGCCAGAATTGGCCTATGGGTCTTAGTTTGTCAACCCCTGATATAAAATCATGACCATCTTAGCCTAACAGGCTAGATTCTCCCTGATTCTGAGTTACATTCAACAAAGAGCTCTTCCCCTTTAGGCTTGGCCAATTCTTCCAGAACTATTGGCTCTCTTGGGGCCAGCCAGGCCTAGAGAATCTATCCTTAGATATCTCCAATCTCCTCATTCCTGCCATTCCACCCCCTGCCTCTTGCTATATTCTCCAAGACACCAAATATCTGTGGTTCTTCAAAGTTCCACACCTTGACTCATGCTATCCCCTATGCCTGGACTGCCCTTCTCCCTCCCCTTCACCAGTTATTTCTTCAAACTTTAATAAAGACACATATATACCCACATAGGTGGGATATAAATAAAACTGAGACTCAGGGATATAGATAAAAGTGAAGTGGTTTCCAGGGGAAGGAGGTTGGGAGAGAGGAGTAAAGAGGACAAATATACGATGACAGAAAATGATTTGACTTTGGGTGATAGGCACACAACACAATCAACAACAATCAGATGCTATAGGGATGTTCACATGAAACCTATATACTCTTACTGGTCAATGTCAACCCATTAAATTTAATGTCAAAGTAGAAAAAATATATATTTTTTAAGAAACAGCTCAGCGATATGATCATATAGCACCCTCTGCACTGCAGGCTGAGCCAGAGGCCCCCTCCTTTCTACCTCCATAATACTCCATGATTTTACCCATTGTTTGAAATTTGTTCATTTATTGGTCTTTATAATTAGGTTACAGGTTTCCAGAGGGCAAGAACAGTTTCTTTCTCACTTATATGTCCCTAGTATCCAGCTATGACTCAGAGTAGGCATGCAATAATGGCTGAGAGAACAATCAGCCGGACAAATGAATCACAGCGCATACATGGCCTTTTCCAGGGAGTCTCCATACTCTGCACACGCAGCTCCTTATCCCACACAGTGCCCTGCAGTGTCTTGCAATCATTTCCTCATATCGGACTTTCCTTTCCATCCCACCCTATCTGCATGTCTAATGTTTTCACGTTCAGTTCTCTCCCTAGAGGATGAAGCTTGCATTCTTAGTTCCCCTCCTCCGGACTTAGGGAGAACCTCACAGCTCTGCCACCTTTGCAACTTCTCAGAGGTGAGCATTTCAGTAGCAGACATGATCAGGGGCTTGAGGTGTTTCATACCTAAGGATAAATAGGAACTTTTCAAACCTGAGAGCATGACCACCATTAGAAGATACTTTGTTGCCTGTTAACCAGAGGAGACTGTGGGTGCAAAGAGGTTGGCAATGTAAGAAAAAGAAAAAACCACAAACCCAGATCCCAGCCAGAGAAACACAGTGCTTAGGAGGTAGTGTGTATGGGGGGGAGGAAGGGGAGGGGGATGGTGAGTTTAAGCCTACAGGACAGCTAAAGACTCTGCTGTCTCCAGTTACTCCCAGCTGTTGACACTCAAGTCAAACATTTGTACATTCAGCCCTGACCTGGTCTTAAGGTTTTCCTGAACCAAGACAGGGAGAAGGTTGGGAGTCTCGGCTCTGTTAGCAGGCATGGCCCAAGAGAGCTCTACACCTCCCTGTTCTCATGGACTCATCAACTCCCCCAAGATCCTATCATGTTGCACAGGCTTGCTACAGTTTGGCTTCTCTCTCCATTTCCCTCCCAATGTGTCAATTCTCTGCTGGGACTGCCTGTGTCCAAGTCCAGCCTTCAAGGCTATAGTGTGGCTCCAGACCTAGCTTTTGTGATCATTTTCTCTGGAGTCTATAATCTTCCTTGTGCACTTTCTGCAGTTACCACCACCTGACTATAACTATACCAGCATACATGTTCATACTGATCCTCTCTGAGTCTCACCTCTACCATGAGCAGTGCCTGAGGACAGATGCTTGGGGCCACTGGGTGCCCAAAAGAATAGCTTCTAGTTCTCTCTCATGAGCTCTTTCCTCTAGAAGAATGTTCTCCCTCTTCCTGGTGATCTGAGTTTCCTGGAACATAATTTAGACTCTGCAGCATCAGTTTTGGCAGAGTTTCATGAATTAATCTTTTCTCTACATTGATCCTCTAAAAAACGACTTCCTCATTATCTGTCTTGCAGAGTTTTCACTTGGCAGTCTAAACGGCAGGGCACACATCATAAACTCCAATGGTCTCTGTTGAAATGAGAGAGCCCAGGCTTTTGATTCAAACAGACCCAAGGCAGAGGCTCAGCTCTGCCACACAAGCTCCATGATCTTGAGTGAGTCACTTGGTCTCTTTGAGTCTCAGCTCCTCCATTTGTAAAACAGGTTAGGAACCCCTGTCGAGAAAGGTTATAGAGAATACATGACCACCGGTTTGACCCATGAGCTGGACCCAGGCAATTAGAGGCCCTCCACTCCCTCCCTGGTCCTTGGACTGTACTCTCTGCTTGCCTTCCCCATGGAAGAAGCAACCGTAGGATATACATTGAGATAGTAATGTGGAGATGAGACCATCTAGACTGGGTACATGACTAACCCAGTTAAGGTCTTCTGGGAATATGACTTAACCCAGTTAGGGCTTCTATATAAACTTTTAAGATGTGGCAGGTAGGTCCAGAAAACTACAGATCTTGAGGCCACCTGAGCCTACCAATCTGAAGTGGTCCGCCTCTTTCTTTAGGATTTTTGAGAAGACAAAATAAGACAGCTCATCTGAGATTTTTATACTCTGCTATATAAATATAAAGCCTATTTTCATTATTATTATTTTTCACTGGTTCCCAGCAAGCTGAGGCTGACCTTCAGTTTCTAGGCCTCAAAGAGGCAAAGTTGAGGGCACAGGCTTGAGAAGTTTCCCAGAATGTTCCCCATCACCCCACTTGCCAAAATCACAACTTACTCTGCAAGGCAAAAGCCCAGATGTGATGGAGGCTCAAGTGAAAACCAAGAAGTAGGGGTTTATTTCAGTTACAGAAATAAAAATGTAGGGTATTATGACCAAAATCTCATTGATTTTCCCCACTTAGGTTGGCCCAAATCCTGGGAGTGCTTGCTTGGCACCATCTTAGAAGTTCAGACTGTGGCTTTCCCCAAAGCGGAGTATACAGAGCCACGTGGAACATTGGCTTTCTTTTCCCAAACACAAAGGAAAAGGGGTTGAAACTCCCCAGTACATACATCATCATAGACCCACCTCTTCTTTTCTATTTCTTAACCCTTTTATGTCATAGTGATCAGGATGCATACAGGCTTTGATGTCAGGTACAGAGTGACAAGCCCTGCCTCTACCCCCTGCTCATGTCTATGGGCTTCAAGTTCTTTTCCTAAAATGGAGATGATGATACCTATTTGTCAGATTTCTGTGAAGATCAAATGGATATAAAAGTGCTTTGTTAACTATAAAGTGCTACATAAATGTTAATTACTACATTCCTTCCTCTTTGGATGCCCGTAATCAGGCCCAAATTCTTCTGCTCTCTAACCCACCAGCCCCACCCTCAAGGTAGGAGTGGATCAGATCAGATGCATGTAACCAAAAATCAACCACAACAGTCCTTCTGGGAGGGATATGAATTTAAAGTTTCCTCTGTGCTGAGAGACAAGACAGAGCCCTTCTGATACAGGATTTCAGGCAAAATACGCAGGTAAACAAATTATTTGGAAGTTATTGAGTTCCTTGTCTCTCAGTCTTCCTGAAACCAAAGCTGATCCTTGGGGAAATTTGTTGCAGGGCACCTGAAAGTTGAATCAGAAAATATAGCAGGATCTGAGCAGACTCTTCCATTCTGCTTCCACCACTCTTCACTAGCCTCCCCCTGATCTTAAGACTGCCAGAGCTGGGAGACCAGAACTCACTCTCCCTGTGAAACTCCCTGTTTGCAATTGTACCCCGTGTTGTCTAAGTGATCTCTTCCACTGACATGGAGGCTGAAGACTCCTCATCCATAGGACTTAGAAACAGCCCAGTCAGAGAGAGTTAAGATTTTTTTAACATCCCTCTGAATAACTCTTTCCTGTGAATTTTTCATGTAAGCAAGAAGCAGTCGTGGTTCAAACACCATATCGCCCAGATTCAAATCCTAAATTCAATTTATCAGCTTGAGCTGGTTGCCATTCTTGTTTGCCCCAGTTATCTCATTTCAAAAATGAATATAAGAATAATATATTCCTGCCTGACAAGGTGGTGACGCAGTAAACACAGCCTTAACCTGGGACACTGAGCGCTCAGGTTTGAAACCCTGAGGTTGCTGGCTTGAGCATGGTCTCACCAGCTTGAGCACAGGGTCATAGACATGACCACACAGTCACTGGGTTAAGCCCAGAGGTCTCTGACTTGAAGCCCAAAGTCACTGGCTTGAGTCCAAGGTCACTGGCTTGAGCAAGGGGTCACTGGCTCAGCTGAAGCCCCCACCCCCATCAAGGCAAATGTGAAAAAGCAATCAGTAAACAACTAAGGTGCCACAACGAAGAATTGGTGCTTCTCATCTCTCTCCCTTCCTGTCTGTCTGTCCCTGTCTGTTGCTCTCCTCTTCTCACTAAAAATATAATAATAATAAAAATAGATAATATATTCTTTAAAAGATTAAATTAGTAATGTAACCTAAGTCCTTAGAAAAGCATATGGTATAATGTAAATGCCGTATGTATCTGCAGCAGCAGCTGTTGTTGTTGTATTAAGGTTGTTGTATTCCTGTTCAGGTGGCAGATAGAGAGCCTGGCACCCCCAGCATATGTGTTTTATTGAGCCCTCCAGGTGATTCTGGTGCACACTAAGACTGTAAACCACTGGGCTAGCGTTCCAAGAAAAAGAAATGTGGATACTTTTGACTAGATTTTTAAGAATATGCAACCTCACTTATGATAAAATAAATAAACATTCAAATGATCATTTCTCATTATTCAGTTGGCAAAAATCCAAAAGCTTGGCAACAAATTCTGATGGTGAGGCTGTGGAGAAACAGGCATTCTTATATGTCACTGGTAGAAATACAAAAGGTTACATTTGGCAATAGCTAGCAAAATTACATATTTATTCACCTTTGAAGCTGTAAGCCCACATCTAGGAGTCTATTATAAAGGAACACTGGTGAAATATGAAGGAAGAAAAATGAATGAATGAATAAAACTATTCACTGTAGCAGTAGCTATAAAAACAAACAATTTAGAAACTGCTCAAATGCAAGAGGAGACTGAATACTCTATGGTGCATCTGTGGGAGAGAGTACTAGGCACCTATGAAAAGAAATAAAGATGGTTTCTATCTGCTACTGTGGCATAATCTCTAAGATACCAGGTTAGGTGAAAAAAGCAAGTTGGAATACAATGTATACAGTATTATTTTATCATTTGTCTAAGAAAGAATGATATATGATTGATCCTTGAACAACACAGGTGTGAACTGCACAGGTGCACTTATATGCAGTTTTTTTCCCAATAAATACACAGTAGGCCCTCTCTATTTCCATGTTTTGCATCTATGGTTGAGAATCCATAGATGTGACAGGGCAACTTCACACCACTTTGTATATACAAGATTTGAGCACCTGTGAATTTTTATATCCACATAGTCCTGAAATCAATCTCCGTGGACACTGAGAAGTGATTGTAGTTGTTTCTGGTGAGTTACAAGTTATATGCAGATTTTTGACTACAAAGAGGTGAGTGCCCATAACCCCTATCTTGTTCAAGAGTAAACTGTATTATGTGTATGTTTATGTATGTATGTAAAGATCCAGATTTATCCTTTTTTAAAAAAACTTCACAATGCAAGGTATATGTTGGACTCTTTGTGCCCACTTTACCTTTGCACAGTCTCTGTATGAGCTCCACGCCTCCATTGCTGCAGCAACCAGCTGTGCACAGCTGTGACCTGTCAGAGCCTACGCCCAAGCGGTGCTGCAGATCTCTCACATAGACCTCTGAGATGTGCTGGCCACTGCTGGCAATCAGTTTGGTTTAAGCACACCTGAAAGTACAAAGAAGTTAACACTCCTGGGACAAACCTTGACCAATATGGGGGCAAGAGTACAGGAGCCCTGGATCTATACTCTCATCTTCCATGTCTTAAGTAGATAATTCTGAGGCACATGCTTCCTCAGAGGGTCCTCTGTGGCTTGAGCTCCAGTTACCCATTGCAGTTATCAGCTCAATAACACATTCTTAGATTGATCTTCCTTCCTCCTGTTTCTTCCTTCCTCTAGCTCTCATTACTGTCCCCTGGGGTCACCTCCCAAATTCAATTACTTGCACACACTCATTGTCTCATAGTCTGCTTTGTGGGGGGGAAAAAACTAAGGGAAAAAAATAAATTATTAAAAATAGCTAATGATTACTTATGGGAATGAAAGAGAATAAGCTGGAGAAAATAAAAACTAGAGTGTATGAATATATCTTACATTTTAGATTCAACTTGAAACATTTAAGTATTTTACATAACTATAAAATAAAATTAAATTTCAAAAAGTAATCCCTGAAATTGAAAGTTAAATGAAACAAACAAACCTGAACGTGTATAATGTTTGAGGCATAATCACACACAGGATTACTCCCAGTGACTTTAAAATATAATTTAACTGCATTTTCCTAGTGCAATCAACCCTAAAAACAAAATGAATGGAAAATGATCTTAACATGTTTTCAGTAGTCAGAGGTAGGGTTGTTATTGCTATTCTGAGACTGTTGTATGTGTAGCACAGGATAAAGCAACAATAATTATATTGTTGTCACTAAGAAATTGTATTTTTGACATGAGTAAAAAGAGATACAGATATAAGATTGATGAGATTTTTTTTCTAATCCGTAATGTTGCATTTGAGTTAGAATTAACAGGAAAAAAATCTTATTGTATATTTAATGGTTAAAAATAAATACATATTTTCCAGTTTCATCCCTTTATAAAGCCCAGAAGCAGTGATTAACATAATTATAATAATAATTAGAAACAGTATTAATAAAAACTCTAAAGTTGTGGTCAGTTAAAAACATTTTTCACTTTAAAAAATAGCAAGGTTTCTTGGAGAAATGGCTGATTCCAGGTTGGGGCAAGAAATATACAAGATGAGCCTGGAACATTTAATCATACAAGAAAGGAAAGAAGGCCTGACCAGGCGGTGACGCAGTAGATAGAGCATCGGACTGGGATGCAGAGAGGCCCAGGGTCGAGACCCCGAGGTCACCAGCTTGAGCACGGGCTCTCCACTCCACCACACTCTCTAGCCCTCTCCCACTGAAATGTGTGTCTTGCTCCTTGGCCTTTATATCACCCTGCTCTTCACCCCCTTGAAAACAAACTGTCCTGTTGCTGATTTCATTCATCCTTCCAAAGGTGATGCTCAACACAACCCTTTCACTACATCCTGGGCTCCTCGTCCCTCCCCCGACCAAGTTCTTCCTCTAACCAGGCTGCCATACTCAACCTTGAGTAAATGTCTCTCCACTGCCCATCTCAGTCTCCAAACTCCACATTTCACTACTCAGTTCACTGGCCCACCAGTGCTACCCAAACAGTCCACACACTCTCCTGACTGCACCCATCCACTCTCTGACAACCACTTTTCAGAATGTTCGAGTGAGAGGTGGCCTGCTTCTATTGAAGAGCATTAAACATGGGCCTCCAGAGAAGCCTCATTCTAAGGAATTTGTGCCCTCCAGGGTAGACTGACCAAGGCCTGGCCTATCAGAAGTCAGGAATGAGTTGGACCATGAGTTTCTACTCACACATTTACAGAATGCTAACAACCCCCTGGGTTATTTTTCAATTGAGTTAGCTTTCTTGGTGAGGTCAGAGCAGCAACATTGGCCTCTAACCCTTCATAGGACTCTGGACAGAGGCTTCAGGGATGGAATGGCAACCCCACCTAGGGACGTTAAGATCAAGTGGGTCATCCAGCTCCACACTGGGAAGTCCATCTTAAAATTTAAAAAACCTCTTTAGAGCTAACCAAGGAGACAACCAGTCCCTGGCTGAATATTAGCTCTTGTGAGGACCAGATGCCTTGTACATACATTCTATGTCTCACTTTTAAAGAATAAAACATTAAAAATAGCTGAATAATTAATATGAGGAAATATGAGAAGACAAGCCAAAAGAAAAGGGAATAATAGGGAGAGCATTCTAGGAGAAAAACATAAATGTAAACAAAGCAACAGAAAAAGCAAGTCAGCTTTCAAAACCAGCTGTGGTCATTACTCTGCTCTTGTCCTGGATTCACACCCTTCCCCCTGAAATTATACTCCTCTGCAAAGCATCTGTCTTCTGAATGGTATAGAATTCTGACAAAGCTGAAGAAGAAGCATTTCCTTCCCCATTTTACTCATGAATTACTGAAACTTTAAAGAGGTCGTGTGGCTTGTCTGCAGCTACCTGAGAAAACGTGAAGGATCTAGTATGTGAACTCAAGTCTGTCCGGCTCCGAAGTTAGTGCTCTTTACCTAACTAATTGCTGCCCCCAATCAAATCAGAATGCCTAATTTTCTCTTCCCATGAGATCCCCTCACAGTTTCAAAAACAACCTCCAACTCCCCACTTCTTCCCTGCCCTAGGACTGGTCCTCTGCAGCCCAACGGTACCCATTCCTTTGTCAGTCGGCATGACATGGCTTCAAATCTTTGCATCTTTGCTGCCTGAATATGTTCCAATTTGCCCAAATCCCCTTAAACATGTGAGGCCCAGAAATGAACACAGATTTTCAGATCTGACCTGATGAAATGACCAAAGCTAATCCTGTGGGGATGATCTCCCCCTTTGATCTGGAATCAAAGTTGATGGTGGCAGAGCTTCAGATGGATTCATTAGCCCTGCTGACCCATGGCCCATCGCTGGCTCTTAATGAGTGTCACTCAACTAACGCCCCCCACTGCTTTGTACCCTGGTCTCAGCTAAGCCAGCTCTCCTCTTCCTACACTTGAACAACTTGTTGTTTTGAACCTCAGTTCAGGATTCTCCAATTATTGATTTCAATTCCATTCAACAAACACCCACCATGCATGCTTGCTGCTGGGGAGCTGAGTTAACAAGGCACCACTGATCTCCACGCTGCTATTTTCCAGCCACAGCTCAGCTCGGAACCCCCTCTGGTTCCCCTTCACCTCCCACATCACCCCTCGGGAGGGCCTGGTACAGGCTGCACCCTTCTCCCCTCAGCTACCCAGGCCTTCCTCAAGAGCAGACCTACACCTTGCAAACAGCCAGGGCCCCGGAGTGGTTCTGCATTGGCCATAGCTATGCCACGCGGGGTATTTTTGTTAGTGAGTGAACAGCTGCCAAGAACATTTCACAAGATAATTTATTGGTTCTCTGAGGGTTGTTTACACCAGAGCTCCCTGTTCCTGTCACAGCCTGTGCCTCCCATGAAAAACCTGTCACAATTTGTGATCTGAGGGGAGCCTGTCTGGCTGAAAGAAGAAACTAGGTATAATTTTTCCCACACAGGAAGTAACACAGTGTTGTCTCACTTGTCCAGGACCTGCTCCCCTGGCCCGGAAATGGACCCAGAAGTACAGGGGGCATTAGCCTGCCCAGGCCTAGACCTAGAGCCTGCCCCAGTCAGAGGTCATCTGTAGTTAGAGGTGCAATTTCATGTGACCTGTAGCCTCTGGCAAGCTGACAGTGCCTGAGTCCAGTTATGAAATAGTGCACACCCTAAGGCCAGGAGCCCATAAGCGAAATTCCATCCTTTCCAATTAGCCAACACAAAGCTTGAGTTTTAGCTATGATAAAATGACTTGAGACTTACATGGTGGCCACAGTGACAAAAGTTCAAAGCTGTGAGACAGAAGGCATGGGTCAGGGTTCAAACTCTACCACTTAATTGACTATGTGACCCTAGGTGAGTTATTTACATTCTCTGGGCCTCAGTTTCCTTATCTGCCACAGTAAACATACAGGCTCTTCCAAAGTACTTCAGACTGGGATGTTATATAGTCTTATGGGTAAATGAGTGTGGCTATGGAGCCAGCGTGCCCAGGTTCATACCCCAACTCTGCCACTAACCAACAGTATGACCTTAGGCAAGTTACTTAAGTTCTCTACACCTCAGTTTCCTCTTCTATAAAATGGGGATAATACTAGTACTTATCTCCCAGGATTAAGAGAATTAAATGAGCACACGAAGTGCTGAGAATGGTGCCTGGCACACGGCAAATCCTCAATAATTGGTGAAATGCCACCACCAATTATTATTATCTTGCTGTTGTTTTTATTATAATTACCATCTTGAGCCTAGCCTTAACTATCAATATTAAAATAAACTGCTCTTGAGAAGTCAGTGAAATACAGGTTTTGCGCCTTGAAATGTTCCTCTTACAGAGGTTATCTGTAGTTTGAGATCACGCAGAGCAGGGTGGGGAAGGCACCATGGCCCCCAGGAAACCCCAGACGGGACAGGGAAGATCGATGCCAAGGGGAGCTTTTCTGGTCCCAGTAGCTCTCAGAATCATCTGGAACTGCTGCAGAGGCAGGACCCGGGAGAGCTCTCCTCCCAGCAGCGCAGGCCACACTCTCTGGCCCCTCTTGGTAATCAAGCAGGGCTGAGGGGACAGGCCAGGAGGCTCGGAAGCATTTTACAGGGATTCTTTCCAGGGTTCCCCATCTGGGCCAAAGGGGCAGATTGGGATGTGTGGCCCCTCCTTGCTTCCTGCCCCACCAGGCTCTCTGCAGGAAGATGAGTTGTCTCGATGAAAGGCCTTTCTTCCCTTAAGAAAAGCCTATTAGAGCTTGTTTAGGAGTGAAGAGCTGTAATGCTTCTGATGTTGCTGAACTTTGACCACTAAGGAAAGAGATTGAAATTCCTGATAGCCTTTTCCTGAGGCTTGGCACTGCCCATGGGGATGGTGCCAGGACAAGGCTTAGGTGGCTTCCCTCTGCACACAGCTTCTTTGCTCTTGCTAATTTACCTTATACCTAAAATAGCTTGAGGGGAGCATAAGAGGCAATGCCGTTTTCCCCACTGAGGTCTCTTATTGAGTGGTGAGATGAAAGTTGGAACTGTGTTACTGAAATGGCTGATACAGGAGTATATTACTTAGGTAGACAGCAAAGGGTGGGCTGGTACTGAAGCCCGAACCAAGTAGACTGGCCACCTCGGTCACAGCAACACTGGACAACACAGACCCCCCCAACAGAGGCAGAAATGATGCTGCCTCTTTCAAGCTTCCTGTAGTCTGCTCGCCCCCAGGAGCAAAGGGGCTGAGCTGCACATGCCACTGTCCTTGTCCCAAACCCACCACTCAAGGATGGTTGTGCTAACTTGTCCCCCACGTAAAAGGAAACATCAAAAGTGGGGATTTCCCCCAGCACTTCCTGCCTACTTTGCCAATTCCTACTCAGCCATCCACGCTCAGCTCTCCGGCTGCCCTTTGTGGCTCTGGTCCCTGTCCATGGCTTGTGTCCCACTAAAGTATAAGACCTTCAAGGGCCAAACTGGTCTTCTTCATCTACACAGCAGCTCAGAGTATAGGGTCGTGTGACTCTGCCATTTACCAGCTGTGCAGTGTTGTGTAGTTACTTAACCTCTGTCAGCTTCAATTTCCTTTTCTGTAGATGGTGCAGCAATGGTGCCTACCTCATAGGGTATTGCAAATATTATTTGAATTACTTTTTGGAACATTCCCAGAGCTATAGTTAGCAATGATGATGATCATCCTCACCATCACATGTGTTGTCAATATCTGGCAAAGGCCCATTTATGGAAGGTGATGAAATGGAACAAGAAAGAGTGCCCTCCCTGTTTCCCCAGCTGGAGCAGCCTGGCTCTCACCTGTGCTCTGGCAGCTGCCCAGCCTCAGGGGCCTGGACCTCACAGGGACTTGTGTTTCCCAGAGACTAGCCATGGCAAATAAGGATAAGACATCTCAAAGGATATTGCTCCTGACCTGCCTGTCCAGCTCCCCTGGACCAGAATATGTAACTCAAACAAAAGGAACAAGAGATTAGGCCCTTGAGATCCCTGTCATTTGTGAATGATAAGGCTGGCTGAAAATGAGACCCAGAACACTTGTCCCTCCAGCTCCAAAGCCTGTTTCCTGCTGATAAGCCCCAGGGTCACAGAGTGGGGATAGCGTAAAACCAATCTTGCTGAGCTGGAGGAATGGGAGAGCTTCCTGTAGGAACAGCTGCACTGGCAACAGTGCAGTCAGCCCTGGGCAGCCAGGGGTGGCTTTGGGAAGAAGAGGCAATTTAGGTTGGTCTTGAAAGAAAAACAGGGCTGCGAGAGGCAAACTAGGGGAAAGTAGTCCAGGAAGAAAGAGTAGCACAAACCAAGGCATGGAGACCTGAAACCCTCTGGCCTGCTTTTCCTGGCAGTCTGGGAAGTAGAATTCAAGAACAGGAAGTTAAAACCCTGGACTGGCCCAGGGGTTGTCAATCAAGCCCTGTGCCTAGCCTCAGCCTGAGGTTTCTCAAGCGTCCCAACACCAAACCCCCTCTCTGCCATTTTCAGGCAGACTTCTGGGCTGGGCCTGAGGGGCAGGGGGGCTCACACATCTGAACCCCACAAGCCTAGAATCATCAAGTGATTAAAATTGCCTTTTATTGTGGCCGTGAGGGTTATAAACAAGCAAGCCTGACATATGGGTCCTTCCTGAGACTCTTGCTCCACTGGTTTTAAGGGCCCCTTGGCGGTGAAGAATTTCAAAGCTGCTAACTTCATAGTATATTAAAGTGGAATATATTCCTCTGAATGGTCCTTGGGTGAGAACTGGTGCTTAGTGAAGGCCTCTTGGCTTCCTTTTGAAGAACCCAAGACTGACCTCTGGTGGTCTCTAAGACGGGCTGAAGCCCAGCCTTTCCTATATCCATCAGGGAGCATCTTCCTTGTCTGAATCCGGCTCCCTCTCATTCTCTTTCTCTCCCTCTCTCTCCCTCCCTCCCTCCCTCTCACACTTTTTTGGTCTTTCTCTCTGTGTCTTTCTATGTGTCTTCATATATATGTGTCTTTCTTTCTGCTTCTCCCTCTGTTCTCCCAGGAGGTGCCCAAGCCCTTGGAAATGCAGGGGTGATAGCAGCAATAGCGTATTAGAAAGAGACCTTCTTCCTTAGTTTTAATTGAGGCAACATGTGAGGGAACCAACAGGGAGATAAAATAACAGAAAGAATGTAATAAAAAAGAACTTTCCAAAATACAGAAATTTACTGGGGAAACAATCCCCCAGAACTTGTTTCATAATCCTTTAAAGCACTTTAGTTAGTTTCTAAAGGAGGTTGTCCTCACTAATCTTGTCAGTTTCATTTCCATTGCACGCCCACGCACACCTTACCCCCTGTGTGGCATTACGGCTGACCTGCTCATGCTCCATTCCCGTGTACCCCAGCAGACCAGAGATGGCC
The DNA here is from genome assembly GCA_037038555.1 of Rhynchonycteris naso. Lineage (NCBI taxonomy): Eukaryota > Metazoa > Chordata > Mammalia > Chiroptera > Emballonuridae > Rhynchonycteris > Rhynchonycteris naso. Next base: position 328,137,868 of record CM072995.1, on the reverse strand, counting down.
AGGCCTCCATGCTTGATTTACGCCGTTCTTTCTTCTTGGAATATTTTCCTCTATTGTGCCTCTCAGCGTCCTGTTTATCTTTCAAGGCCAGCCCAAACTGTCTCTCCTTCCTAAAGCTATCCCTGGCCACCCAGGAATGAATTGTACCCTCCTCATGTTCCCACCTGGTTTAGAGAATGTAAGTGCACACCTGTCTCCCTTACCGTCCTCTAAGGTACTTAGGCCATGTGTCGTGCCCCTTAGCTGGGTCATTCCTGGCAGAATACGTACACATTGGTAAATGCTTGGCAAATGAGTTAATGAGGGGACCCTACTGGAAGCAGTGACTAAGGGAGTTTTCTCTGTTCTGAATATCAAATAAAAGACAGAGAGAAATGAGTTCTTTGGAGGTGAGAGTAGAGTGGGAAGAAAAGCTCCAAAGCCAGTGCTTGGAGCAAAGAGTGACTCAGAGCCACCTGCCTGCCTTGACCTTCTGCGCAGACATCAAAGTCCTTCCTCAGCTTATGTGTGGGCAGCTGTCACTGGGCTGATGCTGCACAATCTGCCTTAAGGCTAGGACTGAACAGAGTTTGTCACAGTCTATGTCTATACGAACCATGACTTCAAGGCCAGTGTCTACACTACACAATCTGCATCTAAATAACCCAACCTGTATAATATGCTTTTGTAACTCCTGTCAGTAAAGCCCATGTCTCGGCAATCTAATATTTATGCAATCCATGTCTCCTTAACCTTTATCTCTAATGGGCCTGTATATCCCACATCTGTTAAACTTCCTTTGTTTGTGATTCTGTCCTGGGCAGCCCACATCTGCACAACAGGCCCATGCTGTCACAGCAAGCTTCTGCACACAATATGTCTGGAGGAAGAATAAATGATCAAACAGAAGTAGTTTTGTTTGTAACCCATTTCGAAAGGAACATCTTCCTGCTTGATCCAGATGCTAAGACAATGACTGCAAAAGCTATTGGATTGTTCCCTCCAAAAGCAGTTTCTTTATCTCAGTACTTTATAAAGAGAGAAAAAATAAGTAAATGAGATGCTGAAACCTTACTGAGAAAAACATTTTTAAAATTCTCTATTATGTATTCTAGGTAATCAGATTCACTATATTTTACTTGTAAAATAAATTTTAAAATGAGGCATAAAAGCACACATATAAAAAAAATGGAACAGAATCGAGAGCCCAGAAATAAACCAACATATATATAATCAGCAAATATTTGACAAGGAAGCCGAGAATACTTAGTGGAGAAAAGACAGTCTCTTCAATAACTGGTGTTGGGAAAATTGGATAGTCACATATAAAAGAATAAAACTAGATCCCTATCTTATACAATTCTCAAAAATTGACTCAAAATGGATTAAAGACTTAAATGTAAGGCTTGAAACTATAAAACTTCTAGAAAAAAAACACAGGAAAAAGGATCCTTGACATGGGTCTTAATAATTTTTTGGATATAATACCTAAAGCACAAGCAACAAAATAAACAAGTCAGACTGTATCTAACTAAAAAGCTTCTGCATAGCAAAATAAAAAAAATCAATAAAGTGAAACAACAACCCACAAAATGTAAAAAAAAAAATTGCAAATTATATTTGATAAGGGGTTAATATCCAAAATAGATAAAGGCCTTGAACAACTCAATAACAAACAAACTAACAACAAAAAAACAAATAATCTGATTTAAAAGTGGCAAAGAACCCGAATAAGCATTATTTTCAAAGACATTCAAATGACCAATAAATACAGGAAAAGATGTTAAACATCACTAAATATCAGGGAAATGCAAATCAAAGCCTTAATGAAATATCACCTCACACTTGTCACAATGGCGAGACAAGAGGTAACAAATGTTGGTGAGGATGTGGAGAAAAGGTTACGCATGTGCACTGTTGGTGGGAATGCAAATTAGTGCAGCCACTATGGAAAATAATATGGGGATTCCTCAAAAAATTAAAAGTAGAACTACCACATGATCCAGAAATCCCACTTCTTGGAATATATCCAAAGGAAATAAAATTACTGTGTCAAAAAGATATTTGGATCGCCATGTTCACTGCAGCATTATTTACAATCGCTAAAACATGAGAACCCAAGTGTTCACCAACAGATAAATTGATAAAGAAAATGTGATTTTTATACACAATGAAATACTATTTGGCCATAAAACTCCTGCCATTTATGACGACAGGGATGGACTTTGAGGGCATTATGTTAAATAAAATAAGTTAGACACAGAAAGACAAACACTGTATGATCCCACTTATATATGGACCCTAAAACAAAACAAAACATAGAAAAAAAGATCAGTTGTTTTTGGTTGCCAGAGGCTGGAGGTGGGGGAGCAAGAGGAGTGTGGTTGGAGAATTAATTAAACAAAGGTGGTCAAAAAGAACAAACTTCCAGTTATAAAAAAAAAAAAAGTCCTGGGAATGTAATGTATAACATGATGACGATAGTTAACAGTGTTGTATGGTATATTTGAAAGTTGCTAAGAGAGTATAGTATATTCTAAAATTTCTCATAATAAAAAGAAAGCATTTTTTGTATTTAGTTGAGATAATAGATGTTAACTAAACTTATTATGGCAATCATTTTATAACATATGTAAGGCAAGTCATTATTCTGTACACCTTAAACTTATACAGTGCTGTACACCAGTTACATCTCAAAAAACTGGAAAAAAATAAGGCATATCTATAGCTATGCTTCTACTTAAAAATTGTCTACACTGTCCTTTTATTCTAATTAATCATTATAGTAACATTCTAATAAATATATTTGTTTTCTTTAACAAAATTTCAGAATCTCAAGCTTAAAAATCCTTGAAACTTAACAGTAAATTTTTTAATATTGAAGGAAAACTGTCCATTTTAATAAGTGAACTTGGAAATTCAACTTTAGGATGTTGAGATAAATTTCACTTAAGAATATGTAAATAATTGCCAAACTTTTGGCCATTTAATCTAGTATTTCTCAATGGGGTGCTACTGGGATTTGGGAAAAGAATATTCACAACATGAAAGATGACCCATGCATTGCAGGATATTTAGCATTCTTGGTTCTGTCCATTAAATATCAGGGACAACTCTCAGTCACTCCTACACATTTTCAAACATATTCTAAAGAAATAGTATGGAGCTCAATTGAGAATCACTGGTCTAGACAAAGGTTAATTGCTTACCCTGGTCTCTATATCCTCAAAGAAGAGGAGTTGATAGCTCATTAGAGTGTCTCTCAAGGTTTTTACTAAAAATCAGTGGACTTTGGCTTTAACTTTTTTTTATTATTATTTTTTGGCAGAGACAGAGAGGGACAGATAGGGAAGGGAGAGAGATGAGAAACATCAATTCTTTATTGCGGTTCCTTAGTTGTTCATTGATTGATTTCTCATATGTGCCTTGACCGGTGGGCTACAGCAGAGCAAGTGACCCACCCCTTGCTCGAGCCAGCGACCTTGCATTCAAGCTGGTGAGCTTTGCTCAAACCAGATGGGCCTGCACTCAAGCTCAAGCTGGTGACCTTAGGGTCTCGAATCTGGGTCCTCCACATCCCAATCCCACGCTCTATCCACTGAGCCACCACCTGGTCAGGCAGCTTCCATTTTTAATTAAAATTTTTATGAGACATTATGTAGAATTACATTCAAGTGTAGAAATAATACAGAGAGATTCTTTGCACAAAAGCACTATTTCATTTTGTTTTGCAAAACTATAACACAACCAGCATGTTGACATTGAGACAATCAATCCATCTTATTCTGATTTCCCCAGTTTTATTTGTCTTCAATTCTGTGTGTGTTGGTACTAAATTCCACACAGTTTTATCATCAGTGTAGGATCATGCATCTACCACCAGAGTCAAGACATTCAAGAGTTTAAACAACACAAGGATTTCTCATTTGCCCTTTTATAACCATACTCACCTCCTTCCTATATCTCCTGCTTTCCACCAGTCTTAAACCCTGGAAACCACTAATCAGTCTTTCATTTCTAAAATTTTCTCATTCCAGGAATGTTATATGAATGGAATCATACAGTATGTAACCTTTTGGGATTGGCTTTTTCTCTTAGCAAAATTCCTTGCAGATTCAAAGAAGTTGTCCAAGTTGTTGCACATCTCAATAGTCTGTTCCTTTAATGGCTAAGTGGTATCCCATGATATGTACAAAACACAGTTTGTTTAACCATTCACCTGTTGAAGGACATCTGGGCTGATTCTAGCTTTTGATTATTATAAATTAAACTATAAATATTTGTGTGTCAGCTTTTGTGTGGACATAAATCTTTGTTTCTCTGGTATGACCGAGAGTGCAATTGCTGGGTTGTATGGAAGTTGCATTTTATTATTAAGAAACTCTCAAACTGTTCTCCAGAATGATTGACCATTATTTTGGAATTGTATATATTTTATTCCTTTTCTAATTGGATGGTTTGACTTCTTTTACTGTCGAATTTTGAGAGTTCTTTGTATATTCTATACTGGCTCATTCTCCAATGTGTGGTTTGCAAATATTTTCCCCAGTTTATAACTTTATAAAAATCCTCTTTACATGGGCTTTCATAGAGATAAAGTTTATCACTTTGATGAGGCCTAATTTATCCATTTTCAAATAATTCTTTTGATGTCAAGTCTGAAAATATTTTGTCTACTCCAGATCCCAAAGAGTTTTTCTTATGTTTCTTTCTAAAAGTTTTATGTTCTACATTTCAGCTAATTTTTTCCACTTTGAGTTAATTTTTTATAAAGTCTCAGATTCAGGTTGAGGTTCATTTTTTTTTTTTTTTTTTTTGCCTGTGGATGGTCAATTGCTCTAATACTGTTTGTTGAAAAGGCTATTTAGCTTTCATTTTAATCTAGGCTAAATTGAAGAGATTTGAGGTTTATAATCATCCCTACCCTGCAGCCACACACACACACACACATGTAAACAGCACAGAGTTTTTTAGTAGTCAACAAAAGCATACATATTTACAGCTAGTTACTAACAATTTAAAATAGTGATATTAGCCTGACCTGTGGTGGCACAGTGGATAAAGCGTCGACCTGGGAACACTGAGGTCGCCAGTTCAAAACCCTGCACTGGTCTGGTCAAGGCACATATGGGAGTTGATGCTTCCAGCTCGTCCCCCCTTTCTCTCTCTCTCTCTCTCTCTCTCTCTCTCTTTCTCTCTCACTCTGTGTCTCCTCTCTAAAATGAATAAAATAAAAAAGTTTAAAAAAAATAAAATAGTGATATTAAACCTTTTTCCAAAAAGAGATATGCCAGATATATCACGGCTAAAGATCTGTTATCCATAATATATAAAGAACTCTTAAAAATTGAGAAAATGGGGGCCAAACAACATAGAAAAATGAGCAAAATTCATGAACAGACAATTTATTCCCCAAAAAATACTTACAAAAAGTCAAACTTATGAGAAGTTGTTCAACTCATTAAAAGATAAATGCAAATTAAAACCACACTAAAATACCGTTTATCAACTATCAAATTAGCAAAAATTTAAAAACTTGGCACCACATTGTGTTGTCAATGGCTGGGGAGAAATAGACACTCTCATACATTGCTGATAGGAATGCAAAATGGTACAGCCTTATGGAGGGGAATGAGGTGGTATTTAGTAAAACTATATAAGCATTTACCTTTTGTTCCAGAAATGCACTTCTAGGAACTTACGTTGAAAATACACCTGCAACAATACAAAGTTATATATGCACAAATTTATTCATTGCAGCATCATTTGTAATTGCAAAATAGTGGAAACAATCTAAATGTTTATACACAGGCGATGTGTTGAATAAATTAAATTATATTCACACAAAGGAGCACTATGCAGTGCTAAAAGAAAATAGGGATGATCTCCATGAGGCGATAATGGAGAGATTGCCAAGACATTTTGTAGCTGAAAAAGGAAACTGCAAAAAGCTATATATAGTATAGCTTTTTGTGTGGGAAGAAGAAACAAGAAAAGTGCGCAAGCGCGCGCGTGCATGTGCGTGTGCGTGTGTGTGTGTGTGTGTGTGTGTGTGTGTGTGTGAAGGGAATCCTTAATTGCAAGAGGAAACTGAGAAGAGGAAAACCAGAAACTAAGGAAATGTTTACCTACAAGGATGGCGGGCGCCAGATGAATAAGGAGCGATGGATGCTTCAGTGAGTGTAACAATTGATATAGTTTGAAGTATGGGTGTTAATGTTTTAAATACTTTTTTAAATTAAATAAAATCAATATAGATGTCAGTTTTAAAACTTTGAAATAAACAGAAAATAATGAACCTATTCATAACTTAAAAGAACCTAGTTATGGTAAAGGGGGAAAAACAAGAAAAAAAAAACTCAAGTAATTTTTTGAACACAAAACTTTGACTATGTACCTTGACTCTAAAGACAAAAAGAACTGTAAATAAGTAAATCTACCTATAAGCTTTGTTCTTGCAGTGGTGTAAGTTAGCCATTCTAAAACTTCTTTCTGTGAAAAATAGGATTGAGTAAATGAATAAATTTGAAATGGTGGGAGCCAGGTTTCTCACTGGGAAATATAGAATGGGAGAAGATTAGGATGAACCCTGTGGTGTAGGACTAGTATTAGAGACATGTGAAAGATAGACAAGTAGGAGTGTGTGTGTGTGTGTGTGTGTGTGTGGTCTAGCTCTAGCTCCATAAGCTGAAAGGGTTTAGAAGCAATGATATGCCAGTAGCAATGAACACACCTAACACACCTACTCCCCAGATCTTCTAAATATTATTTCTTATAATAATAATAATGAGGGTTCCTTGGAAAAATGGCTGATTCCAAGGTTGTAGCAAAAAGGACCTAGAATATATTGTCACAGAAAGTAAAGAAGTGCTAAAAAAAATTATAGGAACAAACCAAAAACCATAGGAGCCAACTTGATGGAGCTCCTGCTAGCCAAATCTGGGTCCGTGTCAGCATCAAAATAAAAAGTGATGGTAGTGAACTATAACCCATTGAATAAAATAAGATCTATGAGTGTATACTAATATAATTACCTTAATGAATGAATAACTGGGAGGTAATGGAAAGAGCTTTCTTATAGAATTATGGCAACTAATTACTGAAAAAAGAATGATGGAGTTAGAAAAACCACTTTGGTGTTAAAACTAAGGGGTGATTGTGTGATAAAAAAACAGGATATTTATATACTTTTAAAGTATCTTTCCGGAAATTACTTAATTACAAAGGGGAACAGGAGAACTTGCAGTGGAAAAACCTGGACAACACCACCTTAACCATGGGATGGATCAAGGTTACTATCTTTTGACAAAGCAATATCACATCCCTTCCTTCTAGTGCAATGTTCTAAAAGACACAGCATCCTTTCTTATGCAAACTAAAAATGCATGATCTGAATCCTATCATGAGAAAACTATACAAACCCAAATTGAAGGGTAATGTACAAAACAGCTAACCTGTACTCTTCAAAAATGTCAAGGCTGTGAAAGACAAAAGCTGAGGAAATATTCCAAATTAAAGAAGACTGGAGAGACATAATGCCTGACTGCAATGTGTGAACCTGGATCAGATCCTGGACTAGGAAAATAAAATTAGCTATAAAGAAAATTGGCAAAATTTGAATTTGGACTGTGGATTGAAGGACAGCAATTTGTCAGTGTTAAATTTCCCAATTTTGGTAATTGTGCAGTAATACAAATTGCAAATTACAAAATATCCTTGTTCTTAGGAATTATACACTGATGTATTTAGGGATAAAGAAATATAATGCCTACTGACTCTAAAATGATTTGGATATGTTTATACTTAAAGAGAAGGGATGATTATGCAAATGGAGCAAAATGCTAACTCTTGGTGAATTTGGATGAAGGGTATTTTGTACTATTGCAATTTTCTGCACATTTAAATGTATATCAAAATTAAAAGTTACAGAAGAATCTCTTTCTTTCACCAGTGGAATATTTTCTTAAATGAAATCTCACCTGGAAGCTTGTTGTGCTCAACATAAAATCTCAGTTATTCTGAATGAAATAGAACCTGTGGATCCAGAGATCTGCACACTCAGATCCCCTTCCACCCCCCATAGCAACACCTGGACAGCAAGACCATAGAGGCTTGGCTATTTTCTGTCAAACCTTCTCCACAGGAGCACTGGATGCCCTATGGTGCCACCTCTAGCTTCATCCCTGTCTAGATTCTCTTTCTTGTCACCTCTGCTCCAACTTCTTCTGACCTATGTTCTCCATGCTTATCTGCTTTTTCCTAATATTTATGCAAATATGTCAACTGCTGAGAATACTCAGTCTCTCTGTATCCTGTGGTTTTCTGTTCATGGTACTCAAAAATGTTCTCTCCTGCCCTGGCCAGATAGCTCAGGTGGTTGGAGTATCATCCTGAAGCACAGAGGTTACCAGTTTGATGCCCAGTTAGGACACATATAGGAGCAGATTGATGTTCCTGTCTCTCTCCCTTCCTCTCTCTCATTAAAATCAATCAATGAACATATTTTTAAAATGTTCTTTCCCAGCCACACAGAGCTATTCTATTTCCATTTCTACTTCAAGCTGCAGCTGCCCATACCTATACCAAGTAGAAACTTTCTGAGGAAGTGAGTGCCTTGTGTGGGTCCCTTCCAGCTCTCCTTGCCCCTACACAATATGTCTGACTGCTGGAATAGACCTCTTTGGCCTTAGGCAAGAAATATTATTTGTATTTGTTCCCTATGGCTGCTGTAACAAATTACTACTGAAGTGGTGGCTTAAAACAACATGAATTTATTTTTTTACACTTCAGGTAATCGGAAATCCAAAATCAGTTTCACTGGACTTAAGTCAAGATGTTAGCAGGGCTCATTCCTTCTGGAGGCTTTGAGAAGAAAATTTGGTTCCTTGCCTTTTTCAGCTGCTAGTTCCTACCTGATTTCTTTGGCTTGTGGCTCCTTCCTCGGGTTTAAAGGCCATCACTCCAGTCTCTATTTCCATCATCAATCACTTTCACCTTCTGCTCTTCTGTCTAATTTCCTTCTGTTTCCCTCCTATTGTGATTACATTTAGGACCTACCCAAAGAACCCAGGATACTTTCCCCATCTCAAGAACCTCAATTTAATTTAATACCATCTGCAAAGTTTCTTTTGTCGTGTAAAGTCACACTCCCAGGTTCTAAGGATTAAAATCTGGATATCTTATGAAGACATTATTCAGCCTATCACAAATAACCTAGATTGATTATTGTCCAACAGCCTTGCCTGATTATAAATACCCCCAGTCTTTAGGATTGTTTCCTGTCTTTCATTTCATTGTTTCCCCAAGTGATTCAAGTCCCAAACTACTCATTTACATAGAAGCTGCCTTCCTTTTGCTGCTCTGCTCCATTATGCTCCTTACCCATAGGTGAGGTTACAGAGTTTGTATCTGCACAGCTCTTCTATATGACCCCTTTATCAACTGGATTGATGAGTTGCCTTGGTCTTGGATGCTCTAGCCCAGGACGGAAGCTCCCGGAAGTAACAGAAAAGGGATTGAGCTAGAAGATCCTCTGTTAATTTTCCAAGACTCTGGCTGGGGTGGGCTGAGGTCTCTTCAGGAGCTCTCATCAACAACAACCACACATAAATCAAGAAGGAACTGAGCCACAGGGCTCCTGGAGAATGAGAGGAAAAAAAGAACACTGGCTTGTGGTTGGGCTGATTCTAATATATATGGGAATGAAAGCCTTTTGGGTGATGAATTTCCTTTTAATGCTGTCACATCTGTAGTCCTAGAGGTTTAACCTCTGATTTTTGGCTGTAAAACCAACATTATTTCTGCAAACTTGACACCAGATGCTGCCAGGGAAATATAGCTGGAGTGTTAAAAATCTATTTAACAGATTTAGTGAAGCAAATACAAACTAATTAACAATTTTGGAATTGGGATTAACTACTAATTCTTTTAAACCATAAAAACTGAGATGAACAAAAGGAATAAAATGTTCTCCCTCTGAATAAATCACAGGAGCCATCTGTTTGTCATTGAGAAAATGGCCCAATTGATAGATTTTGAACAAATTCTGACATGTTTTTATCTGGATTTGAATGCATTATGGACAACCTTCCCAGAAAGAAGGTACATTACTTCCTGGCTTGACATGTCAATCTGGGCTTCCCTGAATCTCCAGAAAACAAGCTATTTGTGTACTGACTTGGAAGTAAGGAGACGATGAAGAAAATGATATCTTTATAAATTCTGCTTAAGACATAAGTTTCTAGCCTTTAGGAAGGAAAGATGGCCTGAGGTTCCTTCTAACTTCATTGTGCAGTAGCCATTGGTAGGACAAGGGTTCTTTTGCTGTGTCTTCAGTGTCATATCCAATGAAAGCAAAGGAACCTCAGCTGCTATCATTTTGAGACTTTTCAAAATAAGGGAAGTCCAAGCTATGAAATTGTGGAAACTGAACTCGTCATCTTCCCATCTCCCCACCTGGACACTCTTGGCCTCAATGTGTAGTCTAATTATAGAACACAGGCTCTAGAATTCATTCTACCCTAATCAGGGTTAGGTGATGAGGAAAATTCTGTTTGCTCTGGCCTCAGATTCAGTTGATCTGGTATCAGATCAGTCTGCCTATTAATCCCATTCTGAGAAGCTCCTGAAAAGACCTCAGATCTGTTATAAACTACTTGAGGATGGAGAGAATTTGGTATCCTTTTCAGCTCAAAGATCTGCTTATATACATATATGGAGAGATATATATGCACATACTTTATATATATCTACATATGTTCAATTAATAATAATGATGATGATGATATTACAACTTATTCATTGCCTATTATGTGCCAGACACTGTGCTATCTCACTTAATCCTCTAAACAACATTATAAATTAGATGTTATTATGATCCTTATTTTGAAGATAAGAAAACTAAGTCTTAGGGAGACCAAGCAATTTGTCAATCATTTTTTCTTTAAATAATCTGTCATCATTTTTCCTTTAAAAAGGTACATATATGTATAATATATATTATACATATATATAATTTAATCATAAAGCATTATTATTTTTTGAACATTACACCATCAATTTCCTTAACACACTAAAATTTGCCCCCATTGACCAGTAGGTATGGCAAATATTTTTCATTGATCCAACTAACCACTTTAGTTTTTAATGGCCTCCTTGTTCATAATCCTTTCCTTTGAAAAATGCTGAAAGGACCAGTAGCTAGAGCAAAAAATACTGTCCTTCTGACTACATGAACCGTTCTAAACAGGAACAGAAGGTTCTGGAAGGTCCTTGAGGCAAGTTCTCAAGAGGTAGCATTTGGTCAGAGGGACAAAGCAGAAGCTCAGCATCAGGTCTGGGTCAGAGTTAGATCCACCCAGGCAGCTGGACAGCCCCAATGCTCATCCTGAAGGCAGATTAGCTCCAGAGCCTGAAGGAAGAAGGCTAAGAAAGACAGAGCCTGCAGCTGAAATCCATTCACCCCAGCTGTGAAATGGTCAGAGCTGGGAGGCAAGAACCAGACTAGTGAACTCACAAATTGATTGCTAGTCTCAGAAAAAACAAACTACTTTAGACATAATTAACTATAGACAAGGAAACACCAAGGCCATCTCAATAAACCATCAAATTACTTCAGACTTGATTTACACTAAAGAAGGAAAGCAAGACTTTTTTAGAAGAAATTGTGGAAGCATTAAGTTTTTTCCTTTAAGTTCCATTCAGGACCCCGTAACTGTGTCCATGCTCCTCGTGGACAGTGCTGGGATCTGGAAAGGAGTGCTATTAGAGAGGGGGAGACAATCAAAGTCAATAATGTCTGTTCTTGGAAACTGTCCAGGCTGCTCCTGCTCATTCTGAAGCAAATACAAAGTCTAAGGAAATGACACAATTGAAAGAGATGGACAAGCTCTACGACAAGAGGCGGATTAAGGTTGACTGAGGCCCTGGGTGCAGAAGAAAATATTGGGCCCCTTAAAAAAGAGAGAGGGAGAGCCTGACCAGGCGGTGGCGCAGTGGCTAGAGCATTGGACTGGGACGTGGAGGACCCAGGTTCAAGACCCTGAGGTCGCCAGCTTGAGCACGGGCTCATCTGGTTTGAGCAAGGCTCACCAGCTTGAGCCCAAAGTCTCTGGCTCGAGCAAAGGGTCACTCGGTCTGTTGTAGACCCCCAGTCAAGGCTCATATGAGAAAGCAATCTATGAACAACTAAGGTGCCGCAACGAAGAATTGCTGCTTCTCATCTCTCTCCCTTTCAGTCTGTCTGTCCCTATCTGTTCCTCTCTCTGATTCTCTCTGTCTCTGTCAAAAGAGAGAGAGAGAGAGGAGAGAAGGAAAATAAAAATACATGTTAACCATATTTTCAAATAAATAAAAAATATTATGTACTAATGTTAAAATTGCATATATGAACCCAAAGTTGGTATCATTAGAAAAAACTGTAAAGTTGGGGTTTTACAGGGACGTTCAGAAGTCAGGGCCCAGGGTGCATGCCTGGTGTGCCCACCGTTAAATTTGCCTCTGTCTACAGCACATACTTGATTTATATATTAACTACATGTGATTTTTTTTTTTTGTATTTTTCTGAAGTGAGAAGCAGGAAGGCAGAGACAGACTCCCACATGCGCCCAACCGGGATCCACCTGGCAAGTCCACTAGGGGGTGATGCTCTGCCTATCTGGGGCACTGCTCTGTTGCAACTGGAGTCATTCTAATGCCTGAGGTGGAGGCCATGGAGCCATCCTCAGTGTCCTAGCTAACTTTTCTCCAATGAAGCCTTGGCTGTGGGAGGGGGAGAGAGAGATAGAGAGAAAGGAGAAGAAGGATGCTTCTCCTGTGTGCCCTGGCCAGAAATCACACCCAGGATATCCACACGATGGATGCTCTACCACTGAGCCAACTGGCCAGGACCGCATGTGAATATTTTTTAATACCACAAAGAAATATGCTTTTCACCATTTTTCATGAAATACACAACCCCTTTTTGATCTACCTTTCCTTCATGTTACTAGAGACATGGATATAGGCAAATAGTTCTCCATCATAAGGAGAATAAACAGTGCAAAGGTGATACAAAGGATGATGGACAGACAGTTTAAAGTTAAGAGAGGGCTGGGAATGGTGGGAACCGTGCTGACTGTAGAGCACTCATTGTCAGAAGACAGCAGACCTTACTCAGGCCTGCTGCTGAAGCTGCTGTGTGCTTTGCAAAGCAAATGTCAGTTCTGCTCAGCATTAATTTCAGAAACCTGTAAAGAAATGGAGGACGATTGGTAAAGAGCCACCCATCCTTCAGATGCAGGCCAAACACTGACCAATTTAATCAGTTTGCTGCCGGGTCTTTTTTCTATAATACATTGATCAATTAACAATCTGTAACAGGCAACAGAGGTAAATTCCCAATGGCAAAGACCATTATGTGTCCAGCCACATATAATGAGGCTATTTCCTCATCTTGGCCAGTAGCCCACACTAACACAGCTCTGCTAATGTGGATATAACAAATTCTATTAAGTGAAAAACCCAACATAATGGCAACTATTAATACCTTCTAATATTAATAGGTAGTGTTGATAGAATGTGATAGAGTATGTTCACTTTCTCAGGCACTTCATTTCACCACTCTTCTTCTGTTTCTTTAAATGTCCCTCACCACACTGACCACATCTCCTGGTCACCTTCCAATCTGTCATCACTACTAAGATGGGGACTAGAATGCCAATGATGTACAACACAACACAGAAAATGTAGGCTCAGTCAGGGTTCTAGAGCTTTCCTCTCCTCTCACCTAGAACCACCCCAAAAGGGGAATAAATACGGGAGGCATCCCTTTAAGTCTAGCAAACTTTTACTCATGCTGCAGAGCTCAGCTCAGGTACCACTTTCATTAGGAAGCCTTCCCTGCTTGTCTCCTTTGCCTCAACAAGAACTGGATTAAGTGTCCTTCATCAGGATCCCAGCACTGCTGGTTTGCCCATATCTACTGTCAACCTCTCTGGGCTCCTTTCAAGCAGGGTCCTGGCATTTCCCAGAACAAAGCATAGAAAGCATTCAGCAAATGAACAAATGATTCAGTAATTGAGTGGATTATTAGATGGATGGATGGATGGATGGATGGATGGATGGATGGATGGATGGATGCTGTCTGTCTTTTTAGACATTCTGTGTAGAGGAAGAGATATTCTCCACTGATGTTTCAATAGCAAACTTACCACAAGATGATGCTCTAATTTTTCTAATTTATAGTTTCCACAGAAAATTTTCAAATTTCACATTTTAAGCTATCTTAGAATCATTATATATTTTTCATAGTTAATATAACTTGTTTGCCATAATGTTCATGTTTCATGCTTCATATTTTACACAATTACAAACATGTTTTTGCCCTGGAAATTAAAGTCCCAACCCTGTGGAATTTTCTTTGACATTGGGTGGGCTGCTTTGTGGCTTGACCAGTTGCTACGAAGCATGAAAACCAATGTCTGTCCCTAGATAACACAGGAAGTGAAGGCATTGTTCTTTAACCCTCAATTACCAACAACCTTTGGGATCAGCAGAAAAATGATATCTTGGCTCAAAAATATTCATTAAACTTTGGAACCATGAATTTTGCCTTAATAAAATAACTTCGGTATACAAAGCAATTTTACACCACAATAACACTTTTTGAGCTCCTAAAAACTATGCCTGGTACTTTAGATTTATAATCTCCTTTTAACCCTCATACCAACCCTGTCAATTAGGTCTTAATACTTCCCATTCTATGTATAATAAAATGATGTTTCAGAGATGGAATGTAATTTGCCAAAATCATATGGGTGGTAAGTGACAGAGCTATGGTTGGGATCCAGGTTTTTCTCTACTCTATACAGTATTAATTTGCCTATTATTCCCTTTGATATAACCCATTTCAATATCAAAGACAATATTAAACTGTCAGAGAGAAGGGAATGAGCATGTATAAGACCCGGTGTGTGCCAGAATCTTCCTGTATTTATGTGCACACGCACACACCTCAGAGATTCTCTATAAGGAATATTTACTATGTTCAAGTACCCACAACATGCCAGGCACAACATCAAGGGCTTTCTCATATATCATTTCATTTAATCTCTATTTACTTCTACAAGGGAGATATTATTATCTTCATTTTACAGAGGAGGAAATTATAGCTCCAAGAGATCAGATAGCTTATTTTATGTCACAGAGGACCCCAGTGCCAGAGCTAAGATTCAAACTCAATTCCATCTCACTTCAAAGCTCTATGTCACCATATGAGGTTGCCAAGGTCACCTGAGTAAGGGTAACTTGGGAATTCTGGGCAGGATTCCTGGAGTCGCTTCTTTAACTTCTCTTTTCCAACTACCTGCATTTCCCAAACATTCTTCTGAGCTTTTTCTATTCTTCTGTGGGAAATGCTCTTGCCCACAGAGTCTACCCGAAAAGATCCTACTCAACTTTCAAGACCCAGCTCAAATGTCATTTCTGCCATGGTGCCTCCTCTTGATGGCCTTCTCACTAAACACACACACACACACACACACACACACACACACACACATATATATCTTCATAGTATGTCCATTGTTTTTCCTTTAGATCCCACCCCTCACACCACACATACATTCAGACACACAGACATTCATCTAGTGGTTCCCTGTAGAAGAATATACTTCCCACTCTATGGTGTCCAGAACCATGAAGGGTCTGAGATTTCACCTACCTGCAAGTTATCAAGTAGCCTGCCACAGTTTCATAGGTGCTGGCAGAAGACAGATTCTATCCCCACTCTCTATCTCCAATACCTTTCCCAGGGACCTACTCACAGTAGGTGGCACCGTCAGTGATTGCTGAATAACTAGAAGAATGAGCTCAAAGCCCAAATCTTTGGTGGCATATGGCTGGGGAAGAAAAGATTACTGGCATATCAGTGTGGATGCAAAGAAGGGAAGGGCAGTGACGAGCAAGACAGGCACAATTACAGCAGATGGGACCTGCAGAGACCGGGAAGGTCCTACCCATGGGTTCGTGAGACAGTCATTGTGTACTTATAAGCACTAAAGTCCCCGGCTAGAAAACTCAGAAATCCCTGTGTATCATTTGTAACAAACACAAGGAGCACTTACTCTGTGCCAAACACTGGTGTGAAGAACTCCATGTGTATGTTCACCATCCGTGTTCATTATCATAGCTTTTGTGACTGCCACAGGAAACTGAGTGACACTTCATGACTTCAAAGGCTGTGTGAGAAAATGTCATGCAGCTTTGCCAGTTTCTCTTGGGAAGCTTTCGAGCCTTAGCCTTGCAGGAACTTTAATCCATGGAGAAAGAGAGGTAGAGATGCCTGAAGAGTCCTTAGTGTTTCAGATCCAGCTGCTTGAGTGTTCCCAGCACCCTCCCTCCCCAGGCTGAGAGGAGGCCTTCAATGTGACCCCAGCTCCCTTGTGATTATTATTATTATTATTAGTGTGTTATAAAAAACAAAGAGATCAACAAAATAAAATGAGATAAAATATTTGCAAACTATATTGTGATAAAAGGGCATTCCTCTGTTGGGCATTTCTCTCCACTTTATATAAAATTAACCTTAACAAATTGTTAAACATACAATACAATGTTGTTAATTACAGGCTTTATGCTAATGCAGTGGATCTCTAGAATTTATGCATCTTGCATAATAACACTACACACCCTTTGACTGTTTTTCCCTCCCTCCAGCCCCAGACAATCATCATTTTACTCTTTGCTTCTTCGAGTCTATTTTAGACCTCATATAAGTGGTATCATGTAGTATTTGTCCTTCTGTGTCTGCCTTATCACACTTAGTGTAACGCTCTCCAGGTTTATTCATGTTGTCGCAAATGACAGGATTTCCTTTTCTTATGGATGAATAATATTCTGCTGTATGTATACACCACATTTTCTTTATTCATTCACCCATTGATTGATATTTAGGTGGTTTCCATGTCTTGGCTATTGAGGAAACACGAAAATGAACATGGGAGTGTAGATATCTCTTCAAGATCCTCATTTCAAATTCTTTGGATACATACCTAGAGGTGGGATTGCTAGATCATATGGTAGTTCTATTTTTAATTTTGTGAGGACCCTCCATACTGTTTGTCAGAGTAGCTGTATCCATTAGCCTTCCGTCCAACGGTGTACAAGGGTTCCTTTTGATCTACATCCTTGCCAACACGTATTTTCTTTTAGCATTTCCCTGATGATTAGTGATGTTGAACACCTTTTTATATCTCTGTTGGACTTTTATATGTTTTCTTTTGAGAAATGTCTATTCAGTTATTCAGTTCCTTTGCCCATTTATAAACTGGGTTATCTGGGTTTAAAACTCTTGAGTTGTAAGAGTTCCCTTTGTATTTTGGATATTAACCTTTCCTCACATATATAGTTTGTAAATATTTTCTTCCATTCCATATGTTGCCTTTTTATTTTGTTGAATATTTTCTTTGTTGCACAGAGATTTTTAGTTTAATACCATTTGTCTATTTTGGTGCTTGTTTTCTGTGCTTTTTGTGTCATATCCAAAAAAAATCATTGCCAAGACCAATGTAAAGAACCCTTTCCCTTATGTTTTATTCTAGGAGTTTCATAGTTTTGGGTCTATGTGTACTTTAATCTATTTTTAATTCATTTTTGTGTATGGTATAAGATAAGAGTCCAATTTTATTCTTTGACATGCTGATACTCAGTCTTCCCAGCATCATTCATTGCAAAGACTATCCTTTCCTTATTGTGAGTATTCTTGGCCCCTTTGTCAAAGATCAGTTGACCTTATATAAATGGCATATTTTTAGGTTTCTCTTCTGTTCCATTGGTCTATATGTGTGTTTTTATGACAGTACTATACTGTTCTGATTACTGTAGTATTGTAATGTATACATGCCTCCAACTTTGCTTTTCTTACCCAAAATTGCTTTGGTTATTCAGGGTCTTTTGTGGTTCCATATGAATTTTAATGTTGTTTTCCTCTATATCTGTAAAACATGCTATTGGGATTTTGATAGGGTTGCACTGAATCTGTAGATCACTTAGGTATTATGAAAATTTTAACAATATTACTTTTACCATAAACACAAGATGTCTTTCTATTTATTTGTGTCTACTTTAATTTTTAGCAGTGTTTTAGACTTTTAGTATACAAATTTTTCACCTCCTTAGTTAGGTTTTTTGAAATATTTTCTTCCTTTTGATGCTAATATAAATAGTATTTTTTTCTTAATTTTTTTTCATATAATTTGTGTTGGTGTGCAACCAATTTTTGCATGTTAATTTTGCATCCTACAACTGTATTCAATTTGTTTATTAGTTCTAACAATTTTATTTTTGTGGAATCTTTTGATTTTTTAATATATGTATATAATCATGGCTCTGCAAACAATATTTTTCTCCCTTTCTCATTTGAATGACTTTTTTTTTTCTTACCTAATTGCTGTGGCTAGGGCTTCCAGTACTATGTTGAATAGAAGTGGCAAGAGTGGACATTCTTACCTTGTTCTAGATCCTAAAGGAAATGCTTTCAGTTCCTCACCATTGAGTATGTTAGCGGTGGGATTTTCATAGATGTTCATAGGCTGGCCAAGTTCCATGTGTGGGCTTGCTTTTTCTCCTATAAAAAATTTGTAGCCCAATGGGATCTTTCTCAGAGTGGCCCTGTGCCAGGTTAAGAAAGGAGGTGATGTGAGTAAAGTTAAACTTTCTTTTGACCCTTCCATCTTGTCTTTTCTTGTTTATTGAGATGTTCTACCATCATCGGAATTCTGGAGCTTTCATAAAGGTATTTCTGTCCATGGATGGTTGTTAAATTGTTGTTTCTATAGGGAGACAGGGTCGGGACCACCTATTCTACCATCTTGCTGATGTCGCTCCTGATTGTTATTATTTTAAAGCCACTGTTTTAGAATTAGAATGGTTTACTACGCTGCAAATGATAAGTGAAACAAGTTTTGGTTTCCTATGAGAAATGTGATGTGATCAGCCTGAAGTACATATCTCTAACCACTGCAGTAAATTGCCTCTCCATTTAAGCCCATAAAATGAAACCAGCTATATAATCCCGATTATATGCCAGATTTTCAAGTCACAATAGCCTACTCATGATGCCTGTATGTTTCAAAAAATATCTGCCAGTGTTTCATTGTTTTGTTCATTCTGATCAGCATAAATTAGAAGTAACCCTGTGGTTATAGTACTTTCAGCTCTTCCAAAGTATACATACAAACAGGCTAACATAAAAACCTGGAAAAACCACTAAAGTCCACAGCAAAACAAAGATGAAGGCATATGAGAGCCCACTTTTCAGCCATTATAACTTAACTGGTAGTGAAGAAAGTCTGAACAACAAAAATGCTATCAGTCAATCTGTAGTATTGTAGGTTGGGAGTATCACTATACCACAGAGCCTATTTAAAGCACATTCTTGGGAAAGATGCATGCCTGGTAAATAAATTCTCTACATCAGAAGTCAGCAAACCAAGGCTTATGGGCTTATGGGGGAAAAGCTTAGAGGGACAACCACACTAAACCCTGGGTTGAGTCAATCCACAAATCTGAAACAATATTTCCCTGGAACCAGCAAGGGGAAGCAAGACACCAGCCAAACAGGCTCCCCTGCGGCAATTAGAGCACAGTCGCTTAGAAGGAGGGAGGTTTCAGGACTACAGTGTGGAGTGTTAGGGTCTGAGCTGCAGCGCCCCCACCCACACTGCTGAGGGCTTGCTGGAGGGTGGGCAGCAGTGAGACAAGAAAGTGCGGTTCTGTCAGCGGGGACAGAGGCCCAGCCAGCTGGCGTGAGTTCAGTCTAGCCCAGTGGGGGGAAAGGGGACGTGCACAAGTGGTCCAGAAGCTACGGGCCCGCCTATGACCCCACCTGTGGGGGAAAAGCAGGAGCCTGGAATGGGCAGAGATCTGCCACTGGGCAGGAGTGAGTGGGTGCACAGCCTCCCGGCCTCCGAAGCTTGAAGCCCTGCACGAACCAGCTTTGCCCGCGGAGGTGGGGCGGATGCCTGGTCTCACAGTTGAGCACGCACCAACAGTCCTGCCAAGAAGCTGAGGTTGGCGGGGGCGGGGCAGAAGCCTGGCTTGCAGCTGAGCGTGTAGCAGCAGCCCCTCCCAGCCAGAGGAAGAGGCTGACAGGGACCCGCAAGTTAGCAAAAGTGCTCACCCTTGCCCTTGGTGCCCAGGCTTGTGGCCTGAGTGTGGTCGCAGTCCCACTCATGAGAGAGGGCGAAGGCCGATACCAGCTGAGGCTTATAGAGCCTGGCACGAGAACATAGCACCTCCCGCGGAGGTGAGGCAGAAACCTCAGCAGCCTCGGCAGCTGGCACTGGCAACACCCACACCCAACTGCCCTAGGCAGCAGCAGAGGGGGTGGTGGGCCTGTAGACAGACCACACCTAGGGAACACAGAGGCAACAACCATTGGACTCCAGTAGCCAAACCCTTCTTACACACAGACAAAATGGGCAGGCAGAGGAATGCAAACCAAATGAATCAAGAGAAATCCCCAGAGAAGGACCTGAATGAATCAGATATAACCAAACTACCTGATGCAGAGTTTCAAATAATGATAGTTAGGATGTTCAAAGAGCTTTGCGCAACAATGGATAGTCATTACGAACACCTAAATAAAGAGATAGCAAGTATAAAAAAGAAAATTGAAATAATAAAAATGAATCAGACAGAAATGACAAATACAGTATCAGAACTGAAGACCACAGTGGAAGGTATTAAAAGCAGGATGGATGAAGCTGAGGATCGAATCAGCGAGATAGAGGACAAAATAAACAAAGGCACAGAAGCAGAACAGAAAAAAGAAAAGAGACTCAAAAAATTTGAGGAAACTGTAAGGGAGCTCTGTGACAACATGAAGAGAAATAACATCCGCATCATAGGGGTCCCTGAAGAAAAAGAGAAAGAACAAGAAATAGAAACTTTGTTCAATCAAATCACAGCTGAAAACTTCCCTAAATTAAGACTGGAAAACATGTCACACGTTCAAGAAGCACAGAGGACTCTATTAAAGAAAAACCCAAAGAAATCTACACCAAGACACATCATAGTTAAAATACCAAAGCTAAGGGATAAAGAGAAAATTTTAAAAGGTGCTAGAGGAAAAAAGGCTATCACCTACAAAGGAGCCCACATAAGGATGACATCCAACTACTCAACAGAAACACTTGAGGCCAGAAGGAAATGGCAAGATATATTCAAAGTAATGCAGAACAAGAACTTACAACCAAGACTACTCTATCCAGCAAGGCTAACGTTTAAAATTGAAGGAGAAATAAAGAGCTTCCCAGACAAAAAAGAAAACCTCAAGGAATTCATTAAAACCAAACCAATTCTGCAAGAGATGCTAAGGGGCCTGTTGTGAACAGTTCAAAGAAGAAAAAGAATATAGCAAAAGAAAAATACAGCTTTAAAAAATAAAATGGCAATAAACAACTACATATCAATAATAACCTTAAATGTAAATAGATTAAATGATCCAATCAAAAGATATAGGGTAGCTGCATGGATAAAGAAACAGGACCCATACATATGCTATCTACAAGAGACACACCTTAAAACAAAAGGTGCACATAGACTAAAGGTAAAAGAATGGAAAAAAATATTGCATGCAAATGGAAATGAAAAAAAAGCCGGGGTAGCAATATTTATATCTGACAAAATGGACTTTAAAACAAAGGCTGTAGTAAGAGAGAAAGAAGGACACTACATAATGATAAAGGGAACAATTCAACAGGAAGATATAACTATTATAAATATCAATACCCCAAACATAGGATCCCCGACATACATAAAGCAGACTTTGATGGATATAAAGGGTGAGATTAATAGCAATACTATAATAGTAGGGAATTTCAATACCCCACTAACATCAATGGATAGATCCTCAAGAAAGAAAATTAACAAAGAAACAGTAGACTTAAAGGATACACTAGATCAACTCAATTTAATAGATTTCTTCAGAACTTTTCACCCTAAAGCAGTAGAATATACATTCTTCTCAAGCGATCATGGTACGTTTTCTAGGATAGACCATATGTTAGGACACAAAAGTGGTCTCAATAAATTTAAGAAGATTGAAATCATATCAAGCATTTTATCTGATCACAATGCCATGAAACTAGAAATTAACCACAACAGAAAAACTGAAAAATACTCAAACACTTGGAAACTAAATAGCATGTTATTAAATAATGAATGGATTAACAATGAGATCAAAGAAGAAATAAAAAAGTTTCTAGAAACCAATGATAATGAGCATACATCAACTCAAAATTTATGGGACACAGCAAAAGTAGTATTGAGAGGGAAGTTCATAGCACTACAGGCATACCATGAGAAGCTAGAAAAAGCTCAAATAAGCAACCTGACCCTGCATCTAAAAGAACTAGAATAACAACAGCAAATAAAGCCCAGGACTAGAAGAAGGAAGGAAATAATAAAGATCAGAGCAGAAATAAATGACATGGAGGCTAAGGAAACAATACAGAGGATCAATGAAACCAGGAGCTGGTTCTTTGAAAAGGTAAACAAGATCGATGAACCTTTAACTAGACTCACCAAGAAAAAAAGAGAGAGGACTCAAATAAATAAAATTAGAAATGAGAGTGGAGAAAGAACAACTGATACAACAGAAATACAAAGTACTATAAGAAAGTACTATGAAGAACTCTATGCCAAAAATTTAGACAACCTAGGTAAAATGGACAAATTTCTTGAATCATATAATCTTCCAAAAATCAATCTAGAAGAATCAGAACACCTAGACAGACCAATTACAACAAATGAGATCGAAACAGTTATCAAAAAACTCCCAAAAAAGAAAAGTCCTGGTCCTGATAGCTTCACAAGTGAATTCTACCAAAAATTCAAAGAAGAACTAACTCCTGTCCTCCTCAAGCTATTTCAAAAAATTTAAGAGGAAGAAAGACTTCCAAACTCCTTTTATGAGGCGAGCATAATTCTGATTCCGAAATCAGGCAAAGACAACACAAAGAAAGAAAATTATAGGCCAATATCTCTGATGAATTTAGATGCTAAAATCCTCAATAAAATATTAGCCAACCGGATCCAGCAATATATGAAAAAAATTATACACCATGATCAAGTGGGATTTATTCTGGAGAGGCAAGGCTGGTTCAATATTTGCAAATCAATCAATGTGATTTATCACATAAACAAAAGGAAGGACAAAAATCACATGATAATTTCAATAGATGCAGAAAAAGCATTTGATAAAATCCACCACCCATTCATGATCAAAACTCTCAGTAAAGTGAGAATACAGGGAACATTCCTTAACATGATAATGGCCATCTATGACAAACCGACAGCAAACATCATACTAAATGGGCAAAAATTAAAAGCAATTCCCTTAAGATCAGGAACCAGGCAGGGGTGCCCCCTTTCACCACTTTTATTCAACATAGTTCTGGAAGTCCTAGCTACAGCAATCAGACAAGAAGAAGAAATAAAAGGCATCCAAATTGGAAAAGAAGAAGTAAAACTGTCATTATTCGCAGATGATATGATATTGTATATAGAAAACCCTAAAGTCTCAGTCAAAAAACTACTGGACCTTATAAATGATTTCAGCAAGGTGGCAGGATATAAAATTAATACTCAGAAATCAGAGGCATTTCTATATACCAACAATGAACTGTCAGCAAAAGAAGTTAAGGAAACAATCCCCTTCACTATTGCAGCCAAAAAAATAAAGTACCTAGGAGTAAATTTAACCAAGGAGGTTAAGGACTTGTACTCAGAAAATTATAGAACATTGATAAAAGAAATCAAGGAAGATACAAACAAGTGTAAGCGTATATTGTGCTCATGGCTAGGAAGAATAAACATTATTAAAATGTATATATTACCCAAAACAATTTATAAATTCAATGCAATACCAATTAAAATACCAATGACATACTTCAAAGATATAGAACACATATTCCAAAAATTTATATGGAACCAAAAAAGAACACAAAAAGCCTCAGCAATCTTAAAAAGAAAAAATAAAGCAGGAGGTATCACTCTTCCGGATATCAAGGTTTACTACAAGGCCATTATACTCAAGACAGCCTGGTACTGGCATAAGAACAGGCACATAGATTAAAGGAACAGAACAGAGAACCCAGAAATAAAACCACACCTTTATGGACAACTGATATTTGACAAAAGAGGAAAGAACATACAATGGAGTAAAGACAGCCTCTTTAACAAATGGTGTTGGGAAAATTGGACATCTACCTGCAATAAAATGAAACTAGACCATCAACTTACACCATTCACAAAAACAAACTCAAAATGGATAAAAGACTTAAACGTAAGCCGTGAAACCATAAGCATCTTAGAAGAAAACATAGGCAGCAAGCTCTCCGACATCTGTAGCAGCAATATATTTGCTGATTTATCTCCACGGGCAAATGAAATAAAAGGCAAGATAAACAAATGGGACTATATCAAACTAAAAAGTTTTTGCACAGCTAAGTACAATAAGAACAGAATAAAAAGACAAACCACACAAAGGGAGAACATATTCGACAGCATGTCTGATAAGGGGTTAATAACCAAAATTTATAAAGAACTTATAAAACTCAACACCAGGAAGACAAACAATCCAATCAAAAAATGGGCTAAAGAAATGAATAGAAATTTCTCCAAAGAGGACATACAGATGGCCAATAGGCATATGAAAAAAAATGCTCAACATCACTAATCATTAGAGAAATGCAAATTAAAACCACAATGAGATATCACCTCACACCAGTCAGAATGGCACTCGTCAGCAGAACAACACAGAATAAGTGCTGGCGAGGATTGGAGAAAAGGGAACCCTCCTGCACTGCTGGTGGGAATGCAGACTGGTGCAGCCACTGTGGAAAACAGTATGGAGATTCCTCAGAAAATGAAAAATCGAACTGCCTTTTGATCCAGCTATCCCACTTTTAGGAATATACTTTAAGAACACCATAGCACTGTTCGAAAAGAAGAAATTTGCACGTATGTTCGTGGCAGCATTGTTCACAATAGCGAAGATCTGGAAATAGCCCAAGTGTCCGTCAGAGGATGAGTGGATTAAAAAGCTTTGGTACATATATATTATGGAATACTACTCAGCCATAAGAAATGATGACATCGGATCATTTACAACAAAATGGAGGACCTTGATAACATTATATGGAGTGAAATAAGTAAAACAGAAAAAGCTGAGAACCCCATGATTTCATACATAGGTGGGACATAAAAACGAGACTATGAGACATGGACAAGAGTGTGGTGGTTACAGGGTGGGGGGAGGGAGGAGAGAGAGTGAGGAGGGGCACAAAGAAAACCAGATAGAAGGTGACAGAGGACAATTTGACTTTGGGTGATGGTATGCAACATAATTGAATGACAAGATAACCTGGAGATGTTTTCTTTGAACATATGTACCCTGATTTATTAATGTCACCCCATTAAAATTAATTTTAAAAAGAAGAGAAAAGAAACAGAAAAAGAAAATCATATGACTTTTAGTTTATTAGTGAGGTATATTATACCACCAATATATTCTTTAATATTGAGCTGTCATTCAATTTCAGAGATAAGCCCCACTTTGTTGTATTATTTTTCTTAATACAAGTGGTTTACCTAGGATTTTTGCATTCATGTTAATGATAATACTCTATAATCTATTTCTTATATTATCCATTTTTTTCTTAAGTAGCTAACAAGTGGTAGCTTTCTCTTTTTTGTGCTATCTGAATTAGTCTAAGAGGGATTATCTGATTTTTTAAGATTTCCTAGAATTCTTCTGCTAAAACATATACACTTGGTAGCTTTTAGATTATTAATTATTGTTCTAGTTCATGTAATAGTTATAGGTCTAGTCTCCTGATTTTTGTTGAGCCATTTTTTTGTATGATACATTTTCTAAGTAACGATTTCACCAAAGTTTCCCATGCGTTATGAGAAGAGCAGTTCTGCCCCAGCAGCCAGATGGCTTTGCACATTCCCATGCAGGCCATAAGCAAGGCTTCTTCGCTGCCTGACATATATTTTTACAGAACATTGCCAACCTCCCAACAACATGGTTACAGAAGGAGCATCTTATGAGGAACTGTCACAAGCTGTTCACCATCCAACCCTCTGTCTTACAGAGCACTGCCTATTTTGCGAGACGTTGCCATGAGACAGCAGTTTTGCTAAATGAATGAAATTCACACCTTCTATCTCCAAATCCAGTAGGCTTCCCTCTGTCCCACACTACCTCCTGTTCATCACAGGAAGGACTGAGCCTATCTGGAACAGCTCCACACCCAAATGCTCTTGAATCCATGATTCTCCTCCAAGGTCAGTGTCTAGCTGAGGCTTTTGCCCTGGGTAGCAAGGCTAAAGCCATATTCATCGTGCTGTTCCTCTCTAGGCTTGGTACAATATCTGGCATAGGGCCAGGCACATCTCAGTTGCTCAGAAAACCTGTGCGATTGAAATGGATTAGCTATTTGATTCGAGGAGCCTCAGACACAGAACGGTGCTGACTCAGGGTATCACGGCTCCTGCAGTGACTCATACGTTAGGACCTCTTTAATGGGGAATTATGAAAATGTGTTGCCTGGAGCTGTCTTAATTAAGAACAACCTGGTCTTGACTGCAGACTCTTCTCTTTATCCTTCTCTTTTTTTTTCCCTTGACATCTTGAGGTAGAACCTGGCTGCCTTTGACTAGGCTTTCCTTCTCCCAATAACACTGCTGACAGTCTTGGTTTGGAAACAGCTGAGCTAGTTGGGGATAGCAGCACTTTAGCCAACATGAGGCTCCCTAATAAGCAACCTAAATAAGTGAGTAATAGAAATGTCACTCTACTTGTGCTGCCTTAGCTCTAGAGAAAGGCTGAGGCTGAAATTGGAAACAGGCAGAAGATAATCAGGTTAGATGTTCTTCCCAGGACCTGCTCTCCCCACCCCTCTTCCAATGTTGGTTTACCGCAGACAGAGGACAGAGATGGGCCCCCTCCACCCCGCCCCCACCTCTCATCCCAGTCCACAACAGGAGGGCAGGCTGGGCCTGAGCTCAAGGAGGGGAAGGGTGCAGCCATTCTCTCTATATACAAAAGGATATCTTATTTATATGTTCAGGGGCTACAAAAGAGAACTGGGCTCCAGAAAGACCTGGCCTCTCCAGCCAGGATTCCAAGCCCTACTCTAGCGCCAGATGTCACCTGACAGCTTCCTGTCAGCCCAGATTCCCTCACTATACTCTCCCTGGATTCTCCATCACCATGCTCTGGCCACTTGTCACATCTGCATTCAGCAAGCATTTACTATTGCGTGTGAGGTCTTGATGCTTTGTGGTCCATGTCCTTTCTACCCCCCCCTTCCTCTCCAAACACACACACACACACACACACACACACATACACACACACACACACACACACTCACACACACACACACACACTCACAATTTTGAAGCTTTGACTCATCTTTTAGTTGGTGGCTTTAGGTTTCTTTGGTCCCCAGCTTCTCCAAAGAGTAATTAATAAAAATGTAAATAAATATTTAAATCATATGAAAGTTCACTATTTAAAAGTTTTAGGGGTGAGCTTCTTATAATGTTAGGACTACTTCTTAAAACATCTGTCGGCAAAACCTCCTTAAACAGTGAGACCATTGAATAGAGCTCCTAGATGAATGAATAGAGCCATTAAACTTCATCTGACAGAAAAAGATGAGGAATATTGTGTATCCACTGTCCTAGATACATATATTCAGCTGTGCTGACTGGTTCACAAGGGATGTGGAAAATGCTAACCCCAGGAAACAGATCCCTCTTACCTTGGGCCCTGGCCTGCTTCTTCTACCTAACCCTTTCCAATGGCTTCCTATTTCCCAGATCAGTAAATGGCTTCCTATTTCTCAGACAATAATTCTTAGAGTCTGTTTCCTAATCCAGCAGTATCAAGCATCTCTTGAATCATATAAGAAATGCAAATTCACAGGCCTTATTGCAGGCCTACTAAATCAGAAACCCTAAAGTTGTGGTTTAGCAATCTTTGTTTTCACAAGCCTTCCAGTTGATTCAGAAGCACAGAGTTTGAGAACCAGTGCCCTAGATAGAGGTAAACCCTTGGCAAGATCACCAAGGCCCTCCACTGCTGGCTCATAGAAGCCTTTGTGTAAATTAGAAATAGAAAGGATGTAGCTGCAAGCACATGCTTGCTAAGGGAAGCCAGATCTCTATTTTAGCACTACCACCTCCAACTTGGCAGAGTGCCCTCCTAAAACCAACAGCCTGCACAGTAGTTGTCCATGGACGCCCTGTCCCTAGGACCAGACCCTCTGGCTTTATATCCCACCATTAACCTCCTCATCTCTATGTTCTGGCCTTGCTAAACATTTTTCAATTTCCTGAACACATCATGGCACTTCATGCTTCCCTCACAACTTTGTCTAAGCTGTTGTCCCTACCTGGAATACCTTTCTCCCATTTTCCACTTAGAAAAACCTTACAACCTTTAAAATCTACCTTGATCATCTCCTCTTCCCAGAAATATTTGCTGACCACAAGAGAGTCAGATTCCACTCCTCTAGGCTCCCTTATTGCCTTGTGTTCACCTCTGACACAGCCCTTACCTTATTGCATTTTAATTGTTGGTTTTCTTGCCTCTGTCCTCCTCAAGAGCAGGGCCTAAGTCTGATTCATCTTTGTATCACAGTATCAGTGCAGTACCTGGCATATTCATACATTGACTAATCATAGAATGTCAATTCTGTGCCAGACTCTCAGCACCCAGAATCCCAGTGAAGGTCATGTTGGACAGATCAACCTTACGGAGCTAATTCATAATTAAGTGAATGGTACAAAGGAAAATAAGAAGGAGGATGTAAGGCCCTTGCAGAAATGGTAGGAGGCAACTGCTTTTCTGAATGTTTTAGAATGATTTAGAAGCTGCCTGGAGAGCAGGGTGACTTACTGCTCTGAAAGGATGAATTTCCATTCTCTCCAGATTCATTTGTGAAGTCAAAAAGCCAGTCCCAAGCAGAAAAGAATCTCTTATGGGAAGACGTGTCCTCCCACGGAGCTTGGTTGAGCCCCAGCCACTGGGGAGCCCTCCTGCAGTCCAGAGTGTCCAGTACCGTTCCCATGGCAGTCGCAGCCAGGAGTGTGAACAGAAATGAGACCAGATTAGAAGTCTTGATGCCTCTCCTCCTTGAAACTATGTCAACGCTCAAATCAGATTGGCATGCCCCTCTTCAATTAGCAGCTTATCTAATTATAAGACATGAATTGCAAGTTTCTGCTCACTGCAGTAATGCAATAATGGGGTTCCTTGTGAAAGCCATTCAACTTCTGGAATAATTTCTATACCCAGTGAGCCATGGAGGAGTAAAATAGGGGTTCAATTTATATACAGGAAGCATGAACTTTTTCAAAGTAAAAGCCTATGTTTGAAGGTAGAAGGTTGGTGATACTGAAGAGGCTATTGTAGTCATCAGGAGTGGAAATGCACTAGGGCAGTGGTTCTTAACCTGGGTTCTATCGAACCCTAGGGGTTCGATGAGTCGGTCTCAGGGGTTCGGAGAAGCCTCTGCTGCGGAGGCCAGAATAAAGTAATACCGTAATTTGTTGTGAGTTCATGCACTTTGTTGGTTTTGTTCTTTGAGCAAGGTGATGATCATGCACGGCTCATTTTGTGCACCAGTAAAAAAAACATATACCTATGTCTTGAATTTGGGGAAAAAAATCATATTTTATTTATCACTAAAGAAGGGTTTGGTGAATGCGCATATAAAACTGGTAGGTTTGGTACCTCAAAAAAGGTTAAGAACCACTGCACTAAGGCAAAGCAGTGGGCAGAGATATTCTAGTACCAGAAAGGGAGCCTAGCCCTTTGGGTCAGTCTAGGGCCTGCTGGTAGTGTGGGAGTTCTTGACTTCATACAGAAAAAAATTTCACAACACAAGTCCAGGTGATTTTTTTTTTTACAGGGACAGAGAGAGAGTCAGGGAGAGGGATAGATAGGGACAGACAGACAGGAATGGAGAGAGGTGAGAAACATCAATCATTAGTTTTTCGTTGCCGTCGCAACACCTTAGTTGTTCATTGATTGCTTTCTCACATGTGCCTTGACCGCGGGCCTTCAGCAACCCCTTGCTGGAGCCAGCGACCTTGGGTCCAAGCTGATGAGCTTTTGCTCAAGCCAGATGGGCCCACGCTCAAGCTGGCGAGATCGGGATCTCGAACCTGGGTCTTCCTCATCCCAGTCCGACACTCTATCCACTGTGCCACCGCCTGGTCAGGCTCCAGGTGATTTTTAGAGTAAGTTTATAAGTTTATGGGAACAGTGAAACAAGGAATGGCCTAGAGTAGAAGAAGCAATGGAAGAGCCTAGGCAGGGCTGTTCTGGCTCTCTAGAAAACTTATGGGAAAGAATGAACCTGCACTGGGAAGTCAGAGAAAAGCGACCTTGGAGAGAGGTTCAGGGGGTTAGCCTTGGAGAGCTGCCACTGCCATTACTCCCCTGGTTGCAAGTCTCATGGGGTCCCTTAGAGCGTAGGAGATGCATGCCTTTGGGGGAAGAAGAGGGAAAGGGGGAAGGAAAAGGCCTTGGCTTGCTCCTGGGAGGGAGAGCATGCTTGGTTTTCTTTTTTTAGGGTTTTTAAAGACTGGGTGTTTAGGAGAAAATTTCAATAGAATATTCATCAGCTTTTCTAGGTGTGCCCTTTCAAGGTTATGATCTTGACTGATTGGTCAGTGACAGGGCTGGCGGTCACTAGTCATTGTAGCTGGTCTTGGCACCACCCACCTGGTTTTGCTCTTTTTCTGGGCCTGGAGCTGAAATACAGCTGAGGTCTAGATGTTATCTCTAGGGAGATGACACCCTGTATCTGTCTGTAAGTTGCTTGGCCAGTTTGTTCAGCTCTCTGTCTCAGATTCCCCGTTTTACTTGCCAGGAATGTACCTAGCTTCTTACTATACTGCCTTACTTCTAGACAGAGACACATCTGGAGTAGACTGCATGTGAGAGGGAGAGCAAGAGGAGTCAGAGGGGAGATGGAGTCTTGCCTGGGCACTGAGGTCACTCCAGGAATAGCCATGACAAACGTTCTAATAGACTGCATCTGCACGGTCCCCAGCCCAAGCCCAGGTGTGTGTGCACACACACATGCACAAGCACACTCACACACTGACTCTGAGCCCAACTCCACCTCCTTTCATAGATGTGACTATGCTGTTAAGAGCCTCCCCTTCGGGGAGCTCAACGAAGTTGAACCAAGACCCTCTCTGTAGTCCCAGCTTCTTCAATTTCTCACTGTGATAGCATATTGTTCTGGTGCCTAAAAGCCACTCCTGGGGCAAGAAAGCAATAGTGTGGCGAGAAGAAAGGAGATAAAAGAAGATCAAGTGTGGTGTTGATCCAGTAAGCTGAGAATGGGCAAGTCTCACATCCTTACTAAAACCTGGAGTGGACACACATAGACATAAACAGGGATTCATAAATATATGTAGCAGTATACAGAGACATTCCAACATGCAACATGTATACACATATAGGCACACAAAGCAGGGCGGAGGAAACAGAGAGGCTTTCTCACTCATAGACTCACGTACAAACCCAGAGAAAACAAAATTTCCCTCACAAAACCATCACACAATAAACAGATGCTCCCTGACAAATGCACATAAATGTATTTACGCACTTAAAACAAGAGTTTTGAAATAAGCTTTCAGAAAATTAAAGCGAAAAATAATTGTCAGTTATCTGAATTCTTTTTTTTAAAGAAAAAATGCATTGTTTCACCAAAACATCATGCCTATGATTCTGAGCCCTCTCCAGCTATAAAACACCTTGTATATGCATGACATATTTTCCTTGCTAAAGAAAATTTACAAATGTTATCTCCTTAACACCTCATAGGGCTTCCTTTGTTTATATGATTTCTCTAATTTCAAAATGCATTTTGTGCTGGATACTGACTGTAAGCACTCAGCCCTTCAGGAGCTCCTGTGTCATCAGGAGCTAGAAACCAAAAGACTACATTTCCCACATTCCCGTGCCATTAGGGTTCTGGTTTTGATTCCATCAATCAGAGACATTCCTGTGAGATTTAGAAGGTGGAAGCGGAACAATCCATCATTTCCCCCTAGACATTGGCAGGCAGGTGAGTTTGGTTGGCAGGTGCAGCTAAAGGTTGTGCTGTGGCTTCCATACATCCCTTATGAATCACCCATGTCAGTGCTGCAGGCAGCTGGGATCATTGGCGGTGGGTTTGGGTTTTGGGGGGTTATTTTTATAACTAATGTAAAACTCTGATTTTATAAAAATGTAAGCAAAATATATATAAGAACACATTACTGGAACAGCTCACAGAACTGATGATGAAGATAAAGAAGTAAATAAATATATTTACTCAATTAAAACAAAAAAAAGCAGTTTTAAGGAGCCACGGGAGCTGATGAGAGCTGAGGTTCCCAGGAAGCAGACTGTATGATGAATATTAGCAGGGAGGAAGTTTGTTAGGGAGGGCCATGGAAGGACAGGAAACAGGACTGAGCAGAGGGAGAACTTGAGTGTGAATTTTCCATGCTTGACAGAAGCCTCAGGCCACCCGGAGGGAGTTGTGAAGCTGGGGTAACCCTTCAGGACTGGGTGAGGATGTCCAGCCTTTATCCCTGCATGCTTAGCGGTTGTCCTGAGTTGAGGCAAGGAAACCTGGCACTGTTAACCCACGGGGCAGCTTTCTTCAGCTGAGGGAGTCCCTGTGGGAAATGGCAGCTCAAGGCCTTCAGCCAGTAGCTCTTAGCAGCTGGAGATAAACAGTCCTTCATTCCTGCTATGAACTGAAAGTGTGTATCCCCTCCCCCACCCTGTAAAATGGGTATGTTGAAGCCCTAACCCCCAATGTAACTGTATTTGGAGATAGCACCTGTGAAGAAATATTATAATTAAGGTTAAATGAGATCATAGGAGTGGGATAGAAATCCAATAGGGCCAGTGCCTACCTTGAAGAGGAAGAGAACCAGAGCTCTCTCTCTCTCTCTGCCGTGCAAGAACACAGTGAGGAGACAGCTGTCTGCAAGCCAAGGAGAGAGTTCTCGATACAACTTGATTATACTACCCTCTTGTTCTTGGACTTTTCAGTCTCCAGAACTGAGAAAATCAATTCTGTTATTTAAGCCAGTGTTTTTCAACTGCCGGTCTGCAGACCAGTCCATCAGAGATTTCATGCCGGTCTGCAAAATAGTTAACCACCCTGATGTTGTATGAAGATGAT
Source organism: Rhynchonycteris naso (assembly GCA_037038555.1). Taxonomy (NCBI): domain Eukaryota; kingdom Metazoa; phylum Chordata; class Mammalia; order Chiroptera; family Emballonuridae; genus Rhynchonycteris; species Rhynchonycteris naso. The sequence goes on along the minus strand of CM072995.1, from coordinate 328,104,626 downwards.
AGACCCAGTGATCTTAGTCAAATCTGTTTATGCTCAGGGTGATTTCTGCCTTAGCGGTCCCCGCAATAATTCTCCTATTTTCGCTGGTCCCCAAATATAAAAAGGTTGAAGACTACTGGTTTTCACTCAGTCTATGGTATTTTTTTATGCAGACCAAACTAATATAATGTTTGAAGGAGAGTGGGAGCAGCATGTGACAGGATCTAGCACAGGAGCTGAACCACCGCCCAGCTGCCATCAGCTTATTCTCACCATCTATCTCTCCACTTTCCCCACCTTTGCTCTTTTCCCCTAAGTTGTGAGATAAAACATGACCACCCACAGCCTCTCACCCTTCCAAAGCCATCCTCCAAGAAAGAAGAGAGCTCTTTCTCTGGCTCTAATTTGGAAAATTCTAGAAAAGGACTCTGGTTCACCCAGCCATACCATATGTGCCCTCCTGAGCCAATTCTGAGGCCAGCTGCGTGGGACTATGATTGACTTTGACTTGACTTTGACTTCAGGCTATATTTATTATCAAGAAGAGAAGTAAAGGGGAGGTGCAGAGCAGAAAAAGGAACAAGATATATACCCTTTATTTTACCAATTATTTGCTAGTAACTCACCAACAATGTGACATTAAGCAAGTCACTTCATCTCTCTGAACTTTGCTCTTTTCATTTGTCCATTGGAGATGGTACAGCTAGTGCTCGACTTATATCGACAATTGGGTCCGACAGACTGGTCGTAACATGATTTGGTCATAAGTTGAGTAGGCTATATGTACAGTACTGTGAAATGATGTTATAAAAATCTTTAAGTCATATTTTATCATAATTTTCTTTCATTATTATTATATATCATAATTTTCTTTGTTCATTTTATGCCATTTGTATCATCTCTACACCATTTTGTTTCTTATTTTTATATTCATCAGGTTTAAGTAAAACACTGCATTACCAGTACAACTGGTTTAATATTTGCAAAACATAGAAGATTACAAAATACAGGTGCATACAAACACTGTTCCAGACACAGAGCCATCGTGGCTAGCGATTGTGGTGGTAAAGTCGAATGGTTGTAAGTTGCATAGGTCATAAGTCAATCAATACCTATAGTGGTTATAATAAAAATAAAGTAGGTAATGCATGTGATTGGCCTGTCTAGCACAAGGCTGGCACCCAGTAAATGTCCAATAAAAGATGGATTTCATTGCTCTTATTATCTGGATACCGTAAGAAAATACAGTTTTGCATCTGAAACTTCTGAGCCAATTTTCAAAACATGGAGGAAAAGCAGAATTTAATCACAGATAATTATATTTGCCCCAGATCCAAAAGCTCATAAAATTACCTGTAATATGCATTTTTCAGATAAGGAAACAACCCCCAAGAAGTTAATGACTGACCTAAGACCCAACAGAAAGACTAGCTAAGGCCAGTATCAAGAAAAATAAACTCTAATAACATGCCCAGGTGACGCCCCCAACCAGCTGCCACTCCATACGGCCATTGCCTCCACTCACACCCTCAGCCAGATCCTTAACTCATCCCATCTCGGGGTTGCAGTCTCTCTTTTCTCCTGGACACCCAACCTGTCTGGTCAGGTCCAAGGCTTCTCAGTGACTGTTGCTGGGATGAAACTGAACCCAACGGGAAAGCAAGTGGGATATATGGAAGCAATAAACTTCCAGCTGCTTGTTCATTTGGCACCCAGTGAGGTGGCACAGATTCCTCTCTTTTCTCTTTCTTAAGAATTAACAAATGTTAGTGATGCTTTTAGCTGAGATCAGATAAATTAGGTTCCTTTTTAAAGCTTTTCTAGGGCTGATACTTTGGTCACATTACTGAAAAGTTGCTCCAGGTGAATCTGACCCATCATCTGGTAATTGCATTGCAAATTTTAAATATTGAGTATTGGTGTGACTGAGGAGAAAGAGAAGAATTTCTTGGCCAGGGGAGGTGCAAACAATAAGGAAAAAGTAGTGTCTTTGGCTGAGCCTTGGACGATGGATGACAATAGGGGTGAGCATTCCGGGCAGGAAGAACCGGCGTGAACAAGGACATGGAAGTGAGAAACATGTGGTGTTTGGGACTGGCAGGACCATATAGGAGGTTGGATATCTTATTGGAAATATCAGAGCAGGCAGGGGCAGAATGAGGCAGGTCACAATGGCCCCAGCACTGGCCAGGGGCTAAGGCAGAGGTAGGGAGGCTGCAGAGGCAGGTCAGGGGTTGTTATCCCCACATCACAGAGGAGAAAACTTCAGGTTATTCCAGGTAACTGGCCTGTCCAGGACCTGGTCACTTTCTGTTCCTATAACAGCTATCGGCGGCTCAAAGCTGCCTTTAGCTGCCAAAGGAATCAGAGAATCCAAAGAGCCTGCAGTCTGAGCCTAAACACACATTAGAAAACAACAGGGAGAGAGAATTCAGGCCAGCTTCTCTGATGGGGACTCTCAGTAAGTAATAACATACTTTGGCTGCCTTCAAACAATCTTTCACACCCATTAAAATCTGTGCCTCAGGATGCTGAAGCTGAACTAATAGCATCTCCCAAATTAAGTCCTTCTTCAACACGTGGCCTCCGGCCTTTCCACGTCTCTGAGACTCATTTCTTATTATGTGAGGTTTGACTGACTAGTCTCTAAGGCTCATGGCTCTGACATTGCAGGACTCATGAGGAATTTGTGGGACCTTCAACACTGATGTTGGCATAATAACACCATGTCACTCACATATCTAATCTGCAATCTAGAAGATCAATGCCTACTAGGAAATTGCAGGCAGTAATTTATTCTGAATCTTCCCATCATGGGACTTGCTTTACAGGCTTTGTTACATGAAAGCTAATAAAACATTAGACATATATAAAAAAGATTTCTGTCCTCTTCTCCAGCCCCCTGACATATGCTCCCCTTTCTGCCAGACTCCCCTGGAGAGGGGACCTCCGAGGGACTGCAGCTGCAATCAAGAACAACCGCATAGAGCCATGCAGGAGGCTGGTTGCAAAATCAACCAAACCTTTACATTAAAGTAGAATGACATAAAAACAATATGAAATAAAATAATAAAATGAGTAAGCTAGATCAATATCAGAGGACCCTCTGCCCAGCACCTCCCCTTGGTCTCTATATCCAAAGGAAGAGAGTGACGTATTAGAGTAACTAACTACCTATCCAGCCTGACCCAGTTTGCTTGGTCTACCCTGCACCCGGGGCAATGGGGTCATCCTAGCAACATAGCAAGGTGAAGTAGAGTATGCACTGACCACAGTCAATGCTGGTACCCATCTACTGGGCTTTCCTCTGGGGACTGAAGTGAGCATTCAGCTGACACGGCATTTTGGGAACAGCCATTATCAATTCACGTGGGAGAAGAGCAAACCTCCATAGGACCAGAAATTGCTTAAAATTCAGAAATGCAGGGATGAAAACTCGGTAATTTGAAGGCTAAATTTTGATGCCCTGAAGCAAGAATGCCTGAAAGCCTTCGGAGAGTGGTGTGTCTTTTCTCAAACAAGGACATGACCAGTGTGGAGCTGTGCTGGTCCTGGGGAGCAGAAATGTTTCAGCAGAATATGCAGAATCAAGGCAGGGCAGGCAACGGGGAAGCTGAACGGTACTTAAGTTGCTTGTGTCTAAAGAGGTAAGCATCCCCCAGGGAGCCGGGGTTTAGTACACAGCCCTTGTTGTAGAGTTGTAGAATTAGGTTAACTGTTGAGTGAACAAAATGCCATGTGCTCGCTTCTTTGCTAATCTGTGTGTTGTCTTCACAAATTCCTAAATAAAGAGTGTCTGCTGATATCTTTAAGGCAGACCGGCTAAACTTTGAAGGCACAGGCGATACGTACAGAATCCACCGTGATACTCAGCAAGGACAGATCAGAACACAGGTCCCCTTTTCTTCCCACCTTCAGAAAAAAGGAAGAAAGCCTCTTCATGCTCAAGTACGTGAGCCTCTCCTTACTCTTTAAATTTTTTCTCACATAGTGAGAGGCAGACTCAAGATGAGATCTCAAATATCTTGACTCCTAGTCTGATGTCCTTTCCACTGCTCTGTGAAGAGGCAGAACTCAGAGCCTGTGTTCAGAAACAAACACCAACTGTCTATCAAGTGAAAGTGGAACGTTAAACACCAATAGCTCCATTTCCTGTCACAAATTCACATTCTCCCCATTTTTTCCCCACTCTAAGGCATCACACACATGCATGTACACACAGGCCAACCTGTTACTGGGCATCAGCACCCTGGTATGGACTATGAGAACAGGACTGTTGGAGTGCAGAGGGTGTGAAGCGTGGGACATGGCCTGGCTGCAGGATGGCAGAGTAAGTAGGCTTTTTGCCCCTTCTCAGTGATATACTACCTACCCATGTACACACCAGTCTCCTGCCAGCCCATATGGCTGTGAGGCCCATAACTGACCTCACTTATCACTATCCTGCCTCCTCTCTGATCTCACATTCTGTCACCACCCTCAACCCCATCCCAATTCCAGCTCTGGAGATGTTGCCTTTGTACAAGCACTCAGGCACCAGAGCCTTACCTCCTCGCTGTGGACTTAGCTCATCCTGAAGAGCCCAGGACACCAAGTAGCCCTTTCTAGCTCCAGCTCTGAATATAGCAGCCCAAGTTTCAGCCTCTTGACCCTGCTGCCTCAAATAGGGTGAAGACAGACAGCAAAATACTTTTCTATTTCAACCCTGCACCAGGGGACTAGGATGCTGCATTCTGAATAGACCTGTCTCCAGAGAAGACATGCATATGGCCAATAAGCACATGAAAAGATGCTCAACATCATTAGTCAGCAGGAAAATGCAGATCAGAACCACAAAAAGACACCACTTCATACCCCTTAAGATGACTACTATAAAACAGAAAATAACAAGTATTGGCAGGATGTGAAGAAGTTGGAACTCTCATGCATTTTGAGTGGGAATGTAAAATAGCACAGCCACTATGAAAAACAGTTTGGCAGTTCCTCAAAAAGTGAAATATTGAGTTACCACATGATCTAGCAATTCTATTTGTGGATATACACCAAAAAGAATTGAAAGCAAAGACTCAAAAATATACTTGTATACTCATGTTTACAGCAGTATTATTCACAACAACCAAAAAGTAGAAGCAACTCAAATGCCCATCAACAGATGAATAGCAAACTAAAATATGATGTATACATACAATGGAATTTTTTAAAGATTTTATTATTGATTTTACAAAGAGATGAGAGAGGTGGAGGGGTGGGTGGAGCAAGAAGTATCAACTCATAGTAGCTTTACTTTAGTTGTTCATTGATTGCTTGTCATATGGGCCTTGGCCAGGCCAGCCCAGGGTTTTGAACCAGTGACATCAGCAGTCCAAGTTGACACTTTATCCACTGTGCCACCCCAGGCCAGACACATACACTGGAATGTATGTGTCTCTAAAAAGAAGGCTCTAAAAAAGAAATGAAATTCTGATATATGCTCAGATGAGTCTTGAAAAAATTATGCTACGTCAAAGAAGCCAGTCACAAAGGGACAAATATTGTCTGATTCTACTTATATGAGGTATCTAGAACAGGCAAAATCAGACACAGAAAGAACAGTGGTTATTAGGGTGTAGGCCCAGTAGCCATAGCTACCATTGCCAGGCAAATGCAGGTTCACATTGGATTCAGACAGACAGTAGAGAAACAGCAGCAGCCAAAACCTGGTGGGCCATACCTTTATTCTAGCCTCGCACTCAGCAGGCAAGTAAAAACACACACAGAGGGAAAACACTTCCTTTTTTATTCAGGGCTCCCAAAGCCACTGACACATTGGGTTTTCCTAGAATCAAAGGCCCCCATCAGCTCAGTCACCTCTGGTTCCCCATCTGAATACCTTCCCCCTTCTCATCTCTCCACAAACTAGCTTCTTCTTCAGTACCCTGCCATCTTGGCTGCCTTCTCTGCAAAAAACAAACAAACAAACAAAAACATGGCTTCCTTCTTCTTCTCCTTTCTTTTCTCTTTCTTCTTAAAACTTTGTGGCGTGAAACTCCTCCTCCAGCACACATTAGTGTAACAAAGCCCCTTCCCAAGCAGGAAGGTAATTAGCAGTTTCACAGATCACCTATCTGGGCAGCTGCCATTTTTAACAATAAAAGTGAGCAAAATCAAATAACACAAATTTTACGAACTTATTTGCCCAACATAGGAGGTACAGGGTTGGTGGTATGGAGAGCTACGACTTACTGGGTACCAAGTTTCAGTTTGGGATGATGAAAACGTTCTGGAAATAGATAGTGGTAATGGTTACCCAACATTGTGAATATAGTTCATGCCACTGAATTGTACACTTAAAAATGATTAAAATGGGCCTGGCAAGGTAGCTTAGTTGGTTAGATCATCTTCCCAACACACCAAGGCTGCAGGTTCAATCCCTAGTCAGGGCATATACAAGAAGCAACCAATGAATGCACAACTAAGTGTAACAACAAATCAAGGTTTCTCTCTCTTTCTTCTTCCTTCCTCTCTCTCAAAAAAATCAGTAAATAAATTGCTAAAATGGCAAAATTATGTTTACTTTGCCACAATAAAAAAAGTAAAAAACAAAATTAATTAATGTACTTCACCATTTTAATGGAATATAGGGGGAAACAGAGGATGGCTTCCCCTCGATGCTTCTGCACTTGACAATTTGAGGAAGATAAACCTGGCAGGCCAACTCTGCTCCCAGGGCTGGGACTTGAGCATCTGTGGGATTAAACAGGAGGCAGTCCCAGGACTCCCCAGGACAAGCAAGGGCTCTGGGGAAATCCTGGCCCGGTTGTTGTTTTCATCTAGGTGGTAACCAGACTCACACGCAGGGAAGACCCAGCTTCATACAGGATCAGATGGGGCTAAGGAAGGCAGCAGCACTCACTACATCTTTAAGTTAAGGCCTACAAACTTTCTCAAGTTTCGCAGAGACAGGCTCATGACTCCAAAGTAGCCAGACAATTGGCAGTGCATAGTGTTAAAAGCGCAGGAGCAAATACCCGCCATTTGGCTGCCACAGGGAGGTGGTGCTGCACCATAGGAGGAGCTCAAGTGTTAGCATCAGATGGACCTGAGTTCAAGTCCTAACACCAAGTACATGGACTTGGACAAGTAACAACTTTTTATAGGACTCACATTCCCAACTATAAAATAAGGAGAGTACTCTCATGGAGTGTATTTTTGTTGTTTCCTGTGCATTATGATGATGTTTTAACATCTTAAAAACAGTTCTGCCTAAAGAGAGATGACCCCTAGCACAAGGGAATTTTTACAGATGACAAAGGGTTCCACTGGGAACAGGCCTTTGATATGCAAACTAACCAGTCCAGAGCCTGCATACCAAGGAGACACAGTCCTCTGCCTTAATCATCCTAGAGCGAAGTATAAGGCAACTAGAGACCACGATATGGTCTACAGCCCTTCAAAAGGATTCAGATTATCCCATCCTAAATGTTTCCTCTGCTGTACCTTATGCTTCCCATGGAAAACGCAATAAAGCCTCTAGCTTATTGCTTTTCCCTTACTGCCTCTCCTGCCACCTGACTGAAATGTGGCACTCTCCCTGTGACCTCGTCCGAACCAGTGAGTATAATAGACTTGTTTTTCTTGTGTCTCTACTGAGTCCCCCCTTGTGGCCACACCTGACCAACCATCACCTTCAGAAACACAGAACAACCTATCGTATTTCCCCATGTATAAGAAGGTCCCATGTATAAGACGCACCTTAATTTGGGGGCCCAAAATTTGGGGGAAAATGTATTACATAAAGTTATTGAACTCAAGTTTTATTCATCATAAAATTCATACAACTCCTCATCAATGTCAAAACTCCCTTCCATTAGCTTGTCCTCATCTGTGTCTGATGACAAATCACTGTCTTCAACAGTGAGCGCAAAAACAAGCACAAAAAAGCAGGTAATACAAGTAAAAAAATCTACAACCACTGTATAAGATGCACCCAGTTTTAGACTCCAAATTTTTCAGAAAAAGGTGCATATTATACATGGGGAAATACAGTACCTTACAAGACTGATGACAGGCTAATGACTGAACACTTAGTACCTGCCAGAGAGAATCCTCTCAACAGTCCTGCAAAGTGGATACTATTGGTCCCGATTTGTTGATGAAGGAGTGATGATACAGACAATTCAAATAGTTTCATTATTTATTCAACAAACATTTTTTGAATGTCTTCCACAGTTCTAGACCTCAGAAAAATAGCAGTGAACCCAAAAGACCCAGTTCATCCTCAAGCAGAGAAGACCAGCAGTGAGTCAGGTGATCTCAGCAGGAGTGTAAGGTGGGGAACAAGCTGAGGGCTTTGGGAGCAGCGAGTGGGGAAAGTCTGTCTAGTTTGGAACATCAGAGAGTGTCTTGGAGGCAGTAATAAGAAAGGTGAGGCCTGAAGGTCAAGAGGAATTATCCAGTGGGAAGCAAGGAAGGGAAGGAAATTCAGCAGGGCACCGGGGTGATACCCAGGAAAGAAGGAATGAGGAGGCTCAAGCAGAACATGTGCTTGGCACGCAGCGGACACTCTTGAAGGTCATCTCTGCCCTCCATCAAATACAAGAGAACAAAGAGCACTGGGTAGGCACTCACAGACGTGGTACCCAGTCCCAGCTCTGTCGCTCATTTGCTGACTGGCCTTGGGCAAGTCACACCCCTACTCTAAACCTCAGTCTTTTACTTGTGAAAAATCAGGTGAGTCCACCTCATTCACTTTTTTTCAGCCAACATTTATCAAGTGCTTTTTATGTGCCACATGCTTTTCTGGAAGGTAGAAATACATCACTGAACAAACAGGGAACAACCCCTGCCTCTATTAGAACAGAGAGAGTATTCGTTCTAACAGAGGGAAGACTGACAACAAACATCAAAATATGATAAATAACCAAATATTTAAAATATATATTTTTATAACATATACTTTATTTTAAAATATATATTTTAGAAAGGACTAAGTATTATGAAAGAAAATAAAACATAGACTAGAGTTTAGTTTTTATTTTAAATAGGGTAATTAGAGTAGGCTCCACTGAGGAGATGTATTTGAGAGGTAAAGACTTGAGGGAGGTAAGATTGCAAACCATAGAAATATCTGAGTGAGGAGCAGTTAGGACAACAGAAATAAATATAGCAAAAGCTCTAACCATAGTCTGCCATGTTAAAGAAACAGCGAGGAGGCCAGACTGTCTATATCAGAGAAGAAGAAAAACAACAGGAAAGGAGGCCAGAGAGGTGAAGAGGATGGCCAGGCAAATCACAAAGGGCCTGGCAGGTGTTTACTGGAAGCTCTTAGATTCTGCAAACTTGCTCCCAGGCCCCAAGCTCCCTCACACTGAAAGTACTTTGAATTTATTTGGGCACCAGTAAGAACTTCAGAGTGGTGATCCCAGCCCAATCTGTTCTGCCAAATGGAGACTATGACACTGTCTCAGGAATGGCTGTTATATGTCTTGGCACTGAACCTGGCAGCCGGGACTCAGGCTTATAGTGTGGCCCTCACACAGACGGACCATGTGCCCAGGACCTCTGCTGCCCTGTGCCATTCCTCAGTAGGGCTCAATCAGTCCCTCCAGCTCATCCTGTCTCCTCATGGCTGGGCACAAGGAGACGGAAGGGAAGTCCCTGGTTATGTTCTAGGGTGTAAATGTCTGTTCTCTGGCAGTTGCCGTTACTAGTTGACCCTTACTGTTCACTCCATCACATAGAAACCCATTCCAGCCCCATTTCTCTCTGTGCCTCTGAGAAGTAAAAATTCACTTAGGCCCTGTCTGGGTAGCTCAGTTGTTTAGAGTGTCATCCCGATACACCAAAGTTGTGGATTTAATCCCCGGTCAGGACAGATACAAGAATCAACCAGTGAATGCATAAGTAAGTAGAACAATAAATTGATGTTTCTTTTCTCTCTCTCTTTCTTTCACATCAATAAATAAAAAACTTTTTAAGTTCACTCTCTTCTTTCCAACTTGGAAAAAAATATTTATCTGAATTAATAAAATAAAGTCATTTATTCTCCATTTTATAGGCTGCAGACCAAATAGTTTGTCAAAGCCTTTTAAAAGCCATCTCCTCATTTGTGTTTTGCTCAGAAGGTTGCTTTATTTCCCCCCCTCCCCACTATGGATTTTTGCACCTCATTAGAATGGTCCTAAGCTCCTAAGGAATTAATAACGAAGCTGCCAAGGTGGATGAGCTGTGGCTTAGCCAGCAGCGCTCACCTGAACTGCCAGTGGGGTTCTCCTACACTTTATGCCATGAGAACAGTGTCCCTGAAGATGTCACTGGGTTGGAGTGTAACCTTGGGGTGCCTGGTCTTACTCACACTGCCAAGGAGGAGCGAGGGACTGCTACCGGCTTCACCCTGGAGTCCTAAGAATCAAATGTAGACCTCTGGATATAACAGGGGTGGCCGCAGAGAATGATGAAAGGGTGTGGTTTTGGAGCCAAACATACCTGAGTTTGAATTCAAACCTAACTACTTACAGGCTGTGTGACCTTAACTTATACTTACAAGTGGTTAGGGTTATGGAGGTTCCCAAGGGTGTCATAACCCATGAGCATCCAGCCTCAGGTCATGCTGAGTCCTAGTGAAAGAAAGGGGCTAAGGAGGGTGATAAAGGAAGCTAAGGAGGGACAAGACTGGAGTTGGGACTGTAACCTCACCTGAGAACAGCTCCCTGAAGGGGAAAACCAGGAATCCAGCTCTCAGTGCTCAATCTGGGATCACCGCATATTCAGGGTCAGTCCATCCTGAAGTCAGTGTCCTAGAAGTTCTATGTGGGTCCTTGGGTTCAGAGGAGGACTCTCTCTGGGACACTACTACATGCACAACAAGAATCAGTACAGTAGCTAAGAGAATGGACGGGGAGCTAGACTTGCTGGATCCAAATCCTGACTCTGCCACTTACTAGCTCTGTATGCTTAGGCTGGTCTCTTAACATTTAGTGCTTCAGTTTCCTTGTCTGGAAAATGGAGCTAATCAATGTACATCAGGAAGTTATTATAAAAATTAATGAGTATATATATATATATATATTCATATGTGTGTATATATATATACATGTATGTATGTATGTATGTATGTAAAGGGCTTAGAAAGTGCCTGGTACCTAATAAGTGCCATAGAGGGTTAACTTAAAAAACAAGGAAAACAAGGGCTTACTTATGACAGAAAATATAATCACAATTTCCCCTTACTATCTACTTATTGCAAGAGTGAAGATTACTAATGGCTTTCCAAACCCAGGCATCATCTCTAATGCTTCCTCCTCTTCAGCCCTAATTGATTGGTGATCCAATCATTCACCAAGTCTTTCTGCCCCTTGTACTATGGACCCATGCTGCCATCACTGCTCCCCTGGGCTATTGCAACAGCTCACCTGCTAACCACTCTCTGGTCTCCCCAGCTCCAGTCTTACCTTTCCAATATATTTCTCACACTTCCAGCAAAGTGATCTTTATAAAGCCCATTTTAAACCATTCCATTGGGCTTCTCCCATTGTCTACAGGACTCACTGAAACTCCTTGGCACACAAAGTTCTACATAGTCCTCTAAAAATTGCGGAAGCTTTATTTACTGCCCTTGGCCCCACGCTTTATACTCCAGCAGCACTACACTTGTCTCCCACATCCCACACACACATACACACCTACACACACCACCCCTGCATACATACACACACACTGCATGCTTCATTTGCTCAGTTCTTCTTGCCTGAAGTATTCCCCCAGCCTCCTCCACCTCCCTTTATTCACTTCTAATCTCAACACCACCCCCATCCCCACACATTGTTTGGCCACACCAAGCTGGTACCTTAAGACCCAAATGTTTTTCTTCTTAGAGTCCTTCCCTGGAGGTATCAGTTTGATTAGACATCCGTGTTCATTAGAATAGTCCTATATAATACGCAATTGTCTAAATTCTGGTGGCTTAATACTATCAAACTTTATTTCTCATTACAGGATAGTCAGGTGCTCCTGGTCAGCAAACAGCTTTCTTCCACATGGAAATTTCAAGATGCATCTTTTGGCTTCATAACCTCTGGGGTCTCAGAGTATCCTGCATCCCAGTGATGAAGGGATAAGATGAACCTTCTTCTTAAAACCCTTGGCCAGAGGCAGTACACCTCACTTCCACTCATTCCATTGGGAGTAATCACAGGTCATTCCTGGATGAAATATAGTCCCGTGCCATCCAGAAGCCCTCACAGCCTCAGGCTGTTTCTTGGTCCGCCTCTGGCACCTTGTCCCTACATCCACCTCCAAGTGGCTATGTTCTGTTTCCAGGTCCACCTCCTCTACCAGATTGTGAGCTCCTGTGGACAAAGGCCTTATTTCTTCCACTTCTCTGCACCCAGAAGCTGGCATTGGTGCTTATTCCCACTGTTAGATGAATGGATGACCCAAGTCAGAACTGGCTCAGTGCCTGGGTGAGGCTGACCCTTGCAGAAGGTCCTTCCTGTAAGCAATTTGCCTAGACTGGGGAAGAAAGAGGTTGCCGGGACAGAGCATGAAGAGGGATCATCAGGAAAACATAGAAGACACGGAGAATGACTTGACCATTTGGAGATGTTTGCTTCTTCATTTCCACAATATTTCTCAGGCCAGAAAGGGCCCAAACTCTGAGAGAGCTAACACATATGTCAAAGCTAACGCTCAGAGGTAGCCAAGCACTGCTCTAAGTGCTATCCGTGCGTCCACTCATCAATCCTCACAATAACTCCATTTTACAGATGAGGAAACGGAGGCTCATCTCAGAAAGGAAGAATGACACACAATCTCTCTCTACCCAGGGTTTTTCCTCCTTGGAGGCCCTGGAAGCCTCATGACGAGGATGGTTTCAGCCAATCTTCCAGCATTTCTGTCAGTGAGAATTAGATTTGTGGGAACAGCAGAGTTGACATCCTGGAGGCCAAAGCAGACATTTTGGAGATTTCTCACCCCAATCTGAACCTCAGGACTCAGGTAACAGACCAGCAGCCTGGGACTATTTCCAAGATAATTCTTCAAGATCATTTCAAGCTAAGAAAGTCTGGACTGTCTATTGATGTCTTACAATATTCTTTGGTCAAATTATAACACAGTAGAGGTTGAAGCCAAATAACAAATTGCAAGCCTCCAAGCCCACCTCCACATGACACTTGTGCAGAAGTAGCAGTGATAATATTATGACAGGAAGCTGATCTCTTCGTATATAACGCCAGGGCTGAACACCCAGCAGGCAGCGGTGCCTCACGTCCCCTACACCAAGCATTTCCATAGTTTTAACTGGTAACAGCCACGGCCTCTCCTGGGAAATCACTGCCTCAGAAATGTTTTACACAGATGACAAGGAAAACAGCTATAATTTGTCAATATAGAAATACCCAGCAATCAAACTACTGAGTGATGACTGCAGCCTTCTGTCCTCACTGCCATCAGTCTGGGCTCTGTGCTACACACCTGTCATGGCCTGGATCTGCTGGTGACTGTCTCAGAGGAGCCCAGCTTCCCTCCACATCATCTGGGGAGGGTCCAACAGCCCTGGCCTCTGGTAGAAGCAGGTGACTCCAAAACCTTCTCTGGATTGATACATGAGCAGGAAGAACAGATTATGAACAACAACACCTCCTCCAAGACTGTCTGTCGCAGAGGCTCCTCCTCCTCCTCAGCTTTCCCACATGAGGATGGAGTGGCCTGTGATAAGGTAAGGTGCTTAGACCTAGAAGTCAAGTTCAATTCACATCTCCCTAACATCTTAGCTATATGAAAGCACATTGGAAACAGAATCTTCCATGAGTAGAATGAATGCACTAGGGAAAAGCAAACGAATGAAAAACAGCTAAATCTGATACAACAGTAACAAGCCAACACTTACAGGAGCTAACTGTTTTACATGTGTTAACTCACTTTTATCCTCACAACCCTATATACATTGGGGGTTATTATTGTGTCTACTTTACAGTTAAGAAAATAAAGGAAGGAGGAATTTAACAAAGGACACACGGTTGTGAGCAGCAGATGTGGGGTTTGCACCCAGCAGTCTGGTTCAGGGGTTGTGCTCCAAATGTTTTATACTTCTCCCAAACAAGCATCATTGTTGTTTGTGCCCAAGAATTGTGTTAGGGTCTTTATACATATTATATCATTTAATCCCCACAGTACATTGTCCCCAGTGTACGGATGAGTCACTAGCAGAGACCAGACTCAACGCAGGCTTTCTGGCACAGTCAGAAACCAAGCCACTGTCTATGTATACCATGCTAGGCCTCCTTAATTTCTACACACACTTGCATTTACCATAAGTAATCTTTCCAACAGCTCCTAGAAAAGGGACTATTATTAACTACATTTTATAAATTGGGAAGGTGAACATTATAGAATCTAAACGAATTCCAGTCAGTAATTGAGGATCCAGGATTCAAATCCAGACATTGTCTGGAACACTTCATTTAAATCCCTATGCCTCAATAACTAACTTCCCACCCTAACTTAATGCCTGCTCACATACAGAACATAGAAACTTGAATTCAATTGAGCTGAAGCACGAATAACCCGCTCAACTCCTGGCTCAAATGCCACCTCTTCCATGATGGCCTTCCTCAATCCCTGGCAGAAGTTGTCTCTTCTTCCTTTAAACTGGGGTTTGCACCCAAAATGGCTCTTAATCACTTGCATGGACAGTCCTGCTGTGACTGAGAGAAGTTCCCTGTTTAGAAGAGTTCAATGTGCTCTGGCCTGGCTTGGACCTCACTATTATGACACTGGTCAGTGAAAAGAATGAAGGCACCTGTGGGAGAGCACGGTGTACAGCCCAGGACCCAAGGCCTTGTGAAAAATGAGAACCACAAAGGCCAAATATATATAGAAGAGACTGAAACCACAAAACTTGGAGCAATGGTAAGCAACTGGATGAGTGGTCACTGACTTCGCAGAGCTGAGAAAGCTAAATTTTAAACTGATGGTAGAGAAAGTTGAGATTTAACATAGTGATAAAAGTCACAGAAGTTAATAGTACTGATGCTTCTGAGGTTGGGGGTGTAGGGAGTGAAATAGATTAGATTGGTTGAGAATTATTTAAGAAGCAACTAGAACACTAGATCCCTTCCCCAACTCTATGTCCCCAGGGGACTGTCCTGCCCCAGTCTAAAGAAGACTAGCAGTTTATCCTCTAGAGAGGACAAAACAAAAGGTGTCTGGACTGAGGGGCAAAAGAGCCAGTTGAAAGCCAAGGTATCATTTTGAATGAATGAACACACTATGAACTGTTCAGGCTCCTGTTTTGTGTCCTGCACTGACCTCCCAGACCTCAGCAATCAGGCCTTTGCCTCCCAGGCAGGAGAGTGAAAGAGTATGTAAGAAAAACCTGGCTGGCTCAAGAGGAAGAATTTTAAAAAAAATTGACATTGTGGGACCTGGCCAGTTACTCTATCAGTTACAATGTTATCCCAAAATGCCAAGGTTGTGGGCTCAATCCCTGGTCAGGGCATATGTAAGAAGCAACCAATGAATGCACAACTAAGTAGAACAACAATGAATGTTCTCTCATTCTCTTCTTCTCTATATCTTTCTAAAATCAATCAATAAATAATAAAATTAATTAATTAAAAATTGACACTGTGGTGATCTCCACCAAATGGCATGGCTGGGTTACCTTACAAAAAGTTCCCAGTAGACAAACACCACCTACAGTCCCCCATTCCTAAACATGAGCAGGTATCCAGGGATCACCAGGCACCTCAGGAAACTTCTCAGCATGATGGACAGAGACCAAAAGAAACACAAGGACAGGGGAGCAATCTGAAGAAAACAGACCATCCAAAGAGGATAACATTATAACTAAAGTAGCTGAAGAAAAAATAAATAATAAAATAAAATAAATTTAATATCCTCAGATATATAAAAGAGTACATTATGTCCATGAAAAAAGAATAGAGACATGGCACATTCAGAGAACAAGGAAAAGTTTTGAGGAATTAAGAACATGAGATCTGAAATGAGAAACTCAATAGAAGGGTTGAAGGCTGAGGAAGTCTCCCAGAAATATGAAAAAGAAAGAAAATAAGATACGAAGGTTAAAGAACCAGTCTAGTGGGCCCAATATCCGAGTGATAGAAATTTCAGCAACAGAAATCTTTCTAACACCAATGCAAAATTTTGCAGATTCGTAGAACATGAGTTTCCAGATAAAAAGGGCCTCCGAGTACCCAGAGAAATGGATAAAAACATCCAAACCAAGGCACATCAATGTGAAATTTCAAAACACACGAGACAAACAGAAGAAGCTACAAGTTTCCAGAGAGAGTAAAAAGAAATAGTTTGCATACACAGAATTAGGAGTTAGAATGGTTTCAAAGTTCTCAAAAATAACTAACTTCTAATAGTTAGAAGTAATAAACTAATAAATGACTTCATAATAATAAATAGTACCAATATATAACTTCTCAAAAATAACTAGAAGCTAGTTGGCAATGGATTAATGCTCTCAAAATTTTGAGGAGAAAAATACAAATGTGCAAGTTCTCAAAAAATTTATATCCCACCCCCAATTCTCAGGAACCTGCTGATAATGTGTTCCACTCAAATTAAAATATAAACCAAAAGAAAAGAAAAAATGAAATATAGAAAACAGAAGACCCAACACAGAGGGAGGTGAAGAAATTCTTATGTTGATGCTGAAGGGAGGTTTCAGGACAATAGCTGTGTACCATGCAGGAAGGGCAACCGTCCACCCGCAGTTCAGAAGCCATGGAAAAACTCCTTTAAGAAGAGGAATCTATAGAATATCTGATGTGAATGAAGAAAAATATGGACAACCTTTGGAGAGTTCGGGTTGAACTGGTGATAGGTGCATGGACTATCAAACAAAAGGCAATTAACTCCAGGGAAAACAAAAGACTGTTCAGAAAAGAGAAAGTAATTCAAGTTTACTATAAAGACTGAATTGCACACACAGTCATTAAAACACTGAATATGAATTGAAGCAAAATTATAATTATACTTGGGGGATAAGAAGAAAGAACAGTGCATGTATTTGGTGGGACAAGAAAAAGCGAGCTAACTAGCTTAATCTGTATTTTCCATAGTTGGAAGTTAATAGATGATGCCTATGAAAAGGAGTAATACAAACATATTGTGGGAGATAAGGTGATAAGGATCAAAATTCATCTGGAAAAGGTGAAAGTGTTTCTGTGGAAAGCAGATTGAGGAAGTGACTAGAGACTGCCCTTTGTTTTAACAAACCTTGTAGAACCAGTTGAGTCTTTAAACTATGATCATGTATACTTCTGAGAAAAATAAAACTTTAAAACAAGTTTTCTCTGGCACTGGAGCAGGAACTGAGAGAACAGGATGGTGTTCTCTGAAGGAACCTGGACTATTTCATACTTTGACAATGAAATAAATAGTTGTAACCATACTGCTGTACTTTTGCACCACCTTAGTGATTATTCCTTCATTTATTCAACAATATTGATTGGCCCTGGCCAGTTGGCTCAGCTGTAGAGCATCAGCCCGGCATGTGGAAGTCCCAGGTTCAATTCCCAGCCAGGGCACACATGAGAAGCGCCCATCTGCTTCTACACCTCTTCTCCTCTCCTTTCTTTATCTCTCTCTTCCCCTCCTGCAGACAAGGCTCTATGGGAGCAAAGTTGGCCCAGGCGCTGAGGAAGGCTCCATGGCCTCCAACTCAGGCGCTAGAATGGCTCTGGTTACAACAGAGCAATGCCCCAGGTGGGCCGAGCATCACCCCCTGGTGGGTATGCCGGGTAGATCTCAGTTGGGCGCATGCGGGAGTCTGTCTGTTTGCCACCCCCTGCTTCTCACTTTGGAAAAATACAAAACAAAAAACAAACAAACAAAAACTACTGATCAAGATCCCACTGGGTAAAAGCTATTTCATATCCATTATCTCTGATGACCTGGCTTTCAAAAATTAGAGAGAAGTAATGTGGGCTACTGACTCTCTCTCTTGTCAAGTTTTTGCAGAGGCCACCAACTCCTCAGGTGAAGGCAGGGTCTGGTCTCATGATGGGGAAGGTCTCCTCCTATGACAGGCAGTGGATGCTCCTCTGGTATGTCTACAATGAAGTATCTCACTACCCAAGGCTTAGTTTTCTTCAAAACTGATTCTCACCCACAATATAAACTTACATCTCCCCTCTTGATGGGGAGCATGAGGAAAAGGGGAGCAATGAGAAAGTTAGTGTCAGTTCTCCTTTTTGTGGAATAGTTGTGACCTAAAAAAAAAATGTGCTTGATGTTCTACCCCTTTTCTAACAAGTGGAATGTAATCTACATAGTACACACTTAGTCACATGAAATTTGCCCTTCCTGAGCATGTCCTGCTCACTGTAAGTCACCAGACAGTGAGTGGTGACTCACTGGACAGTACTCCTGTCCCTACCCTGCCACAGGGAGCCTGCATCACCTCTTCTACTTGGGAAGCAGTTCTGACTTCCTCGGCATGTCGTTTCCGCATGAACGATGCCAGAGCTATATGCCAAATGGCTACTGAGATAGCCCAAGGATCAAGATGCATGAAGAAAAGACTAATGACTTCCCATGCTAAAAGGAAAGTGATATAAAAGGCACTGTGACTCCCTCCTTGTTTTCTCTCTTGGATCACTCATTCAGGAGGAAACCAACTGCCATATGAGTGAGCCATCTTGGAAGTAAGTTCTCCAGCTCCAGTCAAGCCTTCAGAGAACTTCAGCCCCAGCCCTCATCTTGACTACAAACTCATGAAAGAATCTGAGCCACAACCACCAAATAAGCTACTCCTACATTCCTGACTTTTAGAAACTATGTGATAATAAATATTTATTGCTTTAAGCCACTAAGTTTAATTTGTTATGCAGCAGCAGATAACTATTACACTTATATCTGAAGGCATACTAACTGACACACCTTGCTAGCTATAATCACCAAAGCCTAGTAGTAAATATAACACTGTTCATTTCATTGTGGCCATTGTATTAATTTCATTCTTGGAGACCCAGAAAAGTGGCAAGACCATAGAGAAGACATAACTGGGTTGTGTGTCTTGGTCATGTATTTCCCTTGGCCAGCCTGTCATGGATAGCACAGGGTCTTTCTTATACAGCTTCACAGTTGTGGAGGCCCAGCATGCTGTAGAAGGAGCAGAATTAATTCCTAAGGACTGGAGAGTGGTATGGATGTGGCTGGAGAAGTTGAACCTGAATAGGGTGTACCGTTGGGAATGACAGGTGACGAGAGAACCTCTGAACTTATATCAATGTGGGTAGATAATCACAGAAGACTAGATCACCACCCCCTCTACTCCAATGTCTTGGTTCTCTGCAACTCTGGTATAAAAAGGGAATCTCAGTGGACTGGGTCTTAAAAAGAAACTGACTTATGGAAAAATAAAATCTTATTTCTTGCATATTTGAGTTGTGGCCTTAGATTCATAGCCATCACACTTGTAATAAAGCTTGCTTGCTCCAAGTACATTCCTTCCTACCAGCCCCACAACATACACATAATTAAATGACTGGGCTTCTTCCTCAAGCATTTTCTCTCCCTTGTGGAGTCCTGGATACTTCTGTGAGCTCCTCTGCCACATACATCCTACTATTCTCAAAGCTGTTATACATCCCCACTCCCAAGTCATAGCACCTGCTGTTTTACTGTTGTTCCTTAGGTGTTAGCTGGCCCTGTTTGGCCCATAACAGTCTCCTCTCCATGCTGATATCACCCTTCCCGCCATCACCTGTGATGAGCTAGTCATTTTTGCATGGTTACTGATGTTGCTGTCTTTCCTCTTAATCTCTTGCCTCTTGTTTCTCTGCTCAAATATTGTTTCTCAACTAATATTTATTATTTTCTATTATACTCTAAAAAGAATGACCTTAGCCTGACCTGTGGTGGCGCAGTGGATAAAGCGTCGACCTGGGAACACTGAGGTCGCCAGTTCAAAACCCTGCACTGGTTCGGTCAAGGCATATATGGGAGTTGATGCTTCCAGCTCCTCCCCCCTTTCTCTCTTTCTCTCTCTCTCTCTCTCTCTCTCTCTCTCTCTCTCTCTCTGTGTCTCCTCTCTGAAATGAATAAAATAAAATAAAAAATAAAATAAAATAAAGTAAAAAAAAAAAAAAAAAGAATGACCTTATTCTCATTCCACAAAATAACACAGCTAACATTTCAACCTTTATTTTACTCTTTCTTCATTGTTAGGCTTAAGGGGTACTTTCTCCATAAAATCTTTGCCAATTCTCTTCTCCCTTCCTCATGCAGAGCCAATAGCCCCATTGCTTATTCTTACCTCTGGGGTTTGCACACATCGTATTTCATTTATTGTATTAAAATGTCCTGTTTCTGCATCTTTTTCTCTGAGATCCTCTGGTGGTAGGCTCTGGGTTTGATTTATTTCTGTGTCCTCAGTTCCTAGTATAAAGTAGATGCTCAGTAAACATTTGATGAACTAAGGTCGAACAGCCCATAGCTCTATGATTCTGTATAATATCTGTTCAGATCTGTAGATATTTCTCAATACTTAGAACTGAGGAAGAAAGGCCAGTATTCTTCTGGAGCTTTTGGCCTTGCTCAAAAGGTTTATGAAACTAAAGGGATCGAGAATGACTTTCTCATATAAATAGATCATGATTATTTTAAGCATATAAGAAAAAGGATACTTTGCTTTTTCATTAATTAGGATGGAGTTTACATCTATACAGTTGTCCCTCACCATATTGAGGTTCACTTTTCGCGGTCTCACTATATTGCATATTTTTAAATTGTATATATCTAATTTTTTATTGCAGATTTTTTCACTATATCGTGGGATTTTACGTAGCTTTAAGAATATAAAAAGTTTTTAAGGGCATAGGAAGTGTTTATAAGAGTATGGGAAAGGTTTATAAAAGTGTGGGGAGGGTTCATAAAGCTTTAAATATATATATATAAGGTCGCTACTTTGCGGATTTTTGAGTATCATAGGGGGTTCTGGAACCTAACCCTCACAATAGATGAGGGACCACTGTATACCATCTCATACATTAGCTCAAAAATGTTTCTTTAGTATAACAAGAAATATTAGAAACTAGTCCAGCCTTCACAGGGCTGAATAGGTGTGCCCTTCTGTTTTCACTTAAGTTCTAATTGTAGTCATTAACCACTGGTGGTTTCCTGCCTCTGCCAGGCCCAAACGCAAGGGGTCATTTGGAGTGTGTTTCCTGTTGCTCAGGTCAGACCTGCACTCCAGTAAAAGGACCTGATTACACTCAAACTGAGTATGGAGCAGCTGGGGACATACCAGCCAGGTATGTGCAGCATCAGGAGCTGCAGGCTGCTGCTGAGGTTGATAGCTTAGGCTTGGGATGGGGACATTTCACAAGGGCTCCCATCGTGCTCTTGGAGGCCTCTGGCCTTAAGACATGATAGCCCCAGAGATGCTCCCTGAACCCCTTTTCTCTCCCTCACCCCTTTATTTATTTTATTTTATTCATTTTTTTAGAGAGGAGACATAGAGTGAGAGAGAGAGAGAGAGAGAGAGAGAGAAAGAAAGAAAGAAAGAAAGAAAGAAAGAAAGAAAGAAAGAAAGAAAGAAAGAAAGAAAGAAAGAAAGGGGGGAGGAGCTGGAAGCATCAACTCCCATATGTGCCTTGACCAGACCAGTGCAGGTTTTTGAACTGGCGACCTCAGTGTTCCCAGGTCGACGCTTTATCCACTGCGCCACCACAGGTCAGGCCTCTCCCTCACCCCTTTAGCAATTAAACTGAAGTGCTGATCATTTGTAGGCAGATGACAATGGCTTCCTTCCCTCTCTGGCTCCTTCTCTTGTTTCCTGAGCCCAGCTCTGCACTTCTATGAGATGCAGAGGTGGTTTTGTTCTGGGAGTAAGGCCATGATGGCCCCAGATCTGCCAGGCTCCTTCTGCCTGGGCTCTAGATCATTGCAATTGGCACCCATTCCTTGCCTATATGCAGTTCAGAATGCTTTCCCTGGTCTAGTCTGAGCTGTGGCTTTTGGTTCAGGCTCCCCTTTCAACAGCCCAGTCACCTGCTTCACTAATCGGCACCAACCACTGACTGCAATCCCCAATCTTGGGTCTCAGCTGTAGGACTTGAGTCGTCCACTCCAAACACATGCTTACCCGGGGGAAGGGGGCAGATGCCCTTGCAGTTTTTGCCGAGCCATTTCACATATGCTCACAAAGCATTCTCCAATTCCACATAGGAAGTGGGCTCCATAAAACCTTTGTTCGTCCAATGCACCGGGGACCAGAACAAAAGGACTTAGAATTAACCATGATTGGACCATCTGATTCTTTGATTAAAAAGTGCAGGGAAGCTGTTTGTCTGGGTAATCAGGGTGGTTCTAAAATGAGCGATGTTGTAATCCGAATAAACCGCTTGACAAGAAATGAGCACCGTCTGTGCGGCGGGAGGCCGTGGTGGGGGAGAGCGACCAGTCAGCTTTGTATCCTTGGCACACCATCTTAGGAACCTATTGCAAACTGAGGAAGAGGTTTAGAGATGGCTGTGTGATAGCTGTTGACACTTTAAGGTTTAATTTTGTAAGAGCCGCTGGCTATGTCCTACAGGAATACATGTGCTATATGGCCACAAGGTGACTTTAGTGCCCAGGTTCGGTTACTAAACTAGGTGTTTTCTTGGATGTTTTAAGTAAGAGAGAACACTCGGCATGTGATCCAATATAGCATTATTCAAATTTTGTTGCATGTTAGAATAACAAGGGGAGTTAAAAACATTCCTATGACCATGCTGCATCCAAACCAATTAAGTCAGAGTGTTTGGGCAGGGGGGCCTATGTAGGCATCAGTACTTTTCAAAGCTACCAGTGATTAGACACGTTGATCTGGTTATTTACACTTTCTCCTTCAAAATCCTATATTAAAATAACTAAATTGTTACTTAATATTACATAAAATGATGATTCAGAATTAACATTTAAATATATATAGCAGGTTGGTGTGAAGGTAAATGGGATAATTACATCCATACACAATCATATCAAAATTACAACTAACCTACAGAACAACCATGAAACCTAGTATCAAATCATTGATTTGGAATATAAGGAAGTAAAAAACACCCAATCAGAACAGGAAAAAGAAACAAGAATCCAAAAACAGAAAGAAAAAGAAAAAGATGAAGATAGTGTAAGGAGCCTCTGGGACTTCAAGTGTACCAACATTCTCACATATTACTGTATGTTAAGTGTAATTGAAAAATAAATAAAATGATTTAAATAAAAAATAAATATATGTAACCACCTAGGTGCCATGTAGAAATACTCTTGTGCTAGATTTCAATTGCCATTGATTACTATTCTCTATAATTCTGGTTTTCTTTATTATGCTTTAAGGGGAAATCCTGATCCCTGCCTGTTACTGTCTCCACCCACCTCTGAATGGGAGCACCGAGCCCTGGAGAAATGCCACTACCCCTCTGCAAGAAACGGAGGCAAGGCCAAGCAAAGTGGACAGCATGAAGCCAGTGCACATATCACTGGAGTCCTATTTAACTTGCTCTCTTCTGCACCAAGGCTACCACATAAAGACAGTTTATAAAACAGAACTCTCTTACAGAAGCAGCTGGTAACTGTGGCTGGTTGCTAGGTGTTACTAGAGTAACTTAGCTGGGAGCCTGGTATTGGAGTAATTAAGTAGGGTTTATAAATTATCTGAGCTGTTTTTTCCCAGAATAGACTGTTGCCTGCACAAAAAGAGGAAATTAGATTTCCTCTTTCCTTCTAAAGATAAACAGATGGGAAACCTTGTGAAGGTACACAGAAACGTGCTAGGACTGAGAGCCCTTCTTTATGTTTCATAGATGAGCTAGGGAGAGCGAGGGTGAGAAAAAGGATGTTCAAGGGTGGATATGGGCAGATAGCAGCAAGGGCAGAACATAACTGGGCCCTAGAAATGAATTGGGAGTCAGGGCAAGAGCCAGAAGCCAGGACCAGAGCTGATAGAAACCAGGGGAGGGAGAAGGGCACAATAGCAGGAAAAACCCCACAACTAGCCACAGGTAATCAGACCAACCATGTCAGGCTGAGGAGTCACCAGAACTTCCAATGAGATGGAATGAAGTAACTGCATAGGACTAGAAAGGAATTCTAACTTTGTGTTATCAACTCTTCTATGCCTAGTCTTCACACAAACATTTATTAAGGTGTTGGCACCAGTATTAAGAGGTTGCATAGATTTAATGAAGTCCTATTTAAAGGTAGGTAGTATTATGCTCTGGTTTTATAGAGGAGAAACACAAGGATTAGTTATTTAGCTTATCTGAGGTTAATCAGCTAGTCAACAATGGATTCGGGTGCCAAACACATTTCTGTCTGGTTTCCAAACAGAAAAGTTTCACCCCTCTGCTAATTTGTAGTTACTCCACTTTTGGAGGTTTCCCTTTACAGCTTGATCCGAAAGCACCAAGGGACCTCTGACACTGCCTGTTCTGGCCAGGCTTGGTCAAGGACCTGGTGTGGACAGGGGTTTGCAGGTATGAGCACCAGTGTGGCCAGCTGCAGGGTTCTGGGAGAATGCCAATGTACAAGGTATTAGGCAGGGGACCAAGAATACGCATGCAGCTGATGAAAGAGGCTGAAGAATGTGGCCAATTCTGTGAAAGGTGAGACAGCGCTTGGAGGATGCATGGAAGAAGGAGAGAGTGAGTAACGGGTGGCTGAGGTGTGCCCCTGCCATTTTCCTTCAATTTCTCTTTTTTCTTCTCCAACAATCTATGCAGTTGCCTGAGACTTGGTTAGCTTGTTGAATGCCTAAGCAAGTTTCTGATCTCATGCACACTTTGCAGTGGCTCTGGAGTCTTACTATTAGTCACTTATTTTTTTAATTTTTTTTTTAGGGAGAGAAGAAGGGAGAAGAGAGAGTGAGGAGAAATACCAGTTCGTTGTACCCCCCATTTATACATTCATTAGTTGATTTTTGTATGTGCCCTGACCAGAGATTGAAACTGCAATCTTGATGTACCAGAACAAAGTTCTAACCAACTGAGTAATTCGGCCAGGGCTGTCAATAGTCATCTTGACTTTTGAATATTTGGAAGAAAAATATTTTTCCCTATAAATATGATGATGAGGATCAAGAGAAGTCACAGCGTGTATTAGTTATCCTTGCCGCACAGTAGATTACCCCCAAATCTAGCAACTTAAAACAATAGACTACAAAAACAAACAAACAAAAAAACCAAATACTTATTATATCACCCAGTTTCTGAGAACCAGGAATTCAGGAGCAGCTAAGCCATCTGGTTCTGGTTCAGGGTCTCTCATGATATCAGAGTCATGATGTCAACCTGGGCTGTGGTCTCATCTGAAGGCTCATCTGGGGCTGGAGATTCACTTCCAGGATGGTTCACTTTCAGGGCTGTTGGCAGGGAGCCTCAGTTTCTCTTTATGTAACTGTATGCATGGCCTCTTACAATGGCAACTGGTTTTCTTCAGAGTGATTGAAGAGAGAGTGATTGGAGAAAGAGAAAGCAAAGCAGTTTTTGACCTCTTCTCAGAAGTTACATATCATCACTTCTGCCATATTCTATTCATTGGAAGTGAATCTATAAGTACAAGGGGAAGAGAATTAATTTATACCTCTTGAGTGGAAGAATATCAATGAGTTTGGAACATATATTTGGAAACCACCACACAGTGTAAGCAGAGAGCTGACTGAAAAAAATTACATGGCCAAATGCAACAGCGGTAAGTGGGCAAAGATCTTCCAGGATGGCTGCTGGGGTTAGGCAACATACTCATTTTCTTCTGCCTGTACGGGAGAGCATGCTTGTACTAGTCTGATGTCGGCTGCCATCCAGATGACAATGATTCATTCCATTTTCTCTTTGTCTGGAGAAAGATCTTATTCAATGCAAGCCAAGCTGTTTATGAATCTTTCTATCTTTTCACCCATTCATTGGGGACCCAGGGCATGATAACAGCTATTCAAACTGTGGAGTTAATTAGATGGAAAAATGTACACATCAGCTATCTCCATTTCAACTGAGAAATTTGGCCAAGGTACATAATTTGTTCAATGTCATCTGTGTCAGGATTTTGAAAGGGTGGCAATATATCACTGTGTTAGACAAAGGGTGTAGAATAAAAGAAGAAAGGACTATTCATGGTAACATGAGTTTCAGGATATTAATAAGTGCAAATATTTGCTTCTCTATGGAAGCATTAAAACTCCCTTCTTATTTCTTGGTTCTCATGCCTCCCAAAGTTATTTGCTCTATACTGCTGACATTGAAGTAGAATATTAGCTCATATTTTGGCTCTGAAATGTAGCTTTTACAATGGGCACAACAAACAATCTCAATGCTGATGTGATTCAGGGAGTCCATAATGAAGAGAAATGATTGAAAGCCAAGTGTGATATTAAACAGGCTACAGAAGGAGATCTCCTAGTTGTCCACTTTGAACCTGCTTCTTTCCCTTCCTCCTTTCCTCTCTTCCTTCATGATCGAGGAGATGACCCTGTTGAATAGTTAAGTACCTGGTGTATGTATTGGGAGCAAGCAAGCTTTATTACAAGTATGATGGCTATGAATCTAAGGCCACAACTTAAATACGCAAGAAATAAGATTTTTTTTTTCCATAAGTCAGTTTCTTTTTAAGACCCAGTCCACTGAGATTCCCTTTTTATACCAGAGTTGCAGAGAACCAAGACATTGGAGTGGGGGGGGGGGTGATCTAGTCTTCTGTGATTATCTACCCACATTGATATAAGTTCAGATGTTCTCTTGTCACCTGTCATTCCCAACTGTACACCCTATTCAGGTTCAACTTGTCCAGCCACTTCCATACCACTCTCCAGTCCTTAGGAATTAATTCTGCTCCTTCTACAGCATGCTGGGCCTCCACAACTGTGAAGCTGTATAAGAAAGACCCTGTGATATCCATGACAGGCTGGCCAAGGGAAATATATGACCAAGACACACAACCCAGTTATGTTTTCTCTATGGTCTTGCCACTTTTCTGGGTCTCCAAGAATGAAATTAATACAATGGCCACAATGAAATAAACTGTGTTAGATTCACTACTAGGCTTTGGTGATTATAGCTAGCATGGTGTGTCAGTTAGTATGCCTTCAGATATAAGTGTAATAGTTATCTGCTGCTGCATAACAAATTAAACTTAGTGGCTTAAAACAATAAATATTTATTATCACATAGTTTCTAAAAGTCAGGAATGTAGGAGTAGCTTATTTGGTGGTTGTGGCTCAGATTCTTTCATGAGTTTGTAGCCAAGATGAGGGCTGGGGCTGAAGTTCTCTGAAGGCTTGACTGGAGCTGGAGAACTTACTTCCAAGATGGCTCACTCACATGGCAGTTGGTTTCCTCCTGAATGAGTGATCCAAGAGAGAAAACAAGGAGGGAGTCACAGTGCCTTTTATATCCCAATCTTAGAAGTCATTCACTGTTACTTCAATCACATTCTCTATTCATTAGAAACAAATGACTAAGTCAAGCACACATTCAAGGGTAGGGGAATTAGGCCTGACCTTTGAAAGAAGGAGTACAAAAATAAAAATTGTGATCATAGTTAAAAAATCACAGATCCAAGTAAAAGAAAAGAAAAAACTCAAATTGACTTGATAAATAAAGGAATGTATTGACTTATTAACTAGAACCCAGTGGTAAGACATATTTCTGTATATTGACTAAGCCAATGGTTCATTGAAGTCATCAAGGACCCAGTATCTTCTGCCTCTTTGCTTTATTATTCAAAGTACCATTCTAAAGCTGGATCCCCTCATGGTCACAGATGGCTGTCAAGAGCATTGAGGGGATGTGCTTCCTCATCCACATCTAGTCAGATAAAAATAAAAAGTCCCTATGTTCAGGGGAAACTCATACACTGATTGACTTAGACTTGGTCTACCTGAGCAGATCACTGCAGCAAGAAGGTGGGACTACCTGACTGATATAGACCTGGATTTTGGAATTCATAATTTCCTACCGAATCACAAAGTTTATACAAGGAGTAAGGAAGGTTGTCAGTATTAAGAAGGAAGAACACAGTGTTCATCAGAACAGGGCTAGGCAGAGGGTAGGCTGTCAAAGTGCTGGCTCCAGGAGAGTTCATTTTAATAGTCTGGGCTCAACCCCTGAGTTTGCAGGGAAAGTGGAAGTCCCTAGTCTAGCCCAGCCTCCTTGCCTGTTCCACTCAAGACTCAACAGCCCACTGAGTAGGGACATAGCTAGGCCAACAATCTTTTCCTCTGGGAAGCAAACAGTGCCTATGTGTGAATACATCAATTGCCTTGCGTTCCTTCACTTGAATTTTAAGATTTCAAGAGCTCAGGCTCAAGGGGCTAGATCTTAAATTGGGGGATGGGGGAGATGGGATAAAGGAAAGGAAAAGAGGAAAAAGAAGGAGACACTCACAAAGGACGTTTGCCAACCTTCTTCCCTCAGACCCCGTACTCAGCCTCCCTCTCTAATTGCATCAAGGCCATGATGGAACATCCCAACTTACAGGGCTGTAAGCCCAGCATCAGGCACAGAGTAGGAGTTCACTATGTTGGGCCTTGTATTCATTTTCAAGGGCCACCATAACAAAATGTCACCAACTGAGGGGCTTAAAACAACAGAAATTGATTCTCTCACAGTTCTGGAGGCTGCACGTCCAAAATCAAGAAGTTGACAGGGATATGCTTCATCTGAGATTCTGGGTAGAATCTATTCTTGCTTGCCTCTTCTCAGCTCCTGGTGGTAGTGAGCAATCCTTGACATTATTTGGCTCACACCTGTGCTACTCTGATCCCTCCCTCTGTCATTGTATGGTGCTCTCACCTTGTCTTTTCTTTTTCTTGGAAGGATACCAGTCATATTGGATTAGGGTCCATCCTAATGAGCTCATCTTAACTTGATTACATCTGCAAAGACCCTGTTTCCAAATAAGATCACATTCACAGGAACCGGGGTACTGTGGACTTCAATATCTCTTTGTAGATGGGGACACAATTCAACCCCCAGCAAACTCCTTTCGTTAGTTTCTACTACTCCAGTGCTTGAGGCAATAACTGAGAAATTGCAGCACTTTACTTTAAAGGATAATTATGTATTTCCTAGTCTAGTCTCCCTCAATGTTTTGGAAGGCAAAGCAAGGGGACATTCTACCTGCGGGTCCTTCAAGAATACAATGCACTGGCTCACCATGGCTGCAGGCTTGGCAATTCCTCTGTTGAGTCAGCCTGATTATGTATGGACATTCACCCTGCTTAACAGCTTCTGCAACCAAGGAGTTGTACTAAAGCCCTGGTAATATAAACGTAGCCTCCCTCTCCTCTCAAGGCCTTGGTTTCCTCATCTGTAAGGTCTAAAGAGACTTTTAGCATCTGACAGTGACTATAACATGGGCACATCTGGCCCAAATCAGCTCCTTATCCAAATTCCCAATTAATACAGGGTCATTTAGTGGGTGTCATGGAGACCTGCAGGAAGATTCATTAGACTATTAAAGCACCCCTCTGGGGACGGTGTATTTTAATAAGCATTTCTGAATTGAGATAATAAAGAAGCTACTGCTCTTCTCTTCCCAGGAACTAGTGTTTTGTACCCATACAGAATATCTGGACACCTGCACAGACATCCCTTTACACACGCATAAGAAATCATGCAAGTGAGAGCAAAATGAAGGGCAAAGTGTCTGCATTACAGAAGAGTTGGATCCATTCACTCTGCAGAATCACTCAGCAGCCAGTGTTCTCTTGGCTTCAATTTGGCTGCACAAAAGCTAAATAGCTTCCCCTACAAAAGGAAGAAAAAGAATAGGTGGCCCATCAGGAAAGGGACTGGAACAGCACAAAATGACAGAGGACTGTGAGGGGCAACAGGGCCATCCAGAACCACATCCAAAGGCTCCAGGGTCCTCTGCGGCAGTCATGTAAAATTCTGTGATCAGCAATGAGCCCATTCAGTAAGAACATACTAGGGGTTGGGGGTCAAGAGAACAAGACCAAAAGAAGGAGCCCCAAGAGGACTAGGCAGAGAATCAAGACCCAATCATGTGGGCTGATTCATGCCTCAGCAGGGCTCCTAGCTCAGCCTGGAACATCCACACCCAGCAAAGAGTCTGATGGAGTAAAAACTGATGTAATGGAAGGGAGGAAAGAGGAGGGGAGGGGAGGGGAGGGCAGGGGAGGGGAGGGGAGGGGAGGGGATGGAGTAAGAGAGGAGGGGATGGAGTAAGAGAGGAGGGAAAGGAGGAGATAGAAGACAAGCCATGTGGCAGGGCGAAGAGATCCTTTGACTTTGTGGGTTCTGGAGTCTCAGGGCTTCCCTAAGCATGTGAAATATCGGGAACCTGAGTAGCAAATCCAGCCCCACCCACTGGTAGTCCAAGGTCCCAGAAGTCTCCTTTTCCCTGGGTTGGATGGGCTGAGTCCGGGCAGAACAGGGCTGGAGGACAGACACTGCATTGCACACAGGAAGGCATACTCCTCCCCATCCTCAAGGGAGGGCACACCTGCTCCACCGCCTCCAACCAGTCTTCACCACACCCCAGCTCTTGGTAAAATGCAGCATCTGAACTCAGATGACTGAACTTGAATCCTGACCCTGTCATTATTAGCTTGGAAATGCTGGTCAAATTATGCAACCAAAATAAGTCATTATATCTTAGCCTGTAAAATGGGAAAATTATAGAACCTGATTCCAGGACCGTTGTGAGGAATAAGTGAGATGATGCATGTAAGTATATAAGCCGTTACCATAGTGTCCCACACACAATACACACTAAACATATATATTCCCTAAAGAGGGGAGAAACCAGAAGAATGCAGGAGAAGGGGCCTAGGAATGACTGACTCAGCCCGTTAAAGATAAACCACATCCTATAGATCTCTAACTGGTCTCCTGGAGACTCTTGCAACACTCACAAGAGAAACAGGATCTGTAAATACCTAGGACCACTGGGTCCAGAAACCCCTTCCCCCTTGCTGCCCCACTGAAACACTCCCTCCCACCTTGAGTCATGAGGTGCACGTAGGACCTCAGACAAAGGAATCACGCGCCCCTGGCATGAACACTGTAAAAGGTATATAAGATGTAAGAAATCTAACTTCGGGGAGCTTGTACGCTAGTGCTACTATCTCCACATGCTCCACCAGCTACTAATAAATTCTTCTTCCTCTATTAATTAACTTGTCTGAGTGTCTTTGTTCTTGTTGGTTGGATGTCACTTCTTGTAACACCCTTGCTCTTATGTAAAAATGAGAAGGGTTTATGGGTAAAATAAGTACTGTCTGCAGGACAGAAGGACAGTACTGCAGGACAGAACCCAGAGTCGGTTATAAAATTCCTCAATTTGACAGTTAAAACTCCTTGCAGCCTGCAGCACATAGGGCCCCCAAAGGCACTACTTGATGTCTAGAAACAAGAAAATCAGAAAACAGGAGGCCTTTTTTTCCAGGTAGAACCTCAGGTAGGCCAGCCACTGGAAATCCAGGCAGCACATTAATACTGACAGGCCATTCAGCAGGAAGCTGCTGTCATCCCTACAACTTCTTACCAATCCAACTTCACCTTATAGCATTAGCTCCAGATGCTGAAACAATCAGTCTCACTGGCTTAGCTGAGATCACAGCCCACCCTCTGGCTCTACCTTACACCAGTGAAAGGGCTTGGAGTCTAGCATTTGGCTTTTCAAGTAGAGGGTGCAATGGAAGACACTGTGAGGAAAGTAATTCCTTTACAGTGGTGATTCTCAAAGTGTGGTCTCCGGATCAGCATCATCAGCATCACCTGAGAATTTTTTTCAATGCACATTCCCAGGTCCACCCCAGACCTACTGAATCAGAACCTCTGTTTTAACAAGTTCTCCAGGCAATTGTGATGCACACCAGTTTGAGAGCCACTGCCCTACAGAAAATCCAAATGCTACTAGAACAGTGGTTCTTAACCTTTTTTGAGGTACCGAACCCACCAGTTTCATATGCGTATTCACCGAACCCTTCTTTAGTGATAAATAAAATATGATTTTTTTTTCCAAATTGAAGACATAGGTATATGTTTTTTTACTGGTGCACAAAATGAGCCGTGCATGAACATCACCTTGCTCAAAGAACAAAACCAACAAAGTGCATGAACTCACAACAAATTATGGTATTACTTTATTCTGTCCTCCGCGGCAGAGGCTTCTCCAAAACCCTGAGACCGACTCATCGAACCCCTAGGGTTCGATAGAACCCAGGTTAAGAACCACTGTACTAGAAAGATTAAATACCTACCATTAAACCAAAAAATAACAATTTCCCAGGATGTAGGCTAAAAGTCGGAGTTTAGAGTGAGGCTGGCAAGAAAACTAAAGTAAAATACTGGGGAAAGGGTTAGACAACACACTGTCCTACTGATGTGTGACACGGTGTGCTTATTGTGCCAACACAACTTCAAAACAAATTTTCAACCCCTCCTTCAAACCCCAGTGCTGCCCTTAGTTCCTCCGGGAAAAACTCTGGACCCTCCTGTTTTTCAGTCACCACACTTTCCGCCTTCCTGTCCTCCCTCAAGTTATTCAACCCCCTGGGAACCCGACCTCCTACTCTGCAAATCTAAAAATGTAACCGTTCCCTTTCTTCAGACAATCCTAGTCACCTCTAGAATGAAACCTCAACGTCAGACCTGTCCTTAGAGACCATGGAAGCAAACAAATCACCTCCTTTTGGCCTAAAACGCTCTCATCTGTGCCCTGTGTCCCCACAGGCCATACATAGAGTTTTTCCAGCCCCTGCCGCTCTAGAAGCTGACTGGGTGGTTCAGAGCAGCAATTTTCAAATGGCACACTGGTGTGCTGCAAGAATTTTTAAAACATGCATTACCTGACTATTTAACCAGGGTCACTGAATTCTTTTCCCTTAGATTGTCAAATAAAAAAATGACAGCCACCAATACAACAACTGTCCGGTATGAATGAATCAAAATTATACCTATTTGTTTTGTCAGATAAGCAAAAATATGTATTGTTTTGTGTGTGCCACACAATTTTAGTAATTAGTTTACATGTGCCATGAGATGAAAAAATTTGAAAATTGCTGGCTTAGGGTCCTCTCAGCATCAAGTAGCCCTTGCCATTCAGCCCAGCAGAGACTGGTGGAAGGCACAGTCTCAAAGGTTTAGCCTGAGCTGGAGGGACACCATGTGGCCATAACTAGTATGACACATCAAGCCAGGAGGCATCTGTTGTTCTTTATGTGACAGTGATGTTTTGTGAAAGCTATGAAATAATGACATCAAGAATATTTTTGAGAATAAAAATAAAACTAAAGTTCACCCACAATTATGCTAGCAGGGTTCTTTCGATTTGTTTCTAGTCTTATTCTCTGATGATCACAACCCCCGCACCCATGCAGGGAGCGTCCCTTTCTTTTCCAGGCAAATCTCATCATCAGCATTCTCCTTGCTCACTGGAGTTTTCTGCAAACGTTCTCTTCAATGATAGTCAATAGAATACCCTCAATAAATTTTAGTGCAATGAGATGGACTAAAAAGGCATTAAATTGTTTGAGAGGCATGTGGTTAAGAGCTCCATTTCTGGAATGACGTGGACAGGGGTTCAAAACCCAGCTCTGCTATTTACCACCTTTGTGATCTTAGGCATGCTTTTTAAGCCTTCTGTATCTCACTTTCTCATCTGTCACATTGGGGGAGGGAAGAATATTACCTACTGTGCAGGCTTGTTATGAGAATCAAATAATGTGTAAGGAGTCACTTAACATAGGACACGGCCAAAGCCATAATACCAGCATCCTCACCATTTTTAAATGCATCCCCTCTGGAACCATCACAAATGATGTCAGCTGAAGACCTCTCTTGGATGGGATTCCTGAAACTGTAGAACTATGAGTTGATTCATAGCTGAGAAAAGCATAAAATAAGAAAGCCTAGACTTGGGAGGCTAGAACCTTGAATCTGGTACATGGGATTCCAGGCCAGATCCCATTGTCCCCACTCCTCAGTGTTACTCTCAAGCTATATGTCCCTGGTCCCAGCTCCTCCAAGTTGCTGCAAGCCCCAGCTTCCTTGCCTGCAAAAAAGGAAAGCGATTAACACGCACCGCCTTCATCTAGAACACAATGTGTTCAGAAATGTGGGGACAATTTTAGAATTCTCTCCAGAACAGATTATCTTGCAAGATCAAGATTCATTCAAGGAAAACTTGACATATATCTGCCTGAGATTGCAAAATACTCTGCTCAGAAATTTCTTTCTACGGGAAATCATGTTGCTATCAAGCAATCCCCAATGAACAAAAGACAACAGAGGAAACAACTCAGAGACCCCCTAGCAGAGCATGCAAGGGGATTCTCTCTCATTAGCTTCTTCCAGGGATCTAGACAGCCACTCGGTGAATAAGTCTTCATGAGGTTCCCTATTATGTGTCCGGCCAGAGGCTAGAAGGTAAAGTAGGCCCTCTTTCTATCATCAAGAGCTCATCTTTTTGTAGAGGACAGGCATAGGGAGAGACGGATACATATATCAACAACTCTGATAGTTTCTAAGTGCTAGAATACAGGGATGTTCAAGGTGCAGTGGGAATGGAGAGCCTGAACTCTCAGAGGGGCTTCACTGAGCAGATGTCCTTTGAAGGAGGATCAGATGACAGGTAAAAACACTGAAACAGAGCCGGATCCGTTAGAAGCTGTTGATCATCTGGAGCAGGATAAGGTCTGCTACGTAGGTCAGGGCCCTGGGATACCTAGTGGAGAGGAAGGGTGAATCAGAACAGTTAAAATACAGATCCCAGGCCCTGCCCAGAGACTCAGATCCAGTTGGTCTGAAGAGGGACCCAAGAAGCTGAATACATATTTAGCAAGCCCCTTCCCCAAGCTGATGCTACTGCAGGTAGCCCACATGGCATCGCTCTCCACACTAACTCCCTCCCATGGCTGTGACCTCTGCCTGGAAGCTTCCTCCCATTCTACTCCCATTTGGCAAATGCCTTCTTCTCCAAGACCAAGCCGCTCAAACACTGATAGGTAAATCCTTTCTGCGTATTGCTTCGTGGCAGGCACCAGATTAGTACTTTATACAGATTATTGCATTTAATCCTCAAAACAACCCTACAGAGTCAGTCTTCTAATAAACTCCATTTTACCAATAAGGACACTGAAACACAAAGCAGTTAAGTAACTGGCCCATTGTCGTACTTCTGGGCTATGTGTTTTGTCTGTGTCCCCCACTAGACTGCCCACAGTATGAAAAATTATGCTTATGTGGCTGGAGCCTCAGCCAGTGTGTCCCAGCACATTGTAGTTACTAAGCAAATATTTATCGAATAAATAAAAGAACAAACAAATACCACCCCCTTCCATCGGTGACCCTCTGCCAGTGCCCAGGCAACAAATCTACCCTCCTTCTCTGCTCTCTTTCCGGTCCTCCTTCCTGCCACCTCTTCTCCTGGGGAGCGGAAGGCGGGCAGCCTGGGATCTCCAGGAAGTACACAGCGCCCCCCGTTGTTAACTGAGTGACAGGCATACCAAGGAATGTGCCTTCCCAGCTTGTTGAACCGTTTTATTTGGTGATGTCAGAGAGGAACCTCTCTCAACTTCCAGATTTGCCTTCCTCAAAACTCCTCCTTCTGGGGGCCTCTAGCCAAGTCTCTCCCTCACAGCTGCTCCCCACCCTTCTCTCTGGCTCAGTCCTTTATCTGCCCCCTTTTTGCTCCCCTCTCTGTGCTTCCGCTACCTTCCTTCTACCCCTTCCCTTCTTCTTTTGTCTCCTTCTCTCTTCTCCCTAGGTTTCCCTCACTCATTCTTTCTCTCTGTCCCTACCTCTGCCCCTGATCTGTGTGTGTCTGTGTCTCTCTGCTTCTCTCTCTCTCTGTGTCAATGTGTGTGGGGCCTGTGAGTGTCTCTGTATGTCACTCTCGCTCCCTCTTTCTGTTGATCTGTGTGTGTGTTGCCCTTTCTCTGTACTGCTCTTTTATCTCCCTTTCTCGTCTTCCCTTTCTCATTCTGCCTTTCTCTTCTCTTCTCTCCTATCCACTTCCCCTTTCATTTCCTCTTCTTTGCTCCTCTCCTTCAGCTCCCTGCCTCTTTCTTCTCTCCAAATTCAGCACTGTTCCCTCCCTGGCCTCTCCCACACTCCCCAAAGGAGGTCAGTTAGCTGCCAGGCTCCCTTCTCTCTGCTTCAGAGCGCCAAGGCCTGCGGGGCCTCTGGGCCCTTCCTTCCAGGCTTCTGGACTTGCATCCCCAGGCCCCTTTCTCCGCTGAGTGCTCATTACTGCCTTCTCACCTCAGACTACCTTGCCGCACCTCCCCCCAGAGGGCTCCTACTGGCCCTGATGGGGACTGTTTTTCCCAGCAGCCCCCAGAGCTCTGCCTACTGGCTCCTTGCCAATCTGGCCTGGACCCCGGCCCCCACCCTCCCCTCTGCTGCCTCAGACAAACTGCAAAAATCCTGAAGCAGAAGCCAGAGGGGCCCCATCACATCTGGAAGCCACTCAAGCAAGAGGCGGAAGGGCCTCCACATCCAAGTGTGTCCATCCTGCCAGCACTGCACTGACACAGTACAGCTCCAGAACAAATGCTGCCATCTTTCAGCCACAGGGTGAGCTCCTGGATAGCCCCAGTGTCACGGGTCCTCCCTCAGGGCCCTTGGGGCCTAAATGGCTCACTGAGGCCCAGAGGTTCTGTACTCTGGTCTTGCTCAGGTCTGGGAAGCTCCAAGCATCTCATGAGAAGGCCCAGATCTGCAGGGATTTATTACTGCTCTTGCCCTCGCCTCTCAGCCAGCCGCAGAGCTGCCTGCAGAAGCCTTTGTTCCCAGGGCAGAAGCAGATAGTGAGATTCCAGCCAGGCATAGGGCTGATGCAGGGGCCCAGAGGGGGCTTAACAAGTGAGTATATAGAACCAGCTGTGGGGGAGGAGATTTTAGAGCCAGCACCCTGAATCTTCAAGCAGTTTACTCTGTTCCTCTCTTTAATACACAAGCAACTGAAAGCCTGACGTGTGTGCCAGGTACTGGGTATCAGAGAGAAAGAAAATGTCCCTGTCCTTTAAGACCTGGTGGGAGAGAAAAGCAAGAAAGCTGAAAATACAATGTGATAAATGCCATCATAGAAATGGATAATTGTAAAAGGAACCCACTTACTGAGCACATATTAAATGCCATAAACTGATCTAAGCATTTTACATACATTATTTTATTTCAATCTTCATCTGTTCAAAATGTATTATTACCCCCATTTTACAGATGAGAAAACTGAGGATCAGTTTAATAACAACTGCACCGCTAACAAGTAGTAGACCTAGGATTTCTAAACCGCCCTAATTGATTCTAAATTACTGCTTCCTACTGTTATAAGGGACTATGGGTAAACAGAGTTACCAACAAATGAACTCTGTTGAGGGGTGGGATGTAAGGGGGCAGAGTAGACTGGGAAGGTTTCAAAGAATAGGTAAAATCTGGTTGGTCTTTGAAGGATGAATGGGAGTTCTTTCGGCCGCCAAAGAACATAGAGGCCATCCAAGCCAAGAAATAATGTGTGTGTCTCCTTTGACTTACTGTAATTTTGTTCTCTGATAAACTTTTAAAAACCTGAGATAGCCCTGGCCAGATAGCTCAGTTGGTTGAAGCATCGTCCCGAAGCACAGAGGTTGCCAGTTCAATCCCCAGTAAGGGCACATACGGGAACAGATTGATGTTCCTGTCCCTCTCCCTTCCTCTCTCTCTAAAATCAATAAAATAAACATTTAAATATTAATAATAAAAATTAAAATCTGAGATAATTTCTTTTCACCAAATTTATAAATAATTTTGTTAATATTCAATTCAGAAATTCCCTTAAGACCCCAACATGATTGGGAGTGGGAGCCAGAGGGTCCCATAAAAAATGTCAGTTAGTATTTAAGAGTAGTATTAAAGTCAACTTTAAAGAAGAAAACAAATCCCCATAATGCCACCATCCTAACACAGCTTTTTTTAGTCATGTTTTTTTCCTCCCAATTCTTGTCAGTGAATGTATGAGCACTTAACATGGTCAGTGTGGAAGGCAGTTTCATTAGTATGCTCCATTAGTGCGGCCAGGCGAGTATTAGAGTCCTTGATGGAATTTAGTGTTCTCTAAGTGGCTGTTTTTTCATTAGCACAACTACTCTAACTGTTGAGACACTGTTCTTATGTAGAAAAAAAAAAATTAATATATATAGAAGTCATTCACTCTTGCTTTCCAAAAAGACACATCCCACTAGATGTATACCTGTTTTAGTGAACTGTTTTCAAAGAAGAGATGAATCCTTACCGCCTGACCAGGTGGTGGTGCAGTGGATAGAGCATCGGACTAGGACACGGAGGACCCAGGTTCGAGACCCCCAAGGTCACCAGCTTGAGCATGGGCCCATCTGGCTTGAGCAAAAGCTCGCCAGCTTGGACCCAAGGTCGCTGGCTCCAGCAAGGAGTTGCTCGGTCTGCTGAAGGCCCAGGTTCAAGGTACATGTGAGAAAGCAATCAATGAACAACTAAAGTGTCGCAACTAAAAACTGATAATTGATGCTTCTCATCTCTCTCCATTCCTGTCTGTCTGTCCCTATCTATTCCTCTCTCTGACTCTCTCTCTCTGTCCCTGTAAAAAAAAAAAAAAAAAGTTTGTTTAGGAGATGAATCCTTACCTGGTGGCAATGCCCAAGCATCCTGCCCAGATGAATCTCTTGCTCCCCAAACCCACTGCTAGTGTCAAGCAACCACACCTACCCAGTGTTCTTAGAACATACCAAGTACGCTCTCCCCTTCACCTCTTTGCTCCTACCCTTCCCCCTGCCTCCTGTATTTTTCCTCTTCTCTCTGCTTTCCTCGAACTTTTCCAACCTCCATTCTTTAGTATCCAAATAAAGTCCCAATTTATCCAAGCAGCTTTTTTAGAATCCTCAGGGAGTTTTCCTACCTCTGAACTTCTCTGCTTCTAAAAATCAGTACCATTCATTTATGCTGTTGTATCATTTACAGACAGGTTGTGTCTCCTACCTAGATTTGAAGATATTAAAGGCAAGGACTATATTCAATTTCTCCTCCTCTACCTTCTGCTCACAGCTGACAGCAAGTGTGTGTTGATTATAATGATGTTGGTGACATGTGACACAAAACACTTGGAAGTCAGAGGAAGCCTGAATAAATGGTAGTGCATTCATTTACTAATGAGGTGAGCTTGGAAAAGCCTCTAAGTCTCTCTGGGTCTTAGTTTTCTCATCTGTAAAATGAGGACAATAATAAAGTTACTGGGTAAGTCTAATGAAGTCATGCTTAGCAGAGTGTAAAACGTATTCCTGATTCATAAGCAATCAATACATAACTTATGGTTTTATTTTTTACTACTAATAATGAAAGACAACAGCAGACTAGAGTCTGTAAATACATGTATACCTCAAGGCACAAGTACTTTACTATTGTACTTTATAGATACTTAGTTTTTTGCACATTAAAGGTAAGACTCTCCACCAGCAAAAAAGTTATAACTCTCTGAAGGTTCAAGTGATGGCTAGCATTTTTTTATCAAGAAAGAATTTTTAATTAAGGTGTGTACATTGTATTTTTAGACATAACACTATTGATTACACTTAACAGACTACATTACAGTGTAAACACAACTTTTATTTGCACTGGGAAACCAAATATTCATGGGACTCTATTTTGATACTTTCTGTTTTGTAGTAGTCTGACATCAAATCCATAATATCTTTGAGTTATGTCTGTAGATTTCAAAAAGCATTAGTTTAATTAGTTATTATCTACCAATATGATGAAATTATCCATCAAAAAATTTATGTTTATAAACTAGTAAAAATCAAGTAGCTCTAGGGAATTTGCTTGTGATGGAATTTTATAGCCCTGAGATTTTGCTATTCAGTGCCCAAAGTTTGTGACCCCTACTCAGTTACCAAGGATACACCAGTTTGAACAGTCATTATGCTATTTCCTGATTTCTGAATGACCCTCCAAGTTAACTCAGTCTCCTAGAATACTGGAGCTGGGTAGTAACTCTAGGGATCGCCCCTTGTTCTATAGACAAAGAAGGAGCAGCCCACACAGAGTCAAGTCACCTGGCAGGTAAGTGCCAGAGCCAGAATTTTGAACCCCAATATCCCAACCTCCAGTTCAGAGCTCAGTATTCACCACATAGTACTGACTCCTTGGAGAAAGAGCCGCTCTGGGAAACTCGCGCCCATGCACCAGGGGCACTGGGATTTGATCTCAGAGTGTTTATTACTGTGAGCTCCACTGAGTGGCCGTAGTTATAGGCTACAGCAGTGGTCAGCAAACAGCAGCTCCCGAGCCACATGCGGCTCTTTGGCCCCTTGAGTGTGGTTCTTCCACAAAATACCACGTGCTGGCGCACATGTAAGCATGGAGGTGTCGGTTGGTCCTAATTAAGTTAATAACAATGTACCTACCTATATAGTTGAGGTTTAAAAAATTTGGCTCTCAAAAGACATTTCAATCATTGTACTGTTGATATTTGCCTCTGTTGACTAATGAATTTGCCGACCGCTGGAAAGGAAAAGGAGGGTGACTTGTTCAGTAGCTTTTAAATATAAAATAGTTCTGCTGCTAAAACCTCTGGCCTCCTCCAGTGACTGTCATGTAAATATTCCATTTTTGATAGTGAGAATAGCTAATGTGCAAAAATGCTGAATAGCAGCTACAATGTGTACCTTCTCTCAAGTGTTAATGCTCAGCATTTGAATCCAGCCTCTGCACTGGCACTGGAACTCGAATAACCTCTCTGCTTTCAAAGGTAGCTCTAGGGAATATTAAAGAGACACCAAACCTGCCTGAACCATGCCCCGATTGATAGGTAGCTCTGGGGATTATTAAAAAGACACCACTACCTGTGGTGGTACAGTGGATAAAGTGTCAACCCAGAACACTGAGGTCGCTGGTTCAAAACCCTGGGCCTGCCTGGTCAAGGCACATATGAAAAGCAACTACTATGAGTTGATGCTTCCCACTCCTTCCCCACACCCCCTTTTCTCTCCCCTCTCACTAAAATCAACTGATAAAATCTAAAAAGAAAATAAAAAAATAAAGAATCACAAAACCTCCTGGGATTCATATGCAAAGACACTTTTGTATATGGAAGCAAAAAGGATTTTAAAAAAGCCTGCAAGAAGCATGCCATGCTCCTGGCACATTGTGGGTGCTGGCACTTTACGTGGTGTCACTGACACAGCTCCATCTAAGAGTAAAGAAGTGAAATAAATTTTTGTTGAGTGAATGATTATCAACTGTGTAATTCAGTAATCACCCACAGCACCATCAGTTATTTCTGAGCAATTAAAACTTCACTAACTGAATCATCACTCATGTGGCTTCCAGGGCAAAGCTTGGCTCTGGTCTCGGTGTTCTGGGGCTTATTCGGATGACAGCCTGTAGGAGCTCCTGGCATGGAGCATTCAATAAAATTTACTTGGTGGTGCATCTTGCTGGAATCAAATGGAACAGTCATGATGGCTCCATAAAAAAGATTGCCAGAAAGGGCCCGTCCCTGCTGAGCAGAAACATTCCCCGATTGATTGGAAGTGCCATCAAATCTTAGTCCTAGCTTGGACCCAGCTGAAGCTCTCTTATGTCCCTCTCCTTCTGTGGAATCAACCATAACTCTTACCCTGAAAACCAAAGAGATCTGTTTCTGGTTCAGTGTGACTTTGTCACACACCTCGCCCTGACCTCATCCCCACACGTGACCTCAGAACTTCTCATCATGATTCATGGCCCACACACCTGACTGAATAATCCTGACACTGCAGGGCCCAGAATCCATGGAGCCACCTCCACTAGAAACAGTGATGGGTGCCGTTGTTCCCAAGCGAACTCTCTGCATCTAGAGCATTGCATCTATAGACGCACAGAATCCCACATGGACACATTTGTTGCGCTCTTACTGGGTGCCAGGAACTTAGATAAACATTTTATAGCTAAGGTTTTTATTCTTCTGATAGTCAAATAAGGAAGATGTCATTGTATTCATTTTCTATGTAAGGATACAGAGGCTCAAAGATCAAGTAACTTAAAAAAAAAAAGATCAAGTAACTGATCTGAGGTCACACAGCTAACAAGTGACAGAGCTAGGTGTTAGTGCCCATATATTTCTGACTCTAAATCCCAAGCTTGTAACCTTTGCTCTACAACAGCCTCTGAGATACTGTCTTTCATCACTGAGGCGCAGCACCTCGCACCCATGCATGAAAGAAGACCCTGCAGGCAGCTGGCCTCAATCCTAGCCTAACCTCATTCATCCATCTGTTCATGCAGCCAGCAGATGTTCATAACTACTATAGGCCAGGTGCTGGGGTGCTGGGGTGCTGGGGTGGAAATAAAAGGCACAGCAGTTCCGCTCTTAGAAAGAGAACTTCGAAGACAAACAAGGATGTGTTTTGGAGGCTGCT
This sequence comes from Rhynchonycteris naso, assembly GCA_037038555.1. Taxonomy (NCBI): domain Eukaryota; kingdom Metazoa; phylum Chordata; class Mammalia; order Chiroptera; family Emballonuridae; genus Rhynchonycteris; species Rhynchonycteris naso. The sequence continues at coordinate 328,062,274 of CM072995.1, read as the reverse complement.
CAATGTGTTCACATGTGCTTCTTGAGATCCTGATCTTGCAAAAGTCCAGAGCACAGGGCCAAGTGCCACTGCTGTGATCCCAAGCTAGATATTTATCCCAGGGGAACTTCAAACAGGGAAGTAATCCAAAACCTCTTCTCATACCTGTCTGGAATTGCTTTTTGGCTACACCCTTGAATGACTCACTAGTAGCAATACTTCTGGAGCCATTCCAATTCAAGTGAAATCTTTTAGTGTTATTTTAGTTACTGCCTTAACCGACATAAAAGGGCTAGAAAGCCCTGGACAAGTTCTGTTTAATGGGCCCAAATACCCTTAACATTCCCCACACAGTTAGTGATACTTTCTTCTTTCTCATGAGAAACCGGTGGGATTAGATAATTGTGATTTATGTCACATCAAGTCTGTATGTACCCTTCCAGAAGATTATACGTCATATAATAAGTGGAAGGAGAAGTGGTTGCAAGATTTCTGTAATAATTTCTGTGTCCAGAAATTAGATTCACTTCTATTTAAGTATTCTTGTTATGGATAGAGAAAGCCTGCCCACTGGGACTGCCCATCTCAAGCAGAGGAACATTAATTTCTTCCCAGAGGAGGTGATCAAAGTAGCCTGATAGAGCTCACAGGATTTGGTCAAGAGCTGCAGACAAGTGACTTCTGTCTTCACTCACTTAGACCAAGTGGGCCATTACCAGCTAGAGGGTGCTAGATTATTTAAACTTCCAGAACAACCACGCCCTTGGTAAAGAGCTGCAAGATCTGAATGTTGCTTGGCAATGCCTTTCAGTGAGAATAAAAGTAAACAAAGAATATTCCTTTAACTAGTTCTAGCTCTTGAAGTCTAAAATATCCATCTCAGGCCCTGACCAGTTTGCTCAGTAGTAGAGCCCCAGGTATGGATGATCAAGTTCAACTCTCAGCCAGGACACACAAGAGAAGTGACTACTGCTTCTCTACCCCTCCCTCTCCCTCTTCTCTCTTTCTTTCTCTCTTCTCCTCCTGAAGCCATGGCTCAATTGGTTCAAGCACATTGGCCCCAGGAGCTGAGAATGGCTCTGTTGAGCCTCTGGCTCAGATGCTAAACGTAGCTCGGTTGTGAGCATGGCCCCAGATGGGCAGATCATTGGCCACAGATGGAGGTTGCCAGGTGGATCCCAATCAGGGTACGTGCAGGGATCTGTTCATCTCTTCTTCTCTTACATAGAAATAAAGATAAATAAATAAACAAACAAACAAATAAATAAAATACCCATCTCATTCCTTAATAAAGAGAATGTAGGTCAGGTTAACCCAGAGAAAGTACATCCCTGATATTGGCAAGACCCTAAACAGATGCCTCTTACTTAATAAGGTAAGTTCCAATTGGTTAAAGAGCATTATGTCCACTGATTGGGAAATAGCATATGAATATTGGGAGGTGATAGGTTTTCAGTTTAACTAGTTTCATGCCTTTTGGGGTACCAATAGTTTTTACTGTACCGGTTTATGGCAAGATGCCCCAAATGTCTTTGCCCCTAAATACTCTATACAATCTGCTCATCCTCTGCTTAGTTGATGCTACCCAGCACAGTTCTACCTCAAGCTCTGCCTCCTTCAGGAAGTCTGCTCTGACTTGTATACTGAGTATTTTCCCAGCTTTGATAGGTTATTCCCTATAGACATTGGGAAATAGCATTAGTGGCTTGCTGTGACTCCAAAGTAGCATAGCAATAATCAGCTGGGGGAAAAAAAATGCCCTTTGCCCATTAGCTGAGAAAGCAGATGGGAAATCAGAATTGCCAAATGACTTTTCAAGGACAGCTTAACTGTCAACCGACCTTTCCCAGGAAACTACTAAATGTATACAACTGTAACTTAGTGTTCTTGGGCAAAGTAGCAATATACTACTGATATTTCTTTACTTCCCTACCATCTATATGTATTTTAAAAGTGGATATGTTAAGACAGCCTTTCCCAGAAAAAATTCACTTCTAAAATTTATCCTAAGGAACTAACTGCATCTGTCCGTTGCTATATTATATTTCTATAACAGGAAATAATGTAGGAACATGTAAAAGTAAATTGTGGTACATTCATTAGAGGAATACTAAGCTGTCATTAAAAGTCATGTATAGTAAAATCTAAAAATACTCATAATATAATGTAAATGATAAAAGGTCACAAGATAAATAACTGTACTAAGAATTTTGGAAGAGACATCTCTGCAGTTGAACACTTATAGGATTTTAAGCGTTCTGACAGTTAAGGAAAATGGAAAGTTTTCATGTTTCATAGTAATTATTGGATAAATGTCTATCTTCAAAAGAACACTTTTCTTTATCCTTACAGTAAACTTGTGAGTTAAGTTCTTAAAAGATGAAAACATGTTTATACTGTGAACTATTTTAAGATGTAAAAAGGGAGAGATATTTAAAGTATTGTTTGTACTGAGTATCAGTTGTTTTCACCATGTGGCCGACATATAACATTCTTCTGGCAGCTGCATACGGATTTTCCTCCCCAGAACTACCCCACCATCACTCTCACGAAGTGCATGTACAAAGGGAGGAAAGACACATCCCTAATTCCAGAGATGGGCATTACCTCCAACCTGACCAATTACAGCATCACAATCCCCAGTCCATTGTGATTGCTTAGGGGATAGACATTGACCTGATCACAGCCAATGATATGCAGCAAAATTTATGGAGACTGCTAAGAAAAAAAACATATAATCTTTCCTATTGGACTTAAATCTGGTAGGACAAAAGGCTGACACTGCCAGAAGAGCCTTCTAGCCACTATTTAGAGTCTGAAGATAAAGCCAGTATAGGAGACTAGTGTTGAGAAACAGAGTGAGATTTGGACCTAGTATTAGCCCCAGATCAAACTATACTTGTCTACCCTGTACTTTCTAGTTGCATAAGCCAATGAATGCCCTTTTTTGCTTATGCAAGAATTGGTTGCGTATTCTGTTGTTTGCCTCTGAGAGTCCTAAATGATATGCTCTCAAGTTGTGTACCCATTTCCAAATCCTATGAAGATAGTCATATCTTTAGAATTGATAAATACCTTGCCAGAGGTTGAAAAACTCTCTGTGAGCGTAATTAAGGGAAACCATAATAAAGTCATTACCCCTATTCAGAAATCTGAGAGCAGATGTCTTCCTCTTTTTACTTTTGTTATTCTCTTTGATTGAGTAATTATACTCCTTAATAATAACCCATCCCTCAGAGTGTTGTTATAAAAAATAAATGAGGGGTAAAAATACAATAAAATACTTCGAACCATTTCTAATACTCAATGGGTTTCCAACAAATTTTAGTTTCCTTCCTTTAGAATATCATTGTCAAAAAACAAATGCATGCAGACAAGATGCTTATAAATTATCTAAACCTTCACAATTTTCCAAAACAATGTTTTTTGGGCCCCTTTTAAACTGAAACACAATCAGAGCATAGGATATTTTCAAGAAAACATCTCAAAAGCAATGACACTGCTATATTTATAAACAATGGACCAAAAGAGGAGGACAGAACAGTAGGCACTTTTGCAGAACAATTGCTACAAGAGGAGAACTGATTGAGCAGTTTGTCAAATGAGAAGCAGAAGGCCAATGATGGGCTAGGTTAGGCACAGAGATGTATTTGGTGTGCGAAGGAAGCAAGGAGCATGACAACAGCTCCAGAGAATTTGAGGGACCCATGTCAACACAGGACCACAAGGAAATACATGTCCCTGTAAGATTATAGAAAATATATATTGGCCTCTGCCCCCCAGCTTCTGGCACAGAGCTCTTAGAACCTTATAATTTCCTTGGTGATAGAAATGTCTTTTGTTCTGATGAGGTGATTCTGGATGTATTCCTGCTCCAAATGAGAGCTAGTCGCCAGAAAGATGAAGCCATGATGCAAAGCTTGGAATTTTCAGCCCCATCCCTATTCTCTTGAGAAAGAAGGGCTTTATATGGAGTTAATAGCTGATCACACTTACAGATGAAGCGTCCATAAAACCCTCTGGTAATATGGTGTTCAGGGTGTTCCCATGTTGGTGGATACATTCACATCAGGACGGTGTTGAATCCCAACTCCACGGGGACGGAAGTTCCTACATGCAGGACCCTCCTAGACCTTGCCCTATGCATCTCTTCATCTGGCTGTTCATCTGTGTCCTTTGTCATATCCTTTAATAAACTGATCAATAAGAGTGTTTCCTTGAGTTCCGTGAGCTGTTCTAGCAAATAATCAAATCCAAGGGGAGGAGGTCATGAGAATTTCTGATTTGTAGCCAAGTCAGAGAAATATTGCGGGTAACCTGGGGACCTACTACTTGTGACTGGCATCTGACATATGGGGCAGTTTTGTGGAACTGAGCCTTTCACCTCTGGGACCTGATGCCATCTCCAAGTAGATGGTGTCAGAATTGAGTTAAATTGTAGGACACAAAGCTAGTGTCATAGAGAATGGTTTGGTGTGGGGAAAACCCCACACATGTGGAGACCAGAAGTGAAATGTTTTGTGTGAGTAGTATAAGAGACACACAGAAGGGGGAAAGCCAGGTTTTTCCCTTACAGTCTCAAAACCTGGACTTCCTTTTGGAAATGTTGCAGATGCTCCTAAGAGGGTGATGTAATACAAAGAGCATGTGTTTTAAGTTGTACTGACCTAAAATACAATTCTACACCTGGTTCTTACTGGCTAAGTAACCTTGAGCTATTTCTTAAACTCTCTAAGTTTCAGCATCCTTATCTGTGACATCTTGATAATAATATGCACCTGGGAGTAGCTCCTTTCCTCTAAGACGTGCAAATCATTAGGGAAGCTAACAGATAGGCTAGTCCTGTCCTCCCAAAAGGTATACGGTAGGTCTGCACTTTCCTATCCTCTCAGAAGCCGGCTGTGTCCTTGTGGTTTGCTTTGGGAAATGAAATGTGAGCAGAAGCAGGGGTTGTAGTCAGAGAGAGATTTGAAGATGCTGCACTGTTGGCTGTGAAGATGGAGAAAGGAAGGACCATGAGTCATAGAATGTAGGTGGACTCTAGAAGCTGGAACAAATTCCGCTCCAGACAAAACGCAGCCCTGCCAACACCTTGATTTTAGTATTTCCTCAGTACTGTAAGATCATGTGTGTTGTCTTAAGCTGCTAAGTTGTAGTCACAGCAGCAACAGGAAACAAATATAAATATAAACCATTTTTATAGTGAAAACAAACTTTATTTGGTTAAAAATGGCTTTATTTGGTTTTAAAAAATGCTTTAAAATAATGTGTAGATTAATATTTGTAGCCCAGGATTATTTCATCATTTAGATGTCACAAAATATAAAATTGAAATTGAGCTTAATATGTTTCTGATGAACATGTCTCATCTTTTCACTCTCCCTGTCAACACGGAAATGCCTCACTGCAGAGCAATAAATATTGGATTTAGGGTAATTTGCTTAACACTGAAATCTAGCAAACAAAATATGAAAAGCAGACAATAAGCAGCAGGAAGGAGAAGCCAGAAAAAAAAGGAATAAACATGATGAATCATAAATGACACCCCCTGGATTGAGCAACACCAGATTTGTGCAAATACAACATTGGACAAAACTTTCTAAAAGCCATATACTACAATTTTTAAGAAATAGAAACATATAAGATAGTTAATGGGCAATGGAAATACACAATTATTATCTCCTCAGTTGCTTTCAGCCTGTTCTCCCTTCAGTCCTGTCTCTTGTCCCATCTGGACTCCAGGTTTGATTTCAAGTTGACAGTCCTGCTTCTGCTGCTTTGGTCTTGGTGTTTAAAGTCAGCTGCAGCATCTGGCTCCTGGCTTTCAGCTCCCCCTCCAACATGCCCCTTGCACTCTAATTTATATCTGCTCTGCCCATTTTCTCCACCGGGCATTATGTCTGCTCTTAATTAGCTCACCTCTTAGGACTCGACCTCCAGTCTAGGGCCCTAGGAGATGATGGGGGTAGGGAGTGAATGAAGGTGAAGAGATGTATCTTAGACCAAGGGGCAAAAATATAAAAGTCACCAGTCATTTTAGGGGACAAGACTCAGAAAGCTGTGGAAAACATTCCATTGCACATGCAATGTTTTGAAAAATACTAATTTTAGGTGAATGGCTCATTAGCTGACTTGGCTCATGGGTGAACTAGTTTCAGTGAGTTGGCCTATTTGCCAAGCATGCCTTCACACATGCACATATGTATACCACATGGCAGGTTCAGCGCATCCTGAAATTGGAGGAAAGTGCCTCCAGCCACCTTAGCATGGAGGCAGTCTGCTCAGATCCCCTCATTATCTGGTTCAGTCTGCGCTCATCAAACTGCCTTCTCATTATAACTTGGCTTCCCACGCAGATTTTTTTACTGGGAGAAAACAAGCTGACCTGTGAGCAGGAGTGTTCTGGTCCCACTGGCAGTTACTCTGCACGGAAATTAATAAGCCAGCATTCTCTTGGGAACTTGATTTGCATGTCCATTCTCCATGGTCTAAAAAATTTTACCGCACTGAAAAAATAATGCTTTGTTAGTGTCTTAGTTAAGGCTTTTGGAGTTGCGAGTCAGTGAAACCCACTTTATCTAGCACTAACACAGTGGTTCTTAACCTTTTTTGAGATACCAAACCCACCAGTTTCATATGCGCATTCACCGAACCCTTCTTTAGTGATAAAATATGATTTTTTTTCCAAATTCAAGACATAGGTATATGTTTTTTTACTGGCGCACAAAATGAGCCGTGCATGAACATCACCTTGCTCAAAGAACAAAACCAACAAAGTGCATGAACTCACAACAAATTACGGTATTACTGTATTCTGGCCTCCGCGGCAAAGGTTTCTCCTAACTCCTGAGACCAACTCATCGAACCCCTAGGGTTCGATAGAACCCAGGTTAAGAACCACTGCACTAACACAATGTAGAAATTTATGATAAGATGGTAGGGGCATGTCACAGCACTCAAGGGCAGAATTGGTGGTTAGCCCTAAAAGCAGAAACCAGAAAGCCATCAGGATTGAAGCCACTGCCCTCCCTTGGTCTGCATCTCACACTTCTGCTGCTGCTCCCCTTCTTCTTCACATTCTAAGGCTGCACAGACACCCAGAACTGTTTCCTTCTTCCTACCTGCTTCATTTTTCTCTTTGAAGATCAGCTTTCTCTGCTTCTCAGACATGTGACTGAAGCTGCCTCTCACCTACCTCAGTCCAGCAACAAAGAAAGACAAGGATCTTTAAACCCCAATTCTAAATTCCTACAAATGGAATCTGATTGGTCCAGTTTGTGTATCCACCCTGATTATATTCTCTATGTCTGGTTTGAGGAGAGAGTGGAATGGGAGCAGGACAACAGGGTCAAACCCAGCTCTAGGAAATTGGGAATAATACTCAGAAGGAGAAGTAAGATTACAGATGGAGCAAGCATCCCAAAATTGCCACAGGTCCACAAACTCTGAGTCAGAAGTGTTTTGGAATTCAACCATTTTTCTATTCTAGAACACAATCATGTACCTATGTACTCTGAGAAAGAAGATACCTACTAAGAAGGGTCCTTGATGGCTAACTAGGCTCAAACTTAAAAGCAGTCTAACAGCCATTTCTAAACAGGGGTTTCTAATGTGAACTGCACCAAACTGCCTACCTGCACTGTGTTCCTGCCATCTGAGCCAGCCCTTATAAAGGAATTCCTAGAAGACTAAAGCTTTTCCCATTCAATCAGATGGGAAAATCTGAGCTATAACACTATTGAGCTATTACAGCACTGCATAGCAAAATCCCCATCAGCATCTTCACTGCCCAAGCAGCTTCATTCTGACCAATTAGGACAGTGCCTTATGGGCCAATCAAATTGTGCAGTTTTGGAGTCATCATTTGCATAAGGATGGGCCAATCAGGAACTGGGGCAGGAACTTCTGTCTATAAGTCAGTTGACCTCTGGGTCAGACTGTACTTTCCCTTTCCACCAAAGATGAAAGACTCTGTTCCCTGGCTGGAGTTGAAACATCAAAAATGTCTTGCCAGAAAACAGCAAAGCAGGCTGGCACAGGAGCAGGGTGGAGCAGACCAGAGAACAGGGCAGAGCTGTCTAGACAAAAAGGGGCCTGGCCCCAGGACCTCCTCACAGCCATACTGTTGCACATGGTGCTGCTTCATAATTGAGCTGTACCACTATTGAGCTAATCCACAGCTCTCCTGTATCACAATTGAGCTATTTGTACAGAATTCAGTGTCCTTCTTTATTGCCCCAAATTGAGGATTTGTGTTGGCATTAAATTGGCACCAATGACCACTGGTTGACATATCTCACATAACATCACACCCCCACTAGAGCCCAAAGCAGTGTCTCATAACCATATACATCAATATTTTTACAATAAAAACATGAATATTCATACAAAATAGCAAATAAGGATTATAAAGAGTCTCATGTAAGTTCAAGTTTTGCCTCCAAAGGAGTTACAAAAATATCTTTGTTTTCAGAGCTTCTGGACTTCAAAATTGTTGATAGGAGATTTATGCCACACTACTCTAGGCTTACAAAGCTGAGGACCAGACTGTGGTGATGTCAAAGCATTTCCTCCTAGAGGCTCCCTAGGTCTTTGCTCCTCCAAGTATGGTCTGTAAACCAGTGGAACCTAGGAGCTTGTTACAAATGCTGAAGCTGGCCTGACCTGTGGTGGCACAGTGGACAAAGTGTAGACCTGGAACGCTGAGGTTGCCAGTTCAAAACCCTGGGCTTGCCTGGTCAAGGCACATATGGGAGTTGATGCCTCTTGTTCCTCCCTTCTCTCTCTCTTTCTCCTCTCTAAAATGAATAAACTATTAAAAAAAAAGATATACTGAATCAGAATATGCATTTTTAAATAGATGCCTAGTTGTCTTAATCCATTGAGGCTATGATAACAAAATACCATAAACTGGGTGGCTTATAAGCAACAGGACTTTATTTCTCACAGTTCTGGAGGCTAGGAAGTTCACAGTCCAGTACCAGCAGACTTGGTGTCTACTGAGGGCCTGATTCCTCCTTCATAGTGCTTTATTTTTTCTGTGTTCTCACATGTCAAAAGGGGTTAAGGAGCTCTACAGAGTCTTTGTTATAAGGGCATTAATCCCATTCATGAGAGTTCCACCCTCAACCTAAACACCTCCCAAAGGTTCAACATTATAATATCAACACCTTAGCGTTAAAATTTCAACATATGAACTTTAGAGTCACTAAACCTTTAATCCATAGCACCCAGGTACTTTGTATGCATATTAAAGTTTGAGAAGCACAGCTCTAAGTGGCAGTCAGCCTCCCTAAGTCATCAAATCTTTGCATTTGTACACATGAACTACAACACATTTGCATAATCATCTCTTCTTATGTGTTTTTTAATATAGTTCCATTGAAAAATGTGCATCAGCCTGACCAGGTGGTGGCACAGTGGATAGAGCATCAGACTAGGATGCAGAAGGCCCAGGTTCGAGACCCCGAGCTCGCCAGCTTGAGCGCGGGCCCATCTGGCTTGAGCAAAAGCTCACCAGCTTGAACCCAAGGTCGCTGGTTCCAGCAAGGGGTTGCTCGGTCTGCTGAAGGCCCAGGGTCAAGGCACATGTGAGAAAGCCATCAATGAACAATTAGGGTGTCGTAATGGCAATGAAAAATCTAATGATTGATGCTTCTCATCTCTCTCCATTTCTGTCTGTCTGTCCCTATCTATCCCTCTCTCTGACTCTCTCTCTATCCCTGTAAAAAAAAAAAAAAAAAGAAGAAAAAAAAGAAAAATGTGCATCAACTTTCACAATTAACAAATCAAATGTTTACAACAAAGATAAAACAACCTTAACTCCAAACCTGTGCATATTACTTATTACTCTGCTCAACAGGTGCATGGTCTCTCTGCTGCCATCCAGCATCACTTAATGAATACTTCTTCCTGTACTGACTGGTATTTAAGCTTGTAGACCTGGGTAGGTAGTTATGAAACTTGTATCAGAGGACAATGTATAATCCTTCATAAAAATGGATTCAATATGATATAAAGCAGTGATTGTTATAATTAAGAAATGAGACAGTAAAGAGGACAAGCAAGTGAAACTCAAAGCAACAGCCAGAGCATTACTTCTGTTTCTCTCTTGCATAAAGACTAGAATTTTCCAGAAGGACATTCAATCCAGGGCCTGTATCCAGAATGGTTTTGCGATATGGTAACATCCTTTTGACTTAACACCTTTTTCTTTGCACCTTGTGGTTTTGGACTTCACAAGGGCAATAGAAAGGAATAAATAGAATTTGCTCAAGTAATAACAGATTTATTTATTGAATTTACTTTCAGGTTCTCTTAGAGTAGAAAAACTCTCCAAAATTCCAAAGGAATAAAAAGTTATGAGAACTGAAGTGCCTCCCTGAAGCAACATAAAGAAAATAATTAAAAGAACAAAAGAGCTTGACCAGGCAGTGGCACAGTGGATAGACCGTCGGAGGACTGGGATGCAAAGGACCAAGGTTCAAAACCCCAGGGTCGCCAGCTTGAATGCAGGCTCATCCAGCTTGAGCGTGGTCTCACCAGAATGAGCATAGGCTCACTGGCTTGAGCATGGGATCATAGACATGACCCCATGGTCACTGGCTTGAGCTCAAAGGTCAATAGCTTGAGCCCAAGGTCATTGACTTGAGCAAGGAGTCACTCTCTCTGGTGTAGCCCCCTGGTCAAGGTACATGTGAGAAAGCAATCAATGAACAACTAAGATGCCACAACAAAGAATTGATGCTTCTCCTCTCTCTCCTTTCATGTCTGTCTGTCCCTATCTGTCCCTCTCTCTGACTCTCTCTCTGTCTCTGTAAAAAAACAACAACAACAACAACAACTGAAGTTGGCGGCTTTTAGAAAAACTCAGCCACGATGGAGAAAACTGAGAACCTGCTCCAAGCAAAGTGACTGCAGAGAACTGCTATCAATGAATGATAGCAGACCTGGCAACGACAATCAGAAGCATTCCATTGGCTCCTTCCCTACCCAGAGTCCCCCATTGCAGAGCATGGTTTGACCCACCACAAGGCCAAGATCATCATAATTGCCCTCAAACCTGAGCCTCATTTGGTTCTTCATGCTAATGCTTCATGCCTCACATTTCCATCAGTCTCATCACTCAGAACGTCAATTTGTTCTTCCTTTCACCCCTCTGCTGACCAGAACCCCCAACCCCTTCCAACCATTTCACTTAGGTCTTTCGGGGCTTGTGGCAGACAAATCTCCCACTCCTCAATCTCTGAAGACTGTTCCTCTGTTTTTTTCCATGAGCTAAAAGCTATCTTCTCCCTGTTACAGGTGGAATTTGTTCCCTCGAAAAGATGTGTTAAAGTCCCAATTCACACTACCTCAGAATGTGACCTTATTTCAAAACAGGGTCATGAGAGATGTAATTAGTTAAGATGGGGTCATACTGGAGTAGGATGAGCCCCTAAACCAATATGACTGGTGTCCTTATATGAAGACTGTCATGTGAAGACAGACCAGGGAGAATGATGTGTAATGTTGGCGAATTGAAGTAGTGTTTTTGGAAGCCAAAAAAAGCCAAAGATTGCTACAAACCACCAAAAGCAAGGAAAAATCATAGAAGGATTCCTCTACGGTTTTCAGGGAGAGCATGGCTCTCCTACACCTTGCTTTTAGATGTCTGGCCTTGACAAGTGAAACAATTTCTGTTGCTTTAAGCCATCCAGTAGCAGTTGGTTATGGCAGCCCCAGGAAACTAATACACCTCCTGAAAATACTGCCCCTCCAGCAACCTTTGTTTAAGAAGCTGACTCATTATCCCACTCCCCACAGCTGACTCATTATCCCACTCCCCACATTCCTTAGACTTGGGAGTGGGCATCAGTCCCCCTCACTGTCCAATTTAGCTTCTAAAACCACTTCCCATGATCCTTTACTCCTTTAAGGTTCATGACATCTTCCATTATCCCTCCATTTCACTCCTATTGTCATCTAGTCACCTCAACTGAACTCAACAAGACCAAAACTGAATTTTTTTCTCCCATTCGCAGACTGCCTATCACCTTATTCCTAACCCAAACCTGTTTTCCCTACATTTCTTGTCTCAGTTAATAGCACCACCATCTACCCTGTCATCCAAAACACTTAAAAATTATCCTTAACACTTTCCTATTTCTTCCTCTCAAATCCAATCATATACCAGCAGTTGCCACTTTTACCCCTTAAAGCATTCCTGACCCCACTATTTTTCTCCATCCCTCTGATTCACCCTTAGATCAGGCTAAACAATGTTACTCAAGTTATTTCAGCAATTTCTTACATGAACTTCTTACCTGTAATATTAACCCCTTAAATCCATCCTTCACAATGCATTCAAAGCAATCTTAAATTATGTCATTACCCTGCATTACAATAAAACAAAATAAAATAAATGTACATTTTTTAAAACTCAATGCTCCTGATTCCCTAAAGCAGAGATTCTTAATGTGGATGGAGGTCAGAGGTATCTTATCCTCTCAAATCATCCACAAAATTTTGAGTGTATGTTTATTTTACTAGGGAAAAAATCTATGGCTTTCAATAGGTTTCAAAGGAGTCTATGACTTCAACAATGGTAAGGATTAATCTTCTGGAAAATCTAAACTATTTATCATTTCCCACACACGTGTGTGTGTGTGTGTGTGTGTGTGTGTGTGTGCACTTATGATATTTCTTCTGCTTAGATTTCTTTCATAAATTCACTGTATTAAATGTCTGTCATGTGGTAGATGCTGAGAGTAGCACAATGAACAACCCAAGAGGGCTTCTCTCACTACTTGTCATCTGGTTTTTGCTCATTCTTCCAGTCTGAGCTCAGCTTCGTCTCCTCTGGAAAGGCTGAGATACACCCTTCATTACTGACCCCTTGTACTTATGACTAAATCTAAAAAAAAAAAAAAAGACTGTAATAATGATAATTTATTTATTCTCAAAATCCCTGAGTTTTCTAAACAAAGTAAGCGGTATATAGTTCCTATATATTGGCAATTTGTAATTCTACTTGAAACAAACATTTTAAATTAAATGAGATTAATAAATTATTAATCATCAGAATAAACCACATAATAATAAGTCAAAACAAATTAACAAATCCAAGAGTTGCTGAGCTTTACCAGCCAATAGTTACAACTAGGATCACATTCACATCAAAATCTGTATCCCATTGGCCTGGCCTCTATTTCATTCTGTCAAGAATTACAGTCTCAAGAGTGTGGTGTTTACTGGAGGTGAGGGGGAGGAAGGAGAGGGAGGGGTGGGGGGAGAGGAAGGGCACAAAGAAAACCAGATAGAAGGTGATGGAAAACAATTTGACTTTGGGTGATGGGTATGCAACATAATCAAATGTCAAAATAACTTGGAGATGTTTTCTCTGAACATATGTACCCTGATTTATCAATGTCACCCCATTTAAATTAATAATAAATATATATATAATAAAAAAAGAAAAGAAAACAAAAAATTTAACAAAAAAAAAAAAAAGAAAAAGAATTACAGTCTCTTACAAAATTCTCCCCAAGGGTTTTCCAAGAGTCTTTGAAGGGATTACATATGAATGTGAATTAGCTCAGCTATCCTCTTGCTGCTGGCCTCTGTCTATGCCAAGTAGAGCTTCTAAAGTGTCCTCCACCAAGACAGAGATTTCTATTCATTTTCCATCACCAGAGTGACTTAAAAGCCCACCACCCTCACTACACTGATTTGCTGAGCTGGATGGAAACCCTCTCGCTAACACTAGATAGCTGAGCCACTGATGCCCACAACAATGTTACTCCACTACTGTTATTGCCACAGGGAAGAAAGGAACAGTCACCTTCATTCTGTCATAACTTCCCTTGGCAGGTGTGCTTTGGGCCCCAAAGCATTACAGAGTTTAATCTAACAGGTCTTCTAATTTTTACACCTGGCCCTTTCCTTCCAGGCTGCTCAGGGGCCTTGTTGCTATTCCCAGCGTGTGCTCAGGATCCACTGCTGGGTCTGGCTCACCATGCCAGCCTACATTTTCCCTTTCAATGAATTACCCATCAAGAGGCCAAACAGCCTTCCTGAAACCTGGCGTTAGTCAGAAACCCGGCTTTAGTCAGAAACCCCCAAACTATCAGCTGGGACACCATATGCTTGATGCCCATTTGTGGACATGGTTTAGTGTCCTTTCTCGGTAGTTAAGTCCCCGGGTAAGTCATCAGATACAATTAAACACTTTGGAGAAAGAGATGTTGCTCAATAACCCATTCCAGAGATTGGAGTCTCACTCAGCTCCTGCCCAGCTGAGACTTGGGTACCGATTCTCAATGTATTTCTTATTTAATAAAGTAAGTATAAAGCTACAAACAGCGCCTACCAACCTGAACTGTAACTTTACATCTGTCACCTCCAAGGTACAACAGCACAAGCAAAAAGTAGATATGTCCATTCAGCCTTTCCCTCCCTAACTTATAATAGTTTTTGGCAGAAAAAGTTGTTTTCTTAAAAAATCTATTGCTTAAAAGTTTCTGGGAATTCCATCACTCTGAAAAGACGCAGACATGGGTGATCCTTGAAGAAATCACACTAAGTGCAATGAGCCAGACATGAAAGGACAAGCACTGCGTGGTCCCACGAAGTGAGTAGAGTAGAGAAGTTCATAGAGACAGAAATCAGAACAATGGCCATTACAGGCTGGGAGGAGCGAGTGGGATGGCTGTACAACTAATGCCACTATATCCCGAAAAAATGGTCCTCTTTATGTTCTGTGTATTTTACTATAATAAAAAATAAAAGAGAGCCGGGGCTGGAAGACACGGAGGCAGGGGCGCGGCGGGCAGGCCTGGAGGGGGCGGATTCGCGCGGGCCTCGAAGCCTCCCGCCCTGCCAGAGAAGAGAGGTCACGGAGTGAAGCTGTCGCTGCTACTGCCACTACCACTGTGAAGTCTGAGCGCTGGGCTGCAGCCATGGCCTACTGCCGGCAGGAAGGGAAGGATCGAATCATATTTGTGACCAAAGAAGACCATGAAACGCCAAGCAATGCAGAGCTGGTAGCTGACGATCCCAATGATTCATATGAGGAGTATGGGTTGATCCTGCCAAATGGAGACATTAACTGGAACTGCCCATGCCTTGGGGGAATGGCCAGTGGCCCCTGTGGGGAGCAATTCAAGTCGGCCTTTTCTTGCTTCCACTATAGCACGGAGGATGTCAAGGGATCAGACTGTGTAGACCAGTTCCGGGCAATGCAGGAATGCATGCAGAAGTACCCAGACCTCTATCCCCAAGACGATGAGGAGGAAGAGGGAGAGGAAGAGAAGAAGTCAGCGGAACGTTCAGAAGAGACGGCTCCCAATGAGGCCACCACAACCAAAGAAGAGGAGGGGTCAAGCTAATGAAAGCCATGCTGTAACACTGGACTGGACTCGGGCCTTCCACCGCAGAGTGATACGAACCTTTTGCAAAATTCCTTTCGTTCACTCTCCAAGAAAGTGTCTTTCCCTCTATTGTTCTGTGCACTGTAATGTACAAAATAACTTATTTTGATGATCAGGGGTCTTGGCCCCTTAACGTATACACTGAAAAAAAATGAGGTTATATGTATGTGTCAGATAATTCTATCCATGAATGTAGCTGCCACTTCTGAATTCTCTTCTCAGATTACTCCAGATTTTGCCACCCTGAAATAATGTGCTGAATATTATCAGCAACCAAAAATCATTATCTGGGAATGTCTCTTATGAGTGAGATGATTTATTCTGATTCATTATCTCCCTTTTAGTAGATTTTATAACAATTTGGGAAATGAAATAGAAACAACAACATTTCTTTAAAACTGCTGGAATGGGGCCATTTCTAATACTAGAGGCCAGATAATCAGAGCCTTTTTTCTCAAAAACCATCCTGGCCTTGAGTATGTGAGGAGGTATCATGCTTTGTTTCTGATACAGTTTGGTTTCCATTTTTACATTGGGCTCCAGGTTTTCTTTTTAGAAAGTGGAGCTTTGGATCCTCCTAATCACAGTCCCTTTCTAAATGAAGAAAAAGCTGGTTTTGCTGTTCTTGTTATTCCAAAAGCCCTGGTTTGGGGCCTGTGTTCACGCTGGCTCTATATCAACCTGCTCAGGTGCAGTGTTCTCAAGAGGTGGGGACCTACTTGGTACCAAAGTAACAACCAAGAAGGAAATGTGAATTTAATAGTCAATTAAAAAGAAAACATGGTTTTTACCTGAAAAATAAATAAATAAATAAAAGAACTAATGGAGCACTCTTCTAAAAATAAAAATTTTTAAAAAGCAGAGACAAAGGTGTTGTGGAGTAAGGAGTCAGGAGTTAGCTGGCCCCACCTCCGGAAGCTAGAAAGAAGAGGTCGCCAGGGATACTGAGGAAGCACTACCCACTGGAGAGGCTAAGCTGAGAGGGAAGAAGCTAAAATGAAGCTTCTTATTTTTGGCGTGGTGTCTAGTAATAGTTATCCCTCTCAGAAATGTAGTCTATTAGTTCTCAAAGCACTTCCAGGAGTGACCTAACTTGCTGTCATAACAAGCTTGGGAGGTGAGTAATGCAAGGCTACAGAGTGGGCCAGCTGGCCCTGCCCAAGGGATGCTCTGTTTCCCTGGGGAACTCATACCCCATTTTACCAACAGGGAATTGAAGCTTAGACAGGTGAACTGACTTGCCCCAAACCCTCAGTATTAATGAGCAGAGCAGACTTGACTCTAAGTCTCTTGACTCACTATGTAGCATTCTTCCCACAACGAAGTATGACTTAAAACAAAATGAAACTGAAAAAGCCCAAAATAAATCCTGACTGTGTCAAAGAATGAAAGAATCCCTATACTACCTTAAACCTCAAGAAACAAAAGGACAGTATTTGGGGGTGTATTTTAAGCTTTATAAAATCCTCCCTCTGCCTCCACCTCTGAGTAGGAAAATGGATAAAAACAGAATCTGGGGTGAGAAATCATCTGATTCCATCATCATGATGTGGTGGGGAAGAACCTGTAAGCAAACACCCTGCATTTATTTCTAGTGCTGTGTCTCATTCTGCAAACCTTGGCAGCCAGCCCACCGCATTTGGTTCAGGGGCCCTCCTTTGGAAACGTGGTCAGATCACCATTTTAGGATAATAGAAGTCACCTAAAACATGTGGCCAATAAGCTAGAATTTAAAAGAACAGATATGATGCAGAAGACAGATTAAACCATCTGACTGCCATGGTATGCTGGGAATTAAGCATCCAGATGTTCTGGGCCCCGCCTGACACAGCACACTTATCTGTGGAACACCATCCCTGTGTCCTTGCCTGTTCCAGGAAGCAGCCGGCAAAGTTGCCTGCAAGAGAAAGCATGTGGCCTCAGAGGTGAACCAGGGACAGCCTCTAAGGTGCCAAGGATTTCTCTGAGCAGCCAGTGTACACTGACAGACTGGTCTGTGTGTGCTGGAGAAGCTTGCTACACACTCAGATGAACAACTCATTGCAGAATTCACCCACAAGGGGGAAGAGAGCTAATGATGGTGGTTCACCTTCTGCCAAGATGC
Source organism: Rhynchonycteris naso (assembly GCA_037038555.1). Taxonomy (NCBI): domain Eukaryota; kingdom Metazoa; phylum Chordata; class Mammalia; order Chiroptera; family Emballonuridae; genus Rhynchonycteris; species Rhynchonycteris naso. Next base: position 328,044,781 of record CM072995.1, on the reverse strand, counting down.
ATCATAAAATTAACTTGTAAATCCTGGCCCTGAGAACACATTTGCTCACCCAAATGTGGTTCTGTGGAGCTAGGAAACATTTCAGAAAGGGAATGGTCACAGAAAATTCTTAGGCTTTCTCTGTGTTAGGAATGTGGCCAGTGGCCTAAGTCTGACAACTGCTCCAGGCATGGTCAGATCTGTTGACAAACAGCCCAATGCTGCCTGCAGCATCTGCTCCACATCTGGGTCTTGTGACTCATCAGCCACTCTCTCCCGCTGCCCTACGTTCTCATGCAGGCCTGAGCATGCAGGCCCCGTGGTGCCGAGGTCCTAGCCCATCAGGATTCATCCTTATCTCAAAACACTTCCTTCCCCAGTCCCATAGACTCAGCCTGGTTTACCAGCCCTAGGTCCAGGGTAAACTGTGCCCAGACCATTGCAGACCCAACCTAAGAGGCTCGCAGGCTGAATCCAGGTTCCTAGACACTGGTGTAGACTCTGGCCCTTTAAATTTAGCAGACCACACTCCCACCATGCCCAGTTGGCCCACCAGAGTAAGCCACAGCAGCACCTGTTCTAGTCCAACCCTGTTTACCCTGGACCTACTATTTTTGCTTTCCCCTCCCTGGTTCTCAGATTCCTAGCTCCACATCGCAGCTGCCATGACTTCTCTGGCCCCTTCACTTTGGTGACCCTTTGGACTTCCCTTTTTAGACCACAGCTTCTTACATGTTTCTGACTCAACTTGCTCCTGCAGTGCTGGCTTCAGTCTCAGTCTCAGGTGAGGACACCATGATTCAAGCCCAGCCCCCAGGGACCCCTCAGCTGGAATCGTTCCCAATACAGGCAGAGGTAAGGATTTGTTTCTGTGGTCCTGCCTGCTTCTGACTCACTCAGCCTTGCTTTGCCCTCCAGTTCCAGCACCTAGGGCTCCCTGATCCAGCGTGGGTTCTAATCCTTAGCCCCTTCCTCACCTGTGACAGCTCTGTCCTGGGCTCAGTTTTCGATTTCATGCCAACCTTGCCAGGTTATACCAGGCCCACTCCCCTATCTCACTGAGATCAAAGTAGAGGAGACAGTCAGGCCACTGAGGGAGTGGCGATCTGAGAGGTAAACCATGCCTCAGGTGGAGCCCTGGCAGGGTACAGAGACCAGGGAAAGTCTCATATCCATCGGGATCAACTCTGTCTAGGCATTTGGAGTTATTTATAAGGAAAAGCCTAAGGGGAGCAAGGGGCAAGATGCTTGCCATCTCAGGCCCTTATTTTCTACTCTCTAAATTGTGTGTGGGGATAGGAGAAGGGTATTTTGTTCCAGATGATACCTCACACAGCCTGCCAGTTGTAAGACCCCAGAAGTTAAAAGTAGCCCCATCTGATTCAGGCCCTTTTCCTTATCTGCCAGATTCCATGTCTGACTTCAGGGGCATGTCTGTCATGGACGTTCTCCCTCCACCAATGAACAAATGAACCCACCCAGGATTCCCCAGCTCCCAACCTGTCCGTTCTCTCACTCTAGAAGATGCAAAAACAAAGATCAGAGCTAGCTGTTGCTCCCCTCTTCTTCCTCTCCAGCCCTCCTCATCCCATTTCCTGGAGACCGCAGGGCCTAAAGACCATCTTCTCCTAATCTCAGCAGACCCACTGGTTCTCTTTTCCATAAACCCGGCAGGTAGCAGCTCTGCTTAATGAGCGCATGCTACGGTGGAAAGGTCAGGAGCAAGACTTTGGCCCCCAGAGTGATTCCAGCCTTGCCACTTACAGTCATGTGACCCTAGACAAGTGACTTACTTTTCTGTGCCTGTTTCTCCATCTCTAAAATTGAGACAATAATATATTCCCGCCCTCATTGCATTGTTGTGAGGATTCTGAGTTCATTCACTCAAGAATGGTACTTCACATGTAATAAATGTTGATGCTGCAGCTCTCATTCATTGATTAATCCCTCTATGTGAGGCCTCACTCTAAATACTTTACATCCAATAATTCATTTCTCCTAAGCAAAAAAAAAAAAAAAACAGGAGCAGTAGGATCATTCCATAATCATAATTTAAATTATCATTAATGTTTATTGTGCTCATCAACAGGAGTTAAAATGCATTATCAGAATCATCAAAACTCCTGTTACTCCAAAGAATCAAATTGTTTTTAATTTTTTGGTGCTCTCTCAATTGGCCTTAGTAAGTTTTGTTTATAGTAAACATTCATACCTGGTCCCCCCAAAATAAAATAAAATAAGTAGTAAAAAGTTAGAGAATTTCCCCATCTGCACACAAATCCAGTGTGTAAAGATGACAAAAATGAAACACTAGGGAACTCCTAACAGTACCCCTAATATGAACATAAGTCTGCATCACAGTATAGAAACAAAGCTACATGTAGCTTTTAACATTAAATTATAAACAGCTTCCACGTTGCTGTATAGTCTTTGAAATTATCACTGATGACCACAGTATAAGCCATTTAGTTGAATTACCATACTTAAACTGATCTTGTTATTGGATAATGGTAGATTTTTACCATTATGCATAATTCTGAGGTAAATATCATAGCACAGGCAAATTTTTCTTTTAGAATATTTCTTAGTCTAATGTGCTAAGATGGGGTTACTGGTTAAAGGAAGCAACCTGAGGCTATTTAAAGCTATAATTCCTTTTAGTATCTCACACATCCCTGCTCGGTTAGTGAAGGACTCTAGGTATTTGAGGGACAAAACACTCTAGGGGAAAGCAGGAAGAGGCAGGAAGAAACCAGCATTTGGGGTTGGGTGCCAGGCATCATGCTGGCTTCAGAATGAATCTCTGGTGTGCTGTGATCCAGCCTGCCCTGATTTGTCGCCCTTGATGTTTATTTGGCCATTTTGCCATTTATCAAGCAGTACATGAGAAGATTTGTTTACTCCGTCTCATTTAATACTCCAACCATGCTCTGCAAAAAATATTATGACCTCATTTTGCAAAGGAGGAAACAGGAACTTGGGGAGATTAAACCAAGGTCTCACAGCTAATGAATGGAAGAACCTGGGTCCAAATCTGTTCTCTCTGCTCTGCCACACTGTGCTCCAGCCCTTCCCCAACCCCCAGCCCTGAAATCACTGATGCAATTTTCCACCTTCTGCCCTGTATGGACGAAGGGAACGCTGTAGATGGTGACCAGGGGAAGGTCAAGCTATGGACTGTTCCAAAAGAGACTGAACCCTCCTGGCCCTCTTTCTATAAACTATTTCTCTTTTATTGTTTGTAAAAAGCATAACATTAAAAGTGACTTTGTTACACACATACACTCCAAGGAGAGGGCTCTCTGTAAATAAAGGACCTATCACCTATCAAAGATGCTGACCAAGGACTTATCAGAAGTCCTTTGAGGCTGAATAGCTCTTAGAACAGATGTTACTGAAACCTGAGCACATGTACTGAGCCTATCCTTATGTTAAAATAGTTCTCTCGCCATGGCCAGTTTGATCAGTGGATAGAGCATTGGCCCAGCATACAGAAGCCCTAGGTTTAATTCCCAGTCAGGGCACACATGAAAAGCAACCATCTACTTCTCTTCCCCTCCCTTTCCCCTTCTCTCTGTCTCCCGTTTTCACTGCCAGTGGCTCAACTGGTTCGAGCATCAACCCGGGTGCTGAGGATAGCTCAATTGATTTGAGCATCTGCCCTAGACAGGGGTTGCCAGGTGAATCCCGGTCAGGGCACGTGCAGGAGTTATCTCACTATCTCCCCCTCCTCTCACTTAAAAAAATAAAAATAGTTCTCTCATGGAATTATTTGACCTGGCCCAACATTTACCAACTTTGCACACATTTCAAAATCTCAATAAATTTCAGAATATATTCACTTTGGCCTCCCCACCACCACCACCAAGAGCGTCCTATATTATTTTTCCCTCCTATTTTGAAACATTGTCTTTCCCAAACACACTGGATTCATACAATGCCAGATGTTGCTTGATGGTATAGTTGGTCCATGATATGCTGGATATCTTAGTTAGGACTACCAAGGAACAGGCTGCAGCTGAAGAGGAAAAACAGGGGCTGGAACCTGCACAAACCAAGAGACCGGATATAGTGAAATGAATGAGTTAGGAGTCAATGCCAGGCATGGCAGGAGATCATCCTCACAGCTCTGTGAGCTGAGATCTGCAGTACACTGAACTGTGCAGACCATGATTCGTCAGGCCTCTTCCAGGACCAAGTGACAGAAACCCTGACTATTTGAAGTAAAGTGAAAATTTACTCGTTTCTAGCTGAAAAGTCTAAGGGTAGTCTTCAAGTATAACTGGATCCAAGTGTTTAAATGGTGTCATCAGGAATCTGTCTCCATCTCTGCTCTGCTTTCCTCTCTCCAGAGTGATGACAAGAACAAGACCACCAGTATCTCTGGGCTTATTTTCCACAGAAATCCTAGTGGATAGTATGTATTTCCCAGTTGTCCCATCAAAAGTCCCAGGACTGACTCTCAGTGGTCCTGAATTGGCCCATGTGCTGGACATCTTCAGCTTGACCTTTAAATTCACTCTCCACTCCTCTCCTCTGTAGCTGGTAGGCAGGCTTCTGTAGATGCACCAATGGTTCTCTGCCCCTATGCCTTCCGTTGGATATTTGCAGTGGGTAGACCAACAGGAGACTGAAGGAAGAGAGACAGATGAAGTCATGATGCTTGTTTTCCCCAGATCCCTTTGCAGGGGTCTGCAGGAGTTAGCTGTGTCTCTTGGCCAGTAATCACAGGTTCTGCTTTAGCTCTTTCCACACATTTTCCTCTCTTAGTCCCAGTAATGAATGACTCCTCAATCGTGCCTCTACAACCTCTGGGTAGTACCAGTGATCCACTATAAGTAGCCTCAGGAATGGCACTGTCTCTTATGATTTTCGTATATTTTGCCCATATCTCTGTGGGAAGGTTGATAACCCAATTGGAGGGTTTCATGTGTTTCCAGGATCATGACTGATAGAGCAAATATGCCCATTCCTAAATTAAATCGGTGTTTCTTGTTGGACAGGCCTGAGTCACATGTCTACCCCTGAAACAAAGGTCTGAAATCAGCTCCACCCACACCACAGTAATGAAAGTGAAGGAGGGATAGTCCCCCCAAGGTGTAGACAAAAACAATCTATGATCACTACATTTAGCAAAGCAGATAAGAAAGAATTCGAATCAACAGTAAGTGTTAGACTACCCAAGCATTCTCCAGAAGCAGCTCCTACATCTAAATAAGGATACATTTCAGAGAAGTTCATGCTGAAACAGCAATAAGAATGCCTTTCATTCACGTACATGCAAACCAATGTCTCCAAAAGACCTAGCCACTCATTTTCTGAGCTCTGGGTCTGTTGACAACTCTCTCCTGAAACAAATTGAAATTTCTATCATTGATTCACTTAGAAATATCATAAAGTAGCTTAGGCCTTGGATGGCGGAGGAATAAACAATCCCTTCTGGCAGCTTAAATGAGCTGCTCCTGACAAACAGGACAGAGAACAAGGCATTAAATATTGCCAAGAATGGACGATTTGGAAGCCGCCTAGTGGCAGAAGTGACAAGGCCAAAATCTTAATGCTTTGAAAATAATGGTATTGGCTAAAGAATAAACATAAAGTGGGAAAATAGCAACCTCATCACAGAGCTGTGAATGCTGAGAATGTTTAGCCTGATACTGCATGAAACCCTTATATCTTAGCAGGGAATCTTTTTTATATATGGTTAATCCCTTTATAATGACTGGCTCTGCCATAAATGAGCCATCTTGCAGGTAAAACCGTGGGCCACTACCCCAGTGAATCTTACCTCCTCCCCACTACCCAGAAAACTAGTACAGATGTTAGTTACTTCATTCCCCAACCCCATGTTTTGATGGAGTCTCCAATGTGCCTTTTTAATGAACAAGTTGGCATTCAATGATATGCTGAGGCTGTTTGGCTTTCCTTGTCAGTTTTCTCAATACAGCCTCAGATGCTTCTTTAGTTGAAATTCAGAAATATGTATTTGCCTGGAGGACAGCCTCTTAAGCCACTTGTGTGTCTCTCCTAGTTCCACTAATAACTTTTTTGTGATGCAATTCCACCACAGTTCTCTTGATCCATAAAGACACTCGGATATCAGCTCTTCAAAGAAAAGAGGGATCTAAAGGATCCATTTGCTTTAGTGTTTCTGGAGTCTAGAAGATGAAGAGTTTGGGGTTAAGAGAGAGGCGATCTCTAGTTAAGGAAAACCCCACTTGGACCCAGTGGGTATAATGGAAAGTTTGTGGATATTCAAGGCAAACAAACCCGGCTCAAGTCCTAGTATGTAGCCTTGGACAAGTCATACTTTTATGAGTCTGAGTTTTCTTCTCATCTAGTATTATTGTTTCCAAGACACTCATGATTTGATAAGCATTAAAAATATCTTTAAAATAAGTTCTCTAAGCCCAGGCAACTTTGATTAGTATTACCAAGGATATTTCTGCTTTGAAAGACCCATCTAAGCAAAAGTTATCAATAAACTTAGAAGACAAACTAGGGTATTGGATGCATGCCTCAAAAGTTTCATCTCGCTAGCCATCACTGTTTGATTTGAGATAGCTATCTAGAATACCATATTGAAAAAGATTCTGAGGTCACATCTGGGCTCACATCTAAGCTAAGTGGGAGAGAATGCCCTGGTCAATGGGTACAAGAAGACGATCTGGTACCATGTATGACATCCCAATTGTAGTGATTGAGAGTATTAAGCTTGAAAGTCTATTATTGGAGGAAGTAATGTGTATTAGCTCTTGCTTCAATAACAAACAACAAAACTCAAATTTTCAGTGGCTTATAAATATAAATACTTATTTCTGACCTCACAGAGGGTCAGGTTGTGGGTTGGTTTAGGTCTGCTCCACATTTCTTTTCATTCCAGGACCCCGACAGAAAGAACAGCCCTCATTTGGGAGATGCTGTGCTTGTGGCAAAGGGCAGAAATTCCAATGGCCAAGCCAAATCAGACAATCATGTTTAAAACTTCTGCTCAGATATAGTATAAATCATATCATTCACATTTCTTTGGCTGAATCAGGCCCTAAATCAGGCCATATGGCCAAGCCCAAGCCAATGGAGTGGGGATATATAATCTTCCTGGGAAGAAGAGAGTGAAAAACTATAATCAATACAATCTACCAGATTGTGGGGAGAGGGAGAATGATTAGGGAATTTCTTTTACTAAGTGCATGCACAGTAGAAGCCAAAATAGTGACCATACAAGGGGAAGAGCACAAGTACAGGTTCAGGTAAAAACAGAAAAAAGATTGGATAGTTTGAAAGAAAGGCCGCTTTTTCTTGAACCCAAGAAAATATAAGGAAGCCTAGCAAAGACCTCAGAGTAGCTGCTACCCTCTAGCTTGCTCTCTCTCTGACTCTCCGAGTATGTACTATAACTTTCACTCTAATAAATCTTGCAACTATCTTTTAAAACTCTTCCTACATATGTGCCTCTGAAATTCTTTTGCCACGACACCACAGAAGAATCTAGCTTCTCCAGTAACACTCCCAACCCTTTGACTTTCCCCGGAAGAACCCCAATAAAATAGTTTGATCCTCCCTCAAAAAGAGATAGTTTCTGCATTCACAAAGCTGCATTCAACAATCAAATCTCAAATGAATACTCAATCTTCTTTCAATCTGATAACACTTCCCTAGCATGTTCACTTTCTACCATCCAAAACAATTGCCCCTCCCCTCATACCTCATTTAAAAAAAAGCAACTAACAAGTCACCCTCAACCAATATATTGTTTCCACCAGCAAAATACCAACCTACCAAGTCAGTATGCATTGCTTTTGCTTCCTTTCTGTCACAATGGTCAATCCCTGCCCCATTATCAATCCAATTCCGTTTTTCATCTTCTTCACTCCTGCAATTAAGCCTTTTCTCTCCTACATTCTCATCCCTTACCATATCATTTGCATTGCTACACAAACATTGGGAAGAGGAGAAAGCCGGATTTTCCTTTCTAATAAGAAATTGGAAATGAATGCATTTAGTGGTGCCCAGGCATGCTAATTGTGTTTTATCTTATTTAAAAAGAAAAACTCTCTTAAATCTCACAACTTCCACAAACTATTACCAACTACCCCTCAAACCCTCCACAGGAAAACTTCTACACTGTCTCCACCACTTCATCTCACAATCTCTCATCCATTCACTTTATCATATTTCTGCTCCCATCACTTCTCAGAGACTGTTCTTTTCAGAATTATAATATCAATGATATCAGCATTGCTCATCCACTGGTCACATGTTAGTACTCATCTTAATTGATGTCACAGACCATTTGACCCATCTGACCACTCCTTCCTTTTTGAAAGGCTGTGTAAGTAAGCATGTCAAACTAACAAGACCAAAAAAAAGATACTTTTAATTTATTCTCCACCCCAGGGAACTAACCAACCAGTAAAACAAACAAAAAAAGATCTGCTACTTCTCTTCCCCTTGTCTCAGGAAAGGCTATCCAGATACTCAAGCAAAAAAAATTTTTTTAATTCTAAGAGTTATACTTGAGTCCTCCATCACATTCTCTATATAAGTCCATCAACAAGTCCTATCCACTTTATATCCCATATATCTCCAAAGTCTGTATTCCTCTTCATTTCCACTATTGGCCCTCTGGCCCAAGCCATCAACATCTCTTGCTTAGACTATAGAAAAAGCCTCAGTGTTCTCTCTGCCCTACACTTGGTCCTGTCTATGTTCATTCTTCATACAGCTACCAGAGTGAACTTTTTAAAGTTGAACTCCCATGCTTGAAACCCTCCATTCAACTTTCATTTCACTGAGAGGAAGATCTACACTCCTTAACTTATTTTACAAAACCCTACATAATCTGACCCTTGTTTACTTCTCTGACTCCACTTGGTACCAATATGCTCAACCATACTGGCCTTATTTTCATCTTTGAAATATCAGTCTCATTCATACCTTTTTGTGCAGCAAATGCTGAAAGATTTATTATATAAAAGATGTACATAAAGCAGAGGTTAGTGGGCAGTGAGGTAGGTTGGATATCCAGTTTACCACTCTAGATCAGAAAGAGCCTCTGATCTGAAAGATAAAAAAGGATATTCTATGTCAATAAAGGGGTCAATCCATCAAAAAGATATAACAGTTATAAAAACATACATAATTAACAACAGAATCCCAAAATATATGAAGCAAAACTGACAGAATTGAAGGAGAAAATAGACAGTTCTACAATAGTAAAGTTTCAATACCCTATTTTCAGTAATGAATAGAACAATTAGAAGATCAATGGGAAATAGGAGACTTGAACAACACCATAAACCAACTAAACCTAACAGACATACATAGAATACTTCACCCATCAACAGAAGAATACACATTTTCTCAAATATACATGGGACAGTCTCCAGGATAGAACATATATTAGGCAAAAAAAATGAGTTTCAACAAATTTAAAAAGCTTGAAATCATCAAGTATCTTCTCCAACCACAGTGGAATGAAAGTAGAAATAAATAACAGAAGGAATTTTGAAAAATTCACAAATATCTGAAAATTAAACACATTTTAACAATCACTGGATCAAAAAAGAGTTTCAGAAAAATATTTTGAAAATTCTGCTCACCTAGCAACCCAGTAATCATAGCGCCTACTACCTTAAATCTTTGAGAGACAACTGTATAATATATAAGAAATATTATGAATTTCTATACAAATTAGCTTTTGCTGAATAACAAACCACCATAAAACTATCATGTAACAATAAGCATTTATTCTCAAACTTACAAGTTTTCAGATTGGCTAGGATAGGCTTCTTTTGCAGGTCCATGAGAAAGCTGGGATATTCAGGCTGAAGGAGCAACACTACCTGGAGTCATTTTCTTCTTGTGGCAAAAGCCAAAATCTTGACCTAGAGCAGGGGTCAGGAACCTTTTTGGCTGAGAGAGCCGTGAACACCACATATTTTAAAATATAATTCCATGAGAGCTATACAATATGTTTAAACCTAAATACAAGTAAATGTGTGCATTTTAAGAACAACATTTTTAAAGTACAGTGTGTCCGTAAAGTTATGGTGCACTTTATATTTTGCACCAGTCAAAAGTGCACCATGACTTTACGGACACACTGTACAATAAATCTCTGAATTCTTTTTAATAACGTTGTTATGCTGTTGCTGACCAATGATGAATAAAGTACTTCTTACCATTAATGCGACTTCTGGTGCTGCATGGCTTTGCTGATAGCTTTGTAGTCTAGTTGATATGTGGTGAGGTTAAGCTTCATGCAGGCATTGAGACTTCCATCTGTTAAACATGAGTGTAGGTTGGTCTTAACATTCTTTAGATGTGAGAAAGACTGCTCACATGCATACATAGAGCCAAACATTGTCAGTACAGCAATACTCACATGCTGCAGTGTGTGGTATGTGATGGGAAGCACGTTCCAAGTTTTGACAATCAGCAGGTCCGTGGGTTGAAGTTTTTTCATTTCTCCCCACTTGTGTTTGCTCACCAAATCTGCTTGCTGTCGTGCAAGTCTTTCCAAATCTTCATTCAGTGACTTGAACTTATTCACCCACATGTCTGAGGCCTTTAGGTCAGCAGCTTGTAGCTCAAAATCTCTGATGGAGACACCAGGAATGGGACTCAGGTTGGCGCTGTCCACTGCACACTCGCGTGGATGGGTGATGAACTTAAAAAGACGAGTGCACTCACGAAATTCTCCAAAGCGCATTTTGAATGACTGCAGGAGATGAGATGTGAAGCCCACTAGCTGCTGGAGATCAAGATGTTGAGCAGGGTCACTTGCTGTGCATACATCTTTAAACTCTCCCAGTTTCTCAAAGTGTAGTAAATGGCCTGTTTCAGTGTCAGCGATGAAGAGTTCCAGCTTGTTTTCAAATGCAAACACTGCTTGTTGAAGAGATAAGACTATATTTCCAATGCCTTGCATTTTCACATTGAGCTGGTTCAGATGTTCAGTCATGGCCACGAGATAGTAGAACTTCAGGAGCCACTCAGTGTTAGCTAACTCAGGATGTTCGACATTTTTCATTTCAAGAAAAGTCTGGATTTCACTCAGACAAGCCACAAAACGGCTGAGCACCTTTCCTCTTGACAACCAATGCACATTGCTGTGCAGAAGCAGACCAGGATAATTATTCCCAACTTCATCCAGCAGTGTTTTAAACTGCCGATCATTTAAAGCTCAGGCAACAATAAAGTTGACCACCCAAATAACCAGCGACATCACCTCACTAAGCTGCTTGCCACATATCTGAGCACAAAGCGCCTCCTGATGTAGGATGCAGTGAAAATTTAGGATGAGTCTCTTTTCATCTTCATGAGAAAGCGCTACAAATCCTTTGTTTTTCCCCACCATGCACGGAGCACCATGAGTACACACCGAAATAAGTTTATCCATTGGTAGATTTTTTTCTTTAGCGAACTCAGTGAAAGACTGGGATAAATTCTTCCCTCTTGTTGTCTCTTTCATAGGCAAAACAGCAAGACTTTCCTCACGTAGTGTGTCACTGACAGCATATCTTCCAATCACGCTGAACTGGGATAAATGGCTTATGTCTGTTGACTCATCCAGAGCGAGAGAATTGAATGGTGCTGCATTTATGTCCTTCACTTGTGTTGCCTCAGTTTGATTTGCCATTATGACGGTACAATCGTGAACAGTTCTTGCTGACAGAGGCATGTCTTTTATTCATTTGATTATCTTGTCTTTATACAAAAAGTCATCAAAAAGTTCATTAGCAACATCAAGCATGAATGTTTTAGCATACTCCCCATCTGTGAATGGCTTTCCATTTCTCACAATTGCTAAAGCACCAGCAAAGCTAGCCTAATTCCAGTCACTTTGTTGGGTCCAAACATGGAGTTGCTGCTGACTAGCTTGCACTTTGCACAGTAGCTCTTGACATGCTTTCTTCCTGCAATCCACCGCTGGATATTTCCATGCAAATGTAGTATGGCGTGTGTCAAAGTGCCACTTTATATTTGACCGTTTCATTGATGCTGTTTTATCATTGCATATTAGACACACTGCAGAACCTGCTCTCTCCACAAAGGCGAATTCCTCTGTCCGATACTACTCATCTTTTTTCTTTTAGCCATCTTCTTCATCAAAAGGGTTTCTGCAATTAGCTAGCTGACTACTTGATTAAAAGGAAGGAAGTTTACTTCCTGTCCACACAACAACCCATGTATGTTACGCATTATCTAATAAAAATGTGGTGTTGTCCTGAAGGACAGCTGTGATTGGCTCCAGCCACCCGCAACCATGAACATAAGCAGTAGGAAATGAATGGATTGTAATACATGAGAATGTTTTATATTTTTAACATTATTATTTTTTTTATTAAAGATTTGTTTGCGAGCCAGATGCAGCCATCAAAAGAGCCACATCTAGCTCGCAAGCCATAGGTTCCCAACCCCTGACCTAGAGCAATGAAGGGATACACACAATTCCTCATATGGCATCAATTTATATGTCTTATATTATCACTTCTGCCCACATACCCTTGGCCAAAGCAAATCACACAACCAAGTCCAACAACAATGGAAAAGGAAAGAATACTTACCGCTATCATTACAATTGGAGGGTAGGGAGTATTTGCTGAACAATAATCTACTCTTCCACAGCTCCCTTGGAGAAGAACTCTGGAAAATGGTACTGTTTTTACTACTATGGATTCTGAACAATAATGTCTTATCAACTATGTTGGTTGGAGTATAAATAAATGTTTAAGATTCATCTTCTCTCTATATTTGTAACTACTAAAATCCACATAGAAATGTTAAATTCTTTGAAGCCACTTTACCCAGCTTCAGCCAATAGGTATTGACTTACTAAGTTAGTCTTAGCAGAGTAACATTATCATCTCGAGAACTTTTACTTCAACACAACTTTTTTCTAATACCAAATAGGAAGTTTTTTAAATGTCTGTATAATATAGCAAAGCCCAAAGAGTACATTTGACACTATCAAGAGGAACTAAATTAATATACCCTTTTTGAAAATATTCCTAAAAGAAAAACCCCTTTGACATCTAAATTTTCAACTAATTGTAGAAAACTTCAACTCTTAGAAGGAATCTTAGTGAACTTTATCTATGTCAAAGTAAACAATATTCAATATTGCCTGACCTGTGGTGGTGCAGTGGATAAAGCACCAGCTTGGAGCACTGAGGTCGCCAGTTCGAAACCCTGGGCTTGCCTGGGCAAGGCACATAGAGGAGGAGTTCATGATTCCTGCTCCTCCCCTCTTCTCTCTCTCTCTCTCTCTCTCTCTCTTCCTCTTCTCTGTCTAAAAATGAATTTAAAATTTTTTTCTATAAACACAGTAAGTCTAATCTTTCCTAGACTATAAAACCTTGATACGTTGCTAATATTTTCATACGCAAAATAAGCTGATTGTGAATGATGCCATCATCCTGAATTCTGCATTACTCAGTCAATTGATGATATATAGACTCCTCTCATGCTATAACATCTCATGCTATAAAGATTTCTATACTATTTGTTTGATTTAGAACTTGTTGGAGGTAAAAAAGGAAACTACAAAAAAAAAGAACTTGATAAAAAAAAATTTATCTTACCTTAATTCCATGCCAGGAAATATGAAGTCATGAAAAAATACTGAAAAGGGTAGACATTTTTTAAACAGGACCTTAAGAGCCAGGCCCAATGCCTGCTGCCAAATTCAATGAAGAATTGTTTGAAATAAGAACAGAACATTGTTCTGGGATTGAGCCAACTAAAAGGGCTGATACACTAGAACATCTCTGGCTTGTGTAACCTCCCTGACCTTGAAATGAACTCTGGAGAGGAGCAGTACAGCCAAAGTTGACAATGAGATAAGAAGTGCATGTCCAATTCATAAAGATCCCCAAACCGCACTATTCAAGCCAACCTTGTTGGAGAAAAGATCCATTTAAATTGGTGTAAAGTCTAAATTCTGATTATTTTTACATATAATGAATACCTCTGGATTTAAGAGATTGACAACTGGAACCTTAGATTTTCCACTTCTCCTTCCAAAAATGCCATTGAAATAACAAAGATTTTTTTTAATAGCAGTACTAGGAAAATTGAGAAGAATGCTACCACCAAAGAAATTAATGGAACATATGAAGCAGATAAGATAAATATAAATCAATATGTATTCTAGAAATTATATCTAAATATTACTGATCAAGCTGATTAAAAAGGCAGATGGTGCCTTTTTTAAGAGTTGAGCACCCACCACAAGCAAAAGAAGAGAGGGGAGTAAGTGGATATGTTTTCCCAAAACAATCATAGGAAAAAAGTCAAGTTCAGAACAGCAGGAATATAAAGAGAGTAAGCTGGGAAAAGTTCAAGATAATTATATAATAAGACTTAGGGTTTAGAATTGTGTGACAGTCTCATATACTAATCCTATAGATCAGCTGTTGTGAGTCCTGTGAGATAAAATTTTTTTTTAAATAATACCAAGATGTTATTTATTGACATTTACACTGATGGAAAAACAATAATTGTGGGTATCTTAGGCACTTACCTGGTACAAGTAGTCATTGTATTCCTTATCACCAGACACAAGGGTAGAAAAAGCTAATTTCACATAAGAATGCCCTTAATGAAACCATAAAAATTATTAATGTCATTAAAATATTAATTTTAATATTGTGTGTGACAAAATTAGAAGGATATATAAAGCATTTTTTAGAGCAAGAGAGACAGGAAGGAAAAGAGACAGGAAAGGAGAGACATAAGAAGCATCAACTCATAATTGCATCAGTTTAGTTGTTTATTGATTATTTCTAATATGTGCCTTGACCATGGGTCACAGGCAGAGCCAGTGACCCCTTGCTCAAGCCAGAGACATTGGGCTCAAATCAGCAACCTTGGGCTTCAAACCAATGACCTTTGGACTCAAGTCAATGACCATGGGATCATGTTGATGACCCCACACTCAAGCCAATGAACTCACACTCAATCCAGATGAGCCCACACTCAAGCTGGCAACCACAGGTTTTGAACCTGGGATTTTAGCATCCCAGGTTGATGCTCTATCCACTGTGCCACCACTAGTCAGGTTATAAAGCATTTTTGTTGAATACCAAGTAATGATGGTTAAACTGAGAAAATGTGCAAATATAATTAGTTTGAGTTAGAAACTGTATGAATTGCTTTTATTATGGAAGATCATTTATACTTGAAAGAACAACAGACCAACCATGCCAGACTTGGGTATCTGGCAGATATTTTCTCAAAAAAAATGAAGCGAGCCTATCACTGCAAGGAAAATATCTGATACTATTTGTAGCCAATAATAATATTCTAGCTTTCAAGAGAAAATGAGATTTTTGGATATACCTGACTTTCTCCTAATGCTTACGACATTTTTTGATGGTATCTGTGGTATTACTAATAACTGTGATGTATTAATATTGTATATTAAACATAGCAATGTTTGAAAAATATGAATAAATGATCTTTCAAAAATGAGCCAGTATTTACCAAATAATCAATGTATAATATTATAAAATCATGCATGAGTAATTAAAAATTTTAAGGTGCAAAACAGATCACTCAATTTAAACATAATAGAATACAAAGTATTCACAGCTAAGGTTTCAGATTCCACATTTGAACTATCTTTTTATTTTATTCATTTTAGAGAGGAGACAGAGAGTGAGAGAGAGAGAGAGAAAGAGAGAAAGGGGAGGAGCTGGAAGCATCAACTCCCATATGTGCCTTGACCAGACCAGTGCAGGGTTTTGAACTGGCGACCTCAGTGTTCCCAGGTCGTCACTTTATCCACTGCGCCACCACAGGTCAGGCTTGAACTATCTTTTAATAAATTTGCATTTATCAAGTTTTGGTGTAGCATCAAAAAAGATTATTCACATTTATCTGAACAAGTTATTAAAATAGCATATGAGAAAGCAATCAATGAACAACTAAGGTGTCAAATATGGAACTGCTGGTCTGGCTCCATACATATTTCGGAAAAGTGGAAGGATCAGATAAATGACCTATATTGAGAAGAACAAAAGCCATCTGATTTCACTTTGACTCGCCCCCTCTTAGTCAAACATACTGTGAGCTTGGGCACTGCAGCAGGCACTTTCTTCTCCTGGAAATCCTAAGATCAGAGCAGGACCCTGGCCTAGCTGCAAAGATGAGAAACTAGTGATATGCAGGGTTTCAAGGCTTCAGAACAACCAATTCAGATTCTCACAGATTATTATGGTTAAACATTTAGTCATTTATTTAATCAGCAAGAGTTAAGTGTATTCACCAAGGATTGGTGCATTTACCACCAAAAAAATGTTGGTACTGGATTAAAAAATAAAGTTTAGATATAAATGAACCTGCTACAAAGATACACTCTCTTTCAGACTATCACAAATTTTATTTTCCTTTAGGAGTGATTTCTTGGCCCTGGCAGGGTAGCTCAGTTGGTTACAGCATTGTCCTGATATGCCAAGGTTGTAGTTCTGATCCCCTTTCAAGGCACATACAAGTCTCTCTCTTGGTCTCTCAGTCTCTCTCTCTCTCCATTCTCTCTCTAAAATCAATAAATAAAGCCCTGGCCGGGTAGGTGCGTTGGTTAGAGCATCATCCCAACACACAAAGATTGTGGGTTCAGTCCCTGGTCAGGACACATACAGGAGCAGATTGATGTTTCTGTCTCTCTTTCCCTTCCTCTCTCAAATCAATAAATAAACTTTTAAAAAATAAAATAAATCAATAAATTAAAAAATTTAAATGACAGTCTAGTGAACAAATTCTTACTAAATCATTGATGAGGTATTTCAGTAAATTGATAATGTTTCAATAGTTCTAAGAACATAAAAATTATTCTACTAAAATTATCAGTGAAATGCCTTCACTTTCCAAAATATCCAATGTAGTTTCTTGAAGAGTTATATAATTAACTACTTTTTCTCTCTCTATTCTGGTGATTTAATTTGACATATTAAAAAGCACCTCATTGATGGAATTATAAATTCTGAAAGAACTAGACTCATCATTCACTCAGACATCTGAAGGTGGGGCTGAAAATTCCAAACTTCTAATCCCACTGTTGGTTCCCCTGGCAACCAGCACCATCCATAGGTGCTTTCAAAAAATCACCTGTGCCTGACCAGGTGGTGGCATGGTGGATAGAGCGTCGGACTGGGATGCAGAAGACCCAGGTTCGAGACCCCGAGCTTTTCCAGCTTGAGCGTGGGCCCATCTGGCTTGAGCAAAAGTTCGCCAGCTTGGACCCAAGGTCACTGGCTCCAGCAAGGGGTTGCTCGGTCTGCTGAAGGCCCGCGGTCAAGGCACATGTGAGAAAGCAATCAATGAACAACTAAGGTGTTGCAATGGCAACGAAAAACTAATGATTGCTGCTTCTCACCTCTCTTCATTCCTGTCTGTCTGTCCCTCTCTCTGACTCTCTCTCTGTCCCTGTAAAAAAAAAAAAAAAAAAAAAAAAAAATCACCTGTTAACATAAGCTCAGGTGTGGTTGAAAGGGTTTTGTTATATTAAGACATCTTTATCATTCTTATCACTTAAGAAATTCTAAGAGTTCTAGGAGCTTTGTGCAAGAAATAAGGATGAAAATCTCATACATATTTTATATTATAAATCACAATATCACAGCAGGTCACATGTGAAAATCTATTCCAACATTCCCACCTACTTCACCTTTGGAATCCTTCCATATATTATGCTATGGAAGTTCTGGCACCAAATTTCAATGAATGAAGGCCATTACTGAGTCCAAAATTTAGTCATCCAAGCTATTAATTTTTAGCTTTAACTAAAGCATCAAATCCAGAATATCTGGTAAATTTAACTATGTCAATATATTAATCCTGACACAAAACTACATTCTGTTCTTTTTGTACTAACACCCTTAAAATTTATTCTTACACATATTTCCTGGGTTTCTACTTATATGAATAGTCAAACTTCTGCAGTCATTCTTCTATCTTTGAGACATAGAAGGATTAAGTATAACATCTTCATAATTACGTAGTACAGCATTAGCACTGCAGCTGACCTTTGTTATATAAGAGCCCAGTCAGAAAAAGAAACCACACTAAATGTAGAGGGAATTTATTACAGGGGAATTGGTCACACCAGTGTTAAAAAACTGATAAACAAAAAAGTAAATGCTGAGGTCACCTAGAGACAATAACTTCAGGGAGCTGAAGGAACAAAAACAAGAGAATGAGCTAATCAAAACCCAGAAGCCCAGAATAAGAACCCCATAGAGCTAGGGCTCAAACCTCTGAGAAGGATAGAACCCTCTGACTGCTGCTGCTAATCTCTGAGAGATGTGATGAGGCCGGTTCCAGTAGTGCCGGACGAAGGTAGTGGCTGGAAGCAACAACTAGGCTGAGGTGAAGTGCCACTACAGGTAAACTGCCCTGCAAGCAACAATAGCAAAAGCAGCAAGGAAAGGAAGTGGGTTCTCCCCTCCTCTGACTTCCTGGTCTTCCTCGAGTGCCCCCTATTGACAGAAACAAGCTGACAAAGGAGTCTGGGAAACTGTGGAGAACTAGCCACAGAATCTCAGAGCACAGAACATGAATTTGGAACTAGGAGACAATAGGTAAATAATAGGCATAGATGGTGTTTATGTCCAGTGATATTTTTTTCAGGAAAACATTTCTTTTTTTAAATTTTATTTAGAAAATTAACTTTAACAAACAGGATGATATAGATCAATAAGAGTGTATAGGTTTCAGGTAAGCATTTCTATAGCATCTGAACTGTTCATTATGTTGTAAACCCATCACCCAAAGTCAAATCATTTTCCATCACCTTATATTTGTCTCTCTTTACATCCTTCCAGTGATTCCTTATGACTAATTTGGGTTTATCCCAGGAACACAAGATTAGTTTGACATTTGAAAATCAAGTAGAACAGCAATCTTCAACCTTTTTATTTCATGGCACACATAAACTAATTACTAAAATTCTGTGGCACACCAAAAAAAATTCTTTTTTGCCAATGTGACAAAAAGATAGGTATAATTTTGATTCACGGTGGATGGCTATTGTTGTATTGCCTATTGTCAGTTTTTTATTTGGCAATCTAAGGGAAAGTGCCCCTGACTAAATAGTCAGGTATCACATGGTTTTTTGTTTGGGGTTTTGTTTCGTTTTGGTTTGGTTTGTTTTTCTTTGGATTTTGAGAGTGAGAGAGGAGAATGAGAAGAATCAACTCGTAGTTGCTTCACTTTAGTTGTTCATTGGTTGTTTCTCATACATGCTTTGATGGGGCTTGGGGTTCAAGCTGAACAAGTGATCCCTTGCTTAAGCCAACAACCTTGGGCTTCAAGCCAGTGACCTTTGGGCTCAAGTAGCAACCTTGGGATAATGTTGATCCCATGCTCAAGTCGGAGACCCCTCACTCAAGTGGGTGACCTTGGAGTTTCGAACCTGGGACCTCAGCATTCCAAGTCAATGCTCTATCCACTGTGCTACCACTGGTCAGGCGGGTATTGCATATTTTAAAAATTCTTGTGGCACAGCAATTGAAAACCACTGAAGTAGAACATAGTTTTTCATAGATTATTAAGCTAAAAATTCTTTGAATTTCAAGTGTAATATCTTAATAGTTTGGCTAATTTTGAAAATAAAAATAGGACATTTTAACCTCTATACTTGGAAAGATTATTTAATATTTCAGTGACTGGAAATAAAATAATTTAATCCTAGTCATTTATTACTGCTTTGTCAAAAATTACATTGCTTTGTCTACTAGTCCTATATACTAGAAGTTTTCTATCCATAAAGCCCAATGAACTCTCTCATTAGGATCTATATATGTGTTTATGTTATTTGTTTTGCCTTTAAATAAAGAGCCTTTCTTGTGTTAAAAAAAATAGATTACTGTACTTCATGGTATATAAATTTCATCTTTTTTGTACTAGCAGTGAATACATGGACACCAAAATTTAAAATACAGTGCAATTTACAATTGTTCAACAAAAATAAATGAAAATTTTAATTTCAAATCTCACAAAATATTCAAAATCTGTACATGCTGCAAACTACAAAATGCTAATGAAATAAGTCAGAGGATCTAAATAGATGGAGAGCCATGACATATTCATCAGCTGAAAGACTTACCACAGTAAAAATGTCAATTCTCTCCAAATTTATACACAGTTTTAACTCCATTTCTATTAAAACTCCAGCAAGATTTCTTGAAAATATAGAAAAGATTATTCTAAAATTTATATGTAAGGGCAAACAGCTAAAGCCATTTTGAAAAAGGATAGAGTGGGAAAAATCAGTCTTTCCGATTTCAGCCATCAAGACTACATGGTACCGGTAGAGGGATAGATACAGAGCCAAAGAAATTAAATACAAAACCCAGAAATGGACCCACAACAAATATACCCAATTGATTTTTGACAAAGGATCAAAAGCAATTCAATAAAGGAATGATACCACTTTTAACAAATGGTGGCAGAACAATTGGACATAATTGGGTGGGGAAGGGAGTAAATCTTAACCTAAGTCTCATACCTTATAAGAAAATTAACTCAAAATGCTAATAGGCTTCAATATAAAATGTAAAACTATAAAAATTTTAGAAAAAGAAATACAGGAAAATCTTCTGGATCTAGGGCTAGACAGAGAGATTCTAGAAAATAAAAAAGCATGATATATAAAAGGACAATTTGTTAAAATACACTATCAAAAACTGAAGTTTTCCCCTGTGAAAGCTTGTGTGAAGAAGATAAAAAGACAAGGTACAATGTGAGAGAAAATATTTGCAACCACTTATTGAACAAAGGATTAGTATCTACAATATATACACAGGAATATACTATATAAAGAAGTCTCAAAACTCAACAGGCCTGACGAGGCAGTGGCGCAGTGTACGGAGCATCAGACTGGGATGCGGAGGACCCAGGTTCGAGACCCCGAGCTCGCCGGCTTGAGCGTGGGCCCATCTGGCTTGAATAAAAAAAAGCTCGCCAGCTTGGACCCAAGGTCGCTGGCTCCAGCAAGGGGTTGATCGGTCTGCTGAAGGCCTGTGGTCAAGGCACATGTGAGAAAGCAATCAATGAACAACTATGGTGTCGCAACGGCAACAAAAAACTAATGATTGATGCTTCTCACCTTTCTCTGTTCCTGTCTGTCTGTCCCTAACTATCGCTCTCTCTGACTCTCTCTCTCTGTCCCTGTAAAAAAATAAAATTAAAATAAAATAAAAAGAACTCAACAGTAAAAAAAAAATGAACAAAGACATTTTATCAATGAGAAGATACAGATAGCAAATAAACTCGTGCAAAGATGTTCAATATCACTAGCCACTGAAGAAATGCAAATTAAAACCCCAATGAGCTATCATCTCCAGGTAACTATCAGTATAGCTAAAACATCAAATTGAGGCAACATTAGATGCTAGCAAGGGCACAGTAAAATTGGATCACTCATGCATTGATGGTGGGAATGTAAAATGGTACAGCTGAACTGGAAAACTGTCCTAAAGTTTCTTAAAAAAACAACATATTGAACTACCATACATTGTATACATGCAATTGCAGTCTTACACATTTATCCCAGAAAAATGAAAACTCATGTTCACACAAAAACCTATACATGTAGATTTATAGCAGCTTTTTTCACGACAGTCAAAAACTAAAAACTACCCAGATGTCCTTCAATGAGTGAATAATTAAACAAACTGTGGTACATCTATACCATGGAATACTGCTCAACAATAAAAAGAAACAAATAATTGATACACAATTGGGATGAATCTCCAAGGAAATATGCTAAATAAAAAATCTAATCTCAAAAAGTTTACATCCAGTATGATTCAATGTGTATGGTTTTATTTGTTTAACATTCTTGAAATAGTAAAATTATAGAAATGGAGAATAGATTAGTGGTTGCCAGGGATTAACTAGAGATGAAATCAGGAGAGAAGAGAATGTGGCTATAAAAGGACAACATGAGGGATCTTTGTGGTGATAGAAATGCTCTTTATCTTTATTACAACATTGTCAGTGTCCTGGTTATGATATTATACTATAGTTATTTGTTGTTGTTTGTTTTTTGGCTTTTATTGTTTGTGAGAGACAGGAAGAAAGAGAGAAGGTAAAAAACATCAACTCATAGTTGCTTTCACTTTAGTTGTGCATTGATTGCTTCTAGTATGTGCCTTGACTAGGTCCACACCAGTGTCCTCTTGTTCAAGCCAACGATCTTCAGCTTCTCATGCCAGCAACCTTTGGCCTCAAACTGGCAAACTTTGGGATCATGTGTATGATTCCCCCTGCTCAAGCCAGTGACTAGGCGCTGACGAGCAAACTGTACTCAGAGCCAGTGTCCTCGGAGCTTTGAACCAGTGCCCCAGCATTCTGGTTCAACAATTTATCCACTGCACCTCCACCAATCATGCATATTATCCTACAGTTTTGCAAGATGTTACCAATGAGAAAAATAAGGTAAAAGGTACATAGGATCTCTGTATTATTTCTTACAACTTCATGTGAATCTATAATTACTACCCCCAAAATATTTCATTTTTTTAATTTATAAAAATACAAAGTAATCACAGTCAAGTTTAGAAGGAAGAAGCATAAAGTAGATACATAAATAGAAGAAACAAAAATGGCAGACTGTTGATAACTGCTGAAGCTTGAAGATGGGTAAATGAAAGTTCGAAATTATTCTGCTTATTTGTATATATTTGAAATCTTCCAGAAGAAAAAGAAAATAAAGGAGACACAGGGAGAAAGAAAGAGGGAGGAACTTAATAAATGTGTTAACCAAATAAATAAATAAAACAATAACTTTGCTTATCAACAATAAATAATTAGAAAAAAGCATGAAAAATACTATTCATCATAAAAACCATAACCATGAAATATTAGGGGATTAACTTCGCAAGAAATGTTAAGCTTAACAACAAAACAAACAGGCAGCCAACTAAATGGGAGATATTTGCAAACAACACCTCTGATAAGGGATTAATATCCAAAATATATAAAGAACTCACAAAGCTCAGTAATAAACAAGCAAACAATCCAATTAAAAATGGGGAGAGTACCTGAACAGACACTTCTCCCAAAAGGATATATAATGGCCAACAGATATATGAAAAGATGCTCACCTTCACTAGTTATTCGAGAAACACAAATCAAAACTACAATGAGATACCACCTCACACCTGGTAGGTTGGCTATTATCAACAAGACAGGCAATAACAATTGTTAGAGAGGCTGTGAAGAAAAAGGAACCCTCATTCATTGCTTCTGGGAATACAGATTAGTACAACCACTATGGAAGAATATATGGTGGTTCCTTAAAAAATTAAGAATAGA
Source organism: Rhynchonycteris naso (assembly GCA_037038555.1). Lineage (NCBI taxonomy): Eukaryota > Metazoa > Chordata > Mammalia > Chiroptera > Emballonuridae > Rhynchonycteris > Rhynchonycteris naso. The sequence continues at coordinate 328,021,474 of CM072995.1, read as the reverse complement.
ATTACCATATGACCCAGCTATCCCTCTACTGGGTATCTACCCCTAAAATTCAAAAACATTGGTATGTAAAGACACATGCACCCCATGTTGTTCATCACAGCATTATTCACAGTGGCCAAAACATGGAAACAACCAAAGTGACCCTCGATAGAGGATTGGATAAAGAAGATGTGGTACATATATACAATGGAATACTACTCAGCCATAAGAAATGATAACATAGTGACATGTACAGTAACATGGATGGATCTTGAGAACATTATACTGAGTGAAATAAGTAAATCAGAAAAAGCTAAGAACTGTATGATTTCACACATAGGGGGGGATATAAAACTGAGACTTAAGGACATAGATAAAAGTGAAGTGGTTACCAGGGGAAGGGAATGTAAGAAAGGGGGAAGGGGATATGGGGGAGGGTAAAGGGTGAGGGAAAGGTGTAAAGAGAGACAGATATAAGGTGACAGAAAATTATTTGACTTTGGGTGATAGGTATACAACATAATCAACAGTTCAAATGCTATAGAAATGTTTACCTGAAACCTATGTATTCTTATTAACCAATGGCACCCTATTAAAGTTAATTTTCTAAATAAAATTTAAAAATTAAAAAAAAAGTTAAGATTTAAGTAAATAAAACTTCATTGATACACTGAAAATTCTAAAAGACCTAAATAATGGGTCTAAATAAATGAAAAAACAAACAACGCTCAATAATGAAAAGACTCAATATTATAAAAATGCCAACTCTCCTACATTTAATCTAAAATTTAAGTCCAATTCCAACATTATTATATATAGAATCTGAAAAACTTGTTCTAATATTATTGTTGAAGAAAAAGTGCACAAGCTATCACCCTGCAATTTGGAGGGAAAAAATAATGAGGGAGAATTTTCTGCACCAGATAGCAAAATTGATTATAATACTGTGTAAATACAAAAAGTAAAATAAGGCAATATTAATACAGAAACAGGCAAATAACTTCATTTAGAGAAATCAAGAACTATAATGAATATTTTATATTTATGGTATCTCATACCATTGAGATTAAAACAAATGAGCTAACATATGATTTGAAACAATTGGCTAAGCACTTGGAAAAAAGATTAAAATAGGTCCCTTTTTCACAGCTATTCAGAATTATATACTCCACAAGAATTAAAGGGTCCTTGGTACTTTCTAAATAATAGGAAAAATAAGAGAATGCCTTTTTATAATAGGGTAGATGTGGTGGAAGAATTTCTGTCTTATACAAGACATGACTCCCAGAAGCCATAATGAACCCATTGATTTCACAAGTATTAAAAACTTTTTCTCAGAAAATAATTAACAATGTCTTCAAAGATAAGCAGTAAGCAGAATGCTGCCCTAACACAGCATTCATAATATTAATAATCATAATATTTTAAGAGATTTTAAAATCAGTAAGAAACAAAAAATCACCCAATAGGGAAAATGGAATTGCCTCTAAACAGACAATTCACAGAAAAATATGAATGCTTGACAAACTTGTAAAAGGACCTTGACCTCATTAATAATCAGGAAAATGCTAATTAAATTGGAGTTTTTAACCTATCAAATTGCAAGATTTAGACAGACTCATAACATTCAAAATAATGTTGGCACAGATATGAGCAATAGGCACTGTCTCATACAGAATTATTAATTGGTATCGGCTTTTCTGGGCACAATTTAATACATATTCTTTAAGTCTTAAAGCTTAAACCAATGATTTTCCATAAGGATTTAAACCACAGAAGTACACATACAGATGCACAAAGACTTTTATTGTAGCATTGTTTCTAATGCTGAAGGATTTTCTATTTTAAAAATACCAAGGACCCTTTAATCCTGTGGGTTGTATTATTCTTAATATATATAGCTGTGTGAAAGGGAACTATTTCAATACTTTTCCAAACGGTTAGCCAATTGTTTCAAATCATGTTAGCTCATTTATTTTAATCCCTAATGCTGAAGGATTAGAAACAACCTACCAATCTTTCCATAAGAATGATATTTTTGGCCCTATCCTTTACTTTATTTATTTATTTTTAAGTGTGTGTGTGTGTGTGTGTGTGTGTGTGTGTGTGTGTGTGTGTGTGTGTGTGACAGAGACAGAGAAAGTCAGAGAGAGGGACAGATAGGAACAGACAGGAAAGGAGAAAAATGAGAAACATCAATTCTTTGTTGCGGCTCCTTAGTTGTTCATTAATTGATTTCTTGTATGTGCCTTGACTGGGGGTTTACAGCAGACCGAGTGACCCCTTGTTGAGCCAGCGACCTTAGGCTCAAGCTGGTGAACCTTGCTCAAACCAGATAAGCCTATGCTCAAGCTGGCGACCTCGGGGTTTCAAACCTGGGTCCTCCACATCCCAGTCCGACGCTCTATCCACTGCGCCACTGCCTGGTCAGGCGACCCTATTCTTTTCTTAAAATTTAATTTTGTATTGCATTTACCAAGGTGACATTGGTTTTTAAAAGTATGTGGATTTCGGGTGCACAGTTCTACAATACATCAGCTATATATTGCACTGTGTGTTCACCACCCCATGTCAAGGCTCCCTCCGTCACCATCTATCATCCCACTACCCACCTCCAGCTCCCCTCACCCCCTTTCTCTCCTGCAATCACCACATGGTTACCTGTGTCTATAAAGTTTTTTTTCTTTGCTTAATTTCTTCACCTTTTTTACCTGACCAGACAGTGAGACAGTAGATAGAGTGTTGGCCTGGGATACTGAGCACCCAGGTTCTAAATCCCTGAGGTGGACAGCTTGAGTACAAGCTCATCTGGCTTGAGTGTGGGCTCACCAGCTTGAGTGCAGGGTCACTGGCATGGAATCATAGACATAACTACATGGTCTCTAGCTTGAGCCCAAAGGTCTCTAGCTTGAACCCCAAGGTCTCTGATTTGAGTTCAAAGTAGCTGGCTTGAGCAAGGGGTCACTTGTTCTGCTGGAGCCCCCTGGTCAAGGCACATATGAGAAAGAAATAAAGAACAAGTAAGGAGCCACAACAAAGAATTGATGCTTCTCATCTATCTCCCTTCCTATCTGTCCCTGTCTGTCTCTCTCTCTTGTGCACGCTTAAAAAAAAATCTCTTTACCTTTTCCACCCAGCTCCCCAACCCCCATCCCGTCTGACAGCTGGCAGTCTTTTCTTCATATATGAGTCTATTTTTGCTTTTTTTTTTTTTTGGTTAGTTTATTTTGTTCATGAGGATCTACATATAAGTGAAATAATATAGTACTTGTCTTTCTCTGACTGGCTTATTTAACTAAGTATAATAATCTCCAGGTTCCTCAATGTTGTTGCAAAAGATAAGATGTTCTTTTTTTTTTTTTATGGCCACACAATATTCTATTGTGTAAATGTACCACAGCTTTTTTATCCACTCATTTAGTGATGGGCACTTGGGCTGCTTCCAAATCTTGGCTGTTCTATATAACGCTGCAATGAACATAGGAGTGTATATATTCTTTGGAATTGGTGTTTCAGGTTTATTTGGGTATCTTTCCAGAAGTGGAAATGTTGGGTCATAAGGCAGTTCCATTTTTAACTTTTTTTATTGATTTTAATTTGTTGTGTTTATATAGCTACAAGTGTACCCCCAAATATATCTCCCTCCCTCCCCCCTTGTTCTTCTTGATACCCCCTTGGCCTCCTCCCCACACCACCTTCCCCCTTTACCACCACAATTTACTATCCTGCCCTCTATCTCTCTGTGTTATGTTTATATACTTTCAGTAATGTCTTTCCTTTCTTTGATCCCCTCCTCTCTTTCCCTTTCCCTCTGGACTCTGACTCCTCTGTGCCTCTCTTCCATTCCTCAGTTCTCATTGTTCATTGGATTCCTTATATGAGTGAAGTCATATGATATTTTTCTTTTTCTGCCTAGCTTATTTCACTTAGCATAATAGACTCCAGGTCCATCTATGTTGCCACAAAGGGTAAAATTTTCTTCTTTTTCACAGCCGCGTAGTATTCCATTGTGTATATGTACCCCAGTTTTTTAATCCACTCATCTACTGATGCACACTTGGGCTGTTTCCAGATCTTGGCTATTATAAACAATGCTGCAATAAACATGGGGGTGCATTTCTTCTTTTGAATCAATTATTGTTATTCTTAGGATACATTCCTAAAAGTGGGATTGCTGAGTCAAAAAGCAGTTTTATTTTTAATTTTCTGAGGAATCTTTATATTGTTTTCACAGTTGCTGCCCCAGTCTGCATTCCCACCAGCAGTGCAGGAGGGTTCCCTTTTCTCCACATCCTCGCCAGCACTTACTTTTGTTGTTTTGTTAATGAGCGCCATTCTGACTGGTGCGAGGTGGTATCTCTTTGTAGTTTTTTTTTTTTTTTTTTAATTTCTTTTTATTTATTCATTTTAGAGAGGAAACACAAAGTGAGAGAGAGAGAGAGAGAGAACGAGAGAAAGGGGGGAGGAGCTGGAAGCATCAACTCCCATATGTGCCTTGACCAGACCAGTGCAGGGTTTTGAACTGTCGACCTCAGTGTTCCCAGGTCGACGCTTTATCCACTGCGCCACCACAGGTCAGGCTCTTTGTAGTTTTAATTTGCATTTCTCTAATGATTAGTGATGTTGAGCATTTTTTCATATGCCCATTGACCATCATCTGTATGTACTCTTTTAGAGAAGTGTATATTCAGTTCTTTTGTCCAATTTTTGATTGGATTGTTTACTTTCCTGGTGTTGAGTTTTACAAGTCCTTTGTAGATTTTGGTTACTAACCCTTTATCGGATGTGTTGGCAAATATGTTCTCCCATTGTACAGGTTGTCTATTTATTTTGTTCATGTTGTCTTTGCTGTGAAAAAGCTTTTTAGTTTGATATAGTCCCATTTGTTCATCCTGTCCTTTATTTCACTTGCCCGTGGAGTTAAATCAGCAAATATATTGCTGTGAGAGATGTCAAATAGTTTACTGCCTATGTTTTCTTCCAAGAGGATCATGGTTTCACAACTTACATTCAAGTCTTTGATCCATTTTGAGTTTATTTTTGTGAATGGTGTAAGTTGGTGGCTTAGTTTCATGTTTTTGCATGTATTTGTTGAATTTTCCCAGCAACATTTGTTATAGAAACTGTCTTTACTCCATTGTATGCTCTTACCTCCTTTGTCAAATATCAGTTGACCATAAAGGTATGGGTTTATTTCTGGATTCTCTGTTCTGTTTCATTGATCTATATGCCTGTTCTTATACCAGTACCAAGCTGTTTTGAGTACAATGGCATTGTAGTATAACTTGATATCAGGATGTGTAATACCTCCCGCTTTATTTTTCAAGATTGCTGAGGCTATTCATATCCTATTTTTGGTTCCATATAAATTTTTGGAATATTTGTTCTATATCTTTGAAGTATGACATTGGTAAATTAATAGGAATTGCATTGAATTTATATATTGCTTTGGGTAGTATAGAAATTTTTAGTGATCTTTATTCTTCCTATCCATGAACACAGTATGTGCTTCCACTTATTTGTATCTTTCTTGATTTCTTTTATTAATGTTTTATACTTTTCCGAGAACAGGTCTTTACCTCCTTGGTTAAATTTACTCCTAGGTACTTTATTTTTTTGGTTGTAATAGTGAAGGGAATTGTTTCCTTAATGTCTCTTTCTGACAGTTCATTGTTGGTGTATATAAATGCCACTGATTTTTGAATATTGATTTTATAACCCGCCACATTGCTGAATTTATTTTTCAGTTCCAGTAGTTTTTTGACAGTGACTTTAGGGTTTCTATGTACAGTATCAAGTCATCAGCAAATAATAAAAGTTTTACTTCTTCTTTTTCAATTTGAATGCCTTTTATTTCTTCTTCTTGTCTGATTGCTATAGCTAGAACTTCCAGAACTATGTTGAATAAGAGTGGTGAAAGGGGGCACCCCTGCCTTGCTTCTGTTCTTAAGGGGATTGTTTTTCATTTTTGCCCATGAGTATGATGTTGGCTGTGGGTTTGTCGTAGATGGCCTTTATCATGTTGAGGTATGTTTCCCATATTCCCACTTTGCTGAGAGTTTTGATCATAAATGGGTGCTGGATTTTATCAAATGCTTTTTTTTGCATTTATTGATATTATCATGTAGTTTTCATCCTTTCTTTTGTTTATGTGATGAATCACATTGATTGATTTGCAAATATTGTACCAACCTTCCCTCCCTAGAATAAATCCCACTTGATCATGATGTATAATTTTTTTCATTTATTTCTGGATCCAATTTGCTAATATTTTTTTCCAATTTGCTAATATTTTGTTGAAAATTTTAGCATCTAAGTTCATTAGAGATATTGGCCTATAGTATTCTTTCTTTGTAGCATCGTTACTTGGTTTTGGAATGAGTATTATGTTTGCTTCGTAAAAGGAGTTTGGAAGTTTTCCCTCCTCTTGATTTTTTGATATAGCTTGCGAAGGATAGGAGTTAGTTCTTCGTTGAATATTTGGTAAAATTCATCTGTAAAACAATCGGGCCCAGGATTTTTGTTTGTTGAGAGTTTTTTGATAACTGTTTCAATCTTTTTTGGTGTAATTGATCTGTTTAGGTTTTCTGATTCTTCCACATTGATTTTTGAATAATTACACTGGGGAACAATTTTTTTTTCATTTTCTGTTGCATGAGGTCTTAGAACTTTTTCTATATATTTCTGCGTTGCTCATTCCAAATCTGAAATTCGTTTTTAAGTGCATGCTCTAGTTTTTATGCAATCTTAATTTCTTTTTGTTACAGTTGATGGCATGCATTGGTTTTTAAATTAGAGATAAAGGGTAAGGACTTTTGGATTGAACATAACCACAAGACAATTAATGTTTTACAAACATCACTTTTGCATAATTGTAGTTGTTTTTAAGTGTAAAAAATTATTATCTGATAGAAACACCCTCTTTTTTTTTTAAGATTAAATCATGGCTTCTTCGAGTAGGCCTAAATGTAAGAATAGTCCTGACACCTTCTATTATATATGTGACTGTTACACACTTCAACTTCAAAGGTGCAATATTTCATCATTTGTGACACATGCATATATGGCCTATTTTCAAGTTCTTCTTGGCAATCAAGACAAGAATTGGGCTCCTCATATTGTGTGTCATAATTGTGAGGAAATGCTTTATGACTGGACAAAAGGAAAACACAAAGGAATGCCTTTTGGTATTCCCATGGTTTGGCGTGAACCTAAGAACCTCAGCAGTGACTATTATTTGTCTGATCCATACAAAAGACATCAGCAAGAAAAAATGACATATGATCGCATATCCTAATATTCCTTCAGCAATACAACCTATCCCACACTCTGAGACACTCCCAGTTCCAGTTTCCAATGGTTTTATTTCTTCTAAGGATGAAAAAAGTGAACGTGGTGATCAAGTGTATTTTGATTAGATGCATGAGGAAATGGTTGTAGAATCTGAAGGGTCTTCTTCTGATGCCAAGCAGTCATTAACCACTCAGCAGTTTAGCCAACCCAAATTGAAAGACTTAGTAAGAGATTTGAGCCTATCAAAGAAAGCAGCTAAGTTATTATCCTTCAGGCTTCAAGAAAAGAATGCACTTCACCGGTCAGCTAAAGTATTCCATTTCAGGAAGCATGAACAAATTTTTGGGGACAAAAATTTTTTCCGAAGACAAACACTTTGTTTACTGTCATGATATCAGTAGTCTTCTCAGCCAGATAGGTGTCACCACTTACAGTCCAACAGAATGGTGGCTATTTCTTGACAGTTCTAAATGGAGTCTGAAATGTGTTCTCCTACACAATGGTAATGTTTATGCAGCGGTTCTGATTGGTTATTCAACTCATCTGCGAGAAGATTATAATGACATAAAAATTGTCCTCAACTTTCTGAAGTATGAGGAGCATAACTGGATCATTTGTATGGATCTTAAAATGCTAAATTTCCTGCTAGGACAACAGAGAGGTTTCACAAAATAGCCTTGCTTTCTGTGTTTGTGGGACAGCCGAGCTCGAGAGAAATACTGGACACAGAAGGAGTGGTCTAAAAATGAAGCTCTGGAAGTAGGGATGCAAAATACTATGAATGAACCTGTAGTTAATCAAGACAGGATCATTTTTCCCCCACATCAAATCAAACGTGGCTTAATAAAGCAGTTTGTTCAGGCTTTGAATAGAGAAAGTGAATGATTTCAACATATTATTTCTGTTTTTCCTGCCTTATCTTTTGAGAAGATAAAAGCAGGTGTATTCGATGGACCTCAAATTCGAACCCTCATATATGACAAAGAATTTTCCAGGAAGATGAATAAGGAGGATAAAGCAGCATGGCAGTCTTTTATGGCAGTTACAAAGAACTTCCTTGGCAACAATAAAGCAGGAAACTATGAATTTCTGGTTCAAAGGATGCTGTTGGCTTTCCGGTGGCGACATTGGATGTAACATGAGCATTAAGATTCACATCCTGAATAGTCACGATTTCATCAAGATCTGAAGATGATGGAAGAGCGTTATCAGGAGCAATGGGACAGAAATATGATGGCAAATGAGATTGTCCTCAACAAGTACACAAATGCAAGAGCTACAAATGCAAATTTTTGCCTGAATAGAATTTAAATAAGTTTTGTGCAAATTTTATGATTAAAATAAGTGTTTTAATATGTTCTATTTTGAAATTGTAGACAAATTCTGATGCAATCATATCTTTTAGTGTATTAGTGTATTTACTGTATTATATAAATTATTATATTTTCACAAAGATGATGCCCAAGAAGACATTCTACTTCATTATGTTAAACTAAATGTTGAAAATTTTACAATAAGATAAAAACCTAAAATCTTGAATTGCAAAAAAAAACCCTGTAGCTTACAGAGAAAAACTAATGTAAGATTTGAGATCAGCACACTTGAGTTAGGTAAGAACAACTGTTTTTGTGGATGCAACAAAAATTTTGTTCCCCAGTGTTATATTTTTCAAGGAATTTATCCATTTCATCAAGGTTGTCCCATTTGGGGGCATACAGTTCTTCATAGTATTTTTTTACAATCCTTTAAATTTCTGTTGTGTCAGTTGTTACTTCTCCTCTCTTATTTCTAATTTTATTTATTTGAGCCCTCTTTCTTTTTTTCTTGGTGAGTCTGGTTAAAAATTCATCAATTTTTATTGGCTTTTCAAAGAACCAGCTCTTGGTTTCATTGATTTTCTGTATTGTTTTGTTTGTTTGTTTGTTTTGCCTCTATTTCATTTATTTCTACTCTAATATTTATTATTTCCTTCCTTCTACTTCCTCTAGGCTTTACTTGCTGTTCTTTTTCTAGTTCTTTTAGATGCAGGGTTAAGTTGTTTATTTGAGCTTTTTCTTGCTTCTTAAGGTATGCCTGTAATGCCATGAACTTTCCTCTCAGGACTCCTTTTGCTGTGTCCCATAAATTTTGAGTTGTTGTATGTTCATTTTTATTTGTTTCAAGGAATTCTTTTATTTCTTCCTTGATCTTATTGTTAACTCATTCATTATTTAATAGCATGCTATTTAGTTTCCAGTGTTTAAATGTTTTTCAGTTTTTCTATTGTAGTTGATTTCTAGTTTCATAGCATTGTGGTCAGAGAAGATGCTTGATATGATTTCAATCTTCTTAAATTTATTAAGACTTGTTTTGTGTCCTAACATGTGTCTATCCTAGAGAATGTACTGTGAGAACTTGAAAAGAATGTATATTCTGCTGCTTTGGGGTGAAAGTCTCTGAAGATATCTATTAAATCCGGTTGATCTAGTGTGTCATTTAAGGCCACTGTTTCTTTGTTAATTTTCTGTCTGGAGGTTTTATCTGTTGATGTTAGTGGGATATTAAAATCCCTTACTATTATAGAATTGCTGTTGATCTCATCCTTTTTGCCCATCAAAATATGTTTTATATATTTAGGTGCTCCTATATTAGGCGCATGTATATTTATAATAGCTATATCTTCCTGTTGTAATGCTCCTTTTATCACTATGTAGTGACCTTCTTTATCTCTTATTATATATAGCCTTTGTTTTAAAGTTTATTTTGCCAGATATTAGTATTGCTACCCTAGCATTTTTATCCTTTCGGCTTGTGTGAAATATTTTTCCCATCCCTTTACTCTCAGTCTATGTGTATCTTTTGTTCTGAGGTGGGTCTTTTGTAAATAGCATATGTACGGGTCCTGTTTTCTTATCCATGTAACTACCCCATGTCTTTTGATTGGAGCTTTTAATCCATTTATATTTAAGGTTATTATTGATATGTAGTTGTTTATTGCCATTTTATTCTTTAGATCTATAATCCTCTTTTTCTCAATTTCTTTTTTCCTTTGCTTTTTCTACAGCAAGCCCCTTAACATTTCCTGATGTACTGGTTTGGTTGTAATGAATTCCTTGAGTTGTTGGGGTTTATTTTGTTGTTTTTTTCTTTTTCTGTCTGGGAAGCTTTTTATTTCTCCTACAATTTTAAACAATAATCTTGCTGGATTAAAAATCTTGGTTGCAGACTCTTGTTCTGCATTACTTTAAATATTTCTTGCCATTCCCTTCCGGCCTCAAGTGTTTCTGTTGAAAAGTCAGATGTCATCCTTATGGGGGTTCCTCTATAGGTAATTAACTTTCTTTCTCTTGGTGCTTTCAGTATTTTTTCTTTATCTCTTAGTTTTGGTATTTTAATTATGATATTTCTTGATGTAGGCCTCATTGAGTTTCTTTTTATCTGGACTCTCTGTGCTTCTTGAACTTGTGTGACTTTTTTCTTCATCAATTTAGGAAAGTTTTCAGCTATGATTTCTTCAAACAGGTTCTCTATCCCTTGTTCTTTCTCTTCTCCTTCAGGAACCCCTATGGTGCAGATGTTTTTTCTCTTCATATTGTCACAGAGTTCTCTTATAGTGTCCTCAGGCTTTCTGATCCTCTTTTCTTTTTGCTGCTCTGTTTCTGTGTTTTTACTTATCTTGTCCTCTAATTTGCTGATTTGATCCTCTGCTTCATCCAGCCTGCTATTGATTCCTTCTAGTGTAGTATTCATTTCTGATATTGTAATTACCATTTTTTTAACAGGGTCAGAGGGAGAGTCAGAGAGAGAGAGATAGATAGGGACAGACAGACAGGAATGGAGAGAGATGAGAAGCATCAATCATCAGTTTTTTGTTGCGACTCCTTAGTTGTTCATTGGTTGCTTTCTCATATGTGCTTTGACCGCGGGCCTTCAGCAGACCAAGTAACCCCTTGCTTGAGCCAGCAACCTTGGGTCCAAGCTGGTGAGCTTTTGGCTCAAGCCAGATGGGCCCGCACTCAAGCTGGCAGCCTCGGGGTCTCAAACCTGGGTCCTCCGCATCTCAGTCTGATGCTCCATCCACTGCACCACCGCCCAGTCAGGTTGCAATTACCATTTCTGATTGATTCCTTTTTATGATTTTAGTGTCTTTTTTGATGCTTGCAATTTCTTTATTTAGGTGCTCATTAAGTCCATCCATTGTAGCTTTGAGATCCTTAAGCATCCTAACAATCATTATTTTAAACTCTGCATTCAGTAATTTGATTACTTCCATCTCATTCAGTTCTTTTTCTGGGGATTTTTCTTAATGATTCATATGGTTTATGTTCCTCTGTCTTCCCATTCTTTCCTTGTGTGGTTTGCAAGCTTGTTAGAGTTGTGGGTCTGAAGTTGGTTTATGGAATGTGGCTTCTCCTCCAGGCCTTTATTCCTCAGATTTTACTTGTTGCTTGGATTTTAATTCTCCTTAACTAGTAGAGCCACTTAAAAGTCTTAATTTCCCTGCTGTTTGTTTGCTGAGTCCAGCAGGAAGCTTCTATGTTTGCTGATCTCAGCAGGGGGCTTTTGTCTTTAGGACGGGGGGGAGTGGGCATAGCTTGTTTTTATTTTTTGTTTGTTTGTTTGTTTGGTTGGTTTTTGGCCCTAGTTGAAACTGTATCCAAGAATGCAGTGGGTGTTACCTCTGAGAATCTGAAGGTGTGTTCTGCCCAGTGCCTCTCTGGGGGCAGGGTGCATTCTCAGTATGAAAGGGGAGATGTGACTCAAGTATCCCTGGAAACCTGAATCACTGCCCCTCCCCTTAACTTCCTCCTTTCTGAACCTTTTGTTCTGGTTGGAGCTGGAGAGCTTTTTGAAGATGGGTCAACTGGTTCCATACTAGTCTTGTGCAGGGTGTAAGGAGTGACCCTTCCCCAAGATATGGCCACCTCAGCATTGAAGAATGACTCAGCTCAAGTCAGCTCAGGTTTTCTTCTCCCTGTCACCATATGTGTCCCTGTGTCTCAATCTCCCCACTCTCCTCATGCAAAACCAATTCTCTCAGCCCTCCTCCCCCATGGAGCCCCAGGCAAGTGGCTGTGAGCGACATTTTCTGCGCTGACCCTTTAAGGCTGTACTTTCTTTTGCCAGCCACTTCCCACAGACAGAACTCTAGTTCTTCTCCCCACTCAGTGCTGTCAGGCTGTCTCCTCCAGTCCCTGGCTTCTAGGCTGGGGCTCCAGTCCTGGGACTGAAGAACCCCACCTCTCAGGGTCTCTCTCCTTGCAAAGAGAGCCCTTCTGGACCCTCAGCCTCAACCTCCCATCGCTCCTAGGAGCAGGGGAGCTCCAACTGTGCCCCGCACTCCCTACCAGGATCAGTGTGGATTCCTCTGTGCTCCTTGGTTTTGAGTCCTGTTCCTTTAGTCCAAAGTTGTTTTTTCACGATGATTGTTCTTAAATTAATTTGTAAGTTTGTTTGTGGGAGGTGGCAGTCTGTGCGTCTGCCTACTCTGTTGCCATCTTGAAATTCCCATTTTTAACTTTTTTTCAGATAACTCTGTACTGCCTTCTGTGTTGGCTGCACCAATCTGCATTCTCACCAACAGTGCTTGAGGTTTCCTTTTTCTCCACATCCTCGCCGATACTTGTTGTTTGTTGATTTATTGATGATAGCCATTCTGAGAAGTGTGAGGTGGTATCTCATTGTGGTTTTAATTTGCATTTCTCTGATGATTAGTGATATTGAGCATCTTTCTATATGTCCATTTGTATGTCTTCTTTGGAGAAATTTCTATTTAGGTCCTTTGCCCATTTCTCAGTTGGACTGTTAGGGGTTTTTTGCTGCTGATTTTTACAAGTTCCTTGTGAATGTTGGATATCAATGAAATTATCAAATGTATTGGCAAATATGTTCTCACATTCAGTGGGTTGTCTTTTCATTGTGTGATGCTTTCCTTTGCTGTGCAAAACTTTTTGGTTTGATGTAACCCTATTTGTTTATTTTTTATTTTGATTCCCTTGCCCAAGGTGATATAGCAGGAAAAAAAATATTGCTATGAGAAATGTCTGAGATTTTACTGCCTATGTTTTCTTCTAGAATTTTTATGGTTTAAACTCTAACATTTAAATCTTCAATCTATTTTGAGTTTATTTTTGTGTATGGTGTAAGAAAGTGGTCTATTTTTTAAAATATATTTTTGCATGTATCTGTCCAATTTTCCCAACATCATTTATCAAATGTATTCAATAAATTGAATCTACTCCATTGTATGTCTTTGCCAAATATTAGTTAACTATAATTGCATGGATTTATTTCTGTGCTCCCTATTCTGTTCCATTGATCTATATGTCTGTTTTTATGCAAATAACATGCTGTTTTGATTACTATAGCCTTGTAGTATAGTTTGATATAGGTAGTGTGATTCCTCCAACTTTGTTTTTCTTTCTTAAGATTGCTGTTTCTATTCGGGGTCTTGTGCTTCCACATAAAGTTTTGATATTGTGATAGTCATAGCATTGAATCTATAGGTTGCTTTGGGTAGTATGGACGTTTTAATGATGTTAATTCTTCAATCCATGAACACTATATATGCTTCAACTTATTTGTATCTTCAATTTCTTTCTTCAGTGTCTTATAATTTTCTGAGTACAGGTCTTTTACATCCTTGGTTAAATTTATCCCTAAGTATTTTATTCTTTTTTTAAAATTGATGTTAAGAGAGAGAGTCAAGAAGGGAGAGACAGAGAGAGGGAGGAGTGAGAAGCATCAACACATAGCAGCTACACTTTAGTTATTCTATTTTATTCTTTTTGAAGCAATTGTGAATAGGATTGTTTCCTTAGTTTTCCTTTCTGATAGTTCATTATTGGTGTATAAAAATGCATCTGATTTCTGGATATTTATTTTGTATCCTGTTACTTTACTGAATTTATTTATCAGTTCTAGTAGTTTTTTGGTGGAATCTATAGGGTTCTCTATATACAGTATCATTTCATCTTCAAATAATAACAGCTTTATTTCCTCCTTTCCAATTTGGAGGATTGAATAAATCATGCAGAATACTCTGCAACTGTTAAAAAGAAAGAATTTTTGCTTGGCCAGGTGGTGGCACAGTGGATAGATTGTTAGACTGGGATACGGAGAACCCAGGTTTGAAACCCTGAGGTCACCAGCTTGAGTGTGGGCTCATCTGATTTGGGCAAGCCTCACCAACTTAAGCCCAAGGTCACTGGCTTGAGCAAGGGGTCACTCAGTCTGCTGTCGTAGCCCCCCAGTTAAGGTACATATGAGAAAGCAATCAATGAACAACTAAAGTGCCACAATGAAAAAAAACCTGATGATTGATGCTTCTCATCTCTCTCCCTTCCTGTCTGTCTGTCCCTATCTTTCCCTCTTTCTGTCTCTCTCTGTCTCTGTCACACACACACAAAGAAATAAAGAATTTTATATGCTAAAATTAAGATTTCTTCAAGGCACATTTATAAGGCCAAAACATGTTACAGAATAATTTATAAAATACATATATCAAACTATATACATTTGTATGTGTACATATATATCTGTATATACAAAAACTATTAACTGTGATTACTTTTGGTGAGTGAAGGGAATGGGAGGGAGGGGAAGAGATAAAATATGATTATACTTATATTTTTGTTCTATCCATTACTTAAAAATTATAAGAAAAACAATTTCTTGTAAAATTTTTGTAACTACAGGTTTTTTTTAAAGAATACAAGCTACTTGGGAAGCACTCAAAACTTCTCAGAGCAATGGTACTGCATAAATTCAAGACACTGATATTATCATTGTTATTATTATCAACATCCTTACCTCCCACAACTATCAACATTGATATACCTTTCATCAGAGAAATTTAAACACTCTTATACAAATAAGTAAATACGCACACACATGCACACACACAGACACACTAGCTTTCGGCATAGCATCATAAATAACCCATACCTGGCATTTCAGTCTCTCCCCAAGTAATTGAATGTTTCAATGACTTGCAAACTTTCACTTTGGCTTTAAATTTATCTATCTCTGGAATTCTTTTTAAAAGATTGGCTTTTAAAAGTTTGACATCAACATACCAAGGAAAGTAAAAGACTAATATTAGTCTTCATCTTCTATAAAAGGACAACCCTAGAAGAACATTGTGCTTTTCTAAGAAGAAGAAGGAAGAGAAGGAAGAGGAGGAGGAGGAGAAGAAGAAGGAGGAGGAGGAGGAGGAAGAGGAGGAGGAAGAGGAGGAAAAGAAGGAGGAGGAGGAAAGGAGGAGGAGGAAGAGAGAAAAAGGAGGAGGAGGTAGAAGGGGGAGGAGGAAAGGAGGAGGAGGAAGAGAGAAAAAGGAGGAGGAGGTAGAAGGGGGAGGAGAAGGAGAATGAGGAAGAAAGAAGAGGAGAAAAAGGAGAAAATTATACTAGAATGCCACTCAGTGAAATAGCTACTATAGTCCTTTTCTGAGTGACCTGCCCCATCCTTCCACTTCTGCTTCTCACATGATCTTTCCTTAACCACAGCAAGAGCTAGATTAAAAGTTGGGCAGTTGCCCAAATTATTTGTCTATAAGGGGCACTGAAATATCACTGGAATAATTAGTAACTATAGAAACAATTAAGGTTTCCATAGGCAAATTCTTAGACAGGTGAAAAAATATAAATTTGCCCTTGTTTGAAATACTGTACAGCGAAGTAGAAATTAAAAACAATAGTGTAGCCCTGGCCAGATAGCTTGGCTGGTTGGAACGTTGTCCCAGAGTATGGAGGTTGCCAGTTGGATTTTCGGGTCAGGGCACATACTGGAGCAACTCGATGTTCCTGTCTCTCTCCCTCCCTGCCTCTGTCTCTCAAAAAAAAATAAAATAAAGTGTTAAACTAACATTTATTAAATGCTTGTTACATACTAGTTCCTATACCAAGTGCTTTACATATTTGGTTTTATTTAAACCAAAAAGGATCTATTTATATTGTTGTGTTTTATAAGATTTTCTTTATTGATTTTACAGAGAAGAGCGGGGAGGAATGAGAAGTATCAACTCATAGTTGCTTCACATTAAGTGTTCATTGGTTGCTTGTTGTATGCACCTTGACCGGGCAAACCCAGGGTTTCCAACTTCAGTGTTCCAGGTTGGCTCTCTATCCACTGCACCACCATAGGCCAGGCTTATATTATTGTTTTTAAGCCTATTTTTCTGATGAGAAAATTGAGAGGTGCTCGACTGCACAAGAAGCAAATGGTGGAGGTGAGATTTAAAACCGATCTTCCTCCAGGACCTGTACTCACTATGCCTCACAGCCTTCCCTAAGACTAATTAAGTCTGTTATATGTTTTTGTGCCTTGCATTTATATAGGAGCAATTAGACAAAACTCATCAGGCATACTAAATCTGAAAACAAGTAATTCATGGATAGTGCTGTTAGCCAGAAACCAGTGATCCATTTTAGAATACAAATTTCAAACCTTTTAATATGTTTTCAAAAAATGTGTATGTTTCAGAATACTTACAAAAGAAAAGTGAGCCTAACCTGTGGTGGTGCAGTGGATGAGGTGTCGACCTGGGAACACTGAGGTCGCCAGTTCAAAACCCTGCACTGGTCTGGTCAGGGCACATATGGGAGTTGATGCTTCCAGCTCCTTCCCCCTTTCTCTCATTCTCTCTCTCTCTCTCTCACTCTGTGTCTCCTCTCTAAAAATGAATAAAATAAAAAGAAAATTTTTTTAAAAAAAAAGAAAAGTGAAAATAGAAGGAAAACTATAAAAAAGTGAAATATATTGCCAAAATGTTTTCAAATATTGACAGTGTTTAGGGACCCGCCTATAATATTAATCAAATAATTGTTGAACAAATATTTGAAGAACACTTTTGAAAGTGCATTCATTAGAATTCAATTATAAATAACAGATTTCACTCTAGCTAATTTAAACAGGAAGGGATTTACTAGGAGGAATTAGGCAATTTATAAAATCACTAGAAGGGCTAGTGGAACAGAGTTGAGCCTGCGTTTCCAGGAATGACCTATAGAACTAGTCCAGTGGTAGGCAAACTCATTACTCAACAGAGCCAAATATCAACAGTACAACGATTGAAATTTCTTTTGAGAGCCAAATTTTTAAAAGTTAAACTATATAGGTAGGTACATTCCTTATCGACGTAGCGCCTGCACGTGGTATTTTGTGGAAGAGCCACACTCAAGGGGCCAAAGAGCCGCATGTGGCTCGCAAGCCGCAGTTTGCTGACCAGGAAACTAGTCCAACATGGGCACCATGCTTCTGTCACACTTATGGAGTTGGGGAATTAGAAAACTGCCTTCATATCTATTGACTCTACCATAATCTGAATTAGTAAAACGAAGGCCCTGCTCCCTCTCATCACGCATGAAATTTAGGGACTAAACAATGCTGAGACCTCTGCTAAAGCTGTCTCAGAAAAACCAACATCTACCAGTGGAAATAACGGAAATACACCCTCTACCTCAGGAGGTTCACTTTGAATTTCCATATCTCACTAATGTACATCTGTTTTACAGAAACTAAGTTTCATGAATTTAAGCTAAAGGGCCTTCTGGGAAATATAGTCTCTAGGTTTCCAGACTTAAGCTAGAAGACTTGAGTTGACTGCATCAATCTGTGATCTCACAGATTTCACAGACACCAAGTTATTAGAGCCAATCTAGAGCACCCATCCATCCTGTTCCATGCCCTGGCAACAGTTAAGAGCAAAGACTCAAAGGACATAAGGGCAGCCCACCCAAATGTTGGCCAGTGGTAGCTGACTTGATGAAAAAAACATTGCTTTCTGACCAGATTCCTCTCTCAAATTTTTGGGTTTGGGACACTGAAGGATTGAGCCAATAAACAGAGGGCTTTATAGATTTTAGGATAAGTAGATTTGGAGTTGGAATGATGACGGACTGTGTGAACAAATAGCATTATATGCATACTCATTGAGAAATATGAAGGTAAATACCAAAAGAAATTGCATAAAATGTTTAAAACCCAAAGAAAGGGCTGAGGAATTTCTTTTGTTGTTGTTTATAACCCTTTGGTGCTATTTGAATTTTTTAACTCTATGCTTGTATTGCTATAATAAAAATTAAAACTAGTAACAAAACAACAAAATGAATGCCCCAAACTTGGTCTTTTAAGCCAGAACAACTAACTTACATATCACATAAGTACTAGCTGAAAAGTGGGAGCTCCAGACAATCTAGTCCTATTGCCTACTTCCTACCTAGCACCTCTACTGCTATAAAGTTGAAAAACATTTTAAATCCAAACCAGTTTAATGAAAACTTTGAATGTCAAGTCTATTGGTCTGTTCTCTGTACCTATGAGTCTGCTTCTATTTTTTTAGTTTAGTTCATCCGTTAGATTCCACATATAAGTAAAATCATATAATACTTGTCTTTCTCTGACTTATTTCACTTAGCAAAATGCTCTGCAGGTCCATCCATGATGGATAAGATTGTCTTTCTTTTTATGGGCAAGTAGTATTCCATTGTGTAAATATATTGCAGCCTTTTTATCCATTCACCCACTGATTAACTTTGTTTTTATTTTGTTTGTTTGTTTTTAATTATTTTTATTAAATATTTAAATTTATGTTAACATGGATTCAAGTGTCCCACTCAATATAACACCCTCACTGCCAGCAACATGCCCCCCATTATACCTCTTTTGTCCCCCTCCCCCTAACTCCCTCCTTCCCTTCCCTCCGGGACTTGCTGTCCTGTTATCTGTATCTATGTGTTATTTATATATAATTTCACTAATCCTTTCACTTTCTCTGATCCCATCCCCTATCCCCTTCCCTCTGACTGCTGTCCCTCTGCTCCCTGGACCCTGCCTCTGCCTCTATTCTGTTCCTCAGTTCACTTTGTTCATTAGATTCCACATATAAGTGAGATCATAGGATATTCGTCTTTTTCTGCCTGGCTTACTTCTTTTTTTTCTTTTCTTTTATAAGGACAGAAAGAAGGATAGATAGGGATAGACAGACAGGAATGGAGAGAGATGAGAAGCATCAATCATCAGTTTTTCGTTGTGACACCTTAGTTGTTCATTGATTGCTTTCTCATATGTGCCTTGACCACAGGCCTTTAGCAGACCAAGCAACCCCTTGCTGGAGTCAGTGACCTTGGGTCCAAGCTGGCGAGCTTTTGCTGAAGCCAGATGGGTCCGTCCTCAAGCTGGCGACCTCAGGGTCTTGAACCTGGGTCCTTGGCATCCCAGTCCAATGCTCTATCCACTGCGCCACTGCCTGGTCAGGTCCTGGCTTATTTCACTTAGCATAATAATCTCCAGGTCCATCCATGCAGCCACAAAAGATAAGATTTCCTTCTTTTTTACAGCCATGTAGTATTCCATTGTGTATATGTACCACTGCTTTTTAATCCACTCGTCCCCTGACGGACACTTGGGCTGTTTCCAGATCTTGGCTATTGTAACAAGCTGCGATAAACATGAAGGTGCATATCTTCTTTAGAATTAGTGTTTTGGGATTCTTAGGATATGTTCCTAAAAGTGGGATAGCTGGGTCAAAAGAAAGTTCCATTTTTAATTTTTGAGGAATCTTCATACTGTTTTCCACAGTGGCTGCACCAGTCTGCATTCCCACCAGCAGTGCAGGAGGGTTCCCTTTCTCCACACCCTCGCCAGTATTTGTGTGTGTTGATTTGTTAATGAGCAGCATTCTGACAGGTGTGAGGTGGTATCTCATTGTGTTTTAATTTGCATTTCTCAGATGATTAGTGAGGTTGAGCATTTTTTCGAATGCCTATTGGCATTCTCCTCTTTGGAGAAGTGTCTACTCAGTTTCTTTGCCCATTTTTAATTGGATTATTTACCTTGCTGATGTTGAGTTTAGAAGTTCTTTATAAATTTTGGTTATTAACTCCTTTTCAGGCGTACTGACAAATATGTTCTCCCATTGTGTTAATGGTATCATTTGCTGAGCAAAAGCTTTTTTGTTTGAAAAAAACAAAAAATATACCTTTTGAGTTTGATATAGTCCCATTTGTTTATTTTGTCCTTTATTTTACTTGCCTGTGGAGATATATCAGCAAAAACATTGCTACGAGAGATATCAGAGTTTACTGCCTATGTTTTCTTCCAAGATGTTTATGGTTTCACAACTTACATTTAAGTTTTTTATCCATTTTGAGTTTATTGTTGTGAATGGTATAAGTTGGTGGTCTAGTTTCATATTTTTGCAAGTACCTGTCCAATTTTCCCAACACCATTTATTAAAAAGACTGTCTTTACTCCATTGTATACTCTTGCCTCCTTTGTCAAAAAGCAATTGACCATAAAGATGTGGGTTTATTTCTGGGTTCTCTGTTCTGTTCCATTGATCTGTATGCCTGTTCTTACACCAGTACTAAACTGTTTTGATTACAATGACCTTGTATATAACTTGATATCAGGAAGTGTGATACCTCCCACTTTGTTCTTCATTTTGTTTGTTTGTTTACAGGAACAGAGAGAGAGTCAGAGAGAGGGATAGATAGGGACAGACAGACAGGAACGGAGAGGTGAGAAGCATCAATCATTAGTTTTTCGTTGCCGTTGCGACACCATAGTTCTTCATTTATTGCTTTCTCACATGTGCCTTGACCACGGGCCTTCAGCAGACTGAGCCACCCCTTGCTGGGGCCAGCGACCTTGGGTCCAAGCTGGCAAGCTTTTGCTCAAGCCAGATGGGCCCGCGCTCAAGCTGGCGAGCTCAGGGTCTCGAACCTGGGTCTTCTGCATCCCAGTCTGTCACTCTATCCACTGTGCCACCGCCTGGTCAGGCTGTTCTTCATTTTTAAGATTGTTGAGGCTATTTGGGTTCTTTTTGGTTCCATAGAAGCTTTTGGAATATTTGTTCTAGATCTGTGAAGTATGCCATCTGTATTTTAATAGGAATTGCATTGAATCTATATATTGCTTTGGGTAATATAGACATTTTAATGATGTTAATTCTTCCTAGCCATGAACACGGAATATGCTTTCACTTGTTTGTATATTCTTTGATTTCTTTTTTTTATGTCTTATAATTTTCCAAGTACAAGTCCTTAACCTCCTTGTTTAAATTTACTCCTAAGTACTTTATTTTTTTGTTGCAATAGTGAAGGGGATTGTTTCCTTAATTTCTCTTCCTGACAGTTTATTGTTGGTACATAAAAATGCAACTGTTTTCTGAATATTAATTTTATATCCTGCCATCTTGCAAAATTCATTTATCAGCTTTTATATTTTTTTGACCGAGACTTTAGGTTTTTCTATGTACAGTATCATGTCATCAGCAAATAATGACTGTTTTACTCCTTCTTTTCCAATTCAGATACCTTGTATTTTTTCTTGTCTGATTGCTGTGGCTAGGACTTCCAGAACTAAGTTGAATAACAGGCACGATTGACTTTGGGTTGCTTCCAAATCATGGCTATTGTAAATAACACCGCAATAAACATAGAGGTGTACATATTCTTTCAAATTAATGTTTCGGGTTTCTTCAGATATATTCTCAGAAGTGGAATTGCTGAGTCATAAGCCAATTCCATTTTTAATTTTTTCTGCTTTCCTCAGTGGTTGCAACAATCTGCATTCTCACCAACAGTGCCCAAGGATTCCCTTTTCTCTACATCTTTGCTGACACTTGTTTGCTGATTTATTGATGATAGCCACTCTGAGAGGTGTGATGTGATATCTTATTGTGGTTTTAATTTGAATTTCTCTAATGATTAGTGACATTGAGCATCTTTCCATATGTCTATTGGCCATTTGTATGTCTCTTTGAAGCTTATGCCCATTTTTTAATTTGATTGGTTTTTCTGCTATTGAGTTTCATAAATTTTCTATAAATTTTGGTTATTAACCACTTATCAGATGTATCGATGGTGAATATGTTCTCGCATTCGGTGGATTAGCTTTTCTTTTTGTTGATGGTTTCCTTTGCTGTGCAAAACTTTTTACTTTGATGTCCCATTTATTTGTTTTTTATTTTGTTTCCCTTGCCACAAAAAAACCAAGGGGCTCTCTATTCTGTTCCATTGATCGATGACTGTTTTTATGCTCCTATTTTATGTTTCTATGGGGTACTAGGAACATTCCTTGATCTTGATCTGGAAACATGTAAGAATAATAGAGGGAAGTAGAACCTAAGAAGCCTTAAATTTAAAAAAAAATTTTTTTTTTTACAGGAGTGTTAGAAAAACATAACAATTCCTGTATATATGGAGTATGAAGGTGTCAAAAAGAACTATTTACTCCACATTTACTAATTTGGAATGTTAAAATAATAAAAATCTTTCATAAAAATGAGGTCACTGAGAAAGTACAAGTATTAGGAGAAAATTAAAGTTTTCAGCATGTTGAACCTGAGTTGTTGGTATATATCCAAATAGAAGGTCTACACACAGGCTTGAAAATATAGAACTGAAGTTCAAGTGGGAAGTCAAGGCTTATGTTATAATTTTGAGAATCAGTGAACACATAAAGTGAATTGTGAAAGTCATGGGAGTGAGTAAAAGCTACAATAAAAATTGAAAATTGACATGACTAGTTTATTAATAGGCAAAACATGTTAAAATTATAAACATGTATTTCTTAAGCCTTTAAGCTCAATTCTAAAATCTTGTTAGTCTAACGTGACCTGGCAGTGGCACAGTGGATAAGTATCTGGCTGGGATGCTGAGGACCCAGGTTCAAAACCCCAAGGTCGCTGGCTTGAGCGTGGGCTCATCCGACTTGACCATGGGGTCAATGGCTTAAGTGGGGGATCATAGTCATGACCTCATAGTTGCTAGTTTGAACCCAAAGGTCACTGGCTTAAGCAAGGAGTCACTGGCTCAGCTAGAGCCCCCCATTCAAGGCACATATGAGAAAACAATCAATGAATAACTAAGGTGTCTCAACTATGAGTTGATGTTTCTTATCTGCTTTCTTGTCTGTACCTGACTGTCCCTCTCTCTTTTTCTCTTTCTCTCTCTCGCAAAAATAAAAAGAAAAAAAGAAAAAAATCTTGTTAGTCTACTTATAAATCTCACCATCTTTGAATAAAAATATGGACACTTTCACTTATTTTTCACTATGATTTAACTTATTCATAAACTTAACTAAATACTTCTTAAATATTTAACGTAATTTGTATATTCAACCAAATTTTCTTAGATATTATAAATGCAATATAGCTAGCTAACATCTAGCCAGTAAATTTTTTAAAAGCACTTTTGTAACTTTTGTGTGTGCATGTGTGTGAGACAGAGAGAAAGAGAAAAACATAGGAAGGGAAAGAGATAAGAAGCATCAACTCATAGTTGCATCACTTTAGTTGTTTATTGATTGCTTCTCATATGTGCTTTGACCAGGGGGCTCAAGCTTACCCAGTGACCCCTTGCTCAAGCCAGCAACCTTGCGCTCAAGCCAGCGACCTTTCGGCTCAAACCAGCAACCGTGGGGTTATGTCTGTGAGCCCTTGTTCAAGCTGGCGACTCCACACTCAAGGTCCAGGGCCCCTTACCAAAAGTCTCAGCTAGGCAGGTTGAACTTTAGGTGACCTGTTGCCAGGGCAGTTCCTGTAACTCTCCACCTGAGGAATCCTGATTGATATCTTGCCCCCTTCTGACCCTTGGACATCCTGCCAGTTAGTCACCTCTCTGTCACTTATCTGAACATTCTGCTGCTTGTCATTAATCACCACCCCCTCCATTGTTTAACCACCACAGGTAACAGAAGTTTTGCCCTGCCGCAGGAATACCGCCAAACTCTGTCCTGTCTAGGCTAAGGCTGTTCCCTCTAGGGGCTGACATCATTTTAGGACTCATCCCTTCTGTTCACATATGCATAAATAAATTTCTTAAAAACTCATCAGGCCTGTGCATCCTTCCTTTGGCAACCTAACACAAACTTAGGACCTCAGCATCCCAGGTCAACACTCCATCCACTGTGCTACCACCAGTCAGACTCACTTTTGTAACTCTTTTAAATATAATACCAATAAATCAATTTCATACATGTGTTCACAAAATTCTTATAAATGTTTCATACATCTTAAAACATGACAAAGCACACACCACCACAATAATAACTTTCACAGAAATAATGTAAAACTATACTAATTTACCACCTTTACATGAAAGGGTATATATACATCACAGCAGACATGAAGATGTGCCATGCAGTTCCTCCTTCATGAAAGGACTTTGCTGCTTCACTCAGTGGCCCTAGATGGCCTCCAGCTATCAGCTCATTCAGCTGCAATCCTACCCCTCCCAGGGCCCACATATGCTAACCAGCAAAGGAAGAAGAATAAAGGCCAGGGATGGTACATTTTGACCTACAATACTGGCTCCAGAGCTCCCTGTCTCATCATCTGCTTCTGGCAAACCTAAATGCAACCCAAATGAACTCATGCAACCAACATGAGCAGAACTACTGACTTTCACAGCAACCGAGGCTGCAAATGTAGAATATCATTCGAAATTCTTGTCACTATTTCCAGTGGTTATTTTACCTGAACCCCAGGTAACAAACCAGGTTCCTTTTTGAGAGAGAGAGAGAGAGAGAGAGAGAGAGAGCAAGAGAGAAAGAGAGAGGAAGGGAGAGAATGAGAAGCATCAACTCACAGTTGCTTCACTTTAGTTGTTCATTCATTGCTTCGCATATGGGCCTTGACCAGGGGGCTCGAGCCAATCCAGTGACCCCTTGCTTAAGCCAGCAACCTTGGCCTTCCAGCCAGTGATTTTTAGGTTCAAACCAGCATGAGCAAACATGATCCCACCCTCAAGCCGGGGACACCATGCTCAAGCTAGTGAGCCTGCGCTCAAGGTGTATGAGCCCATACTAGAGCCAGCTACCTCGGGATTTCGAACCTGTGACCTCAACATCCCAGGCTGATATTCTACTCACTGCACCACCACCGGTCAGGTCAAACCGAGTTCCTTGTTAATGGCTTACCTGCTTAGCTAATATATTATTGTAGTCTTATTCACAATAGTTTTCTACCTAATATAAATTTATATGCACACACCAAACCCAGACACAAATGTCCTACAGTTTTCCCACAAGAAGCACTGTACCCAATCTAGGTAGACTCTATCTATCACCAATTAGCTTTGGGAACCTGGAAAAGTTATCTACCAATCATGCTCAATTTCCTTATATGTAAAACAGAGATAATTATCTGATAGGGTTGTTGTGAAGAGTAAATGAGCTATTACATCAAAATTGTGTAAAGCATCTGGCCCAGGCTTTGTGTCTCTAAATGCTAGCTATAGAATTAACATTATTGGTCTGATTTTACATTGTCCATATTTTTTATCATCTGTTTCAGCAATTGTTTTATGTAATTTGTTGACAGCATTGCTTCTCAGCCTTTTGGCTAAGATTAAGTGTAATAATTTATTGACAGCAATTGCAGAAAAAGTTCTCACATTTCAAGCCCCTTAATTATCAGACTTCAGATTTTAGGACCTAGATTAAATTCTAGACATGACTTTAGTTCAGTGGGTCTCAAAGTGTGCACCCTAGAAGATTTCCAGGTGCGCCCTATGGTATTCCAGAGAAATATGTGCCTGTTGGGGACCAAAAACCCAACAGGGTTCCTGGAATTTAGATTTTGGGGGGACAGAGGTGTGGGAAATTGGCTGTAAGCTGACAGTCTGTCCAACCCCCCACCTCACTTGCCTGATTAGGTTGCAAAAGGCTATTAAGCTGTGGTGCTGGATTGTTTATACTACCCCCCATGTTCCCTGGACAGACTGGAGGCAAGTTTCTTCTGTCCTTTGTTTGATGTAAAGTTAAGATGATATGTATGGTGGGGTTTTTCTGCACTCAACACAATTAAGAGGAAAAAGAGAGAAATTCTTCAATGTATTGATGTGGAAATGAGTTTGCCTTTCAAATATATGCCCAAACATTGAAGAAATCGCTAGGATACTTCAGGCTCATGTTTCTCATAAACACAAGAATGAAAAAACTTAATACATTCATACAGGGACCTGCCAAATTTACTAAATCTTACTAAGAATATATATATATATATATATATATATATATATATATATATATATATAATTTTTTTGTCTTTTTTAAATTTTTTAACACCTTTTTTACAAATTCTAAAAAGCAAAATTCAAAAATGTAACATAAAAATGTTTTTTAATGTAGGAATAAATTTAATTTTGTCGTATTTATTTTGTTTAATTACCATAAAAGCACGCTTGGACTTTATATTTTTTCTTTAATATTTGACTTAATTATAACATATTTCTCAGAAATTTGTATATTGTGCACCTACAATTATTTGTAGGATTTTAAATGTGTTCCAACTTCAAAAACTTTGAGAACCACTGCTTTAGTTAAATTTGTTATCAGTTGAATGTTCTGGATTTTCCAAATTCATGAAGATATAAACGAGATGCATGAAGACTAAAGTGGGAACATATATGTAAAAGGTTTTTCTGAAATATAAAACATATGAAAAGATGGGATATTATTCCAACATTATTATGAAGCTAGACAACTCCTGCAATTAAAAAATGTATTTCTTAGCCCTAGCCAGGTAGCTTAGTTGGTTAGAGTCAACCCAATATGCCAAGGTTGAAGGTCTGATCTCAGTCAGGGCACGTGCAAGAATCAACCAGTGAACCTGACCGGTGCTGGAAGTTAATAGAGAGTCAACCTGGAATGTTGAGGTTCCCAGTTCAAAACCCCAACATCCCTGGCTTGAGTCCAAAGGTTGCTGGCTTGGTCAAGAGGTCACTGGCTTGGCTTGAGCCTCCTGGTCAAGGAACATACAAGAAGCCACCAATGAACAACTGAAGTGCAGCAACTACAAGTTGTTATTTCTCATCTCTCTCTCTCCCCCCTTCCTGTGTGTGTGTCTCTCTCTCAAAAGCAATAAAAAAAAATCAACCAGTGAATGCATAAATTAGTGTAACAACAAATCGATGTCTCTCTTTCTTCCTCTCTCTACAATAAATTTTAAAAAGAAAAAAGAAGTTGAAATTCTTTGCTCTTCAAGTTAAACTGTATCCTTTCCCAAAATTGATTTCCACTTTTGTGATTAAAGTTTAAGTAAAACTGACTTAATAGAAATAACTTTAAAATAATAATGAAGATAAATGGAAAGTCTAACACAAGCAAAGATCTGAAGTTGTTGAGATGGCCTTAGAAAATTTAGGAGCAAATGTTGGCTTCTATTATCATAAGGTGACCAACTATTTTACAATGAAAAGGAAGACAAAAATAAATTGAAGAAAACAATATCATAAATAAAAGAAACATTTTATTCATTGCAACAATAATACACTATACTATGACAAATGCAAAATAAAAATATTAATATTTTATATTGTAATTATGCTTACATGCCTATTAATTTTTAATAATAATTATAAGGAAAAAGCACTCATTTAGTAAAACTAAGTATCAAACAAAACCAATAATTTGGAGTGATATTCGGGTGTATTTATCATTTTCTAATTAAAAATGTCTGTTTTATGCAGCTATTTAATCAGAATGCGTTATTAATAGGTATGGTTTGAGGTTAGATTTCCACTTTAAAACTCAAATTTCAGAAAAATATCTGTAAATAAAATTATATGTATTTGAAAATTATTAAATAGATAATGGATTAATAAAACGTGAATTGTGCTTACCTATCTATGATTGAATATTCACTGAGAAAAATAATTATGAGTCTACAATGTCGTATGTGCTATGCGGTGTTTCAGTAAGAAGTACACAAAGCCATTTGCGAGCTTGGTATATCGCAGGCTCTCTCATCCTTCTCATAATTGCATCTGGCTGCACTGTGCTGATCCTTGACACAGGGTCATGTCAAATACAAATACATCACATCACATGCAATGGATTGACTCTGCATCGATCCAATATGAACATTTACAGATTAGTCTTCCAATATCAAAAAGGAGAACACATAGGGCACTTTTCCAGGCAGGACAAAACTTACAAAAGGACTGTCCTCCCTACAGGAGGACGATTGGTCACCTTAATTATCAATCCTAGGAATCATCTGCAGCAGTCCTGAAAACTGTGTTAAATTAAGGTTTAAGCTTTTTTTGAAGCCTACGAAATTAGTCATATATCAAAGAAGCATGTTTAAGAAAATAAACGCTATCCTGGCTTTTGGCCACAAATTGGGAACTTTCTGTCATTATGCAGGATATGAAAACATGATCCACTTTCCACTTACCTATTTCTCCAGGGCCTCGAAAAGCTAAAATATTGCAAACAATGGGACCTACCGTTTAATACAATGTACTTTAACAAGCCCCTTCAAGAAGTGTAAATATTTTAAAATGCCAATTTGGAAAAACTGACTCCAAGTCTCTGCGAAGGATTCCACAAAATGAAAAACACACAACCCACAGGCTTTTGCCACGATGTGTTTAAAACAGTGGTTCTTAACCTTTTTTGAGGTACTGAACCCACCAGTTTCATATGCGCATTCACCGAACCCTTCTTTAGTGATAAATAAAATATGATTTTTTTTTCAAATTCAAGACATAGGTATATGTTTTTTTACTGGTGCACAAAATGAGCTGTGCATGAACATCACCTTGCTCAAAGAACAAAACCAACAAAGTGCATGAACTCACAACAAATTACGGTATTACTTTATTCTGGCCTCCACGCAGAGACTTCTCTGAACCCCTGAGACCAACTCATCGAACTCCTAGGGTTCAATCGAACCCAGGTTAAGAACCACTGGTTTAAAAAGAGGGGAGTAGAGCTATGGTGTAAAATACCCGAATAGGGCAGCTAGCAAACTCAGTATTCCAGAGGATTGGCTGGGTCGGGTGTCCCTTCCCCGGCAGGGACTGCTGGAAAGAGGTGCCGAGACAGAGCAACGACACTCTTTGATCTTTCTCGTGGACACTGCGGGGATGCAGCTCTTCCTTCCTCTCCGACCACATTTGGGGTCACCAGCCAAGAGCTCTAGCGGGAGGGGCGCCCCAAAGAGCGTCCGGCTCAGCTCTGGGCCAGCAAGAGCCCAGGGCGCGTCGAGGAAGAGAGGGGAAGGGAGAGTGAGTTTTCTGCCTGGATTCCAGTGGGAAAGCAAGGAAAAGAGGAGGCGGTTGCGTGACTTGGGTCTGGGGTGCGGCACGGAGAACAAAGAGGTCGCGATAGCCCCAGCGGCTCTCCGATCCTCTGCGCGCACCTCAGTGGCACTACGAATCTCAAGTCCCCGCCGCCTAGGCGGAGCACCAGACGCTGAGAGCACGCTGATTTCTCGGGTCCAGTCGGGCCCTCCAGGATCACATCCTCTCTGTAGTAGCACCAGGTATTTGCATTCTAAACGAGGCCTGACTCCGACCTAGGGAAGTTTGGAAAACAATCGCTTTGCGCCTGACGGCACCTCAACCTCACAGCTCAAACGAACCTAGCGCCCCGGCTGCAGCTAGGGAAAGCCTCAACCGCGCTTGGTCCTTTCCTTTTTGGTCCCACCCCACTGTTCAACGAGGATTGGTGGAAGGGAGCAACTCTGGCGCTGATTGGGTATCGGAGGAGTCGCTCGTGGAGACTGTAATTTCGGGTGCTCCAGGGTGCTAAATTTATCTTCTGAAGAGCGACCCTGCCAGCAGCGAGTCGGAGCTCTGTGGAGGTGGCATAGGCGATATCCGTGAACTGAGAACATCACCCTGTCCCGAATCTTTCCTGTTTTATTTTTCATTCTCCCCCACCTCCCTCCTGACCCCAGTCCGCGACGACTGGCTCTTGACCCCGTTCAGGCCTCGGTGAAGGTGAGGACCAGAGCCGCCCTGGCGGCTGAGCGGTGCGCTCTGAAATGGCCGCTGCCGTGAGCTGTCTAAAATGGCGGCCGCAGGCTCGGCTGGGGATCGCGGCGCTGCTTTGCGGCCCAGCCGCAGCGGAGACTGTTCTCTCCGTCCCTGATGGAAATGAAGTAGAAAGATAGTGTTGGGTGCTGAGATGAGTTCTTGTGGTTGTTAGCTGAGGCGGCCGTCCCGGGACGCGACTGAACAGTTGTGCAGGAGTGGGTGGGCTCCAACAGGAAGTGTAACCCGATGTGGCTTTCTGCGGGCATCGCGCACCAGTGACGAGGAGTTGAGTGGCTGTCCCGGGACACACATGTAGGTGACCGTTGCTAAAAGCATTTAGGTGCTGGAAGGGGTGTGTACATACCCCCAAACCCCCGTCTAGGCTTTTGAATGGACTGCACTCCTGACCCTGGGGGTATTGTTCAGAGCTGGATGGAACCGCCTGTTGGTGAGGGTGAAGGGGTTGTGCTACCTTTCAGTTTAACCGGAAAGACAAAAAATGAGGGAGCCACCCCCCCCCCCCGCCCTTTTCGGGGAGTGGAATAGAAACTTTGCTCTCTAGAGACTCCAGACTCTTTGTCCTCGAGAGGTTGGGGAAGCACCTCTATTAAACAGGTGGGGCTGAAGCCCACTTTCCTGAAAACAGGCTTCCTGCTCCGTTGTGTTCTCTGGCAGAAGAAGAGAAGGATGCTAATCTTAGGTACACCAGCAGCTTCACGGCATTCTCTGTTGCTAAATCCAGATAGGGACTATGGAAAGAGAATCTACTGCTCTTTTGCTTCCCATCATAGAGAAGTAGAGCTTTCTGCTGCTGCTAGTTTGAGATCCTCCACTTTTTGGCAGTTGTAACCCATTTCTCCTTGCACCATCTAGCTCCTTGTACCAGATATTTTAGTACTTGGGAAATTCAGAGTATTCAGGGAAACACAACTAATGGCTAGGCACTTGGGCTCTGCAACCAAACTTTATAGGTTCTGTTCTTAGTTCTTCACTTTAAAAGGTGTGTTAAGATAGCATATGACATCTCTGTGTCTATTCATCTTTAAAGTGGGGTTATTGATAGTCTCTGACTCAGGTTTGTTTTGAGGATTAAATGAGCTAGCTAGTCTATATGAGGGGTTTAGCAGTTACTGGCATATTGTAAACAGTGATCATTCGGTAAACATTAGTAACCTGGAAATTGGTTATGCAAGGGACAAAAATAGTTATAGCAGGCATATTTCATGTAGCACTTCCATGTATAGATTGCTTTCGTTTTAGATTACTTTCAGTGCCTAGTTTTAGAGACAATTAAGGTGTGGCTGTACTTTTAAATTTTATAAAGTTTTTGATATATTTCTATGAAGTCAGGTGGATTGGTGAGCACCTCAAAACAATGAAATCACCAAGGTATTAAACAGGACAAAAATATTAGCATATTTACTATGTTAGGCATCTTCTGTTTCAGTCCATGATCTGCACTGCAGTGAAGAATCATTTGCACTGCCTGGATCTAAAATAAATTGTAATGGATGATCAACTTAGAGGTATGTAGTTAATGCTGCTTTTGCAGTGTCTAATTTTAATTTTTCTCACTCTAGGCTATTGGTTACTCCCCTTCCACCCCATCTATTAATTTTATTCTTTTGAAGAGTCTGCATTTCAAACTGCCAAGGTGGAGAATGTGATTCCAGAAGGGAGTACGCCTCATTTCAGGTATCTTACCCTCTGGCTGTTAATGGGAAGACCAATTTTATTCAGGATCTAATATGGGACTACAAAACTTACTCTGTAGCCAAATTATAAAAGTTTAAATCACAAGAAGCTGTATTTGGAGAGTTACTAAAGTCTTATTTCTTAAGTTATAAAGCTAGTAGTATTCTTTAGAGGTCCCAAAATTTGTGTTACCCTTCCTTTTAATTATGTTTTTAAAAAATTATATGAGGAATCTATTAAAATTAGAATTTATGGGGTTTTTTAGGTCTTGGTTAAGTTTTCATCTATAGTATAATGGGATACAGAATAATTAGTAAAATGTACTTTACTTTGAATGTCTTAATTTGGGTAATATAAATTATGTAATTTTAAGTTCAGAGAACTAGTAGCTGAATTTTGGTCTACAGTTTATTTTCAGTGTCAATGCACAGTATTTAAGATACAGCAGAATTCTGTGTCTTGCAAAATTTGAACTGTTTTTGTGTTTTTAATACAGTGTATTAGTTGCTAGCCCTAAAAGCAACCTTCAGATGTATAAAAGTATCAATAATGAATGTATCTAATGGCAATAGGTTTCAGAAAGCTAAATGAGATTGCAATATACCATGAGAAGGGGTTGGTAAATTGTGCCCTATGATGGTTTTGTAAGTAGAGATTTATTGAAACACAGTTGTGCTCATTCTTTTATGTATTGTCTATGGTTGCTGCCATGCTACAACTACAGAATTGAGGCACTGCAACAGAGACCGTATGACTCATAAAGTCAAAAATATTTACTATATAGCCCTTTACAGAATAAATTTGCCAATCCCTGCCATGGGACGTAGTCTTCAAGGTCCCTTAAAAACACTCATCAACTCTTCATTATTTCCTTACCTAATGGTTCCCATATTGTGTTTTATACAATTTAATAATCTATAAGTTAATAAGTAGTCCGAGAAAAAATGGTCAATGCTAACAATAGATTTTAATAGTTTATCTTAAAATATAAGTTTAAGACTGCTAAACTCATTTCTATAGCTTTTATTTTCATGTGATAATCTGCCTTTAAGAAAAGGTGTGCCATACCTGAGAGCACCAGGAAATCGCATGAGAGATCACCTGATAGACGAACGTGTGATGTTCCATCAGCGCACTGATGCGTAGGCATTTACAAATTAACTGATGTGTTGCTATATATCATCTCTTTGATGATTGCTCATCTTCTATGTATCCTGTCTTATAATTTCAACAAATTTGTGATACTCAATGTTTATTCTAAACTAACCATGTTTTGTACCACAAATACATTGCCTATGGATCTATTGCCGAAACAAGCAAGTCTTAAACAAGAAGTAGAATCTTTTTATCAAATCGTCTCTGAAACAAATGATCAAAATGTTGGAATATTACCAAGTGAAGAAGAACAATTACAGCCTTCAGTTTCTAAAAAATCAGAAGATGAGCTTTCAAGGGTCCAATTTATATCCAATTCCAACAAAATAACATTTAGTAAGAAACCAAAAAGAAGAAAATATGATGAAAGCTATTTGTCTTTTGGATTTACTTACTTTGGAAATAGAGATGCGCCTCACGCTCAGTGTGTGTTATGTAAGAAAATTTTATCCAATAGCTCTTTGGCCCCTAGTAAGCTTCGAAGACATTTGGAAACTAAGCATGCTGCATATAAAGACAAAGACATAAGCTTTTTCAAAGAACATCTTGATTCGCCTGAAAATAATAAGCCCCCAGCACCTAAAATTGTCAATACAGATAATGAAAGTGCTACAGAGGCATCATACAATGTAAGTTACCATATCGCCCTGAGTGGAGAGGCTCATACTGTTGGAGAGTTGCTTATCAAACCTTGTGCAAAAGATGTCGTGATGCGGATGTTTGATGAACAATACAGTAAAAAAATAGATGCAGTGCAACTATCAAACAGTACCATTGCACGTCGAATTAAGGATCTAGCTGCTGACATTGAAGAAGAGCTTGTTTGTAGACTGAAAATCTGTGATGGGTTTTCGCTGCAACTAGATGAATCAGCTGATGTGTCAGGACTTGCTGTGCTGCTTGTATTTGTTCGTTATCAGTTTAATAAGTCTATAGAAGAAGACCTACTCTTATGTGAATCTTTGCAAAGTAATGCTACTGGTAAAGAAATTTTCAACTGCATAAATAGTTTTATGCAGAAACATGAAGTTGAATGGGAAAAATGTGTTGATGTTTGTAGTGATGCTTCTAGGGCAATGGACGGGAAAATTGCTGAGGCTGTCACCTTGATAAAGTGTGTGGCTCCTGAAAGTACCAGTAGTCACTGCCTATTATATAGACATGCACTAGCAGTTAAAATAATGCCTACATCTCTGAAAAATGTGCTAGATCAGGCCGTACAAATCATCAATTATATTAAAGCTCGACCACATCAATCCAGACTACTAAAAATTTTATGTGAAGAAATGGGTGCCCAACATACAGCACTTCTTCTAAATACAGAGGTGAGGTGGCTTTCCCGAGGTAAAGTTCTTGTAAGACTTTTTGAGCTTCGTCGTGAACTGTTGGTTTTCATGGATTCTGCTTTTCAACTATCTGATTGTTTAACAAATTTATCTTGGCTGCTAAGACTTGCATATCTTGCAGATATTTTTACTAAATTAAATGAGGTTAATCTGTCAATGCAAGGAAAAAATGTGACAGTTTTTACAGTATTTGATAAAATGTCATCATTGTTAAGAAAATTGGCATTTTGGGCATCATCTGTAGAAGAAGAGAACTTTGATTGTTTTCCTACACTCAGTGACTTTTTGACTGAAATTAATTCTACGGTTGATAAAGATATTTGCAGTGCCATTGTGCAGCACCTAAGGGGTTTGCGTTCTACTCTCTTAAAATATTTTCCTATAACAAATGACAATAACGCTTGGGTTAGAAATCCATTTACAGTAACTGTTAAACCAGCTTCGTTAGTAGCACGGGACTATGAGAGCTTGATTGATTTAACATCTGATTCTCAAGTGAAACAAAATTTCAGTGAACTTTCTCTAAATGATTTTTGGAGTAGCCTAATTCAAGAGTACCCAAGTATTGCAAGGCGTGCAGTTCGTGTACTTCTTCCTTTTGCTACAATGCACCTGTGTGAAACAGGATTTTCATATTATGCTGCAACAAAAACGAAATATAGGAAAAGACTTGATGCTGCACCTCATATGCGCATCCGACTTAGCAACATTACACCTAATATTAAGCGTATATGTGATAAAAAGACACAAAAACACTGTTCTCATTAAAATGGAAGGATTTTGCATGTCTCATGATAACCAAATATAAGATGGAAATAAAAGATGATTTACTTTATCTCTGGCATTTGGGGATTTTCAATAAAATTATTCATATTTTTTATATTTCTTAGATTCTAAGAAAACTAGCGAATCAGATTTTAAATGTTTATTATTCTTGGTATTTCATTTTCACATTATAATTTCAGAGTCCCATGGTCATAACTGTATTTTGATTTACA
Organism: Rhynchonycteris naso; assembly: GCA_037038555.1. Lineage (NCBI taxonomy): Eukaryota > Metazoa > Chordata > Mammalia > Chiroptera > Emballonuridae > Rhynchonycteris > Rhynchonycteris naso. Next base: position 327,986,254 of record CM072995.1, on the reverse strand, counting down.
AAATAAAGTCCCACTTCCTTAATATAATGTACCTGTTTAGGATCCAATCCCTACCAATCTTTCAAGCTGTGCCTACCCTATAGCCCACCAATCACATGGAATTTCTTGCCATTTCCTAAACATCACACTGATGCTTTCAGGTCTCAAAAAACTATTTCTTCCCCTTCTTGCCTCCTGACAAATTTGTGTTTGCTTTTCAACACTGACTTAATTTATCAAAGGTAACTTCACTCTATATCTTTGTATTTTGGCCTAATTTTTTGTGTCTGCCTCAACTGACATCTTGGTGGTCTCATGATTCCCAGTTGGATTGAGCTTATAGGGTTTTATCCAGCTCTGTGTATCCGTTATTGACAAAAGGCCTTACTGAAGTGATGTTCAATGAAGAAAAAATGTGGAAGGCAAACAGAAAAGTGAAATAGGGCATGATGTGTTACATGTATATATTCTGCATGTTTACAGGATGCTACCCTTGATTTGGGCTCAGTTATTCTACTACCTAGAATTCAGTGTGGCTGTTAGGTAAAAGTCACTAAGAATGTCATTCATAGCTCAGATTCAAGCTGGACTATTGGGGAAGAGGGGAGGAAGTCTCAAAAACATTTTCAGGTATCTTCTTTATTTCTCAGTTTCTACATTATTGCAAATTCCATACACTGTAATCTAAATTAATGAGACTTCACTATACTTGAAGATGATTAGACTCAAAAGTATCTAAGTTTGTTCTTAGAATACTATAAAAATTTCTGACTGACATTCCTATCTCTAGTCTTCACAACACAGATCACCAACTCAGTGTTAATCAAGAGCTACTGTAGATCACCATTATTAATTTAATCTCACTTAAAACCTGTCTCCCATTTTGGGGACTAGGAGTACCTACCCTCACTAAGGCAGAATGTGGTAGAACCAGTAGCTTTAGGTACCTGCTCTACTACTGCTCAGCTAACTATTTAACATTGGGCACTTGAGCCTTCCTGAACCTGTTATCTCATCTGTAAAATAATTTTTACAAGCCTTCTGTGAAGGATTTGGATTAAATGAGAAAGTATAAAAAGCTTCTAACAGTGGGGGATAAGGAATACATAGATATGCAAGATATATTAGTTCCCTGCCATATCCAACTATGTGCAGTTAAACTTCATACTCATAGTTTTAGTTTTTATTCTCTGGAAACTCAATAGCCCTCCAGGTGGCAGGACCTGAGTTAATCTGAGGCAGCAATATTAAGCACCTCTAGTCCATGCTTTTTTCCCTTTGTCATATTAAGCACCTATTTATCTGTCAGGTCCTGTACCAGGTACTTGTTAGTTATATATAATCTTTACAACAATACTAAGAATTAAGTAATTTTTTAATTTGGCCAAGGTCACACAGTAAATAGCAGAACTCAGTTTAAAATGGATCTTTTCCAGAGCAGTACTTTTTGCTGTTACTGCCTTTCAAATTTTTCTAATAACATCAAATAGTAACTTGGAAGGATAGCTAAAACGTCCTGCTAAAATCTGAGCATTTATTTGAAATCCTGTGGAGTTTTTCCTCTAAATTCTCCCCAAATCAGCTATTTCAAAGTATGACTGCTTATTTTAAAATAAAAATATGTTAAAAAGGGGGGATTAAATTACTCTCAAGTAAAATTAGTATTTCAAAAAGGTTCATCATAATAACTCATACATGCAGTACTTTTTGTCACCTAATCCCAGAATTAATGCTACTCTAGTTTGAGAAGTATGTATAATGCCATAATGTCTACATCGGGAGGTTTGATAACTAGACCCCTTATGTGATTGCAGACCCTGAGCTCTTGATGAGCTTATCTATCCAGGATTTCAGCCTCTTAAGATAATGACCTCTTGTGCTTTACATTTTTTCCTCCTAACCTCTGGTTCCTGCATGTAAACTCAGGTTTGTTGTCTGAAACCCTACTATCTGCTACTAAATCTCTTTTATCCAAACCCTCCCCAATTGGTTCTTTTTTTTTTTTTTTTTTTTTAACAGAGTCAGAAGGATAGATAGGGACAGACAGACAGGAAAGGAGAGATGAGAAGCAGCAAATCTTCATTGCAGCACTTTTTAGTTGTTCATTGATTGCTTTCGCACATGTACCTAGACTTGGGGCTACAGCAGACCGAGTGACCCTTTGCTCAAACCAGATGAACCCATGCTCAAGCTGACAACCACGGGGTTTCGAACCTGGGTCCTCCACGTCCCAGTCCAACACTGTTCACTGCACCACTTCCTGGTCTGTCCATTCGTTGTTTGATTCTCGTATGTGCCCTGACCAGAAATCAAAATTGCAACATTGGCATATTTGGGAGGACATTAACTAACTGAGTTACCCAGCCAGACAGGACTTTCCCACTTCTGATTCTCGATTAATTGAAATTGTCTTTTTTTTTTTTTTTAGCAAGAGACAGGGACAGCAGGAAGAGAGAGATGAGAAGCACCAACCCAACCCATAGTTGCATCACTTTAGTTGTTTATTGATTGCTTTCTCATACATGCCTTGATCGTGAGCCAGTGACCCCTTGCTCAAACCAGTAACCTTTGGGCTCAAGCTGGCAACCTTGGGGTTTCGAACCTGGGTCCTCAGCATCCCAGGTCAATGCTCTACCCACTGTACCACCACCTGGTCAGGTCTGTCTTGATTCCTTAATGAGAATTATTTTCTGTGTCAATCTTGTGGTACTATACAAATCTTATCTCTTGTATATATTTTGGATCATTTACAGAATTTAGCAAATTTTATTTTTGGGAGAGTGACAGGAACGGAGAGAGATGAACATCAACTTGTAGTTGCAGCACTTTTAGTTGTTCATTGATTGCTTCTCATATGTGTCTTGACCAGGACCATGGCAGGGGACTTTCCAGCCGAGCCAGTGACCCCTTGCTTAAGCCAGCGACCTTGGGCTTAAGCCAGTGACCATGGTGTTATGTCTGTAATTCCAGATCTCAAGCTGGTGACCTTGGTTTCGAACCTGGGTCCTCAGCAAGCCAGGTTGAAGCTCCACCCAGTGCACCACCACCTGGTCAGACAGAACTTAGCAAATTTCTAATACAGAAAGTGCTAATTGAATTTCCTAGTTTTAAGGGTGAAGTATTGATGTGAAATACAGTTTATACTACAACATTATTAGCTTTAAAATCCTTAGCTTTGCTTAAACAGATAAGGCAGTAACTATTCTTTGCCTTCCAAGTTTCAAAAGCATTTATTTAATAAGCCCCCTTGTTGCCTTAAAAATGCAGTTTTACTCACTAAAATATAGTTCACCTACAACTCTTCAAAAATTCCATCAGCTATGTAAACCTATGTGTCTCTGTAACTTAGCATGTTTGTTATTTACTTTCATCTTTAAAGTTACTATAACTGCACTGTTAATTAGTGCAATGGAAAGAATTCTGAAGCAAGCATCAAGAGAGATGTTCTGCAAATAATTGTCTTAAATTAGTTCATCCTCTCTAGACCTTAGGTTCTTCATTTATTAAGTGAAAGGGGTTGAACTAGAATGAACCCTAAAGTTTTTCTCTAATAAGATCAAATTTTAAACCTAAATAAAGGCTAGTACAATGGTAAGATGTGCTCGATTATTTAAAATACTTTAGTTTTAGAAGCCAAGCTTTTTCAAGCTTTTACCACAATACTTTACAGCAAATTATAAGATGTATGATAATTTTTAAATTTTATTTTTAAATTTTTAAAAATTTATGATTTTAGAGAGAGAGAAACATCTCTCATCATGAACACTTTTTGGGTGGAGGAATGAAGTGTTTTTCCAGGAGGGAGATGTACTTTGAAATTTAGAAAAGATTGGGAAAACTATAGTATGTTTGGTTATGAAACTAAAATGTCAGGCAGGCTGCTGTGGAAATTGCTGACTATATTCCCAGCATCTGTTTTCCTCTCAAATCATGCCTTCATTTTTTTTCAAGTATACATTTTCCCCCTATATAATCCATTTAGTTAAGCAATTCTAACTCTACTCCAGCTTTGGAAATTTTGTCTTAAGCTAGTAGTTTTCAACCTTTTTCTTTTACTCTAATTCACAATAAACAGATTTTGCATTGTAATTCATCGGTGTACAGTGTATGTATGAGCACCAAAGTTTCATAAAACAGTACTAACCCTTTATATGTGCAATGCAATCTCAAATCTATTTAATTTTTTAAATGATGATTCAGATCCAAAGATTAATTTCAGGATCCATTCTTAGGTTACTATCCACCACCATTTGAAAAGCCCTGGTAAGTGTAATCCTATTGCTCTTACAAAAATTGTTCAGGAACTTGGACCTAAGCCTATTAAGGCATAGTATTACTCTAGCCACAGGAATTGCTCCACGAATAGCATGTGACCCAATACAAGCTAGTGAAAAGCAAGAGCAGTATTACAGGGGCTTTGAGAAAAGATCTTTCCTCTCTCTTTAGAAAGAAATCTATGTCCTGTGTACCTAAGAAGCCTGAGATTGCTTCATCTCTCTGGCTACCAGCATGGGAATAAAGCCAACACAGAAGAGGACAGAACCAGAGAAATTAGATATGAAACCAGAGCCCTGACTGAACCACACTTGATTACTATTATTCCATTCCACCTTTAAGTTTTTTGATAACTAGGCCAATAACTGCCCTTTATGTTTAAGACATGTCATATTGGGTTATTACCATAGGCAAAATTATCTAATATAGTGGTCCATGGGGAAAGCAATATAAAACTAGAATTTATTGATAAACTTAGCTGCAGTGATGAGATGAGTGCTATCCCAAACTAACATAGTCTGATTTCTGGTTGTTCAGCAATCTACCATAGTGTTAGGTAGTAATTTCATAACCAGAAGCTAAATGGCACATATTTTGACATTATTACATTTCAAATACAATTTATTTCTCCTAGTGGAACAACTTGATAATACATGGATTTTACTTAATAGCTTAGGCTGGACTAGTTATGAGTCAGGTATATAATTCAAATTACAAATTAACCTTGAAGATAAATCTGTTCACTTTTCCTTAAATTTGTAGAAAATTCGTAAATATTATGAAAATTTTTACATCTATAATAAATAATATGCTTTTGTGGGAGGAATAATCAACCAGAAATAGTATGATTAGTCCTCTATCTTAAGAGTTGCTTTCTGTCCAGGTTGTAAGCAAGTTCCCTAAAGGATTGTTTTAAATTCTCAGAAGAGTTGTGTTGACAAGGCAAAATCTTTATGACTGTAGCATGACTTTCTTGACAAACATCCTTCAGTAAAATAAACCTTTCCCCAAACAGGCTTGGACTTCAGGTTACAAGTTAATGTCAGAGTTATGAGTGTTAACTGAGTTCATTTGAGAAGGTCACTTCAAGAAAGTGACATTTGAGCTGAAGCCAGTCAAATGAAGATTGGGGAAAAAAGATTCCAGATAGACAGAAAGCAAAGACAAACACCCTGATACAGAAAGAGCTTGGTATGTTTGAGGAATAGGAAGATGAATATGTCTGGGATAAAGATTACCATGAGCATGGTAGACATCAAAGAGGAAGGATCTAGATTCCTTAGGATATTGGAGGGTACTGTAAGGAGTTTGGATTTTATTTCAAGTACAATAGGAGGCCATTGTTCTCAAGCAGGAGAAGGTGTTGCAGGTTAGGTTACTGCCTCCAAGGAATACAGTATTTGTAAATGTGTGTGAGCATTGAGGGAAGAGCTATTATACGGGCGTTTCAGATCCATTAGTCCAGATAGAATATTATCCACCTACATAGGACTCTCTTTTGAAGAGCTTAAAGTTTGGGTCATACTGGGGCCTTCATTACTTCTGAGGAGACCCAGAACTTTAGAGACTCCACTTTGAAAAGTGTACATATTTGTTGAAAGATTCTCCATCTACATACTTATGAAATTAGACCTCTTTTCATCTCATTTGGTACCATGTCAGGCTCCTGTGGTACAAATATGACAGCCATCTAAATTTGGGAGCATGCAAAATTTAATGGCATTTATCTTTTGTCATAAAGAAATGTAGTGCATTAATCAGACAAAGGCCCATGATCTATAAAAGTGCCAGACTTGGCTTCCAATATGTTTTTATTGAGTGGAGGTATGAATGTTGAGTCTCCAATCCTCATCTAGTAACTCTTCAAGTCAGCTGCTAACACCATGTTCTTTTTGCTGCCGTAACTCTTCCCCACCTTTTCTATATCCCTCAAGAAAGAAAATCCCTTAATTCTTAGTTGGTAAAGGAATAAAAGAAACTCAGCCCTTGAAAATTTTGTTGGAATTATTGTTTAACTTAATTTTTCAACTTCCTCCACCAGATGATTTCAAGACTTCATATAAAGAAGTAGCCCTAGCTCCCTGTACAAAATATGCAAGGGAAACTCTGGTCTGAATGCTGCAACACAGGGTTGGCGTGGAGTGACAGTGATATTTTATTCCAAGGTTTTTCTCCATGCTACTAAAGCTATATTTTTAAAATAATTATGGATGTCCATTTCAGAGCACTTCATAGGTGTTAGGCAATTAATTCTGCATTAGGTTATCTAACCATGTTAAAGCTTTGGGAGAATTAACTGCCTAACACTTAGGAGATACTTAGGGTTTAGAAAAAGACCTTTAAAATGCAACATGTTATTGTTGCTATTCTACATGTATAAATGAAAAGGTTAGACATTATCTCTTATATGAAGTAAAATGTCATGGTATGTTGTCAAAGCCTCTAACACTTTTCAGAGTTCTTAAAAGGTTCCCAGGTTCCCATCAACATTGATTCACAATTATTTCTCAACCAAGCACCCCTTTCAGGAAGCACTCTAGAATACACTTATCTTAACAGCAGTTCACTTTTAAGAGCCTGTCACAGCTTTTATTAAATATACATACAGTTGTCTCCCCAAAGGGATACATTTTAAGTCTTCCAGCAGATGCCTGAAACTGAGGATAGCACTGAACCCTATATATCTTTTTCCTGTACATATGTACCTATGGTAAAGTTTATAAATTTAGCACAGTAATAGGTTAAGTATAATTTATAGTAAAGCAGAACAAATAAAACATACTGTAGAAAAATGTGAATGTACTCAATATATCTTACTGCACTGTACTAACCTTTCTTGTGATGATGTGTGATAATAAAATTCCTACGTGATGAGATGAAGGGAGGTGAATGGCATAGGCATTGTGGCATAGCATTGTACTATTATTGACCTTATGATGATACATCAGGAGGAGGATCATCTGCTTTCGGTGATCCTGGATCATGGAGCCATGGCAATATTGATAGTTGGATGTCAAGAGCAGACAATGTTGATGATAGGGGAAGTTTAATGTTTTCAGACCACAGTTGACTGGGGGTAAGTGAAATTGAGGAAAGTGAAACCTCGAGAGAGGGGACTACTGTATAATATCAAAGCACTATAAGTCTACCACACAGTTGTCATCAGGAACTAAGCCAATATCCCTTTTCAGGAGGGTTTTGGAAGCAAATATTTTTCTGACAGTCAAAATGTGTATTTGTTCTAGAAAACAAGCAATTCTCAAGGCTTCAGTGCCCAGTCAGATACGATGTTGAGTTTGGTCTGTTGGCGGGCTTGAAACTAATTTCACAATAAATTGCCAGTGGATTCTCACAGTGTTCATGCAAGCATCAAATAAGTCCAGCACTACTAAAATTGTGCAACAGCAATAAACTACCTAGTCCATTTTTGCTTAATTCTGTAGTCAAGGTAAAAAGTAGACTTTATCAACTAACCTTTATGCCAAAACATGGATAGAGCTTATGAAACAAAGGCCTGAAGTTCAAGACACAAACCCTGCTATGAAAATCAATGAAGAATTGTTTGGAGTATGTATGGAGCATTTATTTAGTATTTAGCCAGTCAAGTACCGAGACACAACCATGCCTCCCTGCCTTGTATTACACATCATTGCTAGTGAAATTTACTTAAATTAGGACAAAGTTGGTGATAAAATAAATGTTGAATTTGCAAGTCAAAGTATTAAAAGCACATTGACCCAGAATAAACATAGGAAAGATATAATTAGTAAAATGTTTAAATTCTTATATCCAGTTTTATAGTAAAAGAGGGAATGTAAGCGCCATGAGAGCAGAGACCTTGACTTATTCACCTCTATTAGGACCTAGAATAATGCCCGACACCTAATAATCGTTCATTAAATAAGTGTTGAATTGGCATGGTAATGATGGGGAAAGACTAGGTTTAAATCTAAGCTCTGACATTTTCTAGTTATGGAATATTGGTCAAGTCTCTTAAGTTCTTTGACCCTCAGTGCTTCATAATGAAAGGAGTAATTTAGCACTCTCCATCTCTATAGGTCATGCCTGTGCCTTTCCTGTTGTCCCTCCTCTTCCCGCAAGTGCTTTAGTCTCCTAAACTCCAAGGATCCATTCTTTTGCCTCTATAACTGGTTTCCTGATCCCATTTCTTCTATGGCTGCCTTCTACCTCTTTGACTTTCTAAATAAACTTTCTCTTATAGTTTGGGAAGAAAAAAGGAGTAATTTACTGTTTTCCAATGTTATTTTTTTTTCAACACCTCCAAGCAATTCTCCACTTCTCGGTAGACACTAAGTATCCTACAATTTAATTCAGTTCTGACACTATCTGGAGATAGTGTCAGATCCTACAGGTTAAAGGATCAGTCTTACAAGACTGATAAAAAAGTGAAGTGTCTTTAACATCCCCCTACCATCTTCAACTGACAGTAGCAAGTACAGGTTACCTATGCCTCGCTGAGTGGCTATAGATCTGACCACTGTAAGGCTGCTTATAGCATGCTAGCTGGCTTCATCAAAGTGAGCAAGAGGTGATAGTAAGATAGAAGTCACAATCTTATAACCAAATTTTGGAAGTGTTATTCCATCAATTTTCTTGCGTTCATTAAAAGCCAGTCCAGTCTGACCTGTGGTGGCGCAGTGGATAAAGCGTCGACCTGGGAACACTGAGGTTGCCAGTTCAAAACCCTGCACTGGTCTGGTCAAGGCACATATCGGAGTTGATGCTTCCAGCTCCTCCCCCCTTTCTCTCTCTCTCTCTCTCTCTCTCTCTCTCTCTCTCTCTCTCACTCTGTGTCTCCTCTCTAAAATAAATAAAAAGAAATAAAAAAAAAAAAAAGCCAGTCCATAGTGAACAAGAATGCAGGCTCTCAATAGACACTGAATCTGCTGGCACCTTGATCTTGGACTTCATAGCCTCCAAAAGAACTGAGAAACAAGTTTCTACTGATTATTTAAAATAATAATAACAGCTAGATTCAGCCCACTCTCCAAGAGGGGAGTATTACACAAAGGTTTGAATACCAGGTGGCAGGGATCACTGTAAACCCTTTTAGAAGGCTGCTTCCTGCAGTCTCAGAGTGTTCAGGTTGCTTATCCAGTTTTACAAAGCTTATAAGCAGCAAACCTAAAATTCCAAATCACATTTCCCTAACTACAAAGCCCACAGTGTTTCATCTAATATTCTTCTCCCAATGAATACATAGGAATGATGTTGAGTTAGCATTAACTTGTCTAGTGTTAAAAATCTGTTTGTTTAGAATAGAGTAAGTTATCTCCATCCTAGTTGTTTTTCCTAGGATTGTTCATCTCAATTATTTTCTTCATGATACCACAAGTTAAACCTTTTTCATTCTATAAATTCCAAATATTAGTGATAGAATTTTTGTTTTTTAAAAAGCATACAAAATATGAATTACTGCTCAGTAAAACCATCTAAGATAATCTGGTAGACACACTAGTGTTACTAATAACCTGGAGTGTATCCTTCATTTATTAATTTCTTCACAGTTTAATAGGGGGAAATGGAGCCATTTATAAATGAACAATAAAGGTATATACAGGAACTATATGAGTTCAGAGGAAAAAATAGTATTAATTATGAATCAAAGAAGAGGAAAAATAATCTAAGTCTTAACACATGAATCTGAGTTTACCAGCTGATCTAGGCATAGAGTTGTTAAAAAATAAAAAAAAGCATGGCCCAAGTGTATTGGAGCCCAAGATTACTAGTAGATCTGGAATTTTGATAATTCCCTAGAAGAAGGCAGAGGGAATGAATTTGTCAGAGCAAGAGTCAGATTTTGAGCTCAGAGCCAATGGGTACAGGGGTTTGGGAGGGTCACAGTGGATGAAGAGCATAGTCATAAAGGGTAACTGTTTGGGGAGTGGAATTTGAAATCTCTGGTTTGGTTGGCTTCTCCTTTCACTCACCCTTTAAAGCTAAGGGTATGCTGGAATGGTATTTGCCCTGAGCCTGGCACAGTGAATCTGGAAATTTGGGGCAGTTTCCCACCAGGCAGTACCCTAGGTGGCTACATCCAGGTAAGGAGGCCTAATTTCACGTCCAGAATATTAGCCACTGGCATGCCTGTTCAAGATTATATATCCCTTCCTCACAGTCATCAGAGAAAACTATGATAAGCAGAAACAGCATCATGCACAGAGAACTAGGAATACCAAGATGGGAACAAAATCAGAAACCACCAAATAACCAAGGAAGACCAATACCTTGAAAGGGTGTCACCAATTAACAAAAGAACTAACATCCAACCAAATAGTTGCTAGAGTAAACAGAGTAGGATCTTGGAAATAATAATTATAGTATTTATTTAGTGCATATTGTATGTGGTGTCAGGCATTATTCTAAGCCCCTTACATGTATTTTTTAAATTAATTCTTATACAGAATCTCCCCAGAGGATTATGAGAGGATATTGCATTTAATTTCTATATAAAAGAACTAGTTGAAGATAGTAAAGTTTAAAGATGGTCTAAACAGCAAATGGACTTTAATGAAGAGTAAATTGTCAAAACTGGGAGAATAAGCTGAATATTTCAAAAGGTGTTGGGCACACAACACAGTCAACAGTTGAAATGCTTTAGAGATGTTTACCAGAAACCAATGTACTCTTATTTATCAATGTCAACCCATTAATTTAATTTCAAAATAAAAATTGAAACAAAAAAACAAAGATATTAGGGAAGAGGTGATTTAAGAAATATAAGAAGCCATGGCCGGTGGCTCAATGGGTTAGATTGTGGTCCCAATATACCAAGATTGCGGGTTTGATTTCCAGTCGGGGCACAAATAACAGTCAACTAATGAGTGAATGAATGGATGGGTGGAGCAACAAATTAATGTTTCTCTCAAATCTAAAAATTAAAATTAAAAAATATGTATACAAAGAAATATTAAGAAAAATGATAAATCCAGAAATTCTAGTATCCCTCAAAGTTCCAAAGAAGAGATAATTTTAGGGTAGCAAAATTGAAGAAATGATAGAAGATAAATTTCTTATATGACTAGTGTAATTTAGAAGAAATAGTATTATTTGTATTTTTCTTTTAAAAAACAATTAGACACTATTTAAGTGCATCTTTGCATCCAAAAGTTTATCACTTTATGTAATTTTAAATTACATATTCTGTATGTTTTCATGGTAATTTTGCTTTTAATTTTTAAATTTTAATTTAAAATAGCTTCTAATTTTGAAGTTAATTTAGACATAAAAATTGGAAATACAGTACAAATGCCCTTCACCTAGCTTCCTATAATGTTAATCTCTTAAGTAACCATACCATAATTATAAACATTAATAAATTAACTTGGTTGTGGCACAGTGGATAAAGCATCAGACTGGACGCAGAGGACCCAGGTTCGAAACCCTGAGATCACCAGCTTGAGAGCGGACTCATCTGGTTTGAGCAAGGCTCACCAGCTTAAGCCCAAGGTCGCTGGTTTGAGCAAAGGGTCACTTGCTCTGCTGTGTAGCCTCCCGATCAAGGCACATATGAGAAAGCAATCAATGAACAACTAAGGTGCCGCAACAAAGTTGATGCTTCTCATCTCTATCTCTGTTACAAAAATAAATAAATTAACTTAGTACAGTATCATTAACTAAACTACAAATATACCTTATTTAAACTAGAAGGAAAAACAAATCAATGGGAATCATTAACATATAGATACACAAAACAGAACAAAGGAGATGAGTAACTATTACACCCTCATTTCAAGAACTGGTCTTGAGGTTCCATTTAAAACATCCTTCTATCATCATCTATTACATATTTTGCCAGCACCTACAACTGGTTGAGGTTTTTACATGATGTGATCTTTATTCCTGAGGAATGAGTCCTTGGTCGTTCTGCTTGAATTGGATTTGCTATAACCTCCTATTAACTTTTACCACTGTATACGGCAATACTAGATGATCCAAAGCATCCCCTGGTTCAAACATTCTTATCCTTGCTCCATTATGTAGCAGCAATCAGATTCCCTTTGATATTAAGGATTAATCATCCCAGCCTACACTGTAACTGTTTTCCCCCTATGGTGTCAATGTTATGAAGAGCCCCAAATAATCAACTAATAGTATAAACTTCCAGTTAAGTAGGACCATTGTTGGGTTTTCTGGAAAGATCACTCCTCCTTTGGATACTAAGACCTTTAAATTGGCAAAGCTCAAAGTTGTGGGAATAGAAAGCAAGACATTTTATGAATAAATCACTATACATAATGGTGGAAGTGTCTGTCTTCTGGGTTCCCCAGCTCATTTATTGTACTTAAGAGAGAACAGCCTGACCAGGCGGTGGCGCAGTGGATAGAGTGTCGGACTGGGATGCGGAAGACCCAGGTTCCAGACCCCGAGCTCACCAGCTTGAGCGTGGGCCCATCTGGCTTGAACAAAAGCTCGCCAGCTTGGACCCAAGGTTGCTGGCTCCAGCAAGGGGTGACTCAGTCTGCTGAAGGCCCGTGGTCAAGGCACATGTGAGAAAGCAATCAATGAACAACTAAGGTGTTGCGATGGCACGAAAAACTAATGGTTGATGCTTCTCACCTCTCTCCATTCCTGTCTGTCCCTATCTATCCCTCTCTCTGACTCTCTCTGTCCCTGTAAAAAAACAAAAAGAGAGAGAGAACAGTTGTTGCTTGTTCTCGGCACATAATGCTTTAGGACAGGAGTTTAAAGGGCCAGATGGTAAATATTCCATCCTTTAAGGACCACATATGGTATCTGTCACATATTCTGTTTTTGTTTACAACCCTTAAAGAGTATAAAAGCCATTCTTAAAGGCTATACAAAAACACGATATACACCAGATTTGGCCTTCAAACTATAATTTGCTAATCCCTTCTATAGGATAACATCCTAACTTTGCAAAATGTTCTCTGCTGGCCCTGGAATTTGAGTCTTCAAAAGACCATTCAATAGTTATGAAAGCCAGCTGCTACTGGATGGTGGGGATATATATACTATAAAACCAGTTGAGTCTTGTGTGCATGGTATTCTGGGTCAACAGGGATTGACACCCTTGTCCAATAATCCTTTAAAGGTCAAGGTGTCTCCCCTCCCCCACACACATTGTTTTACCCTAGCTGTACGTCTCTGGGGAAAGGTTGAAAGAAGGATTTGCATATACTTTTGATGTTATCAGGGTTTTTCTCAAAGGTACCTAGCATAATTTATGTTTAAGAGACTGGGTCTACAAACTTCTCAGGACTAGGAAATGAGTGAAAGCTATTACTCTTAGTAGTATCTCTAATCAGGACTCTGTTTTTCCAATGTAGGGTGTTTAATTAACATATTTAAGTCCTTAATGAGCTATCCATCTATTTTAGTACTAGAAACTCTGATCAATTAATCACCAAAAATCTCTGTAGGTCAAACATCTCAATTACCATCCTGATACTACTTTGCTTTGGTAATTGAGGCCACTGTGTCTATGGCAGTTATCTGCTATCTGACCTCTGCCACCTCAGTATCCTTCCACCATCACTGAAATTTAAAAGCTGCCTAACCTGTGGTGGCGCAGTCGATAAAGCATCAACCTGGAATGCTGAGACGCCCATTCGAAACCCTGGCTTCCCTAGTCAAGGCACATATGGGAGTTAATGCTTTCTGCTCCTACCCCCTTCTCTCTCTCTCTTCTTTCTAAAATGAATAAATAAGATCTTTAAAAAAATGTTGTTAAAAAAATTAAAAGCCCGTTTCCATGGCAACACATGCAGCCTTTATTCCCAGAGAACAGCCATTACAGTAATGTTTAGAGATACTTGTGTGGTTCTCATCAATCTAGTCATGCTATAGGGCGATAAGGTGTGTTCCAGGCCCTTTAGTGGGAGCGTAGGGTTGGAGGATCCAATATGAATAACAACCCTCTTCAGTGTTGCCTTCCTCACACACCTTTGGAGCTTGTCTTCAACAATATATCAAGAAATGTATGGTGCCTGGTCTTTGGTGGCACAGTGGATAGAGAGTCAATCTGGAACACTGAGGTTGCTGGTTCTAAAACCCTGGGCTAGCCCAGTCAAGGCACATAAGACAATTAATAAACAACTGAAGTGAAACAACTGTGAGTTGATACATTTTGTTCACCCCACCTCTCTCTTCTGTCTGTAAGTTCAATAAAATCTTAAAAGAAAAAAATGTATGGTAACGTAACTTGATTTCATTTCAACCAGTTGAGTCATTTTTAACTAACCAACTGATGAGCATAATCAGAACACTCCTTGATAACTTGAACTCATACATTGACTCCAAAACTGGCAAATGTTCTCTTATCAATCCTTTCCCTGCTATACCCTCAGAATCTATTTCTACACATATTCCCCAGATTTTTGCTAATGCAATTGAGCAAAATCTTGCCATTTTTCTGACCCATAATCTTTTCCCCCAGATTTACTTTGTAATTGGTGCCCTAAAGCATACTAGAGCCTGACTCAATTTATAGGTTTGGAGTTAGTAAGAGGAGCCAAGGGGGAAAAGGAGAAAAATTGATATCCCTGTGCAAGATGAGACCTGCCTCATCTATTATTGTGTAACTTCCCAAAATTTAGCAACTGAAGATGACAAGCATTTCACATCAATTCTGTAGATCAGAAATCTGGAAATGGTATAACAGGGTGGTTCTGGCTCAGTTTCTCTCATGAAGTTGGTGTCAAGATGTCTTTTGAAGCCACAGTTAATCTAAGGCTTGTTGAGGCTGGAGGATCTACTTCCAAGATGGCTCACTCAAATACCTGGCAGGTTAGTTCTAGTTGTTGGCTGGAGCTTTTAGTTTCCCACCATGTGGGGCTTCTCTGTGGTGCTGCTTGAGTGTCCTCGTAACATGGCATTCTCCAGATTTAAGAGAGCAAAGTAGAAATTGCAATACTTTTTATGACCTAGCCTCATCAGTCACACACCATTTCTACAATATTCTAAGGATTGCACAAGTCAGTCCTATTCATTGTAGGAAGGGACAACACAGGGACATTTAATACTAAAAGGTACAAATCACTAGGACCTTCTTAGAGACTGGTTACCATAAAGTCTCTGTAGAGTTTTCAAAAAAAACAGCCTCATTAGGGAAAGAAAGGAGATCCTTCTGTAGGCAAGAGTTATTCATTGGTGTTCAGCACAGGATACCGTTTTTGTAGCACCATTTTACAGTTAGTTAGCACCCTCATTTCCAAATCAGTGATCAAGTGAGGCTATTAATTCTACCTCTAATAATTCAGTGTTTTACAGAGCAATATTCTGCTTCTAATTTTTGGTGCATTAGACGTGTGGCTACAAAAGATGTTTTTAGGACAAAACAGAAACCCCAGGTTTTCTAAACATATATGCCCTGTGCTAAAAATTTGGAACCTTTTGAGCCTTTAAGTTTTCTAATACAATCTCTGCCCTTATATTTCTTGTGCCTTTTATAGTGGTCTAACTCAGCAATTAATTGGTTCACAAAAGCCTTACCTTTAATAGGCACTTTATTCCAGATTACCCCAGATGATAATATTTTTAAAGCAAAAATATAATATATCTTCTTGTGTAGCTGAAAAATCTGTGGATTGACCTGGATCTTTGGATTCAAAACATGTAAATAAAAATCCATTCCTTGCCATCTCTTGACTCTGTCTTCCTCTGTTGTCATTATTCCTAAGGAGACTCTCTCCATGTGATAGCAGAGGTGGTCTCAGGTTTACATTTTACTAATTTAGCAATCTACCGGTGATAATTTAAATACTGTTTCTCCAATGTGCACTGCTCACAAAAATTAGGGGATATTTTATAGCTTCATATTCATTTTGAAATATCCCCTAATTCTGCTCACCAAAATTAGGAGATATTTTATAGCTTTGTATTCGTTTTGAAATATCCCCTAATTTTTGTGAGCAGTATACATTATGGACCACTAGTCTCTACTAATAGTAACCATACTGCCTTCAGATACATTCAGGTCAGATCACTCATTCCACATTCTCATTGTAAAGTCAATTGTTTACAACGTTTCTTATTACTACATCGGTAAGTTTTCAGTTGGGTAACAAAATCCAGTCTAGTTTAGATAAAAAGATTTAAAATAAGGAATCAACTGCTTATGAAATGATTGAAAGGACTAGAGGAGCAAGCTATAGGTGCATCTTTTTGGAACCACCTTCAGCTCTCATAACCAATCTATAATATTTCTACCATGATTAGAAAGTTCCCACTATCATTGCTACTGTAGAATGATCCTGCCATTATTGGTCACCACAGAACCACATTCCCATTGCTGTTGCTGCTACTACTGCTATAGAGAACTGCTAACCCCAGAATCACACACATCACCTCTACCAAATCCACACAAGCTAATTAGATCCAATATATTTTTCCAAATCTGTCACATGGCTCAATTCTGGATTTATTTCTCACAAGATCCATCAAACTAAGTTATATCTGGAGTACTAACTGAAAAGGAGTCTCAGAAATGTCACTTATTAGCCTTCTAACTTTTTCTGATTAGAAAGGGTTTGAGCATCAACCTACAGTTCCCATATCATTTTGTTCACATCAAATATTATCATACTGGATAACTCTTACTTGTATCTGCTGTTATATTAGAGTGAGCGTTTTTTAAAAACAGAGACAAAAATTATTCATGTTTAGGATACGCAGCATTCATTAAAGCATTAAAATGTATTCCCTTTTACATACCTGTTACTTTGGAGTTGGAAGAGTAATCTAGTTCAACTCCCCTAATACCTATGAATAAGCCCAAAGCTAAAGGAAGTGGAGTTTCACATCCATTTCTACCTTCCCCAGCTCTAAATGGTTCAACCAGTTCATCTCCTATATGTTGACACAATTGTACCTTAGATTCCTGCTACATACTTGTTTGAGTAGATTTTTATCTTCCCTCTGAGTGAGACTTAATATGAAATTATCTTCCCTGTTCAACTGGCCCAGAAATAGCTATCTAGGCCTGATCATTAGACAGTTAACTTCAAGGACAACTCACCCCTTATGTCTCATATTGAAAGGGAAGTTTTTACCTGGCATTCTGAAGTCCAAGAACGCTTTCTAGATACCATAATGTACAGTAATCTTGATGTCAACTATTTATCACATCATGACTGTAGATCAATCAATCTTTGGCTACTGAACCTCCCTTATATTGTTGAACCTACCTCTGCTATCAGCCAGGCTCCATAGCAGCAGGATCTAATGCAGTGGTTCTCAACTGGAGGGTGACTTTTGCAGGGGACATTTGGTAATACCAGGAAACATTTTTGGTTGTCACAATGGGGGTAATGTTGCTATTGGATGTAGTGGGTAGAGGCCAGGGATGCTGCTAAAGATGCACAGGACAGCCTCCTACAACAAAGAATTGTTGGTCCAAAATGTCAATAGTAATGAGGTTGATAAATCCTGGTCTAAGTTTAAGCCCCATTCTTGTACACTAAGCTCTATCTTGGAGTGTCATGACTCACCATTCGTTCCAAAATAAGACATCTCTGTCATGATGTTATCCCTTATCATTCTTACCCAAAGCAATTTCTTATTCTGCCTTCTATGAGGCTTTATTCATTTATAGTCTCCTAAATCTCCCTTTTATTTCTTTTGTTTATACATTGTTTCTCCAACCAGGTTATGAACCCTTCAGGACAATAGCTCTGTCTCTGACATTCTGTAACCCTTGTTGTGTATGCAATTTTAACTAATCTCTAAAAATAATAAAACCTGAATTTAAACCAAATCTTTCAGGATGCTCCCACATAGGCTGAGGAAAAGAATAGGGTTCTTACCTAATTGAAATACTCAACCCACTTGAAGTCTAGTAAATAAAATCTGGAATTCACAATCTCCCATCTATTCCCACACATTCCTGAGTTCTTGGTTTTTATCTTGGCTTTTGATTGCTATCCACTGAGAATTTCTTTTCTGTTTATGGCTAATTGCTCTCTCTGCTAATACCCATAGCAACTTGTACTTCCTCTTTAATTACACATATTTTCTTTTTCAATGTCTATCTTCCTACAAAAAACTTAACTACATAAAGGCAGAGACCATTTTTTCACTTTTCATTATAATATCCTCAGCACCTTAGCACAATGCCTGGCACATAGTAGGTAATTTCCCTTATCATTAGTGTATATGAGGTTCCCCCCGCAAAATGAATGTTATTAAAACATGATGGATTCCAAAAGGAAGTTCAACAAGGAAACTACAACAAAGGAAAATTCAAATTTAGAAACTATATTCTTCTGTTCTAACACAGGCTGACTGATGCCCAGGTTCATGAGATCTTTGAAAGTCTACTGGAAGGTGCCACTCAGAGTGACTCCTACGTGCCACTCGCCTCCTTTGTGTCCCTCCTTCCTTTAGGTCTCAGGCATCTAAGCCCTGAGGAAAATTGCATATAAGTAGATAACAGACCTTTTTTAGGATGATCTGCTGCCCTTACTCTTCACTTGGTGCCTATCAGCAGTTTATCTGTGCATCTACAGGTATCAATTGGACCAAGGTTGATGGCAATTCTCTTCAGTCAGTAAGAAAAAAAAAACATGTTCTACTCTTGTCGACCAATGATTATTTCTTCCTAATTGTCTCCCTTAGAGAGATTGTTATGCTGTATAAAATTAAAAACTCCAAGTTAAACTAAATTTCATATTTCACTTCTTCTAATCTTTCTGTCATAAAGGGTTGCTTTGAGAGTGGTTTTTTTAAAACCATGTTCATTATTACTTGTTAGCATTTATATTGTTTCTCTGATCAAAAGAAACAAGACTTTTTAGGAGCAGAATTTGAGAGAGGTGGAAGTAAGGGAGACGTTTAAAACTCCCTAATTCAAGCATCCTGTCACTACAAGGAATTCATCACTTTCTGAGTCTTGGCCTTCTGGACCCATCTGCTCTTCCCCCCATGCCAGTTTTTGTCCTTGGCTTTTGTTAGTTCTCTCTCTCTCTTTCTCTCTCTCTTTTCAATTTCCACACAAGAAAGGTGCTCAGACAAGGGGTCAAGAAGTTCTGAAATCCACTGCTAGGAAGAACATAAGAGATGAAACAGAAATGAATGTTGCATTGGTTTCTCAGTGAATTGTCAGTGGTCTGTAGATTGTGATGATGGCAAAGGAATAGATGTTTATTTGTATAGCCCTTCACAGTTGTCCCCACTGACTCTTGAATGCAAGAAAAAATGTTTATCCTTTGACTTCTATTATATTAGATTCTAGGGGAGGAGGGCTTTTTGGGTTTTTTTTCTTTTAATTTTTTTTTAAACTTCTTTTTTTATTTTATTCACTTTAGAGAGGAGACACACACATACACAGAGAGAGAGAGAGAGAGAGAGAGAGAGAAAGGGGGGAGGAGCTAGAAGCATCAACTCCCATATGTGCCTTGACCAGACCAGTGCAGGGTTTTGAACTGGCTACCTCAGTGTTCCCAGGTCGACGCTTTATCCACTGCGCCACCACAGGTCAGGCGCTTTTTGGTTTTTGAGAGGTAAGAAATCCATGATTCCCCTTGTATCTCTTAAATTTACCAGGGATTGTCAAAATTATATCTCCTATTTTCCTATGATTAAAAATAAACAATGCTTTTGTCTATTTTGCAAATTCTCAGTTCTCCAAGTTCTCAGAAATCATAATTTTGGACCTTGAAATGACTCTGATCATTGTTTTGTTTTTTTCTTTTTTTCTCCCTATAGCTTTTATTTGTGGTATGTCATTATACAATCATGCATTGTATAATTACATTTCAGTCAATAGTGGACTGCATATGTGATAGTGGTATACCATATAGAATATGTGTGTAGTAGCCTATACCATCTAGGTTTGTATGAGTATGCTCTGTGATGTTCACAGAACAATGAAATGACCTCACAACACATTTCTCAGAACGTATCTCTCTGGTTAAGTAGTGCATGATTGTATATATGTTTGCCCTTGAGCTCTAGTGTGATGTGGAAAGATGACTTGTAATCTGAAAGGTGTGAGTGAATTTACTATTGAATATATGTAGTACTTATTTAAGTCTCTTATCATTTGTTTCCTATATCAAGCTGTATTTTATCTTTGGCTTGCAATCAAAGTGAAAGAATGAAGAAAGGAGATAAACTTTTAACATGTTCTGTCCAGAAGAGAATAGGAGCTATTTCTAAAACAAAATATGATGTCATAGTTGCTTGAAAGGGAAAAAAGCATATAGTGAATTAACTAAAAATAAAGGAACAGTCCTTTGTTCTGGTTGTTCTGGTTTGTCATTCTACATCAGAAAGCAAGACATTTTGTTGATTTGTATATACTCCGGTAAGATACTTTCTCTTCTAAAAGAGGGGAGGAGTTGTGGACTGGCTCTGAGCTCAGCTGTGCAATGTGAAAATGGAGGTGTGCAGTGCTCTCGGAAAAAATTAGTCTCTGAGACAGCACTGGGTAACTGTATCAGCCTTGCTTCACCATGTTATCCTTGCTTTCTGTATTGAGTTCCTTGGTGGTTCACGAATATTCTCTCTTCACCTTTTATTTAGTTGTCCACAATACAGTGTAACTGTCAACCTAAGTGCATTTAAACTAAGGAAAGGTAAGTATTTGGTACTTCACAGCAGGTACAACTCTATTGTTTTACTGCCTAAATCGGGAGGATAATTAGAGATTCTGAATTCCCAGTCCAGGAAACATCAGAGGCAAACAAATTTAAAAGCAGGGAGGACACTTGGCCAGGAAGTTGGTTTCCTAGTTTCTAGACCCTGCCTTGTGCAACTTCAGGAGCAAGACCCCAATTATAGATCTTAGCATGCCCTAGCTGCATCATCTGGAATTTGTGATACTACTACCTACACCTTACCATCCCCCCTTAAAGATACTGTGATCTGACAAAAATAAAAGTGCTTTGGACTATTCAGGAAAATAATGTTTTGAAGCATTATTAGTAATTATTATTGTCATTATCCTTATACTTGGTACTTGTTATTAATGCTTCTTTCATCAGAGAAACTCAAAGATTTATAAAGAAAAACATATATGTTCATATAGAATACCTCTAGGAAAATTCTAATATACAAAATAAGTAACTTGCTTAAGTTTTCAAACAAGTTTGTAGATGATCCAGAGCCAGAATTCTATACCAGTACATATGAATATATACACTGGTTGTCAGAGCAACAGCATAAATAACCCATCCCCTGACATTTTAAACATACCCCCTAATAATTGTTTAAATAAATGTCTTGTGTACCTCCTGTACTTAAAACTTTAAAAATTACTTAAGATGAGGCATTCTTTTTTAATGAGAAACTTTCTAAATTAACCAACCATCAACCTTCCAAAGGTAGTAAGAGAATGAGATTAATTCTGATCACAATAATTTTCCAAATAGCTACTGTATTAGTCAGGGTTCTCCAGAGAAAGAGAACCAATAGGGTGTGTGTGTGTGTGTGTGTGTGTGTGTGTGTGTGTGTGTGTGTGGTGTAGATAGATAGATAGATAGACAGACAGACAGACTTATATTAAGGAATTGGCTCACATGATTGTTAAGGTTTGATGAGTCCAAAATCTAATGGGGTAGACTTTCACACTGGAGACTCAGGGAAGAGTTTCAGTTCAAATCCAAAGCCAGTTTAGTAGAAGAATTCCTTCTTGTTTAGAGTAAGCCAGTCGTT
Organism: Rhynchonycteris naso; assembly: GCA_037038555.1. Lineage (NCBI taxonomy): Eukaryota > Metazoa > Chordata > Mammalia > Chiroptera > Emballonuridae > Rhynchonycteris > Rhynchonycteris naso. The sequence goes on along the minus strand of CM072995.1, from coordinate 327,964,363 downwards.
GTTCTGGTAAGGCTTTCAACTGATTGGATGAGGCCCACTCACATTATGAAGAGTAATCTGCTTTACTCAAAATCCACCAATTTAAATGTTAATATTATGTAAAAAATAACTCCACAGAAACATCTAGAACAGTGGTTCTTAACCTTTTTTGAGGTACCGAACCCACCAGTTTCATATGCGCATTCACCGAACCCTTCTTTAGTGATAAATAAAATATGATTTTTTTCCCCAAATTTAAGACATAGGTATATGTTTCTTTACTGGTGCACAAAATGAGCCGTGCATGAACATCACCTTGCTCAAAGAACAAAACCAACAAAGTGCATGAACTCACAATAAATTATGGTATTACTTTATTCTGGCCTCCACGGCAGAGGCTTCTCCAAACCCCTGAGACCGACTCATCGAACCCCTAGGGTTGGATAGAACCCAGGTTAAGAACCACTGATCTAGAATGTTCAAATAAATATCTGGGTACCATGCCCTTGGCAAGTTCACACAGAAAATTAACCCTCACAGCTGGTTTAATTATTCAGACTCAGATAAATGCTTTAGTGGCATTAAACAAACAATATATACATTATCTTAATTCTGAACACTCTATTAAGAGATGAAGTATAAAGTAGAGAAAAACCAGTGGAATAAAGTTCTTAAAAATAGATATGTGCAGCCCAACCAGGTGAAGGCGCAGTAGATAGAGCGTTGAACTGGGATGCGGAGGACCCAGGTTCGAAACACTGAGGCCACCAGCTTGAGTGTGGGCTCATCTGGTTTGATCAAGGCTCACCAGCTTGAGCCCAAGGTCGCTGGCTCGAGCAAGGGGTCACTCACTCTGCTGTAGCCCCTGGGTCAAGACACATATGAGAAAGCAATCAATGAATAACTAAGGTGTGCAATGAAGAATTGATGCTTCTCATCTCTCTCCCTCCTGTCTGCCTGTCCCTATCTGTCCCTCTCTCTGTCTCTGTCACACACACACACACACACACACACAGATATGTGCAGTCAGTTAGCTTCTCCAAACCTCAGTTTCCTCATCTGTAAAGTGGAAATAAAAATATTCCTGCTGCATATGAAAGCATTCTCTAAAGAGTAGGTTTGGATACTTTACAAATTATTATTAATGTGTATAATCTATGCTCTGAAAATATGTACTTCTTGTCCTCAAAAACATGATTACTTTGTTTATTGTGCTTGAGTATTTCTATTTAAGTTCAATAATTTGCATTTTCAAGAACAATGATTCTTCAACTGCACTGTTGTAAGATATATTGTAAATAAGTATTGTCACTAATAAAAAATTATAAAGTACCAAAGTGTGCAAATGATTTTATTCTTTAATGAGTTAAAGTTAATGCAATATTATTCCTATAATAATATTCTTTGTAACTTGCATTCAAACATGCTTTATTACCTTGAAAAGAAAGGAATACTAGAAATTGCACATAACTTGAAGATAATGTCATCTAAGTTGCTACCAGTCAACTTGATCGCCTTTCAGGAATGTTTCTTTAGATGAACATTACCCATTGTCTAATTTTTAGTTTTTCTTTAAAATTCTGAAATGCAGTGAACTGAAAGTATCAGTTGACCTCCTCTACATAAGGCTTATCTTCCAGCTTAAAAATCCAACATTCATAGGTATAAGGGGTCTTCATATTGATGAAGTCCAATGAGATCAGCTTACTCATGCTACCATCTAGTCATTTAGGAAATCTTAAAACTAAGCACTATGTTTGACTTAAAAAAGAGAAATGGCAAAGGGAAAAATACTGAATATTATATATATTATAGGCAGGATTTTGTTTTATTTCATTCTCTTGACCTAACAATATTCATCATAAGTACTACAAGGTGATCAATCATATGTCCTGGTTTGCCTGTTATAGTCCTGGTTTTTACCTACTGCCCTAATGTAATTATCTATAGCACCCTCTCTCACCCAAAGCATAAAGTGTGCTTACAGTTGTTTATCATTATATACTCAATCTCTGTACACAGCATGTAATAAGTACTCACTAAATATTTATTAAATGAATTAATGATGATCCAAATAAAGAGAGTGGCCCATTAAATAGAGTTGCAAGAATTTAGTTCTGTACTAAGATGTTACAAACAGTGTGGTGGGCTGAAAGGTGGCCCCCAAAAAGATATGTCCATATTCTAATCCCTGAAGCCTATGACTATTACCTTATATGGCAAAAGATGTAATTAAATTAAGGATCTTGAGAGAAGTTTATCCTGAATTATGTATGAGTGCAATCACATGTATCTGTATAGGAGAGTCAGAGGGAGTTTTGTGACACAAAGAAGAGAAGGCAATATGAAGACGAGAGAGATACAGCCACAAGCCAAGGAATGCCAACAGCCAACAGAAGCTGGAAGAGGGAAGGGATGGATTATCTGCTAAAGCGTTGGCAGGATCACAGCACTGCCAACACCTAGATTTTAGACTTAGATCCCCAGAACTGAGAAAATTAATTTCTGTTGTTTCAACCTACCCACTTTGGGAAAATGGAAGCACATTACACACTGATCGCAAAAATGATTTAAAAATCAAGAAAATAATATCTTCATTATGGTTACACATGTTGCTATAAGAGGGAGTTTGGCATACTTGGAAAGAATGAGATTCTGCCACACACATACTGACTGAATTACATTAGAAAAGTCATTTAACATTCTATTTCCCTATCTCTAAAATGGGGGAAATGACATTTCCCTACTTACCCCATTTTTACTGAGACTCAAATGAAAGAATGTATTTTTTTGTATTCAATAAATATTTATTGATGCCTACAATTTACTAGGAACTATTCTAAGCACTGTTTCTAAGATGTAACAGTGAACATAACAAGTTCCTGTTATCATTGAGCTTACATCCTAATACAGTAAGCAGACAATACACAAGAAAGAATGCAAAAAATTATTTTAGATAGTGATAAGAACTATGAAAATATTATGTGGAGTAATGTAATGAAGTGCCTGGAAAGAAGACATTACTTAGGATAGTCAAGGAAGATTCTTCTAAAGAGATGACCATAAGCTAATAAAGCTGTGACTTAATTATGAAAACGATCCAGCCATGTAAAAACTGGAATAAGACCTTTTTGAGTAGAGTAACTTGAAGTAGCCATAATCTTTTCATATTTGAGGAATAGAAAGCTTTGTTTGAACTTAATGTTTGAAGAATAGAAAAAAGGGCCAGTGGAACTAAAGTATAGAGGTCAAGGAGGAACATGGTAGAAGATGAGGTCAGAGTGGTATTCAAGGGCTGGAATATATAAGGCCATTTAGGCCACAGTAAAAAATTTGGATTTTATTGTGGATATAATATATATTCATTATCATAGGGTTTTATTGTTTCACTTTTACAGCAAGAAATATCAACTTGTGATTCCACTTTATGCTCTGATAGGACGATTTTTTTTTTAAAGAAACAGAGAGAGGGACAGATAGGGACAGACAGACAGGAAGGGAGAGAGATGAGAAGCATCAATTCTTTGTTGTGGCTCCTTCGTTGCTAATTTGACTGCTTTCTCATATGTGCCTTGACTGGGGCTACAGCAGAGCAAGTGACCCCTTGCTCAAGGCAGCGACCTTGGGCTTCAAGCCAGCAACCTTTGGGGTCAAGCCATCAACCCTGCGCTCAAGCTGGTAAGCCCGCACTCAAGCCAGATGAGCCCGCACTAAAGCCAGCAACCTCAGGGTTTCGAGGTCCTCTACATCCCAGTCCCACGCTCTATTCACTGCACCACTGCCTGGTTAGGCTTATTGGTTGATTCAGGTATGTGCCCTGACTGGGGATTGACTCCTCAACCTTGACATATTGGGGTGATGCTCTAACCAACTGAGCTACCCAGCTGGGGCTCAAAGGGTTTTAAACATGGTAATTATGTTATCTGATTTACATTTTTAAAAGATGACTGGCTTCTGGATAGAGAATGGATTGGAGAGCAAGAATTGAAGTTGAGAGACCAGTCAGGAGGCTATTGCAGTAATACAGACTAGAGATAATGGTGGTTAAAGTGATAGCAGTATATTGGATTGGGTAAAAGTAGCTTTACATTTGTATGTGAAACACAATTTATCCTTGTATTATTAATTACTGTATTATTTCCTATACAAAACACTGTAAACATATCACTGCCCCACCCTGTAGATCAAGAAAAGTAGACCAGTGTAAGATATATTTTGGAGACAGAGCCAACAGAACTTGTGATGGATTTGATCTGGGAAATGAGAAACAGAAAGGAGTTAAGAATGACTCATAGCTTTTGGCCTTAGCAACTGGCTGATGGTAAATAATGGAAGAAAACCTATTCTGAATATGTTTAACTTGAAATGCCTACTGGAGGCAGGACTAGCACAGATGCTGGCCTGAGCAGGGGGTCACTCGTTCTGCTGTAGCCCTCCAGTCAAGGCACATACGAGAGAGCAGTCAGTGAACAACTAAGGTGCTGCAACGAAGAATTGATGCTTCTCATCTCTCTCCCTTCCTGTCTGTCTGTCCCTATCTGTCCCTCTCTCTGTCTCTCTCACTGTATTTGTCACACAAAAAAAGGAAAGAAAAGAAATGCCTATTAGATATCTAAGGGGAAATTTCAGTAGGCAATTTGATATATATATATTAACTTGCATGGGATAGGGGGATAAATCAGAGATGGCAAAAGAAATTTGATATAAATTGTATTTAAAATCATAAGATAGATGGCCTGACCAGGAGGTGGGACAGTGGATAGAGCATCGGACTAGGATGCAGAGGACTCAGGTTCAAAACCCCGAGCTCGCTGGCTTGAGCACTGGCTCACCAGCTTGAGTGTAGTGTTGCTGGCTTGAGCATGGGATCATAGACATGACCCCATGGTTGCTGGCTTGAGCCCAAAGGGCACCGACTTGAGCCAAAGGTAGCTGGCTTGAGCAAGGGGTCACTCGTTCTGCTGGAACAGACTAAAGATAATGGTGGTTAAAGTGATAGCAGTGACTGAATTGGGTAAAAGTAGCTTTACAGTTGTGAGTATGTGAAACACAATTTATCCTTGTATTATTAATTACTGTATTATTTTCTATACAAAACACTGTAAACATATTGGTCAAGGCCCATATGAGAAAGTAGTCAATGAACAACTATTGTGCTGCAGCGAAGAATTGATGCTTCTCATCTCTCCCTTCCTGTCTGTTCTTATCTGTCTCTCTCTCTGTCTGTCACACACAAACACACACACAAAAGAATTTTTAAATAAAGTCATAAGATAGATGAATTACCTAGGGGGAACGTATTCAGCTGGAAGAGGAGGCCAGCATAAATTCTTGGGTACTTTAATATTTAAAGGTCAAGCATAGAAGGAGAAGCCAGAAAATATAGATGAATTGGTGAAGGAGCCAATCAGGTAGAAGGAAATCCTGGAAGTGTAACGTCATAGAAGACAAGAGAAAAATGAAAGAACAAATGTCAACAAGGTAATATACTGAAATATTTTCTGAGCTCCTGCTGTGTGCAAAGAACTCTACTATAAATGTAAAAGAAATGTTCCTAATCTGAAGGAATTTAATGATTTTTGAAGGAAGATAAAAATAAGCCCCATAAAAATAATATAATACATAGCCTTCTAAATTATCTCCCTATTTCCAGGTTTTTCTTTCAATTAGTTTTACACAAGCCAAAAGGTTCATTTTCCTAAAACAACACTCTGGCCAATTTAAAACCATCAGTTTTAAACTAAAATTCATCAGAATTTTGAACAGCTCAGGAACTTTTTATGTCCTTAATGTCAGTCCCAAATCATCCTTCTGGCTCTCAAGGAAGGATGGTCACAGCTTCATCTCCCATATTAACTTCATGAAACCTTATAGCATTTTTTTCTTGATTGTTCAATTTAATATTAATTCTACCCTTTCCTGCCCTTGTGATTGGTGTATGTATCTTTTGTCTAGAGCAGTGGTTTTTAACCTGGGTTCTATCAAACCCTAGGGATTCGATAAGTCGGTCTCAGGGGTTTGGAGAAGCCTCTGCCGCGGAGGCCAGAATAAAGTAATACCGTAATTTGTTGTGAGTTCATGCACTTTGTTGGTTTTGTTCTTTGAGCAAGGTGATGTTCATGCACGGCTCATTTTGTGCACCAGTAAAAAACATATACCTATGTCTTAATTGGGGGAAAAAATCATATTTTATTTATCACTAAAGAAGGGTTCGGTGAATGCACATATGAAACTGGTGGGTTTGGTACCTCAAAAAAGGTTAAGAACCACTGGTCTAGAGTGTGATCTCCTTGAAAAGAGATTAAGCTCAAAATCCTTGCCTAACCATTAGTATATTAGTTCATAAGCTTTATTTTTTTCTGCCAAGTCTCTGACAAAGACCATCAAATTTTAGTCCTATAGGCCTGACCTGTAGTGGCGCAGTGGATAAAGCGTTGACCTGGAAACACTGAGGTCGCCAGTTCAAAACCCTGCACTGGTCTGGTCAAGGCACATATGGGAGTTGATGCTTCTAGCTCCTCCCCCCTTTCTCTCTCTCTCTCTCTCTCTCTCTCTCTCTGTCTCCTCTCTAAAATGAATAAATAAAAAAAATAAAATAAAAAAATAAATTTTAGTCCTATGATGTAGGACACTGATGTTATAATGGAGCAAATTTTGAATACCATAAAGCTAGATTATGCATAAGTAGGACTGGAGGCAGTATGTAACTAGGAACAAGGAAGTAGTCTTGAACCAGATTATAAAGGGCAAAACTAAGGAGGTCTGATGTTGATCTTTTAAGGGAGACCTACTAATATTTTTGAGTAGGACATTATATATTCATTTCTGTGCTTCAGGAATAAACAGGTAGAGGAGATAAATGAGGATGGCCTCAAAATGACAAGCAATAGTGCATTAGTGGGAGTAAATTTCTCCAGGTAGCAATACCAGACAAACTGGCTCTATGAAAAAGATTGGAGTCTCGGAGTGGTGAAAAATAAGGCCAATAGAAGAGATATGGGTAGGGCCAGAATACACAGGGGTTGAAAGCCAGGGACGAGCATATGAACTGGAGTCCCTGGATTTCAATGCCTATTTCCCTATATGAGGAAAGTTTTCTTTTTCTAGAACCCAGTTTCCTTTTCTTAGGCCTTTTTTTCAGCTGTATATGCTATCATTTTCTATGATATTCTGACCTGCTATAGTGGTTCCCAAGCCTTGACTGCACGTTGGAATCACTTGGAAAGCTTTAAAAGCTGTTGATGCCTGTATCCCACTCAGAGATTCAGATTTATCTGGTCTTGGCTGCAGCCTGGGCACTGAGAGTTTGAAAAGGTCCCCAGATACTCTGTTGTGTAGCCAAGATAGAGAGCAACTGATGTAGAAAGTAGTGCAACACTAAGACTCTCAAACATGGCAATGAAACGGTGGGGTAAAGTGTTTTAAGGAAGACTAATATGAGTATCCAGAATAGAGGGGAAAGACTATAGGAGACTAACTGGGATTTTCAGTAACACAGGAGAAATTTTTATACTAAGGCCTAAATTAGCATGCTTGCAATGACACTGTAGGATGTGAAATGAATGTAGGCAGATTGTTTAGAGGGAAACATCAAGATTCAGTAACTGATTGAATATTAAACCTGATCAAAAAGAAAGAGGAAATGTAGTGTCAAGTTTCTAGTACAGAAGAGTGGGATTCTTAGTAAAACTAAAGTAGCTGTGAAACAGTTGATTAATCAATATTATTGATAATATAGTAGTTGACATGTAATTACTATGTCAGGGACTATGCTATGTGCTTACATACATTATCTCATTTAATCTTTACAACAACTCTATAATTACTGTTATTTGTATTTTACAGATCCAGGAACTAAGACGAGAGAGCAGTTACATAACTTTTCCGAAGTTACATAGTAAATGGTAGAGAAGATGTTTGAACTAGTCTGCCTCCTTTTTATTGTAATAGGAAGATGATCAGTTACATAATGAATCTGTTGAATTACAACAAATAATTCAAAAAAACAGGAACATAAATGAGTCAAGTGAGATTTAACCATGGTGAAATAAAGAGAAAACATCTAGATGAGGCAGCCACTACTCATCTATACCTAAATACTTGTTGGAATTTCAGGCCCCATTAGTCATATATTAAGATTTTTATGAGCCTTACCAGGCGGTGGCGCAGTGGATAGAGCATCGGACTGGGATGCAGAAGGACCCAGGTTCGAGACTGAGCCAGCTTGAGCACGGGCTCATCTGGTTTGAGCAAAAGCTCACCAGCTTGGACCCAAGGTCGCTGGCTCCACCAAGGTGTTACTGGGTCTGCTGAAGGCCCGCAGTCAAGGCACATATGAGAAAGCAATCAATGAACAACTAAGATGTCACAATGGCAACAAAAAAACCCCTGATGATTGATGCTTCTCATCTCTCTCCGTTCCTGTCTGTCTCTGACTCTCTCTCTCTGTCTCTGTTAAAAAAAAAAAAAAAGATTTATGAGAAGAAGGAAGTCTGGATTTGTATGTAATATCTCCTAAAATTTTAATTTTAAATAATTCAAATGTTTAAAATTATTGTGTGGCCCAAAGTAAATATGGCTGCAAGTTTGCATCTCTGATTAACAGGCTGTTGGAAATTCAGAATTGAAGTTAGTGAGAGATCTGGGCTGGAGATGTATGAATAGGGACTCCTTAAGTGCAGATAGGATAGCAGATGTTCCAGGAGCTATATATGTTAGAATAATAACCAGCATTTGACACGATTAGTTAAAATAATGTAAAAATATGAGTTAACAAGTCAGGATTCTAAGAGGTTTTCAACCTTAGAGAAAACTGCTATAAAATGGAAGAGTTAAGACTAGCAGATTTGGGCCCTGGCCGGTTGACTCAGCGTCGGCCCAGCATGTGAAAATCCCGGGTTCGATTCCTAGTCAGGGCACACAGGAGAAGTGCCCATCTGCTTCTCCACCTTTCCCTCCCTACTTTCTCTCTCTCTCTCTTCCTCTCCCACAACCAAGGCTCCATTGGAGCAAAGTTGGCCCCGGGCGCTGAGGATGGCTCCATGGCCTACTTACGCCTCAGACACTAGAATGGCTCTAGCAGAAACAGCGCAATACCCCAGACGGGCAGAGTATTGCCTCCTGGTGGGCATGCAAGATGTATCCCAGTTGGGTGCATGCTGGAGTCTGTCTGACTGCTTCCCCGCTTCTAACTTCGGAAAAATGAAAAAAAAAAAAAAAACCCCACAAAAACAAACAAAAAACCTAGCAGATTGAAGTGAGTGTATTTAAAATTCAATTTTCTATAAACTAAAAACTAAATCCCAAACAATGACTTGAATTTTCATACATCCATGATGCAATGGAAGCATATCAAAATTGTTAGTATCTATGTTTCCCACTGATTGAAAGCTAATTGAAAGATTATTTTTTATCCAAATTTCCACTTTTTCTACTTGGGTTACTTTTTCCTACCCCACTTTCTCATGTACACTCATGCCTGCAAAGCCCTTATCAGAGGGGTTTACAATCAGCAAAGATTTTTAATTATGTAAAACCATTTTTTTTAAATTATCAAGTTACAAGTTTATCAAAAGACCATCTAGATTTTAGGGCTCAGTAAATATTCTCTTGGAAGTCTAGACTAGTGTTTTTAAACACTATTCTATCCGATTAATGTATTACTAGTCGTGAATAATATAAACCAGTTATATAAAAATCAAATATCACATATAGAAAAGATTTTGGGCAACTCTAAAGTCCTACAGAAATTATAAAGAAATATTCTGACGTTATTTTGAAGCTAGGGGGGTCCTGAAGTTAAAAAGTGAAACCTTTTGTATTTGAAACACAATTTGCACCTTTCCCAAAAACAAGTTTCCTTTTTTTTTTTTTTAACATTTTAACTAACACCAAGAGGGAGACTATCTTTTCCAGTTGTTAAAGTTCAAGTTGACTTAACAGTAATAATTGTGGTAATATAATGAGGGGGGAATGATCAGCCTAATATATGACAAACATCTGAAGATACTGGAATTGTGTTTTGAAACTTCAGAATCACACCACACCCATGGAGTCCTATGATCAGGTTTAAATGTCCTAGGAAAAACTGCAACTCTCTTGAAAATTGTATCAAGGATTAGGTACTTTCAACCTCAAGAGCTGTTTTGACAGTCAAATCTAGTTTGGGTCTTTGAAAATCCTGCCTTGTATTGAACACTTTCTTTAAAAGTTGTGCGTGTTATAAACACACACACATACACTTTTGATTACACATTGTATCAAGAACTGTATATCCAAAATGAAGGTGGGGAAATTTCTGTTGAGTAGTATATGGAAATATGACTCCATTTTTGGATAACTGAAGTGTCGCAAATCATGTAACACTTCATTTTATGGTACCCTTCCTTTATAATATTACCTGAGAAGTATAAATAGTTTACCCTGCCGGCTTTGAAAAGCCTAATACTACTTGTTATGGTGAACCTTACACAAAATAGAAATACACAGCTGACAGTCTTCAATGTTTTAAAAAACACTAAAACCAAAAAAGATCCAGGACTAGCAATTAAAATCCTCCAAAGCCCGCGATCCGAAAACATTTCTTCCAAATTGGCCTGGCATATTGTGGGTATTTTTCGTGACCTCTGGCAGGGCATTTCTTCGGGAAAAACCGTTTCTGTATGAGGTATTAAAGCAAACTAAATCCCTATCAACCCTTTCTCATTTACTCTGCAGGGAGTGGAATAAATAGGGAGCTGAATGAAGCTTTTTTTTTACGCATTTGGGTGTACCGTCTAGTCTCCTGAGCCCTACTGTGCCGCTCCTCTCTCCCGCCCTAAGGCAGCCGGAGTCGAGCACCCGGAGACCAACACTGATTCCAGGCGAGGTGCCCCGTAGGCACCAGGCCTCAATCTTCCAGGGCTGTCCCAAGGAAGCTCGGCCTCCGAGGGACAATCACGGCTCCTCGGAAGCGCCAAGAAAGTCAAAGCTCCGACAGGCTACGAACAAGAATCAGACAGAATAGGGGAAGGGCGAATATCCTTCCCACATTTCGGTGAGAAAACGAGGTAAAAGGGAAAGAGGGTGGTATAACTTCAGCATGGGGTGCGGATTCGGGGAACAAAGACAGGAGGAAGATGAGACAGCCACGCCAACGCAGACTCAGAACGGCGCTCCGACTTTACGCAAGTGGCCCGCAATTCCACCGTGCTCCGCTCGCCTTACGCCACCGGCCGAGTCTCAGAGCCTTCGCGAATACGGCTTTGCGCACTGCGGCGGGGCTGCGCCGCAACCCAGCTTGGCCCTACGGCTCCTCCCCGCCATCCTGCGCGGATTGGTAGTGGACCGAAGGCAGGATGCTGATTGGGTGGCGACGGAACCATTCGGGGCGGCTCTGGTGGGTTCGGCTGCCCCCAGAGTGATAAGTTCGGCTTCAGACACGCCCCAGAGCCAGCGGTGAGTCGGAGGTCTATGGAGGTGGCGGCGAGTACTGGGTAGTGGCTGCAGCCGCGACTTCTCTGAGCTGAGCGTTTCCAGTCGTTCCCGACTCCTTCCTCCCCCTTCCCTCCCCCTTTTTTGTTTTCCGTTCCCCTTCCCCTCCTTCCCCGTCCCCGGCGACCGGATCCTGAGGAGGCAGCTGCAGAGGCAGCTGAGTTCTCGGTGAAGGTGAGTGGAGCCGCCGCTGCCGCCTAGGAGAGCGCTCTAAAATGGCCGCCGTCCCCAGGCCTCCTCTTTTTGAGCGGTACAAAATGGCGGCCGCAGGCCGACCCGGGCGGGGCGACCTTTTTTAGCGTTTCCTCCGCGCTTCGGCCACCTGGAAATTCTTCGCCTTTGTTTTCTTTTCCCGTTGCCAACGGAGTAGAAGACAACACCCCTGGCGGCCCCGGCCGTCCGCGTGGCTGGGACCCGGGCGGGCCAAGGCGCGGGCGCGACCGTCCAGGGAGAGCGTGGTTGGGCTGCACGCGCCGCAGCGGGAGGGACGCGGGCTGGCCGGAGGGCCCGGCCGTTGGCGCGGGACCAGCCGAGGCGCAGCAGTCCCGGAGACCGGCGTCCCGCAGGGAGGTGTGTGAAGCCCGATGCCGGCCGGAGAGGCAGGGCTGTTGTTCGTGGCGGGGAACGAAGGGCATCCCCGGCGGGCCCCCCTGGGACAAGGGAGGGTAAAGAAAACAAGGATTTGTGGTCTTGTGTCAGTTGGGAAGCGGGTGTCAGTCTCTTGGGGATTTATGGTGGGAGGGGGCCCTTTTGGAGGCGGTGGGTGAGAAGGAGGCCGCCTTCCCGAATGGAGAACAAAGAGCCGGGCGCTGGGCCGGCGGGGGTGGCCCCGCTCCGCCTCGCGGAGGCTGGCCCCCAGCGGCTCTGTGGGGAGGCCGTCGGAAACACTTCCCCAGCTCCCGCCTGGTTGGAGGAGTCCCCTGCTCTTTGTTCCAGGAAGGGAAGGCATGGGGCGGAGGTTTTGCTGCCATGTTGTGCCCTGGTCTTCCGCCTGTTTGGTGCCAGCCTCTGTGCACCCTTGTTGTCCCTCTCGCGCATCTCTCCTCTTGCCCTCTGTGCGGAGGAGTTAAAAGTAGGAACAGTGAAGAAAACGGCTGGACAATCTGTCTCTGGCTTGTCGTTGGAGCGTTCAAGTATTAGGACATTTTCCACATAATATGTCCCTGTTAATAGAGCTTAGGTTTCCTGTTAATTGATCTGAGTGCTCAGTTTTAAAAGAGGTAGAATGTGATTTTTTCTGAGATTTGTTCTTAACTGTTGAGATGTTACTACGTACGTTTCTGTGAAGGCTCTTGGCGTTCTTGAACACAACGGAATTTCCAGGTAGCTAAACAAAACAGAACTGTATTGCCCATTGAGAACATTCTGTTTGTCTTAAGAGATCTGCAATGCAGTGAAAGTTCAATCAACTGCAGTGCCTCGATGGGAAATAAATCGTAATTGAAGGAGAGTTTATAGATTTGTATGTTTGCAATATCTAATTTTGGTACTCTCTCTCATTCTAGGTTTTTCATTTCTCCTGTCCCCATCCCTCCCCACCCCATCCATTAATATTATTCTTTTGAAGATTCTTCGTTGTCAAGCCGCCAAAGTGGAGAGTGCGATTGCAGAAGGGGGTGCTTCTCGTTTCAGGTATGTGTAGATTTATTTTGGGCAGTTGTTAGAGAGCAATCACAAAATCAAAAGAATCACCACACCAAATAATTCTGAATAAATGTGCTTTACATTTAATTCATAATGTGTTGTGTTTGTTTTTTAAAGTCCTAAAGTTTTCACTATGGCTTTCCAACTATTTAGCCTAATCTTCATTTGTGATGTGATTTCTAAAATACAGAAAAATTAAAGAGATCTTTCATTTCTCTGAATAAGACATAATTGGGGTATAGTTTTAAAAACTGTTTTCCTTTTAATTAGTGCTTCTTCGGGCGGAGGAGGAAGTAGGGGTGCACCTCAGCACTATCCCAAGACTGCTGGCAACAGGTATAGTAAACTTGTAAAAACCATGTGTTTTACAAATAACAGGTTTATATTAATAGTCATTGTCATGTGTAATATACAGTGTTATGCAGCAGACATCAGAAATTAAGTTTATTGAACATGGTTTCTACTACATAACCTAAATTTAGGTTATACATGCAGCATGGTCATGAGACTTTAGAAAATGTTCCCAAGATGGGACAACATTGGCATCCCCTGGGAGTCTATTAGAAAAGTGAATTAGGAGGCACTACCCTAAACCCACTAAAGCAGAAACTGGGGATGGGCCCAGCAACTGGTTCAAACAAAGCCCTTCAGGTGATTCAAATGCACATTATTTGAGGACCGCTGATTGTGAGTTTTTAATTGTTAGGGAAGTTGAGAAACTCAAAACTGAAAATTTTCTGTACTGTATTTAGAAGGATTTCTGATCAGTATGACATTTGGTATGTATGGTTGGATGCTATGTTTTAAATTGTCTTAATTTTAATTATAAATATATTAATTTGTACTAGCGAGTTCCTGGGGAAAACCCCAGGGCAAAACGCTCAGAAATGGATTCCTGCACGAAGCACTAGACGAGATGACAACTCCGCAGCAAACAACTCCGCAAATGAAAAAGAACGACATGACGCAATCTTCAGGAAAGTAAGAGGGTAAGTTTATAGGTCTGTTTGGTCCTTTCGCTAAAAGGAGGAAAGAGGAATGGGTTAGCTGTGTTTCTTTTGTGGCTATGCTATATTACTCAGGAGCAGTGTTCATGCCCAAAGTATGTATTTTAAGGAATGCCAGTGTCTTAAAGTTGAATCTTAAAGAACAGTACCGTCAGTAAGTATTTTGGGGCCAGTGTCTGGTGTGTAACCCAGTGAAGCACAGGACAGGGCTTAGCTCCTCATCTAGCCCTGATAATAAGGAAGCTCTTGTTTTCTGGATTTGGGGGATGTATGAAAGATTTGTCAGACAGCTGGAGACCCCCAGTTAGGTACAGATTGTATAGTCTAAACAAACAGTGGCAGGTTTATATGTAAACATCCCTTTGGTTAGATAGGTAAGGAAAACATCCTGACATCAAAGGAAGACAATAGAAGAATAAAGTTAACATGATTTAAAAGCTGTTTAACTCAATTCTTTGTGTGTTGGCTGACACTTAAAGTGTGATTTCTTTTTCCCCAGCATACTAAATAAGCTTACTCCTGAAAAGTTTGACAAGCTATGCCTTGAGCTCCTCAATGTGGGTGTAGAGTCTAAACTCATCCTTAAAGGGGTCATACTGCTGGTAAGTTAAATGTTGGCTTAACTGAAAAGGAGAGAGAAATACACTGCTCACAATTAGGGGATATTTCAAAATGAATATGAAGCGATAAAATATCCCCTAGTTTTTGTGCGCAGTATATTTAACAAAACCAAGTTGGTTTTTTACACTTGCATTATTGCTTAAAAACTGAAGAATGAGCTAGATAAATGTAGGGTTTTCTCCTTTTGTTTTTTAATTTTTATTCTTTAGTTGAATTTATTGAGATGATACTGGTAATAACTTCTTTTTAAGACTCACTTTTTATGGTATTGGATTTAAGAGCTGGATTTTAAGTTCTTCATACTGTGTTGTGTATGCTTGGAGAGTTAAAATGGGCTTCTTATGGTGAGAATTTATATTTTACACTAAGGAGTACTGTACATTTTCAACTTAATTCTGAATGTTGACTTGACTCTTCTGTGTTTTTTCCAGCCTACTTGGGTTTTGTTAGGCTTTTCTTCTGTGGAAAACACCATATTTTGGTTTTGGAAATGAATTATGTGATAGTTGATAAAACATTCCAGTATCTGTTTATATTTGATTTTCAGCATATTTTGAACTCCTGAGGAGGGGTTGAGCCTACTAATGAGATCTGTATAATTGAAATTTTTTGATACAGTATAATAGTTAACATTTAAATTCTTGGTTTTTCCAGGCTGTGTGCTAAGCATTTTACATGCATTATCTAATTTAGTTTATACAATAATCCTTACAAAAGAGGTATTGTTCCAAAATTATAAATGAGGCATAGAGATTGCCGTTAATGAAATTTGAAATCTAAAATATTAAGATCTCAAAGAATTACTAAATTATAAAGGAAGAGATCTTTTAAGTTGTCATATTTAGTATTTAATAAATGACATTTTCTCTAGATTGTGGACAAAGCCCTAGAAGAGCCAAAGTATAGTTCACTGTATGCTCAGCTATGTCTGCGATTGGCAGAAGATGCACCAAACTTTGATGGCCCAGCAGCAGAGGGTCAACCAGGACAGAAGCAAAGCACAGTAAGTGGTAGTATTTGCTTTGCCTCCTTTTTTTTTTTTTTTTTTTAAGTGAGAGGATAGGAGTTCATAAGACAGATTCTCGCATGCACCCTCACTGGGATCCACATGGGGTTAATGCAAGCTCGAATCAACCGAGCCATCTTCAATGCTTGGGACCCACGCTCAAACTGGCTGCAAGAGGGGAAAAAAGAAAGGGTGTAGGGAGGGGAAGAGAAGCCAGTTGTCACTTCACATGTGTGCCCTGACTGGGCATCAAACTCGGGATGTCCGCATGCCAAGCTGACGTTCTGTCCAATGAGCCACTTGTCCAGGGCTGCTTTACGTATTTTAAAGTTGATTTGGAAGACTTCGTTACTAAGACTTTCAAAATGTCTTTTGTTTTTAATAGACATTCAGACGCCTCCTAATTTCCAAATTACAAGATGAATTTGAAAACCGAACCAGAAATGTTGATGGTGAGAATTATATTTGGCACTAAGGAGCCCTGTGCATTCTCAGCTTAGTTCTGAATGCTGACCTGACTCGTGTGTGTCTCTCCAGTCTATGACAAGCGCGAGAACCCCCTCCTCCCCGAGGAGGAGGAGCAGAGAGCCATTGCCAAGATCAAGATGTTGGGGAACATCAAATTCATTGGAGAACTTGGGAAGCTTGATCTTATTCATGAATCTATCCTTCATAAGTGCATCAAAACAGTAAGTATGATTGGAAACGTAGGTTTGGATAATCACTGGATACACATAATTATTTGGGGAAAATGAGTCCATTGTAATTGCTTTTGTTACCTGAAAATGTTAGTAAATTAAGTGTATATATTTTATTGATATTAGTGAGACGGGGTCGGGGGAGGTATTTATTTGTTCCACTTAGTTGTGCATTCATTGGTTCGCTTCCTTTTTGTGCCCTAATGGGATTGGACCCACAACCTTGGTGTTTGGGGACGACACTCTAATCGACTGAGCTAACTATCCAGGACCTTAGTATTCTAGGTGGCTGGCAAAACTTAACTATAACTATTCTGAAATATGGGAGTAAGTAGTGTGTAGTAAGGTAGGAGTAGAACTGATCACTATGTTACATTGCTTAACTTGGAGGGATTTCTTCAACACAGACCAAATAGAACTGTGATGGCGAACCTATGACATACGGCGGCGTACCAGAGAAGTATGGGGCCGCATGCCAAGAAGGACGTTTCATCCTTGGCTCCTGCACGGCCAGGTGCAGTAGCCGAGAATAAAACATTTGCTGTAGTGTAGACACTCAGTGCCAGAGGTCTGTAGGCCAAAACAACAAAACTCCAACACAGAGCTCTAGTTCTGGGACTTCCGATTAGGCCGTTTTTCTCGAAGTGACACACCACCCAAGTTATGCTCTGTGTGGGTTTTTTTGGCGTATTTTGACACACCAAGCTTAAAAGATTGCCCATCACTGAAATAGAAAGTACTGTGTTAGGTACTGTAGGAACTATGAGTCAGTGTAAACATAAGGGAAAGTGGTATGTCTAAACATAAGATTTTTGTCAACATGAGGGTATTTCTTTTTGTAGCTTTTGGAAAAGAAGAAGAGAGTCCAACTCAAAGATATGGGAGAGGATTTGGAGTGCCTCTGTCAGATAATGAGGACAGTGGGACCTAGATTAGATCATGAACGAGCCAAGGTATGTGTGTTCCTAACAAATGGTATAAGTTTATCTTAATTTTATTCAAATCAGATGGCTTTAATTTTGTGTTCTACATCCAGAGGATTGCCATATTAAATTACTAACCTTGATTGTAATCTAGAAGTTTTAAACGCAGTTTTAAAAGCCTTAAGTAGTGTATATTTGTCGTAGCACTTTTTTTGTTTTTTTGTGGTTTTTTTTAGTCCTTAATGGATCAGTACTTTGCCCGAATGTGTTCCTTGATGTTAAGTAAGGAATTGCCAGCAAGGATTCGTTTCCTGCTGCAGGTAAAACTTTTTTTAATTATGTTGTTGAGTTTACTTTTTTCCTGTTTAGAATATTAAAACTTATTAAACTATTATTAAATTAAAAGGATACCGTAGAGCTGCGAGAACACCATTGGGTTCCTCGCAAGGCTTTTCTTGACAATGGACCAAAGACGATCAATCAAATTCGTCAAGATGCAGTAAAAGTAAGATTTTATTTTTTCCATTTATCCAAGTGTGTTTTAAGACTCTAGTTGCCAAAGGACCATACTTGAGGAGTGTTTTCTTAATCCATTGAGATTTTGCTTCCTGGCAGGTGTCACTATTTGGCCCAAATAAATTACTTTTTTTTTTTTTTTTTTTTTTTTTACAGAGTCAGAGTGAGTCAGAGAGGGGTAGATAGGGACAGACAGACAGGAACAGAGAGATGAGAAACATCAATCATCAGTTTTTCATTGCGACACCTTAGTTGTTCATTGATTGCTTTCTCATATGTGCCTTGACTGCAGGCCTTCAGCAGACCGAGCAACCCGTTGCTCAAGGCAGTGACCTTGGATTCAAGCTGGTGAGCTTTTGCTCAAACCAGCTGAGCCCGCGCTTAAGCTAGCGACCTTGGGGTCTTAACCTGGGTCTTCCACATCCCAGTCCGACACTATACACTGCGCCACTGCCTGGTCAGGCTCAAATTCTTAAAACCACTACTTTTTTTTTTTTTTTTTACAAGGACAGAGAGAGAGGGACAGACAAACAGGAACAGAGAGAGGTGAGAAGCATCAATCATTAGTTTCTCATGGCCGTTTTAACACCATAGGTGTTCATTGATTGCTTTCTCACATGTGCCTTGACCGCGGGCCTTCATCAGACCAAGCCACCCCTTACTGGAGCCAGCAGCCTTGGGTCCAAGCAGGCGAGCTTTGGCTCAAGCCAGATGGGCCCATGCTTAAGCTGGCGAGCTTGGGGGTCTCAAACCTGGGTCTTCCACATCCCAGTCCGATGCTTGATCCACTGTGCCACCACCTGGTCAGGCAAACTGCTAACATCTTTTACCTGGTAGATCTCAGAAATTATATAAGTAGCACTATCATCTACAGGTTTTTTTGTGTTTTTGCTCCAATATAAAAACTTTGTTAGCGAGAGAGGTACAGACAGGCAAAAAGGGGGAGAGATGAGAAGCATCAGCTCATAGATGCAGCATTTTAATTGTTCACTGATTGCTTTCTCGTATGTGCCTTGACTGGGAGGCTCCAGCTGAGCCAGCGAGCGACCCTGTGCTCAAGCTGGTGACCTCGGGGTTTCAAACCTTGAATCCTTAGTGTCCCAGGCTGACAGTCTATTCACTGCACCACCCGCTGTCCAGGCCCCAATATAGGAATTGTATTTTTAGATAAAATAAGGCCCCAAACAAGTATTTTATTCACTTTATTTCTTAAGGATTTAGGAGTGTTTATTCCAGCACCTATGGCTCAAGGGATGAGAAGTGACTTCTTTCTGGAGGGACCGTTCATGCCACCCAGGATGAAAATGGACAGGGACCCACTTGGAGGACTTGCTGATATGTTTGGACAAATGCCAGGTGATTTTGAATAAAATGGGTTTTGTTTAAATAAAAAAATTAGTATAACATAGTAGAGTTGTAAAAAGTTGTCCATGTATGTATTTTAAGGTAGCGGAATTGGTACTGGTCCAGGAGTTATCCAGGATAGATTTTCACCCACCATGGGGCGTCACCGTTCAAATCAACTCTTCAATGGCCATGGGGGACACATCATGCCTCCCACACAATCACAGTTTGGAGAGATGGGAGGCAAGTTTATGAAAAGCCAGGTAAGACATTTACAGATGTTTAGACAAGTATTCTTGAAATGTGTGATTAGTTTTGCTTTTTCAAAAAGTGCAAATACTTTAGGGCAGTGGTTCTTAACCTGGGTCCTTCGAACCCTAGGGGTTCAATGAGTCAGTCTCGGGTTTGGAGAAGCCTCTGCCGCGGAGGCCAGAATAAATACCATAATTTGTTGTGAGTTCATGCACTTTGTTGGTTTTGTTCTTTGATTAAGGTGATGTTCATGCACAGCTCATTTTGTGCACCATTAAAAAAACATACACCTATGTCTTGAATTTGGGGAAAAATCATATTTATCACTAAAGAAGGGTTTGGTGAATGCGCATATGAAACTGGTGGGTTCGGTACCTCAAAAAAGGTTAAGAACCACTGCTTTAGGGTTTATTTCTAAACCAAGTTTTATATCTAGCGGTTACTTTAAGTGAATGCTTATGCTTAATAAGATTAGTAAAATATCAGTAAAGTTACATCACTTTGACAGGTTAGATTTTTATTCTTCCCGGTTTCATCTTTTACTTTCTTTGGGCAAATTCAGTTAAACTTTCCTATGGCTTGGCTCATTTCTTTGGTACTTTATTACCTAAATTTGTGGACCCCTTTTTATCTAGACTTTCTTTCTCCCTTTCTGAAATAGGGGCTAAGCCAGCTCTACCATAACCAGAGTCAGGGACTCTTATCCCAGCTGCAAGGACAGTCGAAGGATATGCCACCTCGGTTTTCTAAGAAAGGACAGCTTAATGCAGACGAGGTACTTTTGCCTTTGTTACTTAATGTACAAGTTTGTCAATTCAGAGATCTACTGCCCGATGATTATAAAGAGATGCATTATTAAGAGGACTTAATGCTGGAGTTATTTTCTTTCTCTCTTTTCTGTACTTTTTCTTTCTTTGGATATCCAGTGTCCTATGAGCGACGATTATGAGATATGAGGGCAAATCTCTTATACAAAGTCTTTAGTGAGAGCAAGGAGGAAAATGGTTGTCAAGGTTTTGCTTGTGATTTTCCTCAAATAGAATGGCTTAACTAAAAATAAATCAAGATATTTAAAATTATAATTAAGCTTTCTGGTTATTTTAATGATGCTAATCTTAGGAGTATTCTGGTACAAATACAAGATTTCATAGTATTTTATTCTTGTATGGATCAGATCTTTAGTTTCCTTGCCAGTAATTAAGTTTAACAAGGAGTACTTTTTTGGTTATTGGTGAAATTTACATTCCTGCCCTAGAGCCTATCATGTTTGTACTCAATCTTAGTATTTGGAATGTTACATTTAGTATCTTATACAGCTGCACGTTGTTAACTTAGGTATCTCTTTTCATTTGTTACCAATTCTAGATTAGCCTGAGGCCTGCTCAGTCCTTCCTAATGAATAAAAATCAAGTGCCAAAGCTTCAGCCCCAGATAACTATGATTCCTCCTAGTGCACAACCACCACGCACTCAAACACCACCCCTGGGACAGGTATTGGACCATAGTATGACAACTTTTTCTCTTTCAGTACTTTCTGAAATTATCTAAAGATTTTTTTTTCGTGATTTTCCTCTGAGGTCATAATTTTCTTTTAAAATTTTTTTATTAAAAATTTATACCTGTTATATTGCAATGTTTTAGACACCTCAGCTTGGCCTCAAAACTAATCCACCACTTATTCAAGAAAAGCCTGCCAAGACCAGTAAAAAGCCACCGCCCTCAAAGGAAGAACTTCTTAAACTAACTGTAAGTTTCAGTTAATCCCATAGTCAATTCATGGATTATATTTGAATGGGGGGGGGGCACTCCAGACATTTGTTTTCTTTTCAGGAAACTGTTGTGACTGAATATCTGAATAGTGGAAATGCAAATGAAGCTGTCAATGGCGTAAGAGAAATGAGGGCTCCTAAACACTTCCTTCCTGAGATGTTAAGCAAAGTGATTATTCTGTCACTAGACAGAAGTGATGAAGATAAAGAAAAAGCAAGTTCTTTGATCAGTTTACTGAAACAGGAAGGAATAGCCACAAGTGACAACTTCATGCAGGTAGGATACTTCTCTGATTCTGAGTATTCTTTCCATTTAAATTTGAAAACTAATAAAGTAACTATATATTCCTTTTTAAGGCTTTCCTGAATGTATTGGACCAGTGCCCCAAACTGGAGGTTGACATCCCCTTGGTGAAATCATACTTAGCACAGTTTGCAGCTCGTGCCATCATTTCAGAGCTGGTGAGCATTTCAGAACTGGCTCAACCACTGGAAAGTGGCACCCATTTTCCTCTATTCTTACTTTGTCTTCAGCAGCTAGCTAAATTACAAGATCGAGAATGGTTAACAGAACTTTTTCAACAAAGCAAGGTCAATATGCAGAAAATGCTCCCAGGTAAGAGAATGCTGGGGATTTTTGGGGTTTTGATACTAAGTTTAGATCCCTTATTACCTTGAGTGGATTTATGTAGGTCATACAGTGTGACTGACTGTCCTGTCCAGATAATGAGATAAGCATTACCTACTACAAGTAGATTTCACTTTCATAGAAAATTAAGATTTTTAACTACTTCCATTTGCTTCAAATGTCAAATTTTCTTTGCTGGGTTAGTTCTTTATTCTTTTTCATGAACCTTGTACTTTGGGGAAATCATTACTTGATGGTGAAAATGGTCCTGTGTCTTCAGAAATAGATCAAAATAAGGATCGTATGTTGGAGATTTTGGAAGGAAAGGGACTGAGTTTCTTATTCCCACTCCTCAAATTGGAAAAGGAACTGTTGAAGCAAATAAAGTTGGATCCATCCCCTCAAACCATTTATAAGTGGATTAAAGATAACATCTCTCCCAAACTTCATGTAGATAAAGGATTTGTGAACATCTTAATGACTAGGTAAGATGAAGTTGGTCTATATATAATGCAGAACTAATTTTTTCTTGACTAGAAAATGTTTAAAGGGGCAAGGGATTAAGAATTTTGTTTAACATAGAAAAATTGCTTTTGTGTTCTAATAAGATCTCTTTCTCTGTAGCTTCTTACAGTATATTTCTAGTGAAGTAAACCCACCCAATGATGAAACAGATTCTTCCTCTGCTCCTTCCAAAGAACAGTTAGAGCAGGAAAAGCAACTGCTTCTTTCTTTCAAGCCGGTAATGCAGAAGTTCCTTCACGATCACGTTGATCTACAAGTCAGTGCCCTCTATGCCCTTCAGGTGCACTGCTACAACAGCAACTTCCCAAAAGGTGAGAGGACCATAGCAGGAATGGCAAGTGCGGGCGAATTTTTAAACAGCACACTAAATAATGAGATTACATTTTTTTTTTAGGCATGTTACTCCGCTTTTTTGTTCACTTCTATGACATGGAAATTATTGAAGAAGAAGCTTTCTTGGCTTGGAAAGAAGATATAACCCAAGAGTTTCCAGGGAAAGGCAAGGCTTTGTTCCAGGTAAATCTTTTGCTGGAGAAATATGGTCTGCTTTTTCCAATTTACTTACTACTTTAATCAAGAGTACTTAAAACTAATACAAGCAAAATGGTTTGTACATATGTCGGTTCTGCTCTGGTACATGCTATGGTAATAAAGTAGGCAGTAAACAGCAAAATGAGGTAAAGCTATGATGTGAACAGCTTCAATTCTAGAGGTGTATATAAGGTGTTAGGTTACAGCTGGCTTTTTTTAGTCCACTTTAGATGGGTTGATTGTGCAAAAGTGGGTTTAAGTCTCTTTTAATGCCGGCAAAGAGGAGATTGCTTCTAGGTTTCTCATAGCTTGATTTTCACTCTTAGTGAGTGGAATTCAAGTCCTAGGAGATTCTAAAATGACAGCAGGTTCTGTCATTCTCTGATCCCAGAGATAGGTCTCTGGTACACAATCCACACGATTATAAAACTAGTTTTCAAGGGGACCAGGCTATGAGAAACACTGGTCTACAGCAGTTTGTCAATCATCAGTATGCAAAAGAGTTAATCATCCTGATGTTGTATGAAGATTATGTGCCTAATGATTTTGTTATGCTTAGAGTGATTTCTGCCTCTAATTAGTGGTCCCTGAAATAATACTCTTCACTGGTCCACAAGTGTAAAAAGGTTGAAAACCCACTAGTCTGTAGTATCTTATCTTTACTCCTTAGGTTTACAAACTTGTTTCATGAGGCTCAGTCACTCTTCCAGCATCTGTACTTGGCTCTGTCCTTATAAAATTGAATTCAGCAATTTGTGGATGGAGCTGGAAATCTTATTTAGAATCTTCTCCCTGTGTTCTGCCCCCTCTCCCCAGTACTGCTTTAACATATTTCGGTTTAAAAGGAGCCGCTGTCTCGTACTAAAATGATCCTGAAATATAATTGGAGCAGTGTCAAAGAATGACATTTGAGCTAACATATATGAACAGCTTATATGTAATCCTAAGTCTAAATAATGAACACTTATAAAATTTGATGTATGTCCTGGAGGCTGTTTGCAATTATAAAAGGTATAATACTACATAAAACTTTGCTTCAATGGGCTGCTCGTCTGGTCCTGAATCAAAGCTGCTTTGAGATTTTCTCTGTAAATAATACCTATTTAAATTACAAATTAATT
Source organism: Rhynchonycteris naso (assembly GCA_037038555.1). Taxonomy (NCBI): domain Eukaryota; kingdom Metazoa; phylum Chordata; class Mammalia; order Chiroptera; family Emballonuridae; genus Rhynchonycteris; species Rhynchonycteris naso. The sequence continues at coordinate 327,940,327 of CM072995.1, read as the reverse complement.
TATAGGTGAATCAGTGGCTAACCTGGCTAGAAACTGCTGAAGAAGAAGAATCAGAGGAAGAAGCTGACTAAAGAACCAGCCAAAGCCTTAAATTGTGCAAAACATACTGTTGCTATGATGTAACTGCATTTGACCTAACCACTGCGAAAATTCATTCCGCTGTAATGTTTTCACAATATTTAAAGCAGAAGCACGTCAGTTAGGATTTTCTTCTGCATAAGGTTTTTTTGTAGTGTAATGTCTTAATCATAGTCTACCATCAAATATTTTAGGAGTATCTTTAATGTTTAGATAGTATATTAGCAGCATGCAATACTTACATCCTAAGTTCTCAAGCAGAAGACAGTCTATTGCAAGGATCTTCTTTGCTGCCAGTTATCATAGGCTGTTTTAAGTTAGAAAACTGAATTAGCAACACTGAATACTGTAGAGATGCACTTTGCTCAGTAATACTTGAGTTGTTGCAATATTTGATTATCCATTTGGTTGTTACAGAAAAATTCTTAACTGTAATTGATGGTTGTTGCCGTAATAGTATATTGCCTGTATTTCTACCTCTAGTAATGGGCTTTATGTGCTAGATTTTAATATCCTTGAGCCTGGGCAAGTGCACAAGTCTTTTTAAAAAGAAACATGGTTTACTTGCACAAAACTGATCAGTTTTGAGAGATCGTTAATGCCCTAGAAGTGGTTTTTGTGGGTGTGAAACAAATGGTGAGAATTTGAATTGGTCCCTCTTATTATAGTATTGAAATTAAGTCTACTTAATTTATCAAGTCATGTTCATGCCCTGATTTTATATACTTGTATCTATCAATAAACATTGTGATACTTGATAGAGTTGTGTGTGACTAAGTTAACATCCACCATTTCATGAAGAAACAAAACACTCTCAGTACTTTAAATTATTACTACTGTAACTCCTTATGCCGTAGGTTTCTCCTCAGGTCAGGTTACTAGAAGTAACCAATAAACAGTTTCTATAATCAAAGGCAGTGCTGAGATAACAAATCTTGTGAATTTGGAGTACATTGCTAATGTATAGCAACTAACTTGATGAGATTTACATTTTCATTGTCATACATGGTGACCTTTGAAAGGCTAACAACCCTCATGGCCAAGACCACATAGCTATTGACCCTGTAGGCATTCCCAGTAGCTGCTGCTCAAGTCCTGGTGGTTCTCTTGGAGAGCTTCTAGACAGACAGTAATGAACCCAATTGCTGTATATGACAGCCTTTATGTCTTCAGTGTTTAATTGGCTTATTCTCTCTTGGGGTAATGAGTAGAACCAGTATCTGTGCCCTATTTGAGTGAGAATAGAATCTAGCCCGCCTTATGTTTTAGCAGTCCTCTTCACAAATTATATCAAGTAACAGATTCATAGTTTTTGGTGGCTCTCCAATGAGATGAAGGCTAAACAGACGAGTGAAAGCTGAGTTGACTAGGCTGTGTATGTGAGTTCTAAGTTGTTATTCCTGGCCCTCTGCTTGCCTTCCCTACCAAGAGGGGATACAGTTTTAAGCCAGCAAATGTATGGTTAGAGGATAGTAAGTCTGCTTCAGTTTCCAGCCAGAATTCTCCCATCCAGCTACTAACCAGGCCATCCCTGCTTAGCTTCCAAGATCAGATAAGGCTCATGTTCAGGGTGTAATGGACATGGACTCCAGCCAGAATTCTCAACTGAGGAAATTGGGCCAAAGGAAGTCTTAGACCTTGGTTGCACCTCCCCTCCCATGCTTCAAGAACAACTCAAGCCTGACCAGGCGGTGGTGCAGTGAATAGAGCTTTGGACTGGGGTGCGGAAGACCCAGGTTCGAGACCCCGAGTTCGCCAGCTTGAGCGTGGGCCCATCTGGCTTGAGCAAAAAGGCTCGTTAGCTTGGACCCAAGGTCGCTGGCTCCAGCAAGGGGTGGCTAAGTCTGCTGAAGGCCCGCGGTCAAGGCACATGTGAGAAAGCAATCAATGAACAACTAAGGTGTGACGGCAACTAAAAACTAATGATTGATGCTTCTCACCTCTGTTTCTGTCTGTCTCCCTATCTATCCCTCTCTCTCCCTATAAGAAATTTAAAAGAACAACTCAAATACGACCTTTTGAACACTCCTGTCATGCAGTCACTGAACAGTATATAAACTACCGTGCTATCGGAACATTATTTGGATGTACCCAGCACACGTGTGAAAAATGCCTTGAATATCAGCATACAAATAAGCAGTGACTTAAGATTTCACATGACTGCCCCTTTGATAGCTGTGTATTCATTTTGCCAGTTTCTTTTCTATTTCTTCGACTGCACCCAAACAGCAAGGCCTCTAGATCGATAACCACTGCTATATTTAGTAGTATTTATCATTCTATAGGCAGCATTTGACAGTCATACTTGGAGACTTCTTTCCAGGACAACAAATGCTTAGTTTTCTTTCTATTGCTACTAGCTGTTCTTTCTCAGTCTCCATGATACCAAAAACAATAATACTTAAGTTGGTTAACTCAAATCCTATGTCTAATCATTAAATCTTGGCTCTCCAAAAACCATTGGAAATAGACAACTCACCTCTCCTACTACCACTCATTTCTCTCCTAGTTGCCACAATAGCCTTAACTGGTTTGTCTGCTTAGCCCTGGCGTGGCCAAGTCTTTGACCCCGGGTCAGATTAGAAAGAAAACTTTTTCATGGGCCAGACAAAATATTAAAATATGTTAAATGCAAAAACGATTTGTTTAAACAAAATTTTATGTAATTTATGAATAAATGAGTGAAAAAAATTTTAATATACAATATTTTAATAATATTTTTAATGAAAATATAATTACATATCGTATAAACATCCAAACTGTATCACAATCAATTAAAACTAATTAATAGAATGAGCTTGAAGGGGTTATATTGCAAATAAAATAATTTTTACAAACAGCCTGGACACGTTTTCAGTTATCAACTGCAGCTATTGTCTATGCTATGCCTGACAGCATATTTGACCACAAAAATAACGAATTGTTTGACATTGGGTGCGCACTGGCAAAGTCTGCCTAAAAGAATGTGGGTTCATATCGCCGCTAAACGTCAAACAGTTCATATCAAGTACAGACGAGTACAAAGGTGGTAAATCTTTATAATGGAATATTTAAAAAATATATAATGAATCGCCTGACCAGGTGGTGGCGCAGTGGATAGAGCATAGGACTGGGATGCAGGAGACCCAGGTTCAAGACCCCGAGGTCGCCAGCTATAGCATGGGCCTATCTGGCTTGAGCAAAAACTCGTCAGCTTGGACCCAAGATCTCTGGCTCCAGCAAGGGGTTGCTGGGTCTGCTGAAGGCCCGCGGTCAAGGCACATGTGAGAGCAATCAATGAATAAGGTGTCGCAACGGCAATGAAAACTAATGATTGATGCTTCTCACCCCTCTCCGTTCCTGTCTGTCCCTCTCTATCCCTCTCTCTGACTCTCAATGTCCCTGTAAAATATATATATATACAGTGTGTCCATAAAGTCATGGTGCACTTTTGACCGGTCACAGGAAAGCAACAAAAGATTATAGAAATGTGAAATCTGCACCAAGTAAAAGGAAAACTCTCCCAGTTTCATACCTATTCAGTGCAGTTTGATGTGGGCTCCATATGTGGCCCTACACACATCCAAACGATAGTGAAGTTCTTGCCGCACACGGTTATGGACGTCTGATGTAACAGAGTGAATAACGTCTGTGATTCTGTTTTAAGTAATTAATGTCGATACATTCAATGTACACGTTCCTTCACATAACCCCCAAAATAAAAGTCTAATGGCGTGAGATCCGGGGATCGTGGTGGCCATGGCTTGACAGAACGCCTGCCTATCCACCACTGGGGGAATGTTCTATCCAGAAACTCATGAACAATGGTGGTGTAGTGTGGAAAAGCGCTGTCCTGTTGAAAGATGACACCATCTGGAAATTGTGGCACTGCATACAATTCCAACATGTCAAGATAGGTGTTTGCCGTCACAGCTGCTCCGCTAAAAAAAATGGGCCTATCATCTTATCATGCATCAGGCCACACCACACGTTCACTTTAGGGGTGTTACATTCATACTCAACATAGGCATGAGGATGTTCAGCAGCCCATATTCGGACGTTATGGTGATGAACATGTCCACAGATATGGAAGGTCGCCTCATCGCTAAACACAATCTTCTGCAAAAATCTTGCATCATTGTCAATCTCACGAAGCATAATCTGTAGCAAATGCGCATTGTGTGGGTCTATCTGCCGGTCTGATAGTGCGCAACAGCCGTAGTTTGTACCCCGTAAAACAGACGTTTCTTTAACACCTTATGAACTGTAGTCTTGCTTATGTGTAATTGTCGAGCACACGCATGCACAGATATTTTAGGGCTCCTTAGGTAGCTATCCCCTATAGCCTCTACAGACTCGTCACTGACTGATGGCCTGCCAGAACGGGGTTTTTCCACCAAACTGCCGGTTTCCTTCAACCACTTATCCCACTGAGTAATATTATTCCTATGTGGTGGCGCTTCATTATAAACGCGCCGATATTCACGTTGCACTTTGGTCACGGATTCAAATTTAACGAGCCACAGAACACACTGAACTTTCCTCTGTACCGTCCACATCTCGACTGGCATGACCGTGGGCTGCTCCGCTGTATACACGGTGTTACGTCATCATCTGCGCATGCGCACATGCTGCCACATTATCTTACAGAAACTGGGAGGGTTTTCCTTTTATTTGGTGCAGATTTCACATTTCTATCGTCTTTTGTTGCTTTCCTGTGACTGGTCAAAAGTACACTATGACTTTACGGACACACTGTCTATATATAAAAATAAAGTATCACGAATCCATTCGACCAATTATTGGAAGTTAACCCTAGATTAGTCGCACGCAGAATTCTTTTCTGTGTATCACTATCTTCCTAAATAGTTCGATTTCCAATAATCAAAGTTGCCTCCGCTTCTGAGTAGCTGAGATTTTAAAGTAGCGGAGAATATTAAAAAATTTAATTGCGGGCCGCATAAACTCATGCGGCCAGATCCAGCCTGCGGGCCATATGTTGGCCATGCCTGGCTTAGTCCTTGCTCTCCTTTCAATCTCAACACAGCAGCGAGAGGAATTAGGGAATGGGGGGAGAATTTTGGCCCCAAACCCACCAAATGGCTTTCCATCTAGGTTTTTTGTTAATTTGAGAAAAACATCTGTTTTTACATCCAGTTGTGCACCCACTGGTTGCTTCCTGCACGTGCCCCAACGAGGGGTTGAACCTACAACCTTGGCACATCAGGATGATGCTCCAACCAACTGAGCTACTGGCCAGGGCCCACTTAGTTGAGTTTTTAAGAAAAGACTGAGTTTGATCTACACAGCCCTAAACTTACCCTAGTCTCCCCTGCTCCCTGTCCTTCACACCATATTTCCCTGATATAATTCCTGTGCTGCTCACTGCTCCCACCACACTGGCCAGGCCTCCATTTGGTTCCTGGGCATGCCAAACATTGGAGGTTTTCTGTTTCTACTTAACCTCTGGATGACTGGCTACCTCAGCTTCATCAGGTGTGGCTCAAATGTCATGTTTATTAGTAAGTTTGCCACTGTTTACCCTATTTAAAATGTAACCCTGATCATATATGTCCTCTTTACTGGTTTAGGTATCTCATCACCTACTATTATATGACATACTGCATATTTACGTCTGACTTCCTACAGAATGTGAAGAGATTGAAAGTTTTGACTGTTTTATTCACTACTGTATTCCCAGCCCCTAGAACAGTGACTAGTACACAGTAAACTCAAATACTTGTTGAACCAAACCACAAATTTAAAAAATTATCTTACATGGCAGGATGTGGACATAGAAAAGAATTGTGGGAAGAACTCAGACTTGATTCTAGATAATAGATCTAGGATTCAGCCTTACCACTTATTAGCAGTATAATGTTAGGCAAGATATTGCAATTCTGAGTTGATTTTTTTTTTTTTTGACAATAGGGGCAACCAGAATGTTTGCTCCATTAGAAAGCTTGGTCTTGTTCACTGTCACATCCGTAACACTAGCATCACCATCATCATCATCATCATCTTGCCTGGCACGTAGTTGGTACTCAATAAATATGAGGTGAATGGATTTGTAGAGCAATCTCACACCTGTCCAATTCTGGGTTTTGTTACATATCTGGCTCCTTGCAATTACTCGGAGGCAGAGAAACCAAGGATTATTTCACAGATAAGGCAAATGAAGGCCAAAGAGGTGAAGCAATTGGCCTAAACTCATGGAACTAAGTAATGGGGAAGCTGGGATTGAGGCTCTGGTCTGTGACTCCGCATGTCCCCTGCAGACTTGAGCAAGGGTTTACTGCTTATTGGTCATCTCTTTGCATTATCCACAGTTGACAGGGGGACCAAGCTCAGGCCAAATTTTTTATTTTTCCCTCCTCCCACTGATGAGCATGTCCAATAGGTCTTGATCTTTTCCCCCTTGGAATGTACTGGCCAGATATCCTTGTCTCCTCCTGTCGCCCCTTGGGAGGCTGTCTCTAACTCTAGTGAGCTAAATGGGAAAGAACTTTGTAAGTCCCTGTCCTCCAAGCCCCACTGCACAGCTGATGTATGAAGCTGCTCTGCACAGCCAACTCCAACAGAAGAAGAAGGATGTCCCCTTGCTCAGGCTGTCTTTCTGGTGTAGAGTAAGAGGGAGATGGGAGCTCTGTGAAGCCAGGGCAAAGCACAGTTGGATTCACTGACTGTTTGGAAAGTTCTTCCTGGAACGTTTACTGAGAAAGTGACCCTTCTTGAAGTCTCGACTTCTCCAGGATGTTTCCTCCTCTCAGCTCAGGTGACGTGACATTTTATTCATGTCTCAGCATGGCCCATCACCTGCTCCAAATTCCCATGATCTGCTCCTGTCTGTCTTCCCTGCTGAACAGAAAGAGGACTCCTATGGTAGAGAAACATTGTCCTACCACTGTGCTGTGTCCCAGCCCCTGGCACAAGGCTGGCAGTGATGAGGCGCTTACCTTTGAACAAGTAAATAAATTAAGAAAACTGGGTGCTTTGTAATTGAATTGGAAGCATTGGCAAATGGGAAGGCTGGGGCAGCCACAAATAAAAAATCTGTAATCACTTCAACACACATCTGTCAGTAATTACTGTTTTAAGTTTCCACTTAGTGCAGGTAGTATATAGACTATAGTCAGTTTTTCTAGGGTTACTATGAAGTCAATAGACTTCCGTGGCCATCCTCTTACACAGGACTTTTCCTGGACCCTGAATCTAATTTTGTATTCTTTGCCTGACCAGGCGGTGGCACAGTGGATAGAGCGTAGGACTGGGACATGGAGTACCCAGGTTCGAGACCCCAAGGTCACCAGCTTGAGCGCGGGTCCATCTGGCTTGAGCAAAAACTCGCCAGCTTGGACCCAAGGTCGCTGGCTCCAGCAAGGGGTTGCTCGGTCTGCTGAAGGCCCGCGGTCAAGGCACATGTGAGAAAGCAATCAATGAACAACTAAGGTGTCGCAACAAAAAACTGATGATTGATCCTTCTCATCTCTCTCCGTTCCTGTCTGTCTGTCCCTATCTATCCCTCTCTCTGACTCTCTCTCTGTCCCTTTGGGGGGGAAAAATGTACTCTTTAAGAGCACCCTACAGCTGCTTTAATACTGTAGGAGATATTTTTTAAAAGACTTGATTCATTTTACTGAGAGGAGAGACAGAGAGAGAGAGAAAGTGGGCAGAGCAGGAAGCATCAACTCTTAGTTGCTTCCCATATGTGCCTTGACTTGGCAAGCCCAGGGTTTCAAACTGGCGACCTCATTGCTCTAGGTTGACACTTCATCCACAGCGCCACCGCACGTCAGGCCACAGTGGCTTTATTACTTACTCAGCTGGTTGCAAAAGGTGAGGGAAGGGTTTGAAAGAATGAATAAATGAATGAGTGAGTGGCGGAGCTCCCTTTAGTTCTAAGAAAAATAATCTCTGAAGAAAATTACTGCACTAGTAATCCACATTAGCACTGAAAAATTAGAAAATAAAAATAAGTTTAAAAAGGATATAAAGCTAATCATATTAAAATTTTTCATAATTTGCAAAGGAGTGACCTTTCTAATGATACAGGGCAGTTCTGGATTTTGTGGGGCCTGACTTTATATAAGTTGAGGGGCCCCATTTTTTTAAGATTTTATTTACTGATTTTATAGAGGGGATAAACGAGAAGTATCAATTCATAGTTCCTTTATTTAATGTTCATTGCTTGCCTGTTTTATGTGCCTTGACCAGGCAGTCCCAGTGTTTCAAACTTGGGACATCAGCATCATAGGTCAACAATCAATCCACTGTGCCACCACTGGTCAGGCAAGGGGTCCTTTTAATAAAAAGAATACAAACTTACAAATACAAAATTAGATATAGGGCCTTGGAAAGGGTCCGGGCACATGGAGTTTCCTGAAGCATAAGCCTCTTTAACTTCATGGAAAAAATACCTAGAAACCATAAAGAAAAAAAATTGATGGATTTGTCTGTTCATCTGTTTCACTCAAAATAAACAAAGGACAAACTTAGAAAAATATTTGCCATACTCACAATAAATGGTTAATCATAAAAAAAGTTCTTAAAAATCAATAAGACTAAAAAAAAAAATCAATAAGACTGCCTGACCTGTGGTAGCTCAGTGGATCAAGCATCAACCTGGAATGCTGTGAGGTTGCTGGCTCAAAACCCTGGGCTTGCCCAGTCAAGGCACATATGGGAATTGATGCTTCCTGCTCCTCCCCCTTCTCTCTTTCTGTCTCTCTTCTCGAAAATGAAGAAATAAAAATAATTTTAAAACATCAATAAGACTTGTGCAGCCACTATGAAGAACAGCATGGCATTTTCTCAAAAAATTAAAAATAGAACTGCCTTTTGACCCAGTGATCTCACTTCTAGAAATATATCCTAAGAATCCCAAAACACTAATTCAAAAAAGATATGCACCCCCATGTTCATTGCAGCGTTATTTACAATAGACAAGATTTGGAAGCAGCCCAAGTGTCCATCAGTGGATGAGTGGATAAGAAAGCTGTGGTACATTTACACAATGGAATACTACATGGCCATAAAAAAGGAAATTTTACCTTTTTGTGATAGCATGGCTGGACCTATAGAGTAGTAAGTTAAATAAAGTAAGCCAGGCAGAGAAAGACAAATACCATATGATCTCACTTACATGTGGAATCTATATATAACACATAGATACAGACAACAGGATGACAATATCCAGAGGAAAGGGGGTGGGGGTTAGAGGAGAAGGGCAACGTTGGGGAAAATGAGGATGGAAAGAGATTGCTGGGGCAGGAGATATACAATGTGATGTGTGGATGGTATTATATTGAGTTGTACACTTGAAACCTGTATGGTTTGGTGAACCATGTCAACTCAATAAATAAAAAATAAGTTAAAAGAAATCAATTGGAGACCCTGGCCAGGTGCCTCAATGGATGGAGTATCATCCCCGTGCACCAAGGACTCAGGTTAGGTCCCTGGTCAGTTCACATATGAAGAGCAACCAATGAGTACACACTAAATGGAACAAGAAGTTGATGCTTCTCTTTTCCTTTCCCACCTCTTTTCTACCTCTCTCTCTCAAATCAATGGAAAATATTTTTTTAAATCTGCCTGACCAGGTGGTGACACAGTGGATAGAGCATCAAACTAGAACATGGAGGACCCAGGTTGAAAACCGCAAGGTCACCACCTTGAGCGCAGGCTCACTGGCTTGAGTATGGGCTCACCAGCTTGAGCGTGGGGTCGCTGGCTTGAGCATGGAATCATAGACAGGACCCCATGGTCGCTGGCTTAAGCCCAAAGGTTGCTGGCTTGAGCAAGGGGTCACTTGCTCTGCTGTAGCCCCCCGGTCAAAGCACACATAAGAAAGCAGTCAATGAACGACTAATGTGCTGCAACGAAGAATTGATGCTTCTCACCTCTCTGTCCCTGTCTCTCTCTCTGTCTCTGTCACAAAAAAAAAAAGGAAAAACAGCCTAACTTTTTTGAACCCAAATATGTGCCTGTCCCCTGGTATATATTATGACATTCGATTCTCAAATAGCTCTGGGATGCAGATACTGTTATCCCAATTTGAACAGCAGGAAATTGGAGCTAAAGGAGATAAAGCCAACATTCAAATAAAGCCACATCCCAGCGTCATATAGTTTATCATTGAAAGAGCTAAGATTTAGAATATCTCTAAAGCTCATATATATATATATATAATATATAATATATATATATATATATATATATATATATATATTATCAGACATGGTCAAATTGGAGCTGATTTTCAAAAGTAAAGAAAATATAAGAAAATGTGGCAATCCATACCATAGATACTCCAAATCATTTTATCTTGATACTCCAAATTTTTATACCACAAATTACCCCCCAAATAGGAAGTGGCCTGACATTTTAGCTCTAACAATTTGTTTCCAATTACACAAAGCCCTCTCAATTACTTTTTTTACACAAAGATGCAAAAAATGGAATGACACATGTGAACCCTGAAAAAGAATGATATCTATTAAGAAGGGTACCTGGTGGCTAACTGGGCTCAAATTATAAAAAAACAGAGCCTAGCATCTGTTTCTGTACAGGGGCCTCTCATGCAAACTGTACTTCACTGAGAAACCAAAACTGGACTGCCTGCCTCTGCCTGCACTGAGTCTTTGCCAACTGAGCCAGCCCTTTAAAAAAGTTCCAGTAATCCTATTTCAAAAAAGAGGACTGAAGTTTTCCCCATCCAATCAGAACTGTGTGGTTCCAGCCAATCAGAGCAGCTCTATTCTGACTAATCAGGACAGTGCCAATTAAACTGTGAGAATTTAGAGTCCTCATTTGCATGAGGGCAGACCAATCAGGGGCCAGGGCCAGGGACTTCTGTCTATATAAACCAGCTCCCCTCTGGCTGGGAGAATGCACTTTCCTTTCCACCGAAGACTGTGTTTCCTTGGCTGAGCTGAAACACAGTGTCTAGCAAGAGCAGAGCAGACCAGTACAGCACAAAGCAGACTGGTGTGGAGTAGAGCAGAGCAAACCATCAAGGAGCAGAGTTGTCTAGCCCAAGAGGGGGCCTGGCTCTGGGGCTGCCTCACAGCCTTGTTGTTTTCACAGCCATGCTGTAACACTGGCTGAGCTGTTTTGCACTGAATAGTTTCCTTCTACACCACACCCAAAATTGGGGATTCCTGTTGGTATTGAATTGGCACCAACAACCATTGGTTGACACACATTAACCTGACATGGGCCCAACCAATGATAGTTTATGATGTTTATGGAAGGCCCCTGATGGGCTTGGTGCAAAACAAAACAAAACAAAAAGCACAAAGAAATTTAACACAGATGTTGGTCAAATAAGTTTGTAAAAATGATATATATGTTTGCTCGCTTATAGTTTGCATTGGGTGTGGGGGACAGGCTGTAAGCAGGCAGGGTCGTTATAGCCTAAGGCTTAGTTTTAAGACTAAGCTTTTGCCCACACCCTTGACTGTTGCATGATAGGGGGTGGTACACTCTTATGAGGAATCCCATTTATGCCTCAGATAAGTGACTTTGTATCAGAGACTTCCTTGTTTGTATATTAGATTAAAATTTTTGACTTCTGCCTGACCAGGTGGTGGCACAGTGGATAGAGCGTCGGACTGGGATGCAGAGGACCCAGGTTTGAGACCCTGAGGTCGCCAGCTTGAGCAAAAAGCTCACCAGGTTGGACCCAAGGTCACTGGCTCGAGCAAGGGGTTATTTGGTCTGCTGAAGGCCCGTGGTCAAGGCACATATGAGAAAGCAATCAATGAATAACTAAGATGTCATAACAAAAAATTGTCTGTCCCTATCTATCCTTTCTCTCTCTCTCTCTCTGACTTCTACACTATAAAATGGGGCAGAGGAACCCATGCGGGAGGAGATCAGAGAAACGCCATGTGGAGGGGAGAGGAAGCAGCTAAGATGGCGGAATGCTGAAGGAGAAGCCAGTTTGTGCAGAGAGAAGGAGATGGGGAACAGAGGTGAATAAGGCTGGTGAGGTAGAAACCTTTGATTCTTGGAAACTCGGATAAGTCAGTGGCTGAATGGAAAGGGCAGTGTTTTCCCACTGTGTGTATTTCTTGCCCTCTGGGTGCAAGCTAGGATTAAAAGCTAATGGTCCAGGGGGGAGCAAGATGGCGACGGAGTAGGCGGACGTACCAACTTCCAACTCCCAGAACCAAAGTGGATTACAACTCAATTTTAAGAACCATCACCTGGATAAACCAACTTTGAACAAAACTAAGTGGACTCCTCAACCAAGGAACACAGAAGAAGCCACATTGAGACTGGTAGGAATAGCGAAAACGCGAAGAGGGCTGCCCAGCTCCCCGGAGCAAACGGCAGCCCGGAGAGACCCGTGTGGCGGGAGGAGATTTTGGCGGAGAGGGAGGGACCTGGGTCCCAGGAACCAAGCCCCAGCCTGCAGTCCCAGAGCCAAGAAGAGGCATTTGGACAGTTTTGAGCTGTGAAACAAGTGAGGGAGCTCCCAGGCCTACAGTGTGGAGTACTAGGTCCCTTCCTACTCTGCTGAGGGCTGCTTAAGGTTTTGGGGCGGCAGGACGCTGAAAGGCGGTTCTGTCGGCGTGGGCAGAGGCCAAGCCGGTGGGAGATCGGTCTAGCCCAGAGGGTAGGAGGGGAAGCGCGAGAGCGGTCCGGAAGCTGCGGGCCCGCCTTTAATCCCACTTACGGGGACAAAGCGGGAGGCCAGGAACAGGCAGGCCCTGCGCAAGCCGGCCCTGACCGCGGGGACCGGGCTAGGACCAGGGACGGGCAGGGGCTCGTGGCTGAGCTGACGCTACCAGTCCGCCCCCCCACCCCGCCGCCCGCCGGAGAAACCGCGGTTGGCCAGTATACGTGCGCGAGCGGGCTCCGAGCGCGGGAACGGGGTGGACCCCGAGACAGGCGGAGGCTCGCAGCTGAGCCCACGCTATTATCCCCATCCGGCCGGAGAAACCCCGGATAGCGTTAATACGTGCACGAGCGGGCTCCGAACGCGGGGGCGGGGTAGAGTCCGGGACGAGCGGAAGTACGCAGCTCGGCGGAAGCCAGCAAACACGCCCGCCCCAATAAATCTTGGTTTCCGACCCTGCGCAAAGGGCCCTGGCCTCGAGGGCGGGGCTAAAGCTCCTGACGGGCAAAAGCTTACAGCTGAGAGCACGTCAAAAGCCCCGCCTAACCCGCGGAACTGTAGTGAGCAGGCTCCGACTGCTGGTTCTGGGCGGAAGTCCGGAAATAGGCTGGGTCCGCAGCTGAGGAAAGGTGCTCGCCTCTACCCTTGGTGCTAATCTTGTGGCTTCAGTGACAGCCCCTCCCACGGAGGAGAGGCAGAAATCACAGCAAAAGCCACAGTGGGCCGGCGCTGGCAACGCTCATACCCAACCACCCTAGGCGCCGGCAGAGGGGGTGGGGGGCCTGCAGATAGACCACACCTAGAGAACACAAAGGCAACACCTACTGGACTCCAGTGGCCACAACTTGCTTATACACAGAAAAAATGGGCAGGCAGAGGAATGCAAACCAAATGAATCAAGAGAAATCCCCAGAGAAGGACCTGAATGAACCAGATATAACCAAATTACCAGAAGCAGAATTTAGAATAATGATAGTTAGGATGTTCAAAGAAATTAGAGCAACAATGGATAGTCATTATGAACACCTAAATAAAGAGATAACAAGTATAAAAAATGAAATTGAAATAATACAAAAGAATCAGACAGAAATGACAAATACAGTATCAGAACTGAAGACCACAATGGAAGGAATTAAAAGCAGGATGGATGACGCTGAGGATCGAATAAGCGAGTTAGAGGACACAATAAACAAAGGCACAGAAGCAGAGAAGAAAAAGGAAAAGAGACTTAAAAAATGTGAGGAAACTCTAAGGGAGCTTTGTGACAACATGAAGAGAAACAACATTCGCATCATAGGGGTGCCTGAAGAAGAGGAGAGAGGACAGGAAATGGAAACTTTGTTCAATCAAATTATAGCAGAAAACTTTCCTAAATTAAGGCTGGGAAACACTCCACACATTCAAGAAGCACACAGAACTCCATTAAGGAGAAACCCAAAAAAATCTACACCAAGACACATCATAGTTAAAATACCAAAGCTAATGGATAAAGAAAAAATTTTAAAAGCTGCTAGAGAAAAAAAGACTATCACCTACAAAGGAGCCCCCATAAGGATGACATCGGACTTCTCAACAGAAACACTTGAGGCCAGAAGGGAATGGCAAGAAATAATCAAAGTAATGCAGAACAAGAACCTACAACCAAGACTACTTTATCCAGCAAGGCTAACGTTTAAAATTGAAGGAGAAATAAAGAGCTTCCCAGAAAAAGAAAGCCTCAAGGAATTCATAAAAACCAAACCAATTCTGCAAGAGATACTAAGGGGCCTCTTGTGAACAGTTTAAAGGGAGGAAAGAATAGAGCAAAAGAAGAATACAGCTTTAAAGAATAAAATGGCAATAAACAACTACACATCAATAATAACCTTAAATGTAAATGGATTAAATGATCCAATCAAAAGACATAGGGTAGCTGCATGGATAAAGAAACAGGACCCATACATATGCTGTCTACAAGAGACACACCTTAAAATAAAAGATGTTCATAGACTGAAGGTAAAAGGATGGAAAAAAATATTTCATGCAAATGGAAATGAAAAAAAAGCAGGGGTAGCAATACTTATATCAGACAAAATGGACTTTAAAACAAAGGCTGTAGTAAGAGATAAAAGAGGACACTACATAATGATAAAGGGAACAATTCAACAGGAAGATATAACTATTGTAAATATCTATGCACCAAATATAGGAGCCCCGACATACATAAAGCAGACTTTGATGGATATAAAGGGCGAGATTAACAGCAATACTATCATAGTAGGTGATTTCAATACCCCTCTAACAACACTGGATAGATCCTCAAGAAAGAAAATTAATAAAGAAACAGCAGACTTAAAGGAGACACTAGATCAACTTGATTTAATAGATATCTTCAGAACTTTTCACCCTAAAGCAGTAGAATATACATTCTTCTCAAGCGCTCATGGTACGTTTTCTAGGATAGACCACATGTTAGGACACAAAAATGGTCTCAATAAATTTAAGAAGATTGAAATCATATCAAGCATTTTCTCTGATCACAATGCCATGAAACTAGAAATTAACCACAAAAGAAAAACTGAAAAATACTCAAACACTTGGAAACTAAATAGCTTGTTATTAAATAATGAATGGATTAACAATGAGATCAAAGAAGAAATAAAAAAGTTTCTAGAAACAAATGATAATGAGCATACATCAACTCAAAATTTATGGGACACAGCAAAAGCAGTTCTGAGAGGGAAGTTTATTGCACTACAGGCATATCATAAGAAGCTAGAAAAAGCTCAAATAAGCAACTTGACCCTGCATCTAAAAGAACTAGAAAAACAACAACAAATAAAACCCAAGACAAGTAGAAGAAAGGAAATAATAAAGGTCAGAGCAGAAATAAATGACATAGAGGCTAAGGAAACAATACAGAGGATCAATGAAACAAGAAGCTGGTTCTTTGAAAAGGTAAACAAGATTGATGAACCTTTAACTAGACTCACCAAGAAAAAAAGAGAGAGGACTCAAATAAATAAAATTAGAAAGGACAGTGGAGAAATAACAACTGACACAACAGAAATACAAAGCATTGTAAGAAAATACTATGAAGAACTATATGCCAAAAAATTAGACAATCTTGGTGAAATGGACAAATTTCTTGAATCATATAACCTTCCAAAAATCAATCTGGAAGAATCAGAACACCTAAACAGACCAATTACAGCAAATGAGATCGAAACAGTTATCAAAAAACTCCCAAAAAAGAAAAGTCCTGGGCCTGATGGCTTCACAAGTGAATTCTATCAAAAATTCAAAGAAGAACTAACTCCTATTCTCCTGAAGCTATTTCAAAAAATTCAAGAGGAAGGAAGAATTCCAAACTCCTTTTATGAGGCGAGCATAATTCTGATCCCAAAACCGGGCAAAGACAACACAAAGAAAGAAAACTATAGGCCTATATCCCTGATGAATTTAGACGCTAAAATTCTCAACAAAATATTAGCCAACCGGATCCAGCAATATATGAAAAAAATCATACACCACGATCAAGTGGGATTTATTCTGGAGAGGCAAGGCTGGTTCAATATTCGCAAATCAATCAATGTGATTCACCACATAAACAAAAGGAAGGACAAAAATCACATGATAATTTCAATAGATGCAGAAAAGGCATTTGATAAAATCCAGCACCCATTCATGCTCAAAACTCTCAGTAAAGTGGGAATACAGGGATCATTCCTTAACATGATAAAGGCCATCTATGATAAACCGACAGCAAACATCATACTAAATGGACAAAGATTAAAAGCAATCCCCTTAAGATCAGGAACCAGGCAGGGTTGCCCACTTTCACCACTCTTATTCAACATAGTTCTGGAAGTCCTAGCTACAGCAATCAGACAAGAAGAAGAAATAAAAGGCATACAAATTGGAAAAGAAAAAGTAAAACTGTCATTATTTGCAGATGATATGATATTGTATATTGAAAACCCTAAAGTCTCAGTCAAAAAACTACTGGACCTGATAAATGAATTCAGCAAGGTAGCAGGATATAAAATTAATACTCAGAAATCAGAGGCATTTCTATACACCAACAATGAAATATCAGCAAAAGAAATTAAGGAAACAATCCCCTTCACTATTGCAGCCAAAAAAATAAAGTACCTAGGAGTAAATTTAACCAAGGAGGTTAAGGACTTGTACTCAGAAAATTATAGAACATTGATAAAAGAAATCAAGGAAGATACAAACAAGTGGAAGCACATACCGTGCTCATGGCTAGGAAGAATAAACATCATTAAAATGTCTATATTACCCAAAGCAATTTATAAATTCAATGCAATACCAATTAAAATACCAATGACATACTTCAAAGATATAGAACACATATTCCAAAAATTTATATGGAACCAAAAAAGAACACAAATAGCCTCAGCAATCTTAAAAAGAAAAAATAAAGCAGGAGGTATCACTCTTCCTGATATCAAGGTTTACTACAAGGCCATTATACTCAAGACAGCCTGGTACTGGCATAAGAACAGGCACATAGATCAATGGAACAGAACAGAGAACCCAGAAATAAACCCACAGCTTTATGGACAACTGATATTTGACAAAGGAGGAAAGAACATACAATGGAGTAAAGACAGCCTCTTTAACAAATGGTGTTGGGAAAATTGGACATCTACCTGCAAAAAAATGAAACTAGACCATCAACTTACACCATTCACAAAAACAAACTCAAAATGGATAAAAGACTTAAATGTAAGCCGTGAAACCATAAACATCTTAGAAGAAAACATAGGCAGCAAGCTCTCCGACATCTGTAGCAGCGGTATATTTGCCGATTTATCTTCCTGGGCAACTGAAATAAAAGGCAAGATAAACAAATGGGACTATATCAAACTAAAAAGTTTTTGCACAGCTAAAGACAATAGGAACAGAATAAAAAGACAAACCACACAATGGGAGAACATATTTGACAGCACATCTGATAAAGGGTTAATAACTAAAATTTATAAAGAACTTATAAAAAGCAACACCAGGAAGACAAACAACCCAATCAAAAAATGGGCAAAAGAAATGAATAGAAATTTCTCCAAAGAGGACATACAGATGGCCAATAGGCATATGAAAAAATGCTCAACATCACTAATCATTAGAGAAATGCAAATTAAAACCACAATGAGATATCACCTCACACCAGTCAGAATGGCACTTATCAGCAAAACAACACAGAATAAGTGCTGGCGAGGATGTGGAGAAAAGGGAACCCTTCTGCACTGCTGGTGGGAATGCAGACTGGTGCAGCCACTGTGGAAAACAGTTTGGAGATTCCTCAGAAAATTAAAAATCGAACTGCCTTTTGACCCAGCTATCCCACTTTTAGGAATATACCCTAAGAACACCATAGCACTGTTCGAAAAGAAGAAATGCGCCCCCATGTTCGTGGCAGCATTGTTCACAATAGCGAAGATCTGGAACCAGCCCAAGTGTCCGTCAGAAGACGAGTGGATTAAAAAGCTATGGTACATATATACTATGGAATACTACTCAGCCATAAGAAACGATGACATCGGATCATTTATAACAAAATGGATGTACCTTGATAACATTATACGGAGTGAAATAAGTAAATCAGAAAAAAAGAAAAACTGAGAACAGCACGATTACATACATAGGTGGGACATGAAAGTGAGGGTATGAGACATGGACAAGAGAGTGGTGGTTATGGGATGGGGGGAGGGAGGGAAGAATGGGATAGGGAGGAGGGGAGGGACGCAGGGAAAACCAGATTGAAGGTAACAGAGGACAATTTGACTTTTGGTGATGGGTATGCAACACAATTGAATGATAAGATAACCTGGAGATGTTTTCATTGTACATATGTACCCTGATTTATTGATGTCACCCCATTAGAATTAATAATAATAAAATATATATATAAAAAAAAAAAAAAAAAAAAAAAAAAAAAAAAGCTAATGGTCCACCAGTTCTCAGCTCTGTCGTTTCATTACCATCTGTCCGAATCAAATGCAGATATGCATGGGCCAGGTGGCTGTGATGGTGGCGTGGCTACTGGCCCTACAACAGATTTAACCATTATTCCTAGAGACATGATCACACAATCTAAAGAGGTTGACTTGGTTGGTTAGAGCATCATCTTGATACGTCAAGGTTGCTGGTTTAATACCCAGTCAGGGCATGTATAAGGAATCAACCACTGAATGCATAAATAAGTGTGTTGGGTAAACAAGTGAGTTAGGTTTGCTCACTTGTATTTTGCATTGGTGCAGACAGCGCCATGTGTGTATAGTCAGTCTACAGAAGGCTGCGGGTGCTTGCCCTCAGGGTGGTAGATTGCAAATGGTGGATTGGGAAAGGCGATTGTTTGCCGGAGAAGAGGTATTTCCTCCTGGCCTTATGGCTGGGGAATGCTGAGGCTGGTGCAGGCTGTGAGTCCGGTGAGACCAGAGAGCTGAGTCAGGGTTTGGGAGCCCTGAGTAAGAGGGAAGCGGTCTTCCCTGCCTGTTTGCTTATCCACCATTACGAGACTTTAATAAACGGAATGGCCCACCATTTTCTGGCTCCACAGTTTCTTTACCATCTGCCCGAATCCAGTGTAAACCTGCCTGGCCATGGCGGCAGCCACTGGCCTTACAGAAGCCCTAGGTTCTTCTTTAGCTCATGAAAGTTTGACGAGTCCTGATACACAACCTAATACAGGCCCCGTTGCTGACCACAAAGGATTGTACTGTGCCCCCAGCCACAGTGACCTGGGACTCAGCTTCTACTTCACTGAGATTCAATTCAATTCCCTTCATTTCTTCCTACCATCGAAACTACCAACTTGCCAAAAATTGCCCTGATGCATGACTTTCCTCTTTTTTCTGTAGATAAAATGTCCTAGGTCTTTCCAAAGGCCAAACCCTATCCCCATCCTCAGACACTATTCCCTGGGGTCAAAAGACTGTAAGACACTTGACATCCCCATTGCAGGGAATAAAGGACCAGCGGCCAGAGCATGGCAGTCATTGGGAGCACACTGCCAGCACATGTGACAACTGAGAGCTTCGAAGTTGCCTTGAAAAGGGGCTGTGAAGATGAGCTGTGTGCTATGTGAGATTCCAGCAGGAAAAGTCTCCGAGTCCTCTTGAATGATCAGAAGAGTAGAAACTTGATTTCTGTGAATCATGGAAAAGAAGAATGCCTGGTTCCAATGCCAGAGAGTTCAGACTAGACCAGCAAGAGGGTTGCAGGTTGCTGAAACAAGGTTTTAACATCCATTAAACTTTTGGCCCTCACATAATTTACTCAAGGCCAAGATATAGAGTGGATCTCCCTTCTCCTACCTCCTTGGCCCAAGAGTGGTCTCCTGCATTGCTTCAGCTGCCACTCTAAGCAAGAGGAGGAGAGGTGAGGAGTGTGTCCATACAGGCACCATGTGATATCTCTCTCACACACACATACACACACACACACACACACACACACACACACACACACACACACACACACACATACGACCCAAGACAATTCAGCAGCAGGCTAAGGCAGGAAATGAAGCCTCCACTTCTTTCCAGTTAAGGAAATTGAAGTACTCGCTCCCATTGGAGAAATCAAAGCAGCATTGTTTCAAAGAACAAAACAGTCCAGGAGAGAACAAAGGTTTTGGCATTAGTCCTTCTCTGGAGAAGATGCTATCATAGACTCCCCATCCCACTCAGATGAATCCAGCCTGTTTGGGACTAAAGGCCAATTTATAAGTTTGTTTATCAGGATCATGCTCAAAGATATCATCTTTCGGTCGTTTGACTAACAGTGCCTTCACAGTTGTCAAAATGAGAACAAAATCGAGTGAACTGTAAGAATGGTTTCTAAGAAACAGCAACCTGACAATTTACAGCCACACGAAGAGTCTGGCAGCACATCTGAAAGTCATTATGTCTGTGACTCACGTCTGAGTTCAGGGACACCAAATGGCTGCCGTTGACAGTCCAAGCATAAGCATCACTCCAACAAAATAAATTTGCTAAAATTCACTGTAGGAGAGAAGCGTGGAGCTACCCAAGACCTCTGTCTGGAGAGTTAAATCTTTTCCTACACTCTCTATTTTTAGATGAGAAATTTCATTTTATCAAAATGAACAAAATATAAATTAGTACCCACTTCTTACCAAATTTTATGTTTGGCCCTCGGAAAACAGATGTAAAAGATACAGTCCATGTCCTTGAGCTCCGTGTCTGATGGGGACATATAAATAGATCATTTCAATCAATAGTCTGGAGTTGTTTAGGGCAGAGGCAAGGAGCCCAACACACCTCATTTTCTACAGAAGCAGACAACAATAACCAATCTCAAATTATGACCCTGAAACATCAAAAGAAGGTTCAATACCACACTCAGAAGTATCCTATATGGGAATGGACAGGAGTACTACTGAGAAAGGGTGCACAGGAAGCTTCTAGGGGTATAGGTGTTTTAATATTTCTGCATTTTATTATATCACATATTCTTCTGTATGCATGATAAAAAGAATGAATGAGCTGAGTCCAACAATACTGAGTCTTCCAACTGAACTCTACCTTCTTTTACCCAATACTCCCCAATGTGCAGTGCAGGATCTTTCCTTGTTTGAAAGATCTGAAACTGTTTTCTGTGATTGTCACCCAAAGCATTCTCATTGAAATAAGGCTATAGAACATAGCATTTTTCTAACTTATATGACTATCACCTTGTTTTTTAAGAAGTATCTTCTGGGATTAGTGTTTCATAGAAAACACTCTGGGGGACACACTAGAATAGAGATCTAGTCAGGAGATGGAATTGTCAAGAACTCAAGATGTAGTGGCTTCTAGATAAGAAACTTTAAGCCCCACTGTGTTGCACCTGAGGGTTCTCTTCACTGCTTAGCTGTGGACAGCACAGACAAGTTCAGATTTTCCCCTAGATGCCCCTGCAGCATGACAAGCAGCATGTCAGTCTCATAATGAGATCTGCCCCCAGAATGTTGCAATAGTGGCAACCTACAATCTTTCAGCTATGTCAAGGAAAATACATAAAAAGTTGAGATATTTTCCAAAATTCAGTATTTTCAAAATGAAACATGTTACAATAACATTTTTGCCATTGTAAGCAGAAAAAAAAGCAAAAGGCGAGAGCAAATACACATATTTCATAAATAAATAAATAGATGCATCAGTATCTTTGAAAATATTAGACCTGAAACAGCAGACATGATTTTGATTACTTGAAACAGAAAGACCTCGTTACTAATGCAGTTGAGGCAGACCAGACTGTTTGAAATTCTCTGCAACGGAGACAACGGACAAAATCCAGTGGTCATGCAGTGGAGGCATATGCAGGGCAGAGACTGACCTCCTGCTGCACCCAAAACTGAAGACCCTCCCCCACCAACCCATGGACCAAAGGATTGGGACATAAACAGAATATGAACACCAGAACCCTTTCAGAAGTGAAGGGTCTGTTGTCTAGCAAGATCCAGGGCTGACTCCCCTACCATGAATGGTTAAGTGTCAAGATACTTCAGTTCAAACTTGCCCACCAGCACTTCCACAAACCCATTCTTCCTAAGCCCTTCAAAACCTTTTACCTAGTCTGGCGAACAAGATTGTGTGTAGGAACTATCTTTTTGGTTGATGCCTTCTTGATCAATAAATCTTTTTTACTTTTAAAATACATACATACATACATACATACATACATACATACATACATACATACATACAAACTCTGCAATGACCCTGAAATGTGTAACTTGAAAGGATCTCAAACAACCTTACTTCATAGATAGAAATACTTACACTGAAAAGTGAGGCATTTTTGTTTTTTTAGAAGAGAGACAGATGGACAGGAAGGGAGAGATGAGAAACATCAACTTGTAGTTGTGTCACTTTAATTGTTCGTTGACTGCTTCTCACACATGCCTTGACCAGGGTGCTCAAGCTGAACCAGAAACCTCTGAGCTTAAGCCAGTGATCATGGGGTCATGCCTATGATCCCACGTTCAGGGTGGTGACCCTGTGCTCAAGCCAGATGAGCCCATGCTCAAGCCAGTGACCTTCAGATTTCAAATCTGGGACCTCAGCATCCTAGGTTGATGCGCTATCCACTGTGCAACCACTGGTCAGGCAAGTGAGACAATTTTTAAGTGTCAGAGTTGAGCTAGAGGCTAGGGCAGGCTCCCTATTCTCAGGGTCTGACACAAAGTAAGACTGTGATGACAGGCTGTGGTCTGTTGAGCTGCTCCCCTCAAATCAGAGAACACATTGAGATCTAGATGAACTGATTCACCTGTAGCACATGCCCTCTCCTGTGTTCTTGATGTATCTATCAAACATCACAACTCACCTGCACTGCTCTAACATTTCCAAAACACCAGAGCATCCAAGATCACCTTTAGGAAAAATCTGCACTAGCCTATGCTCCAAAATCTAGTTTTAGGAGCTGATACTAGTCTACTTTTAAAGGTCTTTCTTGCCTCTATTGACTATTTATTATCCCAAGGAAGAAAGTGTTCATTAGTGGAATCAAAGCAAGGGATACTTAAAAAACTCCAGGTAAGTATATTACCTGGGGATTAAAAATATTTTTTTCTCAAGGGAAATCAGGAAGAAGCAAAAATTTTTAAAAGAAGGACCTATGAAAGAGTAACTGACCTAGTCTCCATTTGGTCTGAACAAGGCTCAGTGAGCTTGATGAGTGCTGTCAGACATTCAGAACTGATTCGATCCAAGGGAGGGCTTTTCCGGGAATTCACTGCATGCTCATCACTGAACCTGCCTTCTTAATTTCTTGCAACAATCCTATGAATTAGGTATAGTCTTCTGTTATAATGGGATAGTTGCTCACTTAGGAAACCTTATGTTATAACAACAGTAATGTCAGTGGGGGAAGTGATTTAATTACAGTCAGAATAACAATGTGGTTTTTCTTGCCTAAATTTAGGCAAAATTTATTTTAAAATGTAATAGCTTTAATTATGGTGGTAATACTAGGTCTAGTTCTGAATTAACATAAAAGACAATGCAATTCACATTCTCTAATCATGACAGATCCAACTGAGGCTTTCAAAACTTACAGTGTAGTGCTCACTTCCGGCAGCAAATGTACTAAAATTGGGACAGTACAGAGAAGATTAGCTTGGCCTTTACACAAAGATGGCAGGCAGATTTATCAAGTGTCCTATATTTTTAGTAAGAAGCACAAATTGGCAGTTACAGAATAGTCACAGGGAAGTAAGTAAAGCATAGGAAATATAGTCAATAATATTGTAATGACTGTATACGGTGCCTGTTGGGGTACTGTTAATATAGAGGGGAAGACTGCATAAATATGATTTTCTTACCACTAAGCTGTACCCTCAAAACAAATGCAAAATAAAATAGAAAGAAAAGAAACTTACAGTGTAAGAGAAATGTCTGATTTTATTTTTATCATTTCAAAATCGTTTTTATTTTTAAATTACAGCTGATTACATCATAATATTAGTTTCAGGTGTACACCCCAGTGGAAACGGCTCATTTTAGACGAAGAAAGCGGCCTCGCTAGAGAAGTGACTTGCCCAAGGTCACATAGCTTGTCAGCATCTCCAAGCAGGATTCCAGGAATATTCCAGGACTCCTAGATTCCAGTATGTCTGCATTTCCAAGCAGGATTCCAGGAATATTCCAGGACTCCTAGATTCCAGTATGTCTGCATTGCTGCCTTCTCCTGCTGACACCAACCCCACTGAGAAATGGAAGGCTGAGTGTAAGACCAGTGAGCGCTGCTGTCATGGCCATGCACGTTCTCATTGGATTCAGGCAGATGGTAAAAGAACTGTGGAGCCAAAAAAAATGGTGGGCCACTTTGTTTATTAAAGTCCTGTAACTGCAGACAAGCAAACAGGCAGGGAAGACAGCTTCCCTTTCTCTTAGGGCTCTCAAGCCCCTCAGCACTCCAGACTCAGCCAGACTCCTAGGCCCCCACCAGCCTCAGCCCTCTCCAGCAAAACAGGCTAGGGGGGAATAAAAACCCTTCTCCAGCACACAGTAGCAAATAATGGCCCCTCCCAACCAGAAGAAGGCACTCAGCAATTTGCAATCTGCCACCCTGAGGGCAAGCATTCACAGCCTTCCACAGACTACACACACATGATGCTGCCCCATGCCAATGCACCAATTAGGCAAAATATAAGCGAGCCAACCTAACATATATGAAATACATTGGTTTGCCCAACACTGAGGTTCTAGTCAAGATGGCGACACAGGCCTGACCTGTGGTGGCGCAGTGGATAAAGTGTCGACCTGGAAACACTGAGGTCGCTAGTTCAAAACCCTGCACTGGTCTGGTCAAGGCACATATGGGAGTTGATGCTTCCAGCTCCTCCCCCCTTTCTCTCTCTCTCTCTCTCTCCTCTCTAAAATAAATAAATAAAAAGAAATTAAAAAAAAAAAAAAAGATGCCGACACAGGAAGATCCTAAACTCACCTCCTCCAAGGATGCACCAAAACTACAGCTGCATATAGAACTTTTCTTTTTATAAACAACCCCTGAAGCCTGAATAGGTGGTTGTGCAGTGGATAGAGCGTCGGACTGGGGTGTGTAAGACCCAGGTTCGAGATCCCAAGGTCGCCAGCTTGAGTGAGGGCTCATCTGGCTTGAGCAAGGCTCACCACATATGAGAAATCAATCAATGAACAACTAAGGAACCGCAACGAAGAATTGATGTTTCTGATCTCTCTCCTTCCTATCTGTCCCTCTCTGTCTCTGCTGAAGAAAAAAATAAAAATAACAACAATAAAAAAATAAAAACAACCCCTGAAAACTAACAGAATGACTCCTGCAATTCAGGCAAGCAAGAAGATACCCATATCAAAGGGAGTAGGAAAGGCTGACATAATCTTCCAGTAAACCCCACTCTGAACCACAATCAAGAGGGAACTCAGGACCAAAGCTTCTCTGAGGAGCGAAGAGTTTACACCCCACATAGCACACTCAACTTTTAAGACCTGAGAGATGAGCCTCCAAAACATTTACCTGTGAGAACCAACAAGGCTGGTGGCCCAAAGTCCCGTGTGGCCCGCGCACTCACTCACCTCAGGGCCCAGGGCAGGAGTGGCCTTTGCAAGGTGCTGACTTTAGGTGGAGGAGGCTTGCTTGTGAATTTAAAGCGGCAGAGGAAGGGCAGGGGCCTGATGGGATAGCATTCTGGTCAGAAGCTGATGTGGGCCATTTTTACATACTCCCTCTGCCTTGCTAAAGGCTACAGGTGACATCTTTTTCTTTTTGCATTTTTTTGGTGGGTGCCATTTTTGCACTCCCCCTCTGTCTTTCCCCCATTTTCATGCCCTCCAGAGCCCCAGTATCTCCCAGAGGAGAGCTTCTAGATGGGGAATGGTACCCTGATTTTGACATCTGATGCCTCAATTTTTGTGGTTGCTGCCCTGGGGACAACCCTTAATCCCCTGGCTCTGGAGGCGAGAGGGGCTTGTATTCCTTGGTCTCATGAAACTAACATCAGAGACAGTTCTTGGCAGGCTACCACCCCCTGGCACTTGAAAGACAGCGGTCCCACCTCAGCCATCTTCCTGTGAAAGGCCGATTTGTTCCTCTAGGACAGTGGTTCTTAACCTGGGTTCTATCGAACCCTAGGGGTTCGATGAGTCGGTCTCAGGGGTTCGGAGAAGCCTCTGCCGCAGAGGCCAGAATAAAGTAATACCGTAATTTGTTGTGAGTTCTTGCACTTTGCTGGTTTTGTTCTTTGAGCAAGGTGATGTTCATGCACGGCTCATTTTGTGCACCAGTAAAAAAACATATACCTATGTCTTGAATTTGGGGAAAAAAATCATATTTTATTTATCACTAAAGAAGTGTTCTGTGAATGCACATATGAAACTGGTGGGTTCAGTACCTCAAAAAAGGTTAAGAACCACTGCTCTAGGAGCTATGACCTGAGGGGGAAGGTTTCTGTCTGGCACACATCTAGGGATCCACAGAGCTGCTCTCCGAGAACACGGGCTAGTGCAGCGTCCCGGCTCTCCCGACTTCACCCAGCGGTAGCTCGCGTAGCTATCACTCTCAGGCTGTGACAGATCAGGAACTCAGCCTTTGTGTGAAAGAAGCCTATTAGCCTGACCTGTGATGGCGCAGTGGATAAAGCATCGACCTGGGAACACTGAGGTTGCCAGTTCAAAACCCTGCACTGGTCTGGTCAAGGCACATATGGGAGTTGATGCTTCCAGCTCCTCCCCCCTTTCTCTCTCTCTCTCTCTCTCTCTCTCTCTCTCTCTCTCACTCTGTGTCTCCTCTCTAAAATGAATAAAATAAAAATAAAATTAAAAAAAAAATCTAAAAAAAAAAAAAAAAGAAAGAGGCCTATTAGCTTATCTAGCTTATCATCATAGCTGCTGCCTGAGGATCTGCCTTCCAATATATATCACACCTTGTTTGTTTAACCATCCATCCATGGACACTTATAGCTGTTTCTGTAACTTCAGGTTGTAAGTAACACTGCAATAAATACAGATGTCTTTTTGAGTCGCTTTTTTGTTTGTTTATTTGATAAACTCCCAGAACTGGATTTGCTGGGTCATATGATAGTTCTATTTTTAATCTTTTGAGGAACCTCTATACTGTTTTCCATGTTTGTAACCATGTACAGTAATGGATATTAATTAGTTTTAATGTGATCCTTCTGCAATATATACAATATCAAATCATTATATTATACACCTGAAACTAATGTTATATGTCAATTACACTTAAACAAATTTAAAAGGCTAATCTTGGCATACAGGCCGCAGGACAATGACACTGCTGAGTTCCAGTGTAGCAGAGAACAGGTCAGCCAGGGTTCCTTTCAGACTGAGGGACCTTCTCCCTCCTCAGAGGGACATTCCCCCTTATCTGTCATCTCAAGGTTCCAAACAATGGCCTGAGGGGAGCTGCACCTGAAGAAATCTCAGTGGCTTTCGATGTGGGCAACATGACTGCGGGAGAATCCTGCTGGTGGGCTCGTCTGAGGGGAGAAACGTCCAGTTAGGTGGAACTGCCTTCGAAACTGCAAATGAGGACGTGCCCTCACAAGCACCTGTGCAGCCAAACCCTGGAACCCGTAGGGAAAGTGGAAAAATTACTATCGGCATTAGGTTAAATCCCTCCATAAAGAGATCTCCAACGTAGTCTGCCAATGAACTTTTGTTTGAATAGATACTGTTTGAAGTTAAGTGAGCTATCACTTGGGAATTTTAAAATCTTATTTATTGATTTTAGAGACAGAAACATTGTTTTTGTATATGCCCTGCCTGGGAATCAAACTGGCAACCTCTGTGCATCGGGCTGATGCTCTAACCAGGTGGGGAAATGCTTTTTAACTTGGATTTTTGTCATTTGGGGATTAGCTGATTCATCTGTTCTATGTGATACTAGTAAAAGCAGGCAATTTAAACCTCACCTTTTATAACTGCATGAACTTCTGAATATCAGGCTCTTCACCTTTCAAAGCTTGCCTCCCTTAGTCATTCCAGTTACTAGAGCTGCTCATGGGACTACCACTGCCTGTTAACACCTCCCTTAGTTCTCCACATGGCCAATCCTTAAAGTCATCTCAGGTGTCCCATCATCAGGAAACCTGGCCTTGACTTTGTCCTCCTTTGTGTTCCCACAACCTGTGCAAACAATACCCCATTTTTTACATACACTATAGGGACAATGAACTTACCTTCACCACTAGATATTTCAGGACAAAAAAACCCTTTATCTCTCCATTCTCAATACATAAATAATGCATTTAATACTTGTGGATTATATTAATTAGAACTTTTACAAATTATAGTGTTGCATAAAAATTTTGTTCTTCAAATTGTTAAGACTGAATTAATGAGAATAAAACTCATACTAGTACCTTAGTTTTCTTGTATCTTTATTTTTATTATTTTTTTCTTTTTGAGAAGGGGAGATAGTGAGATGGACTCCTGCATACACCCCAATTGGGATCCACCTGGCAACTCGTCTGTGGCCAATGCTCAAATCAATCAAGCTATTTTTAGTGCCTGAGGCTGACATACTCAGACCAACCAAGCTATTCTCAGCGTCTGAGACTGATCCTCAAACCAGTCAAGTCACTGGTTGCAGGAGGGGAAGAGTGAGAGAAGCAGATGGTCATTTATCTTGTGTGCCCTGACCAGGAACTGAACCCAGGTCATCCATAATGCCAGGCCAATGCTCTATCCACTGAGAAACCGGTCAGGGCAGTTTTCTTGAATCTTAAAAAAAACTCCACAAATCTACAAAGAATTATAAAAGTTGTGAGTCAACAACCTTTGGCTTAACTCAGGTTCTTCTAAATACTTGCCTAATTTATTTACACTAAATGTTCATATACAAATGTACCAAGCAAAAAAAAAAAAAAAAAAAAGACACAAAAGTTGGTAAAAGAATTTTATTATGTAGCTTAGCATTCTACTAACAGAAAAGCATTTTTTTCACATCTTATTCAACCTAATGAATTATATATCTATGATTTTATCTACATGGCTGCAGTATTACACTACTTAAGAAAACCTTCCTTTCATTTTTCATTTATACTTTGGTGCCATTATACAGTAGATAGCTCTTCCTCCAGAAAATAAAAATATTCTCAATCTAAGATTAAAATGGAACAAAGACATTAACACCAAGTTTCCTGCACCACTTGGTAAAAGATTGCAATAAGAATCAAAATTGAATGCTGCTTAACACACACAGAGGGTACAACTTCTGCCAGTTTCAGCCAAACCTTTGTAGGAATGATTTAGCATCTGGGTTTATTTTTACTGCAGTTTTCACATACGATAAGTGGAATTGTACCATAATGAATAGTCACATTCTTCATTTGCACAAGAGATTCAAATATTGGACTCTAGCAAAGGAAATGTCTCCTGGGGCTTAGCAATATACAAATGGATAGAAAAAAAATGCCTTAGGAAAAATTTCACAACTGTTTTAACTAAACATTTGAAATATTTTTATCACAGCTTTCATATATATTAAAAAAGTTCCCTCCAGAGATGAAGCTTATTTGTGAAGTAAAATCTAGTCGCTATCATCTGACCCATGTTCTGAGCCCCGATCCGAGGCCTCATTATTGGATCCCTCTGGTTCTGATTCATTTCCGGAGCCTCGGCCAGAACCCTCATTCTCAGATCCTCTCTCCGAGTCCCGATCTGACTCGGCACCAGCACCAGGGGAGGGCGGAGGAGAGTCAATCTCAGAAGCTCCCGAGCGGCTCCGCCCAGACTGCAGAGACTCGTTGTCAGACTGGTCAGACCCCGAGGGCCTTCTCTTTCTGGACGGCTGGTCACTGTCTGAATCCTCATCTGACCGCTGTCTTCGGGGTCTTCGGGGACTGCTGGCCTCGCTGCCGGACTTATTCTGGTTCTCATCTGAATCGCTGTCCGAAGAGGCATGTTTATTCCGCGGTTCACCCTCGTCGGAGTCGCTGTTGCTGTTGCGGGGATGTCTGGCAGGAGGACAAACACTGGTTAGGTTCAACACCAGAATTCTGCCAATTAAGAACTGGACGAGTCGAGAATGTGCTTTCAAAAAATAAGGGCACTTGCCTGACCAGGCAGTGGTGCAGTGGGTAGAGCATTGGACTGGGACATTTAGGACCCAGGTTCGAGCTCCAGAGGTCGCCAGCTTGAGCACAGGCCCATTTGGCTTGAGCAAAAAGCTCACCAGCTTGAACCCAACGTCGCTACCTCGAGCAAGGGGTTACTCGGTCTGCTGTAACCCCCCGGTCAAGGCACATGTGAGAAAGCAATCAATGAACAACTAGGGTGCTACAACAAAGAATTGATGCTTCCCATCTCTCTCCCTTCCTGTCTGTCTGTCCCTCTCTCTGTCTCTGTCTCAAAAATAAATAAATAGATAAATAAAGCCACTTAATATTCTATTTCTTGAACTTTACAGTGTTTATATAGATGTTCATTTCGTGATATTTGTTTTATGTACTTTTTAATAACTGATATATTTCATAATAAAAAAGGAATAGAAAGGGAAAAATAAACACTTTAGCTCTAAGACAATATAAATAGTGAAGGATGATTTTCACCAGGCTTTTATTAAAAACCTTTCATCAGAACAAAGCCTTTCTCAATTTCATATATAAAAGTATAAAAAAGAGATATTTTTGTTTATTTTTATAAAGAAATGCATGGCAGCAAAGGTAAAACCCAGGTTCTCCCTTGGCTGTGGGAACTTTGAACCCCTGACCCTGCCTGAGGCTGGACGGGTGGGACACTTTCCTGTCCTACTACCGTCGGTGCTGCCAGTGTCTGAACAGCAACGCCACCCCACCACCCCGGCGTCTGCTACTGCGCTAGTGCCCTCCAAGACCAGGCTTACTCCAGATAGGAAGCTTGGGCTGAGTCCTGCAGCTTGTCTGCTTTTACTTATCAGGTGTTAGGTGACAGGAAAGAGTGCCCGTGCTTATACTTGGAATGACCTGTGGTGGCAGCCGGGTCTCTTGGCTTCCTGGCGGCTTCTTGGAAACATTCCTTTCACTACTCACCCCTAAGCTCTAGAAAGGACAAACTTCTCCTCTGGCATAT
The DNA here is from genome assembly GCA_037038555.1 of Rhynchonycteris naso. Taxonomy (NCBI): domain Eukaryota; kingdom Metazoa; phylum Chordata; class Mammalia; order Chiroptera; family Emballonuridae; genus Rhynchonycteris; species Rhynchonycteris naso. The sequence goes on along the minus strand of CM072995.1, from coordinate 327,909,079 downwards.
TCCTCAGTTTTGGTTCTCATGACAGATATTCTTTTTTTTTTTTAATTTTTTAAATTTCTTTTTATTTATTTGTTTTAGAGAGGACAGAGAGAGAGAGAGAGAAGGGGGGAGGAGCTAGAAGCATCAACTCCCATATGTGCTTTGACCAGACCAGTGCAGGGTTTTGAACTGGCGACCTCAGTGTTCCCAGGTCGACGCTTTATCCACTGCGCCACCACAGGTCAGGCTCAGATATTCTTTTTTTTATTTGTATACTTTTCTGAAGTAAGAAGTGGAGAGAGGCAAAAAGACAGACTCCCACATGCGCCCGACTGAGATGCACCCGGCATGCCCACCAGGGGGTGATGCTTGGCCCCTCTGGGGAGCTGCTTCGCTGCAACCAGAGCCATTCTATTCTAGTGCCTGAGGCGGAGGCCATGGAGCCATCCTCAGCGCCCAGGCCAACTCTGCTCCAATGGAGCCTGGGCTGTGGGAGGGGGAAGAGAGAGATGGAGAGAAAGAAGAGGGGGAAGGGTGGAGAAGCAGATGGGCGCTTCTCCTGTGTGCCCTGGCCAGGAATCGAATCTGGGACTTCCACACACCAGGCCAATGCTCTACCACTGAGCCAACTGGTCAGGGCTCATGACAGATATTTTAAGAAAGGAATACTGAATCTTACAGGGTTCAGTCTAAGAAGGTGAATATATTACTTTCTTCTGAAACCTACATACACATTATATTAACTCAGGTTCTCTTAGAGAAAGAGTGACTAAGAAGAGGATACTATATATTCATTCTGTATACACACTAAAGGCCAGCGGGCCCTTGGAGTCCAATTCAATGCTTTCCATCTGACCAAATAAACATGCACTTCACAGTGGTCAGAATGGAGTTTAACTGGGCAAAGTGGCTCACATCAAAGTGGCCAGCTGCCCTTGGCCTCATGTGTAGATCTGGCAGCAGCTCAGGCTCTCACAATAATCCTTTCTGGCTACATAATTTAACAATGCTTATTCTAAATCCACACGTTTCAACGCTCTAATTACACATGCCTATAACCAATGGACCAGGGCAACACTGCGGGCAAGGGCAAAACAGTGTTTCAGGGAAAAGCAATTCAAATTTCTGTCAGCCAGTGTCTTCAGAGAAAAGGGGAGTTGCAAATCTTTACAGAGGGCTCCCTACAGATCTCTACCCTACAAGGCCAGCCTCTCACCTCTGCCTCACCTCTAACCAACCAGGACTACCTACTCTTTTTCTAACCCTCAACTCAAACAGTCTCTCTTTCACAAAAAAATCTCTTACAACTTCCCCTCCAGCCCAACTCCAGATTAGGTATGGTCCCTGGAGAACAATAAATGCAAAAGCTAAGTGATAACACTTAACCTACTATAACAAGGTTTTGGGCTTATCTGTGATTCTTCACTGCTTCTAAAGCATAATTCCTCAGAGGTTGGGTCTACATCTTTTCCTCTATATTCCTAGCTCTTGGCACACTACCTCATACAATGGTTGTTCAAATGTCTGTTGAATGGATGAATGAAATGATGGCCATCAGAAGAACATGGTGTAGTCTAGTGTTATGAGTCCTAGTCTTAGGATTCTAAATGGGCAGGGGCACCTCAAGCTTGAGGGGCAAGTTTAGGGAAGTAAAACCAAATATTACTTCACTGGTGGGCCAGGAGGTAAAGAAGAGTACTGGACAAGCAGTCCAAGATCAGCCCTCCACAAATCAGGCAGAGCTGTCTCACTGCTCAGTGTGGAAGTGGTCAAGCAAGTCCCTATCTCCACGTGACCAGAACCCAGCTACTCATAATACTTTTAGCCAGTCAGTGGTAGTACAGGAAAATGATATATTTAGGAGAATGTCATGCAGAAAATTTCAGCTAATATTCCCAAAGATATAAGATTTCAAAGCAGGTTTTCTTCAAGGGACAAACATAGTGGTATAAAATGACAAGTTAGAATATGACGGTGTGACGGTTTCTTCCAACTACAAGATTCTAAGACACTGAAGGGGACATTTTGGCAGTGACCAAGCTCCTCTATTATCTATCTATCTACCTACCTACCTACCTACCTATCACCCATCCATCCATCCTTCCATCTATCTTTCTTGCGTTCTTTCTTTCTCTCCTCCTTCCCTTCCTTTCCCTTTTCCTCCTTCCTTGCCTCCTGCCTCTTTTTCTTTCTTTTAGCCTTTTGTTTGTTATTCAAACAAGCCTCATTTTTAAATTTAGCTTCCTGACTCTGCTTGGGCCTTCAATCCTTTCCTGCTCCTCAATGAAAAAGCACACTTGCTCCTGTTATGGACACACTTAGCACACATGGGCCTGCCACGGGCCCGCTGACCTGCTTTTCCAGGTTAGAAACCTTCATTAGAACTTTGGGTCACAGCATGAGCACTGCGAGGTTAGCCTGAGCACACAACACATGCGGTAGAAAGGTAAACAAGTCTATTACAGGGCTCAGCCAGCCCAGTTTTGTTAGAGGCTGTGTTGCAGGACAGCCAACAGTGGTATGTCAAACACTGGAATATTCTGAATGTCTGTAGACACCATCCCTGGAAGAGCTCGGTTGTCTCTCATTGGCAGAACAGACCAAGGAAAAATGTCCTACCCTTCATCAGCAATCTTAAGTTTATCCTCATCTGAAGAATCATCACTTGATGATATTATGGCTTTGGATTTTATTTTTCCCTTCATTGAAGGAGGCAGACGTTCTGGCTTGAGCTAAAAAGAGATCAAGTGTAACAGATGAGTCAAGACTCTCGTGTCAGGACATCTTATTCAACTGAGTTTGCACTGTAATCATATAATCAAACAGCAGCCAACACATTTCAAAAACAAAAATCTGTGCTTAAATAAAATGCTGGAAAAGGATGTATTCTAGTGTACTACAGTCTTTTATGTAGGGGGACAAAAACCCACAGTATTAAAAACTTACTGTCTTCTTTTTCTCTGTCTTCGGTGGACGGCGCTTTTTCGGTTTTGGGCCATTTTCTGTTTCTTCATCCTCAGATCCTTCTTCTCCCTTCTGAGGTCTTAGTAGTGAATGAACACCAAGAAAAGTTTGTCAAGATTTATTCTTGCCTATAAAGTCTGAGACCACTTGCCATCAAAATATTCATTCTGAACATCCTTCTTCATGGGTACCAGAAGTCCTAACTTATTCTTGTTGCACATGGCTCAAGAGTCTGCAAACACCATGTATTTATGCAATGTCTGCTGACTAAGTTACTCTTGAGCCAGCTTATTAATCTTAAATAAGTTTGAACCCTGAATTTGATAGAATGATACTGGACATGAGAAAAGACCCAGGTTCCAGACTTCAACATCCCCCTCTTTCTTCATTCCCAACTGCTCATTTCAGGTCTGCTAATGTCCCACTGCAGCTCCAATTCTACGGGTCTGTGTCTGAATGAACTTATCAGGTTGTTCCCAAGCACAGTCATCCCAGGGTTGGGAAGAACAGGTCTACATCACATAGAGCACTGGAGGTTCCTGGACAGGAAAGCACCATGGGGGAGGTACGGGACAACCCAGGGGCACCTCCTGGTAAGAGATGGGCAGGGCACTACTTAATGGTGGATGGCATTGGGGGGGAGTAAAAGGCCCTTCTCGCACATTAATTCACTTTTAAAACATCCAGTAAAACTACTAATGGGCACCACTATTATCATTTTACAGAGAGGAAACTGAGGTGCAGTGACTTTCTAAGATTTCACGTGGACACATTGGGTTTTCTCATTGTACACTGCATAAATCTTCCAATAAATACTACAATTTTAAAGACACAATAAAGGCAATTAGTTCTAACTAACTCATAACTCTCAGAAGGAAAGCTGTGGGGTTTGTGCTGATTCCAGTCCTCAGGGGACTTTGTAGTGGGAGTCTATCTTAGGATTAAAGTAGGAAGTAGGGTAGAAAGAGGCTTTACATTCAGGAAGATCAAACGGTTTCCAGGTGTTTGCAAATTCTAAACATAAGACAGATTCAGAAAATGAAAAGTCTTTTGCTGCCATTGTAAGGTTTATACAACACATTAACCATACCTTCGCCTCTTTTTCTTCTTTCTCTCACCACCCTCCTCTTCTTCACCCTCTTGCTCACTGCCACTGCCCTTTCGTCTCTTCTTCTTTTTGGATAGCGGCAGGTCTTCGTCGGTGTCATCATTGACAAATTCATCAAACTCTCCTCCCTTCTTGGAACGCTGAAATCCAAACAAGACACAATCAGCCCTTTCCTGGCTGCGGAATGTGGCTGGGATTCTAAGGTGTAGAAAGAGGCCATTTCCTCTCAGTCATGCGACAAATGAAGCACCTTATACCAAGTCACATGGAAGAGATGCTTGGTGAATCCCATATTTTAAGACTTCTAATTAGGACAAATGTGTCAAATGGCAAAAATCATCAACTACTTAGGTTACTACAAGATAAAATACGCTGAGCCAACACTGGGATGCCATTTAAAAGCACTCTGCCTTGGAAGACTGTCTTTAGCTAAGGACTAAGTATAGAGTAAATGCAATAATTTTCATTTCATTTCTGAAAGTCCAAAGGCTGGCCCTGGGGCCAGCAGTGTCAGTGGGAGGTGCTCTCACCCGTCCACCGCCACCTCCTCTTTTCTTTTCCTTTGTTGCTTCTGTCTCTCCAGTAAACATAAGAATATTTTTGGTCTTCTCAACATACTGGGCCCGCTGTTCTAAGAGTTTCTTTTGTTCTTCTTTCTCTCTGAGACGTTTCTCTTCCTGTGAGAAAAAAAGGGTAGATAAAAGCCCCATCAGAACGTTCTTGTGAAATAAACGATGGTTCTCATCAGAAGTTCTTTACCATTCAAAGTACATGCATGCATGTAATTCTTTGATTCTAGCACAAGTGGAACCACAATAAATACCTGTTCTTTTAGAAGTTTCTGCCTTAACAGCTCTTTTTCTTGCTCCTGTTTGGCCCGTAACTCCCTCTCTTCTTCGTCCTGTTTGCGTGCCCGGGCCACGTGGTACTGGGCCTGGCTCAGCAAGTCAGAGCACTGCCTGGAACATTTCACATTTAGCAAAAGTGAATGCAGTCAGTGTACTTTTGGTTCAAAACTCAGAGCACTCGTTTTTCTTACACAAATTAAAGAGTCTGAAGTAGAGCATTAGCTGTTATCTATGGAAAGTGTTAATTAGCAAAATTAACTTTGTTTCTTATAAGACAATACTGTCAACTATGCTAAGTTTCCAAATTATCAATGTTTGTCCAAAGCAAACTAAAAAGGTTCTCCATATCTTCACATGTGACTCAGAGAGTCAGGAATATCTTTTTTTTTTTCTCATTTTCCTGTAACTTTTTTTTAAAATTAATTTTAATGGGGTGACATTAATAAATCAGGGTACATATGTTCAAAGAAAACATCTCCAGGTTATCTTATCATTCAATTATGTTGCATACCCATCAATCACCCAAAGTCAAATTGTCCTCTGTCACCTTCTATTTGGTTTTCTTTGTGCCCCTCCCCTTCCCCTGAGTCAGGAATATCTTGATTCTGGTGACTCAGTTGATATATTCTCCCAACAAACCTAAGTAAATTTTGCCATATTCACAAAAAGGATCCTTAGAAAAAGTCCTTGGTCCAGGGTATCCCAGAGAAGAGTGTGAAAGAGCCCTGAGAGTCCAGGACACTGCCAGTGTCCCAGCTCATGAGGGTACCACTGCCCGCCCAAGGCCACCACTTACTAATGGTAATTACCTGGCTTCTGTGGCGGCAAGGGCCAAATCAAATCTCATTTTATCTCCCACTTTACTCAAGTAACTGAAGTATCTAAATAAAATGAGAAAATAAAATACTTAAAAGATTTTAATCACATAGGCCCTTTAGATTTTTTATCTGTTGTATAAAAACAGTCTGAGAAAAGGCTTACATATTAACTGACTTACATGCATGTAGTTAATACATGAAGGGGTAGCATCTCAATAGGAAAATTATATATGCAACTCACTTAAAAAAAGACTTTCATCAATATGCCACTCAATCTGTTTAATAAAAAACAAGTTCATTAAGAAAATCCAAGTTATAATTAATGTTAACAGTAAATTAACAACAACAACAAAATAACAAAAATAAGTTAAGGCAATGAATATTTACTGAATATGAAATTTACTAAATATGTCAGCATAGAGGTTAGGAGGCTTAGGCCATGAAAGCAATTACAATCTACCAAGCAAGGCAAACAATGCTTAAATAAGAATTCATATAAGGTTGGACAAAACCTGAAGAGATGTCAGGTTTTAATCTGACCACACAATGAATTACCAAATAAATGCTATAAAGTTATATAAATTTTCAGCCAAAAATCTTATTATTTAAGGGGGAAAGGCTTATCTTAGCTCAGTGAAAATTAATAGCCCATAAAAAGACACACTGACATAGGAATAAAACCAACAGAAGTAGAATCTAAAAGTTTGGAGTATGTAACATGCTGGGTCATATTATTGTCAGGTTAATGAAAAATCTAGAGCACGCTTGAAAGCTAGCTAACTAGACAGTTCTAGGGATCTGGCTCCTTGATCCAACTCTGGCAGGATCCTTGCTACAGTTAGCACCACCTGGTGGCAGCTATCTGCTTCGGTTTAAAAATTGCTGGAATGATTTGAATAGATCCCTTTTACTAACAGATTCCTGAGGGAAGTGATTTTCAGCACCTTCTGAGACACATGAGTCTAAAGAAACAAAGCGTTTCAAAGGTTATTTCTAGAGTCTTTTTTTTTTTTTTTTTTTTTTTTAACAGGGACAGAGAGAGTCAGAGAGAGGGAATAGATAGGGACAGACAGACAGGAATGGAGAGAGGTGAGAAGCATCAATCATTAGTTTTTCGTTGCCATTGTGACACCTTAGTTGTTCATTGATTGCTTTCTCACATGTGCCTTGACCGCGGGCCTTCAGTGGACCAAGCAACCCCTTGCTGGAGCCAGCGACCTTGGGTCCAAGCTGGTGAGCTCGGGGTCTCAAACCTGGGTCTTCCGCATCCCAGTCTGACACTCTATCCACTGCGCCACCGCCTGGTCAGGCTCTACACAGTCTTTACCTATGTGCAAGCTCCAGTTCCTTCACAGCATTTAGTACTTCCTTCAGGTTACTCTTCTCATCTTTCAGGACAAAGGTAGCTAATCTTTGTAGGACCAAGGCCACATTAAACATAAGAACTGTATCACTGGGAGCCACATGTCTAGCCTATAAATAAAATACAAAGTAAATATTGCATATGATCCAATGAAATGAAAAAGATTTTAGTGAAAGATCGTCAGGTATATGAATATGCATAAAACAGACTAAAAGATACATGTAATGGAGCACAGAATGAAATAAGAATAATCATGAGTTCTTTCTACCTTCAGCAAAGTCTGTTTGCATTCCTGCAACTTGCCACACTTGAAGAGGGCCCGGGCCAAGTAGAGAACAACTTCAGTGTTTTGGTGCTTGTAGAAC